>CP139501.1:115552111-116998160 GCA_021014915.2 Artemisia tridentata subsp. tridentata
AAAGATTAAAGCAATCAGACTATTCTTGGCCTATGCTTCTTTCATGGGCTTCATAGTTTATCAGATGGATGTTAAGAGTATCTTCTTGTATGGTACTATTGAAGAGGAGGTGTATGTCTCACAACCTCCAGGTTTTGTTGATCCAGAACATCCTGATAAGGTGTACAAGGTTGTAAAGGCTCTTTATGGACAACATCTGGCACCAAGGGCATGGTATGAGACTTTGGCTTCCTATTTCTTAGAGAATGGATTCCAAGGGGGCAAGATTGATCAGACTTTATTCATTAAGAAGAACAAGAAGGATATCTCGCTGGTACAGGTGTATGTGGATGACATTATTTTTGGATCTACAAGGAAGGAAATATGTGTTGAATTTGAGAAACTTATGCATGATAAGTTTCAGATGAGTTCCATGGGGGAACTTACTTTCTTTTTGGGTCTGCAAGTAAAGCAATCAAATGAAGACATATTTATCAGCCAAGATAAATATGTGGCAGAGATACTAAGGAAGTTTCATTTTGCTGATTCTAAAGTGGCAAGCACACCAATTGATCTTGAGAAACCTCTCCTTAAAGATGCTGATTGAGAAAGTGTAGATACACACATACAGATCAATGATAGGGTCCTTGATGTATCTTACTTCCTCAAGACCAGATATCATGTTTACTGTTTGTGCTTGTGCAAGGTTTCAAGTGACTCCCAAGGTTTCTCATTTAACTACTGTCAAGAGGATCTTCAGATATCTTAAGGGTCAACCTAGGTTGGGTCTGTGGTATCCTAGGGAATCACCTTTTGATTTGGTGGCATATTCAGATAGTGATTATGCTGGTGTAATGCTGGACAGGAAATCAACAACTGGTGGATGTCAATTCATTGGTTGCAGACTTATATCATGGCAGTGTAAGAAACAGACAATTGTGGCAACTTCTACAACTGAAGCTGAGTATGTAGCTACTGCAAGTTGTTGTGGTCAAGTGCTTGGGATTCAAAATCAACTACTTGACTATGGGTATAATTTTATGAAGACCATGATACATATTGACAATAGCAGTACAATTTGTATAATTAAAAATCCAGTGCAACATTCTAAAACAAAACACATAGAAATTAGGCATCATTTTATTAGAGACGACAATGAGAAAAAGTTGATTCAAGTGGTTCAAATTGATTTTGATCAAAACTTTGGAGATCTTCTCTCAAAAGCCTTTGATGTAGGAAGATTTCAATACTTGGTAGCAAGTATTGGAATGCTTAACCCTTAAAGTTTTCAAACTGCGTGGTTTTGTACATAAATTGGATTTGTACTGCTAGGTTTGTCATTAGTACTGTTAAGTATAATTTGTACTGCTAGTACAAATTTGAACTGTTTTGTTAGGACTGTTAGTCATATGTTTGACATTAGTGCATTGTGTGAGCAACAGTTGGTGGCTTAAGTTCCTGACATAATAGGTTGATGATGGACAGAGTTTGGGGATTAATTAATAAAGGTTTATACCTAAGTTAATTGATTCTTTAAAACTTCTTTCTTGAAATTTGATTATGATGTTTTGTATTGGAATTGATGGGTTAAGTTAGTCAGACAGTAACTGACTTAACTCACTTTCTACCATTTTATACTTTTTTATAATGAGTTAGTGTAAGGACATCTTGTAGAAAGAACAGCGAGCAAACGTGAATCTAACACTTGTGATAGAGGCAACAACTGCCACGAGCTGGAAACCCTGTCAAGAATGCTCTTTGAATGAGTTTATCTAATCACAGGCAGTTATTTATAACTGAAAATATTGGTTCTCAAAGAACCAGAGGTTGCTTTAAACCGAAATCACGATTATGTGTCTGTCTTTACACTTAATCCTTTGAAAATGGTTGTTAGCAGTATGGTTTTTAATTAAATCGAGTTCATACTGCTGAGTCAATTTTTTCTCAAAAAGTTTGTACTGGCAGGCTTATAGTTAGTACTGGTAGGCTTAGTTTGTACTGCTGGATAGACGTTAGTACTCGTGCGAAATAACAGCTTTTTAAAAATAGCCGTTGAAAGTCAGTTAAGGTTTTTACTGCTCAATTCCTTATTTCCAGGGTTTACCTATTTGGATATTTTCACTTTTAATCTATTTTATTAACCTTATCTACAATCAAAAGTTATCTTTTTCTTGAATTCAGTCCAATAGAAACCCTAATAAGTCAAATAAAATATCTCAATTCACTTTCTTCTTCTACTTTCTACCCTAAAATTACACTATTCACAGCAGTCAAATCATCTTTTATTGAAAAATAAATGGCTTCTTTATCCCTTGCTGACAAACACAATGTGGTCGCTTATTTGGAAAAAGCAGAGGATGATGCTACTTTTCATCAGATTGTGGACTTTTTAAAAGGTACTCACATAAGTCATTCTTTACTCTTAAATCCCACAATCTATGTCTCCCACATCAAGCAATTTTGGCAGACTGTTACTGTCAAAACATTTGAAAATAGTGACAAAGAATTAATTGCTAAAGTGGATGACAAATCCATCACTATTACTGAATCATCACTCAGGAGGCATCTCCATCTGAATGATGACAATGGTATTAGTGCTATGCCAAATACTGATATTTTTGAAAACATATCCAGGATGGGGTACAACACTGAATCACAAGCTTTAACTTTTCAAAAGAGTCGTTTTTTCCCCTCAATGGAGATTTTTAATACACACCATCCTTCACTCTCTTAGTCCCAAGAAAACCTCATGGGAATAGTTCAGTAGCAATATTGCAACTGCTCTCATTTGCTTGGCTACTAACAGAACCTTCAATTTTTCTAAACTCATTTTTGAAGGTATGGTTAAAAATGTTGATAGCAAGACCAAATTTTTGATGTATCCCAGGTTCATCCAAACAATTTTGAACATGAGGAAACATCAACTGCTTCCACACAAAACTGTTTATCCAACACCCAAACTTACCCAAAAACTTTTTAGCAATATGAAGATTGCTTCAAAAGGGTATAGTGGGGAAGCAGTTCCACTTTTTGATACTATGCTACAAGCTCAAGGTGAAGGATCAACAAGCCCAGTTGACTCCCAACACACACCCACAACGTCAGAACAATCACCTTCACAACCAACCTCATCACCAGATAGGTCATTATCCAGACAGGATTCTGATGTACCTCAGCACAGAGTTCCTACTCCTACCAATGTAGCAGATGAGGCTGACTATGTCAGTGTGGAAAGGGCTACTTATACTGTCTCAGGCTTAGAACTGGGCAAGATAGAAGTAACATACTTAAGACCCAATCCATGGCAACACCAACAGTACCTAGTACTATTGGTGGAATCCCTAGCCAAATGGAAACTATGGGTGGCTCAGAAACTCACCATATGGTGGACTATGAGTCTTTGCCCCATGATGCACCTCTCCATGAAGGTAACGCATCAGGAAGTGCTGAGGGCAGTGTGACACTAAAGGAATTGATGGGAACTTGTACAAGATTGTCTGAGAAGGTGAACACTTTGGAAGCTGAGATCAAAAGTCACAAAAAGAACTTTGCAGTGGTTTACCCTAAACTGGTTTGAAAAGTAAATAAATTGGAGACTACAGTCAAGCCACTTCAAAGAAAAAGGTCAGCACAAGTAGTGGAATCCACAAGTTCATCTTCTTCATCTAGTTCATCAGAGGGTCCGAGTGCAAATGATGGTGAGGAATCTTCCAAACAGAGGAGGAAGATTGCTCAGATGGATCAAGATCCTAACATTACTTTGGTTCAAGAGGAGTATGATACTCAGAGGAGGCAAACAGAACAGATGGATCAAGGTACTACTGATTTTGAAGAAGGTACTGGTAGTGCATTCCAAGGTACTGCTAGTATTGAACATCTTATTACTGCTGGTTATCAAGGTACTTCTAGTGTAGTATATACAAGAAGACCAAGAATTTAAAGAGCAGATAAGGGCAAGGCAATTATGACAGAGCAATAACCATTTTCTAAAGTTGTCCAAGAAGGAACAAGCTCAAATGGCCCTGGATGAAGAGTTAGCTCAGAAATTCCATAAAGAGGAACTAGCAAAGGTTGCTGAGGAAGAAAGAATGGCAACTTTCATGGTTGAGTACAAATATGAACAGACAGCTGCTCAAGTTCTTGCAAATCAGAAGTTAGCTGAAAAGCTACAAGAAGAAGAAAGGGCAAAGTATACTCCAGAAGAGAAAGAATCAGCACTTAATGATTTGTTGCAGGAGATCAGAAAGAAGCAAAGTAAAAAGAAAGCTTATAAGAAGAAAATTCCATCAAAAGGTGAACAATAGAGGTACATGAAGAATTTCTTAAAGCATCAGGATTACTGGAAGGAAAGTTATTTCAAAGGAAGCTCTCATGAAGACATTCAGAAGGCTTACATTGAAGCCCATACAAGAATCCAGAATTCTTTAAGAGATGAAACTGCAACTATTGAAACTGAGTCCAGTAAAGGTGTAAAAAGAGCAGCAGAGCAGTTGGAATCAGGAGATTCCAAGAAACAAAGAACTGAGGAAGAATTAGTTCAAGAAGAATCAGTTGAGGAAGAATCAGCTGAAAAGACATTGACTGATGAACAGATCCATAGTATGATACATTGATCCCCTTCAAGCAAAGCATCCAATTATTGACTGGGAAGTGTATTCAGATGGAAGAATCAAGGGGTGGAAGATCATCAGGGTAGGAGGAAAAACTGAAGTCTACAAATTCTTTGAAGACATGATTAGGTCTTTTGACAGAGATGATTAAGATAAATTATCGAGCTTAGTTCAAGTGAGATTCAAGATCTCAGATCCTACGGATGATAAAGATAAGGAACTATGGTTTGAGCTAAAAAGATTGTATGAACCAGATGGAGGTGAAGCTATTTGGAGATTTCAAGCTCAAGTTTCAGACATCACATGGAAACTTTTTGATAACCGTGGTGTTCACAGGATTTCTACTAAAGATGGATTGGAAATTTATATGTTAGTAGAAAGGGATTATCCACTCAGAGCAGCAATCTTAATGGCTATGTTGTCACCAACACTTAAGGTTGAAGAAGATTCAGAAATGACAGATGAGCGAATCAGAAACATATTTCAGCTTGCAGAACAAAGAAAAGCCAGAAGACTAAGATTAACTATGTAGTGTTAGGAAGAATCCTCACATCCTCATTTAATTCAGAGAAACTTGATGATTTAGGGTAAATCACAAGTTTAGGGGAGGATTGTTGGGAATTAAATGAAAGGGACTTAGTACTGCTGGAGAATTACACAAACAGTACAAATTATTAGTGTATAAGTGAAGACTGCTGAGATATAATGATGAACTCAAATGAGTACATTTTATTATCATCATTTATCCTATTTATTTGACTTTTTTTATTATATTATATATGAGAATCGATACATTAATGTTTACTTTAGTAATTCTCAGGTAAAAACAAGCATTATGTGAAACTTGGCAATTTTGGACTAATTATGGAGCAAAACAAGCGAGATGTCAAAAGTCTACTGAAATCCAGAAGATGGGCCCTATCTCACTCAACAAATACGACGCAATATCATACTTAGATGAATTCGAAGACCATTGCCTGACTTTGAAGAATGCGCCGCATGCAATTCTGTCATGCGCCGCATATGAAACTTTGGTCAAAGAAGAAGATCAAGCTCGTTCTACTCCAGATACGCCGCAATATACTTCTAACATACGGCGTATCACTATCAAGATTTCACCAGTTACAATCCAAGACAGCTAAAGTACATGCGCCGCATACAAAGATCAAGTTACACCGCATCTGAAGACGGTGTACGAATATTCTAGAATATATTAATCTTGGACCCCACGCGAAGTTAAGTCAATGCGCCGCATCTATCAACTTAATCAGCCGCATCAATCCCTCAGACAGAAACTATAAATACCCCAAGGTCAGACGAATTTAGGAGACTTTAGATATAACCCTAGAGCCGAATTCAGACGACCAAGCATCACAAGACACACCTCAAACAAAGATACAAGAGCTGTAAGAAGGTCCTGCATGTATTCAATTCATTAAGTAGTTTTGTTTTATTGTTTTAGTACGCTTTAATTCATTAGGATTGATGGGCTTGTGTCATGTGACTACGGAAGATCATGCACTCCCCTTAATATTGCTTTCCCATTAATTAAAGTTTATATGTTGATGTCTTTGGTGACTTTTATTAGTGCATTGATAACCTCTGTGTCTAGCTGAGTCTTGCTTGGGTCGCCATGCCCCTTCCTCGCCTATTTATTCTAGCATCTCTAGAAAAGTAGGATAGACATAAGTAATCATTAAGGGTTTAGTCGCCGATAAGATTAGAGCCAACGAGAAAGGTTTAATTATATACACTTCATATAAAACTAGCAATAAAACAAGTGCCAAGCTATTTAATTATCAGGACAGGTCTTCTTATTGTTTCGAGTATCCATTTGTGTACGTGTGTGCTAATCGCTGATTCGTACTCATTAGTTTAGTTTTCTATTTAATTATAACCAAACTGTGCCAGTCTCTCAGGCTGAACCCCCTTGCGTTAGATTAGGTTGTATAACTAACTTAGGATATTAAAATACTGATTAGAATGACTAGATAATACGTTCCACTCTTAGTGATCGACACTCTGCTTACCATTATATTCATACTGACCGGGTACACTGCTCGTTAAGTGTGTGTGTTATTGATAAGTCGGCTAAATATAAATTTAAAACTTGAGTAGGCATTATACTGCAAAACCGCAACGACACATCACGCACATCAAATTTTTGGCACCGCTGCCGGGGAGTGAATTGTTATTATCTGTTAATTTGATTAAGTATTTTAATTAGGTTTTTCTTTTTAGTTTTTTTTAGATTCTAACCACTAACCCTGTTGTATATTAGATAGATTGCATTCATTGTATAATTTGTATATTTACAGTTTTTGTGTGTTTTTGTTTTCTGTAATTTTTGTTTCTTTTTGTTTGTTTTTATTTTTGTTTTTCTTTTTTCTGTATTTTTTTCTGCATTCCGCTGTCGTTGTATTGTGCTGATACAAACGATACGGCGGATCTGTTTTCACAGATACGGCGTATTGCGTTTAATTTTTATAAAATACAACGCGTTTAATAAATTCGAGTACGACGCATCTTTCCCCAAGATACGGCGTATTCTGTTTTTAATAAGAAATTTTTCTAAACGCTAACGCCATACGACGCATCTATTTTAACAGATACGGCGTATTTTCTATTTAAATTAAAAACAGTTTTTCGAATTATTAAACAGAAGCGACACATCGATCTTTATCGATACGGCGCATCTACTAAATCAAAAATCTTGTATTTTGAAACGTAACGAAAATACGGTACATTAGCTTTTGTTAATACGACGCATTTAATTTTAATAAATATAATCAATTTTTGATAATTTAAACTTGATACGGCGCATTCTAATTCATAAGCGGTGTATTTGTTTTCTGAATAAAAGTCTGATTAAATTTTAACGTAATAAGATACGGCGTATCCAACTTTCTGAATACGGCGCATCGTCCGCAGATATCAGCCATTTTTATTCTTTATATTCGTTTCTAAATTCATTAATTTCTCTTCTAGCGAACAGATCCTACTGACGATTTTACCTATGATGATAGGTTTTGCTATGGAAGATATGTCAATGAACGGATATCTTGCTAAGGAACTTATGAAAGATAAGCACAATGAAAAGTCCCGCACCAAAAAGCCGTTAATTCTGGAAAGTGATGACGAGTGTGATAACTATGAAGTTAGCTTGAGCAAGTTCCCAGCATTAAGCATTACTAAATGCTCAGAATTGGAAAAGGAACTCTTGCTTTCGGATTCATTCGAAAATTTCGATGCTATTACTTGCAACTTACATACGATCGATGCTTTACTCAAATCCGTATCTCAAACCAACAGGCCCTTCTACTCAGTGGAAGTTTATGAAGATGTCAACTTCAATGTACTCACGATTGATGCCGATTTATTTTCTTTGGAAACTCCTCTTTAAGCTACTTATATGGAATTCAAACGCTTATGCAATATTGAAGATGGGATATTCTCTTATGATTTACAAATGAGCTACACTGAAGATGAATTGTTACTCTTATGGCCTATCACTGAATCTAAAGGATTAACTTGGACGACTATCGAAGAAAAATATGGGAAATTCCAAATTGAATACATGAACTCAGCAAATGCAGTCAACAAATCGAGCAACAAAAGCTATGGTAGAGGAAATATCCAACCTATACAAACTTCTTATATGCCTTATTCCGAACAGTATTGGGGATTAGATAAAAGCAATCTGGATGATGAAAGAATTTATGTTGAATCGGAAATACTGTTTCATAAAAAGTTGGTAAGGTTGATGGATATCTCTTTAGAAGAATGGCTTGAACTTAAATACGGTGATCCCAAATTTGCTCCTACGAATGAAGTCAAACGGATTGTGACCTCATGGTTGACACGAAGTTTTAAAGAACAATTTAATGAGTTCATGGAGATAAGGAGGAAAATGATTGGTAATACTAGCTTTGACGTTAACTACGATCCTAACAATGTTGATTTTTCAGATTGGTTAGCTAGTAAGTTCAATAACCATAAGATCATGGATCGAGCTACTAAAGATGTGTTATGGGTATATTGGATGAGAGGGGAAGATGAGGAAGTAGAAAGCAACAATGGATCATCACATGACGATTCAACGATCGAGGAAGGCATTGAAGAATTGTTCAGCATAGACATTGATGTGTTCAATTATGAGACACCCTTATGCAAACAATTCAAAGAATTTAATTACCTTCTTCAAATCGACGCTGATGTGCTAACTGGAGATCTACCAGGATTCAAAAATTATGATGAGTTCAAAAACACCTGGTACTACGAATGGAATGACCAGATACTATGGGTTTGGGATAAACCATGGGAATTTGGGCATATTAATCACACTTGTAAACCTTTCCGTTTCTAGGATGGAAGTAGTGAATGGCCAACCTGTGATTGGAAGAATGATGGAACCTGCAATGGGGGAAGTATAATTGGAATGAAACGAGTTGCAAACGATGTATACTTTGAAGACTATGATTGGTATGAAAAAGTTGAAGACTCCCCACGTAGGGCAGAGGCTTTGCAAGAAAAAGGTAGAATCAAATACTTAAAAGAACTAAAGGGAGCATCGAATACTACTTTCTGGGAATGGGTGCACAGAAAATGTGATGATTACACAAGGCTTAATCGACGCTTACAATGGGAATTGAAAAGAAAGTGGGACGAGACTCAAGATTATTATCAATCCATTAACTTGGTTAATTATTATCCCTATGATAATAACGATGAGTCACGAGGAAAACTAATTGATGAACTTGATGACTATTTGAATAAGGATCCTTATTTCAAGTTTGTTGATAAAGACGAAGAAGAATTCATCGAGAGAAAATGTCAACTACTTGGGATCACTTATAATAACCCACCCATGATAATTTTTGAAAAATTTGAAGTCATCAAATACTCTTTGGGACCATATGAGGAATATGTTGCGACGAAGACCAAAGAATATATTAGATTAAGTCGAACGGAAGAAAATGTTGCGGAGCTATACGGTAACATCTTTCGGATGAAAGATGAAGGATGGCACGTAATAAGAACAAAATAAGGAGCTGAACGTGAGTCTAACTTGAAGACTCTGGAATAAAGACAAGTGCTGACCGGGAGACAACCCGAAGGAAAAATTTTTACTTTTCTGTTCTGTGTCGAGTCTGTCAGACCTGCAGAAGATGCGGCGCATCTCCGTCATAAGACGCGACGCATCACCTGCACTGGTCATATCTTATTTCATTTTCTGCATTTTTATTTTTGACTTTAAAACTTTCTGTCAGTTTATTTAATGCGGCGCATCCCTGGTTAAGGATACGACGCATCTTTTATTCTGATTCATATTTATTCCAGGCTCGATACGGCGTATCTTCTTCCGTAAGATACGGCGTATCGACTGACCTGATGATTTACAGTTTAATTTTTTTTAGGTTTTATTTTTACTAACTACTAATGTATTATGCAAGTTTGAACCTTCTTAACTCAGGTGTGTTAATGTCTAAATGGTATAGATTCCTGCATTTTTGTGGATACATCATTTATGAAGCTTAAACGTTCTCATCCACAAGAAAGTTGATTTTTGCTCTTATACGAATAATGGAGGATCATACTGAGCAAATCTCAGGGGAGTTTTTCTCTTCTAATTCTTTTATTTTCCAGTTTTTAACCTTTGACACAAACAACGAGGACGTTGTTTAACTTAAGTGGGGGGATGGAGAATTAGAACACTTACTTGTCCTAAACTTTTTCAAAATATGCTTAAAATGCGGTTAATATATCAAAATTAAATTTTTTTTTAGCATGTTTTTTTTTAAAGTCTAAATTACATAACCGCACACATAACTCTATTCTTTCAAAAATATTAAAACTTTAGTGTGCCGGTGACTTGTAAACTTTAGAACTTGGCTTGTATACTATTCGAGACCACCATAATGAGTATTATCTATATAATTGGAGTGACTTGTCTAAATTGGTAAATTTCTAGGATTACACCCAAATAGCCTTTATATGTTATGTGATATTAACTAACTACACTGGTTAGTTAACCCCCGTATAAACCCTTTGTTTACTCTCACTTTTAGAGTAAGATACCCCTAGAAAAACCCTCAGAGCCATTCCTTTCGTTTCTTACACCTTTGTTATAATGTTTCGATACACCTTTACACCTTAGCCTACCCTGTAGATTAAAATCCGTGGCTAATTGCTTTAGGCAAAGTGTGTTTCCTTACATTACCTGTGTTCGCGTGCGTAATTCATTATCTTTGGTTAGGTCGGGAAATTGCACAATGCAATTGGTATGAAAGTAAATATTGTATAACTTTTAGTTTATTTTTCGTGTGTTTGCTACTTTCATTATTACAGTTATTTCTGAAAGTATGAAGAGTATGGAAAAATTATCCGGAAAAATAGTGATAGAAAAGTTGTGAAATTTTACACATATATGTTGATAAAAAAAAATAGAAAAGAAAAAGAAAAAGGAAAAGTTGGAAGTTTGTTTTAACCAACTTATGTAAAGTTTTGTATTAAGTGGGAGATATCACCACTATTTGTTGTATATTTTATTTATGGATTGAATGGGAGTTGGCCGTTATGGGAACGCCAACTAAGGTTATTCTTTGATTGAAATTTTGTTGAGTATAATTCGTGTCTACCTAAAGCGTGTGTTTCAAGTGTTAAAGCGTGAGTTATTCAATGATATGAGTCTTATTCATGGGATGGTTGGGAAAGTGATTAACCACACTTAGGATTTTAATTTATCTCTTTTGTTTATTTTTCATTTTACAGCAATTTGTATCCCAAATATTATCCATACCCTATATCATTCTTCATCCAAACCATTGATTTATTGAGATTAGGGATTTGAGCAATCTTAAGTATCGTAGTCGTGGATTCGGCTATGTATTTATGATTTTGTCGCCCTTTTTGATATAATATTATTGGTGAAGATTACTTGGTCCTATCTTTAGCCCATTCAAGTTAAGGAATTGAGCAATTGCAAGTATCGTGGTCGTGGATTCGATCATATATTTGTAATTTTGTCGCCTTTTCTGGAATATGAGATCGATAGAGATTAAAAAGGATGATCAACCTTTAACCAACAAACCCTTTTTACCGCTTTAGACTTGTTACTCCTTGGCTTTAGTGGGGGAGATGCGTATACTTGCCAAGCCTATGATAGAATATTCGTCACGACTAAGCAACTAAACGATTTAGAATTGTTTTACATTAAAAATTATTTTGGTTTCTACTTCGTTAAGTGTTTGGTTGTGTGATTATGACAAAACGAATACGTGCTTAAATATAAAAATAAATCCTAATATCTTTTAGGATACATTTTCATATGATTAATTCTAAGGTTTACTTGGGGACAAGTAAAGTTCAAGTGGGGGGATATTTGATGAACTCAAATAAGTACATTTTATTATCATCATTTATCCTATTTATTTGACTTGTTTTATTATATTATATATGAGAATCGATACATTAATGTTTACTTTAGTAATTCTCAGGTAAAAACAAGCATTATGTGAAACTTGGCAATTTTGGACTAATTATGGAGCAAAACAAGCGAGATGTCAAAAGTCTACTGAAATCCAGAAGATGCGCCGTATCTCACTCAACAAATACGACGCAATATCATACTTAGATGAATTCGAAGACCATTGCCTGACTTTGAAGAATGCGCCGCATGCAATTCTGTCATGCGCCGCATATGAAACTTTGGTCAAAGAAGAAGATCAAGCTCGTTCTACTCCAGATACGCCGCAATATACTTCTAACATACGGCGTATCACTATCAAGATTTCACCAGTTACAATCCAAGACAGCTAAAGTACATGCGCCGCATACAAAGATCAAGTTACGCCGCATCTGAAGACGGTGTACGAATATTCCAGAATATATTAATCTTGGACCCCACGCGAAGTTAAGTCAATGCGCCGCATCTATCAACTCAATGCGCCACATCGATCCCTCAGACAGAAACTATAAATACCCCAAGATCAGACGAATTTAGGAGACTTTAGATATAACCCTAGAGCCGAATTCAGACGACCAAGCAGCACAAGACACACCTCAAACAAAGATACAAGAGCTGTAAGAAGGTCCTGCATGTATTCAATTCATTAAGTAGTTTTGTTTTATTGTTTTAGTACGCTTTAATTCATTAGGATTGATGGGCTTGTGTCATGTGACTACGGAAGATCATGCACTCCCCTTAATATTGCTTTCCCATTAATTAAAGTTTATATGTTGATGTCTTTGGTGACTTTTATTAGTGCATTGATAACCTCTGTGTCTAGCTGAGTCTTGCTTGGGTCGCCATGCCCCTTCCTCGCCTATTTATTCTAGCGTCTCTAGAAAAGTAGGATAGACATAAGTAATCATTAAGGGTTTACTTGCCGATAAGATTAGAGCCAACGAGAAAGGTTTAATTATATACACTTCATATAAAACTAGCAATAAAACAAGTGACAAGCTATTTAATTATCAGGACAGGTCTTCTTATTGTCTCGAGTATCTATTTGTGTACGTGTGTGCTAATCGCTGATTCGTGCTCATTAGTTTACTTTTCTATTTAATTATAACCAAACTGTGCCAGTCTCTCAGGCTGAACCCCCTTGCATTAGATTAGGTTGTATAACTAACTTAGGATATTAAAATACTGATTAGAATAACTAGATAATACGTTCCACTCTTAGTGATCGACACTCTGCTTACCATTATATTCATACTGACCGGGTACACTGCTCGTTAAGTGTGTGTGTTATTGATAAGTCGGCTAAATATAAATTTAAAACTTGAGTCGGCATTCTACTGCTAAACCGCAACGACACATCACGCGCATCATATAACTAACAGTACAAACTCTGAAGTTAGTACTGCTAGTATAACAGAAGGTACTGCTGCGTGGATAAACGTTTGTATTAAGGATAAGTATGGAATATATTTTTTGTATATCTTAATTAGTTAGAAATATACGGTAGGATGATTATCTTGTAAAGGACTCCTTAAGTCTATAAAAGGAGATCCTAGGTTATACGTTTTGATATATCATAGATATCGGTCATAGAGTTTTGTTAAGATTCAAGGTCATTGTAACCCTAGTGGTAGCAAGATCACTCGTATTATTCTTGAAATAATATTAAATCGTTTGGTGTTAATCTTACTGTGTTCATTGTTCATTCAAGTATTACTGTTTCATTAAACAAACCAATATTCTTCTAAGTGTGGTTAAGTAGATTCCGCATACTTAACTGCATACACTCAAAGTATCTCAAACACGTTATAAAGGAGTAACATCCTAAGTGTTTTATAATCCTCTCATTACATAATACTTGAAGCCATAATCAAAATCCAAAAACTGATCAAACTCAAAAATAGAGGGAATCAGTGTATGGTACTTTTAGTCATTAGTAAAAATCATTAAACCATGTATAATTACAGACTTCCCAGAGCTGACTTTACATCTAATGTGTATATAAAGCAACCTCATGAGCCGACAAAAATGTTAGTGAAGGTATACGAACATAGAGGTAACAAATGTGATTACTGGTTAGGATAATTAATTAAAAGTCATTCTCCTATATGCGTTTAAATACAGTGACATTTACTGTTTTCATTATGATATTTTCTAAAAATATCTTGATTTAGATTGTTATAATGTGATTGTGTAAAGTTTGTATATGAAAGTGTGACTGAAATTGCGTGAGTTTTAAACTATTCTGTCGAAGTTTTGTGCCACTGCTAGGTAAAGGAGAATTGGTATTGCGTTATTTTTTGAGAATCCTTTAGTTTTATGAAGTTAATCACGTACATTAGGTATGATTAGTAAAGAAGTAAATAGATCACATGTCTAGAAGTCCTTGCTTAATTTGTGTTTGATTTTATTAAAATCCAAGATGTGGGTAAGTTCTAATAGAATTTCCTGCGTTTTCGGTCCAAAACGCGTTTCGGTAGGGATCCTCATAGTCCCACTAAATTATAATGACAATACAAATTCAGATAGGTCAGGGAATATTATTAATGTAACACCCCAACCCAGCAAGGGTAGAAGTGTCACGTAAATGGTGACATATCAAAGGCAAGCATAACATACGACTTAAATAATACAATAGAATTTCAAAGGTTACAAATGAAATACTGAAATTACAAGGTTCCAAACTAAAACCTGCCGCACACGAAAAGAAAACGTGCGGCTGAGCTTAAAAAGCCCAGTGAACAGATATATAATAAACGGAAACAAAAGCAAACGAAAATGAACAGATACATCATAATGAATGAGATATAGAAAGAGGTATAAAGAGTAAAGGTTTAGGACAGTAATCCACCACGAGCCCACATTTCACATCACATATCACATCACATCACAGTAATCTAGAGGGGATACCTCTTCAGTAACCGGATAATATGAGGGGTGTCCTCATGTACCACATTGGAGTAGCTAGCTCCCACATTTTGTGAAAGACGTGGATTGCACCCATCATCAGTCACCACATATATCACAATATCACAATCACAATACAGGTCTAGGATGCATCCATTCGCCCACCCACAAATCACATTGGCCATAATAAATATAATAATAGCATGCATTTCACAAATCACAATGGGGACGGTGTAACCAAATCACTAGGGCTACACACTAGTCATGCCAGTGGTGCATCACAGACACGGCCATGTTACCTTCATGGCTAGGGAACACATTTGGCTCGGGTATCAAACTAAAGGGTCAAAGATTCAAATCAAAGCAAAGGTTCACATGGTCCAAGTCATCGAATCATAATCAAAGTCCAATATTCAAAGGTTCATAGCAAAAGGGTTCATATCAAAGGTTCATCATCGGAGGTTCATAATCAAATGGTTCATTTAAAGAAATCTTTATCAAATAATTTTCATAAAAATAACCTTTAATAACGATTTTCACAAAGTTTAGTCTTGAAAAGTGGTTTTCACAAATGCTTAGTCAAATTCTCAATAAAAGTGGTATCGTATATTTCATAAACATCCTTTATAAAAATAATTTTCCTCAAAACATTTCCGTAATATAATTGAAAAGGTTTTCACATCAAATTACCAAATTCAAATGAACCCTCAAAGTATCAAATGATTCGAATACTAATATCACAAGGTAACGAACGAATATCAAATAGATCATTATAGAAGCTCAAAGCAAAAAGGGTCATATCGAACGTCAAAGTCAAAATAAATCAAACAACGAACCAAAGTGTAGGGGAACATAGCAATGGCTTAGGGAATCTTAAAACGAATCAAGATCAATGAGTCATGAGAAAGAAGACACCCTTACTGAAAAAGGGTAGAATATCTGTACCTTAAACAAATCCAGCGCGTACTTGAAAACACAACTTACTTTTCTTCGATATATCTACAAGAATTTGGAGACACTTATTATTTGGTGACATAACTAATTACTACGTTTCGCACCTTACGTTTATTTGTTATATACTTATTAGTGTTACTTACTTGAACAAAAGTAATACATACTATTAATATATTATTCGTGATTCATTTGGTATACTTAAAATATATAGAATCTTTAAGCTGATTAAATCTCAATAATTCATGCACTTCATAATAATTCATTCTTTTGACCCCCCCATTTACGTGCACATAGTATACATAACAGTTTACTTATACAATTCGACCTGTAATGAATAAATACCCATCGATCTATGCATACGACCCATGATCAATTCCAATCCCATGCATGCACTAGCGATTATATATACAATCACACAAACCAAACCCTAACCCCGCAATTAGTGTTTCTCCATTCATTTTTAATCATTCAAAATTATATATGCATGACTCCAAGTTCATATTTAAGTAACCATGGTTTAGAGTTCCAAATGTCAATTTAGCAAAGTCTAGGCCTAATGTGACAATTTATTAGTACATGATCTCAATATAATATTTAACAAAGTTTCTATTATGTTTGACTTACCATGATCATTTATCCATATTCAATGACAGCACATGCAGTGCATGATCTCAATATGATATTTTAACAAGGTTTCCATACTGTATGACGTACCATGACCAGTTACCCATGTTCAAATGACAGTATTCTTATTTATAAGTGTTAAATATAGTAGCAGCATTCTTAACATGATTAAGGACTAACATTATGGTTCAATAATTACCTCATGGCTGCTAACGAGAGTCGAACACTAAAGACCGATACTCAACTCGAAACGACCACGAGAACCAGGTCTCAACAAGGTAATATGGAACCCAAATCTAGGCAGCCACACGTACCAATCACGAAACCAAAACCTTAGTCAACAAGATGAACATACAGTCTAACCGCGAGACGCGATATACCCAAAAACCCAAACGTGAGCCGATCTTAACTCGAACAGTCCTCCAATAACGAACCACCCATCGCGAGTCGTACACTTTTACGCGAACATGAACTATACTCGAACCAAAACCCACGATCAAAACAATAATAAGCACCAACGATTACTAAGTTTCAGAGCATCAAGAATCCGATCAACAACTTAGCTTCTTCCTTCTCTTTTTCTCGGCAAAATAATGAGACCAACGAAAACAAAATGGAGTCACGAAAGAACAATGAAAGCCGCCACTTGTGTTTTAGTTTGTAGGGTTTTAATGTGTGAGAGAAATGTATATTTGGTTTGGTTAAATGGAGAACTAGGTGGGCCGAGATATGGGGTGGGCAAGGGAAGATTCATTCTTCCAAATATTTTAAAATAATATTTTCGGTTTTTACTTCTCTAAAATTTTGAATTGTAGTACACATATATTTAGCACTAGAGATTGGTTCATTAAGATATAGTAACGTGTGATATGTACATTTTAGGAAAATAGGTTGCCAAATTTTGTATATAATTTATGTTAGGTTCACGTATTTGGAGTTTCAATTTCGTAACAAAATTTTTAAATCTTAGGTTATTTTCGTATCAAAGTTCGAATGTCGTTTCGTATTTCAGGTTGTTATAATTCTTCCCGTCAAAAAAAAAATTTCGTCCTCGAAAATCGAAGTCGCAAAGTTAGACGAAGTCGTAGCAAATCGCAAATGATCATCACAAACATTCTCACGCCCGAGGAGGTTCTTTCTAAAATATCTTCAGACCAAATAGTTTCTCATGACTCGAATCAAAACGAAGTGGGTTCAAATTTCCTCAGAATGAGACAAATTAGGTTGATTTCTGCTCAAGAGGTCCATGTAACATAAAATGGGCGATAGGTGAATCTTCAGGAAGCTCATATGGAATACGAACAAGATTTCAAATCAAATTGACTGTGTCGACAGTAGAGAGCTCTACAAAGAGTTCTCAAGATATATAACTGAGGTCAACAGAATGCAAAACGAGAGTTCAAACTCATCCAGATATTTAACGAACGAAGGCAGAGTATACGTATAGGTAGAATGAACCTAAGGTCTCACTAATCACGAATAATCCGACGGAGATCAAATTCTAAGCTTCTTAGGTACTCCCCAAGATATCATATGCCCACAACAAGTGCACGTTATATGATGTAAGTATTATCATGTTGGCCAGACGTCATAATACTGGCATCATATAAATATGCCCTCATAATGGTCATACTTTATCTCAAGTCGTAATCAAAACCACCTATCTTAATCCACCTAGTACTTCTACAGTCTCAGAGGTCAACAAAATCAAATGCCATAGTCAAGAGAGAAAACAAAACTATTCGCAAGAGTATCAAAATCCCAGATTGCCTAGTAGAAGTGAGGTACGCCGTCACAAGCATCATCTCTTCCACAACTCGCCAAAATCTCTCAAAACGAAGCCATCACCGAATATACGAAATGAACACGAACAGAATTGCTTCTAGGAACTTAAATTATTAAAGGATCTTATTACTATATAACGAAACTTAAGAGGGTCAACGAAACTGGAAGTTAGTTGCCAAGAACTTCGGCCTTCATAGGATCAATTCTTCCAATCATAAGGGTCTGCTTCAAAATCCGTTCATCCAACACATCCAATCTCTTCAAGTCCGGCTAATCTGTCTTCGTCTATCCATCAATCGGGAAGTGAAACCAAAATCAGAAACTTGTGTCTGGTTCGTCGAGCCTCCTACATTTCTTCTTGGGATGTGATGGAGTAATGTGAATTTCTAGCATGCTCTTTAAATCTCTTCATCATCCAGTTTGCTCCCGCTCTCAATTCATCTTAGTACAACCAAGATGAATAGGGAAGTGAGACTGCATGTCTTCATCAGCTCCGGGTTCGCCATCTTGACTGGAATTTCTTCTTCTGCATCGCCCACTTCTGCCTTGTAGGGAATGCCTTCACTCTTCGGGGTAGCCACCGTTGTTGTCAACTCCGAGTCTCTTTCTGAATTATCCCAAAATTGTTCTGCCCGAGGGTAAGGATGCTAATTTCTATTTCAGCTTTTCCAAACTCCATTCTCAATCAAACGAAATTTCTCAATGGTATCATAAGTCGCAAATGTCTTCCATAATTTTTCTGCAAAGTCCAAATGGTTTCCGTTCTCCATTCTGTCATTGGTCTTGACCACTTGGTGATAGTTTCCAAAACTTGCGGGATTTAAAGAGGTATCCTCAATTAAGAACATCGTTGTCTCAAAAAAAAATATCAATCTCTCAGAACGTACAAATGATCGACGAATTTCCTAACGAAGTGTAAAGATGATTTTCATGTTCTTCCTCGTCTCTAAACGTACTGTTTAGTCATACAATGAACATTTTTCCAAAGTACTTACGAGAAACATTATTTATCAAATTCACAAAACAGTCACAACTTTAGCTAAAACTATTAGCGTCACCAATCGTCATAGCAGTCTTTTATGAATACTGACGGCGATTCCAAGAATAAAATCAATTCATCAGAAGGAAACTTCGCGCTCTTAAATTAAACAAACACATAGTCGTTTCAGGGTGGAGGAAAATTGGCTCCTAACGGTGTTACGGTTCAGCTTCCTGTAATCAATACATATCTCCAGTCACCATCCTTCTTTATCGCGAACGAAACTAAAACACGCCCAGAAAATACACTTAGGTAAACTCACTTCCTGGTCTTCGGTTGCTGCTCTTACCGGTTGCTCAAATCAATTTATATGATCCCGGCACATCTGAAAGACACCTTCGCTTGGTGACCAGACAATTTCCCGGTATCAAGTCAAATCCTACTTCACGCTCCGATGGAAATTTTTGGTGGTTCGACCAGGGATCATATTCGAGATTCAGGGTGCCAAATAACGTTCAAGATAAGGTTCATGTTCAGAAGACTCAAGGTGCCAAAGAGCTCCCAAGATAAGGTTCATTCATTGGTGTACGAAATGAGTTCTAGGGAAAACTTCATAACCGCGAAATTAACACACGAGTCTCCAGAGTAATAGTGATAGCAGAGGGTCTAACAATCGGTAATCATGGTAGGGAGTTCAAAATTGTTGCAAACGTTAAAGGTGAGACATAGAAGGGAAAATGTCAATATTTGAATGCTCAATCAACCAATTCCTTGTCAGAATAAAATCGAAGTTAATTATCCAAAGAAGGACGGATCACAAATCAAATCTTTGTCATTCAAAAGTGGGGGGAAACATTTTATACTTGTGGTTACACACCACAAGACTTCTCATAGGGACAGAGATGGGTGAAACTAAATCAAATAGTATCGGAAGATTCGTAGATACTTATCAAAAGCAAGAGACAAATAACAAAACATATCCAATACGTCATCGCCATGGAGGTTCTCAAAGTGCCCGAAGAGACGTCAAAATGATTAACGAAAGGATCAAAGATCAGAGTCAAAATCTAAAGATAAGGGTTAATTAGTGTCAGGCAATTACTATGCAAATTCTCAATGCTTTCCAGATTTAATCAGGTTCAAATTTCAGGTGGTGCAAGGAGTAAGTTTTCAATTTCCAAAAGTGATATCGACATGATCTAACCAAAATCAAGGCACGAATCAGAGTGATGTGGAAGCAATGATACTAAAACAATTGCCTTATAGACTACCCATTCCTCACTGGTCAAAACTTACGTTCCTACAAGGGAATCTTAAAGCAAATTTTCAAAGGTTGTCTTACGAGCGCCTACAGGGAAAACTTAGTGGTCCTAACTTACACAGGCCAAGGGTAGATGTACTACAAGTCGCAAACCGGGCTCTGATAACACTTTGTAACACCCCAACCCAGCAAGGGTAGAAGTGTCACGTAAATGCTGACATATCAAAGGCAAGCATAACATACGACTTAAATAATACAATAGAATTTCAAAGGTTACAAATGAAATACTTAAATTACAAGGTTACAATGAGAAACAAAAACTAAATACTACGTCTGTCAATGCAAGTCCTTCTAATAACTTCTACTTCAGAATAACTATCAATGTCTTCTAGGTCCAAAAGTCTCTTCACTCATACCCAGCTTCCAAACTAAAACCTGCCGCACACGAAAAGAAAACGTGCGGCTGAGCTTAAAAAGCCCAGTGAACAGATATATAATAAACGGAAACAAAAGCAAACGAAAATGAACAGATACATCATAATGAATGAGATATAGAAAGAGGTATAAAGAGTAAAGGTTTAGGACAGTAATCCACCACGAGCCCACATTTCACATCACATATCACATCACATCACAGTAATCTAGAGGGGATACCTCTTCAGTAACCGGATAATATGAGGGGTGTCCTCATGTACCACATTGGAGTAGCTAGCTCCCACATTTTGTGAAAGACGTGGATTGCACCCATCATCAGTCACCACATATATCACAATATCACAATCACAATACAGGTCTAGGATGCATCCATTCGTCCCCCCCACAAATCACATTGGCCATAATAAATATAATAATAACATGCATTTCACAAATCACAATGGGGACGGTGTAACCAAATCACTAGGGCTACACACTAGTCATGCCAGTGGTGCATCACAGACACGGCCATGTTACCTTCATGGCTAGGGAACACATTTGGCTCGGGTATCAAACTGAAAGGTTAAAGATTCAAATCAAAGCAAACGTTCACATGGTCCAAGTCATCGAATCATAATCAAAGTCCAATATTCAAAGGTTCATAGCAAAAGGGTTCATATCAAAGGTTCATCATCGGAGGTTCATAATCAAATGGTTCATTTAAAGAAATCTTTATCAAATAATTTTCATAAAAATAACCTTTAATAACGATTTTCACAAAGTTTAGTCTTGAAAAGTGGTTTTCACAAATGCTTAGTCAAATTCTCAATAAAAGTGGTATCGCATATTTCATAAACATCCTTTATAAAAATAATTTTCCTCAAAACATTTCCATAATATAATTGAAAAGGTTTTCACATCAAATTACCAAATTCAAATGAACCCTCAAAGTATCAAATGATTCGAATACTAATATCACAAGGTAACGAACGAATATCAAATAGATCATTATAGAAGCTCAAAGCAAAAAGGGTCATATCGAACGTCAAAGTCAAAATGAATCAAACAACGAACCAAAGTGTAGGGGAACATAGCAATGGCTTAGGGAATCTTAAAATGAATCAAGATCAATGAGTCATGAGAAAGAAGACACCCTTACTGAAAAAGGGTAGAATATCTGTACCTTAAACAAATCCAGCGCGTACTTGAAAACACAACTTACTTTTCTTTGATATATCTACAAGAATTTGGAGACACTTATTATTTGGTGACATAACTAATTACTACGTTTCGCACCTTACGTTTATTTGTTATATACTTATTAGTGTTACTTACTTGAACAAAAGTAATACATACTATTAATATATTATTCGTGATTCATTTGGTATACTTAAAATATTTAGAATCTTTAAGCTGATTAAATCTCAATAATTCATGCACTTCATAATAATTCATTCTTTTGACCCCCCCATTTACGTGCACATAGTATACATAACAGTTTACTTATACAATTCGACCCGTAATGAATAAATACCCATCGATCTATGCATACGACCCATGATCAATTCCAATCCCATGCATGCACTAGCGATTATATATACAATCACACAAACCAAACCCTAACCCCGCAATTATTGTTTCTCCATTCAGTTTTAATCATTCAAAATTATATATGCATGACTCCAAGTTCATATTTAAGTAACCATGGTTTAGAGTTCCAAATGTCAATTTAGCAAAGTCTAGGCCTAATGTGACAATTTATTAGTACATGATCTCAATATAATATTTAACAAAGTTTCTATTATGTTTGACTTACCATGATCATTTATCCATATTCAATGACAGCACATGCAGTGCATGATCTCAATATGATATTTTAACAAGGTTTCCATACTGTATGACGTACCATGACCAGTTACCCATGTTCAAATGACAGTATTCTTATTTATAAGTGTTAAATATAGTAGCAGCATTCTTAACATGATTAAGGACTAACATTATGGTTCAATAATTACCTCATGGCTGCTAACGAGAGTCGAACACTAAAGACCGATACTCAACTCGAAACGACCACGAGAACCAGGTCTCAACAAGGTAATATGGAACCCAAATCTAGGCAGCCACACGTACCAATCACGAAACCAAAACCTTAGTCAACAAGATGAACATACAGTCTAACCGCGAGACGCGATATACCCAAAAACCCAAACGTGAGCCGATCTTAACTCGAACAGTCCTCCAATAACGAACCACCCATCGCGAGTCGTACACTTTTACGCGAACATGAACTATACTCGAACCAAAACCCACGATCAAAATAATAATAAGCACCAACGATTACTAAGTTTCAGAGCATCAAGAATCCGATCAACAACTTAGCTTCTTCCTTCTCTTTTTCTCGGCAAAATAATGAGACCAACGAAAACAAAATGGAGTCACGAAAGAACAATGAAAGCCGCCACTTGTGTTTTAGTTTGTAGGGTTTTAATGTGTGAGAGAAATGTATATTCGGTTTGGTTAAATGGAGAACTAGGTGGGCCGAGATATGGGGTGGGCAAGGGAAGATTCATTCTTCCAAATATTTTAAAATAATATTTTCGGTTTTTACTTCTCTAAAATTTTGAATTGTAGTACACATATATTTAGCACTAGAGATTGGTTCATTAAGATATAGTAACGTGTGATATGTACATTTTAGGAACATAGGTTGCCAAATTTTGTATATAATTTATGTTAGGTTCACGTATTTGGAGTTTCAATTTCGTAACAAAATTTTTAAATCTTAGGTTATTTTCGTATCAAAGTTCGAATGTCGTTTCGTATTTCAGGTTGTTATAATTAACATAGTAGTGCTCTATTTTGTGTCAAATGCAAAGACAAATTTTTTGCTTAAATTTTTTACTGCTGCACTGGTAACTATAGGCCACCGAATTAAGGTAATTAGTTAGTTAAAACTAGAAGCTTTTTTTAAGTGGCACAACCTATTGAGTACTTTGGTTTAACAAGCAAGGAATAAAGCATCTTAGTTTTAACTAGAAGATATGGAACAATTAATGGCGAAGATTGGAAACGTGGTTCACAGCTTGCGGTTGATGCCTGATTTCCAAATAAGGGAAATGGTTGCAAATTTAGCTATATAAATGGCTTCAATGTTTTGAGATAGTAGTGGTGATAACGGAGAAATATATAGTGAAGACTAAATATTTCTCTTCTTTCATGCAGCCCGCACAGAACCTGAATCATCAAACCAGCCACCACTAGATAAACCAGATGCAGAAACTCAACCAACAATATCACGGTAGGTAACATGACTTCATTCAATCTCCACTTTGTAGTAGCACTGTGCAAAAAAATAGAATCTTAAGCACACATTACTTACCTGTAACAGATGACACACCATCACCAACAATCTACACTGCAAATGAATCTTTTGCAAAAGCTGTATCATCAGGAGATGTCGTCGACCACTTTTTCAGGATGAAGGAACCACAGAGAAAAAACTTCCAAATATCTATCAGACTATCATGCTTTTGTTCACAAACCACTAACCAGTATGTGATATCTTTTGTAACGGAAAAAGAATATTATAAATTATGTAGTCAGGTTACTTTCTACCCCTACGGCGCATCTTTTGTAAGAAAAAAAAAAAAAAAGAAAAAGAAAAAACCTTGCTGAAAACCATGTACTTACGTTATCAGCTATATGTATCTGACTTATGTAAAAGTAATAGAAGTCTGACTTGCTGCAAAATGTTCATGAATAGAGCAATTAAGTTGCCTTTATTGTATTTAAGTTATAGATTGTACACAGGTCGAATTAAGCTTTTACCTTGGTTAGTATATAACACCCCCATTTTTGGAACGCAGCGGAATACAACATGTGGTGCTATTTATTAGTCACATAGTACAAGTATAGTAAACAGACTCGAAATAGAGACGTTTATAATAAGTTTTCACATTCGATAATATCAGAGTCAAGCAAAAGAAGGTCCTAAAAGTTTATCAGGACATAAGTGTCCAAAAGCAACATAAGTTTGGAAATAACATAAGTTTAAAAGTTTAGGTTTTCATCGAATGTGATTTTAAAACATGGGCCATCCTTATCGATATCCATATCGTTGCGCCGCCCATCCAACCATTTAACACTTTACGGACCTGAGATAAGACATGCTAAAAAGTCAACATAAAGTTGAGTGAATTCATAGAGCTTAATAATTAATAAGTTGAATACAAATATTATTCATCGATCGACAAGTAATGCATATACAAGTCGGGTAACCAGATTATAGCATCGAGCTCATGACACCGAACCTTGACTTAAATTTAATAATGCCCCTCAAAAGGTAAGATTTGCCATTTACCACGATCTCTCAATATTATGTACCCGTTGAAAATGAGCGCTACTCACCCGGTCAGGCTTGTCAAGCCAAATATGCATATTCATAATAATAGCGTTTACCACGTAATTAGCGGTTCATGAAATTAGGGACTTGAATGGCAAAAGATACTCAATAACTATAATTATGTAATTGGGTCAAGCATACCAAAAACTACTTGTATTCAGTTTGTAAAACTAGCATGTATCCCCCTCGCGAGGTTTATAAAACATTTAAATGAGTAAAGGCGAGGCTATAAACTCACCTTAAGTAGTGGAGTGAAAGAGCACAAATAAAGACAACCGAAGAACCGAAGCGAAACTAGAAAGGACCTATAACAAGAAACGTGTCTAAGTGAATGCTAATTGAATAAGAGAATGAATGCACATTATTATACTTGATTCATACAGCCAAGGCATCATACTAAGGGTTTTCACAAATCATATGGTCATGGTTTCCCAAAATAGTAGTTCCCGAGTTGTTTACCCATCACATTTCCCTAGTTTTATTAGCGGCTGAAAACTTTCCCCGACTTACAAAATCACTACTTGCAAACCGTAAAAATAAGTCCCTAGTGTACTGTAAAAATAAGTTTACTCAAAAATTTGCAGGTCTAACCACTTTTTATATATTTTCTTTACCGTAGAGAAACCAATGTTTCATTTCAAAACAAAAACCCATTTGCATGTGACAAAAATCAAAGAGGATGATGAGATTAGCTTACAAGGAGTGAAAAATCAATGAAACCTTTCTAGGGTTTGGATAAAAATGACCCAAAAGACACCACCACAAGCTTGGACCTTCATTTCTACACTTCTAATGAGGCTTCAGGGCTGGAGAAAAGAACCCTTAATAACCTTGATGAAGACTTCAAGAATACTCAAAGAAATCACCAAGAATCTATAAGAAAACCTTCAAAACTATGCTTCAAAGTGTCATTTTCTTCAATGGTCTTCAAGAGGGTGTTGTGATAATGATTTTGTGATCAAATGAAGGCTGAGATGATGGTGTTTTGATGGTGGTTCACGGCGGCAACACAAGGAGGAGAGGGAAAATGGATGGTTTACCAAAAGTAGGTGAGATTTGCATGTAGTCTTTCTTGTAAATGATAAAAAGTGGGTTATGATGGGTATTAAAGGGGGGAGGGCGGCCATTTGGCTATATGGGGAGAGTTTTTAATTCATTTTTTTGTAAAAACTTATATAAATAAAGTGTGTATGATATGTATAAGTGTTGGAGTAGATTATGTAAGGTAATGAGTGGTATTTAGGGGTTTTAAGTGGTAAATTGGAAGAGTGAAGAGTGGTGAATGAAAAAAGCTTGAAAAATAAAGTTAAAGGTAAGATTTTATTATTGGATTAATATTTGAAGTATTAGTGTGTTTTTCGGGTTTAAATCAAGCGTACGGTCTTAAAAACGCGAATTACGCAGTACCGGGTGAACTGAAAACGTGAATTTTGGAAAAGTGTTATCAAAACATTATAAAATTTTTATGAAGTGTTAAAATGGATAATTTTAATATTTCATGGGAGCCTTGGGTTTTCCGAAGTGTTAAAGCGAAACTAAAAAAAAAAAAAAAAAACGTAGACTGAAAACACGAGTTGTTACAAAAAACTGACGTAATCATGAAACGAAACGGGAAATGTGAAATATAGGAATACTTGATTTCTAGAGTAAATGAAGGAATATTGAATCAGTTAAGACAAGGACACGGATAGAAATCCTAAACACGGCTCAAGAAAAGCTAAAAACGCGAAATTCGCTAAATCGGGTAAAAATTAAAAAGGAAATTTTTACTCAAGAGAAAATAAAATATAATATGGTTTAAAGAATGACCTTGAATTTATGAAATGTCACAACACGTACCCCTTAAGAGAGCTCCGTCCCGGAGCTCAGTTAATGTCGTCAGCTGGCGGGGTGATCAGGAAAAGGTGAGGGTACTTGTTTCGAAATTGGCCTTCATTATCCCATGCAAACTCAGGCCTCGAAGCAGATGACCAATTAACAGAAATACAGAAATAATAGGCACAGCACAACGGTAACCGGACGAATCGCCGTAGAAGACAAAGTTTATCTTAAAAGTATGACACGCGAAAATAAATAAATGCAAATTTAGTTTTCTTAAGGATGGTTATAAAAGATTTAGATTTCCAGTTTTAGTTTGGTGGTTGGTCAAATAATGTAAATCGGGAAAATAATACCAAGTATGTAATATAGACGCCTTATATATTACCTATGAGGGATAAGCGAAAAGAACGAGCAAATAAAAGAAATCAAATTATATAATACATCACCTAAGAAAATCAAGAAAATAAATAAATAATAAAAGAATAGAATTTGACACGAATCTGAAAACCTCAAAATAGAGAAAAAGAAAGTTTCCGATAATAGAAAACATATTATAAAAGCATTCTAAATGATTTAAAAGAAATTTTAAAATTTTTATAAATTTTAGTATTTTTCGTCCTTGTGTCGGAATTTAAGATAATATTGATTTTGTAAAAAATTTACTAAGTATAGAAATTTTTTGAAAATTTCGGCATGACCCGATCGTTTATCGGATGTTTCCATATTTTACAAAACCTCTATTAAACAATATAAAATGATTCGACAAAACTACTATAATCCGATATGACAAAATAAAAAAATATCGGACCCGAGACGCCCCTTTTGGATCATCACATCAAAAAGTGCACTACAATCAAATACGGCTAATCCGAAATCTAAGGATAACAATTAATATAGTTTATAAAACAGTGCATGCTAATTAATAAGCGATAATAAAATTTTCCGGAAAATGACATTTAAACGATATATACTATTTTTCGGAAATTAAGCAACTTTGAACTATTCCCGAAAAATAAACAACTTAAAAAAAATAATTCCGTAAAAATAAACCGTTTGTATAGTTCGGAGTCATTGGCAACAAAGAGCGCGGCTCGTCATAACTACGGCGTATTAATTCCACTGGTTACGAGATAAATAAATGATTACATTTGCTAAACAATAAGTTCAAAGCCGTCAGCCTACGGCTCCGCTCATCATAACCGAAAGCCACAATTTATTCCAATTATAATTAAAAGTTCAAAATATTAATACGGTTCGTTAAGCCACCACGAGCTATCCAAAAATCAATCTTTTAGCTTGTCAAAACATTTTAAGCCACCCAAATCCTCAGGTTTAAATTATGACAGCAAGTTACATGAACCAACAAAAAAAAATGAAAATAAGCCAAAATTAAACACCCAAAATTCCGTTGTGTTACAGCCACGAACAAATAAGCACAAGAAAATGCATAGAACTTTAATAAGCACTCAAAATAGGCAATAAGCCAAAAATAGGCACTTTAGCAAATAGCTTTTTATTTGACCAAATTAACCACCATGATTTCACTATTAGTTTTTACAAAAGAACCCATAGTTCAATTCGATTTTTACAGTCCCTAATGGTCATTCGATTCGTTTTAAAAACTTCAAGGTTTGATAACATACAAACTAACATCCAATTGAAGAACTAAAAAGATAGGATTGAAAATTAGCCAAAAACCCACTTGGAGATATAATTTGACCCATGAAATCCGTTCAATAACACACCCTTGATTTGATTGAAGTTAAACCCGAGGTTACGAAGGACTCTAGCTTGAATCTTGATGAAGATAGATGGTGAAAATTGATGGTGATGTTGTTATCTATTGCCTCGGATAGAGGTGCTTGATTCACCTTGAAGGTTTTGTCTAGTGTGTAATGGAATGTCGTTCCTCGAACGGCTAGTGATGAGTCCCGATTTATCAATTTGGTGCAAGGTGTGGGGTGGAATGGCGACTGTGACGTGTTAAAGCCGAGACGAAAGTGTACTGTGCAAAGATGCGAAAGTTGGTGATATGAAATGCTTATGTACTTACACTAAATTTGCTACACTCGAAGATTTAGCAGGACAATGGAGTTAGGTTCATGTGTTTGTTGGTTCAATTAGAAGGTTATAGTGTAAGATTTACAAAAGGATGTTGCATGTGTTTATATAAGTTAGATCAATGTTAAATTGTAACTAACGTAACCTGAACTGAAAAGACTCATCATATCAAAATTGATCAAAACATGACATGATAAAAGTACTCAGTGACTATCAATCATAGCCGAAAACGTAGCGTAACAAATAATACAAGAAGGACAGGAACGAGGTATGCTCGATGCTAAAGATAGGTGTTTGACTACAGGGTTCAATGCACAATTACGGATGCAATTTCAAGTGGCTGCTTTTTTAAGACTCGATCATACATGATCCGAGACTACTACTCCCATCATTGCATGATTCTTCCTGAATTAGACATAGGTGATCAGGCTATGTATAATCGGGGAGTAACGATGCACTGCTCGGACTAGTCAACTCGTAGGATGTTCGGTGTTTTAAGAAAACTTCTTTTAGTTATAGTTATGATTTTTATTTTGGAAAAACTGGTGTTTTCTACAACCTTTAGCTCTGATGTTTTATGGTTTTCAGTGTTATATCGACTTGTTGGGAATTAAAGTTCTGAAGATTAGTATTTGGAATTATATGTTCACAAGGTTTATACTGCTGAGAAGAATACACTAACAGTACTAACTGCTAGTGTATATCTGAAGACTACTCAAGTTATAACTAACAGTACTAACTGATAAGTTAGTACTGCTAGTACAAAGAAAGTACTGCTGGTTAAATACTGCTGTTGGAGTGACGCATACTACTGCTGAGTAGATAAGTGTCGTGTATACTACTGCTGGATGGATAAGTATAAAAATATATTTTGTGTATAGAAGTCAAGTATATATGGTAGATAATATCTAAGATAAGTGTTCAGTCAACAAGTTGTAATACACATAACATGTTGTATCTTAGTTACTAACACACATAACATGCAAGTAGTTCGACAAGACTTATCAATATTGTAAAGATCTCCTTTGGACTATAAAAGGGAGATCTTAGACTAGATATCAAGAGTCTTGTTAAGTGCTAAATGTGTAACTATTAGATATTGACTAAAAGAGTTAGTTAAAAAAACAAGAAATAGTTATATTTGTAATAGAGATTCAAGGTTTGTAACCCTAGTGATAGTGAAGATCACTCCTATTATTCTCAATAATATTGAATCGTTTGGTGTTATACTTTCTGTGTTCATCATTCAAATAATAAGCATCACTGTTCCATTTCCATAACCAATATCCTTTTAAGTGTGGTTAAGTAGATTCCGCATACTTAATCATATTCACTCAAAGTATCATATACACACGTTATAAAGGACTAACATCCTCATAGTGTGTCAAACATCCTCTCAATTGGTATCAGAGACAGGTTGATATCTTTGATTTAGAAGAAGAAGAAATGGACATGGAGTCTATTCAAATGAATATTGCTGCAAAGTTGCCAATGCTCAAAAAAAATGAGTTTGAGATGTGGAGGCTGAGGATAGAGCAATATTTCCAAGTGCAAGATTATACACTTTGGGAAACTATTGAAGATGGAAACTCTTACAAGCCTACAACCACTACATCAACAGTTTAGAGTAAAGATGAAGTAACTGTGCTAATCAACCCAATGACTGGAGAAGAGAGAATAAAGAAGAAGAATGACCTCAAGGCCAGAAGTATGTTGATGATGACCATTCCAAATGATCAACTTTTAAACTTCAGCAAGTTCAAGGATGCCTAGTCATTATTTGAGTCCATTGTTGCAAGGTATGGTGGGAATGAAGCCACCAAGAAGACCCATAAGACTCTTCTCAAGCAGCAGTTTGAAAACTACTCTTCAACCAACAATGAATCATTAGACCATGATGTGCGTGTCGTTGTGTTCAAGTTTTAAAATTTATAAACACGATTTATCAAATTCTCTAATCACACATACGAGCAAGTATACTCGTCCGCGGTAGTAAAGGTGGGTAAGTCGAGATCGTCCCAAGGGAATTGGGGTTTAGGTTTAGTAAAATAAGTTTTAACAAAAAGGGTGTCAATCCAATTTGAAGTAAATTCAAAAGCAAGCAAGGTTCAATCAATCAAAAACAAATATACTCGTGTGTGATTCTATGACCAATTGTTTAGAGTAACCAACCAAATTGGGTGTAACTTGTAGTGATGCACAACTTAATATGAATGATTCACAATCAATGGTTTTTATCATGAGAAATCATATCTAGAATTCAATCTCCTAGTTAATTCCTTTCGGCCTTGATTAACTATTACGACAATTCTTTTAAGCTTTTTGTTGTTTAAAAGCATTTCTTATCTTAAGAATTCCTACGAATCCTTTCGGCCTTTTTCGTGATGAAATCGTTTCCAAATCCATTTTAAGGAGTAAAGATGGTGTTTGTCACACACCATAATCCATACTAATTCGTGCACTAACTATTTGGAATAAAAACATAAAGAAAACTCCTTTCGGCCTTTGTTAGTCTTTAAGATTGTTTTTACCAACCAATTAAGCAAGATTAGATTGTATCTCAACAAACTCATAAAACAAGATATGCTTTCATGCATCACTATGATAAGATAACTCCAACAATTGTCACATCATACACACACAAGTACAACCAAAATCACTCCATAACAATTATAATCAAACACAAGTAATTAACCAAAATTTCATTCATCTTATAGTAAAAGTAAAAGTAGTTCATAATAACTCAACAAGAAATACCTAATCGAGGAATTACAAGAACTAGAATTGTGGAACTATAGCCATCCACACTCCTCCAATCGCCTTTGATTACACGTAAACAACTCCACACACGGACACAACTCTTGAGACTCGAACTTAAGGCTTCCTGGACGTTTTCACTGCAACTACAAGCTTTCGGGCAATAACAATAAGTTAGTTAGACTTGATGTAAGCCTTAACTCGATTTGCCTTTGGGTTGTCACCTACCAAAAACTTCTCTCTTTGTGAATTAGCCAAGGTTTTCTTAAATAAGTGAGGAAACCCTTATTCTCCAAGCAAAAACATCCAATATCAGTAAATAGCCGAGAAATGATAAGCCTCAATGATAAAGGGGCTTAACTTCTTCATTAAATGCAACTTTGTAACTCCAGCATCAGCCAACCGATCGGTATTTGGCTCCAACCGATCGGTTGGAGCTCTCGGTAAAATAATCTTCTCCCATCCGATTCGGATGCGGGTGCCATCCGATCGGATGGATCACTCTGCCATTCAACTTTATTTCTTCTTTCTCTTTTCTCGTTACGTTCTTGATCCTTCTGCTGTACCACTACTTCCAATCATAGAACTTGATCTTTTCTTGATATATAAACATGTAAATCTTGAACTAATCAAATCCTTGAAGTATCGCGTGGTTTCTTTCTCGTAATTCTCCAAATGTGCATAATCTCTTCATTTCTTCGTCTTTTTATCATCTTTTCCTGTACTTGGCTATATTTACTTGCATACACACTTTTTCATCATTTAGCAACAAATACACACAAATATAACCAAATATGATGCACAAAACTAGCAATAACGCGCCTAAAAACATGTTAGATTTAAGCGTTATCAAATCCCCCACACTTGAGTTCTGCTCGCCCTCGAGCAAGTCTAATTTTTAGAAAAACTGAACTCAATGGCATCTTCATTATGATTATAAAAAGCTAACAACCATCCCAATAGGACAATTGTTATTTTACTTTAATTATGAAAAATCCTTGAAATATACGCAAGTTAAATCGAGCTTGATAACATCACTAAGCACCTCACAAAGGAAATTTTAAATTCACACAACACTCGAGGGTAGATTTGATTGTAAATCACTCAATCGCTCAGTCATGATTCATGTTTCTTACCATAATCTTGTACTTGTATCAAAACAACAAAATAAAACATCAAAGAGGTCTTTTATTCGGTTTTTAGGTTTAAGGGTTTTGATTACCTAGCTAATGTGTAAATACATCATACAAGAACATCATAGCTCGCTAACAACGAATCCTTGTTTAGTTAAGCAACGGATGGTCACTAGATTGTACCTTGGTTCGCTAACGACGTTACATGCATAACGGATGGTCACCAATTTACTCACTAGATCGCTAACAACGTTTTTCAACTATTCAAAAACTCGGATGGTCACTAGAACATCCATGTACTACATATCTAAACAAAGCCATCACTAAATCCGGATACTCAAAAGCTAACAACGAATAAAGTAATTGGTAAGGGTAAGGATAAGACATGGGAATTTTGATTTGGTTCTAAAAAAAAATAAAAATCAAATAAGAATCAAGTCCAAATTCCGTCCCAAACTCTTTATATCACAAATGATTACTCCACCAAACTTCTTCGATTATTATTCCGAATTTCATACTAACTCTTCTCTTCCTTAATAGCTCATTGACTATTTTATTTTCATCATTCCATACTTTCATAGCTCATTGGGTATCCTCTTTTTTTTTTTTTTTTTTTTTTTTTTTTTTTTTTTTATCACTTCTCCCCCCACACTTTGGATGAGCACACGCTACAAAAATACAAATAAGAGTAGCGACCTCCTTCTTCATTGAAACAACATATACACATACAAGGTGTGGTCAACATGCAATCATCAAAAATAAATAGTTTTGGACTTCATTTGAACTTGATTCGGGAAAGCCTAAGGTGTATGGTGTAAAATCCTTTTGTACTTTTCTGTATTTAATCAAAAGAAAAGATAGGCTCAAAAGGGTGTAACTAAGGGTATCTAGCGTATAAGATAACGCTAACAAATGGGTTCCAATTACTTAAGACAACTAACCAATGCGGTTAGCAAAAATAAATTGTAAACGGAAGGCCATTTGGTGAAAAATCCTAATTTGCCTCTTATCATTTGAATATATTTTATTACTTGAAAGTAATTTTAACCGTAATGCATAACAAGTACAAGTTCTAGAATCAACATAACCACCGGCACACTCATAACGAAATATAAAGCATAAGAAGTGCTTTATACAAAAAGGCTTAAATCCTCACAATTTAAGGTGGTGATAAAATGTACTAGCAATAGTTATCAATATCTCTCATAACTTGATTACATTCCAAAAATTTTCAAATAGCCTTATTTTTACCATTGAATCAATTCATCTAACAACTAGAAAAATCAAGGACGAACACATTCTAGTTACTTGAATTCCAAAATCTACTAAATCAAAAATTAAAAATTAAAAATTAAAACAATTTTTCCTATTCCTTCCCTCCCCCACACTTAAGTTTTGCATTGTCCTCAATGTAATAAAATGAACTTCAAAGTAAAGGAAATAGGAAAAAAAATAGAGAAAAATAAATAAATACTACCCGGAAAAAATTCGCATAGGCTTATTTGATCATAAGTAAGCACATGAGTTCTTCTAACTCCAAATATTTGATCAACACTAAGCTTCCGTCAATTCTTCCCCTGCAAACACTATACTCGAAACAACAAAACAAAATACCAAACCAAATATAAAACATAATAAAAATAATCCAAAACAAACCAAAATCATAACCATAAATCCTACGAAAGTTAAGTTAAAGAAATAAAAATAGAAATTGTTCAACCATCATTGTTTTAAAACATAACCATAACATCATCCATCCCAGGTTGTTATTGGTTGCACATCTAGGACTTCTGGAAGTCCCCTTAGCTTTCCATCCCTGCTTTCTCGAAGATTTGTGAACCCTTTGATGTCAATATTCAATGGAGTAACCGGTTCACTAAAAACACTCATCTCTTCCTCAATAAATAGCCCAAGATTCCTAGCTATTCGTGAAATAAAATGACCTGCACTTATATAATTCCTCGCTCCAACTGCCGCGCGTTTGTGCAAGTGTTGCACTATCACCCAAGCAACGTTCAAATGCCTATAAGGGTGCTTCTCGTCTAATGCTTGAATAATCCATAAGTCATCTTCATAATTCAGATTAACACCAGACGTCCTATGTAACAATGATTGTACCACAACCCTATGTAGCACTTGCAACAATGGTCTCTTAATTGTTGAAACTTTACTTTCCCCGAACACTAGCTTGTCTTCCGTGCTAATCCTTTTCCAGTACCCATGTGCGTCAAAATTATTTTTACTCCTTTCTCCAATCATTACCAGAAATTTAAAATCCTTGTTACTTAAGTCTTCATCCTAGTATAAACCTAACAGGTTCCCAAACTCGAAGAGCGTTACTTCATGCTTCCTTCCCCCTAGTCTGAATTCCAAGAATTTGTCGGTGGTAACTCCGATATCGGTAACTCTTTCTTTCATTCTCATCGAACACAAAAATTCCAAACACCATTCTTTGTATATTGGCTCCCTTATGCTTAGTGCTCTCATCCACATGTTAGAGGTCAATATCCGTTTGTTCCACAGTACCCTAATAAGAAACAAATCTTCCAAAAATTCATCACAACCAAGCTCTTTCATATCATTCCAATTCATTACCCTTAGGGAATGAATTACCCATCGGCCAATCTTAAGAAGAATAGCATTGAAAGATTGTCGGACCATCGGATCTTCCCCTCGCCACAGTAGATTAGGATGACATTCTGGAATCGGCATTTGTTCTCTCTTCCGGATTCCTTCTCTTGTTCTTTTCGCAATTCCTGATCCACCTGCAAGATAACTCTGTAGAAAAACACAAACATATGATAGGATAAGAGTATAGAAACTAAGCATGCATGATCTAGAAGTCTAAAAACTTAACTTTTGAAAAATCAATTTTCATCACAGAAAGTTCCATCCGATCGGTATTTCATTCAACCGAATCGGATGGATTGAATACTAGCCCCCAACCGATCAGTAATGCCACGCAACCGAATCGGTTGGGCATTCTGATATAAAAAAATTTCTATGTTCGACTTCCAATCAATTCTAACAAATCCTACTCTTCCCTATCCTACGTTTGATCAATCACTATGGTCTCTACATACCCCACTTATCTCCAAATCATATCCATAACATACTCGCATGATCAATCTTAGAATATATGAACATATGAACACTTTCAAAATCAAAACCTTATCAATGTTCTAATCCACAATGCATCATCCTAAAAACATTAATTAACATCTAAACAACATCTGGAAATCATCAATTTCAACCCAGAATTGATTCAAAGTTTCTACCCATTTGATCTAAAAATCCAATCAATTAATTCGTTCTCAAAACATAATCAATCTATCTCATTCTTTTTGCAATGAATTCCACAATCATTTACCCATCTATTCCATAAAAATTACATCTTAATTCGAACTACATCAAAAACGCCCAAACTTTGACCTAATTCAATCAACTCGAATTAAAACCTAATTGATACAATTTGATGATGTTACTTACTTGCTTAGGTGCCATTGATGATCTTTCAACTCTCTTGCAACTCTTAACAGCCTTCTAATGGTCGAATTAATGAACCCCAAGTGTGGTGGAATGAGTGTGTGTGTGTTTTTATGATTTTTGAAATCTTGGGTATATATACTTCACTCCATCCGATCAGTATTTGATCCAACCGATTCGGATTGAATTTTTGCAAAACTCACTTTTTCTTCTTTCTTTCAACACCTTGACTCTTATAAGAACAAAATGAGAAATGTTTTCACTATTCCAAAATACCTCTTTTAAGTATGAAAAATACCCAACACACTTATTCTACCAACTTGTTATTCAATCTATCTCTACAACTTCTAAAACAAAACTTAACTCCATAAATTAAAACTTAATAAAACCAAGATAACCAAAAGGTCTTAACTTAACTCAAATTTAAATGCAAATATTAAACTACTAAAAATGCATTAAAATAAATGAAACAAACAAACACTAGCACAAGCCTTGTGCTTTTATTCTTCAACTTTTGTCTTCATCCTTCAAAATATTCATGCTTCAAGATGTCTTCATTTTGAAATTTGCCGGACAACTTCCGATTAGTCATTTGCGTTTTAAACTTCCTTGCAAAATTTCTTCCATCCGGACAAACTATATCAAACTTCACATGCCATTCTCCATCACCTTCTTCCTTCTTGTAAACACTAGCTCCTTCGGGTCCCCATTCCAAATTCTTCAATTGAACCGGTAAAGATCCAAGAAAATCTGTCAATTTATTGAACACAAAAACATTTTTGAATGGGTTATAAAAAAACTCCATAGCTAAAGCTCTTTCCAACTCATCTTCAATACGATAGTAACTAGGGACAATCGGCCCATATTTTGGTCTTCCCTCTTCATCTCTACCAACTTTGAAACAACCTAAATGATCTTCTTCTTCCTCATCTTCATGCACTTCCTTCACAATCTTTCCTCTAGGTCTAGGATAGTAAGTATGCTTCAAGATTCCATCACTAATAGTCATAGTACCTCTACCCATATCTATAATAGCTCCGCAAGTTCTCAAAAATGTTCTTCCTAACAACAATGGTAACTCCTTATCCACCGGAATGTTAAGCACAAGAAAATCGGCTAAGAAAGCTTGATATCCTACTTGAACTCTAACATTCTTCACTTCTCCCATTGCTTTTGCTCTTGAATTATCAGCCATAGTAAGATTATATTGATTTGGTTGAGAATTACCAAGTCCTAATCTTTTGTATAATGGATACGGCATCACATTCACACTTGCTCCTGTATCGGCCAATGCATATATCGCATCGGTTCCATTTACCTTAATTGGTAACACGAAATTTCCCGGATCACTCTCTTTCTTAGGCAACCCATTCTCAACTATCCTTTCCCTTGCAAACTCATCAAAATTCTTATCCTCTAGCCTAGCTGTTGCCATCATAACCGCATCTAATTTCTTACGATACGTCATGTAATTGTTTAACACTTCTATAACCGACTTCTCTTCCATAAGCTCCTTAAACTTCGTTTCTAAGTTTTCCAAAACTGCTTCCTTCTGCTCTTGAGTCAATGGTTTAACTTCTTGGGGTGATTTGGGTGGTGAACTAGATGAAGAACTCTCATTCTTAGGGGTGGAGGGTTAGGTAAGTTTGTTAAGTGGTGCTTTCTTTCGATTTGCCTTTCCCATTTTAACAATCTCGCCTCTACCTTCCTTCTTCTCTACCATATCATCATCTACATCAATCCTCATCTCTCCCAAAGGAAAATCAACCCTACATTTAGTCTTAACCATAAAATTTCTACCAAACATCACTTCCGGTTCACCCGCATTTCCATATTCCAACACAACAAAGTCAATCTTGAAAACATGACCATGAATATTAACATTCACATCTCGCACTATCTTTCTCCCATAATCTTCATAATAAAGCCTAACAAAGCCAAGCTTACCAAGCATATCCTCCGTAATATAATTTTCACCATACTCCATATTAAGTTGAGCATCCCAAGCTTTAATGCCTTCTACACCACATGGTGTAGCATACCTCATAAATGGTACATCAAACTCTCTAGGTGGTGCTTGTGTAAACACAACTACTCTTTTCTCCTTAGGTAAACAAAAAATGCTTTCGCCAACTTCTTCTTTTCCTTCTAAACCAACCTTAGCTTCGTCCAAAATACTTTCTTATTTCTCCAAAGAATCACCTGAATCTTTCAACATCTCTTCCAAATTTCTCAAGTACTCCGAAACATTGCTTAAACTCTCCATTCTACTTAAGCACTAACTATAACATAACCACAAAAACAAAAATCCAAACTATTAGCGTGAGGGTTAGTTATAATCGAATCATATCCAAATGTAAAACCAAAACAAGCAAACAAACAACTTCAAACTATTAAAACATCAAAACAACTAAAAATTAAAAATCACAAAAACTATTACCGAGGCAACCATCCGATCGGCATTACATTCCATCCGATCGGATGGACAAAATGCAAAAAATGAAATCGCCCCAACCGAATCGGATGCGGGCAGCGTCCGATCGGTTAGATCGAAAAACTAAAAAAAAAAAAAAAAATTATTATTTTTTATTTTTTTATTAATATATTAAAACTAAACTTATAACCTTTTTATAATTTTACTTTTTAAGAAGAAACTAAATAATTAAAATTTAACTAATTAATAAAAACTAACACTTAACTACCAATCATTAAACTAATTAATCAACTTTTAACCTTAACTTAATAATCATAAAACTAATTATCAGCACATTTAATAAAAACTATTACACTACCACACATTAAACCACAAATTAACTATATTAACTAAGCATTTAACCTATTAAACTTCTTCTAATAACCCTAAATTAATTATTCTAATTAATACTACTTAAACTATTAATCATAGCATTAATGAGGCATAAAAACTGAAAGATAACAAAAATTACTAAGACAAAAATACTTACCGAGACCACCAACCGATCGGATGGGCATCCATCCGATTCGGTTGGTTCCGAACCAAACTTTTTTTTTTACTTTTTACCTTTTAACTCTAAAAAAAACTATGCTACTAAGCCCAACTACCAAGAAAATCTTAACAAATCCCCGGCAACGGCGCCAAAAACTTGATGTGCGTGTCGTTGTGTTCAAGTTTTAAAATTTATAAACAAGATTTATCCAATTCTCTAATCACACATACGAGCAAGTATACTCGTCCGCGATAGTAAAGGTGGGTAAGTCGAGATCGTCCCAAGGGAATTGGGGTTTAGGTTTAGTAAAATAAGTTTTAACAAAAAGGGTGTCAATCCAATTTGAAGTAAATTCAAAAGCAAGCAAGGTTCAATCAATCAAAAACAAATATACTCGTGTGTGATTCTATGACCAATTGTTTAGAGTAACCAACCAAATTGGGTGTAACTTGTAGTAATGCACAACTTAATATGAATGATTCACAATCAATGGTTTTTATCATGAGAAATCATATCTAGAATTCAATCTCCTAGTTAATTCCTTTCGGCCTTGATTAACTATTACGACAATTCTTTTAAGCTTTTTGTTGTTTAAAAGCATTTCTTATCTTAAGAATTCCTACGAATCCTTTCGGCCTTTTTCGTGATGAAATTGTTTCCAAATCCATTTTAATGAGTAAAGATGGTGTTTGTCACACACCATAATCCATACTAATTCGTGCACTAACTTTTTGGAATAAAAACATAAAGAAAACTCCTTTCGGCCTTTGTTAGTCTTTAAGATTGTTTTTACCAACCAGTTAAGCAAGATTAGATTGTATCACAACAAACTCATAAAACAAGATATGTTTTCATGCATCACTATGATAAGATAACTCCAACAATTGTCACATCATACACACACAAGTACAACCAAAATCACTCCATAACAATTATAATCAAACACAAGTAATTAACCAAAATTTCATTCATCTTATAGTAAAAGTAAAAGTAGTTCATAATAACTCAACAAGAAATACCTAATCGAGGAGTTACAAGAACTAGAATTGTGGAACTATAGCCATCCACACTCCTCCAATCGCCTTTGATTACACGTAAACAACTCCACACACGGACACAACTCTTGAGACTCGAACTCAAGGCTTCCTGGACGTTTTCACAGCAACTACAAGCTTTCGGGCAATAATAATAAGTTAGTTAGACTTGATGTAAGCCTTAACTCGATTTGCCTTTGGGTTGTCACCTCCCAAAAACTTCTCTCTTTGTGAATTAGCCAAGGGTTTCTTAAATAAGTGAGGAAACCCTTATTCTCCAAGCAAAAACGTCCAATATCAGTAAATAGCCGAGAAATGATAAGCCTCAATGATAATGGGGCTTAACTTCTTCATTAAATGCAACTTTGTAACTCCAGCGTCAGCCATCGGCCCCGATCGGTTAGAGCTCTCGGTAAAATAATCTTCTCCCATCCGATTCGGATGCGGGTGCCATCCGATCGGATGGATCACTCTGCCATTCAACTTTATTTCCTCTTTCTCTTTTCTCGTTACGTGCTTGATCCTTCTGCTGTACCAATACTTCCAATCATAGAACTTGACCTTTTCTTGATATATAAGCATGTAAATCTTGAACTAATCAAATCCTTGAAGTATCGCGTGGTTTCTTTCTCGTAATTTTCCAAATGTGCATAAGCTCTTTATTTCTTCGTCTTTTTATCATCTTTTCCTGTACTTGGCTATATTTACTTGCATACACACTTTTTCATCATTTAGCAACAAATACACACAAATATAACCAAATATGAAGCACAAAACTAGCAATAATGCGCCTAAAAACATGTTAGATTTAAGCGTTATCAGACCACATGTTTAACAAGCTTCAGAAGATTGTGAGCCAACTTGCTTTTCTTGGGGTTGAAATATCTCAAGAAGTTTTAAACTCAAAATTTCTGAGAAGCTTACCTGAAGAGTGGGTTGTGCATGTTGTTGTCTGGAAAAACAAGCCAGACATTGACACCATGGATCTTATGGACTTGTATAGCAACTTTAAGATTGTGGAACAAGATGTGAAGAAAACTGGAGGTACTAGTTCAAGTACTGGGAACATGGCATTTATGTCATCTCCTAGTACCTCAAATCCAGTTGAAGATGTGAAGGTTGATGGTGGAGTTGGTACTGCTAGTTCATCAAGCAGTACTATTGGTATTATGGATGAGAAAACATGTTGTGCTTTTCTCACAAGTCATAATGATGGGTCCATGCTTACTCATGAAGACCATGATTTGGAGGAGATTACCTGAAATGACAAATTTCTCTTCTTAGCATGAGGGCTAAGAAGTTCTATCAAAGAACAGGGAAAAAGATCACTATCAGCAGCAATGATACTGTTGGTTATGACAAGTTAAAGATAGAATGCTACAACTGCCACATGATGGGGCACTTCTCAAGGGAATGTAGAAGACCAAGGCAGCAAAATTGCAAGAACAGAGGTTTTGGAAGCAAGTCTAAATGATTGCGTGGTTTTGTAACCTTACAACAGGTTTTACCTCTCGAGGGATCTCAAGAGGCTTACAACCCCACCAGGCAGTGTACCTGACCGATGTAGTATAGTGTAGTGGTAAGTACGGGGGATTGATCGTTCTCCACAGGGAATAGTGTTCGTTAGGTATGAAAGGCTACTCTAATTAGGTCTAAGGGTTGAGGAAGATTCTTTTTATGTTTTTATAGTTTTTATGAAAGCAAGTAAAATCTCGGGTTTGAAGGAGTGGGCGGAATTAGTTGCTAGTCAACTAACCCAAAATTACTACGGATGCAAATAAAATAAAATAACAAAAATGAAATGTGGTGAGAAACTTATGTGTAGAGAAATGTGTTTACTTAGATTTCCTTACTCCCTAACTATCTTTTACCGGTTAATTAGTGTGTATTAGTCGCGTGGATGACGGGTGTATTCCTTAATACCATTCGTGGGGTGGCGTACTTACTTCCCCAACTCTACAAGCTCCTACTTCACTCCTATGTCGAGCCGGCTAGGAAGCTCCTAACATGGGATCACTAGAATTCGCTTGTGCATTAAATACAACCATAAAAACCTTTAGTACGCATTTGGTTCATGTTTCTTAAGACGTTCAAGCAAGTTACCGAATAGGAAGTTAGCCAGTTTTCTTAAGCCTAACATAGATAAACAATCATCCAATACAACTAACAACACACTAACAACCAATAATCAATAGCTAGGTTTCATTAGATCTAAGCAAACACAAGATAAATTTAGCCTAACATGTTAAACAAAAGACAAGAATAAGATAGAATCAAACAACACATAGACATATTGAATGATTAATTGATAACTTATCTTTCAATGAAACATGGAAGATCTCAAGGCAAAAAGCCCTGAAAAAGTAGCTAAAATCGTCTTAGGTTTTTCTCCCAAAATTCCACACACTAAGCTCTCTCTAATGACAAAAAATTAGAAAACTATATATAGATTTTTGGATCTGACGGCGTCACCTTATGGAGTGTGACGCCGTCACCTCGCCGCTTTTAGGGTTCCCGGATGACCTTCTTGACGCCGTCCCTCTTTAGCTCTTCAAAAATCCATTCTGGCTTATCAAGGCTTGACGCCGTCTAACCATGAACGTGACGCCGTCCCCTTATGATTTAAGCCGTGACGCCCTTGATCAAGTTAAAGCGTGACGCCGTCAGAATTCACATGCTATTTTCACTGGCCCGTCATGAGTAAATTTCACGTCCAACTTTTCTTGCCAAGGCATGACGCCGTCCAGAGTAAAGTCTGACGCCGTCAAGAGTAACTTTTAGCCGATTTTAGAGACTTTGCCGTTTTCTTCACTTTAATGCTCCAAAAACGTCCAAAATGCTTCCTTTTCCAGATTTCTCCTCAAAAGTACCTAAAATGACAAAAGGAACGATTTAGGGCAATATTTGATCAAATAAATACGATTTAAGGCTTAAATGACCCTTAAAAGCGGTACACTTTTCGCTTCATCAAATACCCTTACACTTGAGATTTGCTTGTCCTCAAGCAAATGCGCTTTTATTCTAATCAAAATACAAGTTAGGGGTCATTTAATGCTAACATAAAAGTAATTACAACAAATAATCGTTCCACTTCAATCATAATAAGCACGGAGATTACATACTAGCACCTCACAAGTAGTGTTTAGATACTCACATCTCTCAAGTGTCATCAAAATAAATCTCATAGATGAAAACGGAAAATATCTCTCACTACCTGTCATAGCAAATAGATTACCATAGGCTTGGGAAAGGATCGAAAACCTCCTCCACTAGGTGTAAGCACCTAAGATAAACTATCAAAGAGGGCTTTTAAATGGGTTATAACGTTAGGTGTAGGGAAAAGGAAAACACGGTTTTGTTGGATAAAGGATATTTTACTGGTGGCGAGTTAAAGATCTTGATCAATTACATGTACTATACAATGTTGCTAAGCCAAGACTAGACTCGATCTTAAGCTAGAAACGAAATAACAAAATAACAAAAACATAAAACAAACATAAAATGAAACGGGATGGTAGTCCGTATGTTTTTTCTATTTTTCTTTTTCTCATTTTTTTGTATTTTTCTTGATTTTTTCGATTTTTTTTTTTTTTTTTTTTTTTTTTTTTTTTTGATCATACACTTTTACCCTACCATCAAAAATAATACATCATAGGGGCATTGCATTCCCCTTACACTTGAACTTTTACATAACTTTACAAATACTAATCTAATGACTCGAATTAAGATAATTGAAAAACTTGGAGTACTTTTAAAATATTTAGCACATATGGGGGTAATAAATGATGTTCTTCCCCATTACTCCATTACACTAGTACTTTACCCATGAGTCCCAATCGTCCCAAAACAATATGTACAAGGATATGACTCGACTTAGCAACCATGTAATCAATTAGATAATTAACTTGGGTTTAAACAAATGTTGTAACAATAATGCACTAAAAAATGAGTGCATACAAGGTAGGCTAAGGCGATTTGGGTGTACATTTAAGTGGGGTGTAACAAATTCTTCCTTTAAGTAAAATGCTTAAAGGTCGAAACGAAAAGATAGGCTCTGAGGGGTGTACTAGGGGTATCGTGTACTAAAAATGAGTACAACGCAAAGGGTGTGGGAGAATTACTTGACCAATGTAGCCAATGTAATTATAACAAAAACACAGGTGTAAAACAATGGGTTAATCCTAATGCCTCTTATCATGTAGTAAATCTAACTACACGAATGTAGTCTCACTTGTGGCCTTGGAATGGTCCTAACGCAAGTTCTAGAATCTAAGTGCTACCGGTACACACATCATAGCATAAATGCTTTTCCTACCAATTCTAGGGGCGAACCTCACATATTTGGGGTGGAAAATTTTTTAGTGGTACGGTTTTTGTGCTAGTCATATAATTCCTATCCATGAGACGCTTATTAGAACTAAAGTTTCACTCCTATATGTTGTAAAAAAAATTTTAAATTTGGCACTAAAATTACCTTAACAAGTATTTCTCTCAGTTTTATTACACATCTACCATCAAACAAACAAAAATCAAGCGCAATTGTATTCTCTAAAATCGTACTTTTACCCTCCCCTTACACTTAAGATGAACATTGTCCCCAATGTTCAAATAATAAGATGTAAAAGCAAAAAGTAAAAGAATGAAATCAAATACTCCCCTGATTCGCTCGGTGGATAATGAAATTACACGGTTAAATCTTCCTCCAAAGAGAATGTTGAAGCTCCATGACTAATGCATCGCCATAAGCTTGATTCCAAAAACATTTCCTTGTCCAAAATAACCTGTTAAACCTGAGAAAACAAACACGAAAACCTGCATAACATCGGCGGGATAAAATCTATATATAAGGATATAATGCTTGTGGAATGATAATTTTGCAGATTCCTGGAGATTAATAAAAAACTTTTTTAAAAACAAAACTTTCAAAAATTTCTGGAAATTAAATCTGACGCCGTCAGGTTATAACCCCTGACGCCGTCAGAAATGACCTGACAAAAATTTTCATTTTAAGTTTCCGGAAAATTTCTGGAAAAACCTTTACCTTACTTCCTGGAAATCCTGCAAAACATCATTATGACTCGATACAAGCATTTGACTCAAACAAATACGGATATGTATGTTAATTTATTATTATTACGATTCATGTTCATATGTGTTCTAATAAACCAATTTAGATTTCCCTTACACTTATCTTTTGCAAAATACCTTTATATGTAGTTAAGACGAAGTTAAAAACAAAATAAAGCATTTTCACAAATTACTTTTGAACATGAATCAATAATAATAAAAATTAAACATACATACGGAAGCAAATAAAATCAAACAAACAAATAAATAAACACACAAAGCAAATAAAGCAAATAAAGCTTGGGTTGCCTCCCAAGAAGCGCTTTTCTTTATTAACGAGTCTTGTAGCTAGACTCAAAGTCAAGGGGTCTACGTTTTTCCGTTTTGCTTCTCAATTGCCCCTCTAATCATCCTAACAACCTCCATATCAATTTTGTATTTAGGTCCAAGGTTTAAGCAATCTTTATAATAAAGGCTTCTCTTATTCCAAACATGGTCCATGCCTTTTTCTTTATCCTCTTCATTGATGTCCTCAATCGCACCAATGTTTTCCATGTCAAATCGAGGCACAAAACGAAACTCATTAACCCGATAAGGCATCCTATATGTGATCCTATCTATGTGATTAGAAAACTGAACCGTGCCTTTCAAACGGTCATACCTTAAATTGGATGCTTCGATAAATGGCTTACCTAACACAACGCGAGATAGGCGGCAGTCAACAACACTTGCCATATCTTCAAAAATCATGAAGTTGGTGATAAAGGTAAAGTTCCCAACAAGGATATGTATATCCTTAATCCTTCCAACGAAGTTGCAAACTCCGCCTGGACACTTGGGGTCCATCCTAGGCTCAAGTGGTGTGTTTATGATTTGGCTATAAAGGCCTGAGGACATAACGTTGATTGGGGATTCACAGTCAATGTAAGCATGCTCAACGTATTGGTACCCAATCATACATGCTATCTTCACATTCCCGGGATCACCTCTCTTAATCTTTGGGTCAATTCTAACAAAGGGTGGTCGAGGGTTATCAACTAGGTTGTTATAGTAAGCAATCTCCTTCTTAGTGGGGTATTCATTGAAACAATCATCCAACCTAGGATCTACCTTTACTTCCTCAATTTTCTCAATCAACTTATCAACCGTAAGATTATTACGTTCTAAGTAATTATCTGAGTATATGGCGGTCCCTAAGTTGTTCAAGGCATAATCAAGCTCTATATCAATCATTCTACTGAGCTCCCTGAGCTCACTAATCTCATTCTCAAGTTGGCTACGCAACAAAGCCACTTCGCCAGGTGTAAGGGGTGGATTCGCGTTTTCCATAATGGCAAACTGAATAGTTAATGAAAATCTGTTACGAACAAAAGCACAAAGAAAATAGATAGACTAAAGAAAACCTAGAAAAATAAAATAAAAATCTCACTAGAAAGGAATCTAGTGAGTAGACCTAATAGAAATAAAAATTCAACCTAAACAATAACTATTCCCCGGCAGCGGCGCCAAAAACTTGATTGCGTGGTTTTGTAACCTTACAACAGGTTTTACCTCTCGAGGGATCTCAAGAGGCTTACAACCCCACCAGGCAGTGTACCTGACCGATGTAGTATAGTGTAGTGGTAAGTACGGGGGATTGATCGTTCTCCACAGGGAATAGTGTTCGTTAGGTATGAAAGGCTACTCTAATTAGGTCTAAGGGTTGAGGAAGATTCTTTTTATGTTTTTATAGTTTTTATGAAAGCAAGTAAAATCTCGGGTTTGAAGGAGTGGGCGGAATTAGTTGCTAGTCAACTAACCCAAAATTACTACGGATGCAAATAAAATAAAATAACAAAAATGAAATGTGGTGAGAAACTTATGTGTAGAGAAATGTGTTTACTTAGATTTCCTTACTCCCTAACTATCTTTTACCGGTTAATTAGTGTGTATTAGTCGCGTGGATGACGGGTGTATTCCTTAATACCATTCGTGGGGTGGCGTACTTACTTCCCCAACTCTACAAGCTCCTACTTCACTCCTATGTCGAGCCGGCTAGGAAGCTCCTAACATGGGATCACTAGAATTCGCTTGTGCATTAAATACAACCATAAAAACCTTTAGTACGCATTTGGTTCATGTTTCTTAAGACGTTCAAGCAAGTTACCGAATAGGAAGTTAGCCAGTTTTCTTAAGCCTAACATAGATAAACAATCATCCAATACAACTAACAACACACTAACAACCAATAATCAATAGCTAGGTTTCATTAGATCTAAGCAAACACAAGATAAATTTAGCCTAACATGTTAAACAAAAGACAAGAATAAGATAGAATCAAACAACACATAGACATATTGAATGATTAATTGATAACTTATCTTTCAATGAAACATGGAAGATCTCAAGGCAAAAAGCCCTGAAAAAGTAGCTAAAATCGTCTTAGGGTTTTCTCCCAAAATTCCACACACTAAGCTCTCTCTAATGACAAAAAATTAGAAAACTATATATAGATTTTTGGATCTGACGGCGTCACCTTATGGAGTGTGACGCCGTCACCTCGCCGCTTTTAGGGTTCCCGGATGACCTTCTTGACGCCGTCCCTCTTTAGCTCTTCAAAAATCCATTCTGGCTTATCAAGGCTTGACGCCGTCTAACCATGAACGTGACGCCGTCCCCTTATGATTTAAGCCGTGACGCCCTTGATCAAGTTAAAGCGTGACGCCGTCAGAATTCACATGCTATTTTCACTGGCCCGTCATGAGTAAATTTCACGTCCAACTTTTCTTGCCAAGGCATGACGCCGTCCAGAGTAAAGTCTGACGCCGTCAAGAGTAACTTTTAGCCGATTTTAGAGACTTTGCCGTTTTCTTCACTTTAATGCTCCAAAAACGTCCAAAATGCTTCCTTCTCCAGATTTCTCCTCAAAAGTACCTAAAATGACAAAAGGAACGATTTAGGGCAATATGTGATCAAATAAATACGATTTAAGGCTTAAATGACCCCTTAAAAGCGGTACACTTTTCGCTTCATCACTAAAACAGGGAAGGTTTTTGAGCCAAACTCAAAAGCTATGGTAGCTATTGATGGCTTAGGATTTGATTGGAGTTTCATGGCAGATGAAGAAGAAGCTTCATCTCAGATGGCACTCATGGCTTTCTCTACTGAGGTACAATGTGATAAAGTTTGTTCTAATACTTGTACTGCTCTTAAAGAACTAGAAACTTTAAGAAAACGTTATGAAGATCAAAGGACAGAACTAACCAAAACAATTCATAACTTAGTAAACCATAAAAGAGGTTTAGCTGTCCAAGAAGAGCAAATCATTCACTATAATGACAATGAAGCTACTTTTACTGATGCCAAAATTCTTCTTAACAGGGAAATTTTAATTCAAAATGTTGACATTAGTAATTTAAAAGCTGAGTTAGATAGAATTAACAAAGCCAAAGAAAACATTCAATTAAGTGTAGAAACATTAGATTATGCATCTAAGGGTGTAACCAAATTAATTGAATGTCAAGTTATCAACAAGGCTAAGTCTGGGTTAGGATACAAAAATGTCCCACCTCCTTACAGAGGAATCCCTGCACCCCCAGGGATAGACCTAGAGCACACAGGATTGTCTGAATTTCAACTACCAAAGTTACAATATGGTGTTCAGCCAAAACCAAATGTAGTTGTTGATAAGCTTGAAAGTAAAAGTGATACTTCACCTCCTGAGGACAAGGTGTCCTCTGCTAGGAAATCAGATGGTCCAATCATTGAGGATTGGACATCTGATGATGATAAAGATAAACAAGTTATGTCTAAACCTGATGTTGTTAAGAAAGCAGGAACAAGTGTTCCTAGGTTGGTCAAGAATGATACTGATAAGCCTAAATCCAATGTTAAACATGTTAGGCAACCAGTAAGATATTGTGAACAATATAGATCCACAAACAAGCCCAGAGGCAACCAAAGGAATTGGAATGGCCTCAAGTCTCACCAACTAGGTGATGACTTTGTCTTTTATAACAAAGCATGTTACACTTGTGGAAGTTTTGATCATCTTGAAGCTTTCTGTAACCAATGGGTATCTGGGTATTCAAACCATAGGGTGAATTTCAAAAGGCATACAACTAAAAGTCACTCTAATTTTACTAGAACAACCCCCAGAGCAGTTTCATTAAAGTCTGGCCCAAAACAAGTTCCTACTGCTAGATAAGCAGTTTCTACTGCCAGACCATTTTACTCTGTTTACTCAAAACCAACAGTTCAAAATGCAAAAACAACTTATAAATATGCATCTAAAACTGCTCAAAAGCCTTTTCAATCAAAAGCAGTAGTCCAAAAACAAATTTGGAAAATGAAGGGAACAACTGCAAAGCCAGCAGTTTCTACTGCTAGGCAAGCTGTTCATACTGCTGCTAGGGAAAAGATGGCTAATGTTGTTAAGGCCTCAGCATTTGGATTTGGAGACCTCTTAAATCCAATGGTGCATCAACTTTTCTCAAAAGATTTAATTACATTGATGCACGTGGCAAATCCAAGTCAATAATGGCTTGGGTTCCTCAAGGAAACTAATTTCCTTATTTATGTGCAGGGACATTCACCACCAGATGATGAAGATCAAGGCTATTCAGATAGTGGGTGTTCAAGGCACATGACAGGCAACATGTCTTATCTTTCAGACTTTCAATCATTAGATGGAGGATTTGTTACCTTTGAAGGAGGAATTGGTGGAAGAATTACTGGTAAAGGTAAACTTAAAACCGGTAAATTAGATTTTGAAGATGTGTACTATGTGCAAGAGCTTAAGTATAATCTTTTTAGTGTCTCACAAATGTGTGACAAAAAGAACAAAGTTCTTTTTACTGACACTGAATGTCTTGTGCTTTCTTCTGATTTTAAGATGCCTGATGAAAGTCAAGTACTTCTTAAAATTCTAAGAAAGGGCAACATGTACAGTGTTGATATGAAGAAGATTGTTCTGAAAGAGGCACTTACTTGTCTTGTAACAAAGGCCACATTGGATGAATCTATGAAATGGCATAGGAGGCTTGGTCACATTTATTTCAAAACCATAAATAAAATTGTCAAAGATGGTTTGGTAAGAGGTTTACCTCAGAAAAGATTTGAAAATGACCAAACATGCATTGCTTGTCTTAAAGGCAAACAACATAAAGCCACTTGTAAGCCCAAACTTTTTAACTCTATTGATCAATCATTGTTTATGCTTCATATGGACTTATTTGGACCTAAAAATGTGAGTAGTATTAATCATAAGAGATTTTGTCTAGTTGTTACTAATGACTATAGTAGATTTACATGGGTTTTCTTTTTAAGTTCTAAGGATTAGACATCTAGCATTCTTAAGACATTCATTACAGAGTTAGAAAACTTAGTAAACAAGAAAGTAAAAGTCATTAGATGTGATACTGGGATAGAGTTCAAGAATAGAGTTATGGATGACTTCTGCAAGGAAAAAGGTATTAGAAGAGAATTTAGTGTTGCTAGAACTCCTCAGCAGAATGGAGTAGCTGAGAGGAGAAATAGGACATTTATAGAAGCTTCTAGAACCATGTTAGCTGACTCTAAGTTGCCTATCACTTTTTGGGCTGAAGCAGTTAATACTGCTTGCTATGTCCAGAATAGAGTTTTAGTATTTAAGTCTCACAATAAGACATCATATGAGCTTTTTAGAGGAAGAACTCCTGCAATAGGATTTCTTAGACCTTTTGGATGTCATGTGACAATTCTAAATACCTTAGACCATCTAGGAAAATTTGATGGTAAAGCAGATGAAGGATTCTTAGTTGGATATTCTCTCAATAGCAAAGCATTTAGAGTATACAACTCAAGAACTAGGAGAGTAGAGGAAAACCTGCATGTGGAATTTTTAGAGAACAAATCCAATGTAGCAGGTGAAGGTCCCAAATGGCTATTTGATCTTGAGACACTAACCAAATAAATAAATTATGTGTCTGTTGTTGCAGAAACTAATGAATTTTCAGGTTCAGAAGCTCATGATGCACCAAAAGACGCAAGGTTAGAAAAAGAGATAGATCAAGATTATGTGTTAATGCCAATATGGACAAGTGTGGATTCAACTTCAATGAATGATGAACCTTCTTCTGATGAAGCTAAAGAAGGGATTGAAGGTGAAAACAAGGAAGATGTGCCTGAGGAACAAGAAAATCAAGTTAGCAGTACAAATGATGTTTTTACTGCTGAGATAGAGCAAGCTACTGCTAGGCAAAATGTTTCTACTGCTAGGCCAAATGTTTCTACTGCTGGCCCATCAGACTCAACTGAAGCAGATTTCTCAGAAGATGAGGTGGATTTCAATAATCTCCTACCTAACTATCATGTCCTACTACACCACACACAAAGATTCACAAAGTCCACTCCCTGGACAATGTGATTGGTGATGTGCAATCAGGGGTGAAGACCGGGATGCAACCGATGTCTTCAGACCAACAAGGGCTTCTTGATGCTCTTTATGCTTCAAAACAGCATGAAGATGCACACTCTTGCTTATTTGTATGTTTCCTCTCACAAGCAGAACCCAAGAATGTTCTTAAAGCCTTACATGATTCAAGCTAGGTAGAAGCTATGCAAGAGGAGCTTCTCCAATTTAAAATTCAGAAGGTTTAGGTGCTAGTAGATTTACCCAAGGTTGTAAGGGTAATTGGTACTAAATGGGTTTTCAGGAACAAAAGGGATGAAAGGGGCATAGTGATTAGAAACATGGCTAGACTTGTAGCCCAAGGGTACACACAAGAGGAAGGGATAGACTATGAAGAGGTTTTTGCTCCAATATCAAGAAATAAAGCCATTAGATTATTTGTAGCTTATGCTTCATTTATAGGCTTCACAGTTTATCAAATGGATGTCAAGAGTGCTTTTTTATATGGTACTATTGAAGAGGAGGTGTATGTCTCACAACCTCCAGGCTTTATTGACCCAGAACATCCAGACAAGGTGTACAAGGCTGTCAAGGCTCTTTATGGCCTTCATCAGGCTCCAAGGGCATGGTATGAAACACTGGCTTCCTATTTGACAGAAAATGGATTCCAAAGGGGCAAGATTGATCAGACATTATTCATCAAAAAGCACAAGAAGGATCTTTTGCTAGTTCAGGTGTATGTGGATGATATCATCTTTGGATCTACAAGGAAGGAGATGTGTTTAGAGTTTGAGAAACTTATGCATGATAAGTTTCAGATGAGTTCCATGGGGGAACTTACATTCTTTTTGGGTCTGCAAGTTAAACAATCATGTGAAGGCATATTTATCAGCCAAGATAAATATGTTGCAGAGATTCTAAGAAAATTTCAATTTGTTGATTCAAAGGTAGCAAGCACACCAATGGACTCTGATAAGCCACTTCTTAAAGATGTAGATGGAGAAAATGTGGATGTACACACATACAGATCTATGATAGGTTCTTTGATGTATCTCACATCATCAAGACCTGATATCATGTTCTCTGTTTGTGCTTGTGCAAGATTTCAAGTAACTCTTAAGGTTTCTCACTTAACAGCTGTCAAGAGGATTTTTAGATATCTCAAGGGTCAACCTAGGTTGGGTCTATGGTATTCTAGGGAATCACCTTTTGACTTGGTAGCATATTCAGACAGTGATTATGCTGGTGCAAGCTTGGATAGAAAGTCAACAACTGGAGGATGTCAATTCCTTGGATGTAGACTTATTTCATGGCAGTGTAAGAAGCAAACAATTATGGCTACTTCAACAACTGAAACTGAATATGTAGCTGGTGCAAGTTGCTGTGGTCAAGTACTTTGGCTTCAAAATCAACTTCTTGACTATGGGTACAATTTTATGAACACTGTCATTTATATTGATAATAGCAGTACAATTTGCATAATTAAAAACCCAATGCAAAACTCAAAAACAAAACACATTGAAATTAGACATCATTTTATTAGAGACTACAATGAGAAAAAGTTTATTCAAGTTATTAAAATTGATTTTGATCACAACTTTGCAGATCTTCTCATAAAAGCTTTTGATGTTGGAAGGTTTCAATACTTGGTAGCAAGTATTGGGATGCTTAATCCTCAATGATTTAAAACTCCGTGTATTTGTTCATAAAATTAAGTTTGTACTGATAGCTTTGTAAATTGGTACTATTATTGAAAAGTTTGTACTGCTAGTACAAATTCTGATTGTTCAGTTCATACTGTTAGTCATATAAGGTTCATACTGCTATAAGACAAATGCTTTGCATTTTGTTTTCTTGGTTTTAGACTAACAATTTCAGGTATGAACATTTGAGCACAAAGGAAGTTTCAAGTGAAATGTATGAGCAACAGAATGATGATACAATTTTCTAATCATACTAGGTTCATGATGGACAGAGTTTGGGAATTCATTAACAAATGTTTACACCTAAGTTTATTGATTCTTTAAAACTTCTTTCTTGAAACCTGATTATGATGTTTCACATTGAATTAATGGCTCAGTTGGTCAGATAGTAACTGACTCAACTCACTTTCTATCATTTTATACTTTAATTAGTATAATGAGCAAGTCTAAGGACATCTGATAGAAAGAACAGCGAGCATAAGTGAATCTAACACTTGTGTTAGAGGCAACAATTGCCACAAGCTAGAAACCCTGTCAAGAAAGCCCTTTGAATGGGTTTATCTATACACAGGCAGTTATTTATAACTGAAAACATTGGTTCTCACACAACCAGAGGTTAATTTAAACCAAAATCTTGATTAAGTGTCTGTTACACACTTAATCCCTTCAAAATGGGTGTAAGCAGTATCGTTTTCATGAAAATCTAGTTCATACTGCTAAGTCAAAAGTTTTCTTAAAAAGGATTCTCAAAATGGCTCAGAAACCAATATAATGATGGATTATGAGTCAATGCCCCATGATTCACCTCTCACAGGAGTTAACACACCTGGAAGTGATAAGGGCAGCATTGAAATTTTAGGAATTGATGGCTACATGTACAACATTGTCTGATAAGCTGTTCTAAATAGAAGATGAACTCAAGAAATTTTTAAAAGGAAAAGTTCAAATGATGGTGAGAGATCTTCCAAACAGGGTAGGAAGAATTTAAGGGGATGAAAGATTGTGGTTTGTATGCATAGAATCAGGGGAGGAAAATTTGATCAAACAAGGAGAAAGATTGGGGATGAAGATTTCCCAAATTGATCAAGTTCAAGAAAAGACAAGAGCATACAAGATGATGATGGATGCTGGGAATAAGCTCTTTCATCACTCTTCTTCATGTTCAAACATCTTTGACTTAAAATGATAAAGGTTTGTCTCAAGATCATGTTGGAAATTTGGACAAGATTCTGGAGTATTATATATATTCAGAAGGGATGAAGCAATACAAATGGAGAAAGTTCAAATGAAGAAAGTTCTTTCAGTTTCAATTTCAGTTCACTACGTTTGTTCATCACTTGCATAGCTTGCTGAGAGATGACTTGACTTCTTGGAGCACGTACAAGATACACAGCACCATTGCCTCTTATAATTCCTCCATCCAAAGAAATTGCACCATCTTTTAGGAAATATTTGGTGAAGAAGCAAGGTACTGCTACTAGTGTTAAAAGACAAAGAAGGTAACTGAAAGTGATTCACAGATAGCAGATGAGTTAGACAGAAAGATAGTTAATCTTGAAGAACAAAGAAAAGCTCAGATCAATAGTCTGACTATGTAGTATTTGAAAGATCTTCACAATCCTCATTTAATTCAGAAGAAACGTATTGATTTGGGATAAATCACACGTTTAGGGGAGGATTGATGGGAATTAAATGTTCTGAAGATTAGTATTTGGAATTATATGTTCACAAGGTTTGTACTGCTGAGAAGAATACACTAACAGTACTAACTGCTAGTGTATATCTGAAGACTACTCAAGTTATCACTAACAGTAATAACTGATAAGTTAGTACTGCTAGTACAAAGAAGGTACTGCTGGTTAAATACTGCTGTTGGAGTGACGCATACTACCGCTGGGTAGATAAGTGTCGCGTATACTACTGCTGGATGGATAAGTATAAAAAGATATTTTGTGTATAAAAGTCGAGTATATACGGTAGATAATATCTTAGATAAGTGTTCAGTCAACAAGTTGTAATACACAGAACATGTTGTATCTTAGCTACGGACACACATAACATGCAAGTAGTTCGACGAGACTTATCAATACTGTAAAGATCTCCTTTGGACTATAAAAGGGAGATCTTAGACTAGATATCAAGAGTCTTGTTAAGTGCTAAATGTGTAACTATTAGATATTGACTAAAAGAGTTAGTTAAAAAAAAAACAAGAAATAGTGATCTTTGTAATAGAGATTCAAGGTTTGTAACCCTAGTGATAGTGAAGATCACTCGTATTATTCTCAATAATATTGAATCGTTTGGTGTTATACTTTATGTGTTCATCATTCGAATAACAAGCATCACTGTTCCATTTTCATAACCAATATCCTTCTAAGTGTGGTTAAGTAGATTCCGCATACTTAATCATGTTCACTCAAAGTATCATATACACACGTTATAAAGGACTAACATCCTCATAGTGTGTTAGGAATATGAATATTCAGTTGAAGACTCGGTCACCCCGAGTACTTATTAGCACATCATAGCTCGTAGGATAACTAGTAATATTAGTAGTAGTTTAGTTATTATTATTAGTATTGTGGAGTGGGTCGGGTCTTTACCCATTGTCAGCTCGCTCCACAGCCCGCTAGCGGCATATTATGTAAGAACTATAAATACCCCTTTCCCACACAAGGGAAAGGGTGGAACTTCTCATTATTTCAATCTAATACACACATCTTTCTCTCTCTAAAGTTCCCACTTTCTCTCTCTAACTTCTCATCTATTCGATCCATAGATCTAGTCCCAAACGTGTGTGTATTGACTCGTGAATATCCTACAATTGGTATCAAGAGCCATGGCTAGGTCCATGTGTGTTTGTATTCACGAATTTGATTAGTTTTGGGGTAGTTTTTGGTTCGAATAGATAGTACCTAAAATTCTATTTTGTGCTTTGTTTAGTGGTTAGAAGTTGTTTAATCTTGTACTTTCTAGCTTAGGGAGAGCATAGAAGTAGTGTTTGGTGTTTCGAATCGTTGTTTCAAGCTTCGTGTGGTGATTTTTGGCTGCATCATGTGTTTTTGAAAAAGTGTTCATCGTTGTTGTTTGTCTCTCGGAAACGAGTTCTAAGTTGCGGTTTGTGTACTTTTGAACAAGTGAAAGGTGCGGTTTGTGTTACCTCGAAGTAGCGGTTTGTCTTATTACCGGTTTTGGCAAATAACGACAAAACGCTTAGAAAGCGACGTGTTTGGCGGATTGTGTTGTACGGTTTGTCTGTGCGGTTTGTCTGTGCGGTTTGTGTTGTGCGGTTTGTCTGTGCGGTTTGTCTGTGCGGCTTGTGTTGTGCGGTTTGTCTGTGCGGTTTGTGGTGTGTGGTTTGTCTGTGAGGTTTGTCGTTGCAGTTTTTGTCCTTAGGGTTGCGGCTTGTATCTTGCGGTTTGTATCCTCAAGGTTGCTATTTGCTCGTTACGGTTTGTGTCTTGGTGATTTTATAAATTCCCGCGAAAGATTCAATTTCTCGGTTAAATCACAAGATCTGTAAAATCCCGTATTTACTATGGCTACCATATCAAGCACCTCATCAGATGATATTCAAGCAGCAGGATCTGACACTCGCCCACCTATGCTAGATAGGACGGATTATGAGTCTTGGGCACAACGGATAAGACTTTACTGCTTGGGAAAAGATAATGGAGTTAACATTCTCAAGTCAATTGACGAAGGACCATATCAGATGGGTACCACCAGAGATGCTGTTACAACTGGTGAAGATGGGACTGTAACTTTGGGAATCGACAGATCTAGAAACTACAATGATCTTAATGAAGAGGAAAAGAAGAGGTATGATGCTGACATTAGAGCTTGAAACATTGTCATTCAAGGTCTGCCAAAGGATGTATACAAGCTCATCAATTTCAACACTGAAGCTAAAGCTGTGTGGGACAATGTTAAATTGTTGTTGGCAGGGTCAGAACTCACAAAGGAAGACCGTGAGTCACAGCTGTATGATGAGTTCGAGCATTTCAAAATGAACCCAGGAGAGAATATCACAGACTACTATGTGAGATTTCATAAGTTGGTGAATGATATGAGGATGATCAGAATGACTATTACCAACATCCAACTAAACTCAAAGTTTGTGAACAACATGACTCCTGAATGGGACAGATTTGTTACTGCTGTCAAACTCAACAAAGGTTTAAGGGATACCAACTATGAACAGCTGTATGCCTACCTGCAACAACATGAGAAGCATGCTGCCTATGATCGGGTGCTGAGAGAAAAGTTAAATCCTTCAACTCCAAATGATCCATTGGCTTTTATGAAAAATGTTCTACCAACAACCCAATCATCATCCAACCCAAGCTATCATCAACTTCACTCACCAGTACCTGCTATGAGTTCTCAACTTGACTCAGGCTACTCTCAGACCGACAAAATGATTGACAACCTCACCCATCAAGTATCATTACTGGTTCAACAGTTTCAAGCATCACTCCCTCAGACCAACAATCAGTTAAGGAATTCATCCAACCCACGCAATCTATCAATGGTGGAGGATGGGAAAATTGTGGTTCAGAATGTGCAAGGGAGAGCTGGAAGAAACATGGGTCGAGGTTATGTGCAGAATAGAGCAGGGAATGCCAATCAGGGGCAAGGGAAACAAATCAAGTGTTATAATTGTGGGGGGCTAGGACACATTGCCAGAAACTGCAATCAACCTAAACGTCCTCAGAACTCAGATTATTTCAAAGACAAGATGCTGTTAATGCAAGCTTAAGAGAATGGAGCTGTATTGGATGAGGAAGAGTTATTGTTCTTGGCTGGTGATGGGGGAAATACGTTTGATGAAGATGTGGATGAGCAACCAGTTCAGGATCTAGCACTTAACGATCCTAACATCTTCAAGGCAGATGATTGTGATGCATTTGACTCAGATGTAGATGATGAACCTACGGCTCAAACAATCTTCATGGCCAACTTGTCTTCCTTGGCTTCATCACCTCGACAAGCTGGTTCCTCAAGTGCATCTGTGATATCTGAGGTACTAAGAATTTATGACCCATATGATATAGTTGATGGACAAAAGAATCCCAACGAATTACAACAGGCAGATGCTGCTGATTCAAATAATGTTGACATGGAAAATAGCAATATCATTTCATATGAACATTATTTGAATCACAACAACTCGCCTGATGTACCAGATGGTGAATCTTCTGTTAATAATGATGCTTGTGTTATAAGTAATGTGTGTGCCTTAGATAATGCATGTAACATAGATAATGCATCTGAGTGCCTTGAGTACAACTTGTCTGTCCCTGATAATAACGTAATCACTAGGCTAAACATTTATAAAGAACAAGTGGCCATGTATGAACAGCGTGCTAAGTTTGAACTTAATGAATGTGAGCAGAAATTAGAAGGTCAAATGAGTACACTTATTAAAGAGTCTAGAGTAAGAGAAGAAACATTAAAACAAGAGTTGAATTCTTTGAAAAATCAGCTAGAACAGTCTGTCAAACAGAAACAGGAAGTACAAAAGTGTATAACTACACTTAAGCTAGAATTCAAAGAAAAAGAAAAGGAACTCTTAAATGATTTTTCTAGCCTCAAAACCTTAAAGAATAAGCTTGAGGATAAGTTGTACATACAAGACCAAACCAGACAGACTGCCCAAATGATGTATAAGCACAGAAAGTTAAGTGACAAGCATAGTGAAAGCAATGTAGGTAAATCTAAATTAGCTATTCATGAGATTGCTAATATAGCCCAACCTGCATTAAATGATTCCAATGTGATGTTTATGCCTAATCATGACCCGCCTGAGCATATCTACACTAAAGAGGAGGATGAGATAAGTGAGAGAACAAGGGAAAGAATGAATGAGAAAATGAGGGATCCCGAGTGCATAGCCAGACGAATAATAGTCAAGCCCCATGACTATAGTGAGGAAAATCGTTTGACTGTGTTTGCTCCTCAAAAGAAGTTAACACCTGAACAAATATTCTGGAAACAAGATAATGAAAAACTTAAGGAAGAAAAACTTAAGGCCAACACCCCTCTCATTAGAAAAGTTGCGTCCATAAGGGTGTATGCTCCAAATACACCTAGGAATTTGGTGCCTTTGTCTCTTCCCACTGAATGCAAAACCTTAATTAGCTTATATGTGCTTTGGCAACTGTTTGCTGATTTCGATAAAACATGTAAGAAGAGAATCACACCAACTGGCATTACTGAGAGGGAAAGGTGTTTTGAACATGCAAAAAGGTGTTACTTAACTGAGGTCATGCCATTCTTTAAACTACTCAAAGAACATTTTGAAGGGTTGCAAACTACCCTCAACACAGAAATAAAAGAAATGAAAGTAGTGTTTAAAGACATAGAAAATGAGGTGAATGAATATGCAATAGAACTTAAGAGTCGTGAGATTGAAAGAAAAAACATACTCATCACTAATGACAACTTGATTGCTAAATGTATTGCACAAGATGTATTTTACACTGCTACTGATTCTGCATTGTATGCTTGTCAATTTCATGAGTATGCTATTGCGTTAAATGTCACCTAGAATTTTGTTGTTGAGCTTGAGGGGGAGAATTTAAAATTGCTTGAAAAAATTCAAAATGATGACCATGATAATATGGTTAAACGTTTTTCAAAACTAGAAGTTGATTATCTAAATTTGCAAATGAAACATCAACATTTAAATGAAAAACACAAAATATCAAATGACAAGACATCCTTGGATGCTCCTGAATTTGATACTTATTTTGAATTAAGCAAACGAGATGAGAAAATTCAAGCTCACACGAACACGATTCAACTGCTGAGGGCCCAAATTGCCCAATTGAAATCCAACAAGTGTGATGAGTATGGCTCCAATAAACCTCCGCCTTTAGATTCTCAGTATTTTCAATATCAAAACACCATAAATAAGTTACATCATGAAAATGAGTGTTTTCGAGAAGAAAATTCTAAAATCAAACAACATTACAAAGAGTTATATGATTCTATTAAAGTTACAAGAAGCAATCACAATAATCAAATAACCTCTTTGTCAAATGAAATTGAGAATCTTAAGGCTCAGGTGAAAGGTAAAATGCCATGCACCATTTGTAATTGTGATGCACCAAAGGCTACTGCTAGTAAAAAGTATGATGTTGATGTTGGGCGTATTCCATTTAACCTTAGAAATAATAGCTTTGCCCATCAAACATATCTCGATCATCTTAGAGAGGGCCTTGACACACTACGTGAGGTAGTTGAAGAGGATAGAACTGAAAAGCCACTTGATAGGACAGTTGCTTATACCTGCAAACTCACGAAAACGATTCAGGAAAACTTAGAATATGCCATAGGCTCAGTCCCTAAGTTTAACAGCCATAGAGATAGATTTGTTGCATCATCATCCACTGTTAAGAACAAACATGTAGCCTTTGATTTACCATGTACAACATCAGAACCCAGCACATCAAAATCAGGAAAACATGTGTTAGTAAAACAAACTAGTGTTCCCATAGTTACTTCTACAGGAGTGAAAAGTGACACCCAAGCTAGCGGGTCAAAGCCTAAAGGCAATACAAGGAATGATAGGACTACGCCAGCTAAGAGTGATCACAAGAAGAGTGTAGAAGCCCAACCTAGGAACAATAAGTTTGCAAAGACTAGATTGAATCGTGTTGATTCTAGTATTAAAAGTACTGTAATTAATTCGAATTCTAATGCGGTCTGTAAAACATGTGACAAATGCTTAATTTCTGCTAATCATGATGAATGTGTTGTGTCATTTCTGATGTCTCATGCACCACCCCATGTTAATTATGTTAGAAAAACTGAAAGAAGTAAGAAAGTTTGGAAGGCAACAGGAAAAACTTTTGCAAATGTTGGGTATCAATGGAGACCCACTGGAAAGAAATTTGCTTTAGGAAATAAACATCCATTACCTAAGGTGAATAAACATAAGAATGTAAAAGTCAAGGAATGGAGACCAACAGGTCGAATTTTTCCCTTAGGAACACAATGCCTTCATCATAAGTCATCTGCTGAACCTAGGGTAGATTCCACTATAGTAACCTCAGTGATTGATACTTCTGTTGCTCCTGAATTTGTGTGTGCTAACCAAACGGACCCCAACTGCACGTGGGGATCCACATATTTCAGTTATCCATCGTTGTCTGTTTTCAAATGCAGGTCATACAAATCGTCCTTTGGTATTTGGACTCAGGCTGCTCTAAACATATGACTGGGGATCGCTCACGGCTCAAGAACTTTGTGAAAAAGTTTATCGGGACAGTTAGATTCGGGAACGACCACTTTGGTGCGATTATGGGTTATGGAGATTATGTGTTCGGTGACAGTGTAATCTCAAGGGTATACTATGTGGAAGGATTAGGGCACAATTTGTTTTCTGTGGGTCAATTTTGTGATTCAGATCTGGAAGTGGCTTTCAGAAAACATACATGTTTCGTCAGAGAATTGGATGGTATAGATCTCCTCAAGGGCAGTCGGGGCACCAATCTATACACCATATCGATTGAAGAAATGTTGAAGTCCTCTCCCATATGCTTGCTTTCAAAAGCCTCTAAAACAAAATCATGGCTGTGGCATCGTCGTTTGAACCACTTGAACTTCGGTACCATAAATAATCTTTCCCGTAAAGATCTTGTTTGAGGGATGCCCAGACTAAAATATGAGAAAGATCATCTCTGCTCTGCATGTCAACTGGGCAAAAGCAAGAAACAAACCCACAAGCCTAAAACCATTAACACCAACTTGGAAGTTCTTCATACCCTCCACATGGACTTGTGCGGTCCAATGAGAATACAAACCATAAATGGAAAGAAATATGTTCTGGTGATAGTAGATGATTATTCTCGGTTCACATGGGTAAAGTTTTTGAGAACCAAGGACGAAACTCCAGAGGTTATCATTAAACTGATAAAACAGCTGCAAGTAAGGCTCGATAAAACTGTCATCACACATCAGAAAAGTATCCCTCGCACTCCTCAACAGAACGGAGTTGTTGAACGAAGGAACCGTACTCTGGTGGAAGCTGCAAGAACCATGCTTATATTTTCAAAGGCACCGATGTTTCTCTGGGCAGAGGCTATTGCAACAGCATGTTTCACCCAAAACCGATCTCTAATTCATCCTGTTCATGAAAAGACTCCCTACGAGTTAATTCATAACAAGAAACCAGATCTTTCCTTTCTCCGTGTGTTTGGCGCACTTTGCTATCCGACTAATGATAATCAAGACTTGGGAAAGTTAAGAGCTAAAGCAGACGTAGGTATTTTTGTTGGATACGCACCAGACAGTAAAGGGTATAGAATCTATAATAAGAGAACCCGTAAAATCATGGAAACCATTCATGTCACGTTCGATGAGCTGAGTGAGCAACCTGCTTCAGGACAAATTAATTCTGGACCCGATCTTAAACTTTTGACACATGGACCCATTAGTTCAGGACTTGTACAGAATTCTGCGCCTGCGGATTCTTATGTACCACCTACATGTGAGGAGTTAAAGAAGTTATTTGATCCTATGTTTGATGAATACTTTGAGCCAATGAATGGAACCATCCCAAGTGCACCAGCTGTACTTCCTATGGCTGAGGCTCAAGCTCCACAAGGCACAGAAGGCCCAACAGCTTCAGTATCAGTCAGTCTCAATGCTCCAGCTGCCAGTCAATCGCCTTTATCATCAAATACTCAATCCTCTCCAGTACTACAAGAATCTGTAGATAACCATTCTTTGGAAGTTAATCCTTTTGCTCCTGTTGATGAGGTTCCTTTTGAAAACATATTTGCTCCTGAACATTCATCAGACACATCCTCTCTTGAAGAACACAACACTGCTACATCAGTTCAAAACCCTCAACCTTACGACCATCTCAGAAAATGGACCAGCGATCATCCAATCGACAACATCATAGGCAATCCCTCACGTCCAGTATCCACACGTAATCAACTAGCCACTGATGCACTATGGTGCTTCTTCAATTCCGTGCAGTCCAAAGTCGAACCTAAAGATGCCAAAGAATCAATGACAAAAGATTTCTGGTTCGAGGCTATGAAGGATGAAATTCATGAATTTGATCAATTTGAAGTATGGTAATTAGTGCCTCCTCCAGAGCTTGCAATGATCATTGCTTTAAAGTGGATCTTCAAAGTGAAACTTGATGAGCATGGTGATGTGTTAAAGAACAAGGCACGGCTAGTTGCAAAAGGATTCAGACAAGAAGAGGGCATTGATTTTGAAGAATCTTTTGCTCCGGTTGCTAGAATTGAAGCCATAAGAATCTTCCTTGCAAATGCTGCTAGTCGGAATATGATAGTCTACCAGATGGATGTCAAAACGGCCTTCTTGAATGGTGACTTAAAGGAAGAAGTTTATGTGAGCCAACCCGAAGGATTCGTGGATGCTGAATATCCTACTCATGTTTACAGCTTGAAGAAGGCTCTTTATGGGTTGAAGCAGGCGCCAAGGGCATGGTACGATACATTGTCCAAGTTCCTTCTAGTGAATGGGTTCTCCAAGGGTGTTGTTGATCCCACACTATTCACCAGGAAGTCAAGAAAACATCTACTACTTGTTCAGATTTATGTAGATGATATCATCTTTACTTCAACAGATCCTAGTGAATGTGATAGATTTTCAAAGGAGATGAATTCCAAGTTCCAAATGTCCATGATGGGACAAATGTCATTCTTCTTAGGATTACAAGTTTCTCAAAGTCCCGGAGGCATATTCATTAATCAATCCAAATACGCCAATGAGATCTTGAAAAGGTTTGGATTCGATTCAAGTGAGCCTGTTGACACTCCCATGGTTGATAGAACAAAGCTGGATGAAGATCCTTCAGGGATTCCAGTGGATAAAACAAAGTATCGAAGCATGATTGGATCTTTGATGTACATCACTGCTAGTAGACCCGATCTTCTGTTTGCTGTGTGTATGTGTGCTCGGTATCAATCCAAGCCAACCAAAAATCATGTTGAAGCGGTGAAAAGGATCTTCCGATATCTTCAAGGCACAGTTCATATGGGTCTCTGGTATCCTAAGGACACAGCAATGGAGTTAACGGCATATGCTGATGCTGATCATGCGGGATGTCAAGACACTCGTCGGAGTACTTCAGGAGGAGCTCAGTTTCTAGGGGAGAAGTTAGTTAGTTGGTCTTCAAAGAAGCAGATGAGTACTTCCATATCGTCTACTAAAGCGGAGTATATTGCTATGTCTGCTTGCTGTGCTCAAATCCTTTGGATGCGATCACAACTTTCAGACTATGGATTCTCATACAACAAAATTCCCCTATATTGTGACAAAAAAAGCACCATTGCTCTTTGTTTTAACAATGTTCAACACTCCAGGTCAAAACACATCGACATCAGGCATCACTTCATCAGGGAACAGGTGGAAAAGGAAATTGTGGAACTATATTTCATGAGGACAGAGTTTCAGTTAGCTGACATCTTCACCAAGGCTCTCCCAAGAGAAAGGTTTCAGTTTATTCTCCCACGCCTTGGTATGAAGAGCATGACACCTGAAACCCTCAAGTGTCTTCAGGAAGAAAAGGAGGAGTAAAGGATTGTCTTCTTATATCCTTGTACATAGTTGTATATATCTTAAAACAAAAAGAAAATACAAAAATATAAAACCTATAAAAACCATAAAAATCGAAAAATCAGAAAATACCAAAAATAGTCCTACCTAGGCATGTCTTCTGTTTATCGATAACATTTACGGATCTAGAAATGTCATTCAACAATGACACGGATCTTTAAATGAAGCTCGAGCAGAAGTTATACTAATCAGTTAAAACATGTCTTAATGGCTTGCTATTACTTTAGATAGCAACCCGCGCTTCAAAATGGGGAAAGCACGTCGCCAAAAAGATGGCTGTTCCTCCAACTGGGTAATGTTCACCTGGGAATGGATTACTTTATATCCATGTTTCTTCAATCTAATGTACGCTTCAGTGCATCATTTCATGTAAAAGAAGAGAAATCTTCTTTATGTCATAAACTTTCCAGTTCTATGATTCTTTAGGAGAGTTTTTGATGTTTCACAAGGTGATAAATTGGAATTAAATTTTCACAAATACTTCTCATTCAATTGAATGACTACAACTCTTTAAATAGAAAACGGGTCATTAATTGAGGGGGAGAGTCTTTGTTCAAATTTTTGACATCTTTTTCTAAACATTGTGCAACATCAGCAGTGACACTCTCTCTTGGTTTGAGGGGGAGTATTGTATACTCCATTATCAGAAAACATTAAATCAGACACATTTTCTCCCACATTTTTTTCTAACTTATTTAAATCAATTGGGATCACAAATCTCAAATGGTTTGAAATTTTTGATCGGGGGAGAGAATGTGATTTAAATATGAAATCTGATAAAATGTGATGTTTTGAACGTAAATGTAAGCTCTCCCATATGTGCTAAACTCTTTTGTATATCAATGCACATATTAAGGGGGAGCAAATGGTTTGTTGAAACAAAAAGGATTTGGCATCTCATTTGAGTGTGACTCAGACTTCACCAATGAATTGACGAAACATATACTGTCATTAATCGAAAGGACATATCCTGGCCGAGTAATAATTTCAAGTTAGTCTAACCAGTGATGTAAGCGTGTCTCGAAAAGGATGTGTCTGAGTAGAGTGTACCATTTTGAGAAACTTTCTGTGGACTTGACCAGGCCGGGTAATAATTTCAAGCTAGTCTAACTAGTGATGTAAGCGTGTCTCGAATCGGTCATATTCACTGAAAGTGGATCAATTCAAAAAGTGCAAGCTTTACCCAACATGTACAAATTTATAAAACAATCATCCGAGCACATGTTGAAGGGGAGCATTTGAAAAATATAAAACTCTCAAAGTGTTAGCAAAATGTGTTTCATAATCATGAACACTTTGAGAGATTTTTTCAAGGATTTTGGTAAATGGCAACATAGGATAGTCATGAAGTTATAAGGTGGCTAAGGTTAGGAAAACCGTCCTATGATCCGCCAGAGCCGGAGGGATCTACCCAAGGACAATACCAAATAGTTAGTATTAGAAAGTCCTTAGGTGTGATATGAAAAAAAGGAGTAATATGAGAAAGGAGAAAGAAGGGGTTGAATAATTAAAAAGAAATGAAATGAGAAAGGGTGAAAAGAAATAGCCCTCCAATTATTCAACCTTAGGGCATAAACCGGGTTCAATTCATATGCTACTGGTGGTTACTAAGGTAACACCGGTATTGAAGACAAGACGTCATGGACCCAGTGACGCACTGCACTAAACCTTCTAAACCACTCAAGTTCTCTTAAAAGGACTTGTTTCATTCTCACGGGGAACCCTGCATAATCTATCGACCGCTCATTACGAGTATGTTGATATTGAAACAGGAGACACCACTCCAGTCTCCGACTACCAAAAATGCACTTTTCGAGTCTAGAGCCACGAGATGCATCATAAGATCTCATAGGAACACGTGTCACTTCTACACTGGGTGTTCAACATTAAGGATACTAGTTGTAAACTAAGAGTCCTACGCAGATCTTAGAAATCTGCCAGAACATTTATGAGAGAATTTATGAATGTAATTCTCAATGATTGAATGGAAATTCCTGCCAGGGTCAAAATCAAGCAGCCCTGAAAGCATGTCACTTCGGTAATTTCCTGTGGATTACGCTTAGTGATCGCGGTGGTTTCAAACGGTCTACAGTTGTGGAGTGATCTCCAACGACTCACCTAATCGTTGATTTACTACGGTAAGATCTTAAAAAACCATCTGTGGGTTTTCGATTTAGGAACGGTCGTGGTAAGGATTAGAGAGAGTTTTCACACTATGTTGTTAACAATCTCGAAGTCCGAACCTGTAAGTACCGGACGTTTTATTGCTAACTGTCGTATGCAGGAACTTCTGGCGGCTGTAGCTGTTGGATGTTGTAGCTGGTTGCAGTTGTAGCTGGTTGCAGAAAAGATGTCATTCCACCACCACAAGTTCACACTACAACTTCATCTTTAACAAAGAAGTCATGATCAATCGAAAAGACCTTCAACACTGCTTTCGCAACTCTGAAGCTGAAGATCATGATCCAGATAAGTGTGAGCATGTTGGCGCAACAAACACATGTTCAATGAAGTCATGACAACCTAAATGACCTTCAACACAGCTTCTGCTAACTCTGATGCTGAAAGTCATGACCCAGAATAGAGTGAGCATGTCGATTCAAAGAGTACCACATCACATTGAAACATACCACTAAAAGATGACATGGAAACACATGGTGGATGATAACTCCAAAGAATCAACAAAGATCATCCAAGACAGAAGAAAAAGTCATCTGAAGATTTGCTGCTGCACAATGATCAAGGATTGTGAAGAATCATTGTTTAACGAGCTATGAAGTCAAGAGCCATGGATGAAGTGCAAAAATTCAGAACATTACTTCAGGGGTGACCTCCCTTAGGGGGAGATTGTTAGGAATATGAATATTCAGTTGAAGACTCGGTCACCCCGAGTACTTATTAGCACATCATAGCTCGTAGGATAACTAGTAATATTAGTAGTAGTTTAGTTATTATCATTAGTATTGTGGAGTGGGTCGGGTCTTTACCCACTGTCAGCTTGCTCCACAGCCCGCTAGGGGCATATTATGTAAGAACTATAAATACCCCTTTCCCACACAAGGGAAAGGGTGGAACTTCTCATTATTTCAATCTAATACACACATCTTTCTCTCTCTAAAGTTCCCACTTTCTCTCTCTAACTTCTCATCTATTCGATCCATAGATCTAGTCCCAAACGTGTGTGTATTGACTCGTGAATATCCTACATAGTGTATCAAACATCCTCTCAATCTACTCAACACATTGTTGTAAGATAGTAGTGAAAGTAGTTTATATAGTAGCGATGCAGTTTATAAGATTCATAAGAGAATGACCACAAATTTTTTTATTTTTTTTTTACTTTTTTTTTAAATGATAACAAACAGTTTATGATGTAATAGTAAATAAGTGTTTTTAGTTAATAAGATCGTGGCAGAGTAATTCGCAAGAAAATAACATAATGGCTTATAGTATGGTGACAAATTGGGTATAGGGTAATTGACAGAACGATTTGCAAGGTGATAACAAAATAATTTATTCGAAACTAGTCCAAAATAGTTTATGTAGCACTAGTGTATCAGTGATTTAGTTTATAAGATGGTGGTAAAGTAGTTTGTAAAAGAGTGACGAAATGTTTGCTTGGATAGTGACAAATAGTGTATAAAATTTTAGCGAAATGGTTTATAAAGTGATAGTAAAATAGTTTCACAAGGTAATGGCAAAACTTGTTTGTAAGGAGTTTACAAAATAGTTTATATGTGATTAACAAAACAGTTTATAAGTTGATATTAAGTTTGGTTCAATTTAACTGATGTGTTTCTAGCTGATGGGTTACGAGGTGATGTAGTGTTCCAAAAGTTTAGGACAATGTTCAAATTCATTTACGGAGGTAGATAGTTAGATAATCAACGGGAATCGATAGACTGAGACAGGTTTATGTAAAATAATGTTGTGTAAGGTCAAGAAAAGTTTTTAAAGATCATAGTATCACTCACGATGTTTTGAAAATAAATGAGACCGTTGTGCACTTGTGCCACCCAAAATGCCTGAGAAAGTTTTGGGGGATCATAAAATAAATGACTATGTATAACAGTTTAGAAATTTTGGTGAAAAAGATACATAATTGGGAGAAGTGGGGTTTGACATGATGCTCTAGAGACTGAGTATATAAAGGGTAAGAATCGGTAAAACATTTATAACGATAAGTAGTCGAGAGTAAACTAAGTGTATATGAATAATCTTTATATACATAGTATCAATAGTGGTGCTTCGGAAAGTAAGCAGAAATGCTCAGAAAACATGAGTTCACGGGGAGTAAGACAACCAATAGAAATTGATAAACTGCAACATGTTTCGATGTTATATGAAATGATATTACATACGGTTATGAAAGAGTTTAGAGACCATTGTAATCACATACAATGTCTGAGAAATAAGAGAGACCATTGTAATCACATACAATGTCTGATAAATAAGAGAGACCATTGTAATCGCATACAATGTCTGAGAAATAAGAGAGACCATTGTAATCACATACAATGTCTGATAAATAAGAGAGACCATTATAATCGCATACAATGTCTGAGAAATAAGAGAGACCATTGTAATCACATACAATGTCTGAGAAATAAGAGAGACCATTGTAATCACATACAATGTCTGAGAAATAGGAGAGACCATTGTAATCACATACAATGTCTAGAAGATTTTAGTATTTACATGGAGAAACTTCATAAATAAATAAATAAAACAGCGATGCTTCAGGAACAAACATGATAGTCAAAAAATATCTTAAGTACATATAGTAATATTCATTATACGTATACGTATAGCAGTGGTGAATTCGAAGATGTGTATAAATTTCCGAATGGAAATTCATAATGCTCATGAATAGCATAAAATACAACAAGGAGGTTTAGTGCACAAAAGGTTACATATATGAGAAGTGATACTTACGCAGATTATCGGACGAGTTAAGAAATAATTATAGTGCTTATATAATTATTTTTAATATAGCAAAATTAAGATATATATTCGAGGGAGAAATAGGAAGCTCGGGAGTAGTCGCGCATGGATATCAGACAAGATGATGGAAACTCATTATTTTTGAAAAATAAATGGTTATAGTCTAGGTTTTTAAAAGAAAAATGACCTAGTTCACTATAATTTGTGCTCTGGTACCAATCTATAACACCCCCATTTTCAGAACGCAGCGAAATACAACATGGGGTGCTATTTATTAGTCACATAGTACAAGTATAGTAAAAGAACTCAAAATAGAGACGTTTATAATAAGTTTTCACATTCGATAATATCAGAGTCAAGCAAAAGAAGGTCCCAAAAGTTTATCACGACATAAGTGTCCAAAAGCAACATAAGTTTGGAAATAACATAACTTTAAAAGTTTGGGTTTTCATCGAATGTGATTTTAAAACATGGGCTATCCTTGTCGATCTCCATATCCTTGCACCGCCCATCCAATCATTTAACACTTTACGGACCTGAGATAAGACATGCTAAAAAGTTAACATAAAGTTGAGTGAATTCATAGAGTTTAATAATTAATAAGTTGAATACAAGTATTATTCATCGATCGACAAGTAATGCATATACAAGTCGGGTAACCAGATTATAGCATCGAGCTCATGACACCGAACCTTGACTTAAATTTAATAATGCCCCTCAAAAGGTAAGATTTGCCATTTACCACGATCTCTCAATATTATGTACCCGTTGAAAATGAGCGCTACTCACCCGGTCAGGCTTTTCAAGCTAAATATGAATATTCATAATAATAGCGTTTGCCACGTAATTAATGATTCATGAAATTAGGGACTTGAATGGCAAAAGATACTCAATAACTATAATCATGTAATCGGGTCAAGCATACCAAAATCTACTTGTATTCAGTTTGTAAAACTAGCATGTATCCCCCTCGCGAGGTTTATAAAATATTTAAATGAGTAAAGGCGAGGCTATAAACTCACCTTAAGTAGTGGAGTGAAAGAGCACGAATAAAGACAACCGAAGAACCGAAGCGAAACTAGAAAGGACATATAACAAGAAACGTGTCTAAGTGAATGCTAATTGAATAAGAGAATGAATGCACATTATTATACTTGATTCATACAGCCAAGGCATCATACTAAGGGTTTTCACAAGTCATATGGTCATGGTTTCCAAAAATAGTAGTTCCCGAGTTGTTTACCCATCGCATTTCCGTAGTTTTATTAGCGGCTGAAAACTTTCCCCGACTTACAAAAATCACTACTTGCAAACCGTAAGCCCAAATTTTAAGTTCTTTATATCCCTAGTTTCCTTAAGTCCCTAGTGTACTGTAAAAATAAGTTTACTCAAAAATTTGTAGTTCTAACCACTTTTAATATATTTTCTTTACAGACCTGTCCTAAAGAAAAGTGTGACTGAGTTTTACGGCTTACCGAATCAGCCGTCATTTGAAATCTACAGGTCCTATGAAGGTGAGGCCAATTGGAGGTGATAGCTCTATTTGTCTAGTACAGGTTACATATTTAGTTTTCAAAAAGTTATGGCATAAAACTTGATTTTTGCCCCGAATGCTAACAGCATACAGAATCTGACCCTTTTTACCATAAAATCCATAATTTAATCATCCTAACACTTCTAATGGTGAGCCTTTTGACACATGATCCTGAGACATACACCTAGGTCCGTATAATTATATTTGGCGTCGTTATTAAGCGTGATCCTGAGACATACACCATAAAATCCATAGTTTAATCATCCTAACACTTCTAATGGCGTCGTTTTGCGTCGTTTTTCACTGTTCCACTGCCACATTTGGCGATTTGGCACAAAAAACGTGATGGGCCTTCATCTGCCCAAAATTAGCCGGCCTGTTTGGGTAAGTTGACCCGTATTAGCGGTGCTACATCATATTGCTTAGATAGTACTTTCCCACCTAACTACAGCATCGTATGGTGGAGATTGTATTTGAAGTACAAGAAAACATACACGTGCACTTTCCCTGCCATTTTTGGCTAAGTCGGCCCATATTTCTGTCTTTATACAAATCGGTGCTATACAAAAGTGGTGTTACGTCATATTGCTTAGATAGTACTTTTCCACCTAACTATAGCATCGTATGGTGGAGATTGTATACTCTCTACTCTCTGAGGGTTTTTTTGTGGTTGTTATTAAGCCATTTGTTATTGGTACAGTGCCACTTTAATTACAACCACATCTTTAGATTTGATCTTATCTAGAGTTCCTAATTTATGGGCTTATCTTATACAGACGGCAGTTCTATGCTGTAGGTTTCATGTTTTCATTTTTTATTTTTTTTTTGTCGGTTAAGTTTTTCGTTATCGGTGATTCTTTAGTAGTTACTGCTATTGCTTGATTTACGGTAGTATACTTCTCTTAATTGGTAATTTTTGGACTTTAGATTTAGGCTTTTGTTGTTGTTGAATGGACTTTAGATTTAGGATTTTGTTGTTGTTGTTACTTTGTTCGAGGTTTATTTTGCTGCACTAAATTGTCGGGTTTGCTAATTTTATGCTTTGAAGTTTGGGGTTTTGTTGCACTTAATTGTCGGTTTTGTTGATTTTATGCTTTGAGATTTCGGATTTTGTTGCTGCTGTTGGTCGATTTAGTCCTGTGTGTTTTCGCTTGATTGATCATTTTTGGACTTTATACTTAGGGTTTTGTTGTTGTTATTATTTGACGTCGCAGTTTTCACTCTATGGTATATATACTTATAATTTTTGGGCTTCACTTATCATTGCACTAGATCAGTTGGTTGATTATGTTTCATTGCCTTTATTTTTAGCTTTTTATAATTTATTTTTTTTTCTCCAAACAAATGGAATAGTTTATGTCAAAGGTATTTTTGCTTTTGGTAATCGGATATGATAACTATTGTTTTATAGTCATTTGATGGGGGTACGGTTGGGTTACATTATTTTGTTACCTGATCAGCGAATAGTCATGTGTTTATTCTATGTGGTTTGTAAAAGTTGTTAACTGTTTACCATGTTTCTTTTGTAGGTTTATCTTATGTTACTGGAACAGCAGCATTTGACAAACCTTCTCATTGCGTTGCCAATCGGTTTGATGGTATAACAGAAATGATTGTCTTTACAAAGGTGTATAGACCTTATTGCACTTTATGAGTCAACAAGATAAGAGGATTAAAGTTTCGTTGGTTCATATCTTGGCAGGGCAAGTCACTAGATTTGCAGCCATGGTGGCCATGTCCTCTTTTTACTATTCTTAGTAGGCTTATTTGTTGTGGGTACATTCTTTGTTGCTTCACGTATGGTGGGGCTATGATGATTATTACCCATTTTCTGACACAAATAAAGTGAGGTGTCAAATATTTTCTCCATAATTTGGCAGGCCAAGTATCAGATGCCATTACTAAGCGAAAACATCTCTTTGTAGCCATAGTGGAGTCAAAAATATTTTGCATCGTATTTGGTTTAGAAATCTGAGCCTAAGAACTACTACATATATAGTTGTTGAATCTGTATGTTTAAAGCTTGATTTATTTATAACTGTTATGTCTGCTGTTGTTGGCAGCATAACAATTATATATGTATATATATCTTATTGAGCGACGGTCACGACGTCGTTTTGCGTCGTTTTTCACTGTTGCACTGCCACATTTGGCGATTTGGCGCAAAAAACGTGAAAGTGCGTTTTGCCGTAAAGTTTTGCGCTGAAAAAAATGGGCCCGCATCAGCCCAAACTCAACTGGCCTGTTTGGCTAAGTTGGCCCATATTTCTGACTCTTAGATGCATTTAACCCGTTTGTACATTCTTAAACTGGGTATCTCAAAACACTTTTGTTTGCTTCACATACAGCAGGGCTATGATGATTACTACCTAATTTCTGACACAAATGAAGTGGGTTGTCAAATATTGTCTCCATAACTTGGCAGGGCAAGAACCGGATGGTAGTATTATACAACTGTGTTTCTTTGCAGCTATGGTGGACCCTATAACTGTTTGCGCTGCTTTTTATTTTAAAATCTGAGCCTAAAAACTGCTGCACATATACCTGTTGAACCCATACCTTTAAAACTAGATTTACTTATAATTGGTCTGACTGACGGTGTGACAAAACGAAGTCGGAGTCGTCGCTCTATAAGATATACTTCTGCAATGCTATGTCACACTGTTATAAGTCATGATGGTTACATTCGTTGGTTACAACGAAAGTTGTGCTTATAACTAATGGAGATATTGCATGTTTAAGATATGGGTTGCTTCAGCTGTTCATACGCGATGGAAAACATAAATGTAACGTCTAACATTATCTGCCAATATTAGTAAATAAAGAACGTGGTGCACTTTAAAGTCCAAACTTTCTAGCCAACCTGTTTGTCAGCCAGGTTCTTTCTGCTTTAAAGCCTGCCACGTTCTTCATTTACGAATATTGACATACGATGTTCATCATAGTTGCCAATGATAATTGCTACCTAGCTTCTGACACAAATGAACTGGTTTGTCAAATATTGTCTCCATAACTTGGCAGCCCAAGGGCTGGACGGCAGTATTATGCAACCGTGTTTCCTTGCACCCATGGTGGACCCTAAAACTGTTTTCTTTTGGCTTAAAAATCTGAGCCAGATTGCAAGTAGTTACGGTAATTTTCTTTCCTTTTTTTTATCCATTTTTTTATCTTTTTTCTTTTTGGTGAGAATGTATCTGAAAGTCTGATATGCAGAAGCTTCTAATGGCAGGGAAAGTGCACGTATATGTTTTTTTGTACTTGAAATACAATCTCCACCATGCGATCCTATAGTTAGGTGAGAAAGTACTATCTAAGCAATATGACGTAGTACTGCTTTGTATAAAAACATAAATATGGGCCAACATGGCAAAACAGCCCGGTGGATTTTGGGCTGAGGCAGGCCCTTTTTTTTGGCGGTAAAACGCGTTGTAAAACGACGTCACAATTGATGCTCTATTAGATATACTTATAATGCGTCCAAAATCCGTCAGCCTGTTTAACTGCGCTGGCCCATATTTTTTACTTTGGGATGCATTTAGCCCGTTTATGCTTTCTTAAACCAGATGTCTTAAAACACTTTTGTTTCCTACACATACAGCAGGGATATAATGATTACTACCTAATTTCTGACACAAATGAAGGGGGTTGTCAAATATTGTCTCCATAATTTGGCAGGGCAAAGACCGGATGGCAGTATTATGCAACCGTGTTCCTTTGCAGCCATGGTGGAGCCTACAACTGTTTTTGCCGCTTTTGGTTTAAAAATCTGGCCTAAAAACTGCTGCATATATACCTTCTCAACCCATACCTTCAAAAATCGATTTACATATAATTGTTGTGCCTGTTGTTGATGGCAGCATACCAATTGTTTCTAAAATTGAGTATCTAAAAAGTGGTGAACGGTAAAGTGACTGTCACATTTGTTGGTTACAACAAAAGTTGTGGTTATAACTAATGGAAATATTACATGTTTAAGATATGTGTTGCTTCAGCTGTTCATACACAATGGAAAATACAAATGTAACATCTAACATCGTTTACCGATATTGGCAAATAAAGAACGTGATGCACTTTAAAATGCAAAGTTCCCAGCCAATAAGCCTTTTTTTTTAATTTAAAATTTCAAAGGAAACAGACCTGTTTGTCAGCCAGGTTCTTTCTGCTTTAAAGCCCATCACGTTCTTCATTTGAAAATATTGACATACGATGTTCATCATAGTTACCCATTCTGAGGTCCCATATAGTTCCTTTTGTTTTTTCAACAATCTAGCAAATCGCTTGGTGCAGGCCTTTGCATAAAGGGAGTTGAAACGACAAAAGGAACTGTAAGGGACCTCAGAAGGGTTAACTATGTTGCTGCTTAATACCAGTTACACAAAAGGCAATGATGAACTTTCTGCGTATTAACTTTTCATATGTATGCCTCACGCATCTGCATATCTTGCCTCGGTAACCGACACTCATATGGTTGCAGCCATGGCGGATGCGTAGATTGGCTTAATGAATTGGAGATCTGAGCCTGTTTTTAAAAATCAACAACACCATTGGAGATGATTTATGTCATCAATTGAATCTGTTTTTTGCATATTGCCAAATTCAGTTTGATAGAAGGCTCTTTTCTATCACAAACGTTAAATATTCAATGTCAATATTCGCAAACAAAGAATACCATGTATTCTTCGTTTGTTAATATTGACACATAATACCCAATGTACCTACCTGCTCTTACCTTTCTTCTCCAGTTCCTTTTGTTACTTTAGTCGGCTAGCAATGCGTCTATTGCAGGCCATTGTGTAAAGTTTTGTTGAAGTAACAAAAGGAGCTGGAGAGGAAGGTAAGAGATTCCAGCTACGTTGGCATAACAATTATTTCTGAAATTGAATATCTTAAAAGTGGTCAACGGTGGAGGTGTACGACAAGCATCCAATCACCGTTTACCACGATTCATTTTCATGACCCAACTGATAGTGTTTTGAGTTGGTTATCGTCATTTTCCTATTTTTTAGCCTATCTGATTTTTACCAAACGACCATCTTTTATGCATCTTGGCAGGTTCAGTGGTACAAAACGTTCTGATACTCGGTCCTGTGCATTTGACCATAAGAGCAAATACAGATGTTCTACATCGTGTGCCGATATTAGCAAATGAAAACTATCTGGTGTTTTTTTATTCGCCGATACTAACAGTTAATGTTGTGTGTCTGTGATAGTCATTTTTTTTTCGCATATTCATAACTTCAGTTCCACAAAAGCCCCTGATCAATAATAAGGTACAATTCTTAAAGAAAGATGACAAACAGAAGAGGATGCTGTGACAAGTGATTTGGTGCAAATTACTTCTTCGCACCGCCCTCTTCCGTTTCCTATCTTTCTTTCATAATTGTACCATATTGTTGATCAGGACCTTTTGTGGAACTGCAGTTACGAATGTGCGGACAAAAGATTATCCTCACAGGCACAAAACAACTTTTAGTATCGACGAATAAAAAAATACCAAATACTCTTCATTTCCTAATATTGACAATTGATGTACATCATCTGTGGTTGCTGTCATGGTTAAATGCATACGGCGACTCATCAAAACCTTTTGTACAGTTGGACCTGCCAAGATGCATAAAACATAATTTCCTTTGCCATTGATCGTATGCTTTAACTTTATAACAAGTTAACGATTTTTTAGGCGACTCAAGACGGCTTTTTAAAATGTTTAATGATGCCCTCTTTGCTCAGATTACACTACTTACTCTCTTTGGAATCCAAACATTTTTATTCTGCAGTGCCTCACTCCATTTGGCATGTCGCTATATAACTAAAATAAACAAAAGATAAGTATTCATAAGATTTACATACTTAATCTATTATTGACTATGCTCAATCAATTGTAGTAATATAATTTTTTTTTCTTTTGTATCGCTAACAGGTTTCGCATATTCAGCAACGGCACTAAATACTATGCAGAGAAGTTAAATATCAATAAATAGACAGAATACCAACGATGGATGTATGGCGACCAAGCGCAGCTATTACTAAATTTGCATGGTCGCCGTACATCCATCATTGATACTTTGTCAATATTTTCATGCTCCCCACGTTTTCACACTAGCCTACCTCAGCACACTGTGGTTCAATTCAGATGAAGAGCAAATCAGGTATGATGGTAGGTTCAGCAATGCAAAAGTTTCTGACAGTTAAGCTATTGATATATTCTACGAGTTTTATGCTTTCTAAGTTTTAAATTTATTGTTTCAGAATTTTTTTCTATCAACTATCTACTTTTTTTTTCAGGTTTATTTATTTATTTATTTTATTTTATTTTTTCAGGTTCACGATCAGTAATGGTGTTACACGACATATGTGAAATATATTTCTATTTAAATTTTGACTGCATACTATGGAGCCAAGTTAAATATCAAAAATAGACAGAATATCAGTGATGGATGTACTGACACCGACCACAGCTACTACTAATTTTGCATGGTGTGTACATGCATCATTGATACTTTGTCAATATTTTTGTACCCTACAAATTTTCACACTGAACTGCTTCAATACATTCCACTGGTTGCCAGTTCATTTGCCATGTTGCCACATAACTAGAGCAAAGAAAAGATAAGTATTCTTCCAAATTTTTTATGCGATGCTTCAACATTTATATTCTTTTATTTTTTTTCCCTGCTAACAGATTTTATATACCCAGCAGCCTATATTAAACATATATAAAATATCAGTGATGGACGTGCGGATGCCGACATAAACTATTACTCTATTCACATGGTATGTGCATTTACCAATCATAGTTTTTCAATATTTTAAACTTACTCATGGAAAGGTGAAAGTAACAACTAAATTTGAATATTGAAGCACACAATAAACCTGCATTTTCATGTTGTGACCTACTCAAAAAGTTTTGTTTATTTAAATGAATACATGCACACATATGCAACATATCAGTGATGGATATCAACACACAGGGACTGCACAGACAACAGACAGAATCAGTAATATTTGCAGGTTCTGCTCTGCTTACAAGGTTCTATTGCCCGGGTTTATTCGTAAACATAGGTCACGTGCTCAGGTATGTATTCATATTCATTTTAATGAGTTAGGTGGTCAAAGATTGTAACCGTATCTCGGATGCCAAAATTCTATAAAACTTAACAAAAATTTATAGTTGTCGATTCTATTAAAGTATTTGAAAGGGAAGTTAAAAGTAACGAGGTATGTGTTAGATGGTCACATTAGTTAGTGGATGAATGATATAAATTAATAAACAAGTCTGGAACTTCAACATAGTTAGCCATTCTAAATTCCCATACAGTTCCTTTTATCATTTCAACAATCTAGCAATTTTCCTGGTGCAGGCTTTTGCGCAAAGGGAGTTGAAACGACAAAAGAAGCTGTAGAGGGACTTAGAAAAGTTAATTATGTTGCATTTTCAATTCCATTCTTTTTTATGACGTAAAACCAGCATCTACAAAGTAATGTACCTATACAGAATTCCCTCAATTTATAGTTTTTCATAATAATCAGTTATTGGAATTCGATTTTGTAAGTTCTATTCCTCACATTTGTTGGAAAAATATAAGCCACATACTCAGGTATATATTCACGTTTATTTCCCTACAAAAATGTCTTTCGTTGCTTTACTTAGGGCAAGACTAGAACTGACTTTCTAAAACATAGTCAAAAATTATAATTGTCGATTCTACAGAAGTCTTTCAAAGAGAAGTTGAGAATACCAAGTTATGTATCAGATGACCACATTACTTTGTGGATAAATGGTTTAATTTAATAAATGAGTCTGGAACTTTTACATAGTTACTTATTCTAAGATCCCATACAGTTCCTTTTGCTATTTTTAACAATCTAGCAAATCGCCTGGTGCAGGCCTTTGCACAAAGGGAGTCGAAACATCAAAAGTAACTGTAGGGGACCTTAGAAAGATTAAATATGTTGCTTTTTAAATTCCATTCTTTTTTATGACTTAAAACCATCCATCTACAAAATAATGTGGCCATACACAGCTTGCTACATTGGACTTCACCTTGAAAACTTCAATTATTAGGGCACGTCTATCTAACAATATAGCTGGATTCCATTGGTTAAATTGACCGAGTTCCCTAAAACCATTTGTCTATCAAGCACACCAATCCTTTTAGGAAACTCAGTCAAATTAACCAATGGAATTCATATACATCGTTTGATAGATGGGCCCTAATAGTTGAGGCGTGTTAATTGTGATAATGATATAGTGTGTATTGTTGATGACAAGCCAGAATCCTTCATTATCCCATTCAACACGGGTCCTAATACTCACATACTTTTCTAGAATCGACGTATTTTTCTTCAACACACCTTGGTGCTTTAAGCTTCCCCTCGAAAACCCATTCCTATGTCACTATCATTGCAATGGGTTTGGCGCAAACCTTTGCACATATTTCATTGACCTGGGAATGGGATTTCGAGTAGAGCCTCAAAGTACCAAAGTGTATCGTCGTACGAACAACGATTACATGATTACACGCAAGATGGTTGGTCTGACCTTCCCCTCGAATTCCTTTTGGTATTTAAACGACCTATCAATACGTCTGCTGCAGACCATTGTTTAAAGACCATTTAAATAACAAAAGTAATTTGAGAAGGAGGTCAGAGTTTCCACCAAGCATTCAATTATTCTGTTCAATTTCACACCCTGGTAAAGGCATATGAAAACATCGTATTTTAATCTATTCTTACCACTGTAATCAGTGAATGACTATTAAAGAATGAACTTTAATTCCGTTGCACGCTATATTTTCAGCATTCAAAGATGGCACAGGAGATGACAAAAATCCTAAGGCGTTCGTTAAAAAAACAGTTTTTTATCATAAGAGCAACGAAGACTACCTGGTATTTTTCTATTTGCCGGTACTAACAGTTAATGTTCTGCGCCTGTTATAGTTAACTTTTTTTTGCATATTCATAACTGCACTTACATAAAAGTCACTGATCAGCAATTGGGTACATTTCCTAAAGAAAGATGAGAAACCGAAGAGAATGCTGTGACAAGTGGTTTGAAGCAAATTACTTCTTCGCAGTGTCCTCTTCCGTTTCCCATCTTCCCTTCATAATTGAACCATACTATTGATCAGTCCCTTTTATATAACTGCAGTTGCGAATATGCAAAAACAAATTAACTCTTACAGGCACAGAATATAAACTTTTAATATTCGCAAATAAAAAAACACCAGCTAATCTTCAGCCACTCTTAAGATCAAAAAAAAATTATCGCACGCCGTAGGCTTTTTGTTATCTCCTGTACCATCTTCGAATTATACCATACAAACGTATTTCACACCGATCATACACAAAAAAAACTTTTGGTTTCTGACCGTGTGTTTTTTCCCGTGTATTCGTAACTTTAATTCGACAAGAGCCCTTGATAAACAGTAGGATACAATTCTAAAAGATTGGTGCGAAATGGAAGAGGATCGTGTGACAAGTCATTTGGTGCAGATGACTTCTTCGCACCATCCTATTTCATTTCCCACTGATCTTCCAGAATTCAATCGTATTGTTGCCCACGCCTTTTTGTCAAAGGAGCATACGACGCTCAATTTAACTGCCTGGTCATATTTTTCTTCTCCAGTTCCTTTTCTTACTCTTGTGGGCTAGCGATGCATCTGGTGCAGGTCATTGTGTAAAGTCCAACTGAACTAATAAAAGAAACTGGAAAGAGAGATAAGAACTCCCAGCTATGTTGGCATTCAGTCTAATATAGTATCTTCCATATATTCGAAACTCAAATTCCACAGGAGGCCTTGATCAACAGTAGGCTACAATTCTGGGAGATTGGTGCGAAACGAAATAGGATAGTATGACAAGTGATTTGGTGCAGATTACTTCTCTGCACTATCCTATTTCGTTTCCCACCGATCTCCCAGAATTTAATCGTATTGTTACCACGACTTTTTGTTGAAGGAGCATACGACATTCAATGTAGCTGCCTAGTCTTACGTTTCTTCTCCAGTTCCTTCTGTTACTCCATTGGGCTAGCGATGTGTCTGGTGCAGGCCATTGTGTAAAGTCCAACTAAACTAACAAAAGGAACTGGAAAGAGAGGTAAGAACTCCCAACTATGTTGACATTCAGGCTATACAGATTTCAACTTTCTTCATGTAGCCTTAACAATAGATGAGAGAAACTGTTATACATTGTTGAAAACATTGTGGGCCATATGCCAATCAAGATATGTTTCGTTATTGTAACACCCCGACCCGACAAGGGTAGAAGTGTCACAACAATGGTGACATATCAGAAACATACACAAGCATACATCTTCAATAATACGAAGGAATACAAATGTTACAAGAAATTACAAGAAAATACAAAATTTACAGAGGAATAAATACTAAGTCTGAAAATATAAATTCTTCAAGTCATCTCTATAACAAAATAACTATCACAGTGTAGTCTTCTAAGTCCAATGGTACTCTCCACTCATACCCAGCTTCCTACTAAAACCTGCCGCAGGAAAAGAAATGCGGCTGAGCTACGAGAGCTCAGTGAACAGATATAACGGTAACAAAGCAGTAATAAAGAATAGTACAGAGTATCAAAAATATAGATCATGCAGATATAATCAGAGTTAAAGGGTAAGTAAAGGAGTAAGGATAAAGGAACAGGGAATAATAGATAGATAAAGGTCAAGGTAAGCAAATGTATATGGTAAAGGTAAACAGTAATCCACCACGAGCCCAGAAACAGAGATATAATATATATAACCATGCCATCATCATCAATCAGAGGGGTGTCCTCTCAGTAACCAGATAATATGAGGGGTGTCCTCATGTATCAAATGGAGTAGCTAGCTCCCAGATATGTGAAAGACGTGTATCGCACACACCATCAGTCACCAGATATATATAACAGATAAACAGATACAAATAACAGAAATCAGATCAGATCTAGGATGCATCCATACGCCCCAGGTGGCCAGAGTCTACCAATACACACCAGATAAAATAAAGTCAGGGACGGGACAGGTCATCACTCTCCTGCCCTAGAGTCATGCCATCGGTGCATCAATGACATGGACATGAAACCCTCATGCCTAGTGAAACAAGTAGTGGCTCGTAGTATCAAACTGTGGGTCAGGGTCCAGTATCAAGTATCAAGTCATAATCATAGTGTATATAAAAAAGTTCAGATTATAAGGTCTATGTCAGATGTTACAGAAGTGTATATCAGAGGTTCGGAAATTCAGATAGGTTTATATCAGAGTTTATAACAATGTTCAAGTCCAGGTTTAGAAATAGTATATCAGATTAATGCTTATATCAAAGTTCAAATTAAGTTGCAAAACAAGAGTTTATAACCGGGTTTAGAATAAGGTTCAAATCAAGGTTCAATAGGTCATATCAAAGGTTCATAATCAAAAAGGTTTATAGGTTCATAGAAAAGATTTTAATTCAAAGATTTCATATTAAACTTGTATTTAAAATAATCTTTTAGTGACTTTAATGAAATGATGTTTAGTAAAGCCTTTTTATAAAGATAGTCTTTAAAAGAGATTTTCATAAAACCCTTAGGGCAGTTTCAATTCAAAGTTGGTATAGCATCGTATTCAAAAGCTTTTCTCAAAAACATTTACATATCATCAAGGAAAGTTTCCAATTTCAGTTATAATATCAAAATGAATCTTCTGGGTATTCAGAGGTTTGCATATTCAGGTCACAAGGTGAGGAACGAATCATGTCAATTATCAAAGGAATAAGACAGGGTTCAGTTTATCAAGGGAACTCAGAATCAGATACCATATCAGAAAGGTTCATATTCAAATTCTTATAACAAGGTTCTAATCAGGGATTTATAAACAAGGGAATCATATAAAAGGTTCAAGTGAAGGGGATCATAGCAATGGCATTAATACAGAAACTGACAGATCAGAAAAATGAAAGAGATCATGAGAAACCTTATAAGGAAGGTCAGAATATATGTACCTTACACCGCAAGTGAAAACACACAACAGAATAATAAAGACCGGAAGCGAACTCCATCTTCAGCGGATCTACATGAATTCATGATTGTCTTATTAATAGTTTGTTTAATTCGGATTACTTATTTTAGTCGGCTTTCCATTTTTAGCAACTTTTCCTTTTTAGGTAACTTTCCAGAATAGGAGATTTCCTTATTTAGTAACTTTACAGAAATAGCAAGTTTCCACTTTAAATAGGTTTACTCATTTCAAGTAACTTTCTATTTTTAACAGGTTTCCAGAATTAGACTTTGATCCTTTAAGTTTCACAAATTACAATTTATACCCCTTTAGTTAATTAAATTACAAATTAAACCTTATAATTATATAAATCACAATTTAACCCTTACCATGTTTATATTTACACATCAAGCACTTTATTTTACCAATTTAAAGAATATACCCCTTTAATTAATATGTGGTACGACATCCCCTTAAGTTTCATAAATTACAAAACTAGTCCTTATAGTTTCCAAAAATACAATTCGAATAATTATTTATCCATAATTACATATTAATCCCTTAAATATTCAAAATTACACATTACACCCTTTATATCCTTATATACACGAGACACCTTCAATTTTCCAGAATTTACACTTTTTGTCCCTCTATTTTAATTTATTTCAATTCGACACCATAATTACCAATGAAATCCTTTTCTTGCAAATTTTACACATAGGACCCTCATGTTATAATTTTTATACATTATCCCAGATCTATATAACATTAAAAAAATATCCTACAAGTTTCAAAGTTGGCAAAACACACCCCCATGATTTTAAAACTAATCGTACAACACTTTTTAATTACAAAACCAAACCCTAATTCTCCCAATCATTTACCAATCATTACTAAATCATTATTAAGCATTAATTATCCAGATTACATCACATAAACCCTAATTCTAAATCGTTGTAGGACTTTTCCTAATTTTCTCTATTTTTCTCATAAATCCGATAATAACTAAATTCAAGAACACAAAATTTAAGCTTCCAAAAATCAAGTAGCTATTTTTCCAGACCTTTAAAATCATCATAGAACACGTAAAAATTATGAACACACTCCAGAAATTTCGTATAATCATATTTGAGAATTTAGTGTGTTTTGGCTATTTAAATTTCGTATGCTTGATTTAGCTTGCATGATCCATTTTTATCATTTTTTATGAGTTATATACGACCTACTAATCATCAAAAAAATGCTTGTTCAATTTTAGAACGTAAGGATTTGGCGTAAGAAATTATTTACCTTGCGTGCGTATAAACCGAACAAAATAATACACCACGTTCGAATCAAGGCTTCAACAATCCAATTCCTATTTTTCTTAGCTTCTTTAATCTTTGATGAACGCTATAAAATTACTTGTTCTTGCTCAGAAAGTCGAATGAGAGAATGGGGGATTTTAGTTTTGTCGATCTTAAGGTTTTCGGTATTTGGGTTTTATAAAAATAATATGGTTTATTAAATAAAGCTAAAACCGACATATGGGGAGGGAATAAGCTCAGATTTTTTGGCCTAAATCACAACAAAATCACAATTTGATTTATTAGTATAATTCCCTAATTTAATTGTTGTATTTATCCATATTAAAATGATTTTACAAAATATAAATAAATTAAATTATATTTCGGATTATATAATTATTTGTGTGCATGAATATTTTATTTATTTTATTTTTTTTGGACTTTCAAAATAATAAAATGTTGTCCCAGAATTAATTTTATTTCATATGTAGTTCGTTTTCAGAAGTTTGGAATTTATTTAGAACTTTATAAGTGATTTAATTAAGCTTTATGGTTTCAGGGGTAATTTGGTCATTTTGCATGTTTTAGATTTTTGGGTTTTACAACTTCTTCCCCTCTTAAAAGAAAATTTTCGTCCTCGAAATTTGAAGTCGCAAGGTTAGACAAAGTCGAAGCAATTCGCAAAAGATCGTCACGAACATCCTCACGCCCGGGGAGGTTCTTCCAAAAGGATCTTCAAAACAAATGGTTTCTCATGACTCAATCAAAACAAGGTGGGTTCAATTTTCTCAAGAGGAGACAAATTAGGTTGATTTCAGACCAAAGGAAACATACAATATAAAATGGATGATAGTTGAATCTTCTGAAAGTTTATATGGAATACGAACAGAATTTCAAATCAGATTAACAGTACCATCAGTAGAGAGCTCTACAAGGAGTTTAAGATTTATAACTGAGGTCAACAGAATGCAAAACGAGAGTCCAAACTCATCCAGATACCGAATGAACGAAAGCAGAGTATACGCATAGGTAGAATGAACCTAATGTCTCACTAATCACGGATAAACCAACGGAGATCAGATTCTAAACTTCTTAGGTACCCCCCCCCTCCAAGATATCCTATGACCACAATGAGTGCACGTTATATGGTGTAAGTATTATCACGATGATCAGGCGTCATAATACCAGTACCACATAAATATGCCTTCATGATGATCATACTTTATCTCGAGTTGTGAGTATAACTACCTATCTTAATCCACCTAGTACTTCTACAATCGCAGAGCCAATAAGATCAATGAAATAGTCAAGAGAGAAAGCAACTGTTTGCAAGAGTATTGGAATTCCAGATTGCCTAGAAAAAATAGGGTACGCCGTCATGAGTATCAGATTTTCCACAATTCGCCAAGACTCCTCCGAACAAAGCCATCATAGAACATACGAGGAATAATTTCAGAACTGAAATGCTTCTAGGAAACTTAAATCATTAGAGGATCTTATTACTATATAACGAAGTTCAAGGGAGTCAACGGAAGTGAAACTTAATCGTCAATAACTTCGGCCTTCACAGAATCAATTCTTCCAAACATAAAAGGTCTGCTTCAGAAATCCGTTCATTCAAAACATCAAATCTCTTCAAGTCCGGTTAATCTGTCTTCGTTTGTCCATCAATCTGGAAGTGAAACAAAATCGTCTGGTTCATCATGCCTCCTGCAGTTCTTCTTGGAATGTGATGGAGTAATGTGAATTTCTGGCACGATCTTTAAGTTTCTTCATCATCCAGTCTGCTTCCGCTCTCAATTCATCTTAGTACAACCAAGATGAATAGGGAAGTGAGACTGTACGTCTTCATCAGCTCCAGGTTCGCCGTCTTTCTTCTGCATCGCCAACACTTCTGTCTTGTAAGGAATGTCTTCACTCTTCAGGGTAGTCACCGCTGTTGTCAACTCTAGGTCAGGTAGTGAAGTAATACTTCTGATGTGTTTCTAGTTGTCTTGATGCATACGCAAAACCTTCTGTGTTGCAAGGGAGTATAACCGAGTCTCTTTCTGAAATGTCCCAAAATTTGTTCCGTCTGAAGGTATGGAAGCAATTTCTATTTCAGCTTTTCAAAACTCCGTTTTCAATCAAACTAAACTGTTTCTCTCCGGTCACGAAATTTATCAAGGGGTAACGCAAGTTGTAAACGTCTTTCAGAATTCTGATGCAAGGTTCAAAAGATTTCAGTTTACCATTTTGTTATCGGTCTTGACCATTCGGTGATAGTTTCAAAATTTGCGGGATTTTAAGAGATATTCTCAATCAAGAAAACCGTTGTCTCAACATATATCAATCTCTCAGCATGAACAAGTGATCGTCAAATTCTTACAAGTGCAAGAATGATTTTTCATGCTCTTCCTTGTCTCCGAGTGTACTATTAAGTCATACAATGACCATTTGCCCAAGTACTCACGAGAAAACATTCACTTATCAAATTTACAGAATAGTCAGAGCTTTAGCTAATACTATTAGCGTCTCAACCCTTCATATCAGTCGTTACAAATACGGAAAGCGATCTCAAGAATAACCTCAATTCATATTTCCATCTGAAGGAAACTTCGCGCTTCTGAAATTGAATAGATACAAAGTCAATTCAGGGTGAAGAAATAAGGGTTCCAAATAGCAATACGGTTCAGCTTCCAGAAATCAATACATATCTCCTGTCATCATTCTTCTTTATCGCGAACAAAACTGAAATACGCCAAGAAAATGCTCTTAAGCAAACTTACTTCACACTCCAGTGGAAAACTTGGTGGTTCAATCAGAAATCGTGTTTCGGAAAATTCAGGGTGCCAAGTATTTCTCAAGATGAGGTTCATTCACTGGTGTACGAAATGGGTTCAAGGAAAACCTAATAATCGCGAAAGTAACACACGAATCTTCAGAGTAATAATGATAGTCAAGAGTTTAACAATCGGTAATTATGGTAGGGAGTTCAAAATTGTCTCCAGCGCCAAAGGTGAGACATAGGAGGATAGTTGTCAATCAACCGATCCTTTAGCAAAATAAAATCAGAGTTAACAGTCCAAAGAAAGACAGATCAACAAGGCAAATCTTATCGTTCAAAACGAGAGGGAAACATTCTTATACTCGTGGTTAAACACCACAAAACTCCTCATAGGAATAGAGACGGGTAAGACGAAATCAGATAGCGTCAGAAGATTCCTAGATGCTTATCAAAACAAGAGACAATTAACGGAAGGTATCAAATGCTTATCAAAAGCAAAAGGCAAATAACAGAAGGTGTCAAGTACGTCATTGCCAAGGAGATTTTCAGAATGCCCGAAGAGGCATCAAAATGATTAACAGAAGGATCAGAGGTCAGAGTCAGACTCTGCAGACAAGGATCAAATAGTGTCAGGCAATTACTATGCAGTTCTTAATGCCTTCGAGATTTATTTAGGTTCAAAACATAGGTAGTGCAAAGCATAATCTTTCAATTTCCAAAAGTGGTATTAACAGACTTTAATCAAGGCAAGGCACGAATCAGAGTGATGCGGAAGCAAAGATACTTAAACAAATGCCTTATAGTCTACCCATTCCTCACTGGTCAAAACTTAAGTTCATATCAAGAAATCCTAAAGCAAGTTCTCAGGGTGTTCTCCTATGTTCTTACAGTGGAAGCCTAATGGTCCAGAACTCACAGGTCAAGGGTAAATGTATTACGAGTCGTAGCCTGTCTCTGATACCATAAATTGTAACCCCCTGACCCGACAAGGGTAGAAGTGTCACAACAATGGTGACATATCAGAAACATACACAAGCATACATCTTCAATAATACAAAGGAATACAAAGGTTACAAGAAATTACAAGGAAATACAAAATTTACAGAGGAATAAATACTAAGTCTGAAAATATAAATTCTTCAAGTCATCTCTATAACAAAATAACTATCACAGTGTAGTCTTCTAAGTCCAATGGTACTCTCCACTCATACCCAGCTTCCTACTAAAACCTGCCGCAGGAAAAGAAATGCGGCTGAGCTACGAGAGCTCAGTGAACATATATAACGGTAACAAAGCAGTAATAAAGAATAGTACAGAGTATCAAAAATATAGATCATGCAGATATAATCAGAGTTAAAGGGTAAGTAAAGGAGTAAGGATAAAGGAATAGGGAATAATAGATAGATAAAGGTAAAGGGAACAGTGTAAGGTATAATAAGGTCAAGGTAAGCAAATGTATATGGTAAAGGTAAACAGCAATCCACCACGAGCCCAGAAACAGAGATATAATATATATAACCATGCCATCATCATAAATCAGAGGGGTGTCCTCTCAGTAACCAGATAATATGAGGGGTGTCCTCATGTATCAAATGGAGTAGCTAGCTCCCAGACATGTGAAAGACGTGTATCGCACACACCATCAGTCACCAGATATATATAACAGATAAACAGATACAGATAACAGAAATCAGATCAGATCTAGGATGCATCCATACGCCCCAGGTGGCCAGAGTCTACCAATACACACCAGATAAAATAAAGTCAGGGACGGGATAGGTCATCACTCTCCTGCCCTAGAGTCATGCCATCGGTGCATCAATGACATGGACATGAAACCCTCATGCCTAGTGAAACAAGTAGTGGCTCGTAGTATCAAACTGTGGGTCAGGGTCCAGTATCAAGTATCAAGTCATAATCAGAGTGTATATAAAAAAGTTTAGATTATAAGGTCTATGTCAGATGTTACAGAAGTGTATATCAGAGGTTCGGAAATTCAGATAGGTTTATATCAGAGTTTATAACAATGTTCAAGTCCAGGTTCAGAAATAGTATATCAGATTAATGCTTATATCAAAGTTCAAATTAAGTTTCAAAACAAGAGTTTATAACCGGGTTTAGAATAAGGTTCAAATCAAGGTTCAATAGGTCATATCAAAGGTTCATAATCAAAAAGGTTTATAGGTTCATAGAAAAGATTTTAATTCAAAGATTTCATATTAAACTTGTATTTAAAATAATCTTTCAGTGATTTTCATGAAATGATGTTTAGTAAAGCCTTTTTATAAAGATAGTCTTTAAAAGAGATTTTCATAAAACCCTTAGTGCAGTTTCAATTCAAAGTTGGTATAGCATCGTATTCAAAAGCTTTTCTCAAAAACATTTACATATCATCAAGGAAAGTTTCCAATTTCAGTTATAATGTCAAAATGAATCTTCAGGGTATTAAGAGGTTTGCATATTCAGGTCACAAGGTGAGGAATGAATCATGTCAATTATCAAAGGAATAAGACAGGGTTCAGTTTATCAAGGGAACTCAGAATCAGATACCGTATCAGAAAGGTTCATATTCAAATTCTTATAACAAGGTTCTAATCAGGGATTTATAAACAAGGGAATCATATAAAAGGTTCAAGTGAAGGGGATCATAGCAATGGCATTAATACAGAAACTGACAGATCAGAAAAATGAAAGAGATCATGAGAAACCTTATAAGGAAGGTCAGAATATCTGTACCTTATACCGCAAGTGAAAACACACAACAGAATAATAAAGACCGGAAGCGAACTCCATCTTCAGCGGATCTTCATGAATTCATGATTGTCTTATTAATAGTTTGTTTACTTCGGATTACTTATTTTAGTCGGCTTTCCAATTTTAGCAACTTTTCCTTTTTAGGTAACTTTCCAGAAATAGCAACTTTCCTTATTTAGTAACTTTCCAGAAATAGCAAGTTTCCACTTTAAGTAGGTTTACTCATTTCAAGTAACTTTCTATTTTTAACAGGTTTCCAAAATTAGACTTTGATCCTTTAAGTTTCACAAATTACAATTTATACCCCTTTAGTTAATTACATTACAAATTAAACCTTATAATTATATAAATCACAATTTAACCCTTACCATGTTTATATTTACACCTCAAGCACTTTATTTTACCAATTTATAGAATATACCCCTTTAATTAATATGTGGTACGACAGCCCCTTAAGTTTCATAAATTACAAAACTAGTCCTTATAGTTTCCAAAAATACAATTCGAATAATAATTTATCCATAATTACATATTAATCCCTTAAATATTAAAAATTACACATTACACCCTTTATATCATTATATACATGAGACACCTTCAAGTTTCCAGAATTTACACTTTTAGTCCCTCTATTTTAATTTATTTCAATTCGACACCGTAATTACCAATTAAATCCTTTTCTTGCAAATTTTACACATAGGACCCTCATGTTATAATTTTTATACATTATCCCAGATCTATATAACATTACAAAAAAATCCTACAAGTTTCAAAGTTGGCAAAACACACCCCCATGATTTTAAAACTAATCGTACAACACTTTTTAATTACAAAACCAAACCCTAATTCTCCCAATCATTTACCAATCATTACAAAATCATTATTAAGCATTAATTATCCAGATTACATCACATAAACCCTAATTCTAAATCGTTGTAGGACTTTTCCTAATTTTCTCTATTTTTCTCATAAATCCGATAATAACTAAATTCAAGAACACAAAATTTAAGCTTCCAAAAATCAAGTAGCTATTTTTCCAGACCTTTATAATCATCATAGAACACGTAAAAATTATGAACACACTCCAGAAATTTCGTATAATCATATTTGAGAATTTAGTGTGTTTTGGCTATTTAAATTTCGTACGCTTGATTTAGCTTGCATGATCCATGTTTATCATTTTTTATGAGTTATATATGACCTAATAATCATCAAAAAAATGCTTGTTCAATTTTAGAACGTAAGGATTTGGCGTAAGAAATTATTTACCTTGCGTGCGTATAAACCGAACAAAATAATACACCACGTTCGAATCAAGGCTTCAACAATCCAATTCCTATTTTTCTTAGCTTCTTTAATCTTTGATGAACACCAGAAAATTACTAGTTCTTTCTCAGAAAATCGAATGAGAGAATGGGGGATTTTAGTTTTGTCGATCTTAAGGTTTTCGGTATTAGGGTTTTATAAAAATAATATGGTTTATTAAATAAAGCTAAAACCGACATATGGGGTGGGAATAAGCTCCGATTTTTTGGCCTAAATCACAAAAAATCACAATTTGATTTATTAGTATAATTCCCTAATTTAATTGTTGTATTTATCCATATTAAAATGATTTTACAAAATATAAATAAATTAAATTATATTTCGGATTATATAATTATTTGTGTGCATGAATTTTTTTTTTTTTTTTTTTTTTTTTGGACTTTCAAAATAATAAAATGTTGTCCCAGAATTAATTTTATTTCATATGTAGTTCGTTTTCAGAAGTTTGGAATTTATTCAGAACTTTATAAGTGATTTAATTAAGCTTTATGGTTTCAGGGGTAATTTGGTCATTTTGCATGTTTTAGATTTTTGGGTTTTACAGTTATTCTTCTCCACTTTATGTGTGTTTTTTCGTCCAGTTTTTTAACCCGGTCCAGTGGATATTAGGTTTTAATATGAGAGTAATAACTTTCGCTCATCTAACATTTGTAATTTGTCAGTATTTTCATACTTATTGTATTCACCTGGATAGCTTATCTATATTTTCCTATCCTTCAGGTTTGCGCGGTCACGTACGGCAATAAACAGAAGTTAAGTATTGTTAGAATTTACAAACTTAAATGATTGTTTTCCATCAATTTACTTATACTCTTCTATTTTTTCGTTCTAACATATTTTCTGTATCCAGCAGCCTATATCAAAAATAGATGAAATATCAGTGATGGAAGAGGCACACTGCACGGCAACTCTAGAGGTGGCAACACACAGGTAACAAAGGTGTTAAAAATATATTAAATTATTTTATTCACATAACAACATATGTATCAGATGACTACATTATTTTGTGGATCAATGGTTTAATTTAATTAATGAGTCTTGAACTTCAACATAGTTACTTATTCTAAATTCCCATACAGTTCCTTTTGATATTTTAACAATCTACCAAATCGCCTTGTCCAGGCCTTTGCACAAAGGGAGTTGAATCATCAAAAGGAACTGTAAGGGAACTTAGAAATGTTAACTATGTTGCTTTTTAAATTCCATTCTTTTTTATGATTTAAAACCATCCATCTACAAAATAATATGCACATACATAGCTTGCTACATTGGACTTCACTTTGAAAATTTCAATTATTAAGGCACATCTATCTAACGATATAGGTGAGTTACATTGATTAAATTGGCCAAGTTCCCTAAAACCATTTGTCTATGAAACACACCAATGCTTTTAAAGAACTCGGTCAAATTAACTAATGGAACCCATATACATCGTTTGATAGATGGACTCTAATAATTGAGGCATGTTGATTGTAATAATGATATAATTTCTATTGTTCATGACAAGGCCCTCTTTTTTGTTTTGTTTGTTCACCGTGGCACGAAATCATCAAGAAGCTGGAACAACTCAGAAAGAGAGTGGCACCATACTTAGAGGAAGAACGACCATCATAGTAGGAGGACACCCAATTTTTTTGAAAAAAATCGAGACAAGCCTGCTAGATAGGGCCTTCGCCCCTATGGAGCCCGCAATTTGTGCCATTTCTGCACCAAAACAAGCGAGCCCCAGAACATACAAACAACAAATATATAAAAAAAGACCCACGGCGAGCACTAGCTGAACCAAAGAGAAAGCAAGCCTCATGGGCAGGTTCCTCTCTGGGTCGGCCTAGTCTAATTGAAGTCTTTAATCATGTTCTTCGTGTTTTGCCAGGCCTGCAAATACGAATTACCAAACCGATCTACATATGCACCAGTCGGTGTCTTTCGAGTAGAATTCCACAAGTTGCCCAAAGAACATTGCAAAAGAGGTAAGATACATAACTTACGTGCAAGAAGCAAAACAAAATGAGGAATTGCACAGAGATCCATTCATTCACAGACTTGCAGTGCACCTTCAGAAAATGCAGCGTGTTATACCTGAACCATTCAGTTAATGTTGTTCTTTTGGCGTGACAGCCATCTATACTTCATTTTACTTCTCTCAGTCATCAAGCACGACGTTAACTGAATGGTTCAGATACAACACGTTGCGTTTCATCATCCTAAAGAGGAAACAATATTTTATAGACACTTGCTGATGCAGTAAAGATCACACATGAAAACCTTGAAAATTCTTTGGCAAATCCTCATTTCATTTTACTTCTCCAGGTCATCAGGTACAATAGCAAGACAAGATCTGATTTGAAGGCAGAACTGCTATATAGCAAAGAATAAACCATCACATGCACCCTTGCACTTGACTGTTAATTACATGGATACTCAATCATAAGCTTCTGCTTTTAGTTGTTTCTTCTATTAAGAATATGTCATAATTCTCCTGGAACTTGTAATCTTCACCTTTGTTGTATTTAATACGTTAAAAAAAAAAAAAAAAAAAAAAAAAAAAAAAAAAAAAAAAAAAAAAACGCATGTAATTTTGATTCTTATGTTACCGTATCGTTGTTTTTATCTACTAGGCTTCTATTTTTATGCTTTACATTTTTTGGTTACATCCAATGTTGTAGTTACAGCTAATAAACATACTATATCTTTAACATATGGATAATATGATTCAACATGAAACAGATTGAAAGAGACGTAACACTTCCTCTTGAGTACACAATTCAGACTTGAAGTTCGTTTACATAGTACAAGAAAGACAGTTATAAAAAATGGAACTTTAGAAACTTTTTTAGGTTCTATTCTTTCATATAGCATCAACCAACCCGCTCCATGCCTGACCAAGTCAATTTTCCCTCATAATCACTCTTCTTCTTTTAGGTCCGAAATGTGATACTCCGTCCTCAAAACCAACTCACTGTCCTTTTGCTAAAACCAACCCAATAGTGAAACACCCTAACAAACAGTAATACACCCTTAATTCTTCGACCAACAATAGTCGATATTCGAATGGAGAATTCCAGTAAGCACGATTAATTATTTTACACATGTAGGCACATATACTGGATTATGTTAATATGTTTGCTGGTCACCAACAACGCAAAAAAAAATCCCGCTAGGCCGCAATGCGGCCGGCCGCCGCTTTACTTGTTTTTACTTATTTTATAGAGCCACATTTCATTCTAAAAACATTCAATAATCACAGCCTATAATTTCAGCAATCACAATTCAACCCTAACCTAAACATAACTTATCCCAAACACAATCTCCCTTAACCAATGCCTCTAATGAATCAAGTATGATATGTACATTCGATAGAAAGTTTATTTACAGTAGAGAAACCAATGTTTCATTTCAAAACAAAAACTCATTTGCATGTGACAAAAATCAAAGATGATGATGAGATTAGCTTACTAGGAGTGAAAAATCATTGAAACCTTTCTAGGGTTTGGATAAAAACGACCCAAAAGAAACCACCACAAGCTTGGACCTTCTCTTCTACACTTCTAATGAAGCTTGTGGGCTGGAGAAAAGAACCCTTAACAACCTTGATGAAGACTTCAAGAATACTCCAAGAAATCACCAAGAATCTATAAGAGAACCTTCAAAACTATGCTTCAAAGTGTCATTTTCCTCAAGGGTCTTCAAGAGGGTGTTGTGATAATGATTTTGTGATCAAGTGAAGGCTGAGATGATGGTGTTTTGATGGTGGTTCATGGCAGCAACACAAGGAGGAGAGGGAAAATGGATGGTTTATCAAAAGTAGGTGAGATTTGCATGTAGTCTTTCTTGTAAATGATAAAAAGTGGGTTATGATGGGTATTAAAGGGGGGCGGCCATTTGGCTATATGGGGAGAGTTTTAATTCATTTTTTTGTAAAAACTTATATAAATAAAGTGTGTATGATATGTATAAGTGTTGGAGTAGATTATGTAAGGTAATGAGTGGTATTTCGGGTTTTAAGTGGTAAATTGGAAGAGTGAAGAGTCGTGAATGACCAAAGCTTGAAAAATAAAGTTAAAGGTCATATTTTATTAATATTGGATTAATATTTGAAGTATTAGTGTGTTTGTGGGGTTTAAATCAAGCGTACGGTCTTAAAAACATGAATTACGCAGTACTGGGTGAACTGAAAACGTGAATTTCAGAAAAGTGTTATCAAAACATTATAAAATTTTTATGAAGTGTTAAAATGGATAATTTTAATATTTCATGGGAGCCCTAGGTTTTCCGGAGTGTTACAACGAAACTAAAAATAAAAAAAATGCAGACTGAAAATGCGAGTTGTTACCAAAAACTGACGTAATCGTGAAACAAAACGGGAAATGTGAAATATAGGAATACTTGATTTCTATGAGTAAATGAAGGAATATAGAATCACTTAAGACAAGGACACGGATAGAAATCCTAAACACGGCTCAAGAAAAGCTACAAACGTGAAATTCGCTAAATCGGGTAAAAATTGAAAAGGAAATTTTTACTCAAGAGAAAATAAAATATAATATGGTTTAAAGAATGACCTTGAATTTATGAAATGTCACATAGTAGCTCTTTCTTTTATGTTCATGTATGTTGGCGAGAGAGGTTGTACAAATCCTTTTGGCAATAAGTTTATTACGCATTTGAAATTCAATGAATTTTTAGCCAAACGACCTGCAGCAGAGTGCGGGTTTACCACCTCGTTTTATCACATTCACTTGAGAGAATAGAGATCATAGGTTGATCACTTTATCACATTCACATGAGGAAATGTACATGTAACACCCCCATTTTCACAGATAGCACCGGAAGCTAAATCTGGGGTATTACTTCTTGATACATAGTCACAGTAATAGAAAACAACTCAAAAAGAGACGTTTTGAAAAGATAAGTTATCATTCATTAAAATATCAGAGTTTTACAAAAGGAGGTCCCAAAATCTATGTGAAACATAAGGTTTGAATGATAATAGGTTCTCAAGTCCAGTGCCACTCCGTGCCATATGTTGCTCAATTACCTGAGATAACATGCTAAAAGGTCAACACCAAGGTTGAGTGAAATCCATAGGTTTTAAGTTTGTAATGGTTGAATACAAGTTCATGTGGGTTCCGTTGTTACACCCATAGTTTGTAATAATTGCAACGAATGCAATTATCAAGGAAAATAGTTATTATTGCAACTAAGCTCATGACACCAACACATTAACATGGGGATAACCTTAGTGATATTTGAGGAACTAAAGTCCTATTGGAGAGGTAACTTGCCAAAGTTACCTATTGTTATAAATATAATGCTATTGGTACCCGGTAGGTTCAAACCAACGGGAGTAGTCACACTCTAGATAGATCTATCCACAATATTCGCGTTCACACACAAGTGATTATGGTTCATGAAATTTGGGAAATAGTGGCAGGTAAAGGTACTCGTGCAATAATCAATTAGGATAGAAAATACTTGTATTAAGGTTTACAGCATGTATCCCCCTCGCGGGTTTTCATAAAATAATCAAAACATTTAAAAGTGAGGCTACGAACTCACAGAGTTTAGAAACATATAAATGTAGGGTAATAATAATATTCATGGTTTATAGCATGTATATCCCTTGTGGGTTTTCATAAAATAATCAAAACATTTAAAAGCGAGGCTGAACTCACCTTAGTTTAGGAAAATCTGATTGATGTCAAAAGTGACTCAGATATTAGACGGCTTACTCACGCAACCTAGGGTAGTGTATGTCAAGTCTTAGTTGGTTTGTTTATGTTTCCAAACTTTGTTTTTGAAGTAAATGTTTCTTTGGTTCACTAGATTTATAGATATAACGTAACACTGTTCACGCTATCATAATTCAGAGGTCATGTAGTAAACGTTTGAGGAGCCATGGCACTTTAACTCATAAACCCAGCAAACTCGTCAAAACGTATACCCAAATGAAACCCCTCACATGAAATTTCCTAGTAACGTAATATGTTGTTTAATTAAAAATATAGGTTTTTAATTTATATAAAACTAATTCATTTGTACCTTTAAGTTTGCAAAATGGCAATATATACCCTTGATTTATAAACTTTTACAAAATTAATCCTTTATATACTAAACATATATATATTAACCCTTTAACTTTAAAACTTTACAAAATAAGTCCTTATACTTATAACTTTAGAATAATGGAAAAAATAACCCTTATACTTATAAGTTTCCAAAAGTTACAATATATACCCCAATGCATGGAATACGTTTCAAAACTAGTCCAAAAACCATGCAAAGTGTATTTTTAGAATACAAAAGGGTTTTATAGCTTATGGCTTATTATAATAAGTGAAGATAAGTAGCTTTTACGAGCTTATAGCTTATGGAAATGGCTTATGACCAAAATAATCAATTTGACATGATTTTTAGGGTTTTAATAGAAAATGCCTAGGTTTTATGATTGAAGGCTTAAACAAGGATTCTCATATGATCTAATAAAGCTTATAAACATTGTAAAACCATAAAAGAGCTTATTAAACTAGTAGGATAGCTTACATGATTTAAAATGGGTCGAATAGGGTTTTTAGGGTTCTCGGCTTACACGACTTAACAAGGGCTTCAAGGCTTGATTCTTGGCTTCTAATCGGACTTTGGGATGTGTTCGAATAATTAGGGTTTACTCGCTACTTATAGGGTCGAATGGGAGTGATGGCTAGCTTTAAGGAGTTGTACTAGGGTTTAGGAAGGAAAATATAGCTAAGATAACTTATACATAAGCCTTGAATACTTTCAAACTAGTTTCAACATGAAATTAGAGTTTTTGAAATAACCGTAAACGTATAGGGCTTGTTTTGGAATAACGTTATAAATAGTACGTTAAATGGATAATGTACATGGTAAAAATGATATTTAAACTTAGACTTGACATATTAGGAGGTTTACATGATGTAAACATAGAGATATTTGACATTGGTAGTTGCGTGAGCACGTCTAGTGGGCTATGTAAGTTAGTTTACATAATTGGAATGAAATGAAGAAAAAAATTTCCCTTGAAAATACCTTATATAGATATCGTAGTGGAAATTATATTGATGAAAATTACGGGTTGTTAGAGCAGATCTTGAAGTGGATCATTTCATCACATTCACATGAGGGAATTTATTTTTTGAAAAAAACTTGTTTTCGTTGCAACTTGAGGTTCATATATATATATATATATATATATATATATTATATATATATATATATATATATATATATATATGTTGATCCCAGTTGAGCTTCACGATCTTGTTAATTACTTTAGATAAATCTAAGGTAATCGGTATAGAAACTGATCTTGAGTTGTATATCAAATATTATGCGGAAACTAATATTTGATCTTAAGAAGAATAAACACAAACGAATTATCAAACAACACTTCAATATATTAATACGATTGCTCTGAATAGCAATAGGGTTACAAGAAACCTTGAAGTGTAAAACAATACGTATGCTAAGATTACCAATCAATCGATATCTAACTCTAACCCTAGAACCTCCTTTTATAGCGTAAGGAGTCCTAGTCGGTTTACAAGACTTCCTATACAAGTAAAATATTCATACGTATCTTTTCTATACTTATCTTAACATACTTTACATAATTAATAAGCAGCAGGGTAATCCTTCTAGCAGCAGAGTCTTCGTAAGCTAGCATTAGAGTTACAATGTGCCTATTATACCTAAACAGCAGAGTTACCAAAACAGCAGAGTTCTTGTGCTAATCAGCAGAGTTACATAACTATTCGGCAGAGTTGTAATTCTCCAATCAGCAGCATTTCAGACCCAACAATCCTCCCCTAAACTTGATATTTTTCTCCAAAAATCATCAAGTTTCCATAATCCCAGATAACCACCAGGAGGATGCTTCCAAACACCTTACTGTTTTGAAACTTGTGATACCAGCAACTGTTTGTATTTTTCAATCAATTCTGTTGCTTGATGATCTACATCACATGGTCTTTGAAGTGTTAACTTACCAGGTTGCATCATATCAGTGAGAACATCAACATTGTTGTAGAAAGGATAATCTTTTTCCACCAACATGTAAACACCAAGTCCATCATCTCCAATCAGTTCATGTACACCACATGACTGATATAAGTACCACTTAACAACTTTCTTTGACCTTCTTAATTTTATCCATTCAGTATACATTGCATCAGGCTCAAACATGTTACTCAGCCAAAGATAATGTACTTTTTCAGGCACTGACTCTGGTTTCTTGTTACCATATCTTTCCTTGTAAAGTTCCCAGAGTTTTACAATATCCTCTCTATCCATGCACTCCAACATCTGATCAAATCTAACATATTTTTCACATTTCAAATTAGATCTCATTACCTCCCATGAAGCATCACAGACATCAAACACATCAGCAGTATAAGATATAATTGGATACTTTATGGATAAGGGGACTGCATTGATTATCTCAGGTTCTGGTTGTGGTTTATTAGCATCAACTTCTTCTTTCTCTGACTCACTTTCACTCATCACTACAGATTGAGTTTTTCTCCTCTTCCTACTCACCTGCTTTACTCTCCTTTTATACCTCTTGATACCAGCAGAAGATTCAGTCATTTCTTCAGATTCAATCACAACTTCCTTCTCCTTCTCAACATCCATGGTTTGTTTGTCATCTTTATTCTCCAAAATACTTCCACTTCCAGATGCTTTCTCACTGTCAGATCTTACAACTTCCGGCTTACTCTTTTTTTCAGAACCCTTTCTAGGATTAAGCCTAGCATATGTTTCATAAAATTCCTTTTCAATGAAATGACCTGACTTCCCTTTGAAATCCTTCATCTGATAGCCTCTAGCATTCTTCAAATAGTATTTCATGTCATTCACCAATGCACTTCTTGAAGTTGACCTTCCCTTGTAACCATGTTTCTGTGCTTCTGTTATCCTCTTAATTAGCTCTTCCCATTTAGCGAATCCATTCTTCTTGAGAATAAACTCAGCAAGCTCTTTTGTCTTTTCACTGCTATCCAACTGCTCATCATGTGTTATACAGAAAGCTTCTCCTCTAACAATCATATCAGAGTCAACAAAATACTGTAGTTGTGCATCAAACTCTTCTTGATTAACCTTTTTAAATGAAAAACTTTCCATAAGTTCAAGCTGATTTCTTGCTTCTTCAGCTGCAACTCTTCTAGCATAATCTTCATCCTGAGCAATTTGATCTTGTTCATCAGTCAACTTTTGCTTTCTTTTAGACTTATCAGCAGATTCAGCAACAGGTTGTTGTTTTTGTGATGGTGTGGATGTTGTAGTTTCTTTGTGCATATTTAGCAATACTTGAGCTAAGGTCATCTGATCATCATCTGAATCAGCAGAATCATTTACTCCAGCAAAGTCCTTAACACCTGCACTCTGCTCAGTCTCATCAGCAGAAACCTTCAACTCATCAGCAGAGTTGATCTTGTTCACATCAGCAGAGTCATCCTTTACACTCTCATTACCAACATTTTCAACAACATCCTTTTCAACCTCCCCTGAACCTGTCACATCCTCCACATCCTCTTGATCCTTATCATTCACAACAGCCTCTTGATCATTCCTCCCCTGTTTGGAAGCATCCTCTTCCAAACTTGGTTTGGACCTCTTCTTGAGCCTCCCCTCAAGGTGTGTAACCCTTAGTTTAAGCCTCCTAATTTCAGCACCTTGAGTAGCTCTGACTGTCTTTAACTCTTTTCTAAGATCCAGGACCTCCTTTGACAAGTTTGTACAATTTTCCGTCAATTCTTTCAATTGTTTCATGATATCCTCACAACTTCGGTCTGTGTAACCTGACCCGAGAGGTTGATCATTGGAATTGACATTTTGTACAGGTGTTTTAGCCGTCAAATCATCAGTTTCAAGTTCAATTCTAGCATCAACACTTCGACCTGTGTGACCTGGTCCGAGAGGTGTATCATTTGCAATGTCCATATGTACATAAGTGTCCATCAATTCAATATGTTCATCTCTGTCCTCATCACTTCGAGATGTGTTACCTTCTCTGAGAGGTGAATCTTTGGACATAAACTCAGTCTCATCCCTAGGATGAACATCTGAGCCCCCCATATAATCCATTTGGCTGGGGTTACCACCAGTTGTGTCAGGTTCCTGAGAACCTTCTACAAATGATGTTGCCATGGTTGAGGTCTTAAGTATGTTAGCACTGTCCTGTTCAACTACTAAGTTGGAAACAGTAGTGCCAGCCTCTTCCATCATGATACCTCCAACACCTGTATCAGCCTCATCTGCTACCATACTGACATTGGCCTGAGGTTGCACAATGCCCTCTTGTGAATTCCTAGGTGATTGGGTGTTTTGGGTTTCATGTGACACTGATTCATTTAAACTTGTTGATGAGGATGTGTGATGGGAAGCTGTGGGTGTTCCAGCCTCTTCATCTTCATTAACTGCAGCCACTACATTCAAGATGTGCTCAGATAAGGGAGTAATAACACCAGAAAATCCTTTCCCATTCTTCTTCAAAAATGCAAACATCTTGATGGCCATTCTACTACAGGGCTCAACATGTACATGCCTCAAAGGTTCCCTCAGCTGTCTGTTGATTATAAGTTGTAGAAACCTTGGGTACAAGTAAAACTTCTTTTTAACAAACTTCTTCAACCCCTCAAATATCATACCAGAAAAATCAAAGGGCTGCCCTGTAGCCAAACATACCAAAGCCATAGCTTGAGAAGCACTAAACTCATTCCATCCACCTATTTTGGGAAACAGGCAATGTTGTAGAGTATGCAGTAAAAACTTCCAATGTGAACAGAGACGACCTTTCAACAATGTACTACCAGCCTCAGGTCTCTCATATCCAAAATTCTCAAGCTCAGTCATAACGACATCTGGGGTAATAGTAGGGGGTGTTGGGGTGCCTGATAAACGTAAAGTTCTCTTAATTGTGGTTTCACTTACTACAATATTCGCCCCATCTACACTACCTACCAATCGTTCCTCACCATCTAATACATCCAACTTAACAGTGGACCAAAATTGCTTCATATGTGATGTATAAATGGTAGGATCAGCAGTTAACGCATACCTTAACTTCGAAGCACTCAAGAAATCCATAACTTCATAGAATCCATCAGCAGCAGTGACCTTACTGAGAAATGCTATCTGATTGTGTTCTTCTAGAAACGTTCTTTGAGCCATTGTATTTGGGGGTTTTGGGTGAAAGGTTATGAATTGATGTTCGTGATGATAATCGAATGTAATTTTTGAGCAATTGAAATGAAATTAGATCAAATTGGTGAAAGATACCGTTTTGATCTAATTAGGGTTAAGAGCGCGCCAAAATTTACAATTTGACCCTTCAACTTTCAAACTCATCAGCAGAGTTATGAAAGTGTTGACCGAAAGTCAACATTCCCAAAATCGTTAAAAATCACCTCCTTAAATATCATACCAACCTCACAATCAACTCCATAAATCCTTAATTACAAAAGCAAATCCCCAATTCCAAACCCTAACTCAACAACAAGCCAACATGAGTTCCTCAAAAATGCCTATCATTGAAATTTCTTCGGATTCATCCTCTGATGACTCAAGTGGTTGGGCGAATTACTTTCCAAAGAACGCATCCACCTCACAAAACAAAGGAAAAGCAATCAAAGAAGAATCATCCTCCGATTCACTCCCCTCAACACCATCGTCTTTTGATGAGTCAAGCGATGACGAAACAGCTGATTGGCCTGGGAAACAGCAAGGTTGGCCAAAACATATGACATACTACCAAGGTGCTTGGGAAACCATCCCTTCAAAACATCCACTATCTGCTGAACTTCAGAAACAACTGGAGAAAGCCGCAGCCGACTTTGCAAAAAGTGTCCACATTCCTCAGCCAAAACCAAGTCCAGTTAAGAAGAAACCCGCTGTGCCAAGGAAGAACAACCAGCAGAAGAAAGCGGCTTCATCCACTAGTCAGCAACAAAATCCACCTCCTCGTCCAGTAGTCATTGCACTCCCCTGCCCAAGGGTATATGAAGCCATGGGCACAAGGGGACCACGAAGCAAAGTCATGCCTGATTTTGCTAAAATGTAGGATGTGTATCTTTGTAGCTTGATGTCTTTTGATCTGTCTTTTGAATAGCTTGAATGTATGGAAACATTATGTACTGAAGCCTTTATGATCAATGAATTTCCTCTGTTAATGTTTTACTTGATTGTGTATGTTTATATATCTGCAAAAGGTTAGTAGCAAACAACAAACACAAACAAGAATATTCCATAATAGCAGCAGAGTAGCATAGCAACAATCCAACTAAACAGCAGACTTTTGACTAAACACCAGATAATGACAAATCAACAGCACAAATCCTTACAAAATTTTACAAAAACATACAAAGATAAGATGTTGAATGATTTAAAGATTGATCATGCCAATACTAGCAACTAGAAACTGAAATCTACTTATGTCAAAACATTTTGTAAGTAAATCAGCAACATTGTTGTCAGTATGAATTTTAACCACTTGAATTAACTTTTTCTCATAACAATCTCTAATAAAATGATGTCTTATCTCTATGTGTTTTGTTTTAGAATGAAAAACAGGATTTTTGATAATACACATTGTGCTGTTGTTGTCAATGAAAATTTTTGTGTTCATGAAATTGTACCCATAATCCAGCAATTGATTCTGAACCCAGAGCACTTGTCCACAGCAGCTAGAAGCAGCAACATATTCTGCTTCAGTTGTCGAATTAGCCACCACTGTTTGTTTCTTACATTGCCAAGAGATCAGCCTATGACCAAGATACTGACAGCCTCCAGTAGTAGATTTTCTGTCCATAGTAGCTCCAGCATAGTCACTATCTGAGTATGCTATCAAGTCAAATGGTGAATTATTAGGATACCAAAGACCAAGTTTTGGTCGACCCTTTAGGTACCTAAAAATTCTTTTGACTACTTCCAAGTGAGAAACCTTTGGGGACACTTGGAATCTAGCACAGGCACACACAGAAAACATAATATCTGGCCTTGAAGCAGTCAGATACATCAATGAGCCAATCATGGATCTATACAGATGTACATCAACTTCTACTCCATCTTCATCCTTGAGCAAAGGTTTATTTTTATCCATGGGTGTCTTGGCTGCTTTCACATCCTTGAAACCAAATTTTTTCAATATATCAGCCACATACTTGTCTTGGCTAATAAAAATTCCATCTTTCATCTGCTTGACTTGAAGTCCCAAAAAGAAAGTCAACTCTCCCATAGAACTCATCTCAAACCTACAGTGCATTAGCTTCTCAAATCCTTCACATAACACCTTATTTGTAGACCCAAAAATGATATCATCTACATAAACTTGAACAAGTAGGATATCCTTTTTGTCTTTCTTAATGAACAATGTTTTATCAATGGTTCCTCTGCTAAAACCATTATTCAACAAATACTGAGATAAGGTGTCATACCAAGCTCTAGGAGCTTGATGTAGTCCATACAGTGCCTTCTTCACCTTGTAGACCCTATCAGGATACTTAGGATCTTCAAACCCAGGTGGTTGCATCACATAAACCTCTTCAGGTATCTTTCCATATAGAAAAGCACTTTTCACATCCATTTGATACACAGGAAAATTCTTGTATGAGGCATATGCCAAGAAAAGTCTGATAGCCTCCAATCTTGCAACTGGAGCAAAGACCTCATCATAGTCTATACCTTCTTCCTGAGTGTATCCCTGAGCCACCAATCTAGCCTTGTTTCTGACAACAATCCCTCTTTCATCTCTCTTGCATCTGAACACCCATTTTGTACCAATTGCCCTTTTTCCATTTGGTAAATCAACCAATGTCCAGACCTCCTGAAGCTTGAACTGCAGTAACTCCTCTTGCATAGCTTCAACCTAACTTTCATCCTTCATAGCCTTGTGAATGGTCTTGGGTTCTTCCTGAGATAGGAAACAGGCAAACATGCAATTTTGTAGATCCTTGTGGCTATTTCTCTTCTTAAGTGTCTGAGCAAATAATCCCTGATCAAGCAAATCACTCAACCCCTTTGATTTACTTCGTGTCTGTACAGCAGAGTGAACATCACCAATTATTTGCTCCTTTGGGTGAATCTTGTGGATTCTTGTTGTTGGTGTAGGACTAACAGGTATATCAGTCTCCAAGTTGGATAAATCAGCTTCAGCACCAAAAACATCAACAACTTCATCATCAGTATCCACATATACTTCTTCCAATTCGGGCATATCATCAGAAGAATCATCATCAGAATCACCATCTTTATCAGTAGAGTCATTGAGTTCAGCAGCAGAGTTACCAAGCTGAACAGCAGAGTGTTTTGCCTTAACAGCAGAGTGCTTTGGCTTAACAGCAGAGTGTTTAGACTTGGCAGCAGAGTTAAGAGAACTGCTGCTCGGTTTGTTCCCTTGAATTCCATCAACTTGTGACTCTACACTTCTTTCCTTATCATCATGAGCAGTTTCATCATCACCTTCTGCATCAACCTTTGGTATTTCCTTATGTACAGCATCACCATCTGAACTCTTTCCTTCTTTAACTGTTGGTGAGAAATACTGATCAAACTTCCACTTTTCAATCAACACAAACTCCTCTGCAGATCCATCCTTCTTTGCTTGTGTACCTGCATTAGGGTTAGTTTGTGTACCTACAGACATGTTAGTAGTACCTGCAACAACTGGTTGATAATTCATACTTTTGGTTAAAGAATCAATATCAAACATCCAGTCAGGTCCTTTTCCATCAACATTAGGTGTGGTTTCTCTAATAGTCACATGTAAATTTTCAACTACATGCCCAGTTCTTTGATTAAAAACTCTAAAAGCCTTACTTTCAGTAGAGTAACCAACAAAGAAACCTATGTCTGCTTTCTCACTAAACTTTCCTAAGTGATCAATGGTGTTCAATATAGTAACAGGACACCCAAATGGTCTTAAGAAACCTATCATAGGTTTTCTACCATGCAATAACTCATAGGGGGTCTTGTTATGAGGCTTAACTATCTTAGTCCTATTCTGCACATAGCAAGCAGTGTTGACTGCTTCAGCCCAAAAGATAGTGGGTAACTTAGACTCTGACAACATAGTTCTAGCAGCTTCAATTAATGTCCTATTCCTTCTCTCAGCCACACCATTTTGCTGAGGAGTTCTAGCTACACTAAATTGTCTAGTTATACCCTTTTCCTCACAGAACTGATTCATCACCTTATTCTTAAATTCAGTTCCATTATCACATCTGATGACTTTAACCTTATAATTAAATAGGTTTTCTATCCTGGTAATGAAAGCCTTAAGAATGCCTGCAGTCTCATCCTTTGAAGCTAAAAAGAATACCCAAGTGAACCTACTATAGTCATCAGTGACCACTAAACCATACATCTTTTTATTTAAACTATTCACATATGTAGGTCCAAATAAGTCCATGTGTAACATAAACAAAGGTTCAGTTATAGAATTCACCAATTTGGACTTACGGGAAGCTCTATGTTGCTTTCCCATTTGGCAAGCAACACAAACTTCAGGATTCTCAAAGACCTTTGAAGGCAATCCTCTGACCAAGTTCCCTTTCACCAACTTGTTCATTGCCTTGTAGTTCAGATGTCCAAGCCTTCTGTGCCAGAGTTTGGATTCATCAACAGTGGCTTTGGCAAACAGACAAGTCAAATCTCTTTTGGGAATAATATTCTTTATATCCACACTGTATATATTGTCATGTCTAGGGACTTTAAGAAGAACCAATTTATCATCAGGAATCTTATAGTCAGGAGACAAAACAAGACACTCAGTGTCGGTAAAAAGAACAAAATTTTTCCTGTCACACATTTGTGAGACACTAAAAAGATTAAACTTGAGACCATTCACCAAATACACTTTCTCAAAATCCAACTTTCCAGTTCTGATGATACCTTGACCAACTATTTTACCTCCTTTAGGATCATTCCCAAAGGCCACATAACCACCATCCAAAGCTTCAAAATTCTCCAAGTTACTTTGGTCTCCAGTCATATGTGAAGAGCATCCACTATCAAAAATGCATTTGTCCTTTAGCTCCTTTTGTAGATTGCCCTGCACAAAAAGTAAGAGAATTAGTTTCTCTTGGGGACCCAAGCCATTACTGACTTGGATCTACCTTGTGCATCAAAGTAGTCAAATTTCTTCAACTGCATTGGTGCACTGCTGTGTCTGAGAACATGATCTAAAACTTTAACTTTTGGTTTCCAGACCCAGCAAGCTGAGGCTTTAACAGCATAAAAATGGTTGCCCACAACAGTATCAGTCACAACTTTAGGCAAAACAGCAGAGTCTGCCTGAACAGCAGAGTTTGCTGGAATAGCAGGGTTTGACTGAACAGCAGAGTTATCTATATTCTTCTTTATGGACACATTTGGGGCAATAGGAGAGATAACTCTAGAAGTACCATTTCTCATCAGAACTTCCCTAGGAACCATGTTTCTTTTGGGATGTGGGTGAGTCTTTCTACCAAAGTTTCTATGGTTCACCCTTGTATATTGGTTCCACACTGGTTTCTGATAGTAATAACACTCATCTTGCAAATGTTCAAAACTACCACAACTATAACATGCCTTTTTGAATAATTGAAAATCAGTCCCTAATTTATGTGAAACTAGGTTGTTCCAATTTCGCTGGTTACCCCTAGGCAAGTTATTAGTTCTCTTAGGATATATTCTAGGTGTATTATCAAACTCAGCCATCTTCCTAGAGATACCTTTACCTAGCTTAGGCTTAACAAACTCAACCTTTTTAGTTCTAGGTACTTGTGATTCAACAACAGCAGGAATTTCTTCCTTATTGTTCTTAGAGGTTGAATCAGATTCTACTATCCCATCATCACTATCAGACTCCCAATCTTCAATCAGGGGTGGTTGCTCATATTTCTTTAATTCAACCTTAGGTGACTCTATGTTAGTTTCACTAGTTTCTTCTACAGGTTTACTAGTTTCACCTACAGGTTTAGCCCCAGACTCAGATATGAAAGTCAATGTCCTAGTAGGAGGGGCATGAGCACTAAGTTTCTTAGGGTGAGCTACAGCATTGTACCCTAGTCCACTACCTGATTCAGCAAAGTGCCTACCTATTGGTTTACTAAGAATGTCAGTAGCAAATTGTTGTTTTTCTATCCTAACAACATGTTTTTCAGTCTCATTCTTAGCTAAATCTCTAGCCTGTTCAGCCTTCTCAACTTTTCCCATAAGTACCTTAATCTCATCTTCTTTCTTAATAAGCTCATTTTTAAGAATAGTGATTTGATCAAGATATTCAATTTCAGCCCTTTTATAAAATTCCAACTTCTCTTCTAAATTTTTTAAACCATATTCATAACTGAGATTGTCTAACTTAAGTATTTCATTTTCCTGTTTAAGATTTCCATTGCTAGACTTAAGTTCATCAATTTTATCAGAACATGATTTAAAGGAACATGATGATTCATTGGATACCTCAGAGTCTGATCCAGAAGAAGAAGAAGAATAGGCCATAAGAGCAAAGTGTTGAACTTGAGATTCCTCTTCAGCTGCCAAAGCATAGTTAGGACCATTTTCAGCATGCTCACTCCAATCAAACTCTCCAAACCCATCACATGACACCATAGCAGCAGCAGCAGCATCAGGACTTGACTCTTCAACAGTAATCTTCTTGGTATCTGCAATGTTTCTTTTGGGTGCTTTGCATTCCCTTGCAAAGTGTCCCTTCTTTCGACAATTGAAACATTCAGCCTTTGACTTGTCAAATCCCACATTCCTGTTTCTTCTGAACTTCATCTCTTTACCAGTTCTCTTAAGAAACCTCCTTGCCCTCATAGTTAGCATTGCATACTGCCAATGCATATCCATTTCTTCAACATCATCAGGATCAAGTTCATCCAGATCTTGAGGCATGACTGAAGTACTAGTAGTAAGTTCAGCCAAATAAGCACAAATAGCAGCATCACTGATGGTGTTGGGGTTAGCAGAGTCAGCAGCAGAGACATGCGAACCACCAGCAGGAACAAAAGTACCACCAGCAGAGTGCTCTTGATGACTACCAGAAGTCTTGTTGCTTGAGGAGACAAAGGCAAGATTATTAGTGGTAGAGGATGAGCTTGAAAATCCTTTAACTTCTGATTCATACACCTTTAAGTTGTTGTATAGATCATCCAATGTCATAGTATCAAAATCTTCCTTGTGCCTCCAAACCACTGTATGAGTGTTCCACTCAGAAGATAGACTTCTTAAAAACTTTAGATTGACATCTTCTTGAGATGGTTCAATCTTCAGCAGAGCCATCTGACTGGTTAACTTATGAAGTCGATCATAAGTTCCCTCAATGTTCTCAGAACTCATAGCAGAAAAAGTCTCAAACTGGTGCTTAAGGAGATTCTTTCTAGATTTCTTGGTAGCTTCATTCCCACCAAATCGAAGTTCAATAGCTTCCCACAACTCCTTAGCAGACTCAATATGATTAAAACTCAATTGATAATCATTAGGTATTCCCATCATGAGAATACTGTGAGCCTTAACCTCCAATCTTCTCTGAGCTTTCTCCTCACTAGTCTTGAGAGTCAAGACTGATCCAGTAGCAGTCTTGGTTTGCACCTTATCACCATCAAGAACAACTTCCCAGAGAGAGTAATCAACCATTCGCATGTATTGTTGCATCCTCATCTTCCAGATCTCATACTCTCCAGACTTGAGCATGGGAACTCTTGAAGCAGTAACCATGTGTGTTGAATCGGAATCCATTGCTTGCTTTGATGATTAAACAGATCTTGTTTTCAGTAATTCTTCTTGGTACCAGTTTCTAGATCACAAGCTCTGATACCACTTGTTGATCCCAGTTGAGCTTCACGATCTTGTTAATTACTTTAGATAAATCTAAGGTAATCGGTATAGAAACTGATCTTGAGTTGTATATCAAATATTATGCGGAAACTAATATTTGATCTTAAGAAGAATAAACACAAACGAATTATCAAACAACACTTCAATATATTAATACGATTGCTCTGAATAGCAATAGGGTTACAAGAAACCTTGAAGTGTAAAACAATACGTATGCTAAGATTACCAATCAATCGATATCTAACTCTAACCCTAGAACCTCCTTTTATAGCGTAAGGAGTCCTAGTCGGTTTACAAGACTTCCTATACAAGTAAAATATTCATACGTATCTTTTCTATACTTATCTTAACATACTTTACATAATTAATAAGCAGCAGGGTAATCCTTCTAGCAGCAGAGTCTTCGTAAGCTAGCATTAGAGTTACAATGTGCCTATTATACCTAAACAGCAGAGTTACCAAAACAGCAGAGTTCTTGTGCTAATCAGCAGAGTTACATAACTATTCGGCAGAGTTGTAATTCTCCAATCAGCAGCATTTCAGACCCAACAATCCTCCCCTAAACTTGATATTTTTCTCCAAAAATCATCAAGTTTCCATAATCCCAGATAACCACCAGGAGGATGCTTCCAAACACCTTACTGTTTTGAAACTTGTGATACCAGCAACTGTTTGTATTTTTCAATCAATTCTGTTGCTTGATGATCTACATCACATGGTCTTTGAAGTGTTAACTTACCAGGTTGCATCATATCAGTGAGAACATCAACATTGTTGTAGAAAGGATAATCTTTTTCCACCAACATGTAAACACCAAGTCCATCATCTCCAATCAGTTCATGTACACCACATGACTGATATAAGTACCACTTAACAACTTTCTTTGACCTTCTTAATTTTATCCATTCAGTATACATTGCATCAGGCTCAAACATGTTACTCAGCCAAAGATAATGTACTTTTTCAGGCACTGACTCTGGTTTCTTGTTACCATATCTTTCCTTGTAAAGTTCCCAGAGTTTTACAATATCCTCTCTATCCATGCACTCCAACATCTGATCAAATCTAACATATTTTTCACATTTCAAATTAGATCTCATTACCTCCCATGAAGCATCACAGACATCAAACACATCAGCAGTATAAGATATAATTGGATACTTTATGGATAAGGGGACTGCATTGATTATCTCAGGTTCTGGTTGTGGTTTATTAGCATCAACTTCTTCTTTCTCTGACTCACTTTCACTCATCACTACAGATTGAGTTTTTCTCCTCTTCCTACTCACCTGCTTTACTCTCCTTTTATACCTCTTGATACCAGCAGAAGATTCAGTCATTTCTTCAGATTCAATCACAACTTCCTTCTCCTTCTCAACATCCATGGTTTGTTTGTCATCTTTATTCTCCAAAATACTTCCACTTCCAGATGCTTTCTCACTGTCAGATCTTACAACTTCCGGCTTACTCTTTTTTTCAGAACCCTTTCTAGGATTAAGCCTAGCATATGTTTCATAAAATTCCTTTTCAATGAAATGACCTGACTTCCCTTTGAAATCCTTCATCTGATAGCCTCTAGCATTCTTCAAATAGTATTTCATGTCATTCACCAATGCACTTCTTGAAGTTGACCTTCCCTTGTAACCATGTTTCTGTGCTTCTGTTATCCTCTTAATTAGCTCTTCCCATTTAGCGAATCCATTCTTCTTGAGAATAAACTCAGCAAGCTCTTTTGTCTTTTCACTGCTATCCAACTGCTCATCATGTGTTATACAGAAAGCTTCTCCTCTAACAATCATATCAGAGTCAACAAAATACTGTAGTTGTGCATCAAACTCTTCTTGATTAACCTTTTTAAATGAAAAACTTTCCATAAGTTCAAGCTGATTTCTTGCTTCTTCAGCTGCAACTCTTCTAGCATAATCTTCATCCTGAGCAATTTGATCTTGTTCATCAGTCAACTTTTGCTTTCTTTTAGACTTATCAGCAGATTCAGCAACAGGTTGTTGTTTTTGTGATGGTGTGGATGTTGTAGTTTCTTTGTGCATATTTAGCAATACTTGAGCTAAGGTCATCTGATCATCATCTGAATCAGCAGAATCATTTACTCCAGCAAAGTCCTTAACACCTGCACTCTGCTCAGTCTCATCAGCAGAAACCTTCAACTCATCAGCAGAGTTGATCTTGTTCACATCAGCAGAGTCATCCTTTACACTCTCATTACCAACATTTTCAACAACATCCTTTTCAACCTCCCCTGAACCTGTCACATCCTCCACATCCTCTTGATCCTTATCATTCACAACAGCCTCTTGATCATTCCTCCCCTGTTTGGAAGCATCCTCTTCCAAACTTGGTTTGGACCTCTTCTTGAGCCTCCCCTCAAGGTGTGTAACCCTTAGTTTAAGCCTCCTAATTTCAGCACCTTGAGTAGCTCTGACTGTCTTTAACTCTTTTCTAAGATCCAGGACCTCCTTTGACAAGTTTGTACAATTTTCCGTCAATTCTTTCAATTGTTTCATGATATCCTCACAACTTCGGTCTGTGTAACCTGACCCGAGAGGTTGATCATTGGAATTGACATTTTGTACAGGTGTTTTAGCCGTCAAATCATCAGTTTCAAGTTCAATTCTAGCATCAACACTTCGACCTGTGTGACCTGGTCCGAGAGGTGTATCATTTGCAATGTCCATATGTACATAAGTGTCCATCAATTCAATATGTTCATCTCTGTCCTCATCACTTCGAGATGTGTTACCTTCTCTGAGAGGTGAATCTTTGGACATAAACTCAGTCTCATCCCTAGGATGAACATCTGAGCCCCCCATATAATCCATTTGGCTGGGGTTACCACCAGTTGTGTCAGGTTCCTGAGAACCTTCTACAAATGATGTTGCCATGGTTGAGGTCTTAAGTATGTTAGCACTGTCCTGTTCAACTACTAAGTTGGAAACAGTAGTGCCAGCCTCTTCCATCATGATACCTCCAACACCTGTATCAGCCTCATCTGCTACCATACTGACATTGGCCTGAGGTTGCACAATGCCCTCTTGTGAATTCCTAGGTGATTGGGTGTTTTGGGTTTCATGTGACACTGATTCATTTAAACTTGTTGATGAGGATGTGTGATGGGAAGCTGTGGGTGTTCCAGCCTCTTCATCTTCATTAACTGCAGCCACTACATTCAAGATGTGCTCAGATAAGGGAGTAATAACACCAGAAAATCCTTTCCCATTCTTCTTCAAAAATGCAAACATCTTGATGGCCATTCTACTACAGGGCTCAACATGTACATGCCTCAAAGGTTCCCTCAGCTGTCTGTTGATTATAAGTTGTAGAAACCTTGGGTACAAGTAAAACTTCTTTTTAACAAACTTCTTCAACCCCTCAAATATCATACCAGAAAAATCAAAGGGCTGCCCTGTAGCCAAACATACCAAAGCCATAGCTTGAGAAGCACTAAACTCATTCCATCCACCTATTTTGGGAAACAGGCAATGTTGTAGAGTATGCAGTAAAAACTTCCAATGTGAACAGAGACGACCTTTCAACAATGTACTACCAGCCTCAGGTCTCTCATATCCAAAATTCTCAAGCTCAGTCATAACGACATCTGGGGTAATAGTAGGGGGTGTTGGGGTGCCTGATAAACGTAAAGTTCTCTTAATTGTGGTTTCACTTACTACAATATTCGCCCCATCTACACTACCTACCAATCGTTCCTCACCATCTAATACATCCAACTTAACAGTGGACCAAAATTGCTTCATATGTGATGTATAAATGGTAGGATCAGCAGTTAACGCATACCTTAACTTCGAAGCACTCAAGAAATCCATAACTTCATAGAATCCATCAGCAGCAGTGACCTTACTGAGAAATGCTATCTGATTGTGTTCTTCTAGAAACGTTCTTTGAGCCATTGTATTTGGGGGTTTTGGGTGAAAGGTTATGAATTGATGTTCGTGATGATAATCGAATGTAATTTTTGAGCAATTGAAATGAAATTAGATCAAATTGGTGAAAGATACCGTTTTGATCTAATTAGGGTTAAGAGCGCGCCAAAATTTACAATTTGACCCTTCAACTTTCAAACTCATCAGCAGAGTTATGAAAGTGTTGACCGAAAGTCAACATTCCCAAAATCGTTAAAAATCACCTCCTTAAATATCATACCAACCTCACAATCAACTCCATAAATCCTTAATTACAAAAGCAAATCCCCAATTCCAAACCCTAACTCAACAACAAGCCAACATGAGTTCCTCAAAAATGCCTATCATTGAAATTTCTTCGGATTCATCCTCTGATGACTCAAGTGGTTGGGCGAATTACTTTCCAAAGAACGCATCCACCTCACAAAACAAAGGAAAAGCAATCAAAGAAGAATCATCCTCCGATTCACTCCCCTCAACACCATCGTCTTTTGATGAGTCAAGCGATGACGAAACAGCTGATTGGCCTGGGAAACAGCAAGGTTGGCCAAAACATATGACATACTACCAAGGTGCTTGGGAAACCATCCCTTCAAAACATCCACTATCTGCTGAACTTCAGAAACAACTGGAGAAAGCCGCAGCCGACTTTGCAAAAAGTGTCCACATTCCTCAGCCAAAACCAAGTCCAGTTAAGAAGAAACCCGCTGTGCCAAGGAAGAACAACCAGCAGAAGAAAGCGGCTTCATCCACTAGTCAGCAACAAAATCCACCTCCTCGTCCAGTAGTCATTGCACTCCCCTGCCCAAGGGTATATGAAGCCATGGGCACAAGGGGACCACGAAGCAAAGTCATGCCTGATTTTGCTAAAATGTAGGATGTGTATCTTTGTAGCTTGATGTCTTTTGATCTGTCTTTTGAATAGCTTGAATGTATGGAAACATTATGTACTGAAGCCTTTATGATCAATGAATTTCCTCTGTTAATGTTTTACTTGATTGTGTATGTTTATATATCTGCAAAAGGTTAGTAGCAAACAACAAACACAAACAAGAATATTCCATAATAGCAGCAGAGTAGCATAGCAACAATCCAACTAAACAGCAGACTTTTGACTAAACACCAGATAATGACAAATCAACAGCACAAATCCTTACAAAATTTTACAAAAACATACAAAGATAAGATGTTGAATGATTTAAAGATTGATCATGCCAATACTAGCAACTAGAAACTGAAATCTACTTATGTCAAAACATTTTGTAAGTAAATCAGCAACATTGTTGTCAGTATGAATTTTAACCACTTGAATTAACTTTTTCTCATAACAATCTCTAATAAAATGATGTCTTATCTCTATGTGTTTTGTTTTAGAATGAAAAACAGGATTTTTGATAATACACATTGTGCTGTTGTTGTCAATGAAAATTTTTGTGTTCATGAAATTGTACCCATAATCCAGCAATTGATTCTGAACCCAGAGCACTTGTCCACAGCAGCTAGAAGCAGCAACATATTCTGCTTCAGTTGTCGAATTAGCCACCACTGTTTGTTTCTTACATTGCCAAGAGATCAGCCTATGACCAAGATACTGACAGCCTCCAGTAGTAGATTTTCTGTCCATAGTAGCTCCAGCATAGTCACTATCTGAGTATGCTATCAAGTCAAATGGTGAATTATTAGGATACCAAAGACCAAGTTTTGGTCGACCCTTTAGGTACCTAAAAATTCTTTTGACTACTTCCAAGTGAGAAACCTTTGGGGACACTTGGAATCTAGCACAGGCACACACAGAAAACATAATATCTGGCCTTGAAGCAGTCAGATACATCAATGAGCCAATCATGGATCTATACAGATGTACATCAACTTCTACTCCATCTTCATCCTTGAGCAAAGGTTTATTTTTATCCATGGGTGTCTTGGCTGCTTTCACATCCTTGAAACCAAATTTTTTCAATATATCAGCCACATACTTGTCTTGGCTAATAAAAATTCCATCTTTCATCTGCTTGACTTGAAGTCCCAAAAAGAAAGTCAACTCTCCCATAGAACTCATCTCAAACCTACAGTGCATTAGCTTCTCAAATCCTTCACATAACACCTTATTTGTAGACCCAAAAATGATATCATCTACATAAACTTGAACAAGTAGGATATCCTTTTTGTCTTTCTTAATGAACAATGTTTTATCAATGGTTCCTCTGCTAAAACCATTATTCAACAAATACTGAGATAAGGTGTCATACCAAGCTCTAGGAGCTTGATGTAGTCCATACAGTGCCTTCTTCACCTTGTAGACCCTATCAGGATACTTAGGATCTTCAAACCCAGGTGGTTGCATCACATAAACCTCTTCAGGTATCTTTCCATATAGAAAAGCACTTTTCACATCCATTTGATACACAGGAAAATTCTTGTATGAGGCATATGCCAAGAAAAGTCTGATAGCCTCCAATCTTGCAACTGGAGCAAAGACCTCATCATAGTCTATACCTTCTTCCTGAGTGTATCCCTGAGCCACCAATCTAGCCTTGTTTCTGACAACAATCCCTCTTTCATCTCTCTTGCATCTGAACACCCATTTTGTACCAATTGCCCTTTTTCCATTTGGTAAATCAACCAATGTCCAGACCTCCTGAAGCTTGAACTGCAGTAACTCCTCTTGCATAGCTTCAACCTAACTTTCATCCTTCATAGCCTTGTGAATGGTCTTGGGTTCTTCCTGAGATAGGAAACAGGCAAACATGCAATTTTGTAGATCCTTGTGGCTATTTCTCTTCTTAAGTGTCTGAGCAAATAATCCCTGATCAAGCAAATCACTCAACCCCTTTGATTTACTTCGTGTCTGTACAGCAGAGTGAACATCACCAATTATTTGCTCCTTTGGGTGAATCTTGTGGATTCTTGTTGTTGGTGTAGGACTAACAGGTATATCAGTCTCCAAGTTGGATAAATCAGCTTCAGCACCAAAAACATCAACAACTTCATCATCAGTATCCACATATACTTCTTCCAATTCGGGCATATCATCAGAAGAATCATCATCAGAATCACCATCTTTATCAGTAGAGTCATTGAGTTCAGCAGCAGAGTTACCAAGCTGAACAGCAGAGTGTTTTGCCTTAACAGCAGAGTGCTTTGGCTTAACAGCAGAGTGTTTAGACTTGGCAGCAGAGTTAAGAGAACTGCTGCTCGGTTTGTTCCCTTGAATTCCATCAACTTGTGACTCTACACTTCTTTCCTTATCATCATGAGCAGTTTCATCATCACCTTCTGCATCAACCTTTGGTATTTCCTTATGTACAGCATCACCATCTGAACTCTTTCCTTCTTTAACTGTTGGTGAGAAATACTGATCAAACTTCCACTTTTCAATCAACACAAACTCCTCTGCAGATCCATCCTTCTTTGCTTGTGTACCTGCATTAGGGTTAGTTTGTGTACCTACAGACATGTTAGTAGTACCTGCAACAACTGGTTGATAATTCATACTTTTGGTTAAAGAATCAATATCAAACATCCAGTCAGGTCCTTTTCCATCAACATTAGGTGTGGTTTCTCTAATAGTCACATGTAAATTTTCAACTACATGCCCAGTTCTTTGATTAAAAACTCTAAAAGCCTTACTTTCAGTAGAGTAACCAACAAAGAAACCTATGTCTGCTTTCTCACTAAACTTTCCTAAGTGATCAATGGTGTTCAATATAGTAACAGGACACCCAAATGGTCTTAAGAAACCTATCATAGGTTTTCTACCATGCAATAACTCATAGGGGGTCTTGTTATGAGGCTTAACTATCTTAGTCCTATTCTGCACATAGCAAGCAGTGTTGACTGCTTCAGCCCAAAAGATAGTGGGTAACTTAGACTCTGACAACATAGTTCTAGCAGCTTCAATTAATGTCCTATTCCTTCTCTCAGCCACACCATTTTGCTGAGGAGTTCTAGCTACACTAAATTGTCTAGTTATACCCTTTTCCTCACAGAACTGATTCATCACCTTATTCTTAAATTCAGTTCCATTATCACATCTGATGACTTTAACCTTATAATTAAATAGGTTTTCTATCCTGGTAATGAAAGCCTTAAGAATGCCTGCAGTCTCATCCTTTGAAGCTAAAAAGAATACCCAAGTGAACCTACTATAGTCATCAGTGACCACTAAACCATACATCTTTTTATTTAAACTATTCACATATGTAGGTCCAAATAAGTCCATGTGTAACATAAACAAAGGTTCAGTTATAGAATTCACCAATTTGGACTTACGGGAAGCTCTATGTTGCTTTCCCATTTGGCAAGCAACACAAACTTCAGGATTCTCAAAGACCTTTGAAGGCAATCCTCTGACCAAGTTCCCTTTCACCAACTTGTTCATTGCCTTGTAGTTCAGATGTCCAAGCCTTCTGTGCCAGAGTTTGGATTCATCAACAGTGGCTTTGGCAAACAGACAAGTCAAATCTCTTTTGGGAATAATATTCTTTATATCCACACTGTATATATTGTCATGTCTAGGGACTTTAAGAAGAACCAATTTATCATCAGGAATCTTATAGTCAGGAGACAAAACAAGACACTCAGTGTCGGTAAAAAGAACAAAATTTTTCCTGTCACACATTTGTGAGACACTAAAAAGATTAAACTTGAGACCATTCACCAAATACACTTTCTCAAAATCCAACTTTCCAGTTCTGATGATACCTTGACCAACTATTTTACCTCCTTTAGGATCATTCCCAAAGGCCACATAACCACCATCCAAAGCTTCAAAATTCTCCAAGTTACTTTGGTCTCCAGTCATATGTGAAGAGCATCCACTATCAAAAATGCATTTGTCCTTTAGCTCCTTTTGTAGATTGCCCTGCACAAAAAGTAAGAGAATTAGTTTCTCTTGGGGACCCAAGCCATTACTGACTTGGATCTACCTTGTGCATCAAAGTAGTCAAATTTCTTCAACTGCATTGGTGCACTGCTGTGTCTGAGAACATGATCTAAAACTTTAACTTTTGGTTTCCAGACCCAGCAAGCTGAGGCTTTAACAGCATAAAAATGGTTGCCCACAACAGTATCAGTCACAACTTTAGGCAAAACAGCAGAGTCTGCCTGAACAGCAGAGTTTGCTGGAATAGCAGGGTTTGACTGAACAGCAGAGTTATCTATATTCTTCTTTATGGACACATTTGGGGCAATAGGAGAGATAACTCTAGAAGTACCATTTCTCATCAGAACTTCCCTAGGAACCATGTTTCTTTTGGGATGTGGGTGAGTCTTTCTACCAAAGTTTCTATGGTTCACCCTTGTATATTGGTTCCACACTGGTTTCTGATAGTAATAACACTCATCTTGCAAATGTTCAAAACTACCACAACTATAACATGCCTTTTTGAATAATTGAAAATCAGTCCCTAATTTATGTGAAACTAGGTTGTTCCAATTTCGCTGGTTACCCCTAGGCAAGTTATTAGTTCTCTTAGGATATATTCTAGGTGTATTATCAAACTCAGCCATCTTCCTAGAGATACCTTTACCTAGCTTAGGCTTAACAAACTCAACCTTTTTAGTTCTAGGTACTTGTGATTCAACAACAGCAGGAATTTCTTCCTTATTGTTCTTAGAGGTTGAATCAGATTCTACTATCCCATCATCACTATCAGACTCCCAATCTTCAATCAGGGGTGGTTGCTCATATTTCTTTAATTCAACCTTAGGTGACTCTATGTTAGTTTCACTAGTTTCTTCTACAGGTTTACTAGTTTCACCTACAGGTTTAGCCCCAGACTCAGATATGAAAGTCAATGTCCTAGTAGGAGGGGCATGAGCACTAAGTTTCTTAGGGTGAGCTACAGCATTGTACCCTAGTCCACTACCTGATTCAGCAAAGTGCCTACCTATTGGTTTACTAAGAATGTCAGTAGCAAATTGTTGTTTTTCTATCCTAACAACATGTTTTTCAGTCTCATTCTTAGCTAAATCTCTAGCCTGTTCAGCCTTCTCAACTTTTCCCATAAGTACCTTAATCTCATCTTCTTTCTTAATAAGCTCATTTTTAAGAATAGTGATTTGATCAAGATATTCAATTTCAGCCCTTTTATAAAATTCCAACTTCTCTTCTAAATTTTTTAAACCATATTCATAACTGAGATTGTCTAACTTAAGTATTTCATTTTCCTGTTTAAGATTTCCATTGCTAGACTTAAGTTCATCAATTTTATCAGAACATGATTTAAAGGAACATGATGATTCATTGGATACCTCAGAGTCTGATCCAGAAGAAGAAGAAGAATAGGCCATAAGAGCAAAGTGTTGAACTTGAGATTCCTCTTCAGCTGCCAAAGCATAGTTAGGACCATTTTCAGCATGCTCACTCCAATCAAACTCTCCAAACCCATCACATGACACCATAGCAGCAGCAGCAGCATCAGGACTTGACTCTTCAACAGTAATCTTCTTGGTATCTGCAATGTTTCTTTTGGGTGCTTTGCATTCCCTTGCAAAGTGTCCCTTCTTTCGACAATTGAAACATTCAGCCTTTGACTTGTCAAATCCCACATTCCTGTTTCTTCTGAACTTCATCTCTTTACCAGTTCTCTTAAGAAACCTCCTTGCCCTCATAGTTAGCATTGCATACTGCCAATGCATATCCATTTCTTCAACATCATCAGGATCAAGTTCATCCAGATCTTGAGGCATGACTGAAGTACTAGTAGTAAGTTCAGCCAAATAAGCACAAATAGCAGCATCACTGATGGTGTTGGGGTTAGCAGAGTCAGCAGCAGAGACATGCGAACCACCAGCAGGAACAAAAGTACCACCAGCAGAGTGCTCTTGATGACTACCAGAAGTCTTGTTGCTTGAGGAGACAAAGGCAAGATTATTAGTGGTAGAGGATGAGCTTGAAAATCCTTTAACTTCTGATTCATACACCTTTAAGTTGTTGTATAGATCATCCAATGTCATAGTATCAAAATCTTCCTTGTGCCTCCAAACCACTGTATGAGTGTTCCACTCAGAAGATAGACTTCTTAAAAACTTTAGATTGACATCTTCTTGAGATGGTTCAATCTTCAGCAGAGCCATCTGACTGGTTAACTTATGAAGTCGATCATAAGTTCCCTCAATGTTCTCAGAACTCATAGCAGAAAAAGTCTCAAACTGGTGCTTAAGGAGATTCTTTCTAGATTTCTTGGTAGCTTCATTCCCACCAAATCGAAGTTCAATAGCTTCCCACAACTCCTTAGCAGACTCAATATGATTAAAACTCAATTGATAATCATTAGGTATTCCCATCATGAGAATACTGTGAGCCTTAACCTCCAATCTTCTCTGAGCTTTCTCCTCACTAGTCTTGAGAGTCAAGACTGATCCAGTAGCAGTCTTGGTTTGCACCTTATCACCATCAAGAACAACTTCCCAGAGAGAGTAATCAACCATTCGCATGTATTGTTGCATCCTCATCTTCCAGATCTCATACTCTCCAGACTTGAGCATGGGAACTCTTGAAGCAGTAACCATGTGTGTTGAATCGGAATCCATTGCTTGCTTTGATGATTAAACAGATCTTGTTTTCAGTAATTCTTCTTGGTACCAGTTTCTAGATCACAAGCTCTGATACCACTTGTTGATCCCAGTTGAGCTTCACGATCTTGTTAATTACTTTAGATAAATCTAAGGTAATCGGTATAGAAACTGATCTTGAGTTGTATATCAAATATTATGCGGAAACTAATATTTGATCTTAAGAAGAATAAACACAAACGAATTATCAAACAACACTTCAATATATTAATACGATTGCTCTGAATAGCAATAGGGTTACAAGAAACCTTGAAGTGTAAAACAATACGTATGCTAAGATTACCAATCAATCGATATCTAACTCTAACCCTAGAACCTCCTTTTATAGCGTAAGGAGTCCTAGTCGGTTTACAAGACTTCCTATACAAGTAAAATATTCATACGTATCTTTTCTATACTTATCTTAACATACTTTACATAATTAATAAGCAGCAGGGTAATCCTTCTAGCAGCAGAGTCTTCGTAAGCTAGCATTAGAGTTACAATGTGCCTATTATACCTAAACAGCAGAGTTACCAAAACAGCAGAGTTCTTGTGCTAATCAGCAGAGTTACATAACTATTCGGCAGAGTTGTAATTCTCCAATCAGCAGCATTTCAGACCCAACAATATATATATATATATACATATACTAGTGGTCGAAGCCCGCCCAATGGGCGGGCATGCTTTGTAATTTTTTATTTTGTAATTTTGCCGCTCTTTATTATAATTGTTAATTACCAAGACACATAAAAAACGAATCTTGGATTATTTAGTGATTAGCAATTGTCGATGTTGTTTATTTTTTGTTTTGTTGTGTTTTACATTGCCAGTATTAGTGTATTTGTAGTTCTTTTTATTTGTCAAAGTCAATTGGTACTCTTATAATTTTGGATGATATGTCAATAGTCAAAAATTAAATATGAGGATACAAATAATTAACATGTCATAATAGGGGAATTTTTTTGTTTTTATTTTTTCACAAAATATAAATATGTAATTAATATTAAGTAAATAAAATGTTTTTTGATATTCTTTGCTTGGACCTACAAAATCTTATTTCCTCCTTTTTTCCACACCTCGAGACGTGCAAACTTTCCAACTAACTCAAGGAAAAAAGAAACGATAATCATACTTAATCACTTGTTGTCAGGTAAGCATTTATCTTTTCTTCATCAAATCCTTTGAGATCTGAGTTAATATTGTTAGATTTTGGTTTATGTTTCTAAATATTGTAACAGATGATTGTTAAAGAGTTGATGAAAGAAATATGGTGTTTGTAAATATTTGTTTTGATACTTTTTTTTATCGATCTTTAATTTTATGTTATAAATGATCAAAACAAATGTGTTTGCCGATATAATCTGATAAAAGCGTGCATATATTGTTATTAGTAAGGTAGATATGACATAAGCTTGCATGTTTGGACCCCTTGTTAGCATATTAGGTGGGTGAAAAAACCGATTATATTGTTTGAATGTTTTTGCTATTAGGTATTACCATAAGGTTGCGATAAAGTATGTGATAAGTGGAGTGTTATTTGTGGGAACATAAACGTCACAGTGTGACTTGTATGAATGAACCTAGATTTCATTAAGATGTTATGATTAGCAGAAAAACATAAGGAAGATGTTTTTCTAGGTTTGTAATTGACTACACCAGTAGTTGTCATTTTAAGAGTCTACCATTGTTTATATTTGTTATATTATGGGGTTTTTTTAAGTGTTTTTTTACTTGGTGAAGTCGTCGTAATCTTATATTAGTTTTGTTTAGTTTTGATGTTTTAATACTTTATTTTGTATTTTTTCAGAAGAATGACAACCCAGTTTATCACTGATTATAACCATGGCAGAAATATGGGTTTGTTGGTATGAGTTAATGTGTTTGTGTTTTTAAATTTGTGATGTTGTAGTCGTTATTGTAGAGTAGTTTGGTTATATTGTTTTTGTGTTTGTTTTATGTAGGAACTCCCCGAATACTTTCATATAAACTATTATAACAATAAAGATCATGTGTATCTCATTAACAACAATAGGGTTAAAAGGAAGGTTTTCCTTAGTCGACAAAAAGGATATGATTTATGGAGTCTGTATGGTGAAACGTGGGATAAGTTTATAGAGATCAGTGGATATTGGAATATCAGGACATTGCATTTCATTAAAGAAGGTGTGGACACGTTTTATGTTATAGCGTATGGTAGAGATGGAAGGGAAAGTGGTGGTTATGGTAAAATTCATACATGGAATAGGCCGGTTAGGTGCATTGGTGAAGTTGGTAATAATCGAATGTTATCACCGGTAATAGTTTGTTTTTTTACCTATTTGTATAAACGTATTAGAATCAACAATGTTTTTGTTTTGATTTTTTTTTTCCTTTTATTTTCTTTTCTTTTTTTCTTTTTTTTTTTTTTTTTTTTTTTTTTTGGTTAGTGGTTTCCTGTGGAGTTCCTTCAAGATGTTGAGACGAATGATTTTGTGATAGAATTTTCGGGGTTTAAAATAGATTTGGTTGCAAATAGGGGTGTTATTCCTGGTTCTGGTGATAGGGATGGTTTTCATTTTATTGTTCAATGGGATACGGTTGTTGGACGTGCAAATCTTATGGTTGGTGAGCGAGTTGTGTTGACAAAGCAGAGTGATACACGAATATGTTTGATGAGGTTTGATGATGATGGATTCCAGCTTTCCCATGAACAACATTACCCTACACGGCTTGCATTTTTGCAAGGGCATGATTCTAATGAGGCTGGTACTATTCAGTTTAGTTTAATTCATATCGATTCATACTTGTTATTTTTATTTTACTTTTTTTTTTTTTTTTTTTCTTTTTTTTTTCTTTTGTAATAGTTGGAAGAGGTTTTTAATTGAGTAAGAGTTATTTTGTTTGTCATTTCTTAGATGATAGGTTGGTTCACGGGTGTAAATGGTTACATCATGGTGTTCATTTGAGTGAAGAATCAACTTTCTACCAAAGGCTATTTCCTGTTGTAGTTGATACGGGTAGATTGGTAAGGGAGTTTACTTGACATTATTTTGATTTTGTTGTACAAAAGTTTAGTATAATCGTTGAGGTTAATAAGTTGTTGTAATTTGTTGCAGACTATTCCATGTTGGTTTGTTTCTGATAACCGTCTCCAAGGATATCAGCATGCAATTTTAAGGAGGATGGAATCTGATCGTCTTGCTGTTATGAAGCTTGAACATCATGCCGATAGGCCATGGAGGAATGACCTCATGACCTTTAGGAAAAATTGGAGGTCATTGGCTGACGAGTTTCTGTTTTCATTGTACAAAATTATCAGGTTTCAGATGGTTGGAGAGGTGGTTAATGAGACTCTGTTGGTCTTCTATGGTGAGGATCCAGTTATGATGCCAGTGTTTCATCTTTGCTGAAATCCACAAGTTTGCATTTTGGTTTATATTTAGGGTTAGTTTAAATGTATGTTGAACTCAGCAGCAGTGCAGAGAGGTTTGTTTTGAAAGTCAGTTTAATAGTGATTAGGTTTGGTGCTTAAAATAACTATGGTTGTTTTTGTGATTAGAATAGTATGTCAGGGTATTTGTGTATTTGTGAACGAATATGGTATGTGTATGCATATGTTTTGAACTTTAAGTTGGAGTACTGGGTAATGAATGTGTTTTATGTCTAGATGATAGTTTAGTTTTTTTTTTATTAATTGTGGAGTATTTATTGTTTTTTATATAACATTTTATAATATTCATAAGTTGGTTTACATTTGTGGTTCCGAAACATGATATATAATAACCACTATTAAATGTAACATAATAGATTAAAAGTTTTATCAAGTTAGGATGTTATTTGATTTTGAACATTGGTTTTTTGTAATGACGTTAAAACATTATGAACCAAGACAAATATGATAACCACAATTACGTTTAACAAAACAGATTATAAGGTTTATAAAGTTAGGATGTAAGTATCCTACTTCCAAAAAAGTAAAATACAAATGTTTCTAATTTGTTTGTAGCATCATACGATGATACCCTGTGATAGCATATTAATAAACATGGAATATTGGGACTCGGTGTAGTTGGCCTTCGTCTCATTGAACCTCATAACGCACCAGCTTTATACGCATCATTTTCTGTTCTTCAAAGCCGTAATCTTATCCAAACTGGTACCAGTTCCCTGCCATCACCAGGGCTTTGATCTTAAAAGGGTTGTCTGTGTGTAAAACCAGTTGCAGCTTCACTGAGTAAGCCCATTTCATGTGTACGATCTCTGCTTTTCTATACTTGTGCAAGTTCAAGTCATCCCAGATTTTGGATTCGATCGTCTGTTTTGTAAAACGGATTATGGGATTAGTTTCCTTTTTTCAAAACAGAAATTTTACGGTTTTTGGTTTGCTCATTTATTGTTTGTATCTTACCAGTGGATAGTAATATCTAACTTCTGGGCGAAAGCGTATGTAAACGACCATGTCTTCATTTACGTGAGCATTGTGATGGTTCCATGTGCAAATGTGATGCATTCTCGGGTCTGCAATAATAATGTCATTGCGTTGTTATGCAGTTTGATAATAGATGGTTATGATGGTTTGATTTGTTTTAAAATTATAAGTAAAACTGATAAATAGAGAGTTTGACTTACCATTATGATCGCGGTAAATAATTGGTCCAGGTGGTCTCTTTAGCAAAGTAGTTCCTATGTCTTCCCTGCTGAGTCCAAGACCATCATAGCCTCCTATGACCACAACTGATAATGTGTATCTTTCCAGGTTTGTAAAGACAAGTTGTTGACCCCACTGTATCCCCGCTGTCACAACGAAGTCGTCCCACCCGTACCCTGTTAAGCCATTCATCCTGACGATCCTATCCTCCCAAGGTTTAACCCTCTTGTGGTGAATGTGGAAAGACATTCATGCGTAGATGAGGGTGAAATTGTTTTGCCAGATATCTTGTAATAAATCGCCTGGTAGTAACTACATGGAAAAAGATGAATTCTATAAGTTATACATCGATAACAACGTTTAATTTAGTTTTGAATCAAGAGTATGATTACAATATAGATGTTTGATTACCGTGATTCGTGGAGCATAAGTTGCCAAACACCTGGTCATTCTTGGTCCTATTTTTGGCCTATCGTATCCCCCACACTCTGATCCACTAATGTCGTAGACTGTCACGTAGTAGTCATCTTCGCCCACCCTAACAAAATGCATTGTTGTTGCAATGCGAGGAACATTTGCTGCAACAAACTCAGACCACTCTTTGTCACATAGCACCCATTTTCCATCTCTGTTTTGGAGCTCTGTTTTGTAACGGTACCTGTCGGTACCGTTCAGGTAAAGCATGTTGCTTTCATTCTTGAAGTACTCGGCAAAAACATCTGGCAGGATCTATTGTTGAGAATCGTAACATAAACCAAAATTATTTATTCCTTGATTTAATTCGCAGAACTGTTTATGCATTAATATATAACATAAATATGTTTGAATAAGGTTTACCTGTTGATTTTCAAATGTGTCATGCGTGTATTGGAACAGAAATTGTTGAGCCATCTTGCTTGTAGTGAATCTGGTACGTAAACTTGTGTAAATTATGGTCTTTCTAAAAGTAATACTTCAATGTTGGCAAAAATTTTAGACAACATTATACTGTTTTAGGCCAATAATCACATAGAGGAATACATTGTATACATTTAATCACATCGGCAATCACACGTTTGTTATCCCTATTATTAGAATGGTTACGATTATCATTAGTGTATGTTTAATGTAAACCTGTGATGAAATTATTCCTAATATTAGAAGTTTATACATTGTTACTATTATCATGCTATGCTAATCTAGTGTTGTTATATTATACATAATGTCGGGATTGAGAGAATTACATAACTGATTGTCTGGTTTTGGAGGTTGAATTGGTTATCCTATTAACAACAATATGTTTTAGGAATCATTCTTGTTATATGTGAACACATTTGTTGAGCTTGTTCAGTATACTATAGTATAAGCAAAAGTTATAATCGTAAGAGTATTTATGGCTGTGATTGTTGGTCAGGTACAGGTAAGTTTTTACGTAATTGTGGAGTATAACACAGTATGATCAACCTAAGGTTAACATGAATATAGCTTCAATATACATCTAAGAAGACAAATATGTCAATTATGGCAGAGTTAAAAATTGGTGTTAACCTATCTTTAACATAAATCCCAAAATGCAAATGTAGTTAGTTTATGTATGAATCTTTAACAATGTGTTACAGGGAAGCACTATGCACTATGAACCATCTAGTGAGTGTGATAATAGTATCAAAAAACACAAAGTATAAGTAACAGTTTAAACATTGTGGGGGTTGGTTATCAGATAATGTGTACCACTACGATTGAACAGTAAATCACGATTATAAACCTTCGGCTAACATCAAAGTAACTTTGGCATAATACTAACAAGCCCAGTAAGAGTATTTATCGCTGTGATTGTTGGTCAGGTAAGCATTTAAGTAATTGTGGACTATAAGACAGTATGAGTAACCTAAGGTTAACATGAATATAGCTTTAATATACATCTAAGGAAGACAAATATGTCAATCACGATTATAAACCTTGGGCTAACATCATAGTAACTGTGTCATAATACTATCAAACCCAATATATAAATCGAAAAAGATGGTGCAATACTAATCGGTGAGTTGTTAGTTCATGATCAGATTTATAGATTGTTATAAAATTAAATGTTGTGATTACTTCAAGATTTTTGAAAGAGCTGTTGCGGCTAACAGCAAAGTAACTTTGGCATAATACTAACAAACCCAGTAAGAGTATTTATCGCTGTGATTGTTGGCCAGGTAAGTATTTAAGTAATTGTGAACGATAAGACAGTATGATTATCCTAAGGTTAACATGAATAAAGCTTTAATTTAATATACATCTAAGAAGACAAATATGTCAATCACGATTATAAACCTTGGGCTAACATCAAAGTAACTCTGGCATAATACTTTCAAACCCAATATATAAATCAAAAAAGATGTTGCAATGCTAATCGGTGAGTTGTTAGTTCAGGATCAGATATATAGATTGTTAAAAAATTAAATGTTGTGATTACCTCAAGATTTTTGAAAGCACTGTTGTTGAGTTTCCAAGATTTGATAGAAGGTTAATGGAGAAGGAGATTTAAAGTCAACTAATTATGATGGGATGGGATACAGGGATAGTTGTTTTGCATGTTTTATTGTTAACCCAAAGTCCCAAAACCGACTTATGGTTGACTTGTTTGGACCTCTTTTTTTTTTTTTTTTAATTTTTTTACAGTATTATTTTTTTTTTTTTAGTTAAGCATTCATATAAATTTCCATTATGACTTGTGCCGCTAAATGTATAATTACAAATAACAGCCTAAAATATAATAGAACTTCATACTAAGCCCAACACGTACCTCTCATGCACATCACATTTTATAAAGTAGCTTCAATTTTACTATTTCATCTATGTGGGACATCATGTAGTTATTTATATCAAGCTTATAAACTCAATAATGTTGTACAATATTTTGTTTTAGGTTTTTGTCACTTTTATCGTGTATTTTTTAAAATACACGTGAAGCCCACATTTTTATGATCATTGCATATAAATAAGTAAGATCGTTATAAATTATAAAGTTGTAGATCGTATGAGAGTCTATCACATTGCATTAGATTCTGAATAAAGCTTCTTTAAACACAACATTTTTACTTGATTTACCGTAGTTTCCATCTTCGTCACAACATAAGATTTTCAATCATTTCTTGCTTTTAACTCTTGACACGGCTAAGTATAGTTGTCCATATAATGGGATAAAAAAACATTAAATAAGGCCCACCCATGTTAACTTATCTTAACAATTAACATATTGGATTTGTTAGTAGCCCAATATTAATAACATGAAATCTCTTATAGCCCAACAATTAAAGATTTTTTAGTTTGAAGGTTTATAGCGTGTTAGTAGTTTGTAAAGGATTATCGGCTACATAAGGCAACTTGCACCCTATTAGGTATTTTTTATTGAAGTTCCATTTGTATTAGAGCTTTAAGGAAAGTGTAAAGGTTTTTCCTTTACATATATATCAGTAACAAATGCATGAAGTACATGCAAATATATAGATGTAAATATTGATGTTTTATTCAATCTACATATTGTTGTATATTACATTTAATATAAATTTGAATTGCATGTTAAATACATAGTCTATTACATTATAAAAATAGGTAATCATTACATCTTTATTATTATTAAACAAATTTTATGCTGTATATAAATTACTCTTTAGTTACTTTATTTTCTACTGAAAATTCAATCCGATAAGCAAAAAGGGTGCAGCCGATCAAATTCAAGACAGTGATAAGGTACCGAATCAATGATCATTGTTTTTCAATTAAAAACTTAATACAAACTTGGTTTAGCGGAATACTATTTTCTGATATATTTGTATGTTGTTTTTTTCCGGTATTTACTGTAAACTACATATGAAGTTAATTAAGATGGGGGTTTTTCATAGATTAAGTATTTATTTTGATAATAACATGTGTTTAGTTATAAGTTTGTTATATTGCATGTTTGTTGGTTTGGTTAGATAATAAACCCCCAATTATTTATTAGGGAAAGGGAAGATTGTTATTAGGTATTATTATAATGATCTTGTATTAAAGTAAGATAAATGTGTTTGTATGCAACCATAATCTTCATGTGATATAACTCAATTTGAAACAGAGTTGACATTTTTTAATATTGAAATTGTGATAATTAGTGTTTTGGTTGTTTGTTATATGATGTATTTAAAATTTATTTGTCATAACATATAATTTACCATATGTTTGTTTTCATTCTCTTAATATGATGTCATTTGTCTAATAAAGCATCAGATGCAGTTTTTTAAAACATATGTTCTTCTGTGTGGACCGGTTTATATTGTGTTTTAATATCTTGCTGTTTGTTTATAGGAAAATGGCTATCGAATTTATTGCATGGGTGGATGAATTTTTGTTTTCGGATACTCAGGTAGAATAATGGTTAAGATTGCAATAATGTTAATGAATCTTTATTGTTTCTTGTTAAATAAGATACTAATATTGCAATATTTTTATGGAAGGTGTTACCGGTTGTTTACAATTTAGAAGCATACAACTGTAATAAGCATATATACATAATAAGTTCAGACGGGTATCGATACAAAGTAGAATTAAACACACCAAGATACGGCCTCTGGTATTTATCTGGGGAAAGATGGAGATAATTTTGCAACCGTCACCTGAATGATCATGTACAAGTGTTGCATTTCATTGAAGAACGTAATGACTGTTTCTACGTGACTGCGTACAATAACAACGGTAAAGAGGTTGCTGGTTATGAAGGTTTTAAGTCTTCCTTTTCAAGGTTCAAGACATTTGTTTACCCAGGCCAACGTTTTCCTCAGGTATTTAGCGTTTAAATTAATTATTTTTGATTTCTTAAAGTTTTCCATTTTGTTTGCCATCGTTCTTTATAAAAAAATATTTGATTTTCGCCGCTTTTGTATTATTTCTTATGCAGTCAATTTTTGCTGAGCTTCTACCGAGATTAGATGTGCTCGATGAAATAAGTATTCAGGTTAACGGAGTTTCTTTTCTTTTTCATGTGTGACCTATAACGGGATCGGAGGAGGGCGGGAGTAATGTGTATCAGTTACTGGGTGATGCATGGAATACGATGGTATAAAGGGTTGGTCTCGAAGCTGGGACAATGTGTGTGTTGACCAAAAACAGGGGTAAAAGACTCTGGCTTGATGCATTCGACGATAAAAGAAGCATGATTACGGAGGTTGTTTTCAAAGGAGCAGCTACCTTGAGGAAGCAATAGCTACAGTTAGACCACCATGAAAAGTGTACATATAAATTTTATAAAAAAAAAACGTAATCCAAATATGATTGACTGTCTTCTACATCTACGTCTGAATATATAAAATATGGTTTTGTGATTTGTAGTGGACGATAGAATGACGCATATATGTTACTGGCCATTCCACACGGATCATTTTGGAGAAGGATACCATAGTTTCTATAAGAACTACGCACATATCCAGTCCAAAAACAGATTGGTAATTGCGTCATATATTTTGTAAACAGTTTATATGAGTGTTTAAGATATAGTCGTATTATTAATTGTTGGTTAATCAAATTACAGGAAATTCCTTCTAAATTCCTTGCAGTTCACCCAATGCACACCTATAGTAAGACTCTGATCGTACACCAAGAGTATAGAGACGAAATGATAATCAGAATGGAATCACACAAAGAAAAGCCTGACAGGACTAATCATGTGAATATACATGGCCAGTGGAGGGTGTTAGCAGATATATGTTGATTTGAATACTCAAAAATGATAAGGTTCAAGTATGTAGGCAATGGTGAAGATTTGGATGCCCCGGAAGGTAAAAATCCTATTTTCCCGATATTCCATATCTGCTAAGCTTATCACCCTTTATGTTATCCTGTCTTATATGTTTATGTCGTATGATGGTATGTATGCTGGTTTATGTTAGACAATGTTAGGATTATGGACATATAATTGTGTTTGAATGTGTAGGATTTGGTAACTATTTTATGGTTTGTTTGAAAATAGGTATTGTAAACCTTTAGGTTATGGTAAACATTATGGTAGTTTAAATGATTGGTCTATCGACCAAATTTTGATTTCGACTACTCATGTTAAGCGTTTTTCTGGTGTTGGTAGTGTTTTTATATTTTGAATAACAGTTCTATGGTATGTCTGGATGAGTTTTATGGCTTTCAATTATTTGTCTTTAAACCTTTTTTTTTTTTGTGGTTTGATTTATAAGAACGGATTATATGTGGTAAATAATTATTTTGCTAATGTAATTGGCATACAGGAATGTTCATTTAAATCAAATACGAAATAAAGCTTCTTTATATACAACGTTTGTTGTTGCGTTGGTGTATTTCCCTTCTTTATCACAACAGATGATTTTCAATCCCTTTCGGTTCTTGACTCTAGATACCGCCACATAAAGTTGACCGTGTAAGAAAACTGGCCGCTTTAGGAACAACCCTACTTGTGTCAATGTTTGGCCCTGACTTTTGTTAATAGTCATTGCGAAACACAAAGCAACTGGGAATTGCCGACGGTTAAATTTAAATGGCATCTTGTTATCTAGTGGGCTAAGAATCATACGTGGTATTGCGCAAATAGTACCAACACTTCTACCGGATATAATCTTTGCTTCAATTATATTTATACCCATCCGTAGAACCTAAAGCCTTGTTCCATTGCATAACCCAGCTGTTTGGTCAATGTTCCTCATGCACATAACTAGAGTGCCTACCTTTAATTTTAATATGTGATGAGGAATACCGGCAATCCGAATGTTGTTAAGTAAATTGCACGTGTATATTGACTCATTGAAATTCGTGTCTTGATCAGCAATACCAACTGTGTCAGTACTTTGGTATGTATGTTCTTCTCCGGAAAGGAGTTGTAGCATTCGATCGTTTATCATATCCACAAGCTCGTGTGTTGGTGCAAGGATTGCTTTTTCTTGGAAAAATGTTGGATTGTAAAGGTTGTCTTTTAAGTTTGGGTATGTTTCTTCTTTTATTGATCCGATATGATCATCTGAGTCCGGAATCAACATATCCTCTGGGAATTCAACAGTTGCTTGCCCATCATTTTTACCTCCAATTGCTATGTTTCCAATTGATAAAATCCAATCAGCGAAGTCTTGTATTTCTTTTCATTCGGTAATATTTGAACCTGTTTTTAACCTCATGTTAATGGTCAGCTGCAATACAGTGCAATGTTGCCATAAATATGAAGAGTTTAGGGCTGCGTGCACAACATTGTGCCTGGTATCGTTTGTGATAACTGGTAGGATTTGCCTAAAGTCTCTGTCAAACAAAACTACTTTCCCTCCAAAAACATATGAAGAAGGTTCGGATGGATCTGTTCTACATATATCCCTGAGCGTTCTATCTAATGCCTTATAGCAATGTCTATGAGTCATTGGAGCTTCATCCCATATTACTAGTTTACACATCCTTATCAAGTCAGCCAGTTCGCTGTCAGCTGAAATATGGCACATAGAATCCTCTACTATATTGATTGGGATAGCAAACCGATAATGGGCAGTCCTGCCACCTTCCAACAAAAGCGATGCGATCCCACTTGATGCGACATTTAACACTATCTCTCCTTTTGATCTTATTGCAGCAGACAATGTCTTGTAAAGATATGTCTTTCCAGTCCCTCCATACCCGTACACGAAGAACATACCTCCATTTTCAGAATGAACATCGTCCATTATTGTTTCGTATATCCCTTTTTGTTCATCTGTCAATGAACGATACATTCTTTTGTGTTGCTGGCGTAATTCATATTTATTGTATGCCAACTCGGTCGACACCAGCCTGTTGTAATTTGCCATCGTGAACATTTCATTTGGCAATGTCATGTTTGGTATATTTCTTAAACTTTTGTTGTTACAAAGAAGCATGTGTTCTATATATGTCAGGCATATGTTTTTCCTTTGAATGTCTGATAGTTCCAAATCTGTAAATGAAAAATCACCGTTAGTTTCTGTGTTGTTGTTTATTTGCTTTGAATACTTATAATGTGCATTTGTTATTTTGGACCGTTTTCTTAAAGTATGTAGATAGGTTGTAATAAATATATGGCTATGATTGAAAACATTTCTCACCTGGGTCGTTCCTCTTAACTCGCTCGATATGCGTGACATCAGCTGCCATTACTTCCCAAGTTTTTTCGTAAACAACATCTGGTCGAGACATGCTGTCTGTCATAATTAGCATGACATAAAATGTGCGCAAATATGTTCCTGATCCCCAATGGCTGGCTTCCAACAATCCATCGATGTATTCCTTGTCGTCCACCAACAGCCCTCTTGCTTGGCAAGCGTCTTTATATGTAGGATACGTGACACCCTCAAACCTTTTTGAAGTCAATCCAGTCCGCGGCACCTCTAACTTTGTTGAGTAACACTCGTAAACAACCTCTGGTCGAGACATGTTGTCTGTCATAATTAGCATGACATAAAATGTGCGCAAATATGTTCCTGATCCCCAATGGCTGGCTTCCATCAATCCATCGATGTACTCCTTGTCGTCCACCAACAGCCTTCTTGCTTGGCAAGCGTCTTTATATGTAGGATACGTGACACCCTCAAACCTTTTTGAAGTCAATCCATTCCGCGGCACCTCTAACTTTGTTGAGTAACACTCGAAAATAGAACAATTCGCCCATAGATGGAGGGATATGTTGCACACGTCCAATACACGTCCCTTTTTGCCTTTTTAACCATTTCCTTTCTTCGTGTCTCCATACATAGTGTTCCGGAAACTCGTGGTAGAGTAGCTTTTTAGCATCTTCGTCTGTCTGGTTTATTTCCATCCATGCAACAAACTTTGTTTCATTCACCGATGCCTTGTCCAATGTGAAATCAATAGATTCCATTGCATCAAATATAACTGACTGTTCTCCTTCTAAGTGAAATGGTAATCTCTCAACAGGAGGAAACCTGTAATGTATATCGAATCCGTATATTCTCCAAGTTGCTTCACATGCAGAAAGATATCTACAATCGTAAAAATCCTTGACTTCATCGGCATCTTCGTCTTCTAGAGCTGCAGTAACTCGATCTGGTCCCTTATTTATGTATTTGAAAAGATATTTTATAGACCCAATTTGGTTGCACCATTCGACATTAATATGTGATTGGTATCGACGTAGCAGTCCAGGGTTGTATGGAACCACGAATCCGTTGTGCAATTCTGTTTTACTTTTTTTTATAGTAGACCCGTCATTCCTTCTTTTATAAATGGCATAACCGGCTTCATCAATGAATGTTTTTTCATTAAACTCTTTTGGGAACTTCTTCGTGCATTTGTTCTTTACGGTGCTAGAACAGCTCGGTTGTTGAGGGCCACACGGACCATGCATCATGTGGTCAGTTACAATTTTGTATAGTTCCGGATCCTCATTCTTGTCCGGTATTTCAGCGGAAATAAAGCCGTCAATTTGTGATGGGGTGGTTATTTTATGTTCTTCATCCCAAAAAAGTAATATGTGAGCATGTGGAAGTCCTCTTTTTTGGAATTCGATTGTGTAAACAGCTGCATTAATAACATAATATCAGATAAAATATATAATGAAATACTTGTTAGGAAATAGAGCTGTCAAGTAGATACCCGCTTTGAGCTTTCCAAAATATTGTCGATCTTTAAAGTCTCGCATAAAGGTGTCAAGTTTTTGTTTAAAAACTTGAGCAATTGCATCTGGTCTATCTTCTGATTTCAAGCCCTTTCAGATACAAACCGTTCACCCGCCATTCGAAATAGAGCAACTAATGGGTTGATAGAATCAAGCATGTCGCGTAACTCAACTGTTAGTTGGTGGTCTATGCCATGATTCTCTACGGTTGTTGATGTGTCGCTGATGTAGTTACAAATGTAGTTAGTTAAATACGAATTTGTAACATAATTTATTTAATAAAAAAATTAATATTTTTTAAAATATAATCAAAAACAAAAGATTCTTAACATTACATTATAAGATTTGACAACATACCTAAAACAATTCATCCTATTTTGGATTTCATTTTCAGCATCGTAAATATATAGTTGTGCAAACATTAGAGGTTCACCTTTGTAACGCCCCCAAAATCGGTACTGCGAAAGCATTCAGGTCATAGGGTGCTACGTATTGGATCACAACACAAAGTAATGGAGAACGGATTATCTAATCCATTTTAAAAGATTTATTAATTCAATTAATAAAAGTTACAACGTTGTTTCAAAATGCGGAAATAAGGCCTATAAAGTTAAGTTGTCCCATTCAAAAGAGATCATGTGTGGGTATTAATCCACTTCAAATGTGCCTATGACCATGCCATGCCAAGCCTTCCAAAATGTCATGCATCATAAGCAGTGTTGCAAAAAAAGGTCTACAAGGCCGATTAATCGCCGATTAGGTGCTACAAGGCCACCGAACTTGCCGATTTATGTAACTGGGTCAAACAAATAGGTCAACCGTGGTCAACGGTGATCAACGACGGTCAATGGTGGTCAAACTTGCCGGAAACCTATATATCTTGCTGGAAGTACCCAAAACTCACTGTAAACTTGTTTTGATCACTTATAGTAATTGTTTAAGTCTATTACAAGTTGTTTTTTAGAAAATACCTTGCCGGAAATACCTAAAACTCACCGGAAATACAAAAAACTTGCCGGAAATAACTAAAATTTGTCAGTAATGCCAATCCGATTAATCACCGATTAATCCCGCCTAGACCGATTACAAGCTACAAGGTGGTCGACCGCCCGACTACCGATTCACGATTTTTGCAACCTTGATCATAAGTAAGCACCTGAGAAAAACATGTTTAAAAGTGTCAACACAAGGTTGGTGAGTTTATAGGTTTATGATAAAGCAGTAAAGTTAGACCATAAGTGAAGCATGTGACCATCACAACAAATATGATGACACATCAATATAAATGTCTATTACGCTAGCACTAAGTTCATGCAACCGAAGCTTGACAATGTGCATGCTCTAGAAGCACGTTAAATAAAGGCCCGTGTAAGTGTCTATCCCAAGACACTCGTGTTTCGACATGTTTTCGCGTTTGGTCAACCTGGCCAAACCGAACGGGGGTGTCATCCCCAATAGATCTATTTATAGCATTCACGCTTCCCAAGTGGAATTGACGTTCATGAGTTTGGGCATGGAGGGGATACAAATGCTTAGGCTAATCGCTGCGTAATAGTTTGATAAAACATGAATATAGTGTTGGTCCTTGAAAAATGTTTTGCATGTTTCTCACCCCAATGTTTTGCAAAGCAAGTAATAAGAGTAAAAGTGGGGCTATAAACTCACCTTAGAAATAAGTTGTCCGAAGCGATAAGTCGAGTAGCAATAGTGTGTGGCACCGACACGCGACCTAAGTTATTATGGCAATTCTTAGTTTACAGTTTTATGTACTCATGACTCAAAAGTGTTTAAGTAAATTTTAGTGTTTTCAAGTGGTTGTGTTTAGTGTTGCTTGTGTGACAGAGTTTACGTTTAAATCGTTTCAAAGTGTTTGTAAGTATTGGCTCTTGGACAAATGTACAAATATATATATAGAAGAGTATTCATGACGAGTAAGTTTCCGGTCCGGGCGTAACCGGACAACCATGTACGGAAAGTATTCACAATAACAGTGTTTGTGAAGAATAAACGTTAGTAAAATAATAATAAATACTTTACACTAAGTATTTATATTAGTAACGGTTACGCGATACGGTGTATATACAAATGTGTTTATATATATTTAGTTAGTAAGTGATAAGTTAGAAAATATTTATATTAACTTTTGTTATAAATATTTTCTTTTTAATTTTCGTCTATTAGTTGGGTTTTAGTAATTCATACTAAATACATTAGTTTGACGAAATATGGACAAATATGTTGAAAAGTATAAGTTTTTACATTTTTATTAAGTTTTGTAAAAATATAATAAACTTGTTAAAGTTGAGGGGTTAAAACTGAAAAATGTCAAAATAACAAAAATTGGCAAAAACTGCCACCGTCAAGGAGCGAAGTCGGGTCTGGACTGTAACCAAGCAAGCAACACACCACTGGACTAGATGTCCTTTGGTGTTAAGGCTTTCTACCCAAGTATATTTATCGTGTTTTCATCTGTGTCATTTTTAGTTCTATTTCGCTCAGTAAATACGGAGTAGCGTCTGCATGTTTTTCATTTGTGTTTCACTTTGATTTCGAAACTAGCTTGTACGTAACTTTTCAAGTATGATTATGTGAGTTTTCGCAACTCAAAATCCATGTTTTTCATTTGTCAATCTTAAGAATAGGCATTAGTTAACATGAGGGAGAACAAAATAAGCTCACATAAGTCGCACGACTTATGTAAGTTTTCGCAACTCAAAATCCAAACGAAACCAAAAAAGCTTTAAATAATTTTGAATGAAGAGTTCAATAAGCTTGCTTAAGCCTCGATAAGCACTTTTTCCAAAGTGAGCCAACACCTACGTTAGTTTTAGAACTATGTTTATTTAGTCACTTTTTATTTAAAAACTCCAAATAAACTTGTAAATCTGTGTCGATATGTATAACTAAGTAAGCACTAGCTTTATTTTCTTTGAGCTTATAAGTGTTAAGCAAAAATAAAAGTTACCACACAAGTCTTGGTAAAACACAACATAGATCATTTGCATGAAAGTTCAAATGTGCATATGTATATATATCAGAGTATGGTTTTTAAGAAATAAAACATAATCATATAAACACATGAGACATAAAAACGCATGTGAGCATGCATGAAACTTAAAGTGACAAAGTAATAAACAAGTGTGAAGTGTGTCGAGGCTCACAGTGGGTGGGTCGAGAGCTGTGTGAATCGAACAAGAAGAGAAAGACCAAGAAACCACAACCGAATATAATCCAAGCTTCCAAGACCTTACTCTAATAAACTCCTAGTTGGCTAGTACCTAAAACCCTTTTTCTCCTTTTCTTTTTGGTGTTCACTGCCGTGATCTATAGAGAGCAAGTGGAGTGTTTTATGCTTTGTTTTTGTGGTGAAAATGAAGAGAGGAAGGGAGGTGTATATAAAGACATGAATAGCTAGTTGCATCTTCACAAAGATCAAACATCAAGAGGGGACCCCTTGGCTTATTTCAGCCGATTATGGGGAAGAGGTGGGGAGATATGGTACATATGCTAATCTAATCCTACTTTCTTTTACATGTTGGGAATGTATGGTTAGGAGGGAACATATGGTACATATGGTACATATGCTAATCTAATCCTACTTTGTTTTGAGTTAACAAGTGGCAATGGTGGTTTTGGTGTTGGTATTTCGATGAAGGCAGAAAGAAAGGACCAAGGAAAGGTGTAATTGTCATTCACCAAGTCTTGATGTACTAATACATAATGTGTAAAATGTTTGTACAAAGTGTAAGTAAGCCAAATGAGGTTTATTAGCCAAATATGCAACATTTAAGTATGTTTTTGTGTGATTATGGCGGCAATATGGGTTTAGAGGAAATAATCTGTTAAGTTTTGGTGTAATAATGTGTATATTGTAGATGTATTGGTGTCGTAGCATGTACAAAAGATGTAGTGTAATTTAAATGTATGTGTGCACGTACCCAAACGTGAAACGGGAGTGTTCTTCGTAAACGTTGAAAAAAAACTAAATTGTATCAACTCATTAAACTTGTTCATAAATGTCACATTAGCTTGGTTACTTGTTGGATGATAGATCTAGATAATAGATTTGGTTAATAGCTTTTGGATATTAGATCTAGATAATAGATTTGGTTAATAGCTTTTGGATAATAGATCTGGATATTAGATTTGGTTAATAGCTTTTGGATAATAGATCTGGATAATAGATTTGGTTAATAGCTTTTGGATAATAGATCTAGATAATAGATTTGGTTAAAGGGCTTGTCCAAAGGTCCTTCATGGTTTAGGGGGAACATGGAATGACAAGATGGTACTAATGATGTGATTAGCATATCATATTATAGATTTGAGGAATGGAAATAAAACTTTGAAATTTGATGATGTATTTTATGTCCCGTTGAGCTTAAACGTGAGTCGCAGTGTCTTGGTTTGACACTTACAAGAAAAATGTATAGAACACATTTTTGTGGCGTTTTTATATAAGTATTATAAAAACATGGACTCGAACATGAGTTTATTTAATTATTGCCATGACTAATTGAGTGTTGGTAGGCGTGTAGGCTCGTTTATTAGGAGTTGCGAGATAACCTCTTGTCTTTAAGTTTTAAATAGTTCGCAAGTGTCAGAAAATTAATAACTTATATTTTCTGATTAATCAATTTGTTTAAATTGTTACTGTATTCCACCGTGTGCGGGACAATTTCCCGTAGTGTCAAAGATAAGTGGGTTAACTTCCCTTAAATAATCACGTGAGCTCAAAGATGCTCAAAATAAATAGCGGTGTAATAATAAATTTAATATTTATTATTAAAAGAATGTTCGAAAAATCACCGTTTGTCACAACCTTCGTTTGGCAATAACGAACCCATTAAGTGGTAATTTTCACCCTGTATTCTGTAACAATATGCACCATATCCTTGATTAACTGACATGTCTTGTCTAGCACCCATGGATGTGAATGCAAACATTGAATTGTAGCGTCTGATATTTTCAATGAATGTATGGCTTTTTGGATGGTTTCCACTGATAAGTTCCATCAACGTCTTTGGTGGATTGAGTATTTCATTTCCCAATTTCACCTTTCATCTGCCACAACAGAGTGAATATGACTCTGAATTTGAATGTGTATATCCTACCATACTTTCAGCTTTCTGGTATGTGCTTATTCACATACCTTTTCTTGACCAAAACCGGACCCAAAACGACCAAAAACCCGACCATAATGCCAAAAGATATAGTGTTTTTGTGTTTTGTCTATGCAGGGATGGATATCGCGAAAAAACCGACAAAAAGACAAGAAAATCAAGAAAACGAGCACGGGATGTGGAAAAGGCTCAGAACCGAAATCGGGAAAAGAAAGTATGGTCAAAAAGTCAACCCAAGGTCCTCAAATTATCAAAAGTTGTCAAGATCAGTCCCTCAGAATTCAACAATTACATTAAGGGTCCCTAGAATCTTAAAATTCTTAAACCTCTAATACCTTAAATTCGGATTTAAACAAACCCACTCCAAACATCACCCAACCCACTTATTAATTAATCCAACAACCAGCCCATCCCACTACCTATTACCCTTACCCGACCCAAAATCCTATTTAACCCGGTCAAATAATATTACACAGTCAAATAAATATTAAAAACACACACACCTCACACGCACACAACCGCCAAATTTATCCCCAATTGTTACTATTCGAGGAACCCTAGATTTACCGTACCCTCAATTACCTCACCCCATCAATAATTACCCAATCATTTGATGTTCTAGAAGGGACTGACAGCTCAGGGGACACGTGTGGGCTGCTGATTGGCCAAGCCACATCATCTAATCAATCAAACGGCTGGAATTGATGCGTAGAGAGCAAGCTTGTGATCAATGGTTGAGATTGATTCAGAGAATCCCTGGAAGCTTCTCAGAAAGGCTATAAATAGCCTCTCCTCATTCACGGTGAAAGTGTTAGCTAGTTAGTTAGTTAGGAGTAGGAATAGTGTAGTGTAGTTTTTTTTTTAATTAATGTTATGCTGTTTAAAATCCTTTGTAATTCTCTTTTAAATGTACTCAGTTTCTTATTAATGAAAATTTAAATTCAGTTTGCCTTAAATTGTTTGTTTCTCATTTAATTTCTAGTTAAACTACATCTCATATATGTTTACATAAGCTTGTTTGTTTACTGTCTTCAATTTCTATTAGCTTTTAAAAGTTTATTGTTCATTTACTTTACAAGTCACTCTTTCATAAATCAAAAATACAAAAAAAAAAAAAAAAAAAAAAAAAAAAAAAAAAATCAGAAAATCAATAAAAAACCAAAAATATGATTTCATTTGTTACCTAAATTCGGCTTCAAATAGCCTTTTAGTTGTTAATATAAGCTTCTTCAAGCTACTATAGCTTGTAGTGAGCTTATTTAGTTCATTACCTCTCAAAATCTCAAATAGTCAACAAAAGTCAACTGTGGCATGAAGGTGATGAATCTGGGTTAATTTCTGGTAGATCAAGCTAATTTTGGAAGAGCTTGGCCTATCTAAAGATAGGCTTCATTGGAAAACCTTTCTGTTCTAGCTGAAGGGTATCGTTTGTAAGTTTCGTCTCATTTCTAGTTCATATTTTCTGCATAATTCTGTCCAGTTAGATTCTGTGGTTTTTTGCTTATTGATTAGTGTTTATTTGTTGTTAAGCAGCTTAGGGAATCATAGAATAGCTTATATCTTAGTTTAATTCAGTAGGTTGTACTTTATAATTGCGAATTTGAGAATATTAAGTAGTGTTTGGATAGGACAGTTCTGGGAGTGTAACTATTAATTGGTACATAAGAAAGAGTTGATCAAACATAGGGAAGTTAATTTGAACATAATGCAGTAGGTGTTGAAGTAATTAGAAGCTTATTAGAGGTTTTTGGCTTTTTGTTGGAATTCTTAAGCTTAAACTGCCCAGAATAAGCTCAGCATAAGCTGAGCTTATTTTAACCCACAATTGGACATTTTTTAGTTGAATTTAAGTGTTAGAAATAGTGTGCAAAAGCTGGATAGGTTTGACTAAGTTTTGCAACCTTTTTGCGCTAAAAACTCACTTCTGCTGTCACAGAAGTCTGCTTTGCAAACTCAGCAGATAGCTGCTGATTTAGGATTAGTTGTGGCTTAGTTAATTAAGCTTAGACCTTAATCTTTGGTTTGTAGGTAGATTATATAGTAATCTAGAGGTGCAATATCTGGTATCATGGTTTTCAGCTTATTTAGTGGCTTATTTTCTGTCCGTAATTAGGCCCTTTTGACTGTTTTCATGTCTGCTCCGTGTTGCAATCCCAACACCATCTGTTCTTGAGCTATTTTAGGATATCAATTGATGATATTTTGCGTTTGCGGAATTTAAGTAGCTTGATATATGAACTTTCAGTTTATGATCTGGTATTTCCCAATCAAGCTCATGCTTAGCTTAAAATTAAGCCGAAATTCGACTAATTAACCACTGTTCTGCCTTAGATTTTCAGTAGCATTAAGTGCTTTTAGGGTATAATCTGTGTGTTTTTCTAGTGTTTTCAAGTTAATTCAAGTTTCCAGTAGTTAGATATACATGTTCTTAGCTTTTGATAATTTTCTAGCTTTTGTTTGCTTAATTTTAGCTTATTGCCTAGTGCTTATTTTGACTGTTCAGCTTATTTAAGCTGAACTAAGTGCTGATTTTATTTTTCCTAAATTTCTTATTAAAAATTAAAATCTCTCAAAAATTTTCAGATTTTTCCAACTTGTTTTACTATTTTTAAAGCATTTAATTAGTTTTAATTAGTTTTTAATTCATAAAAAAAATATTAAAAAGTCAAAAAAATATTTTTCTTTTTTCCAAAAATTTTCTTTTATCAGTTTTAATTTAGGAAAATTATTTTTATATTTTTAGGTTTTAAATTTCACAAAATCACTTTTATTTACGTTTTATAATTCGTCGCGTAACGTTTTAAAATTCTAATTTTCGTTTTTAGGTTTGATTGCTTAGTTTAATTGTTTAATTAGCTTAATTAGTTGTTTACTTTTATTATTTAATTGTTCGTAGTATAAAATCACCAATCAATCACTCTTACACTCATTCACTACACGAATCACGTTCCGGGAACACAAATTCCATTCGATCTTCGTCGGGACAAACGACTCGGGTTAACACATATTTCTTTGTGTGTTTTCCTTGGACTATAATTGACACGAATCAATTTTTGGCGCCGCTGCCGGGGAAGGTTGAAGTGAGTGCGTGATTTCGTTCGTCGAGTCGTGTTTTGAAGACCCTTCTTCGGAAGTTATCGTTTTTATAAAAAATAAAAATACAAAAAGAAAATAAATAAATAAATAAACACTTTTCCTAAAGTGTTTTCATCTTAATAAATATCATCGGTCTTCCGTTGAAGGAGGGCGGTTGTAAACCATTCCGAATAAACAACAAAAGAAATCGTGAAATTAAACGTTTCTCGGATTATTTCTTTACTACAACCTATACACGGGGTTTAAGGAGGTCTTGACATTAAATTGCAGACCGAAGAGAGATCCATTCTTCTCTCCCGCCACGCTGCGCGTAGTTTTGAAAGAAACGAGTACGGTTGATTAGCGATCACCAAAAAGATAATAATTTTTACTTATATATAAAAATCCAAAAAGATTTTCTTTTCAAATTTATTTTCCATTTTCTTTTAAAAATTGCAAAACCCGAAAATAATCTTCGTCTCCTCTTATATGTTTAATTCTTAACTTCTAATCCTCTAAACCGATAATTCTTTCTCTTCACCCTCTTATGTTTAATTCTTATGGATCCGACTTGTGTTAACTGTGGCGAACCTTTCTTCGGAGGGTTGTGTGTTTGGTGTACGTGCGAGCAATGTGGTAGTAATATTCATGATGGAATTTGTTGGAATTGTAATTCTCACACGTATGATCAAAATTCGTTCAACAATTCTTCAAACGTTCCCGATTACCCTCCACCGCCGCCTCCGTGCACTTATTTTAGTTGTGGAAATGAAATTCAAAACGGAAGTTGTTTGTTTTGTGGTTCGAGTAATTCATTTGCTTATGATCAAAACCCGAATTCATTCGACTATCCTTCGAATTTTTCCAATTACCCACCACAACCCGATTATCCTTCGTTCGATCAATGTTATTGTGATATATGTGGAGATTTGTTAGATCCGTCATTGACTTATTGTCAACGGTGTACTTGCGAGAGGTGTGGAAGAAATATTATCGATGGATTTTGTTCGTCTTGTGCTTCAGAAGCCGATAATTCATATACTTATGATTTTAATCTGAACTTTTCCAATTATCCTCAAAACGATTTTGATCTTTCCCCTCAAAACTTTTATGAACAAGAACCGTGTTTCAATAATGATTCATCTACTTTTGAATATTGTGAGGAAACTTTTGAGAATGTTTATTATGAGCCGAATCCGTCACAAAACTATTAAAAGAGCGGTGGAGACGAATTTTTAAAAGAAGAAAACGAAATTAATTCTTCGAGTGGCAATCCCACTCCGTCTTGTGAACCTTTAAATGATGAAAATTTTGCTATGGCATCTCTTGACGACGATTTCTTTAAACTTAGGGCTTTTAAGATAAAAATGGAACAACTTTACGCCTTGTCAAAAATTTCGAAATGTCGTGTTGATTATGATGGACCTTCGATTCCTACTCCCTCTCCGGTGAGGGAAATGGAACGAGAAACCGAGGTGACAAAGGACCCGGTACTTTCCACTAACAATGGAAGTGCTAAATACGTCCAACCTACGGTTGTCCAAGAATCAATGGTTCCTCCTAAACCGTCGAGATTTGATCCGAACCTTTCACGATTTACGGTTAAGAGTGTGTCGAGCAAACGTGTTGAGCTTAAAACGGTGTTTAGAAAAAACGACTTACCTAATCTTCACGAACAAGAACCGGAGTCCATAACGGAAGTGGTGGAAATTCCTAGCTCTCAGAGCACACCACTTGTCCAACCTCCAGATTCTTCGAGATATTGTGGTATTGTTGAAAATGATCGTCTTGATAATCACGTTGATACGAATGATGAGCCGAATTATGAGAATCGTGTTGAGAAGAACGATGATGAGATGTACTCCGATTCCGACAATGACGATTCGTTATCTTGTGGAGACATCGACTATGTGGAGGATTTACCTTCTGAGCTCGTCAGCTTAGAAGAAGAGGATGAAGAAGATAATGATAATGAAATCCAAGATGAAGCTCTTCGTGAAAAATTATTCCTTGTTAATCTTCTCATTTCTAAGATCGAGGCATTACATGATCCCCCGACTTCTTCATTTCCTATCCCCGTTATGGATAGTGACTTTGTTCCCGAGCTTGAGATTTTTCGTTTTGAAGAGACGGATAGTGGCAATCCCACTTTTCATGCTTTCTCTCTTCCGGATTATGAGCATTTTGATTTTAAAATCGATATGGAAACTATTTTAAATGTTATTTCCGATAATCCGTCACGTGAACCTCTTATTGTTTCGGATGACTCGATACCACCGGGTATTGAGAATGACGAGAATGGTTTTATTGAAGAAATACCTAATGATGATTTACTTTCTACTACTGATTCATCTCTCTTCAATTTACCGTCTTCTCGTCCACCCGCGAAACCACCGGATGTAGATCTTGGATCCGGTGTGAATGAAGTAATTGATGGAGTGGTGGACGAGACTTATGATATTGATGATCCCGTGCTTGATATTTTACCCACCCAACCCACCCGTGATTCCAATGATGTTTATGCTTTCACCATCCGAGTGTTTCACTCTTTCTTTTCTTATCCCCTCATTTCTCCATCTTTCCACTCCTCCGGGAGTGAGGATACCGTCTTCGACCCCGGCATCTCCGTTCTTCGTGCCGGGTGTCCGTTCCTCTTGCTCCCCCAAGGACAAGTAAATTCGGGGTCGAGTCAAGCTCATGTGACTCGGTTACCAAAAACAAGCGCTTCGTGGGAGGCACCCCATGCTTATCTATCCTCTTATCTTATTTCTAATAAAACATGAGGAGGGGTCAACCTCTTCCATATCTTGTGTTTCGTTGTTTTCTGTGGTATGTCCAGGAATGCCCGATGATGAAGACTCTCGTGCTCGTAGTTTCCTTCACGCTACTCGAGTTTCATCATTCGTTGCTTATCCGATATCCTCAAATCTTATCGTTTACATCTATCTTTTGGCATAATTAATAAACGGCCTTAGATTTATGTAGGAGAACCCTTACCTTTAAGACATTGAGGACAATGTCTCGTTTTACTCTGGGGGGGGGGGTAATCTTGCGATTTGATTTTTGCCTTGCATTTTTGCCATTTTCTCATGCAATCCCGTTTTTCCTCAAAAATTGAAAAAATCCAAAAAAAATGAGAAAAATTTAAAAAATTTTGCAAAAATATAATAAATTTTGACATTTTGTTGACTTTCCGCTGGTGAGAGTAGGAATAAAATTCTGACTTGACCGGGCGTGTTGAGCCCTAGCTTGTTCCCTTAACCATTTATAATCTCTAAGCTCGTGCTAGTCTTTTACACAAGGAGCTAGAAAACGCGAATTCTTTTTAAGAGTTTGCAAGCTCCCGTAGTTGACTTTATATATGCATGGCTTGATTATAAGGCTAAGCATTCGCGGATCTTATTATTTAAGATTTTAAATTTGCGAAGAACGAGAAATGATAGAGTTGTTTATAAGTTAGATTGCTAAACGTGGAGTAGTTGGATCTCTTTAGAGCTCATCGAAGTTACTTGTGGCTTTTTGTTCCCAATTGCTCGTTTCACTCAAAAAATAGAAATTTAGGAATAATTAAAGCTATTTTAGTTTTGGCGATAATTAGTTTTTATTTCTTCCTTAGATGATCCTTGCTTATGAAAGTTGGGTACACATCAAGGTACTGTCAGTGTTACGGTGTAATAGACTATTCCATCTTGCCGGCTCACAACCGATGTTGGGATTGTTATAAAAGCCGTAGGACTTGGGGTTTGGCAAACAATTAATTAATATGATAATGAATAATAATAATCCAAAGCCATAAAAAGTTTTCTACATCTTGCCGGTTCGCAGCCGATGTTGTAGACTTCTAATAAAGGCAGAGGAAAAATTCCAAGGTCATAATAGACTATCACATCTTGCCGGTTCGCAGCCGATGTTGTGATTGTTATAAAGGGCCAAGGACTAAATACGTTAATGTGCTTAATAATGTTTAAAATGCCAAACTTCGACTCCGGGGGTGTCCTAATAAAGGCTTCCGTCTCTGGACTCGTAGATGAGTTGTTTCGGTCGCAAATAAAAGGGATATCCTCAAAATCGTGTTAAATCAGAGACCTTGATGTGGACCTTATTTTTGTATGTAACGGTTTTCGAGGGAAGGTTTGGAAACTACTTAGCGTCTAAACTAGATATCTTTATCGGAATAAGAAATTATCGAAATGAGAATTTGAAGAAATTCATTTCTCACCAAAAATAAAATAAATAGAGGAAAATAGGAATTTGGGAACGAGAAGTCCACAATTAGCTTTCTGGGTAGTGTTGGCAATCTAACTTGTAAATAACAATGATTTCATTTTTAAGCTTAGTTTGGGGACTTGTGAAAAATCAGGGACGACGAATTTTATTCGTATGGTCACTTCCTCTTGTGTCGTGTTTCCTACTCGAAGACCCTAAACGTTATTGTGAAATAACGATCGTCAACAAAAGCCGTCACATTAATAATATGAGAAAATCCAAAAATAAAATAAAAAGGAAAATCGGGGAGTTTTTAAAGCTTAAGATTTCTTGATCTCTTTTGAAAATTTTGCTACTTCTCAAAGTTAGTAAAAAGAGATTGGAAATTTTCGGTTTCAAAAACGTGTTTTTATAACATTGCATGAGGACATTGCAATAGCTTAGTCTGGGGGAATTTGGTATGTGCTTAAACACATACCTTTTCTTGACCAAAACCGGACCCAAAACGACCAAAAACCCGACCATAATGCCAAAAGATATAGTGTTTTTGTGTTTTGTCTATGCAGGGATGGATATCGCGAAAAAACCGACAAAAAGACAAGAAAATCAAGAAAACGAGCACGGGATGTGGAAAAGGCTCAGAACCGGAACCGGGAAAAGAAAGTATGGTCAAAAAGTCAACCCAAGGTCCTCAAATTATCAAAAGTTGTCAAGATCAGTCCCTCAGAATTCAACAATTACATTAAGGGTCCCTAGAATCTTAAAATTCTTAAACCTCTAATACCTTAAATTCGGATTTAAACAAACCCACTCCAAACATCACCCAACCCACTTATTAATTAATCCAACAACCAGCCCATCCCACTACCTATTACCCTTACCCGACCCAAAATCCTATTTAACCCGGTCAAATAATATTACACAGTCAAATAAATATTAAAAACACACACACCTCACACGCACACAACCGCCAAATTTATCCCCAATTGTTACTATTCGAGGAACCCTAGATTTACCGTACCCTCAATTACCTCACCCCATCAATAATTACCCAATCATTTGATGTTCTAGAAGGGACTGACAGCTCAGGGGACACGTGTGGGCTGCTGATTGGCCAAGCCACATCATCTAATCAATCAAACGGCTGGAATTGATGCATAGAGAGCAAGCTTGTGATCAATGGTTGAGATTGATTCAGAGAATCCCTGGAAGCTTCTCAGAAAGGCTATAAATAGCCTCTCCTCATTCACGGTGAAAGTGTTAGCTAGTTAGTTAGTTAGGAGTAGGAATAGTGTAGTGTAGTTTTTTTTTTAATTAATGTTATGCTGTTTAAAATCCTTTGTAATTCTCTTTTAAATGTACTCAGTTTCTTATTAATGAAAATTTAAATTCAGTTTGCCTTAAATTGTTTGTTTCTCATTTAATTTCTAGTTAAACTACATCTCTTATATGTTTACATAAGCTTGTTTGTTTACTGTCTTCAATTTCTATTAGCTTTTAAAAGTTTATTGTTCATTTACTTTACAACTCACTCTTTCATAAAAAAAAAAAAAAAAAAAAAAAAAAAAAAAAAAAAAAATCAGAAAATCAATTAAAAAACCAAAAATATGATTTCATTTGTTACCTAAATTCGGCTTCAAATAGCCTTTTAGTTGTTAATATAAGCTTCTTCAAGCTACTATAGCTTGTAGTGAGCTTATTTAGTTCATTACCTCTCAAAATCTCAAATAGTCAACAAAAGTCAACTGTGGCATGAAGGTGATGAATCTGGGTTAATTTCTGGTAGATCAAGCTAATTTTGGAAGAGCTTGGCCTATCTAAAGATAGGCTTCATTGGAAAACCTTTCTGTTCTAGCTGAAGGGTATCGTTTGTAAGTTTCGTCTCATTTCTAGTTCATATTTTCTGCATAATTCTGTCCAGTTAGATTCTGTGGTTTTTTGCTTATTGATCAGTGTTTATTTGTTGTTAAGCAGCTTAGGGAATCATAGAATAGCTTATATCTTAGTTTAATTCAGTAGGTTGTACTTTATAATTGCGAATTTGAGAATATTAAGTAGTGTTTGGATAGGACAGTTCTGGGAGTGTTACTGTTAATTGGCACATAAGAAAAAGTTGATCAAACATAGGGAAGTTAATTTGAACATAATGCAGTAGGTGTTGAAGTAATTAGAAGCTTATTTTAACCCACAATTGGACATTTTTGAGTTGAATTTAAGTGTTAGAAATAGTGTGCAAAAGCTGGATAGGTTTGACTAAGTTTTGCACCCTTTTTGCGCTAAAAACTCACTTCTGCTGTCACAGAAGTCTGCTTTGCAAACTCAGCAGATAGCTGCTGATTTAGGATTAGTTGTGGCTTAGTTAATTAAGCTTAGACCTTAATCTTTGGTTTGTAGGTAGATTATATAGTAATCTAGAGGTGCAATATCTGGTATCATGGTTTTCAGCTTATTTAGTGGCTTATTTTCTGTCCGTAATTAGGCCCTTTTGACTGTTTTCATGTCTGCTCCGTGTTGCAATCCCAACACCATCTGTTCTTGAGCTATTTTAGGATATCAATTGATGTTATATTCTGGGCGTTTGCGGAATTTAAGTAGCTTGATATATGAACTTTCAGTTTATGATCTGGTATTTCCCAATCAAGCTCATGCTTAGCTTAAAATTAAGCCGAAATTCGACTAATTAACCACTGTTCTGCCTTAGATTTTCAGTAGCATTAAGTGCTTTTAGGGTATAATCTGTGTGTTTTTCTAGTGTTTTCAAGTTAATTCAAGTTTCCAGTAGTTAGATATACATGTTCTTAGCTTTTGATAATTTTCTAGCTTTTGTTTGCTTAATTTTAGCTTATTGCCTAGTGCTTATTTTGACTGTTCAGCTTATTTAAGCTGAACTAAGTGCTGATTTTATTTTTCCTAAATTTCTTATTAAAAATTAAAATCTCTCAAAAATTTTCAGATTTTTCCAACTTGTTTTACTATTTTTAAAGCATTTAATTAGTTTTAATTAGTTTTTAATTCATAAAAAAAATATTAAAAAGTCAAAAAAATATTTTTCTTTTTTCCAAAAATTTTCTTTTATCGGTTTTAATTTAGGAAAATTATTTTTATATTTTTAGGTTTTAAATTTCACAAAATCACTTTTATTTACGTTTTATAATTCGTCGCGTAACGTTTTAAAATTCTAATTTTTGTTTTTAGGTTTGATTGCTTAGTTTAATTGTTTCATTAGCTTAATTAGTTGTTTACTTTTATTATTTAATTGTTCGTAGTATAAAATCACCAATCAATCACTCTTACACTCATTCACTACACGAATCACGTTCCGGGAACACAAATTCCATTCGATCTTCGTCTGGACAAACGACTCGGGTTAACACATATTTCTTTGTGTGTTTTCCTTGGACTATAATTGACACGAATCACTTTCCATAATAGTGCGTCACAAGAATCGCATTTGTAAATTGGATCTCCATGGTCATTGTAATCTGTACAGCGATATAGTATTAAAGTATACAGAATTTATAAATACATGCCAATAAATGGTGCTGAACAATTGTTTTAATGAAGGATATAGTTTGTGTACTGTTAGATATTCCAACGAAGGTATCTTTTTCTGTAACATGCTCGTCTGCCAAGCGTGTAGCACTAAATTGTCATCCTTGTAATGTCTTTTGTCTAACTATTTTTGTTTTTTGCTTAAGCCTTTCAGATTTGCATTTAGAAGAATGTGCACCAGATTGGTTGTGATCAATATTCGTAGTTGTTTCTGTTATTGATGGTATAAAACTCAATATGGAAAATATTATAAAGACAAATTAACTTACGCGTGTTTATGCTGCATTAAATTTCTTACGTGGCTGGGATGCGCTCTAGAAAGGACATCCCCTTGGCCTAGGTACTTTATTCACGCGTTCATTGTTTGTTTCCACATTCATCCATTGTGGAAGTATTGTTGTTGGAGGCCTCCCTTTTTGGCGGAGGTGAAAGTCGTTTAATTCTGTGTAAAATATAAACAACTAAACTGTTAAGATTATAATCGTGCTAATGCCATAATATTGTAAATTCATATATGCTATTTAGGACTACTACTTCATTTGTTAGTAACTGATATGATTTTAAACAGCTAAACTATTATCACATAATTGTGTCAATCCCAGTATGAGTGAAATAAAGATATGTAGATTAATTAAAATGCATTACGTGCTTCGTTTTGTTGTATGCGAGGACTTCCCATTTCTGGATCTATCGTAGGTATTATATGTTTGTTAACAGGTGTTCCTCTGCGCGGAGCAGGTTCTTCTTCAGGTATTTGATGCGCGTGTATGTCGTTGCGGTTTAGCAGTATTAATGCCTACTCAAGTTTTAAATTTATATTTAGCCGACTTATCAATAACACACACACTTAACGAGCAGTGTACCCGGTCAGTATGAATATAATGGTAACTAGAGTGTCGATCACTAAGAGTGGAACGTATTATCTAGTTATTCTAATCAGTATTTTAATATATTAAGTTAGTTATACAACGTATTCTAACGCAAGGGGGTTCAGCCTGAGAGACTGGCACGATTTGGTTGCAATTAAATAATAAACTAAACCAATAGGCACGAATCAGCGAATAGCACACACGTACACAGATAAATACTCGAGACAATAAGAAGATCTGTCCTGATAGATAAGTAGTTTGTCACTTGTTTTATTGCTAGTTTTATATGAAGTGTATAGTTCGATGCAACGCACCGAGATTAAGTCCTTTCTCGTTGGTTCTAATCTTATCGGCGAGTAAACCCTTAATGATTACTTATGACTATCCTATTTATCTTTCTTCCAACTTTTCTACAGACGATAGAATGCATAGGCGATCTAATAAATAGGCGAGGGCAGAGGCATGGCGACCCGATCAACGCTCAGCTAGACACAGAGGTTATCAATGCACTAATAAAAGTCACCAAAGACATCAACATATAAACTTTAATTAATGAGAAAGCAGTTTTAAGGGAGTGCAATCTTTCCGTTGTCACATTACACAAGCCACCAATCTTAATGAATTAAAGTTTACTAACACAATAAAACAAAACTACTTAATGAATTAAACACATGCAGCACCTTCTTACAGCTCTTGTATCTTCGTTTGGGTGTGTCTTGTGCTGCCTATTCGTCTGAATTCGTCCTAGGTTTCTGTACTTCGTACTTCGTATATAATATTATGCCTCTCGAATTCGTCTGGTCTTGTGGTATTTATAGTTTCTGTCTGAGGGTAAGATGCGGCGCATCTAGTAAGTAGATGCGGCGCATTGACTTAACTTCGCGTGGGGTCCAAGATTAATATATTCAGGAATATTCGTACACCGCCAGAAGATGCGGCGTAACTCCATAAGTAGATGCGGCGCATGTCCTCTTGTATCTTGGATCGTATCTGGTGAAATATTGATAGTGATGCGCCGTATGTAATAAGCAAGATGCGGCGCATCTGGAGCAGAACTTGTACATTTCAGTAGACTCTTAACTTCTTGCATGTTTTGCTCCATAATTAGTCCAAAATCGCCAAGTTTCACCAAATGCTTGTTTTTACCTGAGAATTACAAAAGTAAACGATTAAGTATCAATCCCCATACATAATATAATATAACAAGTCAAATTAATAGGATAAATGATAGTAATAAAATGTACTTATTTGAGTTCATCAAATATCCCCCCACTTGAACTTTACTTGTCCCCAAGTAAACCTTAGAATTAATCTTATGAAAATGTATCCTAAAAGATATTAGGATTTATTTTTATATTTAAGCATGTATTCATTTTTGTCATAATCACACAACTAAACACTTAACGAATTAGAAGTAAAATAAAATATTCTGATAAAAGCAAATCTAATCGTTTAACTGTCCAGTCGCGACGAATATTCTATCATAAGCTTGGCAAGTATACACATCTCCCCCACTAAAGCCAAGGAATAACAAGTCTAAAGCGGTAAAAAGGGTTTTTAGGCTTAAGGGTTAATTATTCTTAATCACTATCGATCTCAAATTCCAGAAAAGGCGACAAAATCACAAATACATGATCGAATCCACGAACACGATACTTGCAATTGCTCAAATCCTTAACTCGAATAGGCTAAAGATAGATCCAAACTTCACCAATAATATTATATCAAAAAGGGCGACAAAATCATAAATACATAGCCGAATCCACGACTACGATACTTAAGATTGCTCAAATCCCTAATCTCAATAAATCAAAGGTTTGGTTGGATAAAGAATAATACAGGGTATGGATAATATTTGGGATACAAATTGGTGTAAAATGAAAAACAAACAAAACAAATAAATTAAAATCCTAAGTGTGGTTAATCACTATCCCAACCATCCCATGAATAAGACTCATATCATTGAATAACTCATTCTTTAACACTTGAAACACACGCTTTAAGGTAGACATGAATTATACTCAACAAGATCTTAATCAAAGAATAAACCTTAGTTGGTGTTCCCATAACTGCCAACTCCCATTCAATCCATAAATATAATATACAACAAATAGTGGTGATATCGACCACTTAATACAAAACTTTACATCGTTGGTTAAAACAAATATCCAACTTTCTTCTTTTTCTTTTCCTTTTCTTATTTTTTCGATTTTTTTTTTTTTTTTTTTTTTTTTTTGACATCAACATATACATAGATGTGTAAAATTTCACCACATCACCAAAACGATCACTCTGGATAATTTTTCATACTTTTCATGACTTCAGAAATAACGGTAATAGTGAAAGTAGTAAACACACGAAAAATAAACTCAAAGATATACAATATTTACTTTCACTCCAATTGCATTGTGCAATTTCCCGACCTAACCATATATAATGAATTACGCACGCGAACACAGGTAATGTAAGGAAACACACTTTGCCTAAAGCAATTAACCAACCACGGATTTTAATCTACAGGGCAGGCTAAGGTGTAAGGGTGTAACGAAACATTTTTAACAAAGGTTTAAGAAACGAAAGGAATGGCTCTGAGTGTTTTTCTAGGGGTATCTTACTCTAAAAATGAGAGTAACAAAGGGTTTATATGGGGATTAACTAACCAATGTAGTTAGCTAATAACACATAACATATAATAGGCTATTTGGGTGTAATCCTAAAAATTTTACCAATTTAGACAAGTCATTCCAATTATATAAATAATACTTATTATGGTGGTCTCGAATAGTATACAAGCCAAGTTCTAAAGTTTACAAGTCACCGGCACACTCATAGATTTGTGAATTTTGAAAAATCACAATTTTAAAAATAACGTCATGTGTGCAGCTATGCAACTTAGACTTTAAACAAAAACATGCTAAAAATTTTAAATTTTGATATATTAAGCACATTTTAAGCATATTTTGAAAAGTTTAGGACAAGTAAGTGTTAAGTGTTCTAATTCTCCAATCCCCCCACTTAAGTTAAACAACGTCCTCGTTGTTTGTATCAAAGGTTAAAAACTGGAAAATAAAAGAATTAGAACAGAAAAACTCCCCTGAGATTTGCTCGGTATGATCCTCCATTTGTATAAGAGCAAAAATCATCTTTCTTGTAGATTAGAACGTTTAAGCTTCATAATAGATGTATCCACAGGAAATGCAGGAATCTATAATACCACCAAGGCTTTAAAACACACCAGATGCGGCGCATGTGTTCATCAGACAGACTGTTAACAGTCTGTTGTAAAATGGCTCGTTCCATGGTTTTCTCTCACGTCCTCTCGTATTATCATGCTGAACTTAATGCCAGTCTTTGTCAAGCATGTTAAGAAATATAAACTGAAACATCAAATGCATAAATGAGAATATCGATTAGTACAATCCAAAAAGAATAATAATAATGTGCATGGAACAATGTCAAATAACACGTGGAATCAAGAGATCAAGGGTCAGTGTGGTCGTGTGGGTGGGTCCCTGAGGTGCTGGCATCATCAGTCCTAGGCCGGACTCTGCGAGTGTATCCCAGTGTCACTCCTGTAACATGAGTACCATCTGGACGAGTGTGGGTAATACCCTGCTGCTCCAACAGTCGGCTCATACTCGTAACCAGCCACTCTGAGTCCCTCCTCATACCATCAACAACGCCTCTCAAGGCTCTCAGCTCTCCCTCGACGCGTCCACTCTCTGACTCACCGTGCGTACAGGGACTGGTGGGGGTACTGGTGCCTGCGGCTCCTCCTGATGGGCTGGAGCAGCAGCCGGAGCTCCCGGAGGACCTCCCTGCTCCGCCTCTGGCCCTGCAGCTTTAGCGGGCCCCAATGCAACCCAAACGTAATCTCCCATAGCCAGCTGGCATATCCCAAGTCTAACCAAGTAATCCCTGTCAATAACCGGGAGATGGGTCACCACAACCTCCAGCCCCGCTGGAATCTCCGCTCCAATCACTCCAAAATGGCGGGCCAGCCTAGAAACAAAATGCCCGCCAGTCATATGACTCCTTCGATTTCTCCCTGCAGCTGATCGGTGGAGGTAGTGTGCCAAAAAGTGGGGGATGTTCACCGACAACCCCTCATCCATGCTCCTCAAGAGGAATAGGTCCAGAGTGGTCACCTTCTCAGGTGACTGACCCCTCCCAGCAATGGTAAGTGCTATCAGACGGTGGCACAGCCTCCTCATCGGCTCCCTGATCAAAGTGTAAGAGGGGGTGGAAGTAGTGATATCACCCCCGAAGAAATCCTGTCCCAGTAATCACTGAATAATCCCCTGTCAGGGACCGCTCTCAAACTATCATCCCAATATCTGCCAAACCCATCTGACTCAAGCTCCTCAACCGTATGCAAACCCATGGCTAAAATGAACTGTCTCATAGACATCTGCCTCGGCACGCCACCTAGTCTAAACACAAGGGTGTCAGCAATATCCAACCCAGTATCCGTCTCTCTGTAGTAGACCGTACTGAAAAACTCCATCATGAGCTCCCTCACCAAGGGCTCGTCAATCCTGAACAATCTCTCCCAAGCAGAAGATCTGAATACCACCTCCTCATCATCACCAGTAACAACCATCTCCATCCTACGTCGTAAACTCTCAACAGCATGTCCTCCCCCAATCAATCCCACATCAGCGAAATCCAAAACCTGTACCCTGAATATTCTCTTGAAGTAAATCGACTCAAGTCTCCGTAAGTAATCCTCCAAAGTGCCAGGGGTTAGTCCCATATTCTCGAAGCGTAACCACTGATGTCTTTGTGCAACTTCTGGTAATGCCATCTGAAATAAATTTTCAAAGTTAGTAAACAGTCTGCAAATCAGGTAGATACGGCGCATCTGATTTAATCAGTGCGGCGTATCTGCACAAAGTATAAGGGATGCGGAGCAAGAGATGAGATACGGCGTATTGGGATGCGTCGTATCTAGATTAAGTAATACGGCGTATCTAGAATTTTATTAATTTGGAAATAGGTCGATACGCCGCATCAATTAACCTAGATGCGCCGCATCTAAAAGCAAATCAGTATAAATAAAGGGGATCAGGCAGGCTTTTCAAGAATCCGTATCCGTGACGTAAACTACCACTAAATATCACAGTATCATTTACCCCTTATATCAGTTCTAATAGCTCATTGCACCACTACTAATCTATTTTCCCACTAAATGTTCAAAATCGAATTCATTTTCCCAAATTTTCGTTCAAATCAAACTAGGCCAGAAATTCGATTATTTACGCAAGTTAGATACGGGGGAGATCATCTAATACAAGCCCTAATCATATCCCTATATTAAATGCCCTAATCGAATTAATCACATAAACCCTAATTTTCATATCAAACAAGATTAAATCGAAATAGAACAATTACCTTAATTTTATGATTAGGTGAAGGATTATAGATCGGATTAAAGGATGGATTCGAGATAAATGTTCGGATTTAGAGTATAATTTCAATGTGTGTAAGCTCTTAACTGTGTGAGTTTTTGTGGTAAAAATATTAGATCCGGCGCATTCCCGTCGTATTTATAAGGCAAAACGATGCGCCGTATTGAAAAATTGGGATGCGCCGTATCTATTTAATCTCGTTGACTAGTCAATGAGTCCTTGTTGGTCAGAGATATGGCGCTTTGGATATTTAGATCCGCCGTATCTCTATGTTAGTGAACGAAATTTAAATAAGGAACGTACCTTGGCCTCCGCAACACAATTCTTTATATATCAAATTGGGGTAAAACGGTCACACCATATGATATAAATGAATTCAAAATAAGAGCAATAGGCATAAACGTTTTATTAATAACTGTAATCTTATTGTTTAGTGGATAGGGATTTATTCCGAGGTTAGGAACAAATACCGTTTTTAAGCATACAAAATTAAGATTACAATTTTAATCAGATGTATTATATGGATAATAAAATTGAGATTATATTGTAGAGAACTTCCCTTTGGGTTGGTTGAATAATCGAAGAAGTTACCTGGAATTATCTTTCAAGAATTTAAGACGTTTAATGTTACCAGTATTGAGTTTTCCTCCACTCTCGTTGTCTTATGTTTGATCACATCAGCTAGCGTCTCTCGGTTTGGTTCAGAACGTAATCTTTCATGGTGATGCTTGAGTCATCCTTTATCCTGAAAATAAACAACTTGCACACGAGAGTAGCGGACCGATCAAAGTAAATATCAAAAATCAACTATATTTATCAAATTATATTCGTCGTATTAACAAAGGTTAATGCGCCGTATTTTCGTTACGTTTCAAAAATATAAGATTTTTGATTCAGAAGATACGCCGTATCGACAGGTATCGATGCGTCGTATCTGTTTAATAATTCGAAAACTGTTTTTAATTAAAATAATAGATACGCCGTATCTGCTAAAGCAGATGCGTCGTATGGCGTTAACGTTTAGAAAATTTTTTTTATCAAAAACAGATACGCCGTATCTTGGGGAAAAGATGCGTCGTATCGAATTAATTAAACGCGTTGTATTTTATAAAAATTAAACGCAATACGCCGTATCTGAGAGATCAGATGCGCCGTATCGTTTGATTTAGCTCAGTACAACGATAGCAGAATACAAAAAATACGAAAAATAAAAACAAATAAAAAAAACACAAACGAAAATAAACACAAAGAAAAGCAAACAAATAACACACAAAAACAGAAAATATGCAAAATAATACAATGAATGCAAATTAATCTAATACACAACAGAATTAGCGGTTAGATAAAAAAAATAAAAAACCTAATTAAAATACTAATCAAATTAACAGATAATAACAATTCACTCCCCGGCAGCGGCGCCAAAAACTTGATGCGCGTGTATGTCGTTGCAGTTTAGCAGTATTAATGCCTACTCAAGTTTTAAATTTATATTTAGCCGACTTATCAATAACACACACACTTAACGAGCAGTGTACCCGGTCAGTATGAATATAATGGTAAGTAGAGTGTCGATCACTAAGAGTGGAACGTATTATCTAGTTATTCTAATCAGTATTTTAATATATTAAGTTAGCTATACAACCTATTCTAACGCAAGGGGGTTCAGCCTGAGAGACTGGCACGATTTGGTTGCAATTAAATAATAAACTAAACCAATAGGCACGAATCAGCGAATAGCACACACGTACACAGATAAATACTCGAGACAATAAGAAGATCTGTCCTGATAGATAAGTAGTTTGTCACTTGTTTTATTGCTAGTTTTATATGAAGTGTATAGTTCGATGCAACGCACCGAGATTAAGTCCTTTCTCGTTGGTTCTAATCTTATCGGCGAGTAAACCCTTAATGATTACTTATGACTATCCTATTTATCTTTCTTCCTACTTTTCTACAGACGATAGAAATGCACTAATAAAAGTCACCAAAGACATCAACATATAAACTTTAATTAATGAGAAAGCAGTTTTAAGGGAGTGCAATCTTTCCGTTGTCACATTACACAAGCCACCAATCTTGATGAATTAAAGTTTACTAACACAATAAAACAAAACTACTTAATGAATTAAACACATGCAGCACCTTCTTACAGCTCTTGTATCTTCGTTTGGGTGTGTCTTGTGCTGCCTATTCGACTGAATTCGTCCTAGGTTTCTGTACTTCGTACTTCGTATATAATATTATGCCTCTCGAATTCGTCTGGTCTTGGGGTATTTATAGTTTCTGTCTGAGGGTAAGATGCGGCGCATCTAGTAAGTAGATGCGGCGCATTGACTTAACTTCGCGTGGGGTCCAAGATTAATATATTCAGGAATATTCGTACACCGCCAGAAGATGCGGCGTAACTCCATAAGTAGATGCGGCGCATGTCCTCTTGTATCTTGGATCGTATCTGGTGAAATATTGATAGTGATGCGCCGTATGTAATAAGCAAGATGCGGCGCATCTGGAGCAGAACTTGTACATTTCAGTAGACTCTTAACTTCTTGCATGTTTTGCTCCATAATTAGTCCAAAATCGCCAAGTTTCACCAAATGCTTGTTTTTACCTGAGAATTACAATAGTAAACGATTAAGTATCAATCCCCATACATAATATAATATAACAAGTTAAATTAATAGGATAAATGATAGTAATAAAATGTACTTATTTGAGTTCATCAGTATTGCATGATAAATTAGTTGTGAAGGTACGTGGTTGCTGTTCTTGAGTATATTTTTGAACTGAGCGTTGAATGTGTTATCTTCTGATGTTATTTGATCTTCAAAACAAAACATAATTTATAAACAATTTTTTGTTTAATAAGTATTGTTAGGAAACAAAATGGGATATTTGTCTAACCTTGTTGTATTTGTTTTTTTTAGGTCTGCCCCTACGCTGGATAAGTAAGTCGTTCGCATTGTTTTCCATTGTTGAATAAATGGTCTGCTTTGGGATGTCACCTGGAAAAAGATGAACTTTAAAAAGCAGTTATCAAAGTTTGGTACATATAATGTTTGGCAAAATTTTACGCATTGTATAATTTCTTTATATATATATGTATATGTTTGGTAAATATCTATACCAAATCATATCTAAATAATTTATACTTATAAACACTATTTTATAAGAATGTATAATTTCTTAAAATATCTGTATATTTTTTTTGTAAATATCTATTCGATATTTTCCATTTGTAATTATCTGATAATAAATAAAGCTTTTGGTCGAAATTTTAAATTAAAAACCGATACATTTTTTTTAGTGTGTCTTTTTTTTTTTTTTTATTAAATATGAATTTTATACTAAATTGATAAGGGTTGTTGCAACGTTTGTTATATTTCAAGGATGGATTATATTTTATATTTAACATTATTTTGTTACTTTTATAATATAAACTTTTTAAGATATATTGTTTGTTAACAATAGATTATAACTTGTTTACATATAGTAGTATATATTTTCTTATGTTAAAAGTTGCATATGGAGTTTTTTTATATCTAGATGTAAATCTACACATAATGTCTCATATAGGAGAAACAGTTAAATTGATTATACTTGATAAAAGATGGTGTGCATGGTATGTTTGTGTTACTTTTAGTTTAGTATAGTGTTCTATTATACATGGTTTGTTTGCTATTATATATACATGTTTCTACACAAATTATAATGCAACTTTATATGAATCCTTAATTTTTTAAAAATAAAAAATACTACATGTTTTTTATACTAATTAAATATGTAAATTTCATTATTAATAAAACATAAATCCTATGAACATCTTAGAAATAAAATAGTAACAGTCGCAACTCTTTAAAATAAAAATACTCAAGAAACATAATTTTCTGAGATTCTTTGTATGCTTGATCAAATATCATCATCACTATTCTCATCCTCGGTCATTTCATAATCAGTAGAGCCGTCATTAATAAAACTTGCTATATCATCATTAGAAGATACAGATCTAACACTATATGCGTCTGAATCGACTTCCCGTACTTCGTCATCGATGTAGCTGTTAGAAACATATGTTCCCCGCACTTTTCCATCAATATCAACCATATCATCCCACATCTCATTGTCACTCATGTTATGTTTGCGTAAAAGCTCTCTATCATATTCCTCATCCATGGCTGTACATTTGTCTTGATCATCATCATCATGATATTCCTCATCTATGGATGTAAAAATAATAATAATAATAATAATAATAATAATAATAATAATAATAATAATAATAATAATAATAATAATAATAATAATAATAATAATAATAATAATAGATAAATAAATAAATAAATAAATTAATAAATAAATAAAAATAATTTAAAAAAACAAAATATATAAGTTCAAATTTAAATTTTCTAAATACCACCTACAAACAAATTTGTATATGGAATTACTTTTTAACAAATAACCTGTTGAAGATTCTTCATTAATATCCTTCATTAATATCTTCATCAAGAATAGTATACTTGGGTTTATAGTCAACTAAATCATAAAAAGGTTCATCCAGATCATTAATATTAACCCACACGCCTTCTTCAGATATGTTATTGTTGTTCTCATGTTCGTCATCCGTATCTTCATCATAGAGCATATACTTTTGTCGGTTCGATGCTATAGAGTCTTGTGTTGTTTTTGAATACATAAACGTATTTGGTTCTTCATCATCAGATATCTTTGATAGATCTCGGTAAGACAATGGACTTGTAAGATCCAATTTTTGTGACGCGTTATCTGCAAGAATCCATGGGAAAACGGGGTTCTACACACCAAAACATAGTTAATAGTTACTAACATATTATCTGTTATGGGGACTATTTGATTTATCCTATTATCTAGGCTAGCTTAATAATCTAGGATTAGCGGGGCTGTTTGGATTAGCCTATTATTTGAACTATGGGGGTTGTTTGGAATAGCTTAAATCTAATATTCACAATACTTATGAACATTGATTTTTGTACAATATATATGTTTTATAAAAATATAATGTGCAATTGTAAATTATTACCATTGGGTTTTTTTCCCCAAGATCATTAGCAGTCGGAGTTTTCACAACTGTTGATTGTGCCTTTTCATCATCAGATGAAGTTAGATCTACAACTTTGTTTGCTTGTGTCTTTTCATCGTCTGATGAAATCAGATCAACAACTATGTTGTTGACTAACTTGCCGTCTTCAGTCAGTCTACGGCGTTTACGTATAACTGGGAGAGGCTGCAATTATTACAAAGGTAGTTAGTTTTTCTGATTGATAAGTATTACATAATATGAATTACAATTATTTTTTATACCTCTTCATTGTCAACTATTTTTTGTGCCTTTTCATCATCTGATGAACTAACATCAAAAAATTTGTTGCTGACTAACTTGTTGTCTTTAGTCAGTCTACACCATTTAAGTGTAACTGGAACAGCCTGCAAGTATTAGAAAGATATTTAGATTTTCTGATTGATGAGTTTGACATAATACGAATTTACCCTATTAGTGATACCTCTTCATCGTCATATATCACAATGGATGGTTTATCTTTTGTGAACCTATCCTTATGGTTTGAGTGGTTAGAGTGGGTTTTAGTTGCTGCTTTTTTGTTTTCCTACATATAATTAACATACAAAAGTGTTAGTATTTGATATTTTATACAGTTAGTTTAATTTAACACAGAATTAATGTACTAATTTTGATTAAAACATGAATACCTTCAATGCCTTTGCTTTCACCATTGTTATTGTTTTTTTATAACAGTAATCGTATTTTATGATTGAATAATATATATCAAACGCCGTTATTTATAGAACATATAGGTGGATATATTTTAGGATTCGATTTCTTATGCATTAAATTTTTAATATAGATATAGATTACATATATATTTTAGATTACATATATCTTTTGAACATAATTATAGAATTGATTTTGTACATATTTCTAGGAAACTGGATATTTCAAGATTTTAATTTTTCTTTAATTTATCTATTCATAATTTAGATTGAATTGTGATACATTCATTGAGTATATGAAATTGAATAACTTATGAATGCTGTCAAATAGCAAGTGCAGTGTTACTCTTAAAATTAACCAATCAATCTTATTCCATTACATCAGATAACTTATGATGAGTTTGCCAAATGCAACTCATCATAAGAATAGCATTCTAGATCCTCATTATCAGTGTCATATTGTGTTTCATCAAACTCATAGTATTTGGGCCTTTGATTTTGTCTTCTGAATGCTGCAACTTCTCTCCAAAGTTTTTTTGCTTCATTTGTTACTCATTTCAATCTTTCTTGTCTTTCTTCATATTCTTTCCACATTCTTCTTTTAACCTTTACTTTCTCTGAACACCACCAATCATACCAACATGCCATACTTTCTAGTCCTTAAAACATACAATATGAAACATTCATTTAGAGAGTAATAACGTTATTAATAATTATAATATCTGGATAAATAGTAGGTAAATATCAACATAACTTTGGTTTCACAATCTTCCATGTCATTCTTTTCTGCAACACATATTTTCCTGCCATGAACATGTATTTCTGAATACAAAAATTAAAGCATAAATAGGTTTGTTACTTTGAATCTTTTGTCATTGAACTCTCTGCACAATCTTTAGTTCTGGATCGTTTCACATGTGAAGTCATCTTCAGTAAGTTGAAAGGCGTAAAAATATACTGCAAAGAAAAATAAATGGTCGATATTTTAGATTGGAAGTTGGAATGGAATTCATGGAACGTGTATTTAAAGTGATAATGTGGAAGTTGAAGAGGATGCAATTAATTTCGGTGAATTTCCAAGATATGGATATTTCTTAATATTATTTGGATATCTTTTTGATTTTGTTAATTTAGTACTATATTTTCTCAAAAGAAAATTACGTAACTTTACAAAATAACGTGATCTTGCATCAAAGTAGCAGAAATCAAACTTGCAAAATGGGTAAAAAATTGCAAATTAAGATTGACATAATATAACAAACATTACATATAATTTAAAACAATCATATTCCAACATTACATATTGTCAAATCTCATAGTACATATATTTTAAATAGATGAAACATTAAGATATAAATAAACTATCTTCAGTACTTTTATAAACTCCAAAAATTTTCTGCCGGTTTTCTTCTATGTCTTTATTACGATCTTCAATCTTCTTCTGATGCACCAATATAATCGCTTCATCTTCCTTGTTCTTTTCTTCTAGCATTTTGATATAGTTATTATAAACTTCAATAAAACTTTTTTCTGTTCCAAAATGCTCGGAATTACATTTTTTCCAAATAGCTTCAGATATGCCAAAGATTTGGTATTTTGAAGGAATAGGAGGAGGAGAAGTATATCTTCCACGTTTCTGTTTCTTTGAATCAAGATTTGAAGATGATGAATCCATTGAACTTTGAAATCAAAATATAATTAAACAATGAAAATATGATAGAAGTTGTTTGTTAAAGGTTTGTATTTATACACATTGTAAAGTCTCATCGTTTTAAATATTGAAAAAAAATGCAACTGTTTATATTCTAAAATAAAACCTTTATGCAATTAATTAGGATGAATTTAAAAGATCATACTATTTTTTTAAAATATATCAATATCTTTTTAATTTTTTTAAATTATTATGATATCTTGTGAATCAATGATCCACTTGTTTGGATATACAGTTGATTAGTACTGGTAGTTTGTTTTTAATACTGCTATGATACGATTAGTACTGCTACTTAAATATTTAGTGCTGCTCGTTATAGAAGTTAGTACTGCTCAACGTTATGAGTTAGTGCTGCTAAGTAAAATTGTTAATGCTGCTTGTGGTTTAGTGCTGCTTGTGTCATTTGTGATTACTTGCGTCAGATATCTTTTGTGTATTATCAGATATCGGATGTTGTATTCATTACTGCATATGTAAATTTGTACTGCCAGTTCAAAAAGTTATGTTAATATTGTTGGTAATACATCTCCTGCATCCTATAATGTTTGTTTAAAATTCAATAGAATAAAGGTTAATACTATTATTATTAAGAAAACATTATGTTTAAAAAATAAAAACCTATTCAACAATTAAACAAACCTATGGTATAAACTGTTTAGCAAAATTCAGAATCAAAAACATTGTTCAATGCAAATAAAGTGTTCAAAGAAAATATATTTTAAATAATATCAATGGCATTCAGTTTTGGCTTTATTCATTCATCCTTCTCCAAATTTACTGTCACCAGCCTCTTTTATGGGTTGTTTTCTTCTATTTCATTATCTCCTATATTAATCATTTCACGCTGTCTCTTCTTATCTCTTTCAGATGGTTGACCAATTGTAGTAGCATTACCATTAGGTGACGTTGTTTTGGTTTTCAGCATTGATGAAATGTTAGTTGCTTCATCCTATAAAAAAAGTTTAAAATTAATTACAATAATTTACTTTGTTGATTGGTAAATTTTTTCAAGAAACTAATGATTAGTACCTTAGTGTTTCCAGGTGTGGGGCAAATACTATCTTGTTCATCATGCTATAATATAAAACCAAAAGTAAGTTATATAACTTATGTGTCTAATTTACATACTCGTAGAATGTATATAGAAAATCTGCATGTGATACCTCATTCTCAACAATGGATGGCATTGCCGTGTCATTTGACGCAACCTGTGATGTTCAATCAATTTAAATAACAATTTTAAAGTTCTTTATTTTCAAAAACAAATTGTGGTTAGACGTATATCAAAGTAAAATAAATAATACCTTATTCACCACATCTATTGAATTATGTAAGTCATGTGCATCATCATGTAGATCATCTTCGGAATCCTGCAGCTCATCGCCAATAATATGTTGTTCATCTTTCGTAGCATGTAGTTCTTCATCCATTTCTTCTTTATCACCTTCCGAACCATCCAGGTCTTCTCCCTGTTCTTGTTCATCAACTTCAGAATCATCCAGATCTTCAACCATTTCTTCTTTATCTGATTCAGAACCATCCATATCTTCTCCCAGTTCTTCATCATCAGCTTCGGAATCATCAAGGTTTTCCCGCATTTCTTTTAGTTCATTTTCAGAATCACGCATGCCTTACTCAACATCTTGATCTTCATCTTCAGATTCATGTAGGTCATATGCCTCCTCTTCTAGCTCATCTTCGTAACCCTGTTTTTTAATTGTGTATTCCACTTATATTTTAAAAAAAAAATATTTAAAATTATAACATTATATTATAGCATACTTCATTGTTTAATTTTTTAATAATGTAATGTATCAAACCTCTTCGTCTAGGAAACCATTCTTGAAGTATTTGATTGTATCAACATCTTCAGTGACCTTTTCAGCTCGATAAATATGAATGTTATTGTTATGGTTAAACTCAATATATTTCACTTTGAATAGATATTGTTTTCCGATAATCTGATTAAGGTCATTTGGAAAGTATTCATCTGTATCCATGCCTTGTTCTTGCATGATCTTCCATGCTGTCAAGTTTGTCATCTTATGCACATTGTTATCAAATAGAATAACCTGGGCAGAACCACTATCATCGAATATACGAACAATGATCTTGAACCTACAAATGTAAATAAATGTAAATTAGGATTGGGTAGTACTTTTTCGTACAACAGAATGAATTATTTATGTTAATAGAATTTATTTTTTTTTTGTACCTAGATGCAACTGCATATGTTTCTCCATGTTTCATGCAGTACCACAATTGATTTTTGTTATTGGAAGTTGTCATTCCTTTAGATGTAATTGGTGTGACTCTAGTGCTGTATGATCTGCATCCTGTATAAGCCCAACCGCTATCATATTTTATGCTATGCACTATTGCATACACAACACAACATGTATCCTGCAATTTAATTTTAAATTTAGTTACGCAAATGTCTTAATTCACTGAACAAAATAATTTAATATACTATATGAAAACATTGATAACGCTTTCTGACCGGATCAATGCTACGAATCATTCCAACCAATTTTTTTACACAACCGTGCATAAAACTCGGCAGGGGTAACAACATGCATTGTCTGATTGTAGGCTTCAATTTTGAATCCACTTGCATCATATCCCTCTTGTTCTTCATAACTGTGTCATGTAAACATTAGATTTTGAAAAAAAATTGGACTAAATTTACTTATTTGTTATTTGCACTTATATTAGTTATTACCTTTTCTGAAAAGCCAATAACTGAGGTATATCTCTGTTTATAAATATCCTTGAACCGAATAAAGCATTATGGATTGATGGCTTGTCTGCTTTATGTGTAAGCGCAAGTAAATTTCATTACATAGTATCATTTAAATATTGCGGTAACTGTACAACAAATTGAATTAAAGTTTTACAAAACTTACTATCCCAGTATTTTACTTTCCCCATCATCAATAGAAAGTCTATATGACCAATTTTATCAAGTTTATGTTGGTATTCATTCCACATCAACGCCCATTTGTCCCAAAAGGTAACATCAAGCCTCAAAGATCTGCATATTGTGTTCTCAACATATGATTACAATTGTACATTTTTTTATATTAATTATAATTAAATTTAAGATAACGAACTCACTCGGAATCTTCTATGACAACTGTCCTACGTTTCTTTCGGCCGCCTACGCTATTGACGGATACAATATTTCCAATAGCTACGACAGTTCCGATAACATCTGCAGGTAAAAAAATGGATAATTGCCTTACAATAAATTATATTTTTTACATTTACAATATATATGTTTATTAGATATACATACCAACACAGTCATGCTCACGGTACTCATAGTCTCTATCCAATATACGACTGAATGGTTCATAAATGAAGCCAAGAAAGTTGTCATCTATGTGTTCAACTTTGGTCACATCCGTCCCTTTATAAAACGAAATTTTATACATGTGTGGTAACAGTGGAAACCTTCCACCATTTTCTGCTACTCTAAAGTTGGAGATTATATAACATTGACCCTCTTGCAACAGTGGTTCAAATTTAAACATCAATTCTTTTTTGATGTAAACCTGAATACGGTTAGACTGTTGCAACACTTGTTATTATTGGTGTCTTTATTTAATATGTAGAACCATATATAATTAGTAAGTAAATTAAATATACATCTTCATCTTGAAAAACACAATCAAGATTGTATGGATCGTGTTCTTCATTTAGTTTGTGAGAATGCCAAACAGATATGCACCTTCCTTTTATTGCAATATTAACAACCATAGGATTGATATCTTTTATTGGTATTATTGTGCGCTCCTTTATGTTTAGTCCTGTCAAATTGTACACATAGTCTTGATATGAACTGAACTAAAAACATATATATTTTGAATAATAAATTCTAACCAAACCTTGTGAATGACTTCCAAAACTGGAAATATTGCTTCCAGTGCTTTTCCTTTGGCAAGAAGTTATTCCTACATATATTCAAATATAATATCAGTTGGCAATTTATCAAATCATGTAAAATAAAAAATGTCCATTTATTATTTCGTTAACAAAATACCTGTAGAAGCAGATCCAGCAGTAGATGTATGCATCCCTGTGGATTTCTTTCTATATCCATTAACACCTGTAAAATGATCAATATGTTGTTGTGATATAATGAAAGTTAACAAAAACATACACTCAATAATTTATAACTAAATTACCTGTTGAGGAGATATTTAAATTGGATGAATGAGCTTTTGAAGTTTTTCCACCCCGTGTCATTAACCCTATATAATTTTTTAAATTTTTATTAAATAAAATTATAGAATAAGTTACAGGCACTTAATAATAATGAAACTAATTGATGGCACATAAACAAAGATGGAATTACCAATTTCAGCATTCTACTGATCTAAATGTGTATCCCAAGACGTTGTCTGGTACCCAAAATTTCCTTTTGGACGTGGATTAATGGCTCATGTAAGTTAATCAGTATGTTATTCTTACACTGTTATATTTTCAATTTTATAACCATTGGAAAATAAATTAATTCATAACAATAATACCTGTTGGTGGACTTCTCAAATCTTTTTGTTGATGTCTGATGTATGCCATCCTTTTTGATTCAATCATTGAGGTTGATTTCCATAATAACGTTTACAAAACATTTTATCCGATTATTAAAGTGATGTCATTCAAACATTAACATACCAAACTTTGAAATAATGTATAGTAAGGAAATCAATTACACAATATACACACAGTGTACACAAATTATTTGGATTAATCTCAAATTATAATACCTTGTGGTTTTCTACCTGGTGTGTTCTCTCAAAACATGGTTGTCACTGTTTTAGTTGTTCTATTATTGGAAAGTTCAGTACCTGAGTATTCAATAAACATATATGTAAATAAACTTTATAATTAATCATATCCTCATTCAATACTTTTAAACCATAATACATTGACGATGTGTTTTTGATGTGCCACCCTCAATCAAGCTTGCAACCACTGCAGTTGGTTTCTTTGTAGGACCTTTAACTGATACAAATATTAAAGTATATATGTTTTACTAATTGTCCTTAAACTTTTACATATATGGACCATTAACATAATAATTTTAAACCAAATACCTTGTTTCTACTTTACTGGTGTATCACTTTCAAACATGCTCGCATCTGTTGTTGTACTTTTAGGTTTTGAAGATCTCACTGATGGAAAAAGTTAAACGTTATATGTGAGTAAAATTAAATTGAAAATCAACTCCATTATCATACTAAAGTAAAAACATAATACCTTTTGGTTGCGTAACTGGTGTGTCACTTCCAATCATGATCCCATCCATTGAGTCTGCTTTATTTTTGATAGCCTTCCCATCTACAAATTCAAACAAAACTCATCCATGTAAATATAAAGTCTATGAGGGAAACATGGTTAACATAAGTCATTACACACAATATGCATTCTCATAATAGAACTCCATAGTAAGCTAAACCCAACACATACTTCTTATGCTCAACATGTTTTATAAAGAAGTTTCAATTTTACTATTTCATCTATGTCGGACATCATGTATAACACAATCATATAAGCTTTTAATCAGACAATATCGTTGTATTAAGAATATGTTAATGGTCATATAAGTTATCAATTAGACAATATCAATGTATTAAGAATCAATATTAAAATAAAAACCATAAAATCTATAACAAAAATATTGTCATAATACTTTTAAAACATAATACCTTGTGACTGCTTTGATGGTGTGTCACTTTCAAACCTGATGGCATCCATGGTAGTAGTTTTCTTCTTCACAGCTTTTGAACCTGAAACAATTATTTAAACATTGATAAGCAATTTAACACAATGATATAAACTATGAAACAAAGAATATCAGTTTGTTTATTTAACACACAACATCAATATAATTAACTAAAGAATGTCAATATTAAAGGTATGATAAAAACAAATTAAAAGCACAATACCTTGTGGATGCATGGTTGCATCCATTGTAGTAGTTTTCTTCTTCGAAGCTTTCAATACTGCAATTTTAAACAGACATATGTCTCAACTCATTGAACAAAGGTATTAACACAATTTCAATAAACCCTATTATATTAACTAATTTATTTAACAAACAACATATACAAAACAAATCATCAATACAGTACCTGATGCAGGCTGTTTTACATTTGTTATATGTTGTGGTGTACTTTTCCCTTCTTGGATATCTACAGCAACAAATATACATCAAGATACAAAGCATACATATGTAATTTATGCAAGCACAAAATAAGACGCACAACATTCATTGTATCATGAATTAAATACAAATTATATGTAACCAAATTATTCAAGAACACAATACCTTGCAAACAACTTTCAGAATGTCTTTGCCGCTGCATATTTGATTAGGGTTGCTATGTAGATCGATTTCTGTATATTAAAAATACGTATATGTTTGTAGATGCGTAGTTAACGATTTATATATAGTGAAAAATTAGGGCTACAATTGTGTGAATTGTAGATATCTGTAAACTATTTTTGGAGATAAAAGATATCATAGAATACATTCTAAACTTATCCTCATATGAATCAAACTGCAATAGGTATGCTATTCGGATTAATCTTCTCAAATACTGTCTATCCTTCCTTCCTTGCGTTTATAGATTTTAGTTTGTAGAATAAATACAAAACATTGTGTTGGTGCAGTGGTTAACATGTGATTAGCACTTACTTACAAACCCATGTTCGAATCTATGCTTATGTATTTTTGAACAAATAAATTCCGGAATTCACAACCCAAAAGAATGCTTATGTGGCTTAATTGTTATAACATGGAATTAATGAATGCCTAGTTGGACTTCCATGTCATTGATGACGTCGTACACCTCCAGTTATATATATATGTTATAGGTATATATATATATATATATCTATACATTATATATAACAGGAGGCGTTACACGTAGATAATGCCATATAAACGCCACCTCAATGCCACATAATCAATTTCAATGCCACCTCAATGCCACATAATTAATTTCAATGCCACCTAATCAATTTATTTTGTATTTTTATAATTAATTTCGGAAATCTTTTACCATTTATTTTAAATCCGGATTTTTTTTTCAAAAAGAATGTCACAAGATTCGAACATGGGTTGTAAACATGTTAGACATACATCTTTACCACTAGACCAACACATCACTTGGTATGTATTCTGCAACTTATAATCTATAAACAGTGCAAGTAAAGTTTGACTTAAAAAAACCCTAAGCCCATCAAAAATCAATACACGATCAGTCCCTATAACAAATTATTTACCATATCATACTGTATTTTATTCATTCAGGAAAAAACACAACTGCATAACTAAACCCCTATTCAATCTGTTATCAATCTCTACCCTTCCAAAAAACCCAAAACCCTAAATCGACAACTTCTGCTTCTCCTACCATGTGGCCATACAATGCTTTGGCTTGCCTAAAAGAGATGGAACAACATCACAGGTAAAAGTCAGTGTTACAGTGATTATGGATCGCGTTTAGATCTGTAATTCTTGGAATAAATGTAGACCATAACTTAATTTTTGATTTATATCCTGCAAAGCATCAAACAAGATAAGTGTTAGGCAACCCTTATCAAACATATACGGGAAAAAAATTCTTCAGTTAATTCATAATATATTTTCCTAAAAACCCTAATATCCTTTTTTCCTCACAATTTCCTCTAATGATCAATTCACTATGTTTTCTTCATCATAGGTATGCAACCATGTATGGCCGCTACATCTGAAAGGTGGATCGACGGGTCGCTGTTTTGGCCTCCTCCGCAAGACCCAGAACAATGCAAGGTATAATAATTCATGCTCATGATATATGTTAATTCTGGATGTAGGTTTTGGGATTTGTATCCATCCTAGGATCGGTTCAGGGTGATTTGCAAATAGGGTTTTATTCGAGTTCATGCCCAAAAGCAGAAAATATTACAAAAGACTATGTGAATCAACATATCCCAAATGCTCCATGGCTTGCGGCTACTCTTATCAGAATGAATTTCCATGATTGTTTCGTCAAGGTTAGAATTATTTTTATTTTCTTATGTTATAAAATTATTGTGGTCCACAATGTACCCCTTAGATCAAACAATGACATGATATACGTGAAACATGTACTAAGTTCTATGTAGAAAATGACTTTTACCCATGCTAAATTTATTAGTTGTTGTTTTGGACAGGGTTGTGATGCATCAATTCTTTTGAATTTTACTTCAGCTTCAGGGAATCAAACAGAAAAAGTGGCAACTCCAAATCAAACTGTAAGAGGGTTCGATTTTATCGATAGATTGAAGAGTTTGCTTGAAGTGGCATGTCCTGGTATTGTTTCTTGTGCTGATATTATTGCTCTTGCTACTAGAGACTCTATTGTTGTAACGGTAAGACTTGAAAAACTTCGATACAAACTAAATCCAGCAAGACGTAAATATCATCTAAATGTTTGTATATTGTTTTTTGTTTCATTAAAGGGAGGACCTTCTTGGACAGTACCAACATGCCGAAGTGATGGGCTATTCTGTAATGCATCTGAGGTGTTAGCTCAAATCCCTGCTCCATTTGATAACATCACTATCCTCACACAAAACTTCGCGATTAAAAGTCTTAATTTGAAAGACCTTGCTTTGCTTTCTGGTACGTGACTTTGATGGAAGAAAGCATTCCGAGAACATGAATAAGATACTATATCCAGCTAAATTCATTGAACATTGACGAGATTTATCGGAATAAGTTGTGTATTAGAACTTAGAAGTGTGTTGATTAGTTGGTGTTTTCGGTTAGTTATGGTGAGAGTGAATGTGTTTGGTTAGTTTTAGGGGATGTGGTAGGGATACAATAGAGATTGCTACTATATCTTTGTTCTTTAAATGAGTTGCACCTTTATAAAATTTGTCACTCACTGATTATTTATTGTTTATTGATAACTGATGTTATTGTGATTGTACAGAGCTGTCAAAAGTTCACAACTCAGAAAATGAAAGTGAAAAGTAGTGTTTCGATGTAGTGTTTAATTGGAGTTGCATATACATATTGTTGTTTAGCACTTTGGTCGAGTGAGCGGTTATGATCATCAGTTCGGCTTCGAGGGTGTTTGGACTTATTTAAAATATATAAAATAGGAAACTACAAAGGACGGGCCTTCTGAGAACGCGGCAATAGGCGAAGGGCCAGCATTAAGGCTGAAAATATGAAAACAGATATGACAGTGAGTTCGCTCGACTATCACCGGCTCATGTTTATGCTTTTCATATTACAAATTACTTGATATCACCGGTTCACGTGTATGTCTTTTAGATTTTCTTATATCCCACTTCCTAATGAAATATATTGTCCAACTGATCTGTTGTTTATTTGATTTTTTATCAGTCGGATGACGTTGAATGCGAGACTGTTAATGGAAGTAAGACGGATGGACATCTGAAGAACCCACTTTGTACCAGACTTTTTAAATTCAATCTACCCATCCCCGGCTGCTTGGTAGCACACAATTTAGGTACTCATTTATATTTATCCTTGCTCTAATTTAATATTTCTGTTTTCAAGGTCGAATTCAGAAAGCAAGAAGGTAGAGATGTCAGAATTCCAAATCAACCAAAAGGTTGTTTTGACTTTACTGGTCTTGCTTTCACATATCTCATCTTTTTCTGACTATATCCTGATATAATATATTTAGATGAGACCTTGAGCAACTGCTACTTCTATATCTTCAGAAAAGATGATAAATACAGTAGAGAACTTTACTTGCTGCAACCGCAACAAAAGCAAAGCTGTTTGCAGATCGTGAAGAACGGGAAAATTCAAATGGTGTCTGCTAATATCATTAATCATCAGGTATAGTTGAATGACCTATTTACCCGATGTTATCTATAAAACATTTTAAAGGTATTGACATTTGCCCACCATCTACCCATTCCCGGCTGCTTGGTAGCACACAATTTAGGTACTCATTTATATTTATCCTTGCTCTAATTTAATATTTCTGTTTTCAAGGTCGAATTCAGAAAGCAAGAATGGTAGAGATGTCAGAATTCCAAATCAACCAAAAGGTTGTTTTGACTTTACTGGTCTTGCTTTCACATATCTCATCTTTTTCTGACTATATCCTGATATAATATATTTAGATGAGACCTTGAGCAACTGCTACTTCTATATCTTCAGAAAGGATGATAAATGCCGTAGAGAACTTGACTTGCTGCAGCCGCAACAAAAGCAAAGCTGTTTGCAGATCGTGAAGAACGGGAAAATTCAAATGGTGTTTGCTAATATCATTAATCATCAGGTATAGTTGAATGACCTATTTACCTGATGTTATCTATAAAACAATTTAAAGGTATTGACATTTGCCCACCATGTTTCCTTGTGTTACTATTAAGAGCCTATCCAAGGTTTTGGACTAACAATGAAAAAAATTAAATTACATATTTTTTGGTGAAGAGTATTAACTTCACGTCTCAGTGGAAGTACACTATAGATTTTATTTTCATGCATCAGTCACATTGTCGATAAGTGGAATTTTAATGATCCTGTAAATATGTGCACGTTAAATATTTAAGTTTGTTACTACATGTCGGTAAGTGGAATTTTAATGTAAGTACATGTTTTTTTTTCAGTTAATTTTTTCTTCATCGTCTTCAGCCTCATTATTATCTTGTGATTTTCGTGGTCAGAGACTCACTGTGCAAAAATCAAAGCTGCCAAGAAATCGTGCGGTTTCTGGTGTTACACAAGCTGTTTTAGCGACCGAGACAGCTTCTGAGGTACATGGTTACATTGTTTGCTCTTTTTTGTAACAATTTCTCATCATCATATTAGATAGTTTAAGTACTTTTAGTACATGTGTCACATTGGAGTGGATTTATAGCAAAACTTTTGTAAATTCATGTAGTATTTTATTGTGCAATGCTATACGTTCTATTAATATAACTGAAAACGCAAATATAATTCAAGTCTTTTGAGTTTTTTTATGAGGTGTATGTGTTCGTAGATAGATAAATGCATTGTTTACACGATATTGCTAGCTGTTAGCCTTATTATAACACAAGAGTCTTAGGGGCTGTTTGGAAGACCTTATTTTGCTTGTCTGTGGATTTCTTTAAATCTAGAAAAGGTCATAAGCTACAGAAAATAGGCTTATGAGCTTATTAAATTGAGCTTGTGGATTTATTTAATCCATTAGCTCAAAAGTCCCTTTTTAAGGTATGAACCAGCAAGTGTAAGTAACTCTTATTTGTTTTTTAAGCCAATTTGATGAACGTATTAGCTTATTCAAAAATTTATGAGCTTTATAAGATTATTTTTAACAACCAATGCAGATTTGTTATAAGTTTAGTGAATGTTTAACAAACAATTACTACGCTTTCAATAAAAACTTATAAGCCTGTCGGGTAAGCTAAGCTACATACCCCTATAAAGTTTTTGCTTTCATGTTGTTGATAATAGCCTAATAGTAATGCAGTAGAGATTTGGTTTCACTTACAGATGATATAACGTGTTCTTCATTTAATAAAACTCACAAATTACATCATCACCAATTCTTACGGTGCATTTCTAGATCGTAGCATTTGTCGTAAAGCCGAGGTTGCATACCATTCATCTAATTATGTGGAAAGAAGAAAAGCCTAGAAGAGTTATAGTTCTGGTTTCTGCAGATGTTATTCAGCAGGAATTATCGATGCTTTCATAAAAGGCATGTCTGTTCCCTGCCAGTAAACTACTTTGATCACTGATTATATCATCAAGGTTAGTCACTTTTTTTTTTTTTTTTTTCACTCAATGCTCTTCATCCTAATATTATAGCCACTGCAGAAGACGTAAGTAACTGAGGTTTTCTGCTTTAAAAATCTTAAAATCTGTTAGCAAATGTATGTATTTCTGCGTGGATCATTTAACTATTGGGTTGCTTTTATCGGGTGTTTGGATTAGCTTCTTTGGAAGTGCTTAAGTCACTACAATAGGCATCTTATTAATACTTACATAAGTCCTCAATAAGCTTTAATTTTTGGGCTGATTGTGTTGTGAAACACAACCATTTGGTATTCAGATAGTTGCATCATACATAACAACCACGACGGAGATTAAGAGCAGCATTCTGTTGACTTCAGGTTGGTGAGTTGCAGATTGACAAGGTACGGTTTCCTTCATTTGAATAATTTCATGTTTAAAAAGGGTGTTTAAAGTTGTCATTGTAAGATTGAAAGTCTGGCTTCGTCTTAGTGATTATATGATTTTGTGCAACTAAACTGGGCAGGTTATTATTTTATCAAAGAAGGGTAGTTTAGGCAAATCAAGACTAGATATCTTTCTTTGTGTATGCGGTTATACCAAAAATTTACAGAAAGAATAGTGGGCATGTTTGCAAGTTTTAAGCTTGAAAGTTGAATTGCAATGTCCTAAAAATGATCAAGTACTCTATAAGTTTTATTAAATGTCCACAATTAGGTGTTTACTGTCCATGAAGTGAAAATTTAATTTCCGGTTGAATGATTTGATCATAGTATAATTTTGATATGGATCTTGCAGCATCTGATTCAATGGTGACGATAATAAAAGATCCTTAAGCTATCATTCTTATATAAAGTTGTGTTTTTTTTGCAGTGGAACCATATAATTTGCTGCACAATAATCATATAATAAATTCAAAATGCAATCCTGAACACCCAATATTAATCAGGGACTTGAGTTATTGCTTGATGAACGCCTCCTTGATGAAGGGGAAGCATGCTAAAGAAAGCCTGATCTTTTAATGTCTTTATCAGCAAAGACCTAGCAAGAAGAAAATGGATAATCTAAATCATGAACGTGTAATTTATTGTATAATACTTTTGTTAGAATTCTTATAAGATGAAAGATGAACCTGTGCACCAACATCCTTAGTAGTGTATTTGACACTTGATATAATACAATAACAATTGCACCAGCTTTGATTATCGCGCTCATGTATGATATTGATATATTGGCCTAAAAATACATGAAAATTTTGACATCGTATGTGATTTGTGGTTTAATCAATTGCTTTGAAAACTAAAGCCCCCCTTTTTTTAAATTAATTGAGTAGCAGACCACTGAAGTCAGAAGTTGGGAGGTCTGAAGCAGTACAAAGGAGAAAAGTTGAGCCGACATTGAAAATGTAGGTAAATTATAAATATATGTGTTTGAAAAGAGTTTCACTGCGGTGTGTTTTCATTTGTGTTTGTAGTCTTTCACTTAATTTGACGTGCTCTTCTTGGGTTTGGATAGGTGGCGCTCAAGTGTAGACAACCTGGTATATGGATTTTGTTTCAGGAGGGGTCGACACACCTCCACATACAATAGCAGCTTCACGCAAAGGTGAGGTGCGTACATATACGTTATCCAGTCGCCGTATGTTATTTTGCTATATGTATTCGGTCGTATTAAACCACCATCACTGTTGTTGTTTTATGTACTCATCATTCAACCCCAACGCCTAAAACAGTGGACGATCAATCAACAAAGACATCATTGGCTGCCCAGCAAGGTGAGTCTTAGACAGTTAGTTAGCCAATGTGCGTATGGGATGAAAACTCTTTGTACAGTAGGAAAGCCGCTCTTAGATTTCAATCACAGGTATTTTTCCTTTGTGTAAGGTTTTGATTTTTGCTTTTATGTGTGTTTTTTTGTCGATATCTAGAAGAATACTGACAAGGGAAAGAGAAAGCTCGGTGATATCTGTTACCAGCCTCTTAACGTGTCTTCTTTGGTCTCGGCTGTTACTTTATGTACGCCTTGCATTATTCCTTTGTTGGTGTTTTCCATTTGACTTTCACGCCTGTATATGTCAACAACTGCATCTTCGTATTTCTGATTTTAGGTGACCAGCTATTTCATATGCGGCCCACGTCAGGTAGAATTAGTGTATCACACGTGTAGGTGAGAAGCGGTCATACAAAAATCTACCAGAAGGATATTGTTGATGTGTTAGATAAGCAGCTGCTTGAGGGAATGGGCGTGCTCCTGACAGAAGAAGAGCAACAGAAATGTGAAGAAAGAGTAAGCATTTATTTTCCTTTTGATGTAACAATTTAAGTTAAGGTACGAGTTACCCATTTGAGAATGTACATCATACCTCACGTGTGGTCGCGGCTTAACAGTAAATTTTTTGCACCACAAATACCCACCAGTCTTTATATATATACATATATATATATATATATATATATATATATATTATATATATATATATATATATATAATATATATATATATATATATATCTGTGTATATATATATATATATATATTGTATATATATATATATAATATATACATATATATATAATATATGTATATAATAATATATATATATATATGTATAAATATATAATATATATATTATATATATATATACATATAATATATATATATATATATATATGTATATACATAATATATATATATTATATATATACATATATATATGTATATACATATATATATATGTATATATATATAATAATATATATATATATATATATATATATAATATATATATATATATATATTATATATATATATATATATATATATATATATGTATTATATATATATATATATATATATATTATGTATTATATACATATATATATGTATGTATATACATATATATTATATATATACATATATATATATATATATACTATATATATATGTATATAATATATATATATATATATATATATATATATATATGTATATGTATATATATATATATAATATATGTATGTATATATATATATATATATATATATGTATGTATATACATATATATATGTATATAATATATATATATATATATGTATATATATATATTATATATTATATATATAATATATATATATATATATATATATGTATATATATATATTATATATATAATTTATATAATATTTTATATTATATATAGTATATGAATATTATATATATATATATATATATATATATATATATATATATATATAAATATATACACATATATATATATATATATATATATATATATATATATATATATATAATATATATATATACATACATATATATATATTATATACATACAATATATATCTATATACATACATATATATATATATATATACATACATATATATATATATATAATACATAATAATATATACATAATATATATAATATAATACATATATATATATATATACATATATATAATATGAACAATATAGCGGTTGCGGCTTAGTTTATAACATAATAATGGTTGGTGTTTTTTAGGTATAAATGAACGGGAAGCGGCAGGCTGTAGTGGTCTACATTCCTTACAACATTAAATTAAAAATACAAGTCATGTCCACACGTCGGGTGAATACATAAGAAAAAACTATAAAAGATCACTAATATACGTACATGATTAAATTAAAAAGTAAAATTACAAGTCATGCCCGCCCATCGGGCGGGCTTCGAAAACTAGTATATATATATATATAGTATATATATATATTTATATAATATATAATATATAATATATATATATATATATATATATAGTATAACAATAACTATGAGGTCATGTTGTCGTGATTCGTCGAAAGAAATCACAAAGAAGTTGTGGTTGTTTAAAAGATATAACAATAACTTGAGATCACTGTATTTTGATTCTATTCATCGTAGTAGAACTTAAGGTTCTACAATAAATAACTGTAATCATAACATGAGGTTATGATACATTTTGATTCCCGAAGGGATCATAATAAATCTTGAGTATCTTAATATATATATATATAAACAATAACATGAAGTTGTATCATTGAGTTCTCTTTATATAATCATAACAAAACATTTTTCTGGTTTTTGTAGACTATAATGGAGCTTGCTTTAGATAAGAAAAAGAAGAAACAAAAATTTAAGAATCTCTTAACTTTCATAAACTATATACGATTGAGGGTTCTTTTCTTTCAATCAGACGAGATATACCAAAATTAAATTAATTTTGCGAACATACTTGTTATTTAGATGTTGGTTCACGTGAACTAAACAACCAATAATCATAATATTATAAAAAATAATGGCATGATGATATTGTATATTTACATGGGATACACTATATAAACGGGGTCTAGGGGTCTACTACCCCGGACGGGGCCTACTATGGAATGTACGGATGTACTTTTTTTTTTTTTTTATTTTGTCTTTTGCTGTTTCTTTTTTTTTTTTTTTTTTTTCCAAGTTTTTTTGGTCCTCATTTTTCTTTGTCCAAGTGCATTTTTTGTCCAAGTGCAGATTGCACAAAATTTTATCCAAGTGCAGAATTGCACACAAAACACAAGTCCAGTTATTTTTTTATTTTTTTTGTCCAAAGTTTTTTTGTCCCAATTTGTCAAGTGCAGATTGCACAAAATTTTGTCCAACTGCAGATTGCACTATCAAACACCAAGTGCAGATTGCACACAAAACACAAAAGGAAACAACAATCTGAGCTACAAAACACAAAACAGATTCCACACAAAATAATACGCTCTGATTTGAAAACGTAATCGTCATCGCCAAGTATATAGATTTTTAGTAGGCTCGGATTTGAAAACGTAATCGTCATCGCCTTATAGTCTCAAAATAATAGGCTCGGATTTGAAGGTTGCAAAGTGATAAAAATATCACTTTGCCATCCATTCGGTTTTTAGAAAACCATTCGTCATCGCCTTTTTGTCCAAGTTTTTTGTCCCAATTTTTTTTCCAAGTGCAGATTGCACACAACTTTGTCCAAGTGCAGATTGCACACAAAAGGCAACAACAATCTGAGCTACAAACCACAATCAGATTCCACACAAGCAGAAAAAAAGGGTAGAAATATATTGACCCTCCCTAAATCCAACACAATACACATGTTACACAAGTGAAACACAATACACATGTTACACAAGTGAAACACAGCCTGTAATATTCTCACAAGCTCAATAGTAAGATTCTCAAAATGCAGCTTTGCAAGATTCTCAAAACTGCAGCTTTGCTCCATTATAAACAAAGCAAACTATCACAGCCCACTATCAAACTATCACAGCCCATTTTGTGCAATCTGCACTTGCAAAAAACTTTGCCAAAATCAAACTATCACAGCCAACTATCACAGCCCTAACCAAAAGGGGCTGCTAACCAAAAGGGGCTACTAACCGGACGGGTCACAAGGTATCAAGCACAAGGTATCACAAGGTATCAAGCACAAGGTATCACAAGGTATCCCAAAGAAAGCAGTATCACAAGGTATCAAGCACAAAGCAACAAGGTATCAAGCACAAAGCAGTAGCACAAAGCAGTATCACAAGCCGAAAATGTCGAATTCACCATTTTACACACAAGAGGTAATACTAAATTTTGCGCTTTTCAATATAACATTAGGCTCAGATTATGCATAAAGTTTTTTCATATATGGCTGCAACATCAAAGGTAGCAAAATTAAGTTTTTTTTGCCGTCCATTCGGAAATGCCATGCCAAAATCATGTTTTTTTATAAATCATCATTGCCTTATCTCAGTTTTTTTTTTTTTTTTTTTTTAAAGAAACAAGTTTCAAATCAGCTTAAAATAACAAACTGCTTAGCAAGCATATAAGCAGTTTGTTATTTTCAGTTTCATCACCAAACTCTCTACATAATAGAGAGGGTTAAACTAAAAAACTAGCCATAAGCAGTTTGCCAAGAAACCCTCTACAAACACTACTAGAAAAACAGCCATTCTTGACTCCAAATGCGAGTCAAGAAGAGCCTTTATGACGCGCAAATGCGAGTCAAGGAAAGACCCGTCATAAAGCTTCATGACTCGTATTTGTGCGTCATCCTTCTATGACTCGCACTTATGACCCACGTTTTATGACTCTCCTTTTTGCGAGTCATAACCTAATTTTTTTTTATATGACTCACGTTTTATGACTCTCCTTTTTGCGAGTCATAACCTAATTTTTTTTTTTTTTTTTTTAAATTAATTTTTTTCAGTTCCTAATTTTCTATTAAATGACAATTAAAAACCTGATAATCCAAAATTAAAAACACAAATATCAAAATAACGCATTTCATATATATATACACCAAAGTAAAGTATCAAAACAGATACATAAAATCTAAACTCATAATCCATCATGAAACAATTGTTTTCACAAGTGTTCCTCACAAAAGCCAAGATAAACCACTAGAAACAAATACCATAAACCTTCTTCAACGATTTGCCTTGGCAACTCGTTCAATCTCGTGATATAGAGAAAAAAGGTGATGCCACATACTTTGCAAATACTGAGTACGACGCCAGCTTTGAGAAGACGAACGGCCACAGCTTCGCTGGTGTATACCTATAAGAAAAGCAAAGATTCCGTATGAGACAACTGTTATAGCATCGATAGTAACAAACAAATGCAGATGGTTCTATCCGAAAGTGGCAGCTATTACTAACCATCAGATGTGCTTGCACCAACATCAGGCGAGGCACTTGCATGAGCCAAAGACGTATCGGAGGGCTGCTCATCAGTTACTGAAACAAAACCTTCGGTTCGCTGACCACTTACTGAAATAGAATCGCTGCCCATAAAACGGACGCACCCTGATTCGAAATTTAAAATCGTTGGTACATGGGCCGATCCTGCAATAAACAACGAAATCATTAATAACAACTTATAAAGCAGCAGCTGAATGTTTATGACGACACACAAAAATGTAGAAAAGCATTACCCGCATAACTGTTATAGGATTGATAGTGACAAACAACTCGAAATGGTTGTATACAAAAGTAGTAGCTATTACTAACCGTCGAATGTGATTGCACCAACACCGGGTGAGGCAGACACATGAGGCAAACACGTACCGAAGGGCTGCCCACCAGTTCTGTAACAGTAGATGCATCAGGAATTGCAGATGCTGCTGCTTCTGCATCAGGAATTCCTTCTGTCAAATAGTAACATAAGGCATCATCATGAAATTTGTACCACAATAAAAATCTATTTCAAAGTGTGTAATGTCGAAATCAAACATTCAGGTATTGTCTCTTTTGGTTTACTGTTTCAAACTCTGATACATTATATAGATTATTATAATCACACTATTTTTTTTCATTAATGGCCAGAACAGCATAATGGGTAAAAACCGTAAAAAAATATTGGAGGTTGTATTTGCTGGCACTTATCTTGACCCTATACATTGCTTCAAAGTGAACTGTTATCTCAGAGTTTGTTTGTTGCTTCTACAAGACTGTTACCAGTTTGGATGGTACTAGCTATTCAAGGCCTAAACACATGGTAAACGTAAGTAATTTCTTGATTTTGTTTCAGTTTATACCAGTTTGGATGGTACTAGCTATTCAAGGCCTAAACACATGGTAAACGTAGCTATTCAAGGCCTACACACACCTTCACCGAAGATGAAACACGAATACTACTACCATAACAAACTAAGCACGCTCACCACAATAACAATATAATAAGATCAGATGATTACCAATCTGTTAGCGGTTGAATCCCAAAGCTGCACATCAGAACTGTTTAAGCCAACTGAGATGTGACGACCATCGGGTGCCCATTTAACACTTGTAACAGGACCGCTTTCATCATCAACTGTCACGAGTTCTGATGTGTTACCATCGGTAGCATCCCATAGATACACTGTGTTTCATCATCAACTGTCATGAAAATCTAAATGTAACAATAAATTTAGCTAAAATAGATGGATTATTACCTGAGGAATGTATCTACGGGATTTGACTATCTTCGGCTGATGGACCGGTGCAGCAAACAAGTCACTGCATGAACATTTAACATCACAATTAGCATAAACAGCTTCAAAATAAGATGTATAATGAGGTTTAATAGATAAAAGGGCATACGCTTTCTTTTATGTGTTCATATACTGAGAATCATAATAAGATTTCGTTCGATGCCTTCGCATTCCATCAACTGCAGAACTTTAACTGTCTGCTCACACAAACCCTGCGTAAAATATTACTCCGTAATTAAGAACACTTTACGAAAGTTTTATAGCTAGTGTTAAGCAAAAAATCAATGTGATAATAGCTTGTTGGGAATTAAATATTCTGAAGTTAGAGTATTAGAAATTACTCTAAGTCAAAGGTACTGCTAGTACATCAAGGTACTGCTAGTACATCAAGGTACTGCTAGTTCATGATCAAGGTACTGCTAGTAAATCAAGGTACTGCTAGTTCAAGTTGAAGGTACTGCTGATCAGTGACTCATAGGATAAGATCGAAAAGATATTTATTGTATTTTGGTCAAACATATACGGTAGATAATATCTTACTCCATGTGCTTAGTTAACAAGTTGTATACATAGATACATGTTGTATCTTATGTACTGACACCAATATGAATAAGTTAAACAAGTAAGTCGGTCAAGACTTTTAAGCAATTTGTAAAGATCTTTTGCAACTATAAAAGAGATCTTAGTCTAGTGAATATGTGTGTGAATATCTGTTAAGACATAGAACAAACAAAAATAACACATTACAAATCTAGAAGTATAAGATTCAAGGTTTTGTAACCCTAGTGAAAAACACAAGATCACTCGTATTATTTGGAATAATATTGAATCGTTTAGTGAAATACTTTCTTTGTTCATTGTTAAGTAACAAATATAATTCTTCCATTTCCATAACATACATAACCTTCTAAGTGTGGTTAAGTAAATTCCGCGTACTTAATCATATTAACTCAATATATCTTATACACAAAGACACAAGGTTTAACCACCTTAACCGTGTATCAAACAAGAGGACCTCACAGTTGGTATCAGAGCTAGAGGTTGATATATTTGATTTAGAAGAAACAAAAATGGAAGCTCAGGATGTTCAAACAAATGTTGCTGCAAAGTTGCCCATAATCAAACCCAATGAGTTTGAGTTATGGAGGATGAGAATTGAGCAATATTTCATGGTCCAAGATTATACCCTTTGGGATATAATTATATATGGTGATTCCTTTTCACCAAGCTACTCAGAAGTTGTCCTAGAAGGTAAAACAAGTAGGAAAAGAAATACTGGACCAGTGTCAAATGAAGAGAAGATACTGAAGAGAAATGATCAGAAAGCAAGAAATTTGCTGCTTATGACCATTCCTGGTGAGCAGATGCTATCATTTAACAAGTATCTTGATGCAAAAACTCTTTTTGAAGAGATTTGTGCATATTTTGGTGGTAATGAAACTACCAAAAAGACACAGAAGACACTACTAAAGCAACAATTTGAAAACTTCACTGCTTTTAGTAATGAGTCTCTTGATAAGCTATTCTCTAGATTACATAAGCTTGTCAGTCAGTTAGCTGTGTTGGGTGTTGAGACAGAGAAGGAAGATCTCAACATGAAGTTTTTAAGAAGTCTACCTGATGAGTTCCACACTCATGTCATTGTCTGGATGAACAAACCAGACATTGAAACAATGAAGCTCAATGATTTGTACAACAACTTCAAAATTGTTGAACAAAGTCTTAGAAAGTCTGGAACTTATGGTACTAGTTCTGGGAACGTGGCACTCTTGTCATCTCCTAGTATTGGTAAGAGTGAAGAGGTAGATGAAGGTGAAAGTGCTCCTTCTACAAGTTCTCACAAGGATGTTGCTGGTCTTGGAGATTCAACATTCTATGCCTTTATTACCAGTCAATCTAATGGCTCTCCTCTCAACCATGAAGACCTTGAACAGGTAGATGGTGATGATTTGGAAGCTATGGATATTAAATGGCAGGTTGCTTTGCTTAGCATGAGGGCTAAGAAGTATTGGCAAAGAACTGGGAAGCAGATTACCATAAATGGTAATGACACTGCTGGGTTTGATAAGAAGAAAGTAGAGTGTTTCAACTGTCATAGGTTAGGACACTTTGCTAAGGAGTGTAGAAGCCCAAGAAAGCAGGAGAATAGAAACACATGGTATAAGCAAGATAGGAGAAAGGAAGTTACTGTTGAAGAGCCAAAGGCTATGTTGGCTATTGATGGTATTGGTTATGATTGGAGCTCTATGGCTATTGAAGAGGATGCACCACCAAATGCTGCTCTTTTGGCCAATGAATTTGCTCTAATGGCTCATTCTGATTCAGAGGTAAACAATATTACATCTTGTACTGAATCATGTCCTAATCTTAAAGCTTATGAAGACCTTAATAAGAGATTTGAAGCTCATAAAGAAGAGCTACTTAACTCTCTTTTTAATTTGGCTAATCACAAAAGAGGTCTAGCTGTTTTAGAAAAACAAGTCTTACATTTTAAAAATAATGAAATTCATTTTGCTGATGACATCAATATACTAAAAAATGACATTAAGATCAGAGATGAGTGTATTGTTGAGTTGAATGATTCATTAGCTAAACACAAAAATGAAAGAGAAAATGTAAAGGTTTCTGTGGATGTTTTAGCACATTTCTTAGAAGGATTCAATAAGCTTTGGGAAGCCCAAGTTACTAATAAGGTTAATTCTGGTGTTGGATTTAAGTCTGTACCCCCACCATACAGAGGTGTTCATTCACCTCCAGGTATTGATTTAGCACACACAGGGTTACCTGAGTTTCAAGAACCAATCATGGAATATGGTTCTAAGGTCACTAAATCTCCTAAGATAGAAAAGGTAAGTAAAAGTTTAGAAAAATGGATAATACCAAAATTGCCAAAACAAATGGGCGTTCCTATCTAACCGAAATCAATATGTGTTGCCAGGCAACCGCATTTTTTGGGGCAACCGATGATTTCCAGTGTATTTTTCGGGCACAACACTTTTTGGGATGGGGGCATTGCCAGGCACCGGGTAGAATATCCCATTGGTTTGGCTATTTAGAATTATGATAAATTTATCTTATCAGGACAGGTGTCCTTTGTTAAGAAAGAGATGCATAGTTGTTGAAGATTGTACAACTGATAGTGATAGTGAAGAAAAACAGGTTATGTCTAAACCTGTCTTGGTTAAGAAAGTAGGAACAAGTATTCCTAAGATAGTCAATCACAACACTAACAGGCCTAAGTCAAATGTTAAGACTGTTAGGAAACCAGTTAGATATTGTGAACAATATAGAACTACAAACAAGCCCAGAGGTAACCAAAAGAATTGGAACAACCTCAAGTCTAACCAAATAGGTGATGACTTTGCTTTTTATAATAAAGCTTGTTATACATGTGGTAGTTTTGACCATCTTGCAGCTTTCTGCAACCAAAGGGTTACTGGGTATGAAAACCATAGAGTGAATCACAAAAGGCAAACACCTAAATCTCACTTTCACTCTAGTTCTAAGAAATCAAACCCCAGAACAGTCTCAAACAAGTCTGGACCCAAAGGTCCTGATAGACAAAAAGGTCCTGCTAATACATACATAAAGGTACTGCCAGAACAAATTAAAGGTCCTGGTAGATCAAAAGGTACTGTTAGACCTATGTTGACTGTTAACCCAAAATCAACAGCTAAGGATGCAAAAACAACTTTCATACATGCATCTAAAACTGTTCTAAGACCCATTCAAACAAAAGCAGTGGTTCACAAACAAATTTGGAGACCAAAGGGTGTGACTTCAAAGTTAGCAGACTCTGCTAAGCATGTTACTCACTCTGCTGCTAAGGGTAATAGGGCAAATGCTGTTAAGGCCTCAGCATGTTGGATTCAAAAATCCAATGTTGCATCAACAGTCCTTAAAAGATTAAATTACATTGATGCAAGAGGCAGATCCAAGTCAGTAATGGCTTGGATCCCCAAAGAAAACTAACACTCTTATTTGTGTGCAGGAACATTCTATTGATCATCAAGATCAAGGATACTCAGATAGTGGATGTTCCAATCACATGACAGGCAACATGTCTTATCTTTCAGACTTTCAAGAATTCAATGGAGGATATGTTACCTTTGGAGGTGGTTTTTGTGGCAAAATTTCTGGTAAAGGTACTATTAAAATCGGAAATTTAGATTTTGAAAATGTGTACTATGTACAAGAGTTAAAGTATAATCTTTTTAGTGTTTCACAAATGTGTGACAAAAAGAATAATGTCCTTTTTACTGACACTGAATGTCTTGTTCTATCTAAGGATTTTAAGATGCCTGATGAAAATCAAGTACTTCTTAGAATTCCTAGAAAGGCCAACATGTATAGTGTTGATATGAAGAACATCATTCCTAAAAAGGATTTAACTTGTCTTGTATCAAAGGCCACATTGGATGAATCAATGTTATGGCATAGAAGGCTTGGTCATATTAACTTTAAAACCATAAATAAAATTGTTAAGAATGGTTTGGTAAGAGGTTTACCTCACAAAAGATTTGAAAATGATCACACATGCATTGCTTGTCTAAAAGGCAAACAACACAAAGCCACTTGTAAGCCCAAAATTTTTAACTCTATCAATCAGTCATTGTTTATGCTGCATATGGACTTATTTGGACCAGTTTCAGTAAGGAGTATACAACATAAAAAATATTGTCTTGTTATAACTGATGACTATAGCAGATTTACATGGGTTTTCTTTTTAGCCTCTAAGGATGAGACATCAAGCATCCTTAAGGAATTCATTACACTGATAGAAAACCAAGTAAGCAAGAAAGTAAAAGTCATTAGGAGTGATAATGGGATAGAGTTTAGAAATAGAGTTATGGATGATTTCTGCAAAGAAAAAGGTATTAGGAGAGAATATAGTGTTGCTAGAACACCACAACAGAATGGAGTGGTTGAAAGAAAGAATAGAACACTAATTGAAGCTGCTAGAACAATGTTAGCTGATTCCAAGCTACCTATAATCTTTTGGGCAGAGGCAATTAACACTGCTTGCTATGTTCAAAATAGAGTTTTAGTTGTGCAGCCTCACAATAAGACATCATATGAACTCTTTAATGGTAGAACTCCTGCAATAGGATTTCTTAGACCTTTTGGATGTCATGTGACAATTCTCAATACCTTAGACCATTTAGGAAAATTCGATGGTAAAGCAGATGAAGGTTTCTTAGTTGGATATTCTCTTGTTAGCAAAGCTTTTAGAGTTTACAACTTAAGAACTGAGAAAGTTCAAGAAGAACTACATGTGGAGTTTCAGGAAAACAAATCCAATGTAGTAGGTCAAGGACCCAAATGGATATTTGATCTTGATTATTTAACAAACTCTATGAGTTATTTACCTGTTGTTGCAGAAACTAATAATTTTTCAGGTTCACAAGCAACAAATGAGGTGGAGTTAGATAAAGATCAATCTGATGTCATTATGCCATTGTGGTCAAGTACCAGTGTGGATTTAGCTTCAAACAATGATGAATCTTCTTCTGGTAAAGCAAAAGAAGATGTTGAGGCTCAAAGAAGAGATGTTGGAACAGAGGAACAACTCAATATGTTAAATATTTATGGTACTGCTGAGTCAGAGCAAGGTACTGTTAGTACTTCTCAAGGTACTGGTAGTTTATTTGAAGGAACTGTTAGTTCAGCTGAAGGTCCTGCTGGTGCTTCACACTCAAAAGATGCAGAGTTCCAAGAAGATGAAGTGGATGTGACTAATCTTACACCATCTTATCATGTTCCTACAACACCACACACAAGGATTCACAAAGTTCACTCCCTGGATAATGTGATTGGAGATATACAATCTGGTGTGAAGACAAGAAGACAATTGGTTTCTTCAGACCAAAAAGGGATTCTTGATGCCCTTTATGCTTCAAAACAACATGAACTTTCAAACTCATGTTTATTTGTATGTTTTCTCTCTCAAAAGGAACCAAAGAATATTCTTACAGCCCTAGATGATTCAAGCTGGGTAGAGGCTATGCAAGAAGAGCTTCTTCAGTTCAAGATTCAAAAGGTTTGGGTGCTAGCAGATTTACCTAGGAATGAAAAGGTAATTGGCACTAGATGGGTTTTTAAGAACAAAAGGGATGAAAGAGGAATTGTGATAAAAAAATAAGGCTAGACTAGTAGCACAAGGGTACACACAAGAAGAAGGAATAGACTATGATGAAGTTTATGCTCCAGTAGCAAGGATTGAGGCAATTAGGCTGTTTCTAGCTTATGCTTCATTTTTAGGCTTCACAGTCTATCAAATGGACGTCAAAAGTGCATTTTTATATGGTGAAATTGGAAGAGAGGTGTATGTTTCACAACCTCCTGGTTTCATTGATCCATTACATCCAAACAAAGTGTACAGAGTAGTGAAAGCTCTCTATGGCCTTCATCAGGCACCAAGAGCTTGGTATGCAACACTTGCTTCCTACTTATTAGAAAATGGATTTCGAAAGAGGGAAGATTGATCAGACACTTTTCATCAAACAGCACAAGAAGGATCTTTTGTTAGTACAGGTGTATGTGGATGACATTATCTTTGGATCTACAAGGAAGGAAATGTGTTTAGAATTTGAGAAGCTTATGAAAGATAAGTTTCAAATGAGTTCTATGGGAGAACTTACATTTTTTTGGGTTTGCAAGTTAAGCAATCATCTGAAGGCATATTTATTAGTCAAGACAAATATGTTGCAGAGATACTTAGAAAATTTCAATTTGCTGATTCAAAAATTGCAAGCACACCAATGGACCCAGAGAAGCACCTTCTGAAAGATGAAGATGGAGAAAAGGTAGATGTACACAGTTACAGATCTATGATAGGCTCCTTGATGTATCTTACATCATCTAGACCTGATATCATGTTTCCTGTTTGTGTATGTGCAAGATTTCAAGTTACTCCAAAGGTTTCTCATTTAATTGCAGTCAAGAGAATTTTTAGATATCTTAAAGGTCAACCAAGGTTGGGTATATGGTATTCTAGAGAATCTCCTTTTGACTTGGTAGCATATTCGGATAGTGATTATGCTGGTGCTAGCTTAGACAGAAAGTCAACAACTGGAGGATGTCAATTCCTTGGGTGTAGACTTGTCTCATGGCAGTGTAAGAAGCAAACAAGTGTGGCAAATTCAACAACTGAAGCTGAATATATAGCTGCTGCAAGTTGCTCTAGTCAAGTTCTATGGCTTCAAAACCAACTTCTTGATTATGGGTACAATTTCTTAAACACTGTTATTTATATTGATAATAGTAGTACAATTTGTATTATTAAAAATCCTGTACAACACTCTAAAACAAAACACATTGAAATTAGACATCACTTTATAAGAGACTGCAATGAGAAAAGATTAATTCAGGTTCTTAAAATTGCTTCAGAGCATAATTTTGCAGATCTGCTAACAAAAGCTTTTGATGTTTCAAGGTTTCAGTACTTAATAGCAAGTATTGGAATGCTTAATCTTTAAATTTTCAATATGATGTGTTTTTGTACATAAAATTTTGAAAGTACTGCTGGATTTATAAGGCACTGCTATATCAAAATTTGAATTGTGTTATTCATACAGTTGGTTTTATGATTATTCTAATGCAAGACAAGTACTTTGTACATTGTTCTTTAGGTTTTAGACTAACTATTTCAGGTATGAATATGTGAACACAAAGGATATTTCAAGTGAAATGGGAACAGCAGAATTCTTATCAAATTGCTGACCATAATAGGTTTATGATGGACTGAGTTTAGGAATTTAACCTCCTTAAAACTTCTTTCTTGAAATCTAGTTATTATAGTTCACATTGAATTGATGACTTAGTTGATCAGATAGTAACTGATACAACTCACTTTCTATCATTTTATACTTTCAAGTATAATGAGTTAGTCTAAGGACATCTGATAGAAAGAACAGCTAGTAAAAGTGAATCTAACACTTGTGTTGGAGGTAACAATTGCTATGAGCTGGAAACCCTGTCAAGAAAATCTTTTGAATAGATTTATCTTTTCACAGGCAGTTAGTGATAACTGAAATACATTGGTTCTCACACAACCAGAGGTTATTTTAAACCGAAATTTTGATTAGGTGACTGTTATACACTTGATTCTTTCAAAATGGTTGAATGTAGTATGATTTTTCAATTCTAAAATCATGAACATACTACTAAGTTAAATGATTTCTTAAACAGGATTTTCAAGGATTCAGAAAAACCATTCATTGATGGATTATGAATCAAAATGTCCACTGATTCACCTCTCATAGGAGTTAACACACCTAGAAGTGATGAGGACAGAAACTTAAACTCTTAAGGAATTGATGGCTTCATGTACAATATTGTCTGAAAACAAGTTCAAACTGATAGATCAGGTGATATGAAGAGAAGTTCTTTAGTACATAGTGAGATCTTCCAAACAAGGGGAGGAAACAAATATTATTTGCTTCAGGGGAGGAAATAATTGCCCAGAAAAGGAAGAATAAACCAATATATGGAAGGAGAAGACAAGAGCATACAAGATGATGATGTAGAGGTTGAAAATGATTAGAACAGATCAAATATCTAGATGGGATGAAGCATTTCTAAAGGAGAAAGTTCTATCTAGATCAAACGAAGGAAAGATTCAATTTCAGTTCATTATGTTTGTTTATCACTTGCAAAGGCATGCTGATAGATGATTTCACTTGTTGAAATCATTGCCTCTTACAAATCTTCCATCCAAGGAAATTGCACCATCTTTTGGTACAATGTTTTGATATTGCTGAAGTCAAAGAAGAACAAAGCAGATGAGTTCAGAATAGAAGAATAGTTCAGATTCATGAAGTGTTTGAAAGATCTTCACAAGTCCTCATTTAATTCAGAAAAACATGTTTGAATTAATTCACATGTTTAGGGGAGGATTGTTGGGAATTAAATATTCTGAAGTTAGAGTATTAGAAATTACTCTAAGTCAAAGGTACTGCTAGTGCATCAAGGTACTGCTAGTACATCAAGGTACTGCTAGTTCATGATCAAGGTACTGCTAGTACATCAAGGTACTGCTAGTTCAAGTTGAAGGTACTGCTGATCAGTGACTCATAGGATAAGATCGAAAAGATATTTATTGTATTTTGGTCAAACATATACGGTAGATAATATCTTACTCCATGTGCTTAGTTAACAAGTTGTATACATAGATACATGTTGTATCTTATGTACTGACACCAATATGAATAAGTTAAACAAGTAAGTCGGTCAAGACTTTTAAGCAATTTGTAAAGATCTTTTGCAACTATAAAAGAGATCTTAGTCTAGTGAATATGTGTGTGAATATCTGTTAAGACATAGAACAAACAAAAATAACATATTACAAATCTAGAAGTATAAGATTCAAGGTTTTGTAACCCTAGTGAAAAACACAAGATCACTCGTATTATTTGGAATAATATTGAATCGTTTAGTGAAATACTTTCTTTGTTCATTGTTAAGTAACAAATATAATTCTTCCATTTCCATAACATACATAACCTTCTAAGTGTGGTTAAGTAAATTCCGCGTACTTAATCATATTAACTCAATATATCTTATACACAAAGACACAAGGTTTAACCACCTTAACCGTGTATCAAACAAGACGACCTCACATAGCTCAATATACTGAAAAAGGTAGAATAGTAACTTGCCTGTTGGGCATAAGCATTTGCGAGCACACAGAAAATTCTAGCCGAGAGGGCCACTCCTTCCAATTTCATCATATTTCTTCAACTACGGGTCTATTATTTTAAAGCAGAGCAGTTCGTAGTCATCACAGCCTAGCAAAATTAGCATTGTTATCACTCATGTATCTGCCATACCCACAACAACAATACGCCGGCCTGGCAAACATCCACCTATAACAGTTTAACGAAAGCGACATCATTAATCGTCTGAGTATATGAATCAGTTAAAATAGATGTGTGCACTGGTAAAAATGGTCGTAGACGCTCTCCTATAAGATATATATATATATATATATATATATATATATATATATATATATATATATATATATATATATATATATATATATAATATATATATATATATATATATATATATATATATATATATATGTTAATCAGCCGACTAATTTAGAGTGTCATAATCAGTTGTCGGTGGTGAAACCTTGGAGAGAAAGCATCGAGATTCAAACCTTGGAGATGAGATCTGTCCGTGGTGGTTGGTGGTGATGGTAGACGGCTGTGATGATTCCTGCGGCGGTTGGTCATGATTCCGGCAGTGGTTGGTGGTGATGACATATACCGGCGAGCGAGATAGAGAGAAAAGAGGGAGTGTGTGTTTTTTTGTTTCAGTGGGAGTTGTTGAAAATATGGGGGTGACCTAGATAAGATGGAGGGACAATGAAAATCATTTGATTTTGGGGAAAAAAAGTGGGCGGGAGTTAGCCAAATGTGATTATGACCCATATGTTATGACGCCTCTTAAAGGGAGTCATCTCCAATAAAAAATTTACTCGTTATGACTCTTATTTTATGACTTCGCTATTTGCGCGTCATCTTGTAGTGAGCGTCATAAAATGCGAGTCAAGGATGGCTGTTTTTCTAGTAGTGAAATCAGCTTAAATACCTGCACTTTTTTATCATAAGCACATAAGCAGTTTACCAAGAAACCACACAGAGCCTGTGGACTAGGGTAGGCCAGAGCAGGTATTCATACCACTCAAAGGTGGCAGATCAAGGTGTTAACCTACCCGTTTGCACCCACACAACTCAAGCAGTTTCACATAAGCACAACTGCTAAAGCAGTTTCACATAAGCACAAGCAGTTTCACATAAGCACAAGCAGCCACACTAGCCACCGTGAATATATAAAAATAGGCACCGTGAATATAAATCACCCACCACAGAACACAGCTTATAAATAATCACAAATAATCACATAATCACCCACCACAGAACCAAAAAACCCAAAACCCCCAAATTTTTTAGAAATCCAATTCAGGTCCTTTACTCGCATTTGATGCATTCAGGGTATACGTATTACCCGAGGGTAAATGAGCATAACGAGCTATTTTTTTGCACCCCACGTCGTATGCTTTATGGTGTACATTCCCTGAAATCATACTGATGGACTCCACATACAATACCACGATGTTTAAATTGCCACTGTTGGAAATTGTTGGAGTAACTTCAACAAATAAAACATTTTCAATGGCGTATAGCTTTTTAAACAGTGAAAAAGGGCATAATTTTCAATGGGTATTGCAACGTGTGAAGGATGTGATAGACGAAAGATATTACCCACGTGTTATCGTCACTGACAGAGATTTAGCGTTGGTTGGGGCATGCAGAGCAGAATTTCCTAACGCTCACAAATTACTCTGTCGATGGCATATAGAGCAAAATCTGATTCAGTATTGCAGAAATAGATGCGGTTCGTTAGAAGAGTATGAGGCCATTAAATGGAGATGGGATTGGATGGTTAAAGCTCCGACACGCCTCATGTTCGAGCAACATTATGAACGCCTACAACAGCGATTGGTCAACCATGAGGGTAATTAATTATTAATTCATTGTTTTATATTATTTAATAAATAAGCACCCGAATGACCTTTTATTAATTCATTGTTTTTTTTCCAGATATCGCTGAGTATCTGAATAACTGGCTGTGAGATTACGCACACATGTTTGTCTTGTATATTACCGATCGATATCGCTCCTATGGATAGACAACAACGTGCAGAGTTGAGAGTCACCACGCGTTGTTGAAATTATATTTGGGCGGCACACAGTCCAACTTAGACAGGTTGTTGAGTTCGGTCGATAAGATTCTCATTGCGTAAGAAAATGCGATAAAAAAGAGTTTTAATAGAAGCATCAACGAGAAACAAAATAATTGTAATATACTACTATTTGAAGAATTGTGGTATAAAGTTTCCAAACATGCTTTCAAACTCATGTTCAAGGAACTCCACCTGTCGATCACCGTAGAAGACTATAGCCATAAGTTGCGGTCAATTTACGGACTGCCATGCTTTCACGAAATGCAATACTATGTATATCAGGGTAAGTATATTAAATTTATAACTATCAAGTTATTTTCCCCGTTAATTTATATAAGTCACTTTTAATGAATTCAGGACGCCCCATTCCACTGGATGAAATTCATATTTTTTTGCAGAACCCTGTCTGTTCCGTGGCCTATTATCAATAGGCCACCGCCTGAAGATGGCTCTTCCAGCGAACCTGATGATGATGATGATGTTGATGATGATACTTCGTTTCAAAATGACCTGCGACAATTCAAGAATGTTTTTAGCAAAGCAACATCGTTTGTCAAGAAAAATATGTTAACGAGGATGAGAGCGATATACCAACCTGAATCTGTTGACACACGTGAACCTGTTATTCAGAAAAATACCCGTGGACGTCCGAGCGCAAAGGACAAAAAGGGCAAGGCTACAAAAGTCCCGGACTTGAATGAAGTCCCGGACTTGAATGAAGTACCAACCGTAGATCACCGAAGAAGCACAACTTCAAGATCAACGAAAGTCCAGAACTTCAACAAAGAACATGCAAGACATAGTTCTTACACGGGTCCTAGTGTTCAACAAAGAATAAGACACCAGTTGTACGTTGGAGATGTAGATAGCGAATATTTTATGGAGCAGATTCCAGAGAGATGGCATCCATACATAATAAGTATATATAATGTGGTAGGTGATGGAAATTGTGGGTTTCGGTGCGTTGCCCACGGTATTTGTGAAGACCAAAATAGGTGGCGCGAAGTTAGAGAGATGTTATTGCAAGAGTTAGCCCTACATAGGGAGGTTTACACAAACATGTGGTTGCAAGCTGGCTTTAACAGAATTTGGTATTCAGTAAACGGGTTCGGAAATGGAGCTGCACCATTAGATCGCTATATGATTATGTCAGACACGGGGTTGGTTATTGCATCACTGATTAACCGACCTGTTGTATTTATATCTTGGCAGGGTTGGAATACGTGTTTTCCGCTTTTTTTCGGTCCAAACTTCTCATAAAGAACTGACCCCCTTCTGATAGCCCGTGTGGGGTCAGACGAATGTGGTCACTACATTTGTCTGACGCTAGACGGAGATTCTCCACTTCTGCATCTCCACCCACAATGGAGGAGGCACAGAACCCAAGATGCATCCCAATGGGAAACATTATATTACGATCGACTAAATAAATCATTGTAGTATCTTAGAACTAACTATTGACGAGCTTGTAATTTTGTGAACACCCTATCTTTTGATGTATATATATAACAAGCTTAGTCTTCCTATCCGATTATTCGTTTTCCTCTGTGGTTGACTATATTCTTGTATTGTTTAAATTAACAATACATTACTTATTTATGTTTATGTTGTAAATAACTGTTTGTATCATTTGAATTAATTATTTGGCCAGGTGGAACAAAATAATCCTTACATGTGTCGCTGTAAGAACGGATTCATTATAGAGAGGATATCCCGTAAAGAACGTAGTTATGGTCAACCGTATTACGCATGTCCTCTTTCAGTGGTAAGTAATCATATGTTTGCTTAGTTATGTAAATTATTTGTTTGTTAATAATACATTTCTTATTATTTTCTTAACATGTAACAGCCAGGAACAGATAACTATGGTTGTCGGTACTTTATGTGGAAGGATGAGTTTCAAAAGAGGCACTTTAGTCGAGCCTCTTCTTCAATGCAGTGCTCAGACTGCGTTGCTAAAGCTAATAAGATTGACCAGCTTGAAGCAAGAAACAAGCTGTTGATGACAAGAATAAAGACGCTGGAGATGGAGTTAGAATTGGCAAGGAATCCTGAGGATCACGCTTGTCAGTCGAGTGCAAGGCTTCATGATCTTTTAAATGAAATGAATAATCTTCATATGTCGTAGATGTTGTTGTTTTTTAATTATGTGTTGACGTTGTCGTTCAATTTAATAATAACAGTTGTTGTTGTAGTTATTTAATGTGGCAATATTTAACGTGCTATTATACAAAAAAATAATTATACAAAACATTATACATATACAAAACATTATTAAACACAATTATACAAAACATTATTAAACACAATTATACAAAACATTATTAAACACAAATATACAAAAACATTATACCTTTCTATTAAAACAAAAAGAAAAAAAAAAAGAAAAGAAAAGCGCAAAACGACAAAAAAGTACACAAAGTACAAACTAGCCACCGTGAATATATAAAAATAGGCACCGTGAATATAACCCCACCCATTTACATACCAGTCGGCAGATCTTTACGTGAATTTAAAATAATAATAATAATAATAATAATAATAATAATAATAATAATAATAATAATAATAAATAAAATAAAATCAACCATAACTTCAGCCGTTTAAACTTCATTCTTATCTAATTCTTTTTTTTCAAAACTATTGTGTTGATAACGTATTGTAAATTATAGAAAACAAGAGTAAAAAGATTGAGGATAAAGGAGAAAATCATTATTGATAGTGATGACAAGAGGTAACAAGAATGTATCTATTTAGGGGACAAGGAGTCATCACTCCCAAATTTTTAACCCTCGCAAATTTATTTAATAAAATTATGCCAACTCAGCTCAATCAACCAGCCCTCCCAACCAATTTCACTCGCGCCCATGATTTTTCAGCCCTCCCAAATTTTTTATTTTTTCCCCCTAAACTATTAAACTACACAATTTATAATTAAAACACATAACATTTTATTAAAAATTAAGAAAGAAAAGTACATAAATGTTTAAAAGGAACATTGCAACATTTTTTTAAAAATAAAAACAAACTAAATTAATTCTTCAATCGATGGTGGTTGGTTTGCTGGGTCATCCAGGAATGCCAAGTCTAGCCCCGATACGTGCTCAGTAAGATCAAACCGGAGACGATGATGGATGTTTTCGTCATGTAACTTCGGTAGTACACTAGGGTCATAAACTACCGGCGCCGGTTGGTCCATTATATGAACCGGTGATATTGCCTTCCCGTCGTCTTTTATGATCATGTTGTGCAATATACAACACGTGTAGACGTATTTGGAAATTTTCTCTGTTGTCAGTGGCCGGAGAGAACGGTCCAAAATCCTCCATTTCCCTTTAAGGATACCAAAAGCTCGTTCTACATCCTTTCTTGACGCCTCTTGCAGTCTCTTGAATTTTTTATCCTTCGTATCGACTGGATGCCGAGATGCTTTAACAAACGTGGACCAGTTAGGATAGATGCCATCGGTGAGAAGGTATCCACGTTTGTAAAAGCGCCCATTTACAGTAAATGAAGTGTTTGGCGCCATTCCATTTCACTCGGTTAGATACAATGGCGACTGGTTTAACACATTGATATCGTTGTTCGAACCAGGAGGTCCAAAAAACGCATGCCAAATCCACAAATCTTGTGAAGCAACACACTCAATCATAATAGTCGGAACTTTATGATCACCCCTCGTGTATTGTCCTTTCAACCGTTTAGGACAATTTCTCCACTCGACATGTGTACAATCAAGGCTACCAAGCATTCTTGGAATGTGATGTCTTTCTTCGTGCGCCTGTTGCACTAGTGCAACGTCGTGAGCTGTCGGCGCCCGTAAGAACTCACGCTTATATAACGCAATGATCGCATCACAAAAAAATTCAAGTGACTCACGTGAAGTTCTTTCAGCCATGTTTAAATTATCATCAAAGTTATCAGGAGGTTCACCTGTTGAGAGCTGTTTAATTGCTGATGTGCATTTTTGTATCGCCGTGAAACTTTTTTTCCCCCTACCATCGAACCCCTCTTTAAAGTACTCGAAATTTGCTTCAATATCACCAACAATTTTTAAAAACAAACGGCGACTCATGCGAAATCGATGACGAAAAATATGCTCGCCCCACCTTGGTTCTTCGACGAAATAGTCTCGCATTAGTCTTTCGTGAGCTTCTATCCGGTTTCGTTCAATATGCGTCCGGGTATCGACAGAGTTTGCCGAGTCTTCAAGATACTCCAACGCGGCTTCAAAAAATGCAAAAGAACTACCCGTCGAAATATTCGCAAGCAAAAGTGGTTCGAATTTATCACTGGAAGACAAAGATGAAGATGAATACATTGTTTGAAATGAGGTTTGAAAATGTTGAAGATGAAAGATTGGTGGGTTTTTTTTTTTTTTTGGATGATTCGGTTTGAAAATGGAGGAGTTGTTTTTTCTTTTTTTTTTTTTTTTTGATACTACGGTTTCAAATGACAAAGGGAGTATTTATTGTTTTTTTCCAGCCTTCCAACGTTCCTATTGCCCTCCAACGGTCAAATAAATATTGCAAAACACACCCTTCGAGCGGCTTCATCACCGGGTATATTACCCGCCCACCAACCCTCCCAAGCCAACCCTCCCAAGACGGAGCGGTGTACCCGCCGGGTTCAAGAGCCCTTTGGGCAGCCCGTTCATACACTCCGAGTCCCCTTATATGGTAGATGAGTACACGTAAAAGACTAATGGGCTATTGTTCAAAACGTGTTATTGACTTATTTCCGCTCTAGTTGTCATGTTTATTAATTTTCATACTGGCACAAGATTATTGCATTGCCAAATAATGGGTTGCAAACATGTCTCCGGTTTCTAAATCGTGTTTGCGTTCATGTATATGTAATTCTTATGCAATTGTGAACATGCACCTCATATCCGTGTATAATGTATCATTTAGTTGGGTTGTTGCCTTGTTGATGTAGCACTCTTTATCATGTGAACCGCTTAAAATTCGTGTTTTATTATTTTTCGTTGGTGTTGTTATAGTGTTTGTCCGAGAACAATTTTTTTAAAGAAATCACTTGGTAAGTTATTGTATGGTGTGACATTATCATTTTGTTAAGAGTATCACAAGTATATTACGAGTACATTACACTCTGTTTTCCGACTGTAAAACGGAAAGAAGAAAAATGGAGGAAGATATGGAACAAAAATTGAAGACTAATGGAGGAAGATATGGAAAAAATTGATTTTTGTTCTTAAATTGGAAAGAAAATAGAAGATATGTAACCAAATTAAGCCTAAAATTTCACTTCTCTCAAAATCATCCTACTTTGGGTAGAAGATAAGGAGGGGAAATTTGACATAATTCACTTTACCTATTCTCTTCTTTTCTCTCCAAAAATATCTCGGGAACATGATTATTTTTCAATTTCCTCTCCGCTTCTCTTTTTTTTTTTTTTTTTTTTTTTTTTTCCAAATAAAAAATCATGAACAGAGTGTTAGTGTCTTAACACAAGATATATATATATATATATATACACACATATATATATATATATATATATATATATATTAACACAATATATATATATATATATATACACACACATAAGATATGCATGAAAATGTAAGCATTTGATCTCTACTACTTATAAGTAGTTTATTTTCATTCTTGAAACTTAAAATAACTTAAAATTTAGTAAAAGTGTTTTTTCTAAATTACCCCTTTAATTACCCTTTTGAATTTCAAATTCCTTTTTACATACCCTAAATTAAAATTTGTAACACATATATCACTAATTTAATAGTTTAAATAAAGGAGGGTTCTTTTACATACCAAAATTTTCTCACATATCAAGGGACTCATCCCTACCATCCATCTAAAAAGAAATCAATGAATAAGATTAAAATCATTTTAATATTTTACTTATTTTTTATAATTTAAATATGTCATTAACCGTTAATCGTTATACAAAACAAATTATATCGTCACGACCAGTATTTAATTATCTTTCTATAGACGGTGACTTCAATATACTTTTAAAAAATATTTTATTTATTTTTTTTTTACATCTTTTCACCTTTTTTTCTTCATTATTGAAACTTGCATTAGAAATCACATGTGATTAAATACTAATTTGACGGACACTTTCTATATACGGGCACTTCAATATACTTTCAAAACAACGTTTTTTTTTCATTCGTTTTTACATCTTTTCGTCTTTTTTCTTCATTATTGAAACTTGCATGAGAAATCACATGTGATTAAACACTAATTTGAATATTCTAATAAAATCATATGTGATATTAGTATTAAATCACATATGATATGTAATAAAATCATATGTGATTTAACACCAATATCACATGTGATTTTATTAGTATATTCAAATTGGTGTTTAATCACGTGTGATTTCTTTATGCAGGCTTCAGCAACGAAAAAAACATAAAAATAAATGAAAAAAAAAGTGAAAAAAAGGAGAAAAAAATTGTCAAAAGTCTCGAAAAAGATAATTAAATGCTCGTCGTGATGTTATATATATATATATATAAATATATTTTTTTTCACTTAACAATTAACAGTTTAACACTCTGTTCCTGAGTTTTTATTTGGAGAAAAAAGAAAAGAAGTGGAGAGGAAATTCAGAAAATTTTGCATTCTCGAGTTTTTTCTGGAGAGAAAGAAGAGAAAAGGGAAGAGACTTATGTCAAAACTTTTCTCCTAATCTTCTTCCCAAATTGGGATGATTTGGATAGAAGGTGATTGTAAGATGTTCATTAACATATATAACACGTATGGATTAATCTTTGGCCAAATAGTGAAGAGATTTCTAGAGAGAGAAAGAAGGTTGGGAGCCTTTGTAGAGAGAGAAAGTGAGATGTTAGATTAGAAAGAATGAAAGGTCCAACCCTCTCCCTAGGAGGAGAGGGGTATTTATACTATTACATATTATGCCCCGAGTGGGCTGTGGAGTGAGCTGACAGAGGGTAAAGACCCGACCCACTCCACAAGTTCTATATTAACTAAACTAGTACTAATAATACTAATATTCCTACAAGCTATTAAGTGCTGATGAGTACTCGGGGTGACCGAGTCTTCAGATGAATATTTATATTCCTAACAATCTCCCCCTAAGGGAGGTCACCCCGGAAATAAAATTTGGAATTATAGCACTCTATCCTCTGAATGTGTCTTCATAGCTCGTAGTCATTGATTCTTCAACTTTGTAGACGTTTGTGCCTTTCAGTAGTGAACTTTTGATGACTGATCTTTTATCTTGGATGATCTTTGAGTATCTTTGAAGTTATCATCCATCATATGTCTTCACGTCATCTTGCAGCATCGTCTATATGTGAGGTTGTGATCTTTGAGCCTTCTTTGAGATCATCAGCCACCGTAAATCTCTGAGCTTATCCACTGCAGTGATATTGCCTCCATGTGTTTTGTTGTGACTTTTGGGCTGCATGCTCACACTTTTCTAGATCATGATAGATTTCATCAGAGTTGCAGAAGCGGTGTTGTAGGTCTTTCAACTATCATGATGTCTTTGATAATGAATTGGAAGTGTGAGCATGGAGTGTGGATTGACACGTTTCTGCTGGAATCAAGAACCACCATCGCCATCTTTATATGAATCTGAAATAAAACAGTTAGCAATAAAGTTGGAGAACGAATATGGCTTTGTCATTCGTTCGATGTGGTGGTTGGATTTAACCTTCGGTTCTGTGAAGACCGACCTGTGATCAGGTAGAATCCCCTTTAAAGAAGATTCTCCTTGACAGGAATTTCCAGCTTGTAGTAATGAGTCTTCCAACAAATTAATGTCAGAATCATCATACTAAGCATGTTCTCATACCGGAACGTCTCAAAGCAGACAGCATGGTAGAGTGAATCAGTGAATTAAATACCCACTGATTGACGAGAAATTGATTAGAAAAAAAATCACTTGCGTGTCACTGGATAAACATTTTATGCAACACGACAAGGGTTTTATAAATTGAATCACATTTCTGTCAAAAACACTTTTGTTTGAAAATTTTCACAATCAATGTGCTTGAAATTCAGTTGGAGAGCACATTGAAAGGTTTTCCAAAAGCGTCCATCAATCCATTTCCTGGAACAAGTTTGATTCAAATGAGAATCGCCCCATCGTTTCTTTCCAGTTGTCACAAGTTTGATCCATGAAGGATCTCACATGTCACCCACCAAGAGCTTGTTTGATGTTGGCTCTAGAAGGATTTCCATCTTCATTGTGAATTGGTATGTGCTTATTTACATACCTTTTCTTGACCAAAACCGGACCCAAAAAGACCAAAAACTAACCAAATTGCCAAAAGATATTGTGTTTTTGTGTTTTTGATTGTGCAGGGATGGATATTGCAAAAATGGACAAAATCTAGCAAAAACCGAGAAAACGAGCACGAGATATGGAAAGGACTCAAAGCCGATGCCTGGAGAAACATGTTTGGCCAAAAGACAAAAATCACCCTTAGATCAATTTTGGAAGATTGGCAAATTCAGTCCCTTGGAATTCAGAATTTACATAAATGGTCCCTTAGATCAAAATCCTTAAAACCATTAAACCTTTAAAAACCCGGTTTTATTAATATCACTACCCAACCCACCTTAGTTATCAACCCAGCCCACCTCACTTGCTATACCCAGCCCACACCTTTACCTTAACCCGATCCAACCCAAAAACCTATACCCGGGGTCAAAATTAATAAAAGAAAGGGTCAAACAAAAATAAAAAAAAACACACACCTCACACACGCGCGCTTAGTTCTTCCCCAATTACCCAGACTTTTCACTGTGCTATAAACCCTAGAACTTTACCGTACAATTTTACCACAATTAAGGGTACTTTCGACCAATCATTAGCCTTCTAGAAGCGTCAGAGGAGCAGAGTTGCACGAATGGGACAGATGGCAGGCTCCTATTGGACCGAACACCTCAGGGATTTTGATCTAAGGGCTATGGATGATGGGAAATGATCTAAGGGTGAAAATTGGCTGAGGGAGCACACGGATTGCCAGCATGACAAGCCTAGAACCTTCACTTCGAGTCTATAAATAGAGGAGTAATCTCATTGATCAGGAGGTAGTTTTTTTTAGTGTAATGTTATGCTGTCATTTTGATTTTAAGTTGTATTCTAAATTTTCTATTGTAACATTTCAGTTTGATTAATGAATATTTAGCTTTAGTTTTCTTAAATTCTCATTTCTTTAATCTCATTTTAGCTTGATAATTAGTTATAATCTTTTCTACTGTTCCATAAGTTCCTTCTGTTTAATCAATAGCTTTTATAAAATCATTTTGTTTCAATTCAGTTTCAAAAACAAAAACATAAAAAAAATAGATAAATATCCAAAAATACAAAAAAATATTATTATTCCAGCTTCAATAAGTTGTTTTATAAGTAGTATAAGCTTATACAAGCTCATTAGCTTAGTGTAAGCTTTTGTTGAGTTCAATTCTATCTTTGCTACACAAAAATCCTAAAGTCAACATAAGTCAACTGTAGGAATAAGCTGTGGATAAGCTGGTATTAAGCTGGATCTGGGGTGTTATTTTTTGGCTTATAGCATAAGCCTGGGTTGTATTGTGATAGTCAGATCTGATTTCACCATAATTCCTTCTTGTAAGCTTTATATTGATCTCACTTTTAAATTCTTAATGTTGAACTGCTTATTTTAGATTAATAGTGCTTATTCAGTAACTGAAATTTGTTTATTTAGTAATTTTACAAGTTGGATATTCAGTAGGATTTAGTAATATAGCTTATAGTGGTAGCTTGTAGTGAGAATTTGCTATTTCAATTTTATATGGGGTGTTCGGATAAGTGGTTGTTAGAGGTGAACTAGCTTTGTTACTGTAGATTTACCTATTTGAGTGCTTTAAATCTGCTTAAAATTAGTGATATAAGCTGTTTGTAGGGCTTTATAAGGAGATTAGAAGCTTTTGTAGGATTTGAGCATGAAGGGTTAGAATTAGAGTGTATACTGCCCTCATTAAGCTCAGCATAAGCTGAGCTTATTTAGACTCCATATTGGCATTTTTAAGATTGCTCCTAAGTGTTTGAGTAAGTGTGCAAAGTTTGGTTTGCTGTGGTCAAAGTTTTCAATAAGTTTGCGCCAAAAATACTAGTCTGCTGTCACAGACCCTTTTGTGCAGAACACCTTTTATTACTGCTGATCTAGGAACCATTTCAGCTTACTTAGCTTAACTTAGGCTTTCATTTTTGGTTTGTGGGTAGATTATACAGTAAACTAGAAGTGCAATATTTGGGATTAAGATTTTGAGCTTATTAGATAGATTATTCGGGGTCTGCAATTCAGCTCATAAAACTGATCTAGGTCTGCATTACTTTTTATCCCCAATCACTACCTGATCTACAGCTTAATTCAATAAGCAAATAAGCTCAGAATTTAGGCATTCTTGGTCTGGACATAGATTTTCATATAGGCTTTAAGGTTGTGCTTCTGGATTAACCAATAAGCCCTTCTCTTAGCTTATTAATCAGCGGCAATTAAGGTAGAAAGCTATTTTGAATCTGATTTTACAATAAGCTGTGCAGCAGCTTTGTGGCTTATTCCTTTGGCTTATTTGTTTATTCTGAGTTGCTTTATGCTTGATATAGTACTTTGCTTGATCCCTGAGTTTTTTGTGATTTTTGGATAGCATTTGCTTATTTTGTGCTTATTGTCATATTGCTTATTGGGCTGCTTAGCTTATTAGAGCTTGTTCAGGGTCTGAAATTATTTTTCCTAGATTAGTCATTTAATTTTATAATTACTCAGATTTTTCCAGAATTTTCAAACTTGTTTTACTATTTCTAAATCATTTAACTAGTTTTTATTAGTTTTTAATTCATAAAAATTAATTAAAAAAAAAGAAAAAACTTATTTTTTTTTTCAAAAATTTTCTTTTAATATTTAGAATTTAGGATAATTATTTTCATAAATTTAGGATTTTGATTTAGAAATTCACTTTTTAAATACGTTTTTAAATTACGTCGCGTTCGTTTTAAAAATTCAATTTTCGTTTAAATATTTAGTTTAATTGTTCTATTAGCTTAGTTTAATTGTTAATCTTGATTGTTATTTTAATATTAGTAGTGTAATCCAAAATCAATCACTCTTATTCACATTCACTACACGAATCACAAATCCCGAATCACTAAATTCCATTAAATCTTCATCGGGACTACGACTCGGGTCTTGCATATTTCCTTTGCAATTCCTTGGACTATAATTTGACATATATCAAATTTTTGGCGCCGCTGCCGGGGAGGGTTGACGCGAATTTGTGATTTTGTTTTTCGATACGCGTTTTGAAGACCCTTCCTCGGAAGTTATCATTTTTTATAAAAACAAAAATAAAAAAAAATTAAAAAAATAAAACACTTTTCCTAAAGTGTTTTCAAAAATACAAAAATAAAATAAATCCTCACTTTTCTTCAAAAGTGTTGTAAACCATTTCGAAATAACAACAAAACAATCGTGAAATCATTTGATTTTTAGATTATTTTTTCGATTACAACCTATACAAGTGGTTTAAGGATGGTCTTGACATTAAATTGCAGTCCGAAAGAGGCGGGTTTTTAATTAGCTTCGGCAGACCTTTGCTTCTCCGCCACTCTGCGCGTAGTCGTAAGAGAAACGAATATTGATTGAGGGATCGGTACCAAAAATAAATAAAAAATAAAAAAAATAAAAATCCAAAAATATTTTCATTTTCAATTTTTTTTCTTTTTGATTTTATTTCTTTTGGTGTATGCACACCCGTTCTTCTTCTTCTAACCCTCTTCTTTCACCACTCTTTAATCCCGAGAGAATCATTCGTCACAACCACCGTGTTCATTTCTCAACCGTTGAGGAAATGGACCAACACGATCAACACCCGCCGATGGGTGGAGATAATCACAACCAAGGGCAAGCTCCCGATCTCCGCACTATGCAAGAGTTACTCCAATGTCCCACCGTGGGATACGGAGATGCTATTGTTATACCCCCGATTCGAAACACAAACTTTAAACTCGAAACCGATTTAATTCAACATGTCACGGGAAATCAATTTCATGGTTTTGATCGGGAAGATCCTCACAATCACATCCGATGGTTCAACAAATTGACCTCAACACACTACCATAAGGATGTCCCTCACGACACTATCAAATTGATGTTATTCCCATTTTCCATTGAGGGGGCAGCCCGAATTTGGCTCGAGAAAGAACCCCCTCAATCAATCCATACTTGGGAAGATCTCGTCCATAAATTCGTGAACTATTTCTTTCCTCCGTCTAAAATGACCAATGCTAGGAATGAAATCACAAATTTTCAACAACGATTTGATGAGAATTTCGGTGAGGCATGGGAACGATTCAAGGATCTCCTACGGAAATGCCCACATCACGGTTTCTCGGAATTGCATCAAATCGATACGTTCTACAATGCTTTAACTCAATCAGATCAGGATTCACTCAACGCAGCCGCCGGTGGCAATATCTTGAGTCGAATGCCGAAAGAGATTCTGTCAATTATCGAGAACAAATCTAATGTGCCTACCTCAAGGAACAAACCGGTTGTTTCTAAGGTAAGTACCCAAGCTTCTAGCAGTGATGCTAAGATCGACAAGCTTACGGATATGTTCCAAGCTTTCCTTCTTTCAAATCAGAAAAATCTTTCTCCAACCCCACCCGCTCATGTCAAAGCGGTGCAAGAGAATTGCGTTATATGTGGTGGTCCCCATCCTTATTATGATTGTCAAGCTACCGATAGCCAAGTTTGCAATGCTACCGTAGCAGCTGCAAACTACAATCAAAATCAAGGATTCCGACCTCAAGGTGAAGTTAACTACCGAGTTAGCAACCAAATGGGACCACCCGGTTTTCCACCAGTTCAAAACAACCAATACCGTTTTTCTCAAAATAATCAAGGTTATCAAAACCGAGATTACAATCAAAACCGTCAAAACCAACAATATCAAGCTCTACCGCAACAAGTTTATCAATCTCCCCCTACTCAAATTCAACCTTCTCCGGAACTCGCGAACTATATGAAGACAAACGATGTTGCCATATGCGCCATGCAGAATCAGATCAATAACATGAAAGTTGAGCTTAAGAAAGAAATTGATACGACGATGTCTCGACAAACAAATGAGCTTAAGCAAATGATGAATGGATTTCTACAAATGAATCAACCCTCAACCTCGGGAACATCTTCTCTTCCTAGCAACACAATTGCTAACCCGAGGGGTGATATGAAAGCAATCACCACCAGGAGTGGTGTTTCATATGATAGACCCACGGCTCCGGCTACCGCTTCTTCTCTACCTCCCAAGGTAGTCGACCGTGAGACTGAGGTGACCAAGGACACGGAACCTCCTACTAACAACGGAGGAACCAACGACGTCCAACCTCCGGTCATCCATCCATCTGAACCGAAGAACGTTGAACCAAAAGAAATTCCCGTCAAAGCAAACCTTCCGTATCCTTCGAGATTGAATGATCAAAAGCTCCGCGAAAAAGCTTCAAATCAAATGGAAAAATTCTTCCAAATCTTTCAAGAATTGCATTTTGATATAAGCTTCGCAGATGCTTTACTTCTGATGCCTAAGTTTGTTTCCACCATCAAGAGTTTATTGAATAACAAGGAAAAATTAATTGAATTAGCAAAAACTCCTCTGAATGAAAACTGGTCAGCGGTAATTCTCAAAAAGCTTCCGGAAAAGCTTGGAGATCCCGGAAAATTCCTCATTCCATGTGAATTTTCGGGGATGGTTGAATGCTATGCCTTGGCCGATCTTGGTGCTAGTATTAACCTAATGTCGTTGTCCGTTTAGGAAAAACTTTCTCTTCCGAAACTCACCCCCACTTGCATGACTCTCGAGCTTGCGGATTGTTCCATCACCCGTCCGGAAGGTGTAGCCGAGGATGTCTTTGTCAAGGTTGGGAAGTTCCATTTTCCCGCCGATTTTGTGGTGGTTAACTTTGATGCTGACCCCCGTGCTCCTCTTATTCTCAGAAGATCATTTTTGAGGACCGGGCGGGCTTTGATTGATGTGTATGGAGAAGAAATAACTCTGCGGGTTGATAATGAAAAAGTCACGTTTCAAATCAATCAGAACTCTAAACCGCTAACCACCAAAAGCAATGTTGCTGTGGTTAATCAAAAATCAGATCCAGTAATTGCTTCCAAAAGAAGTGATTCGATTCTCTCAAGATTTGCGGTTAAGAGTATGTCTGAAAAACGTGCCGAACTCAAAGCTATGAAAATTGCACCCGGTTCAACCAAATGGTTTGAAAGTTGTTCCGCGGATGTTAAGAGTATTCTTGATGATGATGAACCAGATTCGGAGATCACAACAGAAGTGGTGGAAATTGCTAGCTCTAAGAGCACACCTCTTGTCCCACCTCCGGAGCCGGTTTATCGTGTGGAGATTGTTGATTCTGTCCTTTCCGACTCTTCCTATCCTTCTCCTCCGATTGAGGGAAGTGATATCTCGAGGGAAGAGCTCGAGGTGTTGTCTGATAATGCTCCAATTTTGCCGAAAATTGTTGAGACCGATAGTGATCCTGGGGAAGATGTCTCATTATTAAAAATGAAATTTGATGAACCATTATTTTCCCTTCCCCCGGAAGATGTTAATGAAAAGCCGCCTAAATCCGTTCAAGTTGTTGATTCAAAATCAGAAGAGCAAAGTAGTGGCAGTACCACTTCTAGTATTGATTCTCTTCTTGAGGAGTTCGCCGATGAACTCGCTCACATCGATCCAATCCCACCGGGGGATAAGGACGATGACTTTGATTTCGAATCTGACTTAAGAGAATTGGATTTTTTGATGAACCGTGATCCGTCTAAATGTGATTCTTATCACAAGGAGTTCGCCGATGAACTCGCTCACGACGATCCATTTCCATCATATGATGATGATCTCTTTGACTTTCATGCTGATCTTAAAGAAGTTGAAAATCTTTTATACCATGCTCCATCATCTGATTCTTACACCGAGCTTAATGATTTACAAAATGATGATGACCTCTTCGATTTTAGGGCCGATCAAACCGAATGGAAAAATCTGTTATATGGCAAACCTACTGAAAAAGGCCCTAAAATTGAAACCATAATTGAGGATGCTCCAATTGTTTCTCATGACTTATCTCCTCATTCTCCCGAGGATGATTTCTTTTTCTCCATTGAGTCCTCCCTCGAGTACCCTGCTGAGTTTTCTTGTGAAGACAAAGTGTTTAAGCCAGGCATACTCGATGATGGTAAAATTCATCCTTTGATGAAATTGACTCTTGATACGGATTTAAAGTCTCCTGCTTCATCTAAGGAACTTTTAATTCAGGAGAAAAGTGATGCCTCTCTGCTCATTTCTGATCATGAACTCCCGTTCTGCCCGGAGTCATCTCTGATTGAAACTTTACTATCGTTTCCAGCTGGAAACGAAGACAAAGTTTTTGACCCCGGCATCACCGCTTTCATCTTCTAAAGCCGTGGGTATCTCAATCGGAGTGGAACTTTCGTATGCTTCAATGTTTATCCAAACATCTTGAACGAAAGTCCGATTGAGATTATCTCTTCCACTTGCTCCCCCATGGACAATTAAATTCAGGGCGAGTCTAAGCTATACGACTCGATAAATAAACAAGCGCTTCGTGGGAGGCACCCCATGCTTATCCTTCTATCTTCTTTTTATTTTCTTAATAAAGTGAGTGAGGAGGGCTACCTCTTCCATTTCTTGTGTTTCGTGGTTGTTTGTGTATGTCCAGGTTTGCCCGATTAATGAAGACTCTCGTGCTCATTGTTTGCTTCTCTCCACTCGAGTTTCATCATTCGTTGCTCATCCAATATCCTTAAATCTTATCGTTTTACATCTATCTTTTGGCATAATTAATAAACGGCCTTAGATTTATGTAGGAGAACCCTTACCTTTAAGACATTGAGGACAATGTCTCGTTTTAGTCCGGGGGGGGGGGGGGGTAATCTTTCGATTTGATTTATGCCTTGCATTTTTTGCCGTTTACTCATGCAACCCCGTTTTTCCTCCAAAAATTGAAAAAATCCAAAAAATGAGAAAAATTTTAAATTTTTTTGCAAAAATATAATAAATTTTGACATTTTGTTGATTTTCCGCTGGTGAGAGTAGGAATAAAATTCTGACTTGACCGGGCGTGTTGAGTCCTAGCTTGTCCCCTTAACCTTCTATAATCTATAAGCTCGTGCTAGTCTTTTACACAAGGAGCTATAAAATGCGAATTCTTTTTAAGAGTTTGCAAGTTCCCGTATCGACTTTATATATGCATGGCTTGATTATTTGGCTAAGCATTCGCGGATCTTATTATTTAAGATTTTAAATTTGCGAAGAACGAGAAATGATAGAGTTGTTTATAAGTTAGATTGCTAAACGTGGAGTAGTTGGATCTCTTTAGAGCTCATCAAAGTTACTTGTGGCTTTTTGTTCCTATAAGCCTGTTTCACCCAATAATAGTAATCTAGGAATAATTAAAGGTATTTTAGTTTTGGCGATAATTAGTTTTTATTTCTTCCTTAGAGAATTCTTGCTTATGAAAGTTGGGTACACATCAAGGTACTGTCAGTGTTACGGTGTAATAGACTATTCCATCTTGCCGGCTCGCAACCGATGTTAGGATTGTTATAAAAGCCGTAGGAATTGGGGTTTGGCAACACAAATAATTAATTAATATGATAATGTATAATAATAATCCAAAGCCATAAAAAGTTTTCTACATCTTGCCGGTTCGCAGCCGATGTTGTAGACTTCTAATAAAGGCAGAGGAAAAATTCCAAGGTCATAACAGACTATCACATCTTGCCGGCTCGCAACCGATGTTGTGATTGTTATAAAGGGCCAAGGATTAAATACGTTAATGTGCTTGAATATGTAGATAAAATGTTATAATGCCAAACTTCGACTCCGGGGGTATCCTAATAAAAGCTTCTGTCTCTGGACTCGTAGATGAGTTGTTTCGGTCGTATATAAAAGGGATATCCTCAAAATCGTGTTAAATCAGAGACCTTGATGTGGACCTCATTTTTGTATGCAACGGTTTTCGAGGGAAGGTTTGGAAACTACTTAGCGTCTAAACTAGGTATCTTTATCGGACTAAAAATTATCGAAATGAGAATTTAAAGAAATTCATTTCTCACCAAAAATAAAATAAATAGAGGAAAATAGGAATTTGGAAACGAGAAGTAATACACAATTAACTTTCATGGGTAGTGATAGCAATCTAACTTGTAAATAACAATGATTTCGATTTTAAGCTTAGCTTGGGGACTTGTGAAAAATCGGGGACGACGAATTTTATCCGTATGGTCACTTCTTTATGAGTCGTGTTTCCTGCTCGAAGACCCTAAAAATTATCGATAGATAATGATTGTCAAACAAAGCCGTCACCTAAATAATAAAGAAGAATACAAAAATAGAATAAAAGGAAAATCAGGGAGTTTTTAGAACTTAAGGTTTCTTGATCTCTTTTGAAAATTTTGCTACTTTTCAAAGTTAGTAAAAAGAGATTGGAAATTTTCGGTTTCAAAAACGTGTTTTTATAACATTGCGTGAGGACACGTCAATAGCTTAGTCTGGGGGATTTTGGTATGTGCTTATTCACATACCTTTTCTTGACCAAAACCGGACCCAAAAAGACCAAAAACTAACCAAATTGCCAAAAGATATTGTGTTTTTGTGTTTTTGATTGTGCAGGGATGGATATTGCAAAAATGGACAAAATCTAGCAAAAACCGAGAAAACGAGCACGAGATATGGAAAGGACTCAAAGCCGATGCCGGGAGAAACATGTTTGGCCAAAAGACAAAAATCACCCTTAGATCAATTTTGGAAGATTGGCAAATTCAGTCCCTTGGAATTCAGAATTTACATAAATGGTCCCTTAGATCAAAATCCTTAAAACCATTAAACCTTTAAAAACCCGGTTTTATTAATATCACTACCCAACCCACCTTAGTTATCAACCCAGCCCACCTCACTTGCTATACCCAGCCCACACCTTTACCTTAACCCGATCCAACCCAAAAACCTATACCCGGGGTCAAAAGTAATAAAAGAAAGGGTCAAAAAAAAATAAAAAAAATACACACCTCACACACGCGCGCTTAGTTCTTCCCCAATTACCCAGACTTTTCACTGTGCTATAAACCCTAGAACTTTACCGTACAATTTTACCACAATTAAGGGTACTTTCAACCAATCATTAGCCTTCTAGAAGCGTCAGAGGAGCAGAGTTGCACGAATGGGACAGATGGCAGGCTCCTATTGGACCGAACACCTCAGGGATTTTGATCTAAGGGCTATGGATGATGGGAAATGATCTAAGGGTGAAAATTGGCTGAGGGAGCACACGGATTGCCAGCATGACAAGCCTAGAACCTTCACTTCGAGTCTATATATAGAGGAGTAATCTCATTGATTAGGAGGTAGTTTTTTTAGTGTAATGTTTTGCTGTCATTTTGATTTTAAGTTGTATTCTAAATTTTCTATTGTAACTTTTCAGTTTGATTAATGAATATTTAGCTTTAGTTTTCTTAAATTCTCATTTCATTAATCTCATTTTAGCTTGATAATTAGTTATAATCTCTTCTACTGTTCCATAAGTTCCTTCTGTTTAATCAATAGCTTTTATAAAATAATTTTGTTTCAATTCAGTTTCAAAAACAAAAACATAAAAAAAAATAGATAAATATCCAAAAATACAAAAAAATATTATTATTCCAGCTTCAATAAGTTGTTTTATAAGTAGTATAAGCTTATACAAGCTCATTAGCTTAGTGTAAGCTTTTGTTGAGTTCAATTCTATCTTTGCTACACAAAAATCCTAAAGTCAACATAAGTCAACTGTGGGAATAAGCTGTGGATAAGCTGGTATTAAGCTGGATCTGGGGTGTTATTTTTTGGCTTATAGCATAAGCCTGGGTTGTATTGTGATAGTCAGATCTGATTTCACCATAATTCCTTCTTGTAAGCTTTATATTGATCTCACTTTTAAATTCTTAATGTTGAACTGCTTATTTTAGATTAATAGTGCTTATTCAGTAACTGAAATTTGTTTATTTAGTAATTTTACAAGTTGGATATTCAGTAGGATTTAGTAATATGGCTTATAGTGGTAGCTTGTTGTGAGAATTTGCTATTTCAATTTTATATGGGGTGTTTGGATAAGTGGTTGTTAGAGGTGAACTTGCTTTGTTACTGTAGATTTACCTATTTGAGTGCTTTAAATCTGCTTAAAATTAGTGATATAAGCTGTTTGTAGGGCTTTATAAGGAGATTAGAAGCTTTTGTAGGATTTGAGCATGAAGGGTTAGAATTAGAGTGTATACTGCCCTCATTAAGCTCAGCATAAGCTGAGCTTATTTAGACTCCATTTTGGAATTTTTAAGATTGCTCCTAAGTGTTTGAGTAAGTGTGCAAAGTTTGGTTTGCTGTGGTCAAAGTTTTCAATAAGTTTGCGCCAAAAATACTAGTCTGCTGTCACAGACCCTTTTGTGCAGAACACCTTTTATTACTGCTGATCTAGGAACCATTTCAGCTTACTCAGCTTAACTTAGGCTTTCATTTTTGGTTTGTGGGTTGATTATACAGTAAACTAGAAGTGCAATATTTGGGATTAAGATTTTGAGCTTATTAGATAGATTATTTGGGGTCTGCAATTCAGCCCATAAAACTGATCTAGGTCTGCATTACTTTTTATCCCCAATCACTACCTGATCTACAGCTTAATTCAATAAGCAAATAAGCTCAGAATTTAGGCATTCTTGGTCTGGACATAGATTTTCATATAGGCTTTAAGGTTGTGCTTCTGGATTAACCAATAAGCCCTTCTCTTAGCTTATTAATCAGCTGCAATTAAGGTAGAAAGCCATTTTGAATCTGATTTTACAATAAGCTGTGTAGCAGCTTTGTGGCTTATTCCTTTGGCTTATTTGTTCATTCTGAGTTGCTTTATGCTTGATATAGTACTTTGCTTGATCCCTGAGTTTTTTGTGATTTTTGGATAGCATTTGCTTATTTTGTGCTTATTGTCATATTGCTTATTGGGCTGCTTAGCTTATTAGAGCTTGTTCAGGGTCTGAAATTATTTTTCCTAGATTAGTCATTTAATTTTATAATTACTCAGATTTTTCCAGAATTTTCAAACTTGTTTTACTATTTCTAAATCATTTAACTAGTTTTTATTAGTTTTTAATTCATAAAAAATAATTAAAAAAAAAAAGAAAAAATTTATTTTTTTTTCCAAAAATTTTCTTTTAATATTTAGAATTTAGTAAAATTATTTTCATAAATTTAGGATATAGATTTAGAAATTCGCTTTTTAAATACGTTTTTAAATTACGTCGCGTTCGTTTTTAAAATTCAATTTTCGTTTAAATGTTTAGTTTAATTGTTCTATTAGCTTAGTTTAATTGTTAATCTTGATTGTTATTTTAATATTAGTAGTGTAATCCAAAATCAATCACTCTTATTCACATTCACTACACGAATCACAAATCCCGAATCACTAAATTCCATTCAATCTTCATCGGGACTACGACTCGGGTCTTGCATATTTCCTTTGCAATTCCTTGGACTATAATTTGACATATATCATGAATACTTTACGTATCACTCGGATGTTCTGGCAATACCACGAGGATAATGCGTAGGACTCTTCATATATATTTTCTTGCTTTTCATGGTGTATGAAACAATAAGTATATTGGAAATGTGTCCTAATGAGATTAATGGATGATCTCTTGGCTCTAGACTCAATAGTGCGTTTTGATTTAGTGATCGGAGGCTGGAGAGGACTGCCACCTTTTCAATATCGTCCAACTCGGAGTGAGAGAGACGATAGCAATGTATTGATCTCCGTGACAAGTGAAACAAGAGTCCTTTGAGGGACCTTGAGTGGCTAGGGAGGGTTGTGCAGCGTATCACTGGGTCCATGATACTTTGTCTTCAATGTCAGCAATCAACTAAGTGATTCTGACAGCATATGTATTGACCCGGTTTCTGCCTAAGGTGTAAGGAGGGCTTCTTTCTTTTCACCCTTTATCTTTACATTTCTTTTTCATTCTTCAACCCCTTCAGCGCTTACCGAGACTTCATTACTAGTACCTTGTTGGGTTTGTTCCAGTACTAGCTCCATCTCAGTCGGCACTTTTCCCTTATTCACTTTTCTCCTTTTTAATCATTCCTAAGGACTTGTATTCTAACTAGAGAATTGTCCCCGGGAAGATCCCTCCGGTTCTGGCTGGATCATGGGAACTAATACCTAACCTTACCATCCTTATAACTCCAGTACATAAAGTAAAATGGTCGGTCGTTGGTATTCTTTCACAATTGCCATCACAAATCATTTGCTCCCCCTCAATATGTGCATTGATATACGACAGAGTTTAGCACATATGGGAGAGCCTACACTTGAGTCCAAAAGATAACATTTTTTATCAGATTTTCATATTTAAATCACATTCTCTCCCCCAATCAAAAATTTCAAACCAATTGAGATTTATGATCCCAATTGATTTAAATATGTTTAGAAAATTTGGGAGAAAATGTGGTCAGGTTTAACATGTATTCTGATGCGTGGTTTTGCGACCTTACAACAGGTTTTACCTCTCGAGGGATCTCGAGAAGCTTGCAATCCCCACCAGGCAGTGTACCTGACCGATGTAGTATAGTGAAGTGGCAAGTACCGGGGGATTGATCGTTCTCTAGGGGAATAGTGTCGTTAGGATTGAAAAACTACTCTAATAGGTCTAAGGGCGAGGGAAGATTCTTTTTGTATTTTTATATTTTTTTATGAAAGCAAGTAAAATCTCGGGTTTGAAGGAGTGGGCGGAATTAGTTGCTAGTCAACTAACCCAATTAACTACAAATGCAAATAAAATAAAATAACTAAAAATGAAAAGGTTGTGAAACTTATATGGAGAGAAATGTGTTTACTTAGATTTCCTTACTCCCTAACTATCTTTTACCGGTTGATTAGTGTGTATTAATTGCATGGATGACGGGTGTATTCCTTAATACCAATTGTGGGGTGGCGTACGTACTTCCCCAACTCTACAAGCTCCTACTTCACTCCTATGTCGAGCCGGCTAAGAAGCTCCTAACATGGGATCACTAGAATTCGCTCATGCATTAAATACAACCATATAAACCTAGTACGCATTGGTTCATGTTTCTTAAGACGTTCAAGCAAATTACCGTATAGGAGGTTAGCCAGTTTTCTTAAGCCTAACATCGATAAACAATCATCCAATACAATTAATAACACACTAACAACTAATAATCAATAGTTAGGTTTCATTAGATCTAAGCAAACACAAGATAAATCTAGCCTAGCATGTTAATCAAAAGACAAGAACAAGATATAATCAAACAACACATAGACATATTGATTGATTAAGTGATTACTTATCTTCAATTAAACATGGGAGATCCAAGGGTATGAAAACCCTTAAAAATGGCAGAAATTCGTCTTAGGGTTTCTCCTCACAAAGTTGCACACTAATGACAAAAAATTGCAAAACTATATATAGAACTTAGTGGCTGACGGCGTCACGTTATAGATCTTGACGCCGTCACCTCGCCGTGGCTAGGGTTCCCGGATGGTCTTCCTGACGCCGTCCCTCTTTAATCCTCCAAAATCATCCCTGGCTTATCAAGGCTTGACGACCTTCTTGACGTCGTCCCCCTTTAATCTTCCAAAATTTCTCTGGCTTATCAAGGTCTGACGGCGTCACAATAGAGCTTGACGCCGTCACATGTACTTTTCCAGCAGCTTTTGAGACTTTGTCGTTTTCTTCACTTTTATGCTCCAAAAACGTCCAAAATGCTTCCTTTTCCAGATTTCTTCTCCAAAGTACCTAAAATGACAAAAGGAACGATTTAGGGCAATATTTGATCAAATAAATACGATTTAGGGCTTAAATGACCCCCTAAAAGCGGTACACTTTTCGCTTCATCAAATGCCCTTACACTTGAGATTTGCTTGTCCTCAAGCAAATGCGCTTTTATTCTAATCAAAATACAAGTTATGGGTCATTTAATGCTAATATAAAAGTAATTGCAACAAATAGTCGTTCCACTTTAATCATAATAAGCACGGAGATTACAAACTAGCACCTCACAAGTAGTGTTTAGATACTCACATCTCTCAGGTGTCATAAAAGTATTTCTCATAAATGAAAACGGATAATATCTCTCACTACCTGTCATAGCAAATAGATTACCATAGGCTTGGGAAAGGATCAAAAACCTTCTCCACTAGGCGTAAGCACCTAAGATAAACTATCAAAGAGGGCTTTTAAACGGGTTATAACGTTAGGTGTAGGGATATGATAAACACGGATTTGTTGGATAAGGGATATTTTACTGGTGGCGAGTTAAAGATCTTGATTAATTACATGTACAATATGGCGTTGCTAAGCCAAGACTAGACTCGACTTAAGCTAAAAACAAAATAACAAAAACATAAAATAAACATAAAATGAAACGGGATGGTAGTCCGTATGTTTCTTCTACTTTTCTTTTTCTCATTTTTTTGTATTTTTCTTGATTTTTTTTTTTTTTTTTTCATACACTCTTGCCCTACCATCCAAAATAATACATCATAGGGGCGTTGCATTCCCCTTACACTTGAACTTTTACATAACTTTACAAATAACTATTCTAATGACTCGAATTAAGATAATCGAAACACTTGGAGTACTTTTTTTTTTTTTTTTTTTAATATTTAGCACATATGGGGGTAATAATGTTGTTCTTCCCCATTACTCCATTACACTAGTACTTTACCCATGAGTCCCAATCGTCCCAAAACAATATGTACAAGGATATGACTCGACTTAGCAACCATGTAATCAATTAGATAATTAACTTGGGGTTTAAACAAATGTTGTAACAATAATGCACTAAAAATGAGTGCATACAAGGTAGGCTAAGGCGATTTGGGTGTACATTTAAGTGGGGTGTAACAAATTCTTCCTTTAAGTAAAATGCTTAAAGGTCAAAACAAAAAGATAGGCTCTGAGGGGTGTACTAGGGGTATCTTGTACTAAAAATGAGTACAACGCAAAGGGTATGGGAGAATTACTTGACCAATGTAGCCAACGTAATTATAACAAAAACACAGGTGTAAAACAATGGGTTAATCCTAATGCCTCTTATCATGTAGTAAATCTAACTACACGAATGTAGTCTCACTTGTGGCCTCGGAATGGTCCTAACGCAAGTTCTAGAATCTAAGTGCTACCGGTACACACATCATAGCATAAATGTTTTTCCTACCAATTCTAGGGACGAACCTCACATATTTGGGGGTGGAAAATTTTTTTAGTGGTACGGTTTTTGTGCTAGTCATATAACTCCTATCCATGAGACACTCATTAAGACCAAAGTTTCACTCCTATATGTTGTAAAAAAATTTAAATTTGGCACTAAAATTGCCCTAACAAGTATTTATCTCAATTTTATTATACATCTACCATTAAACAAACAAAAATCAAGTGCACTTGTATTCTCTAAAGTATCGTACTTTACCCCCCCTTACACTTAAGATGAACATTGTCCCCAATGTTCAAATAACAAGATGTAAAAGTAAATAAGGTAAAATAATGAAATCAAATACTCCCCTGATTCGTTTGGTGGATAAAGAGGTAACATGGTTAGATCTTCTTCCAAGAGAATGTAGAAGCTTCAAGACTAAAGCATCGCCAAAAGCTTGATTCCACATACATCTCCTCATCCAAAATAACCTGTTAAACCTGAGAAAACAAACACGAAAACCTGCATAACATCGGCGGGATAAATTCTATATAAGGATATAATGCTTGTGGAATGATAATTTTGCAGATTCCTGGAGTTTATAAGTTAGAGATTTAATAAAAACTTTTTATGAAAACAAAACTTTCAAAAATTTCAGAAAATTAAAACCTGACGCCGTCAGGTTGTAATGCCTGACGCCGTCAGAAATGATCTGACAGAATTCTCATGTTAAGTTTCCGGAAAATTTCTGGAAAAACCTCTACCTTACTTCCAGGAAATCCTGCAAAACATCATTATGACTCGATACAAGCATTTGACTCAAACAAATACTAATATGTATGTTAATTTATTATTGTTATGATTCATGTTCATTTGTTCTAATAAACCGATTTGGATTTCCCTTACACTTACTTTTTTGCAAAATACCTTTATATGTAGTTAAGACGAAGTTAAAAACAAGATAAAGCATTTTCACAATTTAGTTTTGAACATGAATCAATAATAATAAAAATTAAACACACATACAGAAGCAAATAAAATCAAACAAACAAATAAATAAACACACAAAGCAAATAAAGCTTGGGTTGCCTCCCAAGAAGCGCTTTTCTTTATTAACGAGTCTTGTAGCTAGACTCAAAGTCCCCGTACATTACGTGACTTCTTCATCGAAAGTTATGTCTTCCTCATTGATCATTTCATTACCATTCTCTTGATAATGCTTGACTCGTTGAATATTCACAGTGAATTCTCTATCCTCGTCGTCAATCAACACAACGGCTCCGGTTTTAGAGGAGCTCCTTACGGTAAAAGGTCCATACCATCTAGATTTAAGTTTTCCAGGAAATAGCCTTAAGCGAGAATTATATAATAAGACCTTATCTCCTTCTGAAAACTCCTTGGGTCTCTTAATCCGTTGGTCATGCCATCTTTTTGCCCTTTCTTTGTATGTAATGGAAGATTCATAGGCCTCTAATCTCAATTCATCGAGCTCTTGGAGCTGTAAGAATCTATTTGTTCCCGCAACTGTATAATCCAAATTACAAGCCTTAAGTGCCCAATATGCCTTGTGTTCCAGTTCTACTGGAAGGTGGCATGCCTTGCCATATACCATACGGAACGGGGTTGTCCCGATTGGTGTCTTATAAGCGGTTCGAAATGCCCACAAAGCTTCATCGAGCTTAAAAGACCAATCTTTTCTGTTTTGATTGACCATTTTCTCTAATATTCTCTTTATGGCTCTATTAGTGTTTTCGACTTGACCGTTGGTTTGAGGATGGTAAGCGGTGGAGAATCGGTGAGAGACTCCATATCTTTTCATAACTTTCTCCATTTGCGAATTGCAAAAATGGGTTCCCCTGTCACTAATAAGAGCTTTCGGAATTCCGAACCTAGCGAACAATTTTTTTAGGAAATGAATTACTACCCTAGCGTCGTTAGTCCTAAGGGCTTGTGCTTCCACCCATTTCGAAACATAATCAATGGCCACTAAGATGTATTCATTCCCTCCTGAAGATGGGAAGGGTCCCATGAAATCAATTCCCCAAACATCGAAAACCTCGCAAACTTGTATATAATTCTGCGGGGCTTCATCCCTCCTAGAGATATTCCCTGCTCTTTGACATGCGTCACAAGTCTGTATCATTCCCTTCACATCATGAAATATTGTAGGCCAATAGAATCCTGCGTCGAAGATCTTTCGTGCAGTAGTGTTCATTCCGTGATGCCCTCCAGATGGACCTGCATGACACTCTTTCATAATTCTGATAGCCTCCTTTTCCGAAACACAACGTCTTATTACTTGATCCGGACATCTTCAGAATAAGAAAGGTTCATCCCAAAAGTAGTACTTTAATTGATTGAAGAACCTCTTTTTTTCATGCCTGCTCATATGCTCAGGAATGACTCTACTTGCCAGGTAGTTAGCATAATCCGCATACCATGGTTCAGAATCATTTATTGACATGAGCTGCTCTTCAGGAAATGACTCCCGAATCTCACTCTTGTCAGATTCAGCGAGGCTAGGGTTTTCGAGACGAGAGAGATGATCAGCCACAAGATTCTCTGCTCCTTTCTTATCACGAATCTCAACATCGAACTCTTGCAATAGTAAGATCCAACGAAGTAATCGTGGTTTAGCCTCCTGTTTAGTAAAAAGATATCGAATAGCTGAATGGTCCGTAAAAACAACCATTTTAGAAAGGACAAGATACTGGCGAAACTTATCAAAAGCAAATACCACGGTTAGTAATTCCTTTTCAGTGGTAGTGTAGTTTTCTTGAGCAGGATTCATGGTTTTGCTAGCGTAGTATATTGGCTGAAAGTGTTTGTTAAGCCTTTGGCCTAATACTGCTCCAACAGCATAATCGCTAGCATCGCACATGATTTCAAAGGGTAACTCCCAGTTAGGGGTGACCATAATTGGAGCTTGGGTAAGTTCCTGCTTCAATCGATCGAATGCATCCTTGCACTCTTGAGAGAAGTCGAACGGGGCATCCTTCATGAGCAACTGAGTCATTGGTTTAGCTACCTTTGAGAAATCTTTAATGAATCTCCTATAGAAGCCAGCATGACCCAAAAAGCTACGGATTGCCTTTACAGTTGTTGGATAGGGAAGTTTGGATATAGCTTCAGTTTTTGCCCGGTCTACTTCAATTCCACTTCCTGAAATTTTGTGTCCTAGCACAATCCCTTCTTTTACCATAAAGTGGCACTTTTCCCAGTTTAGTACCAAGTTAGTCTCCTCACAACGTTTGAGCATTTTCTCAAGGTTAGCAAGACAGCGATCAAAAGAGTTCCCAAAGACCGAAAAATCATCCATGAAGACCTCCATGCTGTCCTCCATTAACTCATGGAAGATTGCTGTCATGCAGCGCTGGAAAGTGGCGGGGGCGTTACATAGTCCAAAGGGCATTCGCTTGTAGGCGAAGGTGCCATAAGGGCATGTAAACGTAGTCTTTTCTTGGTCCTCAGGAGCGATAGGGATTTGGAAATACCCTGAGAACCCATCTAGGAAACAGTAGTACTCATGCCCCGCTAACCTTTCCAACATTTGGTCGATAAATGGGAGAGGGAAATGATCCTTTCGGGTTGCATCATTCAACTTCCTATAATCGATGCACACACGCCATCCAGTTACTGTTCGTTGAGGCACTAACTCATCCTTATCGTTCTTAACCACCGTCATTCCTCCCTTTTTTGGTACAACCTGTACAGGACTTACCCATGGACTGTCTGATTTTAGGTAAATTAGTCCCGCATCTAGGAGCTTAACGACTTCTTTTTTTACGACTTCCTTTATGTTGGGGTTTACTCGCCTTTGAGGTTGCACGGTGGGTTTATAATCCTCCTCCATGAGGATTTTATGCGTACAAAAGGTTGAGTCAATCCCCTTGATGTCGGCTACACTCCATGCTATAACTCCTTTATATTTTTTTAAAACTCCTAAGAGTTTATCCTTTTGTTCACTTTTCAAAGAAGAGTTTATGATTACCGGAAGTTGATCTTTTCCTTGGAGGAAAGCATATTCCAGGTTGCTTGGGAGTTCCTTGAGTTCTAACGTGGGTGGCTCGATGATGGAAGGTTTAAGTTTGTTCTCGGGTTTACGAAGCTCAAGCTGTTCGATTTCTTGTCTGGGATAGAAGGAGACTGCGCTCACATCCATAGTCTTCTCCTCCTCTAAGATGGGTAAGAAAGCTTCATCTCGCAACCAACCAGCTTCCACCTGTTCATCTATACAATTGTCAATCTCGTCGGATAGTTCATTGATTTCTCCGATGAAATACAGCCGGTTAGCTACTTCGAGAGAAAGATTCATTGTGTCCTTGATGTCGAAGGTTAAGCTATCGGTCCCCACTCGTAAGGTTAGTTTGCCTTCATGAACATCAATAACAGCGCGAGCAGTTGCAAGGAATGGCCTTCCCAGAATGATGGGCACTAGGTCATCTTCTTCCATCTCTAAGATGACGAAGTCAACTGGAAATTTGAACTTCCCTACCTTAACCAGCACATTTCACATATTCCTAAGGGGTATTTGACTGATCTATCGGCTAGTTGGATGTTCATACGGGTTGGTTTCAATCCAGAATACCCTAACTTGAGGAACATGGAATGCGGCATAAGATTGATACTTGCTCCTAAGTCGGCTAAAGCATTCTTGACAGAAAGAGATCCTATTGAGCAGGGCAAGGTGAAACTACCTGGATCGTCCACCTTCTTTGGCAGCCCTCGTTGAGTCACCACAGAACATTCTTCTCCTAAGGTTACAAGACCCTCGAGCCCTTTTCTGTTGGTTAGCAGCTTCTTGAAGTATGTACTATATTTGGGCATATGGTAACATGCATCAAGAAGGGGTATGGTGACGACCGAATTCTTCAAATATGACAAGAATCTTTTATTATCATTTTCGACCTTTTGATTCTTGAGGCGGGACGGGTATGGGACTTTAATGGGCTGTTTGGTTAGAGTAGGTGGAGAGGGAGTTACCGGAGGAGTTTGCTCAGGATTTCCATCGTTCACATTACCTTCATCCTCAAGAGGGGTATCGGGTTCCATGACGTCAGATTGTTGAGCTGGGTAAGGTGGATCCTTAGTAGTTGTTCCAGCACGAGTGGTGATGGCGAGTAAAGGATCTCTTTGATTTGTTTGAGGTTCGTCAAGACCGTCAAGAGTGGCGTTGAGTTCTGCAAATTTGGCCCTTCGGTCGTTTTGTTGGCTATTGATGAGGTTCTCAAGACCATTTAGTTGCAGATTCTTTTCAAGCGTGAAATGCCCAAGATCATCCTCAAAAGTGCTCCTAACCTTGTAGTCAGGATATTCTCCTCCTCCCTCTTCTCTCACAAGATTTCCCCAAGGGGTAAAATCATTTTTTTGGTAGAAAGTTAAGAGCAAAGGATCATCGAAGATGGCGTGGCTTGACAAGCATACTTGTTCGGTGGTGGTATCATCCCTGCATTCCTCCACTTCATGCGGGCCACCACATTGGTCGCAGATCAAGTATGGGTTTGATAACCGTTTAGTTGGTTGTGACTTGTCTAGATAAGATACTTGATCATTCAATCTACTCAACCGGCTAGCAAAAGGAGGCTCTTTCATGATCTTGGAAATGCTCATGATCGAATCGGGTTCATCCCAGGTATCGTCTTGATCATTTGCGTATTCCTCAATTCTATTCCATCCTTCCTCAGCGCTTAGGTTGGCTATTTTTCCTTTCACCGAATTATTAATGCCAAATTGGTCGCTTTTAGGGACACTGTCATAAAAGATCTGGACAAGAAGCCAGAGTTCAATGCCATGATGAGGGACTTGTCTAATTAGATCTTTGAATCTGTTCCAGGATTCGTGAATGGGTTCAGCTGGTCCAACATGGAAGCGGAAGATTTTGTCCCTTAATGTTGAAGTTCTTCCTACGGGAAAGAATTTCTCATAGAATTTTGAGATAAGCTGTTCCCATGTGAAGATGGACTCGGAGGGGAGTTTGTTATACCAATCTTTGGCTTTCTCATAAAGGGTGAAGGGAAATAATCGTAGCCGGGAGGTATCTCTAGTGGCTCCGTCCGTATGGAGGGTATCCACTATTTTTAGGAAGTCTTTGATGTGTTGGATTGGATCATCACTTTTCAATCCGTGAAACTTTCATACACTTTGGGCAAGCCAAATGTCGGTTGCACGCAAGACCCCATCTGTGTGTTCATTAGGAAAAACAATAGCATTGGAAAAACCGCGAGGGGTGGGAGAAGAGTAGTCCTTGAGGGATTCAGGGATGGGGTTTTCGGGAACCTCCATATCGTGATTGGATTGAGGGCTAGGAGGTGTAGAGTGAGGATTGGATTCTTCCTCGGAGAGGGCATCATCAAAATTGATCGTGGATGGTTTGGCCGCTTGGTGGTGTTGCCTTAATTTATGCATTTCCCTTTCGGGTTCAGCATAGGGTGTGGCAAGAGTTTTGATCGAGCTACGGATCCTAGTGATTCTATGATTAGGGGGTTATCATCCAAAATTAGGGAATATCCTCCTAAAGTGTGTGCTCTACGAGTTTGGTTTTGTCGTGGTGGTGGGTTGTTGGGATTAAGGATATTACCACCTTCCATGATGTCGGATGGTAATGGTTACGAACAAAGAAACGAAGAAAAAAGATAGACTAAAGAAAATCTAGAAAAATAAAATAAAAATCTCACTAGAAAGGAATCTAGTGAGTAGACCTAATAAAATAAAAATTCAACCTAAACAATAACTATTCCCCAGCAGCGGCGCCAAAAACTTGATGCGTGGTTTTGCGACCTTACAACAGGTTTTACCTCTCGAGGGATCTCGAGAAGCTTGCAATCCCCACCAGGCAGTGTACCTGACCGATGTAGTATAGTGAAGTGGCAAGTACCGGGGGATTGATCGTTCTCTAGGGGAATAGTGTCGTTAGGATTGAAAAACTACTCTAATAGGTCTAAGGGTGAGGGAAGATTCTTTTTGTATTTTTATATTTTTTTTATGAAAGCAAGTAAAATCTCGGGTTTGAAGGAGTGGGCGGAATTAGTTGCTAGTCAACTAACCCAATTAACTACAAATGCAAATAAAATAAAATAACTGAAAATGAAAAGGTTGTGAAACTTATATGGAGAGAAATGTGTTTACTTAGATTTCCTTACTCCCTAACTATCTTTTACCGGTTGATTAGTGTGCATTAATTGCGTGGATGACGGGTGTATTCCTTAATACCATTCGTGGGGTGGTGTACGTACTTCCCCAACTCTACAAGCTCCTACTTCACTCCTATGTCGAGCCGGCTAAGAAGCTCCTAACATGGGATCACTAGAATTCGCTCATGCATTAAATACAACCATATAAACCTAGTACGCATTGGTTCATGTTTCTTAAGACGTTCAAGCAAATTACCGTATAGGAGGTTAGCCAGTTTTCTTAAGCCTAACATCGATAAACAATCATCCAATACAATTAATAACACACTAACAACTAATAATCAATAGTTAGGTTTCATTAGATCTAAGCAAACACAAGATAAATCTAGCCTAGCATGTTAATCAAAAGACAAGAACAAGATATAATCAAACAACACATAGACATATTGATTGATTAAGTGATTACTTATCTTCAATTAAACATGGGAGATCCAAGGGTATGAAAACCCTTAAAAATGGCAGAAATTCGTCTTAGGGTTTCTCCTTACAAAGTTGCACACTAATGACAAAAAATTGCAAAACTATATATAGAACTTAGTATCTGACGGCGTCACGTTATAGATCTTGACGCCGTCACCTCGCCGTGGCTAGGGTTCCCGGATGGTCTTCCTGACGCCGTCCCTCTTTAATCCTCCAAAATCATCCCTGGCTTATCAAGGCTTGAAGACCTTCTTGACGCCGTCCCCCTTTAATCTTCCAAAATTTCTCTGGCTTATCAAGGTCTGACGGCGTCACAATAGAGCTTGACGCCGTCACATGTACTTTTCCAGCAGCTTTTGAGACTTTGTCGTTTTCTTCACTTTTATGCTCCAAAAACGTCCAAAATGCTTCCTTTTCCAGATTTCTTCTCCAAAGTACCTGATGAACTCAAATAAGTACATTTTATTACTATCATTTATCCTATTAATTTGACTTGTTTTATTATATTATGTATGAGGATTGATACTTAATCGTTTACTTTTGTAATTCTCAGGTAAAAACAAGCATTTGGTGAAACTTGGCGATTTTGGACTAATTATGGAGCAAAACATGCAAGAAGTTAAGAGTCTACCGAAATGTACAAGATCAAGACTATTCTGCTCCAGATGCGCCGCATCTCACTTATGACATGCGCCGCATCACTATCCATATTTCACCAGATACGATCCAAGATACAAGAGGACATGCGCCGCATCCTATAAATGGAGTTACGCCGCATCTTCTGGCGGTGTACGAATATTCCTGAATATTATAATCTTGGACCCCACGCGAAGTTAAGTAAATGCGCCGCATCTACTCACTAGATGCGCCGCATCTTACCCTCAGACAGAAACTATAAATACCCCAAGACCAGACGAATTTCGGGTGACACATAATATATCAGAAGACCGAAGACCAGAAACCAAGGACGAATTCAGTCGAATAGCGAGCACAAGACACACCCAAATCAAAGATACAAGAGCTGTAAGAAGGTGCTGCATGTGTTTAATTCATTATGTAGTTTTGTTTTATTGTGTTAGTAAACTTTAATTCATCAAGATTGGTGGCTTGTGTAATGTGACAACGGAAAGATTGCACTCCCTTAAAACTGCTTTCTCATTAATTAAAGTTTATATGTTGATGTCATTGGTGACTTTTAATAGTGCATTGATAACCTCTGTGTCTAGCTGAGCGTTGATCGGGTCGCCATGCCTCTGCCCTCGCCTATTTATTAGATCGCCTATGCATTCTATGGTCTGTAGAAAAGTAGGAGAAAGATAAATAGGATAGTCATAAGTAATCATTAAGGGTTTACTCGCCGATAAGATTAGAACCAACGAGAAAGGACTTAATCTCGGTGCGTTGCATCGAACTATACACTTCATATAACACTAGCAATAAAACAAGTGACAAACTACTTATCTATCAGGACAGCCCTCTTATTGTCTCAAGTATTTATCTGTGTACGTGTGTGGTATTCGCTGATTCGTGCCTATTGGTTTAGTTTATTATTTAATTGCAACCAAATCGTGCCAGTCTCTCAGGCTGAACCCCCTTGCGTTAGTTTAGGTTGTATAGCTAACTTAATTTATTAAAATACTGATTAGAATAACTAGATAATACGTTCCACTCTTAGTGATCGACACTCTACTTACCATTATATTCATACTGACCGGGTACACTGCTCGTTAAGTGTGTGTGTTATTGATAAGTCGGCTAAATATAAATTTAAAACTTGAGTAGGCATTAAAACTGCTAAACCGCAACGACACATCGCACGCATCAAGTTTTTGGCGCCGCTGCCGGGGAGTGAATTGTTATTATCTGTTAATTTGATTAGTATTTTAATTAGGTTTTTAATTTTTTTAATCTAACCGCTAATTCTGTTGTGTATTAGTTTAATTTGCATTCATTGTACTATTTTGCATATTTTCTGTTTTTGTGTGTTATTTGTTTGCTTTTATTTTGTTTTTATTTTCGTGTGTTTTATTTGTTTTAATTTTTTCGTATTTTTTTTTCTGCTATCGTTGTACTGAGCTAAATCGAACGATACGGCGCATCTGATTTCTCAGATACGGCGTATTGCGTTCAATTTTTTATAAAATACAACGCGTTTAATTAATTCGATACGACGCATCTTTCCCCAAGATACGGCGTATCTGTTTTTAATTAAAAAAAAAAATTCTAAGCGATAAAGCGATACGACGCATCTTTTCCCCAAGATACGGCGTATCTGTTTTATTAAATTAAAAAAAAAAAATCTAAAAACAATAAAACAAAAGACGCATCTGCTTTAGCAGATACGCGTATCAATTATTTTAATTAAAAACAGTTTTCGATTAATTAAACAAATACGGCGCATCGATCTCTATCGATATGGCGTATCTTCTGAATCAAAAATCTCGTATTTTGGAACATAACGAAAATACGGCGCATTAACTTTTGTTAATACGACGCATTTAATTTTAAATAAATATCGATTTTTGATTATTAAAATTGATACGGCGCATTCAAATTTCTAAGCGGCGTATCTATTTTCTGAATAAAAGTCTGATTTAATTTTAACGATTATAGGATACGGCGTATCCATCTTTTTGGATACGGCGCATCGTCTGCAGAAATCAGCAACTTTTATTTTTCTTATATCCGAACGGAAAATACTCTGACCCTTATACCTGGAAACTTTTACTTTGAAATCTACCTCTCTTTAATTTTCAGGAACAATGTTCGGTATTTTCCCCTACTTGTTCGAAAGACCCCAAAGAAATCTTACCATGGAAGAGTTTGCACTACAAATCGCTCAAGCCAATGAAAAAGAACATCATGAAGCACGAAACTTTATTAATGAATTCAAAGGCAGTCATGAGCTTTTACTAAAGGAACAAAACAACATGATTTATGGATTGGCAATTGAAGTGCACCAATTGTCAACGGTGCTTAATAGGGTACTTTTGGTAAAGCAAGACTTGAAAGGGATTACAACTAGAGGCGGAAAGTCGACCTTTCAGATCGGAGAGACACCCGAGGATGACGGTACAAACAAGATTTCCCCTGAATCTTTATCACCTGAGCAAGAGCAACCAAAAGAGACTGATCCGGAACCTGTAATCAGAAAAGAACCTTCTGTTGAGCCTAAGCGATCAACACTACCTTTCCCACATAGGGTAAGGAAAGAGAAAGAAGATGCCTATCAAAAGAAATTCTTGGAGAATCTCAAGCAGCTGCAGCTAAGCATACCATTTATGGAAGCCCTGGTGCAAATGCCAAAATATGCTAAATATCTGAAGAGCTTGCTTACAAACAAGTCTAAACTTGAAGAAGCTTGCACCATAACAATGGGGAAACGAAGCTCAGCAGCATTGCTCAACAAACTTCCGTCTAAAGAAAAAGATCCAGGGAGTTTCACTATTCCTTGTCAAATTAAAAATTTACATATTGAAAATGCTTTAGCCGACCTAGGAGCTAGTATAAGTCTTATGCCCTCTTCTATGTATGATAAATTAGGTCTTGGTGAACCGAAACCTACTAGGATGTGCTTAGAACTAGCTGATAGGTCCGTACAATACCCATTAGGAATAGCTGAAAATATATTAATAAAAGTTGATAAATTTGAATTACCTATCGACTTTGTTATCCTCGATATGCCTGAAAATTCTAGAACTCCTATAATATTAGGACGACCATTTTTAGCCATTGCTAGGGCCATAATCAATGTTTTTAATAAAAAGATAACTCTTACCATAGGAAAAGATGAGGTTGAGTTTAACATGGAACAATCTATGAGTAAAGATAATTCCGATGACGATGAATGCTATAATATCGATGTTTCTGATGACACGATTAATCAATTTACTCAGAAATTGTTAAAAAGTAATTTACTTGATTCTTTTCTGCTTAAAAATCTTGAAAACACAATTGCTATAGAAGATCAAGTTGAAGAGAATACTATTGATAATGATTTAGCTACTGGCTCTGCTGTATTTAACGCCATGCGGCGCATCGAAAATATCGATGCGGCGCATCTATCTAATGACAGCCGCGATATAGTTAAAGAACAAGTTTATTCCGCTAGTGCTACTGAAATTGATAATGTTAAACCTGTGCTTAAGGATCTCCCTTCTACTTTGGAGTATGCCTATTTAAATGGGAACACTAATTCGCCCGTTATTATTGCATCTAACTTGACGCAAAAAGAAAAAGAATCACTTTTGCAGGTACTGTATAAATGAAGAGGAGCATTAGCGTGGAGTATGTCTGATATTAAGGGAATTAGCCCGTCATTTTGTACGCATAAAATCCTTATGGAGGATGAATTCAAACCAACTATCCAACCTCAAAGGCGTTTGAATCCAAAAGTCCAAGATGTGGTGAAAAATGAAATTGTGAAATTACTTGACTCCGGACTTATCTACCCAATTTCCGACAGCTCGTGGGTCAGTCCTATCCACATTATACCAAAAAAGGGAGGAATGACGGTAATACTCAATGACGATAATGAACTAATCCCTTCAAGAACTGTTACCGGATGGAGAGTTTGCATCGACTACCACAAACTCAATGATGCTACGCGAAAAGATCACTTCCCTCTTCCATTTATTGATCAAATGTTAGAAAGACTATAAGGTCATGATTATTATTGTTTTTTTAGATGGTTTTTCAGGTTTCTTCCAAATACCAATTGCCCCTGAGGATCAAGAGAAGACGACTTTCACCTGCCCTTATGGAACCTTCGCCTATAGGAGGATGCCGTTCGGACTATGCAACACCCTTGCTACTTTCCAACGTTGTATGACGGCTATCTTCCATGATATGGTAGAAGACTTTATGGAAGTCTTCATGGACGACTTCTCGGTGTTCGGTAACTCATTTAGTGATTGTCTCTTTAAACTTGATAAAATGCTTGCTAGGTGTGAAGAAACTAACCTTGTTCTTAATTGGGAAAAATGTCACTTTATGGTTAGAGAGGGAATTGTGTTAGGACATAAGATTTCTGGGAAAGGTATAGAAATCGATAAAGCTAAAATTGATGTAATTGCTAAACTACCTTACCCCACTAATGTAAAAGGTGTTAGAAGTTTTTTAGGGCATGCCGGATTTTATCGTAGGTTCATAAAGGATTTTTCAATGATATCTAGGCCTATGACCCAATTATTGCTAAAAGATGCGAAGTTTGATTTTTTTGAAGATTGCAAAAAGGCATTTAATATACTTAAAGAAAAACTAACCTCCGCACCTATTATAATTTCGCCGGATTGGAATCTGCCTTTTGAACTAATGTGTGATGCTAGTGATTATGCTGTTGGAGCTGTACTTGGTCAAAAGATAGATAAGAAATTTAAGCCAATTTATTATGCTAGCAAAACATTGAATAATGCCCAAGAACACTACACCACCACGGAAAAAGAACTTTTAGCAGTAGTTTTTGCATTCGATAAATTTAGATCATATCTTATATTGTCAAAAACTATGGTTTACACTGACCATTCTGCTTTGAAGTATTTGTTCAATAAACAGGATGCCAAGCCAAGGCTTATTAGGTGGGTTTTATTGCTCCAAGGATTCGATATTGAAATTAAAGATAAAAAGGGTGCCGAGAATCTAGCTGCTGACCACTTATCTAGACTTGAAAACCCTAATATGGAGGTGCTTGACGAAAGGGAAATAGCTGATGACTTTCCTGATGAACACCTTATGATGGTAGGAATTAAGAGCAATAATAATGGACCATGGTATGCCGACTATATAAACTTTATTATGGCAAATGAAATTCCAAAAGGGCTAACATCCGACGAGAAAAGAAGGTTTCTAACTCGCGCTAGCGAGTATATTTGGGATGAACCTTATGCCTTTAAATTATGTCCTGACAATATTTTACGAAGATGCGTAGATGGTGATGACATCCCAGCAATATTGGCACATTGCCATTCAGGGCCAATGGGGGGGCATCACGGTGCAGTCATCACAAGAAGAAAGATCCTTGATGCGGGATTTTATTGGCCCACTATGTTGGATGATGCAAAAGATTATATAAAAGGATGTGATGCGTGTCAACGATCCGGGAATATAACATCAAGAAACGAAATGCCGCAAAACTATATCTATGTATGTGAGGTTTTCGACATATGGGGATTGGACTTCATGGGACCATTTCCTAAATCTAAAGGTAATAAATATATCTTGGTTGCTTTTGATTACGTATCAAAATGGGTCGAAGCGCAAGCATTGCCAACAAACGACAGCAAGGTAGTACTTAAATTTTTACAAAGTTTTTTCTCTAGATTTGGAATTCCTAAAGCATTGATTAGTGATAGGGGGACACACTTTTGTAATCATCATCTGGGAAGAGCCTTGCAAAAATATGGAGTATATCATAGGGTTTCCACCGCATACCATCCTCAATCCAATGGGCAAACTGAAGTAACCAATAGGGCTATTAAGCGAATTCTTGAAAAAACGACTGGATATAATCCGAGAGGGTGGTCTGACAAGTTAAATGATGCTTTATGGGCATTCCGTACAGTCTATAAGACACCAACGGGATGCACTCCATTTCGTCTTGTATACGGAAAAGCATGCCACCTACCGGTCGAAATTGAACAAAGTGCATATTGGGCTTTGACGAATTGTAATATGGATATGGAAGCTGCAACGAAGAACCGTTTCATAAAACTTAATGAACTCTATGAACTAAGAGATGAGGCCTACAAAAATACTAAGATCTATAAAGAAAGAACTAAAAGATGGCATGACTCGAGGTTACGTGGGGATAAAACGTTTACTATTGGAGAGAAAGTGCTACTATTTAATTCCAGATTGAAGATGTATCCTGGTAAACTTAAATCAAGATGGACGGGTCCATTCGTTGTCAAGAAAGTGTATCCCTATGGAACTATTGAAATATGCGATAAAAATGGTTATATATTCAAAGTAAACGGGCAACGTGTGAAGAAATACTTTGATAATAAAATTGAGGATAATGAGAACGAGGTGGTGGAGTTTGAACCTGAAGTAATGGAATAATGAGCTGAACGTGAGTCTAACTTGAAGACTCTGGAATAAAGACAAGTGTTTACCGGGAGACAACCCGGATTTATCTTTTAATTTTCTGTTTTTGTGTCGAGTCAGTCAGGCCGCAGAGGATACGGCGCATCTCAATCCTGAGATGCGGCGCATCTCCTGCAATGGTCATATCATATCTTTATTTTTCTGCATTTCTTTATTTTCGAATTTAAAACTTTTTATCAGTTTATTTTAATGCGGCGCATCCCTGGTTAAGGATGCGGCGCATCTTCTATTCTGATCCGTATTTATTCCAGGCTCGATACGGCGTATCTTCTTCAATAAGATACGGCGCATCGACTGACCTGATGATTTTCATTTTTAATTTTTATGTTTTATTTTTCCTAACTACTAATGTATTATGCAAGTTTGAACCTTTCTTATCTTAGGTGTGTTTTAAAGCCTTGGTGGTATTATAGATTCCTGCATTTCCTGTGGATACATCTAATATGAAGCTTAAACGTTCTAATCCACAAGAAGTTGATTTTTGCTCTTATACAAATGGAGGATCATACCGAGCAAATCTCAGGGGAGTTTTTCTGTTCTAATTCTTTTATTTTCCAGTTTTTAACCTTTTATACAAACAACGAGGACGTTGTTTAACTTAAGTGGGGGGGATTAGAGAATTAGAACACTTAACACTTACTTGTCCTAAACTTTTCAAAATATGCTTAAAATGTGCTTAATATATAAAAATTTAAAATTTTTAGCATGTTTTTGTTTAAAGTCTAAGTTGCATAGCTGCACTCATGACGTTATTTTTAAAATTGTGATTTTTCAAAACTCACAAATCTATGAGTGTGCCGGTGACTTGTAAACTTTAGAACTTGGCTTGTATACTATTCGAGACCACCATAATAAGTATTATTTTATATAATTGGAATGACTTGTCTAAATTGGTAAAATTTCTAGGATTACACCCAAATAGCCTTTATATGTTATGTGATATTAACTAACTACACTGGTTAGTTAACCCCCGTATAAAACCTTTTTGTTACTCTCATTTTTAGAGTAAGATACCCCTAGAAAAACACTCAGAGCCATTCCTTTCGTTTCTTACACCTTTGTTTAAAAATGTTTCGTTACACCTTAAACCTTAGCCTACCCTGTAGATTAAAGTCCGTGGTTGGTTGATTGCTTTAGGCAAAGTGTGTTTCCTTACATTACCTGTGTTCGCGTGCGTAATTCATTATCTATGGTTAGGTCGGGAAATTGTACAATGCAATTCGAGTGAAAGTAAATATTGTATATCTTTGAGTTTATTTTTCGTGTGTTTACTACTTTCACTATTACCGTTATTTCTGAAGTCATGAAAAGTATGGAAAAATTATCCAGAATTATCATTATAGTGATGTGGTGAAATTTTACACATCTATGTTTATGTTTCTCGAAAAAGAAAAAAAAAAAAAAAAAAATCGAAAAAATGAGAAAAGAAAAAGAAAAAAAAAAGAAGAAGAAAGTTGGATGTTTGTTAAACCAACGATGTAAAGTTATGTAAGTGGTCGATATCACCACTAGTTGTTGTATATTATATCTATGGATTGAATGGGAGTTGGCAGTTATGGGAACGCTAACTAAGGTTTATTCTTTGATTAAGATCTTGTTGAGTATAATTCGTGTCTACCTAAAGCGTGTGTTTCAAGTGTTAAAGCGTGAGTTATTCAATGATATGAGTCTTATTCATGGGATGGTTGGGATAGTGATTAACCACACTTAGGATTTTAATTTATTTGTTTTGTTTATTTTTTATTTTATACCAATTTTTATCCCAAAAATTATCCATACCCTTTATTATTCTTTATCCAACCAAACCTTTGATTTATTGAGATTAGGGATTTGAGCAATCTTAAGTATCGTAGTCGTGGATTCGGCTATGTATTTATGATTTTGTCGCCCTTTTTGATATATTATTATTGGTGAAGTTTGGACCTATCTTTAGCCTATTCGAGTTAAGGATTTGAGCAATTGCAAGTATCGTGTTCGTGGATTCGATCATGTATTTGTGATTTTGTCGCCTTTTCTGGAATTTGAAATCGATAGTGATTAAGAATAATTAACCCTTAAACCTGAAAACCCTTTTTACCGCTTTAGACTTGTTATTCCTTTGCTTTAGTGGGGGAGATGTGTATACTTGCCAAGCTTATGACAGAATATTCGTCGCGACTGGACAGTTAAACGATTAGATTTGCTTTTATCAAAATATTTTATTTTACTTCTAATTCGTTAAGTGTTTAGTTGTGTGATTATGGCAAAAACGAATACATGCTTAAATATAAAAATAAATCCTAATATCTTTTAGGATACATTTTCATAAGATTAATTCTAAGGTTTACTTGGGGACAAGTAAAGTTCAAGTGGGGGGATATTTGACGAACTCAAATAAGTACATTTTATTACTATCATTTATCCTATTAATTTGACTTGTTTTATTATATTATGTATGAGGATTGATACTTAATCGTTTACTTTTGTAATTCTCAGGTAAAAACAAGCATTTGGTGAAACTTGGCGATTTTGGACTAATTATGGAGCAAAACATGCAAGAAGTTAAGAGTCTACCGAAATGTACAAGATCAAGACTATTCTGTTCCAGATGCGCCGCATCTCACTTATGACATGCGCCGCATCACTATCCATATTTCACCAGATACGATCCAAGATACAAGAGGACATGCGCCGCATCCTATAAATGGAGTTACGCTGCATCTTCTGGCGGTGTACGAATATTCCTGAATATTATAATCTTGGACCCCACGTGAAGTTAAGTAAATGCGCCGCATCTACTCACTAGATGCGCCGCATCTTACCCTCAGACAGAAACTATAAATACCCCAAGACCAGACGAATTTCGGGTGACACATAATATATCAGAAGACCGAAGACCAGAAACCAAGGACGAATTCAGTCGAATAGCGAGCACAAGACACACCCAAATCAAAGATACAAGAGCTGTAAGAAGGTGCTGCATGTGTTTAATTCATTATGTAGTTTTGTTTTATTGTGTTAGTAAACTTTAATTCATCAAGATTGGTGGCTTGTGTAATGTGACAACGAAAAGATTGCACTCCCTTAAAACTGCTTTCTCATTAATTAAAATTTATATGTTGATGTCATTGGTGACTTTTATTAGTGCGTTGATAACCTCTGTGTCTAGCTGAGCGTTGATCGGGTCGCCATGCCTCTTCCCTCGCCTATTTATTAGATCGCCTATGCATTCTATGGTCTGTAGAAAAGTAGGAGAAAGATAAATAGGATAGTCATAAGTAATCATTAAGGGTTTACTCGCCGATAAGATTAGAACCAACGAGAAAGGACTTAATCTCGGTGCGTTGCATCGAACTATACACTTCATATAACACTAGCAATAAAACAAGTGACAAACTACTTATCTATCAGGACAGCCCTCTTATTGTCTCAAGTATTTATCTGTGTACGTGTTTGCTATTCGCTGATTCGTGCCTATTGGTTTAGTTTATTATTTAATTGCAACCAAATCGTGCCAGTCTCTCAGGCTGAACCCCCTTGCGTTAGTTTAGGTTGTATAGCTAACTTAATTTATTAAAATACTGATTAGAATAACTAGATAATACGTTCCACTCTTAGTGATCGACACTCTACTTACCATTATATTCATACTGACCGGGTACACTACTCGTTAAGTGTGTGTGTTATTGATAAGTCGGCTAAATATAAATTTAAAACTTGAGTAGGCATTAAAACTGCTAAACCGCAACGACACATCGCACGCATCAGTACCTAAAATGACAAAAGGAATGATTTAGGGCAATATTTGATCAAATAAATACGATTTAGGGCTTAAATGACCTCCTAAAAGCGGTACACTTTTCGCTTCATCATATTCTGATAGTGGAATATGACGATGCTCCCCCTTAATTAATGAGGGAGAATTTTAGTGTCAGGTATGATAAGTTTGGAAGATTTTGAATTTAACAAAAATCATACACTGACACATAGCAACAAGTTTCATAAAATTCACTGCTTATTTGGTACAAAGTATCATGTTTTGATGATATAGAATTTTGAAAATCATCACTCTCCCCCTCAATCGATGACCCATCTTCTATTTAAATAGCTGTGGTCATTGATTGAGTGATAGATTTTTATGAAAAGTTCAATTCAGATTGATATTCAAAAATCATGGTACCACCAAGTTTTCATACAAGTACTTTCCTGAAGAATCATAGATTGGAAAGTGCTTGCGATGTAAAGAAACATGGATATAAAGTAATCCATGCCCGGGTGAACATCACCCAGTTGGAGGAACAGCCGTCTTTTTGGCGACGTGCTTTCCCCATTTTGAAACGCGGGTTGCTATCTAAAGTAATAGCAAGCCATTAAGACATGTTTTAACTGGTTAGTATAACTTCTGCTCGAGCTTCATTTAAAGACCCGTGTCATTATTGAATGACATTTCTAAGTCCGTAAATGTTATCGATAAACAGAAGACATGCCTAGAAGAACTATTTTTGGGATTTTCTGATTTTTTATTTATTTTTTATTTTTTTTATGGCTTTTATAGGTTTTATATTTTTCTATTTTCTTTTTGTTTTAAGATATATAAAAATATATACAAGGATATGTGAAGATAATCCTTTACTCCTCCTGTTCTTCTTGAAGACATTTGAGTGATTCAGGTGACAAGCTCTTCATTCCAAGACGAGGGAGAATAAACTGAAAGCGTTCTCTTGGTAGGGCCTTGGCGAAGATGTCAGCCAGCTGAAACTCCGTCCTCATGAAGTATAGTTCCACAATCCCTTTTTCAACTTGTTCCCTTATGAAGTGATGCCTGATGTCGATGTGCTTCGACCGGGAGTGTTTGACATTGTTACAACAAAGAGCGATGGCACTTTTGTTGTCACAATATAGATGAATCTTGTTGTATGAAAACCCATAGTCTGAAAGTTGTGATCTCATCCAAATGATTTGAGCACAGCAGGCAGACATCGCAATGTACTCGGCCTCTGTAGAAGATATAGAAGTGCTCATTTGCTTCTTAGAAGACCAACAAACCAACTTTTCCCCCAAAAACTAAGCTCCCCCTGAAGTACTTCGACGAGTATCTTGACACCCCGCATGATCAGCATCAGCATAAGCCGTGAGTTCCATTGCCGTGTCCTTAGGATACCAGAGACCCATGTGAACCGTGCCTTGAAGATATCTGAAAACCCTTTTTACTGCTTCCAGATGCTTTTTGGTAGGCTTGGACTGATACCGAGCGCACATACATACTGCGAACAGAAGATCTGGCCTGCTAGCAGTAAGATACATCAAGGATCCAATCATGCTTCTATACTTTGTTTGATCAACCGGGATTCCAGAAAGGTCTTCATCCAGCTTTGATCTTTCAACCATGGGAGTGTCAACAGAATCACTTGAATCGAATCCAAATTTCTTCAGAATTTCATTTGCATATTTGGATTGATTAATGAAGATGCCTCCGGGACTTTGAGAGATTTGCAGGCCTAGGAAGAATGACATTTGTCCCATCATTGACATCTGGAACTTAGAACTCATCTCTTTTGAAAACCGAGCACATTCACTAGGGTCAGAAGAGGCAAAGATGATGTCATCTACATATATCTGAACATGAAGTAGATGTTTGCCCACCTTTCTGGTGAATAGTGTGGCATCAACTACACCCTTGGAGAATCCATTTGCAAGAAGGAACTTGGACAATGTGTCATACCATGTGTAACATCCCGCCTACTCAGACCACAATATTGTCCGCTTTGCCCGCAGGCTCACGGCTTTGTTTTTGTAGTCTCATTTGAAGACTTCCCGGCAGGTCACCCAAGCCAGTACTACTCTCTCATGAGCACGCTTAACTGCCAGTTCCTAAGAACTCCACACGCAGTAGACCACAAAACGCGTTGTGTCATTGTAAGGCGAATGTTATCTTATGAACCCAGCATCTCTCCAGGCCACAGCCGATGTGGGATTTGCCTAGGGTGTTACAATCACCCCCCCTCAGGGACTCATCGTCCTCGATGAGGTTTGCCCCACCATCCCGAACGGCTCTGGAGTGGCTCTGATACCACTTGTAACATCCCGCCTACTCAGACCACAATATTGTCCGCTTTGCCCGCAGGCTCACGGCTTTGTTTTTGTAGTCTCATTTGAAGACTTCCCGGCAGGTCACCCAAGCCAGTACTACTCTCTCATGAGCACGCTTAACTGCCAGTTCCTAAGAACTCCACACGCAGTAGACCACAAAACGCGTTGTGTCATTGTAAGGCGAATGTTATCTTATGAACCCAGCATCTCTCCAGGCCACAGCCGATGTGGGATTTGCCTAGGGTGTTACACCATGCCCTAGGTGCCTGCTTCAACCCATAAAGGGCTTTCTTCAAGCGATAGAGATGAGTGGGACGATCAGCGTCCACAAATCCTTCAGGTTGGCTCACGTAAACTTCTTCCTTTAAGTCACCATTCAAGAAGGCTGTCTTAACATCCATCTGGTAGACTATCATATTTCGGCTGGCAGCATTTGCAAGGAAGATTATGATGGCTTCAATTCGAGCAACTGGAGCAAATGATTCTTCAAAGTCTATTCCTTCTTCTTGTCGATACCCTTTTGCAACTAGCCGTGCCTTGTTCTTCAGAAAATCACCATGCTCATCGAGTTTCACTTTGAAGATCCACTTTAGAGCGATAATCATCGCACATTCTGGAGCAGGCATGTAACACCCCAACCCGGAAAGGGTAGAAGTGTCACGTAAATGGTGACATATCAAAGGCAAGCATCACATACGACTTAAATAATACAATAGGATTTCAAAGGTTACAAATGGAATACTGAAATTACAAGGTTACAAAAGCAGATACAAATTCTAACAATAAAATAACTTCTACTCATTTCTAGGCCAAAATAATTGTCAAGTCTTCTAGGTCCAAAAGTCTCTTCGCTTATTCCCATCTTCCATCTAAAACCTGCCGCACACGAAAAGAAACGTGCGGCTGAGCTTACAAAGCCCAGTGAACAGATATAACGGAAATAAAGCAGTAGTAAAGTATAGAGAATGAGCGAGAAAATACCAGGATGACAAGAGTCAGGAAGAGATATACAAAAGTTATACAAAAATATCAAGAATCATGGAACAGATATCAAAGTCAAAGTAAACAAATAACCCATCACATCCCAAGTCATACCAAGTCTAGTCCAGTATCACGCCCAAAATGCCAAGTCAAGAATCAAAGTAAACAAACCAGAAATCCAGGTCAAATCATGTCAAGTCAAATCTCAAGACAACCAAATCAAAATCTTCCACAAGTTCAGGTCTAAATCAGATCAAATCACATGGCAAGTCATATATCAAATTATAGCACATATGGAAACAAGTAATGGCAATTAAAGGTGAAGATGTAGGGTGACAGAAATCCTCTACGAGCCCGAACCAAATCACATATCGAACCAGATCACATATCAGGATACCAGGGTGTACGGAGGGGTGACCTCGTACCAAGAAATGAGGGGTTACCTCCAGGGTATGGAGTTGCAAGCTCCCAGGGTCGTGAAAGACGTGTATCGCACACACCATCAGTCACCAAGATATACCAGAACAAGCAAATCAAGACACGACTAGGATGCATCCATACGCCCCCGCAGGCCACAAGGTCTTCCACAACATAATAAATCAGAAACAAGAGTCCGGGGACGGGGCAAGACATCACTTCCTTGCCCTAAAGTCAAGCCATCGGTGCATCAATGACAGGGACATGAAACCCTCATGCCTAGTAGATGGCTCGTAGTCTCAAACTGTGGGTCAGGGTCATGTATCAAATCTAAGGTGTCAAATCACAGGGTTTAGGTCTCAGGGTTCACATAAGGTTCACATCAGACACATATCAGGATCATATCAAGGTTCACATCAAGAATCAAGACAAGAGACAAATACAGGGTTCATAATCAGGAGGTCAAACATCAAGGTTCAAATACTAGAGGTCAATATTAAAATCAGAAGGTCACATATCTGGAGATCAAATATCAGGGAATCAAGCATTAGGAGAGCAAGTATCAAAATCAGGAGGTTCATAACAATTTATTCAAGGTTCATAACAAAGGTTTTTATTTAAAAGCTCATATCATAGTTTCAAAAGAAATCCTTTAAAATGGTCTTTAAAAAAAAATGATCTCAAAAAGCAGTTTTCATAAGATAAGTCACATGTAATTTAAAAGAGTTTTGTACGTTCAGTTGTAAAATCTAATGAACCTTCAATGTAGCCTAGAGTCACAACTATCCAGATTACCAAGTGATGAATAGGTTGGTTCAAGTATCAAAATAACATAACAGGGTTCATGACAAGGTCCAGAACAAAGTAACCTAAGCAAAGTTCAAATCAAAGAATCAAGGCAAGAGTTTCAACACAAAATCAGGACAAGAGTTTCAAACAATTTCTCAAAAAAAGGTTCAAACAAGGAAGCAATTAAGATTCACAATATCATATAAGAACAAACAGGATTCACAAATAAGAACATAACCAAGAGTCAGAAATCAGGAAAGTGAGACGAAGGCACCCTATACAATGAGGGCAGAATATCTGTACCTTATTCGATAGCAGAACAAACCAAAGACAGATCACGAGACACCGGATTACTCCCGCTTCAGTGAATCTACACGAATTATAAGTGTACTTATAAGTTTTCATAGTTTATTAGTTTCTTATCATACGGCTTCATTTTAGTTTCTCTCCATCTTAGGTAACTTTAAGTTATAACATTCCCGTATGCCAATTTAAAGTATTACAGATGATCATATTCATAGTTCAAGGTTCATAATGTCTTTTACAAAATTTTAGGGTTCATAAAGTAGTTTTCATAATTTCAGGGTTCCTTATGTAATTATCACAAGTTTAGGGGCTGAAGTGTCATTATGATAAGATTAGGGTATAAAGTGTAAATATTATTAAGGTACATGTTTCTACAAGTTAAGCCCTTCCATTTTAGAAAAATAACCATTTAACCCCTTTAGTTTGCAAAATAAACACTTTAATACCTTTTTAACACCTTGAAAACTTTTCTCAGATTCTACATTCAATTCAGACCTGTTTTGTACGATTTTTCTTCCCTATTAGAACTCAGAATAAAAATTCCCCAAAATTCACAAAAGCTCCCATAAGTCTTAAAAACTTTCCCAAATTTTTCCAGAATTTATTATTAAGTATAGCTATGGTCTAAAAATCATTTACTTCAGGTCGTCCAGATTTCTGATAACTTTTAACATACGAAAAGTAAGCAGTTAGCAGACCTATCAAATAAATTTATAAAAATCTGAAAAAAATCCAGTGACTAATAGACATATCAAATATCACCCAGTTCAAAGGAAATCTTCCAGTTCGACATATTTTGCAAATTAAAATTCATAAACCCAGACCATTTTTCCAGACATACGAATACGTTTTGACATTCAATTTTGTAAATTCATAAAAAGTGCCTTCCCGACCTCTAAAAATTACAAGACCAATTTTCCCAGAACCCTCTCTTCCTGAACTTAATTCTAGACCCAAAAACCACCCAAAAACACCTTACCATTATTTTTATACAATCGATTAAAGTTGAACTAATTTTCGGATCAGTAGCAGTTCTTCACAGAATCATATATAATTTAGGGTTTTCGCTAAGAACAATTCGCATGGATTTGATACAAGAACAACATGTTTACCTTATGATAGATGACACACGAATGGAACAAGAATCAAGTCTCTTTGGTGTCTTGTTTGGATCGAATGGCAGCAGGAAAGAAGGAGGCAGCCGAATTTTTTTGAGTAGGGAAAAATTAGGGTTTTCTTTGGTGGTTTGTTTGTGAAGATCGGTTTTAAGAAAAAAAAAAGAATACCGAGTTTTCTAAATGGGCCAAATAAGGGAAAGAATGGACCTTCATAATGGGCTAGACAAACCTTAGTTACTTTTCTTGTTTCTAGTTCTTTGGGCCAAATATTGGAAGATCATAGGTACATAAATTAAATAAATTTCGCCTAGCATGTACAATGTAGGATTTTATTTATTTGTTACTTCTTATTTACATTGTGTATAGTTTACGTTGACTTAATTTGCTTATTCACTTAGGGTTTTAATCACTTTAGGTTAAGATCAAATGATGTTACTTATATGGTTTTATAAGTTCTTAAAATTTCAAATTTGAGGGTATTTTGGTCCTTTCGGATTATATTAATTTGCGGGTTTTACAACTCTTCCCCTCTAAAAAAAAATTTTCGTCCTCGAAAATTGAAGTCGCACAGTTAAAAGAAGTCGTAGCAAGTCGCAAAAGGTCGTCTCTAACATTCTTACGCTCGAAGAGGTTCTTCCAAAAAGAAAAGTTCATATGGAAATACGGACAAGATTTCAGATCAAATGAATTGTACCAACAGTAGAGGGCTCTACAAGAGTTCAAGGTTTATAATTGAGATCAACAGAACGCAAAACGAGAGTCTAAACTTGTCCAGACATCTAATGAACAAGGGCAGAGTATACGCATAGGTAGAATGAACCTAAAATCTCACTAATCACGGATAATCCAACGGAGATCAAATTCTAAACTTCTTAGGTACTTCCCAAGATATCCTATGTCCACAATGAGGGCACGTTATATGGTGTAAGTATTATCACGTTGGCCAGACGTCATAATACTAGCACCACATAAATATGTCTTCATGATGATCATACTTTATCTCGAGTCGTAAGCAGAACAACCTACCTTAATCCACCTAGTACTTCTACAGTCTCGGAGGTCAACAAAATCAAGCGTCAAAATCAAGAGGGAAAGCCAAACTACTCGCCATGGAGATTCTCAAAGTGCCCAGGAGGCATTGAAATAATTAACAAAAGATCAGAGGTCAGAGTCGGAATCTGAAAGTAAGGACCAAATAGTGTCAGGAAATTACTATGAAATTTTCAATGGCTTCAAGATTTATTAAGTTTCAAAACTTAGGTGGTGCAAGGCAAAAGCTTTAAATCTCCAAAAGTGATCTCAACAAGCTTTAACCAAAAGCAAGGCACGAATCAGAGTGATGCGGAAGCAATGCTACTTACATAGATGTCCTAGTCTACCCATTCCTCGCCGGTAATACTTAAGTTCCTATGGGGAGATCCTAAAGTAATTCCTCAACGGTTGTCTTATGAGCGCCTACAGGGAAAAACTTAGTGGTCCATAACTTGCACATGCCAAGGGTAGGTGTACTACAAGTCGCAAACCTGGCTCTGATACCACTTTGTAACACCCCAACCCGGAAAGGGTAGAAGTGTCACGTAAATGGTGACATATCAAAGGCAAGCATCACATACGACTTAAATAATACAATAGGATTTCAAAGGTTACAAATGGAATACTGAAATTACAAGGTTACAAAAGCAGATACAAATTCTAACAATAAAATAACTTCTACTCATTTCTAGGCCAAAATAATTGTCAAGTCTTCTAGGTCCAAAAGTCTCTTCGCTTATTCCCATCTTCCATCTAAAACCTGCCGCACACGAAAAGAAACGTGCGGCTGAGCTTACAAAGCCCAGTGAACAGATATAACGGAAATAAAGCAGTAGTAAAGTATAGAGAATGAGCGAGAAAATACCAGGATGACAAGAGTCAGGAAGAGATATACAAAAGTTATACAAAAATATCAAGAATCATGGAACAGATATCAAAGTCAAAGTAAACAAATAACCCATCACATCCCAAGTCATACCAAGTCTAGTCCAGTATCACGCCCAAAATGCCAAGTCAAGAATCAAAGTAAACAAACCAGAAATCCAGGTCAAATCATGTCAAGTCAAATCTCAAGACAACCAAATCAAAATCTTCCACAAGTTCAGGTCTAAATCAGATCAAATCACATGGCAAGTCATATATCAAATTATAGCACATATGGAAACAAGTAATGGCAATTAAAGGTGAAGATGTAGGGTGACAGAAATCCTCTACGAGCCCGAACCAAATCACATATCGAACCAGATCACATATCAGGATACCAGGGTGTACGGAGGGGTGACCTCGTACCAAGAAATGAGGGGTTACCTCCAGGGTTGGAGTTGCAAGCTCCCAGGGTCGTGAAAGACGTGTATCGCACACACCATCAGTCACCAAGATATACCAGAACAAGCAAATCAAGACACGACTAGGATGCATCCATACGCCCCCGCAGGCCACAAGGTCTTCCACAACATAATAAATCAGAAACAAGAGTCCGGGGACGGGGCAAGACATCACTTCCTTGCCCTAAAGTCAAGCCATCGGTGCATCAATGACAGGGACATGAAACCCTCATGCCTAGTAGATGGCTCGTAGTCTCAAACTGTGGGTCAGGGTCATGTATCAAATCTAAGGTGTCAAATCACAGGGTTTAGGTCTCAGGGTTCACATAAGGTTCACATCAGACACATATCAGGATCATATCAAGGTTCACATCAAGAATCAAGACAAGAGACAAATACAGGGTTCATAATCAGGAGGTCAAACATCAAGGTTCAAATACTAGAGGTCAATATTAAAATCAGAAGGTCACATATCTGGAGATCAAATATCAGGGAATCAAGCATTAGGAGAGCAAGTATCAAAATCAGGAGGTTCATAACAATTTATTCAAGGTTCATAACAAAGGTTTTTATTTAAAAGCTCATATCATAGTTTCAAAAGAAATCCTTTAAAATGGTCTTTAAAAAAAATGATCTCAAAAAGCAGTTTTCATAAGATAAGTCACATGTAATTTAAAAGAGTTTTGTACGTTCAGTTGTAAAATCTAATGAACCTTCAATGTAGCCTAGAGTCACAACTATCCAGATTACCAAGTGATGAATAGGTTGGTTCAAGTATCAAAATAACATAACAGGGTTCATGACAAGGTCCAGAACAAAGTAACCTAAGCAAAGTTCAAATCAAAGAATCAAGGCAAGAGTTTCAACACAAAATCAGGACAAGAGTTTCAAACAATTTCTCAAAACAAAGGTTCAAACAAGGAAGCAATTAAGATTCACAATATCATATAAGAACAAACAGGATTCACAAATAAGAACATAACCAAGAGTCAGAAATCAGGAAAGTGAGACGAAGGCACCCTATACAATGAGGGCAGAATATCTGTACCTTATTCGATAGCAGAACAAACCAAAGACAGATCACGAGACACCGGATTACTCCCGCTTCAGTGAATCTACACGAATTATAAGTGTACTTATAAGTTTTCATAGTTTATTAGTTTCTTAATCATACGGCTTCATTTTAGTTTCTCTCCATCTTAGGTAACTTTAAGTTATAACATTCCCGTATGCCAATTTAAAGTATTACAGATGATCATATTCATAGTTCAAGGTTCATAATGTCTTTTACAAAATTTTAGGGTTCATAAAGTAGTTTTCATAATTTCAGGGTTCCTTATGTAATTATCACAAGTTTAGGGGCTGAAGTGTCATTATGATAAGATTAGGGTATAAAGTGTAAATATTATTAAGGTACATGTTTCTACAAGTTAAGCCCTTCCATTTTAGAAAAATAACCATTTAACCCCTTTAGTTTGCAAAATAAACACTTTAATACCTTTTTAACACCTTGAAAACTTTTCTCAGATTCTACATTCAATTCAGACCTGTTTTGTACGATTTTTCTTCCCTATTAGAACTCAGAATAAAAATTCCCCAAAATTCACACAAGCTCCCATAAGTCTTAAAAACTTTCCCAAATTTTTCCAGAATTTATTATTAAGTATAGCTATGGTCTAAAAATCATTTACTTCAGGTCGTCCAGATTTCTGATAACTTTTAACATACGAAAAGTAAGCAGTTAGCAGACCTATCAAATAAATTTATAAAAATCTGAAAAAAATCCAGTGACTAATAGACATATCAAATATCACCCAGTTCAAAGGAAATCTTCCAGTTCGACATATTTTGCAAATTAAAATTCATAAACCCAGACCATTTTTCCATACATACGAATACGTTTTGACATTCAATTTTGTAAATTCATAAAAAGTGCCTTCCCGACCTCTAAAAATTACAAGACCAATTTTCCCAGAACCCTCTCTTCCTGAACTTAATTCTAGACCCAAAAACCACCCAAAAACACCTTACCATTATTTTTATACAATCGATTAAAGTTGAACTAATTTTCGGATCAGTAGCAGTTCTTCACAGAATCATATATAATTTAGGGTTTTCGCTAAGAACAATTCGCATGGATTTGATACAAGAACAACATGTTTACCTTATGATAGATGACACACGAATGGAACAAGAATCAAGTCTCTTTGGTGTCTTGTTTGGATCGAATGGCAGCAGGAAAGAAGGAGGCAGCCGAATTTTTTTGAGTAGGGAAAAATTAGGGTTTTCTTTGGTGGTTTGTTTGTGAAGATCGGTTTTAAGAAAAAAAAAAGAATACCGAGTTTTCTAAATGGGCCAAATAAGGGAAAGAATGGACCTTCATAATGGGCTAGACAAACCTTAGTTACTTTTCTTGTTTCTAGTTCTTTGGGCCAAATATTGGAAGATCATAGGTACATAAATTAAATAAATTTCGCCTAGCATGTACAATGTAGGATTTTATTTATTTGTTACTTCTTATTTACATTGTGTATAGTTTACGTTGACTTAATTTGCTTATTCACTTAGGGTTTTAATCACTTTAGGTTAAGATCAAATGATGTTACTTATATGGTTTTATAAGTTCTTAAAATTTCAAATTTGAGGGTATTTTGGTCCTTTCGGATTATATTAATTTACGGGTTTTACAAGGCACTAATTCCCACACATCAAGTCGATCAAATTCATGAATTTCATCTTGCATAGCGTTAAACCAGCAATCTTTGGACATTGCTTCCTTGACATCTTCTGGCTCGACTTTGGATAGTACAAAATTGAAGAAACACCACAGGGCATCAGTGGCAAGTTGCTTTCGCGTAGATACCGGATGTGAAGGATTACCAATGATGTTGTCAATTGTATGATCGTTGGTCCATTTTCTGAGATGGTCATGGGGTTGAGGATTTTGAACTGATGTTGCCGAGTTGATATCTCCTGAAGTGGATGTGTCTGCTGAAGATTCAGGAGCAAATATGTTTTCAAATGGAACATCATCCACAGGAGCAAATGGATTAACTTCAAAAGAATGGTTATCTGCAGATCCTTGCTGCACCGAAGAAGATTGAATATTTGATGATGAGGGTGAAGGACTAGCAGAAGGAGCATCGAGACTGATTGAGACAGATACTGATGGGCCTTCTAAGTCATGTGGAATTTGAGCATCAGCAACCGAAAGTACAGCTGGAGTATCAGTGGTAGTATCAATTGTTGTTGGCTCAAAATATTCATCAAACATCGGATCAAATAACTTCTTCAACTCTTCACTTGTGGGAGGTACATGAGGAACTGCAGGCGTGGGATTCTGTACAAGACCCGAACTAATTGGTCCGGGTGTCAAAAGGTTAAGAGCAGGTCCAGAACTAGATTGTCCAGAAGCCAGTTGCTCAGACAGCTCATCGAACGTAACGTGAATTGTTTCCATGATTTTTCGGGTTCTTTTGTTATAGATTCTGTATCCCTTATGATCTGGTGCGTACCCAACGAAGAAACCTACGTCTGCTTTAGCTTTCAACTTTCCCAGATCTTGATTGTCATTTGTCGGATAACACAGTGCACCGAACACACGAAGAAATGAGAGATCTGGCTTCTTGTTATGAATCAGCTCATAAGGTGTCTAGTTGTGAGTAGTATGAATCAGGGATCGGTTTTGGGTGTAACATGCTGTTGCAATTGCTTCTGCCCAAAGAAACATCGGAGCTTTGGAAAATATTAGCATGGTTCTTGCAGCCTCCACCAGAGTACGGTTCCTTCTTTCAACCACACCGTTCTGCTGTGGAGTGCGTGGAACACTTTTCTGGTGTGTTATGCCAATACTTTCATAGAAATGACTAAGTTGTTAGTTGACAAACTCAGTTCCATTGTCTGTACGGATGATTCGGACAGTTTTGTTGAGCCTTACTTGCAGCTGTTTAATTAGTTTGATGATAACCTCTGGAGTTTCATCCTTTGTTCTCAAAAACTTTACCCATGTAAACCGAGAGTAATCATCGACTACCACAAGAATGTATTTCTTCCCGTTTATACTCTGTACTCTCATTGGACCGCACAGATCCATGTGAAGGGTGTGAAGAACTTCCAGGATGGTGTTGACAGTTTTGGGTTTGTGGGTTTGTTTCTTGCTTTTGCCCAGTTGACATGCAGTACATAGATGATCTTTCTCAAACTTTAGTCTGGGCATGCCTCGTACAAGGTCCTTGTGAGACAAGTCATTTATGCTACCAAAGGTCAAATGGTTTAAATGACGGTGCCAAAGCCAAGACTTAGTCTTTGAGGCCTTTGAAAGCAAGCAAATAGGAGAGGACCTCATCATTTCTTCAATGGAGATGGTATATAAATTGGTGCCACGACTGCCTTTGAGGAGATCCACACCATCCAACTCTCTAACAAAACAAGTGTGCTTCCTGAAGGCCACTACAAGATCGGAATCACAGAATTGATCAACCGAAAACAAGTTATGCCCTAGTCCTTCCACATAGTATACCTGAGAGATTACACTGTCCCCGAACACATAATCTCCATACCCCATAATTTCCCCAAAGTGGTCGTTCCCAAATCTAACTGTCCCGATAAACTTTTTCACAAAGTTCTTGAGCCGTGAGCGATCCCCCGTCATATGTTTTGAGCAGCCTGAGTCCAAATACCAAAGGACGATTTGTACGACCTGCATTTGAAAACAGACAACGATGGATAACGGAAATATGTGGATCCCCACATGCAGTTGGGGTCCGTTTGGTTAGCACACACAAATTCAGGAGTTACAGGGTTCACAGATGTTGTTGTCATTATAGTGGAGACTACCCTAGATGCAGCAGATGACCTAGTTGGAAGGCATTGTGTTTCTAGAGGCAAAATTCGACCAGTTGGTCTCTATTCCTTAGACTTCACAATCTTATGATTATTCTTACTAGGTAAGGGACACTGGTTTCCTAAAGTGAACTTCCTTCCAGTGGGTCTCCATTTGTATCCAACATTAGCAAACGTTTTTCCTGTTGCTTTCCAAACTTTCTTACTTGTTTCAGTTCTCGTAACATTCATAACATGGGGTTGTTTGGGAGATCTCAAAAATGACATAACACATCTATCGTGATTGCCAGAAATTAAACATTCATCACATGTCTTACAAATAGCAATAGAATTCGAATCAATTACAGTACTTTTAAGACAAATACTAGAATCAACACGATTCTTTTTCATAAAAACAAACTTATTGTTCCTAGGATGGGCTTCTACTTTCTTCTCACTATCACTTTTAATCGGCGAAGTTCACGAATACACATTCATACTTAACACAAGTACTCCCCATCAAATGGGACGATTAACACAAATATCAAGGTTAAACTTAATCCTACTACACGTAAGCATGTCATCATTGGTCAACGTAGCATTGGCCATAAGTCCACATGTGTCGAGATACATTTATAATTATGTTGGCCACCCATAATTATAGATGTATCCTTTCACATGTGTACTCGCTTCCAATACCACGCCTAACAATAATAACACCTCACAATAATAGATACACAAACTCAAAAATTAACATCATATAATACACCCATTAATCAAATATCACACACATAAAATATTCAAACTCGCTCAAGCCTTATTATTAATAACTTGGGTAAAATCCCAGAATTCAAAGGAATTCACGATCCAACATAATACCAACCATCAAAAGTCAACAGAAGACATCCCAAAACATAACACTAAACCAAACAGAATCGCACACGGCTCGAGCTCCACCCTAACGTTTGCCCCTCTCATTCAACTCGGATTAAATCTACTACTTGCCGTAGACTCTAGATCTGAATCCGCTTCGTACTCTTCCTCTTCACTTATCCATCCATTCCGGTTTCCCTCATTCTGTGGTAGTGGACGACTAGCAAAACCACTCCTGAGGTTCCTTTCTTCCTTCTCTATACGGTCCACAAACCCATACAGATTATGAGGCTCAGCCCAAACCTCTCCTCCATCTTCTAGGAATTTGGGACACTTTCCAGGGTACCTAATAATGTAGCCGTCTTTATTGGTCACCTTTGTCTCGTACCTTTCTATCTCCTTTCCACCCACGTTCACTAAAGTCATCTTCTCCTCGATCTTACATGGACACATGCTAGCAGGAACTAAGATCCTCTTGTTAGTCCGTTTCAAGCTACCAATCCTCTTGCAACCAGTACCGACAACGATAGTCCAACGAAACTTGCTACGCGCGAGAGGTGCCATGCTAAAAGTGACATATATAATACTAAGTATAGGGGTTCAATAGGCGTCCAAAACTCGACAAAACCTCTCATAACTTTAAGAAAAAAAAATAGACATATAAAATACCATACTTATACATAAGCCCTAAATGCAACTATATGAGGGACTCCTAGGTTATAGTCTAGGTTCAACCACCTACTTCTCTATAACCAAGGCTCTGATACCAATCTGTCACACCTCGCCAAGGCGGAAACGCGAGTGTAACTTCATGGATATCATCACAACACATGGTGTCTAAATAGAGAATTACTACATGCACATAAATAGAGCAAAGTACAGACACGAAGTGTCGTAACAATACCCCAAAAGAAAATAACCGAAACAACTCTCCAAATGGTATCTTCAATAGAACATAAAGTACTAGTCGAAAGACATTAAAGTATCACAATCAGAATCAAACATATTCAAATCAAAACATAAAGATAACTCGTTCTCAAATGCAACTAAGTCTCGTCTAGTCGCTTCCCTCTACCTTAGCCTTAGAATGCTCACCTGAAAATGATGCTTAAAACGTCAACATAATGTCGGTGAGGTTCATAGGTTTAAGACACACAATATATCTCAGGCAACCAGTTCACTGTGATTATAAAACATAGCAGGACAGTAAAGATAGTTATTATACATCTAACATGTAATCATAACCGACTATCCAACAAACGGGACGGAACGTGCCCACGATCCAAATAGCAATATCCAACATCAATTGGGACGGAACGCGCCCACGATCCAAGTTCACAATAATGGGTAATCATTACCCTCCGATCGGACCACATAGAATAATAGTGAGTAGGGTTACTACTCTCCAATTGGATAATGGGAGCATAGCTACCCTCCAAATGGACCACACAATAATCTCATAACATGCAGTACACGTATAATAACACTTACAAGTCCATGCATTTACGACCACATAATAACAGTAACTCAAAAATATTTCAACACAAGCATCATTCCCATCCCAAGTTAAAACAAAGTAAAAATGGGACTATGAAACTCACCTCAAACTTTGCAGCTTCCAAATTATCAATCACAAATCTATACAACAAAATAAGATCACATTACACGCGACCAAGCTAAAAGCTATAGTCCATGTAGCACACATATGATGGATGTCTAAGGTTCATGTAAACCACCAGTCCACCATGGATCACATAGACTCTATACTAACCACTACCAAACACTTACACTCACTAAATCCCTTGCATACACTTTTTCAGAATACGCAGATTTTTGGGGTACTTCTACCCACATGAAATCACAACAAAATAAGCTCTACAACGCACACAAAAAATTCACCATGGTCTTTCATGAGCATAAAAGCTCCTCCCAGTAGGCCATGCACTAAAAACACACACAAATGCTCTTCGAAAAATCAAACATGAAAACTATCCAGATTCGGATCTGAACACACACCAAAATGTTTTGACCTAACAAACATATTTTCACAACTTATTAACGCATACCCTTCACGTGGAAGTCAAAGAGAATATAGAACTCAATTTATCCAGAAGGGCTAACCCTAATTACACTTTTAAAACCACTTTTGGCCTCAATACTTTTAACCTAAATCTGCCCCGGTTTAACAGCTTTGACACCTTTACTTAGAAAAATCGTTTAACGGACCTCCCGACCTAGAAATCAATCGTGGCCGGACTTTTTGGAAAGTACGTTCTCTGAACTACAATTTAGACTCAAGATTAATGTAATAACTCATCTCCATCTATTAAATATCTTCGTATCTTTACAGCCTTATGAATCTGTCCAAACCCTAACTCAATAACTAACATGTTTTATACCCTAATCTCTTCACCAATCATCATAATATTACTAATTATTGATCCCAACATGTTATACATCATTAATTTACAGAAGTAAACATAAACCCTAATCCATCATATTCTTGTTACATGAATTATAATAATTAATTGAACACATGTATTGAAAATTATACCTTGATCTTGATTTTTAGGCTTGAATAATAAAACCCTAATTTTTTCTTCTTGTTTTCTCCCTTGGTCGACCGAATTTCACAAAAGAGAGGGGTAAGGGGTTTTTGTTTTGTATTTATAATACCCTATGGTATATTCTAGATAACCCTTACTATTAGGAATTGTAATTGGGATCAAATTTGGTTCCCTTTTTCCCTTCCCCTACAATATTCGGCCGCCCCCCTATAATATGTATTATTTATTTTTTTATTAATATTAATTATTACACTTAAAACCTTGTACTCTCGATATTTTATAAGAACCCATACGAAACCTATCGTCTTACGCGATAAACTTTCGTTTTTTTTTTCTTTTACGACGACTCGGAAAATTATCATTTCCAAAACAAAGTTTTCAAAAATAGGATTTCACACTCTCAATAAATAACCCCATAAAACAAACTCCACGTAACTTACTAACGCTCAAATACTTGAACGAAGACTTGTTACGCAAAACCACAAAACACCAAAACTACACAAGTCATTTCTACACCACCAAGGTAATCAAAATGAACTTATCCCAAAATCAATACTACTCAACTCACAACCATAAAATCTCACAAAGGGATTTAGCGTCAACACACACTCATATCACACCTATATCACACATACATCGCATATACATCACGCATACATCACCCATATATCCCATCAACACCTAAAACACACCAAACAAATGTCAAATGAATCGAGACTATCAGTTAAACTAACCTGCAAAAATCACGGTTGTTACATTTTCTCATTTTCTTAAACATGCATAACAATCTTTGTACAATACGTATTATTCAAGTGAAAAATAAAGAAGTTTAATTTTAAAAAAAATGTAACTTTTAGGGTACTAACATAGTCGTCACTTGAATATTCATACATAGTCGCCACAAATTTAAGATGGATGGTTCAATATCCGGCAGGTTTAGAGATGGTCTCTAGATGGTTCAGATGGTCATCACATTTTGTTTCAGATGTAGGGTGGTTGATTCCTGGAAAATGGTTTGTTTATTTTCAGCTGGTGGTTTCAAGGCAAGTGGTTCAAGGTCAAGATGTGAGATGACGAGGTCATGATTTAGATGGGTGGTTCATGTATTAGATGGTGCAGTGGTAGCAAACCGAGGGTTTTCTCCGAGGTCGTTTTGAGGGTCAGGTGGTGCTCGCATGGGTTTGGCCCGTAGAGGAAGTTTTGAGGTCGAGAAAATGGTGTTTAGGGTGGCAAGTTGTTGTAACATCGGTCAAGGGACTAAGTTAAGGGTCGTTGCAATATGGATATTTTTGTAGGTGGTGTCCATAAATTCTATGGTACTATCTCGGTCAACTACTCCTACTTTTCGAAATACCACAACTCGATTGATAGCGTTATCGGAACCGTTTTTCTGAAGGTTTCGGGGAGCAATGTCTCAAGTATGGGTCAGGGATCTCGGTCAGTGTTCAACTCGTTTCATGCTATCTACCGAGTATTCCCTTAGTGATATTGCGTTTGGTGGGTTTTGATGACATAGCTTTATCTTAGTATGTTGGATTTCACATTCCGATGTCCATGTTGGTTGTTATCGTTATTGTAGGTCTGGTTTTTTGGTCAGTTTCGTATAGTTTAATCGGGTCATGTAAGTGACATATCATGTTAGTGTCGATGGGGTGTCATGTAAGTGTCGGTTCATGTTAGTGTCGATGTAATGTCATGATGGTGTCGGATATGTTAGTGTCGATGTAACTTTAGCATATTGCTAGTTTCGTTTACTTATATTGTCTTTAAAAAAAAAAAAAAAAACAATTTGAAGATGGATCTTTTTATTTTTCTTAAACCGCGAAATTTGAAGATGAATCTTGTTGCACCGGTCCTTATTCCTTGACTCCATTGAATTAAATGCCCACTGAAATTTCCATTTTTTAGCCCTAAAATACGTAACCAAATAGTTTTTCAAAGTTAAAAGTCATGATGAACATTACAAAAAGATCAAAGTGTGTTTTTGTACAACAACTGTTTGTATGTAACGTAAGACAAAATTGACGGCCATTATGGCACAGATAGGTCCCAACCCTACGACCCCATGATGCTTGGCCCACCTGTGATGAGACTCAACATGGATGTCCACATGCTCATCTATATGGGATCCCATTTCATTTCAAAATTTTCATTTTGTCCATTTTGTGTGCAATATATACGGGGTAACAAATTACTTTTGCAATAAATATGTATCACGATTTGCATAAAATAAAATGTACAACCATATAGAATATCATATACATCAAAAAGTTTGTAGCATAACGTTATCATGTAGTATGAGATGTTACCCAATCAATAGTTGTTTAAACTAAAACTAGCTCACACATATTTAAGGTTTTATAAGTTTAACACTAGTCCGTGCGCGCAAGAAAAGTTAATTAGATGTTTTTGGGGATTAAATGATCGAGTTATATGCAGTTTTTATTGAAAAGTTTCGCATATATATTCAATACCATTTTGTGACATAAGTTTTCTATCTTTGTTTGTAGATGCCGTTGATTAACTCTAAGGGAGATGATTTGCACACTGCTCCAATTGATTAGGACACTCTAATTTAATGTATTTGGACATTTATACCCTCACAGTTACCCTTACATTTTCACCCATGTGAGAGTATAAATGTTCAAACACATTAAATTGGAGTATCCCAATCAATTGGGAGAGTGTGCAAATCATCTCCCTAACTTTAAACGTCTTCAATTACGTTGGATTGGTTTAAAAGTGTATATATTTCGTCTTAAGCTTGTCTGGGCAATCATATCATTCAATGCTATGTGGCTTTCATTTATTAAGTTTTGTAGGGACATATAACAAATTACTCCATCATTTATATTCGAAAGTGAATAATCTTGGATGATATGAGTTGCTACAAGACAAGTCTATTCAGTTCAGAATATTTCAAATTTTAATTATACTTTAGAGTATTACACCGCTAGTCCCCAAACTGTGCCTAATTCACGCATTAGGTCATTTTTTTTCAAAATTCTCACTTTTAGTCCCAACATTCATTGTTAATTGCACGTCTGGTCCTTTTTGACTAACGGTCGTTAGCATTTTTCGTTAGTCAACAGACTTGACTTTTAGGTGATTGATATATGTAATTTAATCTTTTTTGCTAACGCTCCGTAGCATTTCTTGTTAGTCCCTAAAATTTCTCGTTAGTCAACACACCGCTAATCAGCACCACCACCACCACCTCTCATCATCACCTACCACCACCACCACCGCTACCACCACCACCCACCGCCGCCGCCACCACCCAACACTGCAACCACCACCACCACCTCTCATGACCACCAACACCACCCATCACCCATCATCGCCTCCCACCGCCACCGCCACTCACCACCACCCACCACCACCGCCACTCACCACGACCACTACCCACCACCACCTCTCACCACCAACCCGCCACCATCGTCATTCACCACTGCCACCCACCACCACCAACCACCACCACTGTCACCCACCACCGTTAGTCCTTTACCGCCAATAGTTTCGTTGTCCATCCTTCTTTTTTACCTTTTTGCTTTTTTTTTTTGGGCCAATATACTTTGCTTTTTTTCCTGCCAATATACTTTGCTTTTTTTTCCTGCCAATTTTTTAGCCAATATAAGGCAACATCGAAAATACCCACCACAACCACCAATCTCAAAAACAAAATGAATTCACCCCCAAATCACGAATGAGAACTATCATTCCATATAGACGATTCCGACCTCCGACTAACCCTCGTCCTCCGGCCATGCAACAGCCACCACATATGTGTTGATACAACCACCACCAAAACACTATGTTCATCGGAAATCCCTATTGTTGATAATTGTGATGAAAAGCCAGTTAGGATAATACCAAGTCCTGCGGGTATTGTTCAAGCGGCGAAGCTTTGTAAAATATCAAATATTCGGGAAGGTGGGGAGGAGTGTGTAATGTCGACACAAGAGTATATTAAGAAAGTTGTTGAGGATGTGGGTGAGGATGAGGATTATATTCGTAGGTTGTGGATTAGGCGGTTGAGTATCTAAATGTTAAAGAGATTGCTGCGAGTGGTTATATTGGCGATATCAAGAAATTTAGCGAGAATGGCAAACTTGACAAGGTTGTTGCAATAATCAAGTCTTGTACTCCGAATGCGATTGGAGATTTCACAGTCACACTCAAAGATCTCACTAGTACAATATCTGGTATAATACATCATAAAGTGCTTACAGATGAGAGGTTTGGAAAGGCGATTATTGTAGGAGCTACTTTGATAATTTAAAATGTTTCGGTGTTTTCTCCCAAACCATTAGTCCATTATCTTAACATTACAATTAGAAACTTGGTTAAGGTTTTCCGCAAGGATATGATTCCTGAAACTTTGCTTGTTGAAGTGAAGTGAAAAGAGTTGGACTAGGAAGACTCTTTCAATGACGTAACAAATAGTTGGAATAAGATAGTGGATGGTTGTTATGTCATCCTAGTTTGAAGTTTTGATGCAAGGGTTACGAACCTCACAAAAGGTTTTACAATCCTGTAGGCAGTGTACCTGATCGCTGTAGTGTAGTATAGGTAGGTCCGGGGGATTGATTGTTCTCTAGGGGAATAGTGTCGTTAGGTCAAGATGTATGACGAGATAGGTCTAGAGGTGAGGGTTGATTTTTTTTTTGTCTTTTTATTATTTTTATGAAAGCAAATAAAATCTCGGTTTTGAAGGAGTAAGCGGAATTAGTTGCTAGTCAACAAACCCAAAAACTAATAATTCTAAAATTAACTAAAACTAATTAATATGGAAAGGTAAAAGTGGTGACTACTTATGAGAGGAAAGTGTGTTTACTTAGATATAATTACTCCCTAGTTATCTCCTACTGATTTGTTGAATTGTCACGTCCTTGTTTTAGTTGAAGCGCTGCATTCCTTAATATTGGTCGTGGGGAGGTGCCGAAGTCACCAAGTCTTTGAGTTTTAGTCTCCCCTAGATTCCTTAAAGTCTATTAAGTTATCCAAGATCTACAAGCCGCAACTCACGCAATAAATACAACGAGAAAAACCAATAGTGCACTCTACGGTTGCGTTTCTAAGACGTTCAAGCAAGTTACATAAAAGAGGTTAGCTAGTTTTCTTAGCATAATGCGAGGCAATCAACTAAATAAGAGACAACAAATCAATATTCAATAACTAGGTTTCACTAGATCTAAGGAAACACAAATAAATTTAAGCTACAATGTTAAAGCAAAGAAAAGATAAACAATTAATCAAACGATACATAGACATAACGAATGATTAAAGGGATAACTCATCTTTATTGAGACATGAAGTTCAAAGGCTGTAAAAGCCTTACAATGGCAGTAAAAATCGTCTAGGGTTTCCTTCTCCAAAGTGTTACACCAATCAATGATCAAAAGATGAAATACTAATGATATAAGTCTTCTAATTTGCTAGAAAAACCTCTACCCTAACCCTAAAATTGGACCTAGGGTTAGGGGCTTGCAAAAAGCGAAGTTATGATGCTCTATTTATAGGTGATTTTGCTGTCGGTTGGTCACGAGCCCTTCAGCCCGAAAAAGTGACGGGGTCAGGTACAAATCGTGAAGGGGTCAGAGTAGGGGGTCGCTTGTAAATCTGGAATTTTCACAATCTTCAACCTTCAAGTAACGGCGTTACTTTACAAGTGCGACGCCGTCATCCCGCCGCCTTTAGGGTTTCGTCCTTGATAAATCGCCGTCATAACGGCGTCAGTATTGGCATGAGGCCGTCACCTTATAAATCTTCTGGGCCGTCTCTTTATAGCTTAAAACGTGACTCCCTCCTTCATTTTGTTCCTGACGGCGTCAGGTTGTAAGATCTTCAAATTTCTCTGAAGGCGTCACTTGGTGATTTTGAGCCAAAAATCCAACTTCAAAAGCAAGGGACCACTTCAAAAGCAAGGGACGGCGTCACGTTGTAGCGTGTGACGCCGTCAGATGTCCAGGTCTGACAGGTTTTTCGCGACTTCGTCGTTTTCTTCACTTTTTTGCCCAAATACGTCCAAAAAGTGCCGATTTCTAGATTTCTCATCCCAAGTACCTAAAATACAAAAAGAAACGATTTGAGGCAATATTTGATCATATTTATTCGATTTTGGGCTTAAATGACCACTTAAAAAGGTACCAAAAAAAAGTCATAGCAGGAAAGGGAGCTTGAACTAATGTTATCAACATACTCTGAATACATGGGCCAGTGCAAAGGGACCAACCAATGCACCTCCAAGCATTACCATATGATGAGAACACATAGCAAGCTAAGCTGCTAAAGCTGAAAAATTTAGAGTTAACATACATAAAAGAGATAATAGTGCAACAGCAAGTCATACATAACTTAATCTCAAGATCCACACATCCACCCAAATATCATCACACCAAAGAACAAAGGGAAGTGCCAGTATAGCAATCTTGGAGTTGTTTGCCTCCTTAAAAACCTTCCTATGTAAAACCCATAGGGCAAAACCATAGAGAAGGAAAAAAAGAGTACAACACACTCCAAAACCTTCCCAAAACACTAGCATCCATAACCAAACAGTCTAAGATCTTGAGCCTCATTATCACCATCACCAAAGATCTTCAATAGCTTGAAACTACAACAATGCTTCCAGAATGTGATTGCATCATCAATAAAGGGAGAGTAATTAGTGTTGCACTTCCAAAAACCTGTTCCTTCATTAAACCTAAACATCCAAACACAGAGAAAAGAAAACATATGATAAAAAAGACACATCAGCTTAGTTATTGTTGTATTCTCTGACTAACTCATTAACCATCTTCCTGTAGTAATCCTTCCTCCCAATAGGGATATTCCAACGCTCTGCAACCTTGTAGACATCAGTAGTGTACTTTAAGTTGAGCCCCATCAACTTAAGTCTAACAGTATCAACAATACACTTGAAGAACCCATCTTCACTTCTACAAACCTGATTAATTCTTCTGATATTCCTCTCATGCCAAATATAGTATACACTAGCACCAAAGATCAATCTTTGAATCACACTCCAAATGGTGTTAGTGGCAGACTTATTAACAATAGCAGATATTACACTAGCCCAATCATTACCCACATTTTCTAACCTAGCCATTGGTTTCAATCTTTCCCACAGTATTTTGGAGAAAACACAGGAGAAAAACAAATGGCTTTGAGACTCATCATCTTGATTGCACAATAAACATCTCTTATCACCAATACTAAACCACTTAGCTAATATGTCCCTAGTCTTCAACCTACCTTTAATGGCAGTGCAAAGGATGAAAGAATGCCTAGGGATGCATTGATTAAACCAAACATGGTTGGACCAAATAATCTTAGGGGAATCATCCCTAATAGCCTTCCACACCTCCTTGGTTGAAAATTCAACTTCCCTACCCTTTTTGTTAACCCAAACAGCCATGTCCCTTTTACATGCATCAAGGTTAGGAACAGGAATATTCACCACATTATCAAATTTCCCATCCCATTTAATAGGCCAAACCCAACCCTGAGTATCAATAAGATCAGAGATCTTGGCTTTAAGATCCATCCCAACATCATTAAGGATCTTTTTATCAATAATCTTACACAGAGGACCTTGACTGTGCCACTTATCAAACCAAATATTACAACCCTTACCATCACCAATTTTAACCCAAACAAAATCTCTAATCATATCTCTTAAGTCCAGAAGTTTTTTCCAACTCCAAGGAGCCCCTTTACTAACCTTAATATCCCATATACTTCTACCATTTAACCTACAGATATTAATCCATCAAACCCAAACAGAATTCTTATTAGTCACAATATTCCACAAGTCTTTAGTCATTAAGGCTTTATTCCAAAGATGGACAGATTTCATGCCAAGCCCTCCTTGACATTTAGCAGTATCACCTCTATTCCATAAAAATCTCTTAAACAACTTATTAAAAGCCTCACACACATTCAAGGGCAAAATAAACAGAGAAGACCAATATATTTGAATTGAGGCCAAAACAGAGGTGATTAATTGTAACCTGCCAGCAAAGGAAAGAGTTTTGTTCCTCCAATCCCCTATCCTTTTCTCCACAATATCAATTAAGGCTTTGCAATCATTAAACCTCAGCCCTTTAGAAACCATAGGGACACCTAAGTATCTAATAGGCAAAGTTCCATCCTTAAAGGGAATAACTAATTTAATACTAGCAATGACATCATCAGTCCTATTGCTAAAAAAAGCCTCACTTTTATTCATGCTAGGATATAAAACAGAAGGCATACCAAATTCATCAAGGCCTCTCCTAAGCACAGATGTAGAAATTAGGTCACCATGGCACAACATCAGGAGATCATCAGCAAAGCAAAGGCTTGTTATCATGAGCTCTTTACATCCCCAGTGATACTGAAATTTCTTCTCAACTTTAACTTGCCTTTTCACCATCAAATTCAAGACTTCCATGACTAGAGTGAAGAGATAAGGGGATATGGGATCCCCTTGTCTTAGACCCCTCCTAGCCTTGAAAAACCCATGAGTCTCACCATTGATACATACAGAAAAATGAGCAGTGGTTAGACAAGTCATTATCCAATGAACTATGACATGATGAAATCCAAATTCCAGTAAAATGAACCTTAAAAAACTCCAGTTTACAGTGTCATAGGCCTTAAGGATATCAACCTTAAAAGCACACCTTTTAGCTCCCCAATTCCACCCATAACCCCTCATAAACTCTTGGGTCAATAAAATATTATCACTAATCTGCCTTCCAAGTATGAATGCACATTGATTAACATCAACTAACTCATTCAAAACCATTTTAAGCCTATTAGTTATCACCTTACTAATAGTTTTATAGAAAATGTTGCAACAAGAAATAGGCCTAAAGTCAGACACCTTAACAGGATTTTTGACTTTAGGAACAAGAGAAATAAGAGTGGTGTTGAACTCACCTAGTAGTTTACCACTAGAGAAAAATTCTCTAACAGCAGCACAAGTATCCTGCCCCACCACCTTCCAAGCAGCCTTGATAAATTTGGATGTATAACCATCAGGACCAGATGCTCTATCATCATCAATATCAAACGAAGCATTCTTGATGTCTTCATCAAAAACCTCTTTGATTAAGTCTAAATCAGTCTCAAGATCCAACTTCTTAACAAACATATTGTTGGGGTCTTCAATGGGGTAGATTTCCTCATAAGCATTAAAGAACTCCTGAGAATGGTTAACAAAGGCAGTAGGCACATCACAGCCATTGAATAAGTTCCCATGCTCATCCCTAACTTCATCAATCCTATTCTTAATCACTCTACCTTTCACCATACTATGAAAATAACTGCTGTTTAAATCCCCCTCTTTAAGCCATTGAATCTTAGTTTTTTGTTTCAAAACCCTTTTTTCATCAAGGGTAGCTTCTTTGTAAGCAGCAGCATATATCATCTCCTCTTTTCTTAACTTAGCATTCAAAGGATCTTTATCAAAACTACTTTGAACTCTTTCCAATTCAACCCTCAGAAATTTCACTTTATTAAACACATTCCCATTATCCCTATTCAAACTTCTAAGATATTTTTTGAGTGCGTTAAGCTTCTTGGCCAAAACAAACATCTTATATCTCTTAATACTAATATCCTAATTATTCTCCACAGTGGTTATAAATTCCTTCTTTTTAGTAAGGTAATTCATAAATCTAAAAGAACTACCCTTTTTACTCTTATTCAAAACCAAAGGAATAGACAGGATAGCAGGAGAGTGATCAGATATCATGTATGGAAGAAATCTGGCATGACTATTAGGAAACTTATTCATAAATCTATCATTACCCATAATCCTATCTAGCTTCTTAAAAATTCCAAAATCAGGGTCCTTCCTTTTTTGAATCCAAGTGAAAAATGAACCACTCATGTTAATATCACCCATAACCAAACTGTCCACACACTCTCTAAAATCCTGCATACCAGCCCCACTTTTAACATTAAAAATATTAGAGTTTTCATTCTGATACAGGGTAGTATTAAAATCACCTAGCATCACCTAAGGATGATCCCCTTCAACACTCTTCTGATCAATAAGATTATTCCACAAAAGAAGCCTATCCTTAACTAAATTGCTCCCATAAGTGTACGAGACAAAAATAACCATACTATTTCTAATATCTTTAACCAAAAAATACATACCTTGACTGGTCTAAGATAACAAGGTAGTATACACAACCCTATGATCCCACCCCACAACAATTCTACATCATTTAGGGCTATCTAGAGAATTGGACACCCAAGACCACCCTTCAAACACCTCATTACAAACATTGTTAACAAACTTTTTTCTTAATCGAGTATTTAAAATACCAAACATTTTAATATTATTACTACTAATTAACTTTTTAACTTCATCTTGTCTAAGGGAGTCACAAATTCCCTTGACATTCCATGAAGCAATTTTTAACATATTTAAAATAGAGAGGAGTTTGGTGCAATCGCACCTTGCACCTGAGTAGAACTATTCCCAACCACATTTGAAGCCATATCCTGGGTCATGAAATCAGCATTTCCATGAGTTTCCTTAGTAACTTCCTCTTCCATCCCTTCTATAATACCTTCTTCAAAATGTTTTTTAATCATGTCATCAACCTCTTGACCAACAAGGCTCTCATATTGTTGAACCATTTCCTCTGTCCAAGTGTTTCTAACCCCATCAGTTAGTACTAATTTAGATAGAAAAAACAGTTCAACCTCAGCCTTCTGCTTCTCTTTAACCTACCCTTAAATAGTAACAAGCTCAGCCCTGTAACACTAATCATAAGCTTTCATATAAGCTTGATTTTGTGTCATACCAGACTCTTTCATCATCTCTTTACACAGCTCATCAGCATTCTTAATAGCATTCATGACAACATTATTATGACCATAACTTATGTCTTTTTGTAACTTAGATACCCTCCATCTTAAACCTTCCATCAACTTGTGCTTAGCCTTAGCATTACATTTATCATTATAATACTTCACTAAATCCTTTGACCATCTAGTTTTCTCACTCGGCAATTTGCATACCCAAATCACAAGCCAGGTCAATCTTACTCCTCATCTGACCCCATTCATCACTTCCAACATCAACATTGTCTATACCTTCTTTAGCTAAGACATCAAAACTATTCTTCACATTCATATAATTTTTTGGTTTGACCTTATTGTTAGTCTTTTCATTAACACCTGAGATGCCCTTACCTTTATTCAGATTGTTACCCTTATTCTTCCCTTCCATAATTAGGCCATCATCAACTTTTTTTGCACCACTTTCCACAGGGACATATCTCACATTATTTCCCTCATTACTGCTTCTCTGAACCATAACACCCCTTCCAATATACCCTCCTCTACCCCTAGTACTAAATCCACCTCTATTCACATAATGATCATTACTCAGTTGCCCATTAAACCTACTAGTAATAGCCACATTTCTAGCAAACTTCCTTCCTTCCTGCCATTCCTCACCCCCTTTACTAGTTTCATTAACCTTAGCTGTATTAAAACCATTATCCTTAGCCATCTCAGACTTTTCTTCCACAGTTAATTCCCTTATGCTACAATTTTTGTACTCACGGCCAAAAAATTTGCAATTGGTGCAAAGAGGAGGTCTCCAAGTATACTCAACCTCGAGCTTCATGGATCTACCTAATTTTTCATAGCAAACCTCAACATTGTCCAACAACTCAGTTGAAGCATCCACTTCAATGAGCACTCTAGCAAAACTAGCTCTACCATATGCTTTCTCACACATTGAAGTAGTTATTCTATCCATAATTATAGGGTTTCCAATCCCACTGGCTATCCTACTAATACCTTGCACATTCCATGCTTCAAGAGGAACAATCATGATCTTAACCCATATTATAACACCCTAAAATTTGGTTAACATTTCATTAATTTGTTATGATTATAACCTAAGTATAAGTAAACAAATACATGTGTTATATATGGGCCGATTGGATTTTTATAAAATAGGGTTAATGGACTCTTTTTTTTAGTTACCAAATTATAAACCCATACAAGTCTAAGCCCAACTAGAATTTGATCCAACCCATCCTATACAAAAAAATAATATTCGGTTCCCTACTCCCTCCCCATAATAAATCTACAGGAAAAAAAATGAAGGAGAAAAAAAAAACCCTAGCGTCCATAATTGTTTGTCATCAAGAACTCAAGATCAAGATTCGTGGTAATCCCGTGAAGGTTTGATATGATTAATCACCTATTTTCTTAAACATCTTTTGTTTTTAATTTTTTTCCCTTTATATAACTATAATTGATGGAAATGATTAGGGTTTATTAAAATTCCAGTAATTAAATATGTTTGATCATTAAAACATAATTAGAGATGTGTTAGAGGTTTTATCTTGCGTTGGTTAGGGTTAAGGTTTTGTTTGTGATGCTGTCCAGAAATTGGGTTGGATTGATGAGTGTCCAAACTGAAGATGCCAACGTGTGTTTAAGTGATTTTGGAGTCTAAACATAAATACTACTTTTCTACTTTCTGGAAATATAAGGTTCATAGCAATTAGGGGTCGATAAGTAAGCTTTTTAATTTTTGGAACATAAGTTGTCAAAACTGTGAATGTGAGTCTGGAAATCAGTCGATGTTTTTGATTTTTAATTTTCAAACCACAAGGAACTGAGACCTCTCCTTTTACAGGGGTGATATTTAAGTTATGTGTGACTTCCTGGAATTTTTGTGGATTTTTCTGAAGTGTCTCAATGGGATAATTAAAGGCAACCTTTCTGTGTGTATCTGCAGTTAATTTTCTGGGTAGGTCTGGAAAGATAATTTTTGAAATTGTAATTGTGCTTGGAAATAAAATCTATAAAAATTTGTGAAGATGCTAAGCTAATATGGGAATCACATATAATTAGTTCATAATTTTTGGAGCTTAATTGGCAAGCATGAAAAATCATAAGGATGTGATCCAGATTCACTAATATATCCTAATTAAGTGATATATGATTTAGAAGTACCTATAAACCCTAAGTTTGATTAATTATGAATGTAACCCTAACTTACTAATTATGGAAACTTGCTAAATATGGAAAGTTACTAATTCGGGAAAGTTACTTAATTCGGGAAACTCACTTAATTCAGAAAGTTACTAATTCGGGAAAGTTACTAAATATGGAAAGTTACTAAAAATGGAAAGTTTCTAAAAATAGAAGAAAACCCTAATATGTTAATCTGCACAACAACAAGTGTTGAATCAGTAATAACTTGTTAAATGGTTTTTAAGTAATAAGACGATCTGAAGAAGAGGTAACTTCCAATCCTTGTGTTTTCTGATATGGTTTCATTGCAGTTTGAGGTACAGATATTCTACCCTTTCTCAGTAAGGGTTCTGGTTCTCATGATTTCTCGATCCTTGACTTTGATTCCTTTGCTTTGATATGATTCCGTTTGATATAATCCGTTTGATATAATCCTTTGATATGATTTCCTTTGATATGATCCTTTGATTTGATATCCGTTTATCTATTCGTTTGATATGATATTCATTGCTATTTTCTATGATATGATTCCGTTCAGTTTTGATATGCTCTGATTAGATATGATATGATGACTTGATATGATATATTCTATTCTGTTCTGTTACACGAGCTATCTGTATCCCTAGCCATGGAGGTACCATGGCCATGTCATTGAGGCACCGATGGCATGACACTTTCTGTGGAGGTGTGATTGATCCACGACGTCCCCTTCTGTTCTATTATGATATATGTGCACATTGGCCATTATAATATGTGTATATACCTGTCATGAGCAGGTGTATATATGATTTGTTTTGCAGGGGGCATATGGATGCATCCTAGATATTTGTTCTGTTCTGTTCTGGATATGATTAGTGATTGGTTGGTTTGTGCCATGCATCTCCTCACTTTTGGGAGCTAGCTACTCTATTTGGTACTTGAGAGGTCTCCCCTCCTTGTACAACTTATGATTTGACGGATATATGGATTTGATATGATGTGATTATGTGACTAAGCATGTGGCATGCTTTCTGAGCTGTTATTCTGTTATATGATTATTGTTCTCTGTTTGATTCCTTTGACTTCATTATGATCTCCTTATGTTTCGATATGATTTGCTTCTTATGGTATATGACATTTTGTTCAGTTGATCCTTGATTTCTTATTCGTTTGGCAGATGATATTCGTTCAGCAGGAGCTTATGTTCCTTTTCCCTATACTTATATATGTTCGATTATTCATTTTGTTTATATCTGTTCACTGGGCTTTTTAAGCTCAGCCGCATTTCTTTTCCTACGGCAGGTTTTAGTTTGGAAGCTGGGATTTGAGGGAAGAGTGCATAGGAGCTCTTAGTGGACCACCCTGACGATATATACCCATTTGCTTTTGGATTAGACTTGGGCATAGCTTCAGCTATATTTGGTTTGGATTTGTATTTCAGGTTTGGAACTCATCGTGTTTAGAGTTAGCATTTTATTGTTAGCTTAAAATACCTTTGAAATCATTATGTTTATAAGTCTTTCGCTTGCGTTTGTATGTTCTGATGGTCACCATATTGTGGCATTTTGACCCTTGTCGGGTTGGGGTGTTACAATTATGGTATCAGAGCTCAGGCTTCGACTTGTAGCACATAAGTTATGGCCTATGAAGATTTGGACCTTTAGGTTTGCACTGTGTGAGCTTATGGAACAACCTTGAAAATTTGCCTTAGATTTCCCCTGCAGAAACTATTAGTTGTGACCGGTGAGGATTGGGTAGATTATATGATAAGGTATTTTTTAGATATCTTTCCTCTGCACCACTCTGATTTATGCCTCTGATTTCAGTTAAGCCTTTATAAGATCATTCGTTTTGAAGATTTAGAAAATTTAGCAAGATACGCAACGTAAGTTCAGTGATCAAATAAGTTTAGAATACTTTGAGAATTTTGTAGTAATGCCTTATAGGTTTCACTTTCTGAGGTTATCACATTCTTTCGAACTTCGATCTTTGATTCGTTTGTTATTCATTTAGATACCTTTTCGTTCGTTCAGAGAATTCGTATATGTATGAATCCGATGTGTTCGACACATTCTGTGGGGTCTCTTGCTATTGCTAAGCATATTAAGGTTCCCTCTAAAACATTAGAATTTACTATACCTAGTTCCATCTCTATGAGAAATCTTGTGATTATTCGTCATGAATATCGGAACTGTCCAGTACGTTTTGAAGATATTTGAAGATAAGTTTCGTTCTGCTAATCTGTTTCCTTTGGGAATGTTTGATTCGATATTATTCTGAATATGGAATTGTTGACTGAGCATTGAGATGCTAACAAAGATCATATTAGATTTGATCTTTGGCTATTTGAGAAACTCAAAATTTTGTACCATGGTTCCCAACCTGGTAAACAATTATGATCACCTTTGCTTTGAAAACTCGTACGTTAATCCCTCACGGTTGTGAAGATACTTTGTTTGATGAAACTCACCTCGAGAGTTATTAGGTTGTTTGAAATGTTCACGAAGTATTCCTTAATGAACTACCAAGATTACCATCTGAATGTGAAGTGTTTTGATCTGGTTATGAGAATTTGTTTAGTCGTGACTCGAGGTAGAATGTGATTGCAATAAAGGCATGTGTATATGTTGCAAGTATTATGATACCTAGCCAACGTGATAATAGTTACATCATATAGCTGAACTTATTGGGATCATAGGATGTCTTGAGAAGTGCCTGAGAATAGTAAGTTGGTTGATTCAGAAACTCTATCCGTATAAGAGCTACGTTTTGCCTAATTCTGAAACTCCGTATTGAACAACTGTAGTCGAAGGGAAATAATTGAAGGACCAGCTTCTAGGAAGTTGTTTTTTCTGTCTGATAGTGTATATGTGTCGTACTCCAGTTTGTTTGTGAAGAGGAATTATGATAGTATGAAGTTATGTATTGATTTTTGGAAGCTGAATAGTATTGTGGTTAGAACCATTATCTGTTAACTCGAATCGACGATTTGATTAATCAAATTTCTTTGTGTGAATTTTCTCGATGCTTGATTTTAGATCTGATTATTTTCAGTTTCGTGTAAAGGAGCAGGATGTTCCTAGAATTGCTGTTCGTATTCGTTATGGTCTTTATGAGTATTAGTGATGCCAATCGTATTGGCTACTGCTCCGACGGTTCCTACGGACTTGATAAATCGTGTCTTTCATGAATACTTGGAAAATTTTCATAGTATGACATCTTGGTGTATTCAGAGACGAAAGAGAAACACGGGGATCATCTTCGTATTTTGTGTTCAAATTTCTAAGTCAGAAGAAGCTCTATGTGATAATTTTCGAAGTATAATTTTAGTTAGAATGAAGAATGAGAGGAGAAGTTGAAAAGCTGAAAAGAGATTTGTTCCTACTTAAGAAGGAGACTTAGTTATGTCCGTATGCAACACGGGAAGATTATTGGTTATGCATCCATACAGCTAGAACCGTAGGAAGTGAACTATCCGACGCATGACTTGGGAGTGATTGTGACAGACATGAAGAAGCTCAGGAGAAAAATGGTGGAATATGATCTATGTTAGAAGACTTGAGGGAAGCGGTTTTGATTGAAGCACACAGTTTTATATGCTCTATTCATCTTAATTGTACTATTATGCATAGAGACTTGAACCATAATTTTGATGGAATGGTATGAAGACGATGGTGACTACCTTGGTGGAGAAGTGTTTAGCGTGTCAACAGGTTAAGATTTAGCATCAGCGTACAAGTGGTTTTCCTTAGTTTTGGATGTTCGTATGTGGAAGTGGAATTAAACCTTCATGGAATTTGTAACGGGATTTCCGCGCACAGTTAGGAAGGATAATACGTATTGGGTTGTAGTAGATCGTTTGACTAGGTCGGCTCACTATAGAAGATTGGCAGAGATTTCGTTTGGCGGAAAATTATTCAAGCTACATGGCGCACCTGCAGTGATCGTGTAAGAGAATCGCGTTTTGCTTCACACTTCCAGAAGTGATATAGAAGACTATGGGGATTGGACTCGGGATTTTAGTACGACTTCTCACCTCCAAACGGATGGATGGACAGAACAACTATTCGAACTTGGAAGACGTGTTGAGCGGAAAATTCGACAAGTGTTTGGCATGGTTGTGTTTGCTCACTAAGATTGATGGCATGCAAGTGACAAGGGTTTTCCTTTCAGAGTTTTGTATGAACAAAGATGTGGAGCACCTTTTGGTTGAATTAAGTTAGAGATTTACTTATCGAAGGTCCGTAGTTGATTACAGTGACTAATGGATTAGTTATCATTGTTGAAGAGAAATTTTGAAACTTTAGACCGGGAATTTGTGTGTTCCGTATGTTGTTTTCGTATAGAAGAGTTGGACGTTTTGGCATATAAGGAAGATTTAATTCGCGATACGTTATACCTTAGATTCGTTTTTATCCGCACAATTATTCTACCTATTCCATTATACCTTCTGGTACGTTTTGATATTCCGATATGTGCTTAGTTGATCGTCGATACGAATACGTTACCCACCTCTTTAAGAAACTCTTGACACGTTTGGTGATTCGGTATGTGCTTCTCTGATTATTAACAAGTCTCTTAGTTCTTTAAGAATCTGGATAGAGTTGATGAAGTTTATCGTTAAGCACTACCTCCGCATTTTCCACGTGTGTATATGTGTTTCATATATCTCTTGTGACATTACAACTGTCATCTGCTACGTATTTGTTTCGTATTCGTTGAATCAGAATTGTTATGATTTGTGTTCTTTCGGAGAGCTTGGGGCTATCCTAGTTTGTCGGGATCAAGTCATGAGAAATAAAACTATTCCGTTTGTGAAGATTCTTTTGGAAGAACCTCTCCGAGTGTAAGGCTAATTATCGTCATTCCTTTTCGTGATTTGGTACGTAACTTCTGCGATTTCAAATTCGAGGACGAAAATTTTCTTTTAGAGGGGAAGAATTATAACACTCTAAAATTTGGTTAACATTTTATTCATTTGTTATGATTATAACCTAAGTATAAGTAAACAAATACATGTATTATATATGGGCCGATTCGATTTTAATAAAATAGGGTTTACGGACTCTTTTTTTTAGTTACCAAATTATAAAGCCATACAAGTCCAAGCCCAACTAGAATTTGATCCAACCCATCCTATACAAAAAAATAATATTCGGTTACCTACTCCCTCCCCATAATCGATATACAGGAAAAAAATGAAGGAAAAAAAAACCCTAGCCTCCATAATTGTTTGTTATCAAGAACTCAAGATCAAGATTCGTGGTAATCCCGTGAAGGTTTGGTATGATTAATCACCTATTTTCTTAAACATTTTTTTTTTCATATAACTATAATTGATGGATATGATTAGGGTTTATTAAAATTCCAGTAATTAAACATGTTTGATCATTAAAACATAATTAGGGATGTGTTAGAGGTTTTATCTTTCGTTGGTTAGGGTTAGGGTTTTGTTTGTGATGCTGTCCAGAAATTGGGTTGGATTGATGAGTGTCCAAACTAAAGATGCCAACGTGTGTTTAAGTGATTTTTGAGTCTAAACATAAGTACTACTTTTCTACTTTCTGGAAATATAAGGTTCATAGCAATTAGGGGTAGATAAGTAAGCTTTTTGATTTTTGGAACATAAGTTGTCAAAATTGTGAATGTGAGTTTGGAAATCAGTCGATGTTTTTGATTTTTAATTTTCAAACCACAAGGAACTGAGAGCTCCCCATTTACAGGGGTGATATTTAAGTTATGTGTGACTTCCTAGAATTTTTGTGGATTTTTCTGAAGTGTCTCAATGGGATAATTAAAGGCAACCTTTCTGTGTGTATCTGCATTTAATTTTCTGGGTAGGTTTGAAAAGATGATTTTTGAAACTATAATTGTGCTTGGAAATAAAATCTATACAAAATTGTGAAGATGCTAAGCTAATATGGGAATCACATATAATTAGTTCAGAATTTTTGGAGCTTAATTGGCAGGCATGAAAAATCATAAGGATGTGATCCAGATTCACAAATATATCCTAATTAAGTGATATATGATTTAGAAGTACCTATAAACCCTAAGTTTGATTAATTATGAATGTAACCCTAACTTACTAATTATGGAAACTTGCTAAATATGGAAAGTTACTAATTTGGGAAAGTTACTTAATTCGGGAAACTCACTTAATTTGGAAAGTTACTAATTCGGGAAAGTTATTAAGTATGGAAAGTTACTAAATATGGAAAGTTACTAAAAATGGAAAGTTTCTAAAAATAGAAGGAAACCCTAATATGTTAATCTGCACAACAACAAATGATGAATCAGTAATAACTTGTTAAATGGTTTTTAAGTAATAAGACAATCATTAATTCGTGTAGATTCGCTGAATGAGTAACTTCCGATCCTTGTGTTTTCTGATATGGTTTCATTGCGGTTTTGTAACACCCCAACCCGGCAAGGGTAGAAGTGTCACGCAAATGGTGACATATCAAAGGCAAGCATAACATACGACTTAATTAATACAATAGAAATTCAAAGGTTACAAATGATATACTGAAACTACAAGGTTACAAACGAGAAACAAAACTAAATACTATGTCTGTCAATGCAAATCCTTCTAAAATCTTCTACTTCCGAAACTATCAAGGTCTTCTAAGTCCAAAGGTCTCTTCTCTCATACCCAGCTTCCAACTAAAACCTGCCGCACACGGAAAGAAAATGTGCGGCTGAGCTTAAAAAGCCCAGTGAACAGATATATAATAAACGGAAATAAAAGCAAACGGAAATGAACAAGCATATCATAATGAGTGAGAAATAGGAAAAGGAAATAAAGAGTAAGGTTTAGGACAGTCATCCACCACGAGCCCATATCACATATCATATCATATCATATCTTCATAATCATATAGAGGGGAGACCTCTCAGATAATCAGATAATATGAGGGGTGTCCTCATTCTTCAGGTGGAGTAGCTAGCTCCCATATTTTGTGAAAGACGTGGATTGCACCCATCATCAGTCACCAAATCAAATCATATCATATCACATACAAAGCAAATCTAGGATGCATCCATACGCCCCCCAAACAAATCATATTGGCCATAACAAATCATAGTGAGCTCATATCAAATCAAAATGGGGACGGTGTACAACATCACTCGAGTACACTAGAGTCATGCCACTGGTGCATCAATGACATGGCCATGTTACCTTCATGGCTAGGAAACATATTTGGCTCGGGTATCAAACTGGGGTCAAAGGTCAAAGGTTCATATCAAAGCAAAGGTTCATATGTCATAATCATAGTCCAAATCTCAAGGTTCATATCACAGGGTTCATATAAGAGGTTCAGAAGTCAAAGGTTCATATCAAAGGTTCAAATGCCAAAGGTTCATATCATAGGTTCAAATCAGAAATCAAGAGGTCGAAGGCACCTTATTAAAAAGGGCAGAATATCTGTACCTTAACGAATACGCAAGCAAAAGAAATGAAAGCAAATCAAGTAGGAGATCACTCCCTCTTCACCCGATCTACAATAAGCACAAGTTCTCTTATAAGTTCATAGGACCGTAAGGTTTCATTCTTGTTCTCATTCCATATTAGGTGACTTTATGTTATATCATTCCCGTATGCTAATTCAAAGTATTATAGATGATCATATTCATAGTTCAAGATTCTTAATGTCTTTTACAAAGTTTTAGTGTTCATATAGTAGTTTTCATAATTTAGGGTTCATTAGGTAATTAGCATAAGTTTAGGGTATAATATGAAAATATCATCGAGTTACAGATTTTACAAGTCATGACCTTTGGTTTTAGCCAAATATCCATTTACACCCTTTAGGTTACACAATAAACACATCACACCCTTTAGTTTACAATTTTACCCTTTTATAACTTCTCACAGTTTTATATACGAAATTGTTAGGTTTTCTATAAATTGAAAATCGTACAAGAACTTAGTAATAAAATTCCCAAAAATTCCCAGAGATGCTCAGATGTCTTAAGTATTTTACCTAATTTTTCCAGATTTTATTAAGTAGTATAACTATGGATTAAAATTCACCTAAACCAACTCGTCCAGATTTCTGATTGATTTTACTATACGAAAAGTTATTAGTTAGAAAGCTTTTAAGAAAAATTCAAAAAAATCTATAAAAATTCCAGGAAGTCATATGCATCTTGAATATTACCCAGTTCAAAGGAAACCTTCTAACTCAACACGGTTTGAAAATTAAAAATGGAAAACCCGGACTGATTTTCCAGACTCACAAATCCGACCAGACACATAATTTTCTAAAAATCAAAAGGTAACCTTCTAGGCCTCTAAAAATTACAAACTAAATTTCCCCAGGTAGCTATTTCAATGAACTTAGTTTTAGGCTTTTAAAAAACTCAAAAACTCGATTCCATCATAAGGTTACAGCCGTTTAAAGTTGAACAAAATTCGAACTCAGAATCAGACCTCACAGAAACCTATCCAATTTAGGGTTTTAATATCCAAATCATTAGTTTTTCACTCCAAACGATTTTGGTTGAGTCCATAACATATTTTGGTCATTCTATAACAGATTTAACATAATCACAACTAATTATTTCACCACAAATATGCAGCCAATTCATATATACGATTTTAGGGTTTGTAACTTTTATTATTTCATGTGATTTTATGTGGCTAATTTGAGTACCCATTTTCGATTGTAAAACAAAACAAGAACAAGAATTTAACAAGTAATACGATACCCTTGTAGACCACGAAGAAACACGAACACAACACGGATCAAACCACACGAAAACTCTCCTTCTTCCTCCTCTTGTGACGATGAAACACGGATTAAAGATGAGATTGAAGCCTCCTTTGGCTGTTCTAAATGTCGGCAGAAACTAGAGTGAAGTGGAGGCCGATGTTTCTTGTTAGGGTTTCTTTTGAAGTGAAGATCGGTTATAAGAAAATTAGAATGCCGTTTTTTTTGTTTGGGGTATTTTAGGGAAACAATCAATCACATTAAGGACTTGCCAATCTTTCTCTAATCATGAACTTGGACCATAATTTGGTCAAGGGGGGGGGGGGGGGCCAAGACATAGTGTTTTTCTTTTTTTTTTTTTTTTCTTTTTTTTTTTTTGTACCATACTAATATAATGTAAAGTTTTAAATTTTATTAAAACTTAGGTTATGTTAAATTTAATGGCTCGTATACTAATTTTGAATTCTTAAAGTTCAAACTCGAGGGCATTTTAGTCTTTTCATCTTATGTTAATTTGCGGGTTTTACAACTCTTCCCCTCTAAAAAAAATTTTCGTCCTCGAAAATTGAAGTGCGAAATCGAAATGAAAATGCGAATCGAAAGCAATAACAAAATGAATACGTACCAAATCAAAAAGAGAAACGCGGATAATCGGATCGTATTGACTCTTCGGTTTCCCAAGTAGCCTCCCGCTCTGGGTGGTTCTTCCAAAGAATCTTTACGAACGGAGATGAAACGAAACAGAAGACACAACGGACAGCGAACGGAAATGTAAAAAGACTTGTTTCTCATGACTCATCATTGCCGATCCAAAAGTAACTTCCGTTCCCAGAAATGACATATCATACGAAATTCAGATTGCAAGGATCATATTCAAACATGACAAATAATTATCATATTCTCTCAGAAGAGATACAAGGATACGCAAGATTGTGACGGATATGCCGTCCATAGCATTCGATTAGGCAAATCAGATGTGATCGTACAGAGAATAAATTGTAGGTGATATCAAATGGAAGAACTTATAGCAGAACTTAAGATTCTTATCGGAATTTCAAAGGTCAACAACCGCGTACCGAGAATCCAAACGTATCAAATCGTATAACGGCGAAACAGATTAAGCGTATAGGTGGAACGAACCTAAATCTTACAAATGCGAATTTTCTCACATCTCTAATCAAAATTCTAAGGTTTCTAAAGTACTCCTCGAAATATCCTATGAACACAATGAGGGTACGTCATATGACGTAAGTATTATCACGTTCGCGAACCGTCATAATACCAGCATCATATGAGTATACCATCATGATGGTCATACTTTATCTCAAGTCGCGAACAGAACTACTTATCTTAACCATCTATCAGTCTTTCTACCTCCTAAGGTTGGTCCAAAACAACCATCACTACGGATTCTAAATCGGAGGAATTTAAACGTGCAAATAGCGTAACGAAATGTGTACACCTTAAAATGAAACTCGTCGTCGAAAACATTAGGTCTTCCACAATTCATCATCCTTTTCATAACGAAACCATCATCCAAACAATGCATAACGAACAAAGAATGGAATTTCTAATAGGGTAAGGTTCCTTCAAAAGATCTTATCGAAAGGTAACGGAAATTTAAGTGGTCTAAGAGGAATTGAATTACGTCTTCAATATCTTCATCCTTTACAAAATCAAATCTTCCGAATCCAAATGTTTACTACAAAATTTCATCCATTCAATTTCATGATCCCGAATCTTTTCAAATTCCAAGTAGTCGCTCTCTTGTCTAATCATACGATCATGGGGTGAAAAGGAAATCATAAACTTGAGTCTGGTTCCTCAAGTCTTCGACACTTCTTCTTGACACTTCGGTGTGGTAGCATGAATCTCTTACGTGATCACCGTGCATTCCTCCATTGGCGAGTCTGCTTCAGCTCTCAATTCATCTTAGTACAAATAAAATGACTAGAGAAACAAGGTTGCGTGTCTTCTACAGGTCTTCTAGCATGATTCACAATTCACCAACTCAAACTGCTATGGACTTCCTGGTTTATGTGCTGAAAGCTCATCTTCCACGGTCTGGTCGTCTTGATGCCCAACTGAAATCTCCCCGTGCTGCTTGAGGTATAATCGAGTCTCATCTCAGTCTGTCTTCTTCTCACCTGCTTCTCTCTTGGTAATGCCTGTCACGAACCTCTTCTACACATCTTCTACAAGGTTTCTAACTCTGACAATGGTCTTCAGACCTGGTCCTTTTTGTGGAAGCTTCTTTAGTCATCGGATACCTGGTGGTGTTATTGCTACAATCTCTGATCCTCAAGTGAATCTATTCTTCTAGAACAAAGGGTCGGTTCACTTCATACTAAAAATGGTCAACGTGTTCCTCGTTCGTCTCTGAGCACAAACATACTGTCATACTATGACAATTATCCGAATACTTGCGAAAACATGAATCTTCTAGTCAATACAATTGACATCATTCAAAACTCATAGTGGTCACACGGGTACTAAAGCAATTTCAGGAAATCTTCTTAGGGAGAAACTTCATATCACAAATCTTTCTCTTCACAAATCAAATTGTAATGCTTCGCGGAACTTAATCTCAACTAGTCAACTTCCTTCTCAGATGTTCTTGTGGTTGCTTCTTCCGTCTTTCAAACTCAAATAAGGTCGTTTGCTACGGAGTTTCAAAGATATAATGAATCAAATATTGATACGCGGAAATGGAATAATGATTACGGTTAAATTCACGATGGTCAGTGCGCCGCCGCACACTTCTCTCTTTCTTCTTCATAACCCAACAGGAGCATTCAAGAGATCACTGAAGTGAACAAACTCATATTCCATCAGTTCCTACTATCTCTTAACTTCTTCAGTATCGTGGTTTCGCCAGTTCAGATTAGTTCAATGCAAACTTTACTTCCCAACGGATCTCAAAAGGTTCATCAGAAACACCTGCAATTCGTACAACAAACTTTCAAATGCCGGAGCTTTCTAAGAGTGGATACTAACAGGCGTTAGGAGAAAATTGGGAATCAAAGAGATCGGAGTATGTGCTTCATAGCAACAATAAATTTAACAGATTCAAATGATTGAGGAAATCATATCAAAATATGGTGAAGCAGATTGTTAAAGGTCGCATTTCAAATATTGCAGTCCATGATAGCTTTACAAAAACCACCACTCCATAGTCAAGAGACCTCAAAGCCAAATACATCCAAAGGGAAACGGATTCTCAGAGCGAATGTGGTTGTCAAAACATACGGATAATTCACATATCAAATTTAGGTACATGGTTCATCAAAGTGTGGGATGGGAGAGTATTAGAATATATCAAAGTCAAATATATCAAATTGAAGGTTAGAATAGTGAACAGTTCAAAGGATTGGAATCTTGTTTAGCTTATAACATAGGAATGGTAGGGTGTGCACCGATAGTAACACGAACATCGTTTAACTGTCAGAGTTGAGATGTATGGAATGTCAGTTATTAGCATCAGCATGCTTAGATAACAATTTCGTACTAGATAAATATCAACATCAAATCCTTCTAAAGGAAAAGTTGGTTAACTTACAACGTTCATCATTCAGATGACGGAAGGTAAGACTTCCTCGTCTTCTGCGACAAACGTTCTTATAAGGCATGACTAAAGGCAAAGGCAAGATTCAGAGTGATGCGGAAGCAATTACTACTCACATGGATGTCCTAGACTACCCATTCCTCACCGGTTATGACTTATATTCCTATGAGAATATTCTACGCAACTTCGCAAAGGTTATCCTACGAGCGCCTACAGTGGAAACTTAGGGGTCCTAACTTACACAGGCCAAGGGTAGATGTACTACAAGTCGTAAACCTGGCTCTGATACCATAATTGTAACACCCCAACCCGGCAAGGGTAGAAGTGTCACGCAAATGGTGACATATCAAAGGCAAGCATAACATACGACTTAATTAATACAATAGAAATTCAAAGGTTACAAATGATATACTGAAACTACAAGGTTACAAACGAGAAACAAAACTAAATACTATGTCTGTCAATGCAAATCCTTCTAAAATCTTCTACTTCCGAAACTATCAAGGTCTTCTAAGTCCAAAGGTCTCTTCTCTCATACCCAGCTTCCAACTAAAACCTGCCGCACACGGAAAGAAAACGTGCGGCTGAGCTTAAAAAGCCCAGTGAACAGATATATAATAAACGGAAATAAAAGCAAACGGAAATGAACAAGCATATCATAATGAGTGAGAAATAGGAAAAGGAAATAAAGAGTAAGGTTTAGGACAGTCATCCACCACGAGCCCATATCACATATCATATCATATCATATCTTCATAATCATATAGAGGGGAGACCTCTCAGATAATCAGATAATATGAGGGGTGTCCTCATTCTTCAGGTGGAGTAGCTAGCTCCCATATTTTGTGAAAGACGTGGATTGCACCCATCATCAGTCACCAAATCAAATCATATCATATCACATACAAATCAAATCTAGGATGCATCCATACGCCCCCCAAACAAATCATATTGGCCATAACAAATCATAGTGAGCTCATATCAAATCAAAATGGGGACGGTGTACAACATCACTCGAGTACACTAGAGTCATGCCACTGGTGCATCAATGACATGGCCATGTTACCTTCATGGCTAGGAAACATATTTGGCTCGGGTATCAAACTGGGGTCAAAGGTCAAAGGTTCATATCAAAGCAAAGGTTCATATGTCATAATCATAGTCCAAATCTCAAGGTTCATATCACAGGGTTCATATAAGAGGTTCAGAAGTCAAAGGTTCATATCAAAGGTTCAAATGCCAAAGGTTCATATCATAGGTTCAAATCAGAAATCAAGAGGTCGAAGGCACCTATTAAAAAGGGCAGAATATCTGTACCTTAACGAATACGCAAGCAAAAGAAATGAAAGCAAATCAAGTAGGAGATCACTCCCTCTTCACCCGATCTACAATAAGCACAAGTTCTCTTATAAGTTCATAGGACCGTAAGGTTTCATTCTTGTTCTCATTCCATATTAGGTGACTTTATGTTATATCATTCCCGTATGCTAATTCAAAGTATTATAGATGATCATATTCATAGTTCAAGATTCTTAATGTCTTTTACAAAGTTTTAGTGTTCATATAGTAGTTTTCATAATTTAGGGTTCATTAGGTAATTAGCATAAGTTTAGGGTATAATATGAAAATATCATCGAGTTACAGATTTTACAAGTCATGACCTTTGGTTTTAGCCAAATATCCATTTACACCCTTTAGGTTACACAATAAACACATCACACCCTTTAGTTTACAATTTTACCCTTTTATAACTTCTCACAGTTTTATATACGAAATTGTTAGGTTTTCTATAAATTGAAAATCGTATAAGAACTCTGTAATAAAATTCCCAAAAATCCCCAGAGATGCTCAGATGTCTTAAGTATTTTACCTAATTTTTCCAGATTTTATTAAGTAGTATAACTATGGATTAAAATTCACCTAAACCAACTCGTCCAGATTTCTGATTGATTTTACTATACGAAAAGTTATTAGTTAGAAACCTTTTAAGAAAAATTCAAAAACATCTATAAAAATTCCAGGAAGTCATATACATCTTGAATATTACCCAGTTCAAAGGACACCTTCTAACTCAACACGGTTTGAAAATTAAAAATGGAAAACCCGGACTGATTTTCCAGACTCACAAATCCGACCAGACACATAATTTTCTAAAAATCAAAAGGTAACCTTCTAAGCCTCTAAAAATTACAAACTAAATTTCCCCAGGTAGCTATTTCAATGAACTTAGTTTTAGGCTTTTAAAAAACTCAAAAACTCGATTCCATCATAAGGTTACAGCCGTTTAAAGTTGAACAAAATTCGAACTCAGAATCAGACCTCACAGAAACCTATCCAATTTAGGGTTTTAATATCCAAATCATTAGTTTTTCACTCCAAACGATTTTGGTTGAGTCCATAACATATTTTGGTCATTCTATAACAGATTTAACATAATCACAACTAATTATTTCACCACAAATATGCAGCCAATTCATATATACGATTTTAGGGTTTGTAACTTTTATTATTTCATGTGATTTTATGTGGCTAATTTGAGTACCCATTTTTGATTGTAAAACAAAACAAGAACAAGAATTTAACAAGTATTACGATACCCTTGTAGACCACGAAGAAACACGAACACAACACGGATCAAACCACACGAAAACTCTCCTTCTTCCTCCTCTTGTGACGATGAAACACGGATTAAAGATGAGATTGAAGCCTCCTTTGGCTGTTCTAAATGTCGGCAGAAACTAGAGTGAAGTGGAGGCCGATGTTTCTTGTTAGGGTTTCTTTTGAAGTGAAGATCGGTTATAAGAAAATTAGAATGCCGTGTTTTTTTGTTTGGGGTATTTTAGGGAAACAATCAATCACATTAAGGACTTGCCAATCTTTCTCTAATCATGAACTTGGACCATAATTTGGTCAAGGGGTGGGGGGGGGGGGCCAAGACATAGTGTTTTTCTTTTTTTTTTTTTTTTTTTTTTTTTTTTTTTTTTTTTTTTTGTACCATACTAATATAATGTAAAGTTTTAAATTTTATTAAAACTTAGGTTATTTTAAATTTAATGGCTCGTATACTAATTTTGAATTCTTAAAGTTCAAACTCGAGGGCATATTATTCTTTTCATCTTATGTTAATTTGCGGGTTTTATAGGTTTGAGGTACAAATATTCTACCATTTCTCAATAAGGGTTCTGGTTCTCATGATTTCTCGATCCATGACGTTGGTTCCTTTGCTTTGATATGATTCCTTTTGATATGATCTGTTTGATATGATCCATTTGTTATGATCCATTTGATATGATCCTTTGATATGATCCTTTGATTTGATATCCGTTTAGCTATAAGTTTGATATGACATCCATTGCTATTTGCTTTGATATGATTCCGTTCAGTTTTGATATGATCTGATTAGATGTGATATGATGACTTGATATGATATGTTCTGTTCTGTTCTGTTGCCCGAGCTATCTGTATCCCTAGCCATGGAGGTACCATGGCCATGTCATTGAGGCTCCAATAGCATTACACTTTCTGTGGAGGTGTGATTGATCCACGGCGTCCCCTTCTATTCTGTTATGATATTTGTGCACATTGGCCATTATGATATGTGTATATACCTGTCATGAGCAGGTGTATATATATGATTTGTTTTGTAAGGGGCGTATGGATGCATCCTAAATTATGTTCTGTTCTATTCTGGATATGATTAGTGATTGGTTGGTGCGTGCCATGCATCCCCTCACTTCTGGGAGCTAGCTACTCCATTTGGTAGTTGAGAGGTCTCCCCTCCTTGTACAACTTATGATTTGACGGATATATGGATATGATATGATTTGATTATGTGACTAAGCAAGTGGCATGCTTTCTGAGCTCGTGGGCATTTCTGTTCTGTTATATGATTATTATTCTCTGTTTGATTCCTTTGACTTTATTATGATCTCTTTATGTTTCACTATGATTTGCTTCTTATGGTATATGACAATTTTTTCAGTTGATCCTTGATCTCTTATTCATTTGGCAGATGATATTCGTTCAACAGGAGCTTATGTTCCTTTCCCTATACTTATATATGTTCGATTATTCGTTTTGTTTATATCTATTCATTGGGCTTTTTAAGCTCAGCCGCATTTCTTTTCCTACAGTAGGTTTTAGGTTGGAAGTTGGGATTTGAGGGAAGAGTGCATAGAAGCTCTTAGTGGACCACCCTGACGATAGATACCCATTTGCTTCAGGATTAGACTTGGGCATAGCTTCAGTTATATTTAGTTTGGATTTGTATTTCAGTTTTGGAACTTATCATGTTTAGAGTTAGTATTTTATTGCTATCTTAGAATACCTTTGTAATTATTATGTTTAGAGTTTGTATGTTCTGATGGACACCATATTATGGCATTTTGACCCTTTGTCGGGTTGGGGTGTTACACATATGGGAACTTTGGCCGGTTCAGGCCTCTCCATACAATACCAGCCTCCCACTTTTGAACAAAAAATGGTTTACCATCAACAAGCCAAGGGCCATTTTCTAACACAAAGTTCATGCCCTCCACAGATTTAAAATTAAGAAATAACAACCCACACTCATTGGTAATAATCTCAGCCAGTTGATGAGGTCTCCACATTCTCCTTAAATGCCCTGAAATCTCACTATAATTCATTTTCAGACCAACAAAATATCCAACAAGTGTTAAATCCCATTTCTTACTACCTTCCTCAATTATAAGATCCATATCCACAACTTGTCTACCCTGTTCATTCATCCTAACAGGCACCTTTGAGAAATTATTATTACCATAACCAGTCAAACCTTTAAAAGCATAAGCAAATGACACATTAGTTTGCACAAACTTGTCAGTCATAACAGTATCATTGCTCTTTTTACCTAACCCTGCATCATTCTTACCCCCCATATTGCTAACAGTCTCACTTAAACTAGGCCATGGATTACTAGCCCTAGTTTCATTCACACTATTATCCACATTAGCCTTCACATAGCTAATCAAATTACCCTGACTAGGATTCAAAACAGGATTCAAATCAAAAGGCACAGGCATCTCACCATTAACATTACTAACCATACTATCACTAGCATTAATTACATTAGATTCATTAACATGCATTTTAGTAGTATTCTTAGCACTAGAACCACTACCATTATTCACCTTATCGGCTATAGGGTTAACATGAGACTTACCATGAATTTTAGCCCCAAGGTTTGATACACCATCACTTCCACACAAACCTTGAGCACTAGGATTCATGGCATCTTCATTTTCTCCATCACTAACCTCAAACTCATCATCCTTAGCCTCCATATCTTCAGCTTCATCACCCTCAAACTCCATACCTTCCATTTCCTTAGACAAATTCTTATTTCTACCACTGCCCTTCTTAGTATTCCTCTTAACACCCAAAGATGACTTAGAAACCACACCAGTATTCTTCATAGCCTGCTTATTATCATTTCCAGAATTTCTAGTACTCCTTTTGGTTCGTACAAATTCATTGGACCCAGGATGAGGTGGGATAGAATTTGGGTTTTTTGGATCTGGATTTGGTGGGTGAGGGTTTATTCCGACATGATTAAATGAAGATTCAGACATAAAACACACTAGGTTAAGGTTGGGTAAGACTGATTTGATGATATGATGATTAACGGAAATGTTTGGGTAGACAGAGAACGGACAAACAGTGATAACGGCAGTTTAAAATGAATTAAATGAGCAAGAAGTGAGTGAGAAAATAGTGAAAAATTATATGGATAATTAAAGGATGAACAGTAGATTGCAATTCAAAAAACAAAATCAAAATCCAATGGTTAGATTGAATTTAGATGATGAATTACATGATAAAATGTGATGAACATCTTAGAGAGAGTAACTTTTTATTTTATTTTATTTATTTTTTCATACACTCTTACCCTACCATCCGAAATAATACATCAAAGGGATCTTGCAACCTCCCTACACTTGAACTTTTACATACTTTACACATAACTAACTAATGACCCGAATTAATAAAATCAAAACACGTGGAGTACTTTAAACATTAACGTACGTATGGGGGGTAACACATGACTTTCTTCCCCATTACTCCATAAAAACTAGTACTTTACCCATGAGTCTCAATCGTCCCAAAACTGTATTTACAAGATATGACTCGACTTAGCAACCATGTAACCAATTAGACAATTGACAAAGGGTTTATCAAATAACTATAATGCACTAAAAGTGAGTGCATACAAGGTAGGATAAGGTGATTTGGGTGTACATTTGGGGGTGGATTGTAAACAATGTTCTTTATTAATATTTCGGAATCTACCAAAATATCACGAGAACCGCGAAAAAGATAGGCTCTGAGGGGTGTACTAGGGGTATCGAGTACTAAAGATGAGTAAATCGCAAGGGTGTAGGAAAATTACTTGACCGGTGTAGCCAACGTAATTATAAACAGGTTTAAAACAAGGGTTATCCTAATGCCTCTTATCATTTAGTAAATCCTAACTACACGAATGTAGTCTCACTAGCGATCTCGGGATGCATTACAAACGTAAGTTCTAGAATCTATATACTACCGGTACACTCATAAGCATTAAAAGTGAATGCTTTTTCCTAAAGATCTAAAGGCGAACCTCACATTCTTAGGGTGGAAATTTTTGAGTGGTAGGGTTTTTTTTTGTGCTAGCTATATAATTCCTATCCATGAGACGCTTATTAAGACTAAAGTTTCACTCCTACATGTTGTAAAAAATGTTAATACAAATAAACTTTAAAACCGTTTATTTATATTTTACGATCTTCTAATGTTTTGTCGATAACAAATGTAAAATCATTTTAACGAGATAGATAAAATACGTAAACGCTTTGAGCCAAAAGCTTACTAACTCATTTCATTAAACAAACCTTAAACATATTTAGTTAAACAAGTTTATATAAAACCAAAACCATTTTATAAAAACACTTAAGTAAACTAGTTACTTACATTTTTATAAAATACATGTTACTTGTAAATTAACTAGAAAAAGGCTTGGACCATCCATGACCCAAAAACCAAGCCCATAACCCATGGAGCTTGATCCATAACCCATAACCCATTTGCATGACATCATGCATGACTTCATAATGGGTAAAACCCATGACCCATGACCCAAAGTACATAACCCATAACCCAAAGTCCGTGACCCATGACCCAAGATGTCTTTGACATCATTCATGATATCACTTGACCAATGGACCTTAACCCATAACCCAAAACCCGGAATTGTAACCCAAAATCCGAACTGGTACTGCCAGATACCCGGATCCCTTGGATTACACTGGCCGGATCCCTTTGGGAAGGGATCCGCTGGATCCGGGTATATAGTGCTCAGTTTTTCCTATAAATAGTGAGCCATTTCTCTCTTGTTTCTCACCCCACTTAGATATATCTTCTCACTACATTCTAAGTTCTCTAACCTTAGATCCCAGGATCTTTCTATGTAGTCTCTCTTTGTGATTCTCTAGGTTCCTTCCAAAAGGAGAGATCACAACCTCTCAAAGACTTTCAAGCTCGTGATATGAGTTGCTAGGATTCTTCTCTTCCAAGATCACCGAAGTGCATCTTGTTCTTTCTTCTTCTCAAAAGGGTGTTGTAGATGTGTTGAGTCGTTAGGTGTAAAAGGACGTTGCATCCTTTAGTCATGTTGTGCTAGGTGTGTTGGTTTGGTCCGCCGTGCTAAGGACCCGATATCTAGCCTTGTACCGGATAAAGTATAGATGACGAAGGTTTGACTTTACCTCATGGAAAAGCCTGGTATCTAGCTTTGTACCGGATAAAGTGTAAGCGACGTTGTGAAGGCTTCTCCGCCAAGTGAAAGGAGTTTGTGTTGTGAAGTGTTTACGAACTCTCGAGTAGGTGACTCGGGGAGTGGAGTAGGGCCAGGAAGGTGACCTTGTAGCCGAACCACTATAAATACTTGTGCTGTGGTTGTGTCTCTCTAACTCTATCTCGTAGCTTAGTTTATATGCTTTTATTTCTATCACTATCCAACACGTCAAAGCTAGATTGACATAAGTCGATGTATAAGTTTTAAAAATAAGTTTTAATCGATAAAACTATTCAACCCCCCATCCCCTTCTAGTTTTCTACAATTGGCATCAGAGCTTCGTTACCAAGTTTTCTTAGAGTATATTGTACTTTAAAAACTTGATACGATCCGTGTATGTTTTGAAAACTACTAAGAAGGAAAAACTTTTATATAAACGAGAAACTATGTTTTACTAAGTAAAACATGTTTAGATATTGATAGTTTTAATAGCACTATTGTAATACCCGAAATTTGAAAACATGCTAAATGACCAAATTGCCCCTACAATTTTAAAAATTGATTAAAATGCATTTAAATTACCAAATAAATTCCAAACCTTCGGGAATGAACTAGATATGAAGCCAAATAATTTTTATGTCTATAATTTAACATTTAGAAAAGTAAAAAAATATAAAAAGTATTATTATGGACAAAAATATATAAAATTCGTATATATTAATTATTAAAAATACAAAATAAATTAAATAAAATACAAGATAAATGCTAATAAAATTAGGAAAAGATCACAATCAGTATTTGACCTTAATTAAGCTTGCTTGGGGCGAAAATATGGAGTACTTATCAAGAAAACACGTTTTTATAAATTATGTATATATATAATATATGTCGAAACCCTTAAAACCCTTCACAAAAATTCGATCAGCCCCCATTCGATCAAGGAAAATTCGTGGCCTATTTTTCTGGTGTTCTACTATGTGTGAGGAAGATTAGAAAATTGTTTTAAGGTCGTGGGATTCACTTGTTTAATCGCTAGTGAATTGTTTTGTCGATATAATCTTAACCGAGAGGTATAATTCCCAAATATCCCTTTGACACGTTCAATCATGCATGTTATATTTTTCTTATGATAGTATGATCATATAAGTCCTAAATAAAATGTATAACTCGAATCATGCAAGCTATATTGATCGCTATAATTTTAGAGAGCTAAAACGTACGTAAAATCCAAACTAAGCTATACGAATTTTCTGAGGGTTGTACTTATTTTATGTGAACACTATACGAAGTATATGATCATGGAAAAATGCTAGTTCGAATTATAGAAGCCTAGATTTGTCGTGGCTAATTTATTTGTATATCGGGTTCATGAAGTTAAAATGGAATAAAAAAATAGAAACCCTAGGGTACAATTAGGGTTAGGGTTTGGTGTTAAGAATCTGGTCATTAATGAATGTTAATGATGAGGGCATGAGTGTTGGGTGATTAGAAGAGCTAGGGTTTGTTTTTGCAAAATAAAAGTATTATACGATTGATAAATAAATAAGAGGGGGTTGTTTTGCCAACTTTGAAACTTAAAGGTTATTTTTATAATGTTAATTAGATCAGTATAAATGTATAAAAATTATAAGATGAGGTCCTTATGTGTAAAATATGCAAGATAATAATTTATTGGTTTATTTATGGTTCGAATTGGAAATTAATAAATTAGAGGGACTAAAAGTGTAAATTCAAGAAACTTATGATTGTTTTGTGTAAATAATATTAGTTGGGAAGTAATATGTAATTTTGGGTATTTATGGGGTCAAGGTGTAATTAAAATAAAGTAAGGATGTAAATTGTAATATTTGTAAACTAAAGGGACTAATTATGTAAATATGTGAAACATGGAGGTGTAATTCGTACCATATGATAGTGTGAGGGTATATTCTGTAATTTGGTAATTATAAGGGCTTGTGATTTAATTATGAATATTAGTGAGGGTTAAATTGTAAATTATGTAACCATAAGGTCTATTTTGTAACTTTAGTAACTAAAAGGGTGTAAAGTGTAAATAATGAAACTTAAAGGACTAAAGATGTAATTCTGATTAAAAGATGTATTTAAAACTAGTAACTTGTGATATTTCATTTAAAACCCTTAACTTTGGAATATTTACAATTAAAACCCTAATTTATGGAAACTTGTCATAATTAACCCTGAACTATCTTAACTTGCTAAAAATGTACCCTATGTCCATGATATGCTTAAATAAAGACTTAACCTAAGTTAAAATACTTAAATATTTCTAATTATGGAAAATTACTAAATAAGGAAACTTTCTAAAAATGGAAACTTACTTAAAATGGGAAAGATAACTAAGACCCTTTTGAACTTCTGTCTTCTACTCCCTTAGGTTCGAGGAAGGAGTAACTTGATCTCTGTCAGCTTTTATCTTGTGTTCTTGTTCTGCAAATAAGGTACAGATATTCTGCCCTTCTTGTAAGGAGCCTTCGTTTCTCTTGATCTCTTGTTTTGATTCATTTAGGATTCCCCAAGCCATTGCTATGTTTCCCTTGTTTTGTGAACCTTAGATTTGAACCTTTGCTTTGAACTCTTGTCTTGATCCTTGTTCTGAACCTTGCCTTGAACCCTGCTATGTTTCTTTTGATACTTGACATGACCTGTTCATCACCTGGTAACCTGGATGATTAAGACCCTTGGATACTTGAAGGTTCATAGGATTTTATAACTGTTTTTATTAGTTACATATGAAGAGGTTTTGAACATTTCTTTTAAAGACTTTTATTATGAAAACTGTTTTAACGATCGCTTTTATTAAAACCATTTTAAAAAGATTTCTTTTAACGAATTGTTATGAACCTTCTGGTATTTGACTTTTCTGATATTGACCTCCTGATAGTGAACCCCTGCATTGATCTCCTGCTATGAACCTTGATATGAACCTTGCCATGAACTTTGACTTGAACCTCGATTTACTTGATATGATAATTGATAAGAAAACCTTTTTGATTACATCAAATTGTTTTAAAGAGATCATTCCTATGAAAACTATTTTGAAAGATCATTTTAACTAGAACTATGATTAAAGGATTTCTTCTAATTAAACTTTTGAATTGAACCTTTACTATAAACCTTTGCTATGACCTCTTGTCTTGAATCTTGTCTTGAACCTTGATACACTTGAATTGGAAACTTGAATTTGGAGCTTGAACTTGGTACTTGAACCCCTTGATACTTGATACTTGACCCTTGACCCACAGTTTGAGATTACGAGCCATACTAGGCATGAGGGTTTCATGTCCTTGTCATTGATGCACCAATGACTTGACTTTTGGGTAGGAAAGTGATTACCTATCCCGTCCCTGCCATGACTTGATAATTGAATTGTACACGTAGATGAAGACATTGTGGCAGCCTACAGGGGCGCATGGATGCATCCTAGATTTGGATTTGGATATGTACTTGACTTGACTTGATTACTTGTATTACTTAGTGACATGATGGGTGTGTGCGATACACGTCATTCACTCTTAGGAGCTTGCAACTCCAACCCCTTGGAGGTATCCCCTCATATTGTACTTGGTACCGAGGTCACCCCTCCGTACACCTTACTTGACTTGATTGGATTTGTTCTGGGCTCGTAATGGATTTCTGTTTCTGTTACCCTATAACCTATGATCGATTTGACATTTGACTTGACTTGAATTGAACATTGGGCTGGTGGTGGGTTATGGTTTCCTTTACACTTAGCCATTGTAACCATTTCTTAATAACCTTTTCCATTGTCCTTTCCTACTCTTGTTACACCTTGTATTATTTCCTTTACTTCTCTACCCCATTACTATTGCTTTGTTATCGTTATATCTGTTCACTGAGCTTTCGTAGCTCAGCCGCATTTCTTTTCCTGCAGTAGGTTTTAGTTGGAAGCTGGGTTTGAGTGGAGAGTACTTGGATTTAGAAGACCTTGATAGCTATTGAAGATGATTAGAAGGAGTTTTAGTTAGTTTAGAAATTATTGTATTATAATCTTGTAGTTTTATATTCCCTTTGTAACCATTGAAATCCTATTGTATTATTAATGTCAAATGCTTGTGTTTGTTCTGATATGCCACCATTGTTGTGACATCTTTACCCTTGTTGGGTCGGGGTGTTACAACTATTTTCGATAATCATTCTTATAAGATACTTAACTCAAACAATTTTTTAAGTATCTTTATAGGAAAACTCTAAACATCTCTTAATCCAAGGAAAGATCAAATTTGACATATCACAAAGATGTGTTACTATTTTGAAGATGTCATAAAGCCTTTAAAGATTTTCCAATCTCAAGAAGTCTGTTAAAAATTAAAGGTATGTCTCATTCTTTAAATATAACTTTGTCTTAACATATGTGCCTTTCCTAATATTTTCATTTCATATACGAGTCAACATGTTCATAAGTTCATAACTAATTTCTTCTATCTCACTAGGATTAATTTATTTAAATACTTCAATGTGTCAAAAATTTTCTAAAACCATGATGTATAGTATACATTATTAAACACAACATTCAAAAATCCCTATTCACACTTTCCCACATCACTCAACGCTCTGCTACAGTAAAACATCACTTCAAAATCTTTTATTTAATCTAATCCTTCTCATTCTAATCTTCATCACAATTCAAAATTCTAATTAACCTTCTTCTCCTAAAGAAACACTCCTAAACAAAGAAATCAAAGACATCACAAAAATGGTGTATTACATGTTGATCCTTATCATAATCTCACTCGTGATGCTTCTTTATCCCATTCTCAAGCTCTCTCATGTCGACGTTTCTTTATTTTGTACTTTTATGTGTTGTTCATTTATCCAATCCTTTGTATTGCCTTGTGCATTGAAGTTAATGGAATATAAGTATCTTATTCCTTTATTTTGTTTTTCATCATTCAAATAATTACTTAACTCATGTCTCGTTATAATTATGTATATCTTAGAATCACCAAGTATCTCATTATAAATTTGTAACAACAAACATTGATATCATAAGTAATTAGGATCAAAACTCTACGACAAAAATCAATCATACCAATATGAGCAATAACTGAACAGCCGGATCCCTTGGCTATAAGGTGCCGGATCCCTTTTTCAAAGGATACGGCGGAACCGGCATATCAACAATCCTGATTACATGTTGATGATCACTGTACACTCCTACTTTACCTTTCTCCTCTTAAACTTGACCTAAACACACTCTCAAACACTCCTGGAGATCCATCATCATTTCCCACTTCAAATTATCCATCTCCGTAAGTATTAATACTACTACATTGTAATTTATGTAATTCTAAGTGTTTTGTTCTTAACTTTTGATCTAAATGGGTTTATAAAAAATCAACACTTAATTATCATCGCATTGTAAATATCTAAACAAGCATTGTGAAGTTAAACATTATAATCTTCAAGAAATTTCAATACTTTAACGGAACTATCAAAGTGTGTAAAAATTGGCATTGTTAATACAAGTAACAAAATTGTTGAGGTTTGCATCTTTTTAACCAAATTATACAAGTTTCTAAATCCATTTAATCAAAATTGTGATACAAAACACTTGGAAGTAATTCCTTATATATATATATATATATATATATATATATATATATATATATATATATTGTTGGGAAATAAATGATCAAACACTTTGTACTGTCAAGCTAAACAGTTGGAAATGCTGAAGAATATAACTAACAGTACTAACTGAGTTAGTACTGTTAGTTATAATATTGGTACTGCTAGTATCAGACTTAGTACTGCTGAAGACTTCTGATGAAGAAGGTACGTCCAGAGATGAAGACGCGTAATGTGATATGATTAGAAGATATTTAGTGTATATCTTATATGTTTTGAAAGATACGAATATTGTATATTGATATTTATCTTGTAAAGGACTCCTTGTGCCTATAAAAGGAGGTCCTATGTTAAGCTGTTAGACACATCTCTCATACATCTCTAGAATACGTTTTTGTTAAGCTTCAAGGTTGTAAACCCTAGTACTAAGCAAGAGTACTCGTATTATTAAGCTAATAATATTGAAGCATTTTTGTGAATTGTTCATGTTAATTTAACACAGTTTACTGTTTCATTGTTTACTGTTATATTATAATTCTTCTAAATATTGAAAAGTAGATTCCGTATACTCTTTGATATCATTCAAAGTTTCTAATACAAGCTCAAGTGTTTGGGATCAACAAGTGGTATCAGAGCTTAGGTTATGAAACTTTGATCTAGAAGAAACATACCCGAAGAATTCTTTATTTTCACTGAAGAAATGGATCTCGAAACTACTCAGACAACTACCACTGCTAAACTGCCTATTCTAAAACAGGGTGACTATGAGATGTGGAGGCTCAGAATTGAGCAATACTTTCAAGTGCAGAATTATGCTCTATGGGACATCATAGAGAATGGCAACTCGTTCAAACCTACAATCAAACCATTAACAAGTGAAGCTGGTTCCCCAACTGTATCAGGTCCTGTTACTACAGAAGAGAAGCTATAGAAGAAGAATGATGTCAAGGCTAGAAGTATGTGTTGGGAATTAAATATTCTGAAGATTAGTATCGGGAATTAAAGGATTACAAGATCGTTTCTGCTCAAAGAAATACTCTAAGTATCATTCTACTGCTAGTGCATTTGATTCTACTGCTAGCGTTAAACATTCTACTGCTGAATGATGTTGCTGCTGGTGAAGAAGATTCTACTGCTAAGTGGATAACTGTTGAAGTATTCTACTGCTGGTTGGATAAGAATACAAAGATATTATGTGTATAATAGTCAACAATACATGGTAGATAATATCTTTAGACAAAGTGTTCAGTAACAAGTTGTAAACACAGATACATGTTGTATCTTAATGACTGACACTCTCAAGCATGTGTTCGATTAGACTTGACAATATTTGTAAAGATCTCTCTTGGACTATAAATGAGAGATCTTAGACTAGATATTATGTGTGCTTAATTCATGTTGAATATCTGTTAAGAAAAAGAACAAACACAACAATATCACAAGTCATAGAAACATTAAGATTCAAGGTTTTGTAACCCTAGTGATAGTGAAGATCACTCGTATTATTTTGAATAATATTGAATCGTTTGGTGATAAACTTTATTTTCTCATTGTTCTATAACAAACATAACTGTTCCGTTTCCATATCCAAATATCCTTCTAAGTGTGGTTAAGTAGATTCCGCATACTTAATCATATTAACTCAAACATATCATATACACAAAGTCATAAAGGACTAACACCCTTTAAGTGTATTCGAACCCTTTCCTCAATTGGTATCAGAGCAAGACTGATATATTTGATTTAGAAGAAGAAGAAGAAGAAATGGACGCTGAATCTATTCAGACCAATGTTGCTGCAAAATTACCCATGCACAAACAGAATGAGTTTGAGATGTGGAGGCTGAGGATAGAGCAATATTTCCAAGTGCAAGACTATGCACTTTGGGAAATTATTGAAGATGGAAACTCTTACCAGCCTACAACCACTACATCAACTGTGGAAGGCAAAGTGGTGACAACTCTTCAACAACACCCAACATCTGCGAAAGACAGAATAAAGAAGAAAAATTATCCAAAGGCAAGAAGCATGCTGATGATGACCATTCCCAATGATTAACTTTTAAACTTCAGCAAGTTCAAAGATGCCAAGTCATTATTTGGAGCTATTGTTGCCAAGTATGGTGGAAATGAAGCCACCAAGAAAACCCACAAGACTCTGCTCAAGCAGCAGTTTGAAAACTTCTCCTCTACCAACAATGAATCTCTTGACCATATGTTTAATAGGCTTCAAAATATTGTGAGCCAACTTGCTATTCTTGGGGTTGAAATACCTCAAGAAGATTTAAACTCAGAATTTCTGAGAAGCTTACCAGAAGAGTGGGCTATACATGTTGTAGTCTGGAAGAATAAGCTAGACCTTGATACAATGGAACTGATAGATTTGTATAGAAACTTTAAGATTGTGGAACAAGATTTGAAGAAAAATGGAGGTACTAGTTCTAATACTGGGAACATGGCATTTATGTCAACTCCTAGTACCTCAAATCCAAGTGAAGAGGTGAAAGTTGTTGATGGTGTTGGTACTGCTAGTTCATCAAGCAGTACAATGGGTATTTTGGATGAGAAGAATTGTTGTGCAGTTCTCACAAGTAGAAATGATGGGTCCATGCTCACTTATGAAGACCTCCAAGAGATCAATGATGATGATCTGGAGGAAATGGATCTAAAATGGCAAATTTCTCTTCTTAGCATGAGAGCCAAGAAGTTCTATCAAAGGACGGGGAAGAAGCTCACAATCAGCAACAATGATACTGCTAGTTTTGACAAGTCAAAGATAGAGTGCTATAGCTGCCACATGATGGGGCACTTCTCAAGAGAATGTAGAAGGCCAAGGCAGAAAGATAGCAAGAATAGAGGTTTTGGAAGCACATCCAAAACAAGGGAGGTTTCTGAGCCAAACTCAAAATCTATGGTAGCTATTGATGAGCTAGGTTTTGATTGGAGTTTCATGGCTGATGAAGAAGAAGATTCTTCACAGATGGCCCTCATGGCTTTCTCTACTGAGGTACAAAATCATAAAGTTTGTTCTAATACTTGCACATATCTTAAAGAACTACAAACTTTAATCAAACATTATGATGCCCAACAGAAAGAGCTAAGTAGAACTCGTCAAGACTTAGTAGACAATAAATGTGGTTTAGAATCCCTAGAGAAGCAGATCATTCATTACAAACAAAATGAATTTTCTTTTTCTGATGACAAAGCTCTTCTTAGACAAGACATATTCTTTAGAGATGCTGAAATTAAGCTTTTGAGAGAGGCTTATAATAGGATCAAAAAAGAAAATACAAACATTCACTTGACTACAGAAACACTAGAACATGCTTCTAGAGGTGTAACCAACATGATAGAATGTCAAGTGATTAATAGAGCAAAGTCAGGGATAGTATATAATGCTGTCCCACCCCTTATAGAGGAATCCCTAAACCCCCAGGGATTGACCTAGAAAATTCAGGTGTACCTGAATTTCAACAACCTGAGCTACAATATGGTATACAGCCAAAAACCAAGTTAGTTGTTGATGAACCTAAGAAAGTAAGTGAAAGTTTAAGTAAAACTTTACTTCTTGAGGACAAGGTGTCCTCTGATAGAAGATCAGATAGAGTAGTCATTGAAGACTTGGTATCTGATAGTGATGAAGATGAGCAGGTTATGTCTAAACCTGAAGTAGTTAAGAAAGCAGGAACAAGTGTTCCTAAGATAGTCAAATATGATACTAATAGGCCTCAAAACAATGTTAAACATGTTAGGCAACCAGTTAGATATTGTGAACAATGTAGAACTACAAACAAGCCAGAGGTAACCAAAGGAATTGGAATAACCTCAAGTCTCACCAATTAGGTGATGACTTTGCTTTTTATAACAAAGCTTGTTACACATGTGGTAGTTTTGACCATCTTGCAGCTTTCTGCAACCAATGTGTATTTGGGTATACAAACAATAGGGTGAATTACAAAAGGCAAACTCCTCAATTTCATTTTCACTCTAATTCTAAGAGAACTAAACCCAGAGCAGTTTCAAAAGCAGTTCCTACTGCTAGGCAAGCAGTTCCTACTGCTAGACCATTCATGACTGTTAACCCAAGACCAACAGTTAAAAATGCAAAATCAACTTACAAAAATGCATAAAAAACTATTAAAAGGCCCATTCAAACAAGAGCAGTGGTCCAAAAACAAGTTTGGAAACCAAAGGGAACAACTACAAAGCTAGCAGTTTCTACTGCTAAGCATGTAGTTCATACTACTGCTAGGGAAAACAGGGCAAATGCTCTTAAGGCCTCAACATGTTGGGTTCTTAAATCCAATGTTGCATCAACTGTTCTCAAAAGATTACATTTCATTGATGCAAGAGGCAGATCCAAGTCAGTAATGGCTTGGGTCCCCAAAGGAAACTAATATTCCTCATTTTTGTGCAGGAACATTCAACTGATAAACAAGAGGATCAAGGATACTCAGATAGTGGATGTTCAAGGCACATGACAGGCAACAAGTCCTATCTTTCTGATTTTCAAACATTAGATGGTGGCTATGTTACCTTTGGAGGAGGTATTGGTGGCAAAATTTCTGGTAAAGGTACAATTAAAACTGGAAATTTAGATTTTGAAGATGTGTACTATGTACAAGAGCTAAAGTATAATCTTTTTAGTGTCTCACAAATGTGTGACAAAATGAACAAAGTTCTCTTTTCTGACACTGAATGTCTTGTACTTTCTTCTGATTTTAAGATGCCTGATGAAAGTCAAGTATTACTTAGAATTCCAAGAAAGGGCAACATGTACAGTGTTGATATGAAGAACATTGTTCCTAAAAAGGCTTTAACTTGTCTTGTTGCAAAGGCCACATTGGATGAATCAATGTTATGGCATAGGAGGCTTGGTCACATTAACTTCAAAACCATAAATATGATTGTTAAGAATGGTTTGGTAAGAGGTTTACCTCAAAAACGATTTGAAAATGACCAAACATGCATTGCTTGTCTTAAAGGCAAACAACACAAAGCCACTTGTAAGCCCAAAATTGTTAGTCATATATATGATACTGCTATAAGACAAATGCTTTGCATTTTGTTTCTTGGTTTTGGACTAACATTTTCAGGTATGAACATTGAACAAAAAGGAAGTTTCAAGAGAAATGGAAGCAGCAGAATGATGATATCAGTTGCTGACATAATAGGTTTATGATGGACTGAGTTTGGGGATTCTTAACAAAGGTTTACACCTAAGTTAATTAAATTCTTTAAAACTTCTATCTTGAAACCTAGTTATCATGTTTCACATTGACTTGATGGCTCAGTTGGTTAGATAGTAACTGACACAACTCACTTTCTATCATTTTATACTTTTAAGTATAATGAGCAAGTCTAAGGACATCTGATAGAAAGAACAGCTAGTAAAAGTGAATCTAACACTTGTGTTAGAGGCAACAATTGCTATGAGCTGGAAACCCTGTCAAGAAAGCCTTTTGAATAGGTTTATCTTTACACAGGCAGTTATTTATAACTGAAAAACATTGGTTCTCACACAACCAGAGGTTATTTTAAACCAAAATCTTGATTAAGTGTCTGTTATACACTTAATCCCTTCAAAATGGTTGAAAGCAGTATGATTTTTCTATAATAAAATCATGAACATACTGCCAAGTCAAAAGTTTCTTAAAAAGGATTTTCAAAGGGACTCAACAAAACCATCCATTGATGGATAATGAGTCAATTCCCCATGAATCACCTCTCATAGGAGTTAACACACCTAGAAGTGATAAGGGCAACACATAAACTCTTAAGGAATTGATGGCTTCATGTACAACATTGTCTGAAAACAAGTTCACATTGGTAGATCAGATAATGATGGGATGATGGTGAGAGATCTTCCAAACAGGTGAGGATAAAATGTTATTTGCATCTCAGGGGAGGAAATAAAACCCAAGGAAGATTAACCAAATGAAAGGGAGGAAAAGAAAAGAGGATACAAGATGATGACATGGAGGTTGAAAATAACAAGAACAAAGCTGATTCTGGAGTATTATATATATATTCAGAAGGGATGAAGCATTCTAAAGGAGAAAGTTCTATCTAGGAGCTTTCAGTTTCAATTTCAGTTCATTTAAATGGAGAAATTTCTATCTAGGAGCTTTCAATTTGAATTTCAGTTCACTTCATTTGTTCATCACTTACAAAGACATGCTGATAGATGATTTCACTTGTTGAAACAAGCATCCAAGATATACAGCGCCATTGCCTCTTATAATTCCTCCATCCAAGGAAATGGCATAGTCTTTTAGGCTTTGTTTGAAGCTTGAAGATTGGTACTAATATTGTTGAAGTCAAAAGAAAATGGCAGATGAGTTACTGAGAAAGATATTTAATCTTGAAGAACAGAAGAAGCTCAGATCAAGGGACTGACTAAGAATTGTTTGAAAGATCCTCACAATCATAATTTAATTCAGAAACATGTTGAAAAGGATTCACATGTTTAGGGGAGGATTGTTAAGAATTAAATATTCTGAAGATTAGTATCGGGAATTAAAGGATTACAAGATCGTTTCTGCTCAAAGAAATACTCTAAGTATCATTCTACTGCTAGTGCATTTGATTCTACTACTAGCGTTAAACATTCTTGTAGGTCACCTCAATATTGTAACACCCCACACGTACACACACTTAACTAATAAGCTACGTATAAATAGAGATGAACTAATAAGCTAATAAGCTAAAGAGAATAAGATGAGAATAAGAGAGAATGGAAGGTTTTCACTATTCAAATGATTAAGGAGCAAAGCTTGCGCAACAATACATGAATAACCAACCCACAAATATGATACCCCATGCCTTCTATTTATAGGCTTTGTGTTAGGGCAACATATACAAAATAGATTCTAGAACAATCTTACTAAAAGGGGCCGGCCCAAGGACTTCTATTGGACCGGACCACTATAACAAACTTAAAGTCCTAATCAGTGCAACATTTTAGACGAAATGAACAAGACTTGCTATATTTAATGAAACGTATTCCTAACAATCTCCCCCTAAGTCTTGGTCATCAATGTTGCACGACGTCATCTTTGCTTCTTTGGCTTCAGACGTCTTTATAATCTTTGTTTCTTTGTTCTTGTTCTAAGATGATATGATGTGGTCTCGATCTGCCATTCTACAACGTCTTCATGTCTTCTCCATCATACTCATGTGTATTTGACTTGTTTTCTGCAACATGTTCTCACTTTTCAATCTTTAACTTAAGAAAGGTTGAGGTGCTTGAACTTTTGACTTTACTGAATTATATGTTGAACTTTTGTTGTCATTGAGTCTTTGAGAGAACATTTCTTCAAGATATGAGCATGATGGAGTCTTGATGGTCGAGCTCCAGCTCCTCAGCAGCAGCAGCAGCACCAGCACGAACCAACCGGTACTTACAGGCTCAGACTTGAGATCGTCAACAGCATAGTGTGAAGACTTTCTCAAATCCTAACCCAGACCGTTCTGAATCGGATTCCCCCGAAAGGGATAACACGGACACACCGAAGTGCACCCACGATTTAGTGAGTCGCTGGAGATCACCCCACGACTGTAGACCATTTGGAGCAAACACTAAGCGTAACCCACAAGGAGTTACCGAAGTGACCTGCTGTCAGAGTTGTTTGATGTTGCTCTGGTAGGATTTCCATTCAATCATTGATAATCACAATTGTGACTTCTCTTATGAATGTTCTCGGTAGATTGCTAAGATCTGAGAAGGACACTTTCTTAATTTTACATTTGCTGCCCATGATGTAGAACAGCAGAGTAATACTAAGTGTACCTAAGAGATCTTTTATGACTCTCATGGCTCTAGACTCAATTAGTGTACATTTGTTTGGTCGTCGGAGGCGTGGAGCAGATTGCCTCCTTTTCAATATCAACACTCTCGTAATGAGAGGTCGATAGATTATGAAGGGTTCTCCGTGTGAATGAAACAAATGTCTTTTGAGAGACACTTGAGTGGCTTAGAAGGTTTATTAGTGCGTCACTGGGTCCATGACGTCTTTGGTCTTCAATACCGGTGATGCTCATCAACCAGTAGATTATGAATTGAACCCGGTGTCTGCCCTAAGGTTGAACAAATGGAGGGCTATTTCTTTTCACCCTTTTCTTTGCTTTTCTTTTTAATTCTTTAACCCCTTCTTTCTCCGTTCATTCATTTTCTCCTTTTTATATCATACCTAGGACTTTCTAGTTCTAAACTATTGGTATTGTCCTTGGGTAGATCCCTCCGGCTCTGGCGGATCATAGGACGGTTTTCCCAAACCTTAGTCACCTTATAACTCCATGACTATTCTAATGATGCCATAAAACCAAAACCATTGAAAATCTCTCAAAGTGTCAATAATTTGTAAAGACATTTTGTTGACACCTTGAGAGTTTGATGATTTTCAGAAAGACTCCCCCTTAACATGTGCGCATAAGTAATAAATTTGAAATTTGCACATGCCGGAAAGAGTTGGCACTTTTGAATTGATTGACTTTCAATGAACCTGATCGTTGCGAGACACGCTTACATCACCAGTTAAACTGGCTTGAAATTATTACCCGTCCAGATCAGATTCAAAGATTATCGCTCGAAATCGGTACATTCTACTCAGACACGTCCTTTGCGAGACACGCTTACATCACCAGTTAAACTGGCTTGAAATTATTACCCGTCCGGGACATGTCCTTTCGACTACTGACTTTTCCTATCGTCAATTCGAGGGTCAATTCTGAGTTTGAGCACAAGAGATTCCAGCAAATGAGACATCATATTTTAATCATCTTTTACTTCTCCCGCTCAAAAATAGCATACTCATGATGTTTTTGGAAAACGTTTATGATTAAAATATGCTGTTTTTGAGTTTTAGGGAAGAATTTCAAGAACATTTATATTTCTCTGAACAAAGATTATATTTTCAAATACTCCCCCTTAACAAGAGCAGAATGTTTGAAAAACTTTAGAAAACATTCTGGTTTTAATTCTGCTCATAAGTAAGAAGCTTTCGCTCCTTTTTCAGGATTGAGGCACTGAAGCGTACCTCAGGGTCCTTTCTTTGGGGTCCGGGTTGTACACTGTTATGTGTGCACAAGCCGTCATAACACAGTCATATATAAGTAAGAATTATGAATGAATAATGAATATTGAAATCAAATTCTTACAATTAACCGCCTTTGCCAAAAGTGGTGAATTGTGGATCTGTCCTCTGAAATAATCTGATGGAAAATGGAGGACGACCACCAACATATGTTTCCAACCTCCTCATCTGATCCCTTCGGTAGAGCCTTTCTTCGATCGACCAGATAAAATTCTTGACTTGCCTAAGCTGAGGATGATTCCATTTCTTGTGCTTCTTCAATACTTGATCCTGAACTCGTGAAACTAACCCATCTCGAACATTCTTCAGAGTGTCATCACAGAACTTGTGAATCTCTTTATGTAGCATGAAACGGTTTGTGTTTGTAGCACTTCTGTAGACGAATCCGAAGACAGGGTCGTTCTTGAGCAAGTACTGAGGCTCTTTGTTGTCAGTAAGAGTAAACATGGGTTCCTCAAGATTCAACTTCTTCTGATAACTTTCAACTCCAAGCTGAGGATCCTCGACACGTTCTTTGATAACCGTTCTTCTGATGAAGTGACAGATAGCCGTGCTAAACGCATACAGAAGAGTAGGATTAAGATGATTCAGCTTCCCTTGTACTTTCATCAAATACAAATCTTCAATGTCATTGAGATTGAGTGCGGGAAAATCTGCTTCATTGAACGTGTAAAGTAGATCAACTTGTCTGCGAACAGTGATCTCAGAAATGAATGTGTAGCCAAGATTTTGTGATCCCTTAGCATCAAGCACCGCCTTGATACGAAGATCACTGAACACCTTTTCACGGGATGCCATGAGGCCAAGCTTGTACTTGTACCACGACTTACGTTTGTCAAACCAGTGGTGAATTCCAAGTTCAGCATCACGATCATATTTTGCAAGTTTGTTGATGAAGAGTTTACGGTGTCTAGTGTCTTCCTCAATGGCAGGATTGATGTAGTTCACAGCAGGAGTGAATGTGATTGAGGTAGCATATTTGACTTTACTGGAAGTCCCATGTACGAGTAGTTCCAGATCTTGATTGAAGAAGAATTCGAATGGGATGTGTGACATTCCATGGTATGGTCGGATCACAGGAAGTGGTTTTGTCCAGTCAGTGATGTATGGACGTTTCTTACTGTCAAGACCACCTTCCCTGAATACATCTGGATTTGTCCAATCGAAGTCTTTGGACAGTGCCCGAGCAATGTTCTCCAGATGATATTCCAACTCAGCGGCATTTGCAGATTTATCTTTTAAAAGAATGAAGGCATCATTTTTTATTCTACGAAGCTCTCTTTTCGTCATCTTCTTAATGTTGAATGCATGTTTGACTTTCTGAGTGTATTCAAACGTACTATCTTCTATTTTGGAAGCTTCGTCGTTGTTGATCTGAGCACTTGCAAGATGGTCGAACTAGTCATTTCCTTGTAAATCTTCATCAGTATCCAACCATGTTACCACAGCTGGTTCTTCAGAAGGTTTCTTACTGCTGGAAGGTTTAGACTTTGTTGGTTTTGGAGGTGGTTGGGTTGGATCATCTTGAGGTTGAAACTCAATGTCTTTATTTATGAAATGTTCAAAGTGATGCTCGGTTGCCTTAGGAACAGATTCTTGATGTTTTGGAGGTGGTGAAGAAGTTTTCTGTTCTGTTGATTCCTGAATGAGAATACCAGATCCACTCCCAGTCTTTTGTTTCTTCTGTGTGGGATTTGGATCTTGGTCCTCATTGTCGTCATCACGAATCCTTTTACCCTTATCAGCAGCAACTTTGCAAGAAACCTTCTCAATGTGTGCTTCAATAGACTTTATGAGACTGATTTCTTCAGGAGAAAGAGATGTCATAGCATGGAATCTGTTGAGAAGTTCAAGTTCGAGTTCTTCAGTGGTGAAGTCTTTGAGTTGCTTGAAGCCAGAATTGGAGATGATTGCTTCTTTGACCATGACATCAAGTTGAGCATCGACATGCTCGTTAATATTTTTCTGAAGATCAGCAGTGTAGTGTTTGGCATAACGTCTTGTCTTAGTTTTGATATTTTCTTCGACATCAAAAGCAAGAAACTCATCCATATTCTCCTTTGTTTGCTGCATCTCCTTGACTTGATCTGACAGATCCTTGACAAGGTTTTTCATCTCTATCATTTGTTCTTGCAACTTGCTCTCTTTTCTTGATTGAGCAAGTTTGGCTGCTTTCTTTATTTGCCTGGATATGGGTGAGAGGACTTCAACTCTTGTGACTTTGGCGATTTTACTGACATGTTTGCCTTTCATGATTGTTCTAATACTATCTGCCACTGTTGCTTTGGCTTTGGGTGATGGTGATTTTGATGGTGATGGAGTGAGTGAAGGTATAGATGATGAAGAATTAGGAGGTGTAGGATCCTTGTGAGATGAAGGTGGAGGTTTTGGAGAGTTTCTAGGTGATTCTGGAGGAGTTGGATGCTTGGGAGGTGAATTAGGAGGTGTGGTAGGTTTGGGAGAAGTGGGGGAAGAATCTTCAACTGCAGGTGGAGGTGTTTGAACCATGGGTGATGAGGGTTCAGGTTGAGGTGCATCGTTATCAACTGCTGTAGAAGTAGTTGTAGATTGATCAGGTGCTTGATTTGGGACTTGTTGAGCAGCGAAACTGGTGGAAGCATCTGATGCACTATTAACACGAACTTCATCAAACATTGGTGCAAACAAATCTTCTAGATCCTTCCTGTTAAAGGGTAAGGGTGCAGCCGAAGATTCAGGGAAGTTTAAACGGTTATGTTCGGGTTCTAAGCGGTCTTGCTCAGAAGCCATTTCCATGAGTTCATCAAAATTGGCGTGTATAGTCTCTTGAATTTCCCCGGTCCGACGATTCCAAATTCTATATCCCTTAGAATTCTCACAGTAGCCAACGAATATCCCGATGTCTGCTTTAGCCTTTAATTTACCAAGATCATCTCTATCATTTTTCGGGTAACACAGTGCTCCAAAAACATGAAAGGAGTTTGATGTTTGGTTTTCTGCCTTGAATAAGCTCATATGGTGTTTTGTTGTGTCGTCTGTTGATCATGCCGCGGTTCTGAGTATAACATGCAGTATTAACAGCTTCAGCCCAAAGGTAATCTGGTAATTGAGCATTGATCAACATTGTTCTAGCTGCTTCCACAAGCGTACAGTTTCGTCTTTCAACTACACCATTCTGTTCGGGAGTGCGAGCAATTGAATATTGATGAACAATCCCATGCTTCTCAGTGTATTCCCGAAGGGTTTGATTCTTAAATTCAGTGCCGTTGTCTGTATGAATAATCCTGACGGTGTTACGGACTTGAACTTGAATCTTTGTGAGAAACGTGATGACCATTGAAGGAACTTGATCTTTTTTCCGAAGAAAGTAGACCCATGTCCATCTTGAGTAGTCATCAACTATTACCAAAATATACCTTTTCCCGTTTATAGTTTGAACCCGCATTGGACCACACAAATCCATATGTAGCAGCTGGAGGACATGATCTGTGCTGTGTTCTGTTTTGGGAGGAAAGTGAGCACGGTGACTTTTCCCTTGTTCACATGCAGAACACAAATGATCTTTGGCATATCTGAATTTGGGTAATCCGTCAACCAACTTATTCCTTGCAAGGTCAGTCATGGTTTTGAAATTGAGATGAGACAATCTTTTATGCCATAACCAAGCCTTTGTGGGATTAGCCTTGGATAGTAAATAGATAGGAGATGAAGCTGTCATGCCTTCAAAGGATATGGTGTATAGACTGGTTCCGCGTCTTCCTTTCATCAAATCATTTCCTTGAAGATCACGAATGAAGCAAGTTTTCTCCCTAAATGCTACTTCTAAGTCTCCGTCACAGAATTGTCCCACTGAGAATAAATTGTGACCAAGGCCTTCAACATAGTATACACGACTGATCTCGATGTTCCCATTAACATAATCTCCATAGCCCATTATTGCTGCGAAGTGATCATTCCCGAACCTGACCGTTCCAATGAACTTTGCGATAAAGTTTGTGAGAAGCTTAAGGTTGCCGGTCATGTGTCGGGAGCACCCGCTATCAACAATCCATAGTACAATTTGAATCACCTGCATCAAAAATATTGGAAACAGGTGGAGAATTGGTAACGGTTGGACCCGTTGGGTTAGTAACACAAGATTTAATTATCTTAGGAACCCATTTAAAACTTGCCGTGTTTTGTAACCAACGTTGCCATGTTCAACTAGTTTCAGCCTTTTTCCTAATGAATGCACTAGGTGATTTGGTTGTCTTAGATTTGGCTATGGGTGTTTCAATGGTTTGCTCAGAAACAACTAGTGGTGGTTTCCCTAAAATGGACTTGGCAACAGTTTTGAGCCTAGAGGAAGAGCCACTAGTTCGTTTCTTTTTTCGTGTCAACAAAGTTTTAGCAATGCAGTTTTGATGATCACCAGATAATATACTAGTACGACAATCAATACAACTAGCATCAATCATAACATCAACATTATCATTCATAGATTCAACATTTGTTACATCATTCCTAGAATTGGACTTAGCTAAGGTCGATTCTATTCCTGACATTACATCTGTGTTATTCAAACTACTTGCTTTAACTTCTAAAGACTTAGATGATCCATACCTAGACTTCCTGACTCTACTCTTCTGTTGTTTCTTGGGAGTCTTGGAACTGCTAGCCTTAGAGATAGTATCTAGTCCTGTGGAAGTAGAAGTGTTTGCATTAGTGGTTGAGGCTGATGCTTGGGTAATTGCTTTGTCTACTACATACATCCCTAGGGCAATCTTATGAACATTTGCTTTGCCTTTGTCTAAAACTCTGATTTTCTTCTTCAGATCAACAATGATGTGTTGGAATTCTTGATTTTGTGAATCTAATTTTCTGTTGAGGCGGAATGTGTCATTTCTGTTTTGAAGAATTTCAACCAGTTCCTTTTCATTTGCAAACAGTTTAAGTCTTAAGAAAGCCTTTGTTTCCTTATAATTTTCAGGAACATGACTGTTTTGAAATGATAAAGATCCTATGAGATTTTGAAATTTTAGTTCAAATTCAGCACTATGATTTTGACACCAATCAAGCCTTTTTTGAAGATTAAAAACTTTGTTTTCCACATCATTGTTGATTTGTCGAAGATCCTCATTCTCTTTGACCAAATTTTCTATCTCCATTTGCAACATCTCAACATTTACAGCATGATCATTCACAAGTAATTCATTGCATGACTCATAAAGCGAATTCATAATCACAGAAACAACGTCATAACACAGAACTTTTTCTAAGAGTCGATCATTCTCGTTTTTCAAAGTTTTCTTTTGATGTTTTTGTTTTTGAAGTTTGTCATCCTGTTCTTTGAAAATGCCTTTCATAGATTCAACTTCCGTGAAAAATTCTTGTTCCCATTGTGTTACATATTTCTTCAGATGTTTGACATGAGGCAAAATTTTCTTTTGAAGAATATCTCGCTTTTCTTTCGCGACTGGGGAAAGAAAAGTAGAGACTTCGATTTGAGAATTAAACTCAATTTCATTTTCCAAGAAAAATATGTCTTCCATAATTATATCAAAATATCGAAATAATTTACTTTCTGGTAATTTTGGATCAACATCATCCTTAGTCAAAGAATCCTTGATTTGGGCAACAGTTTTGGAAACAGGAAGTATTGTAGGAGAAGCATGTATGTTTGTGTTAACAAACGTTTGTTCTGTTTCGTCCTTTGAGGGGACAAATTTGATTTGACGTCTTGCATTATAATCATGATGAATTCTGGAAAAATCTTTGTAAGTTTTTGGTCGACTCTCAAGTTCTTTTTGACGTTCAAGAATTTCAAGTTCTTCATCATTACCAAGCACAACAACTCTTTGAAAGGTATCATCAAGTAATAATTCTGCATTGTATAACTTGGGATTTTTGTTGAGTGCTTTTGAAAGAAAACGTGGTTGGTCACTGCCAATAGCAAATCCAACTCCTTTCGGAACTGGTTTTACCGATAGCCTTTGAATTTGAGTTATGGATTCACCATTTTTGTATACATTGGTTTGAAACTATTTAAGTTTGGATTCCAAAGTGACAATTTCTTCAATATATGAGTCGACGCATTTACTTGAGGCTTGCTTTTCTTCAAGAAGATTATTTTGAGATGTTGTAAGCTCAGATTGAGTTTTGTTTTTAACAGCTCAGAATTTAAAGAATTAATTTGTTTTTTGAATTCAAATTGATCCTTTTCTTGTTGAGAGAGAAGCTCAGCCTTAGAAACGGTTAGCTCACGAACTTGTTGTTCTAAATTTTGAACTTTGACGTACTCTTTTTGGAAAGCGATCTCAAAACCTTTTTCACGTATTTTTTGTTTTTGATATCCTGAAAGCTGTAGTTTGTAGCACTCATTATCCTTCGTTAACAATGCAATTTTTTCTTTCAGATTTTTATTGATTTCATTGCATTTTTCAATTTGTGATTGGGTGGTTGATGAACTCAAATAAGTACATTTTATTACTATCATTTATCCTAATAATTTGACTTGTTTTACTGTATTATGTATGAGGATTGATACTTAATTGTTTACTTTTGTTATTCTCAGGTAAAAACAAGCATTTGGTGAAACTTAGCGATTATGGACTAATTATGGAGCAAAACGTACATAAAGCGAAAGTCTACTGACATGGACAAGATCAAGTCAATTCTGCTCCAGATGCGCCGCATCTCACTATCAACATGCGCCGCATCTCTATCAAGATATCACCAGATACGATCCAAGATACAAGAGGACATGCGCCGCATCCTAATCAAGAGTTACGCCGCATCTTCTGGCGGTGTACGAATATTCCTGAATATTATAATCTTGGACCCCACGCGAAGTTAAGTACATGCGCCGCATCTACTTAGTAGATGCGCCGCATCTTCCCTCAGACAGAAACTATAAATACCCCGTAGACCAGACGAATTTAAGAGTTCGAAACCCTAAAACCGAAGTTCGGACAGCAGAGCAAAAGGACGAATTCAGTCAAGGAGGCAGCACAAGACACACCCAAATCTAAGATACAAGAGCTGTAAGAAGGTGCTGCATGTATTTAATTCATTAAGTAGTTTTGTTTTATTGTTTTAGCAAACTTTAATTCATCAAGATTGGTGGCTTGTGTAATGTGGCAACGGAAAGATTGCACTCCCTTAAAACTGCTTTCTCATTAATTAAAGTTTATATGTTGATGTCTTTGGTTACTACTTATTAGTGCATTGATAACCTCTGTGTTTATTAGTGGCTTGCGGGCATTTGACTGCGGGACAAGATGTGGCTCCCACGGTTGTTTCTAAATTGATCACTTAGGAATAACTTTTAGACATAAGTAATCATTAAGGGTTTACTCGCCGATAAGAATAGGACCAACGAGAAAGGGTTAACTACATACACTTCATATAAAGCTATCAATAAAACAAGTGACAATCTACTTAATTATAAGGACAGCCCTCTTATTGTCTCGAGTATCTATCTGTGTACGTGTGTGCTACTTGCTGATTCGTGCCTATTGGTTTATTTTATTATTTAATTGCAAACAAAACTGTGCCAGTCTCTCAGGCTGAAACCCCCTTGCGTTAGGATATTAAAATACTGATTAGAATAACTAGATAATACGTTCCACTCTTAGTGATCGACACTCTACTTACCATTATCTTCATACTGACCGGGTACACTGCTCGTTAAGTGTGTGTGTTATTGATAAGTCGGCTAAATATAAATTTAAAACTTGAGTAGGCATTAAAACTGCTAAACCGCAACGACACATCACGCGCATCAAGTTTTTGGCGCCGCTGCCGGGGAGTGAATTGTTATTATCTGTTAATTTGATTAGTATTTTAATTAGGTTTTTCTTTTTATTAGATTAATTGCATCATTGTACTATTTTGCATATTTGTTGTATTGTGTGTTAATTGTTTTCTTTTATTTTTGTGTGTTTATTTTCGTTTGTGTGTTTAATTTTTGTTTTTATTTTTTTTTTATTTTTCTGTTCTGCTATCGTTGTACTGTGCTAAATCAAACGATACGGCGCATCTGATCTCTCAGATACGGCGTATTGCGTTTAATTTTTTTAATACTACGCGTTTAATTAATTCGATACGACGCATCTTTTCCCCAAGATACAGCGTATCTGTTTTTAACAAGAAAATTTTTCTAAGCGATAAAGTAATACGACGCATCTGCTTTTGCAGATACGGCGTATCTGTTTTTGATAAAAAATTTTTCTAAAACATTAACGCCATACGACGCATCTTCTTTTGAAGATACGGCGTATCTATTATTTTGATTAAAAACAGTTTGCGAATTATTAAACAGATACGGCGTATCGATCTCTGTCGATACGGCGCATCTTACTGAATCAAAAATCTTTTATTTTTAAACGTAACGAAAATACGGCGCATTAACTTTCGTTAATACGACGCATTTTATTTTAATTAGATAAAATGATTTTTGATTAATTAATTCGATACGGCGCATTCTTAAATTCTAAAGCGGCGTATCTATTTTCTGAATAAAGTCTGATTAAATTTTAACGATAATAAGATACGGCGTATCCAACTTTTTGGATACGGCGCATCGTCTGCAGATATCAGCTATTTTTATTCTTATATCCGTTTCTATATTCATTAATTTCTCTTCTAGCGAACAAATCCTACTGATGATTTTACCTTGGATGACAGATTTTGCTATGGAAGACATGTCAGTTAACGGATATCTTGCTAAGGAATGCTTGTTTTCAGATTCATTCAATGTACTCATGATCGATGCAGATTTATTCTCCTGGGAGACTCCTCTTGAAGCTGCTTTTAAGGAATTCATGCGTTTGTCCAACATTGACGAGGAGGTGTTCTCTTATGATGTATTTATGAGGTACACTGGAGATGAATTATCGCTCTTATGGCCTAACATTGAGTCCAAAGGATTGAACTGGACTACTATCGAAGAAGATGATGGGAAATTCTCTCTTGCATACATGGACTCAAGCAACAACAACTGTGGTGGAGGCAATACCCAAAACTCTTACATGCCTTATTCCGAGTGGTACTGGGGATTAAATGAGAACTATCAGGATAATGACATGAATTATGCTTTGGCGGAATTACTGTTTCATGGCAGATTGGTAAGATTGATAGACCTCTCCCTCAATGATTGGCTAGAACTCAAATATGGTAGTCCGGAATTTGCCCCTGTAAATGAAGTCAAGGAGATTATGACTTCATGGTTGACACGAAGTTTTAAGAAGCAATTTAACGAGTTCATGGAGATAAAAAAGAATATGATTGGGAAGATTTGCTTTGACGTTAACCATGATCCTAACGATGTAGATTTTTCAGAATGGTTAGCTAGTAAGTTTAATAACCATAAGAGCATGGATCGAGCTACTAAGGATGCATTATGGGTATATTGGATGAGAGGAGAAGACGAAGAAGTAGAAAGCGATTATGGGACGTCACATCATGATTCAACAATCAATGAGGGCATTGAAGAACTTTTCAGAATTGACATTGATTTGTTAGAATATGAGACACCCTTGTGCAAGCAGTTCAAGGAATTTAACTACCTTCTTCAAGTCGACGATGATGTGCTTACTGGAGATCTACCAGGATTTAAGACTTATGACGATTTCAAAAACACTTGGTACTATGAATGGAATGACCAAGTACCATGGGTATCGGATAAACCATGGGAATTTGAGCACATTAATCATACCTGTACACCCTTCGTTTTCAAGGACGGGAGTAGTGTTTGGCCGACCTGCGATTATAAAAGTGACGGAACCTGTAATGGGGGAAGTATAATTGGGATGAAACGGGTTGGCAACGATGTAACCTTTGAAGATTATGAATGGTACGATAATATTGAAGACTGCCCACAAAAGGCGGAGGCTTTACAAGAAAAGGGCAGAATTGAACGCTTGAAAGGACTTAAGGGGACATCGGATACTACTTTCTGGAAATGGGTGCATGAACAGTTTGATGATTTCACAAAGCTTAGTCGACGGTTACAATATGATTTAGAAAGAGAATGGGAGGCGATTCAAGACGATAAGTCACTAATTGAAGAACTAGATGATTATTTGATTAAGGATCCTTATTTTAAGTTTGTTGATAAAGACGAGGAAGAATTCACCAAAAGAAAATGTCAACTACTTGGGATTCCTTACAATGAGCCACCCATGATTATTTCTGAAAAATTTAAAATCATCAAATATTCTTTGAGTCCTAATGAAGAATATACTGCGGTGAAGACAAAGAGTTATGCTAGACTAAGTCGAACGGAAGAAAACGTCGCAGAGATATACGGGAAAATCTTTCGGATGAAGGACGAAGGATGGACCGTGACAAGGACTTATTGCTGAGCTGAACGTGAGTCTAACTTGAAGACTCTGGAATAAAGACAAGTGCTTACCGGGAGACAACCCGGATTTATCTTTTATTATTCTGTTTTCTGCGTCGAGTCAGTCCAGGCCGCACGAAGATACGGCGCATCTCAATTCTGAGATGCGACGCATCCTCTGCAATGGTCATATCTTATTTTATTTTTCTGCATTTTTATTTTCGACTTTAAAACTATTTATCAGTTTATTTTAATGCGGCGCATCCCTGGTTAAGGATGCGGCGCATCTTTATTCTGATCCGTATTATTCCAGGCTCGATACGGCGTATCTTCTTCAATAAGATACGGCGCATCGACTGACCTGATGATTTTCAGTTTTAATTTTTAAGTTTTATTTTTCCTAACTACTAATGTATTATGCAAGTTTGAACCTTTCTTATCTTAGGTGTGTTTTAAAGTGTTGGTGGTATTATAGTTTCCTGGATTTCCTGTGGATACATCAAGTATGAAGCTTTAACGTTCTAATCCACATGGAAGTTGATTTTTGCTCTTATACTAATGGAGGATCATACCGAGCAAATCTCAGGGGAGTTTTTCCGTTCTAATTCTTTTATTTTCCAGTTTTTAACCTTTTATACAAACAACGAGGACGTTGTTTAACTTAAGTGGGGGGATTGGAGAATTAGAACACTTAACACTTACTTGTCCTACTTTTTCAAAAATTATGCTTAAAATGTGCTTAATATATCAAACTTAAAAATTTTTTTTAGCATGTTTTTGTTTAAGATCTAAGTTACATAACTGCACACATGACATTATTTTCAAAAATTGTGATTTTTCAAAATTCACAAATCTATGAGTGTGCCGGTGACTTGTAAACTTTAGAACTTGGCTTGTATACTATTCGAGACCACCATAATGAGTATTATTTATATAATTGGAATGACTTGTCTAACTTGGTAAAATTCTAGGATTACACCAAATAGCCTTTATATGTTATGTGTTATTGACTAACTACACTGGTTAGTTAACCCCCGTATAAAACCTTTTGTTACTCTCACTTTTAGAGTAAGATACCCCTAGAAAAACACTCAGAGCCATTCCTTTCGTTTCTTACACCTATGTTTAAAATGTTTCGTTACACCTTAAACCTTAGCCTACCCTGTAGATTAGAATCCGTGGTTGGTTAATTGCTATAGGCAGAGTGTGTTTCCTTACATTACCTGTGTTCGCGTGCGTAATTCATTATCTATGGTTAGGTCGGGAAATTGCACAATGCAATTGGAGTGGAAGTAAATATTGTATACCTTTGAGTTTATTTTTCGTGTGTTTACTACTTTCACTATTACCGTTATTTCTGAAAGTATGAAAAGTATGAAAAAAATTATCCGGAAAGAAAGTTGTAGTGATGTGGTGAAATTTTACACATCTATGTTTATGTTTCAAGTAAAAAAAAAAAAAAAAAAAAAAAAAAAAAAAAAAAATCGAAAAAAAAATAAGAAAAGAAAAAGAAAAAGAAAGAAAAGTTGGATGTTTATTTTAAGCCAACGATGTAGAGTTATGTAAGTGGTCGATATCACCACTATTTGTTGTATTATATCTATGATTGAATGGGAATTGGCAGTTATGGGAGTGCCAATTAAGGTTTATTCTTTGATTAAGATTTTGTTGAGTATAATTCGTGTCTACCTAAAGCGTGTGTTTCAAGTGTTAAAGCGTGAGTTATTCAATGATATGAGTCTTATTCATGGGATGGTTGGGATAGTGATTAACCACACTTAGGATTTTAATTTATTTGTTTTGTTTTGTTTGTTTTTATTTTTACACCAATTTATATCCCAAATGTTATCCATACCCTGTATTGTTCTTTATCCAACCGAACCTTTGATTTATTGAGATTAGGGATTTGAGCAATCTTAAGTATCGTAGTCGTGGATTCGGCTATGTATTTATGATTTTGTCGCCCTTTTTGATATATTATTATTGGTGAAGTTTGGACCTATCTTTAGCCTATTCGAGTTAAGGATTTGAGCAATTGCAAGTATCGTGTTCGTGGATTCGATCATGTATTTGTGATTTTGTCGCCTTTTCTGGAATTTGAGATCGATAGTGTAAATAAGAATAATTAACCCTTTAGCCTAAAAACCCTTTTTACCGCTTTAGACTTGTTATTCCTTAGCTTTAGTGGTGGAGATGTGTATACTTGCCAAGCTTATGATAGAATATTCGTCGCGACTGGACAGTTAAACGATTAGATTTGCTTTTATCGACTTATTTTATTTTACTCCTAATTCGTTAAGTGTTTAGTTGTGTGATTATGAAATAAACGAATACATACTTAAATATAAAAATAAATCCTAACATCTTTTAGGATACATTTTCATAAGTTTTAATCTAAGGTTTACTTGGGGACAAGTAAAGTTCAAGTGGGGGGATATTTGATGAACTTAAATAAGTACATTTTATTACTATCATTTATCCTAATAATTTGACTTGTTTTACTGTATTATGTATGAGGATTGATACTTAATTGTTTACTTTTGTAATTCTCAGGTAAAAACAAGCATTTGGTGAAACTTAGCGATTATGGACTAATTATGGAGCAAAACGTACATAAAGCGAAAGTCTACTGACATGGACAAGATCAAGTCAATTCTGCTCCAGATGCGCCGCATCTCACTATCAACATGCGCCGCATCTCTATCAAGATATCACCAGATACGATCCAAGATACAAGAGGACATGCGCCGCATCCTAATCAAGAGTTACGCCGCATCTTCTGGCGGTGTACGAATATTCCTGAATATTATAATCTTGGACCCCACGCGAAGTTAAGTACATGCGCCGCATCTACTTAGTAGATGCGCCGCATCTTCCCTCAGACAGAAACTATAAATACCCCGTAGACCAGACGAATTTAAGAGTTCGAAACCCTAAAACCGAAGTTCGGACAGCAGAGCAAAAGGACGAATTCAGTCAAGGAGGCAGCACAAGACACACCCAAATCTAAGATACAAGAGCTGTAAGAAGGTGCTGCATGTATTTAATTCATTAAGTAGTTTTGTTTTATTGTTTTAGCAAACTTCAATTCATCAAGATTGGTGGCTTGTGTAATGTGGCAACGGAAAGATTGCACTCCCTTAAAACTGCTTTCTCATTAATTAAAGTTTATATGTTGATGTCTTTGGTTACTACTTATTAGTGCATTGATAACCTCTGTGTTTATTAGTGGCTTGCGGGCATTTGACTGCGGGACAAGATGTGGCTCCCACGGTTGTTTCTAAATTGATCACTTAGGAATAACTTTTAGACATAAGTAATCATTAAGGGTTTACTCGCCGATAAGAATAGGACCAACGAGAAAGGGTTAACTACATACACTTCATATAAAGCTATCAATAAAACAAGTGACAATCTACTTAATTATAAGGACAACCCTCTTATTGTCTCGAGTATCTATCTGTGTACGTGTGTGCTACTTGCTGATTCGTGCCTATTGGTTTATTTTATTATTTAATTGCAAACAAAACTGTGCCAGTCTCTCAGGCTGAAACCCCCTTGCGTTAGGATATTAAAATACTGATTAGAATAACTAGATAATACGTTCCACTCTTAGTGATCGACACTCTACTTACCATTATCTTCATACTGACCGGGTACACTGCTCGTTAAGTGTGTGTGTTATTGATAAGTCGGCTAAATATAAATTTAAAACTTGAGTAGGCATTAAAACTGCTAAACCGCAACGACACATCACGCGCATCAGTGGTCATTAACAAGGCCTGAAGCTCTGAATCTTGATCAGTCAAAGGATCATTTTGTTCAAGATGATCCAAATTTTCATCGTCAATCGAATAATCAAATGAAACGACGGTTTTATCATCATCAAATAATACAACAGTGTTTATTTGATCATCTGATGGAGATGAGAATGATGAATCAAGTTGAACAGAATTGTCATTTGTAGATGAAGATGCAGATGGTGAAGCAATTTCATGTATAAGACATTGTGGATCAGGTACCTGAGATAGACCATCGGTGTCATAGACCGGGCCTGTCTTAGACATGTTCATCTCTTGCATGTTTGCCATGAGCATTACTGCAGCATTTGCTTCAAGATCTTCCATCTCATCATCAGATGCAGCATTGGCCATGAAGCTTTGTTCATTCTGAGTCACCATTCCTGCCGCTTTTTCATCTTTGAGAGCCATTAGAAGAGCTTCCTTGTGATATGCACTGCCCATAGTACGAGGCTTTGGACACGCATTTGCCATGTGACCATTCCCACCACAGTTGTAGCATGTGATTGAAGTATTTGCAATGCCTTTCTGTGCATTCCCAGTCATCTGATTTCTGCTCTGTGTAGTTCCCATACTGTTTCTGTTACCCCACTACTGAATTGAACCTGTTCCCTCCTGACTGAAACCTCTGAGACCCATAGTTTCCACTATTTCTTGAACCATATCTGCCCGAAGACCGATTCTAAATTTCCACTCTGCCATCATTAATAATAGCTTGATTCCTTGTATTGGAGGATGAACGAAGACGATTGTTGGATTTGGTGAACTTGCTAAATGCCTTAGCAATTAATCCAAATGCTTCATTAAGAGAGTTGAATGCATCCTCTTCTTCATCATAATCAGCGTTTGAGTACAACATGGAATCTGAGTTGTTATATGGAACCATTTGGTTGTCAGAGTATTGTGATGGTGCTTCATATGGGATGATTTGGTTAGAAGGTTGTGGTTGAAGACTCGGTTGGAAAGATGATTGACCAAATTCCTGGTTTGGTAGTGGAAAGTTGGATTGAGCAACGAGAGCAAGTGAGTTAGGTGTTGGTGCTGGTATGAAACCGCCTCGTGCTGCAACTTCCTTATCTACCTTAGATTGATGTTGTTTCAGAAAGTCATACATTAGTCCATACTTGACTTCACCAATCTTCTTAGTTTGCCTGACAAATGTTGCATATTTCTGCCATTCTGGTCCAAGGCAACCCAGAAATTTTGAATTGATAGCAATCTTAGGTAACTTGATGTCATGACGATCGAGGTCATTTACAACATTTGTGAAACGGTGGTAGGATGATTCAATTGTCTCCCCTGGTTCCATGATGAAATTATTGTATTCCATGTAAAGCTTTGACTCAAGGTCTTCTTGATTTAACTCAGTCCCTTCCATTAGAAGATGCACATGTTCCCACATGTCTTTGGCAGTCTTTTGAGCATCAATACTTCGGTAAATAGGATTAGGAATCCCCTAAAGTATGTAAGACATTGCCAACTGATTTGCCTCTTGTTGCAGTGTTTGTTCAGTTGTGTAGTTAGCGACAACAATGGGAGTTGATGTTTCTTCTCTTTCTGTAGTTCCTGGGACAACATTTACTGGAAGTGGAAAGGGTCCCTCTTCAATGGCTTGCTTAAGATATTTCCCATGGGGTTTACGGAGTTCAATGAATCCGAGAAATCTACTAGCCCACTGCACATAGTTACCAGGTGTCAGCATAGGTGGAGTATCCTGATTCCCAGCTTCATGTCGGGATTGCTGACTGCTGATTGCCTCACACATCTTGTTAAACCAATGTGGTTCTCTGGAGTAGGATGGATTGTTCAGCATTTGATTCTGTTGCATGATTTGTTGTGGGGATACTTGTGGTGGAGAGAGAAATTGATGCTGTTGCACGAATGCTTGTTGTTGTTGATACTGAGGATGAAATTGCTGTTGTTGAGGATATTGCTGTAGCTGATAGTAGTAGTTGAAGTGAGGTGGTTAAGACATTTTTTGTTAGATCTTTAGATAATTAAGATGTGTTTTAAGAGTTATGATGTTTGATTTTTAAGTTTACTTAAGGTTCTTAGTCCAATTGCGAGAAACACTGTTTGAATTGCGAGAGATTCTGAATTGCGAAAGAGGTTGTCCAATTGCGAAAGAGCTGAGTAATTCCGAGAGATTCACCAAATGCGAAAGAGAATTGTAATTGCGAGAAACAATCTTAATTGCGAGAGAACTTAGCAATTGCGAGAGATAACTCTGAATTGCGAAAGATCAAGCAATTTCGAAAGATTTTCAAAATTACAATTTCGATCACGTTCTCAAACTTTTATACAAAAGATGAGAATAATTCCAAGTCGAGGTAGTTTCACAAACTTATACAAGTAAGGAAACACCGAGTACCAAATCCGAAGAAGCTGATGAATTGCGAGAAACCCTTGTTCAGTCCAATTACGAGAAACCCTTAAACCAGCAATTCCGAGAAACCCTTTTTACCAAATGCGAGAAACCCTTGTATTTTTGCAGACCAATTGCGAGAAACCCTTTTCCTTCGAATTTCAAACCAAAACGTTGTAGGATGATGAAAATCGTAAAACTAATGAATATTAGCGATTAACACACCGAATTTGCACCAAAGTTTACAACTTTATCCTTAAAACACGAAGATTTGATGAAAAGGAGTAAGCAACGATTTGCCAAACTTGCGTTTTTCACACTTTTTAAAGCAACGAACCACAAAAAACTTACGTAAACTAGTTAAACCAAATAAAATAACGATTAGTTCTACTCTAAAACACTAACCTTAACTACCTTTGGCTCTGATACCACTTGTAGGTCACCTCAATATTGTAACACCCCACACGTACACACACTTAACTAATAAGCTACGTATAAATAGAGATGAACTAATAAGCTAATAAGCTAAAGAGAATAAGATGAGAATAAGAGAGAATGGAAGGTTTTCACTATTCGAATGATTAAGGAACAAAGCTTGCGCAACAATACATGAATAACCAACCCACAAATATGATACCCCATGCCTTCTATTTATAGGCTTTGTATTAGGGCAACATATACAAAATAGATTCTAGAACAATCTTACTTAAAGGGGCCGGCCCAAGGACTTCTATTGGACCGGACAACTATAACAAACTTAAAGTCCTAATCGGTGCAACATTTTAGATGAAATGAACAAGACTTGCAATATTTAATGAAACGTATTCCTAACAATTCTATTGCTGAATGATGCTGCTGCTGGTGAAGAAGATTATACTGCTAAGTGGATAACTGTTGAAGTATTCTACTTCTGGTTGGATAAGAATACAAAGATATTATGTGTATAACAGTCAACAATACACGGTAGATAATATCTTTAGACAAAGTGTTCAGTAACAAGTTGTAAACACAGATACATGTTGTATCTTAATGACTGACACTCTTAAGCATGTGTTCGATTAGACTTGACAATATTTGTAAAGATCTCTCTTGGACTATAAATGAGAGTTCTTAGACTAGATATTATGTGTGCTTAATTCATGTTGAATATCTGTGAAGAAAAAGAACAAACACAACAATATCATAAGTCATAGAAACATTAAGATTCAAGGTTTTGTAACCCTAGTGATAGTGAAGATCACTCGTATTATATTGAATAATATTGAATCGTTTGGTGATAAACTTTCTTTGCTCATTGTTCTATAACAAACATAACGGTTCCATTTCCATATCCAAATATCCTTCTAAGTGTGGTTAAGTAGATTCCGCATACTTAATCATATTAACTCAAACATATCATATACACAAAGTCATAAAGGACTAACACCCTTCAAGTGTATTCGAACCCTCTCCTCAGTATGTTGCTGATGACTCTCCCCAATGAGCAACTATTGACTTTTAGCAAGCACAAGGATGCAAAGACCTTGTTTGAGGCTATAACAACAAAGTTTGGAGGCAATGAAGCAACTAAGAAGACATAGAAGACTCTTCTTAGACAAATGTATGAGAATTTTAGTGCCTCAAGCACTGAGTCTCTTGATTTTATCTTCAATAAGATTCAAAAGATTTTGAGCCAACTGGCTGTTTTGGGTGTAGAGATTTCTCAAGAAGATCTCAATTTAAAATTCTTGAGAAGTCTACCTGCTGAGTGAAACACTCATGTAGTAGTCTGGAGAAACAAGCCTGATCTAGACACTATGAGTTTTGATGACCTCTGTAACAACTTCAAGATTGTAGAACAAGAGGTTAAAAGGCTTGCAGGATCAAGTTCAAGCTCTCAGAATATGGCTTTTGTGTCATCTCCAAGCACAAGCAGTACTGAGGAGGTTAATACTGCTTTTGGAGTTAGTACTGCTAGTTCACAAACTAGTACTGCTAGTTTAAGTGATGATACTGTCTATGCATTCTTGGCCAGTCAAGCTAATGGGTCTCAGCTTGTTCATGAATACCTAATACAAATTCATGAAGATGACTTGGAGAGGATGGATTTGAAGTGGGAATTAGCTTTGCTGAGCATTAGGGCCAAAAGATTTTTCAAGAAGATAGGAAATAAGATCACTATTAATGGAAGTGATACTGCTGGTTATGATAAGTCAAAAGTGGAGTGTTACAACTGTCATAAGTTGGGACACTTTGCTACGGAATGTAGAGGGCCAAGGAACTAGGACAACAGGGGTAGGAATCAAGATAGAAGAGGTTCCAGGAATCAAGAAAGCACCAGGAAGGCTGTGAGTGAGGAAGAGACTTCTTCAAAAGCTATGGTGGAAATAGATGTTCTTGGATTTGACTGGAGCTTTATGGCTGAAGAGCAAGCTCCTACCAACATGGTACTGATGGCTTTCTTAGATTATGAGGTATATACAGATAATGCTAGTTAAAAATCTTGTGTAGCTTTAAAAAGCTATGAATCTCTTAAAAATCATTATGATGACTTAAGAATAGAGCTTAACCAATCTGAATTTAATCTTGCAAATTATAAAAGAGGCTTAGCTGTTTTAGAAGAACAACTAGTGTTTTACAAGAAAAATGAGACTGTCTTTACTAAGGACATTGATGTGCTTAAAAGAGACATCTCATACAAAGATGCTGAGATTAGTGTGCTTAAAAATGAACTAGACAAGATTAAGCAACAAAAAGAAAACATACAACTAATTGTAGACACTCTTCAATATGCATCTAAAGGGGTTAACAAGATTATAGAATGTCAGTTTGTTAACAAAGCTAAATCTGGTTTAGGATACAAGTCTGTTCCACCTCCCTATAGAGGGGTACATTCACCCAAAGGTATGGATTTGTCACATACTGGTATGGAGGAATTTCAAGAGCCTAAGTTTGAATATGGACCTAAGGCCAGCGAGAGTACTAGTATAGATAAGCCTAAAGAGGTTAAGGAATCTTTTGAGAGTGCTAGTGACACCTTACTGGTTGAGGAAAATGTGTCAGAAGTTAAAGAAGAAGAAAAAAAAAACTGTTGTTCCTAATGTGGCTAAAATAGAAGTTGAAAAACCCAGTTAGGAAACAAGTTAGATATGCGGAGATGTATAGGTCACAAAGTCCTAGAGGAAACCAGAGAAATTGGAATAATCTGAAGTCCAAACAGCTAGGAAGTGATTTTGTCATGTATAATAAAGCCTGTTACACTTGTGAAAGTTTTTATCATGTTCAGGCTAACTGCAATTACCACCAAAGGGAAAGGGTGGTATATGGGAATGTAAATTCTAGGGTGAATAACAATTGTTTTATTAAAAGGGATCACCCAAATGCTCAAAGAAACATGGATCCCAGAGCAGTGTTAATGAGAAGTGGCCTTATACCATTTAATACTGTTAGGCCTGTTAGCACTGCTCACCCCAAATCAATAGTTTTTGGTGCTAAAACAACATCATGTTTTCCTAAATCAGCACAACAAACTGTTATTAGGCCCTTTCATAAGAAAACAACATTAACAAACAAAAGGTTTAGCCAAACAGTTCATACTGCTAGACCAAGAGTTAATACTGCTAGCCCAGTAGTTAGTAATGCTAGGCCAAATTCAGCAGTGGTAAGTGCTGTCAGGGAAAATGGGGCTAATGTTGTTAAGGCCTCAACATGTTGGGTTTGGAGACCTACCAAACCTGATAGTGCATCAATCATACTGAAGAAACATAACTATATTGATGCATGATAACGCTCATTTTATACATGTTTTAGTTGCGTTATTTCTATGTTTATGCATTGTATTTGGTTGTATTTATGAATATATTATGCTTAAAAAGGTACAAAAGATATATTCAGGTTCAGGTACAATCAAGTTCAAGTAAATGGCTAAAAAGATGAAGAAAAGTTGTTAAATCAAGAGCTTTTGCACAAACGTAAGTTTCTTCTCACAATAAAGGCTTTGGAAGGATCGTTAAAGATAAAGATTCAAGATTACAATGATTTCCAAGTTCAAGAAAAGATCAAGAATTGATGAAATGAATGAAAAGTTATATGTAAAGAATTATGGCTTGCTTCTTCAACCAAAGGTTCAAGAAATACATCTAAGGCTTATGTTCAACCCAAGGTTCAATAATGCCATGCCATCCTTACTCCAAAACTTGGGTGGGAATCTGTACCTTAGGTTGAGACTTTCAACCTTGGGTCGAAACAATTGCTGGCACACTTAATGACTATCTTCAATGAGCTAACTCTTCATATGGGTTGTCATTACACTTCATTTACTCCAAGTGCAGAATTTTTATGACACTTTGGGCTCAAGTATTTTGCTTGATGACTAAGGGGAGTCATCTTATATATATATGTATGCTTGGCCAAGAGAGAAGACATCTATATACAATCTATAATCTATTATCCACACATCAACAACTACTACAACTAATCTTATACTCAAAGGGGCGACAAGGAAGAAAAACGTAGGAAAAGAAGAAGCTTACATTCACCAATCATCAATTTAATCATTCAAGGAATCTTTGTTGACCAACTCACAAGTGTTCCTAATTCTTGTAATCATCATTACAACTTTTGTAAGACTTTTTAATTATGTTTTCAAGTGATAAATTTCTTGTGGTTATTTCTTTATTTGCCATGAGTGGCTAAGTGCCTTGTGCACTTGCCTAGATGATGTTTGTTATATGATTCTTGATTGATTATGACTCATTGGTTCTAGTTAAACGAAAAGCTAATACTAAGATCGAATTGTGCTATTAAGAATTTTCTCCACCAAAGAGTTTTCAAGTTTGCTTAATTGCTAATAGTGTAATGGGTTGAAAAAGACATTGTTAGTCAATTAGTTGTAAACCTTTGTCTATGTGGGTGTTACCTTATGTATTGACCATTTCATGAGTAACTTGGTTAAACTTGGAAAACTAAAATAGTGTGGTTGTCAATTGCTTGTGAAACGAAAGCGAATCAAGTAAATGAGTTGTGTTAATCTTGGTTGATCAAATCTTAAATATTGTTTTTGTCATCTTAAAATCTTGACGAGGATTGAAAGTGTTGGAAACAATAGGATTAGTATACCCACTAATCGAATTAGAACACCACCTAATTCATTGATCATAATCAAATGGAACCATTTTCATAATCATATCAAGATAATTGTGCAAAATTAGTCTAGGCAAGTGTAGCTTTAATATATTGAATTTTCATAATCATTATTTGCTTGCTATTAGAGTCGTTAATTAAGCTCGATATTATATTCAAAAACTCACATTCAAAAAAAAAAAAAAAAAAAAAAAAAAAAACTAAACAAATCCTAGTGAATGACCTCGGCTTACCATATTATCTCTTACTACACACGGACGAGTATACTTGCTCGTATGTGTTTCATTTGAATCATTGGTAGATCATGTTATAAATTTAAAACATGCACTCAAAACGAGCACATCAAGTTTTTGGCGCCGCTGCCGGGGATTTGATCAAGTTTTTTTTTTGTAAGTTTTTGTTTATAATTTTCTTGTTTAAATCGTACTCGTATTCGTGGATCTCTAAAAAAAAATTTCAAAAAAAATTCTCTTCAAACCGCCGGTTTATTCCCCAACCGCGGCGGTTCACCTCACGGTAAATCAAAAAATGGACCAAACCGCCGGTCCATTTCTCCAATCGTCCGGTCCAAGCTCTCGGTAAAAATTTAAAAAATCCAAACCGCCGGTCCAAACCTCGGCCGCGGCGGTTCAACCTTCGTTAAATAAAAAAAAAAAAAAAAAATTCGAACCGCCGGTTCAATTTTCCAACTGTCCGGTTCATCCTCGTGGTAACCCTTCATTTCTGCAAACTATCCGGTTCATTCTTCCAACCGCCGGTTCATATATAATTTTCTTTTTTTCTTTTTTTTTTTTTTTTTTTTTTTTTTTTTAAATTTAGTCTTTTTTCTATCTTTTCGATAGGGCTCATTTTTCTCGTGCATGATCACTCGCTCTTCAAGCGACGAATTGAGCACACCATTGTCTAACCTCGAAAGTTTATTTCTCAAAAAGAGAACTCCATTCATTCCACCCGATCAAAGAATTCCAAGAACAATTAACCCACAATTTGAAAACCTTTCCGAAGTTCATCCAATCGTTAATCTTTTTCTTGAATTACCATTTCCAATGGCCGACGATCGACCTATGTGGGATACCAATAGGGTTGTAGCTCCTACACCCGCAGCTGCCATTGTTCCTGTTAATCTAGGAAAAAACTTTACTATCAAAGGTCATCATCTCTCGATGATTAAAGAAAACCAATTTGATGGTCGAGTTAAATTTGATCCACACAAATATATCGCCGATTTTCTTTTATTTGAGACATGTTTTGTTATGGAACTACCGATGCAAATGCAATCCGTCTTAAACTTTTTCCATCGTCTCTGACCGGAGAAGCGAAAATTTGGTATAACGAATTAAGCCCCGGAGTGATCACAACTTGGGACCAAATGAGAAGAGCATTTGTTGGACGTTTCTTTCCACCGGCCATGTTTGATCGTCTCTTAGGTGAAATTCGTAGCTTTACTCAAAAGGAAGGAGAAAATCTTGTCGAAGCTTGGCTTCGAATGAAAAACATGCTCCGAAGTTGTCACGGGCATGGATTGTCTCGTGGTAATATCATTCAAATTTTTTACCATGGTCTCGATGACACAACTCAAGGCATACTTGATGCCGGAGGAATTTTCCTTTATAAGACCCCTAACGAAGCTTATAATTTGCTAGAAGACCGTGTACTTCTTAAGCTCGATTGGTCTAAGGATGCAAAAATAAAACCCCAACGAAAATCCGTTGCATTCGCCGAAGGAACGAATGAAAATTCTAAAATCATGGATATGATGAAAGATCTCACCTCTAAAATCGATTATAAATTCCAAAATATCCAAAAAGAAATCAAAGAAATGCGTGAGGGATGTACTCATTGTGGTGGAAATCACTCATCATCCGAGTGTGATGACAAACCCATGGGAGGTCCCGAAGCCGAAGCTAATTATGTTTATGGTGGATATCGAGGAGGAGAATATCGTGGAAACCACTACTGTAGAAATTCTAGAGATTGGCAAGATCGTCCACCAAGGGATGATAACCGCAATCCCCAAACTCGTGAAGATAATCGTCAGACATCTTCTCGTGATGATAACTGTTCATCATCACAATCACGTGAAACAAAAGACGAAGAATCCGAATTTGAAAAAACCATGCGTGAATTCGTGCATGCTCAAAAGCAAACAAATGAATTCATGGAAAATCAGTTCTTCATGCTCAAAATCAAAGTCGAACAAGGTCAAAAGAATTATCAAGCTTCTATCCAAGATCTTGAAACCAAATTTGGTCGTCTTTCAGATCAACTTGCTGCAAGACCGTCTGGTACCTTGCCAAGCAATACTCAAACAAACCCCAAACCATCATCTGGAACTTATCGTCCACCTCAAACGAGGAATGAGCATGTAAATGCTGTATATACTCATAGTGGTCTATCTTAAGATCCACCACCCAACCCAACCCAAACAACCACTATCATTCATGATGATAGTGAGGATGAAGCAGAAGAAGAACCAAAAGATAACGAACCAATTCCTACACCAGTTGTTAAACCTACTCCACAACTTAAACCGTATAAACCGAGAATTCCATATCCTCAATGTTTGAGGAAAGAAAAGATAGAAGAGCAATATGGCAGTTCATTGACTTAATCAATAAAGTTAGGATCAACGTTCCTCTTGTGGATGTCCTAGCTGGAATGCCCAACTATGGGAAGTTTTTGAAAGAACTTGTGAGCAACAAAAGTAAAATGGAAAACATTTCCGCTACCTTCTTGATGAAGATTGCTCAGCCATTATTGAAAATAAACTACCGAAAAAACTCGGTGATCCTGGAAGTTTTCTTATCCCATGTACTCTGGGAAATTCAATCACTTGTGATGCTTTAGCCGATCTCGGTGCAAGTATCAATCTTGTGCCATACTCATTGTATGCGAAGCTTTTGATCGATACGTTGAAACCCACAAGAATGAGTATACGTTTAGCAAATCATACTATCTAATATCCTGTTGGAGTAGCTGAAAACATGTTTGTTCAAGTTGGGCAATTCATTTTTCCTGTTGATTTTGTGATCCTCGAGATGGAGGAAGATAGCAAAGTTCCATTGATTCTAGGAAGACCTTTCCTAAACAAAGTAGATGCTATCATTCGAGTGAAAAATAAAGAACTCAACCTTGGGGTTGGGGACGAAAGAATCTCTTTTTTGATTAATCAAGCCATGAAATATTCTCATGCAAATGATGATACTTATTATAGCATTGATGTTATCGATGAAATAACAGAAGAAACATTTGATAAGTTGCTTGACGAAAGAATTAAGACTCATAAAACGTCTGGAAATATCAGTGATGAAGATCTTGACAAAGAATTCGCTGAATTTATGCAGATAGATACTGAAGAAATTTCTGAAGAAAAAAATACCAACTTTGAGGAGTTGGAATTCAATGATGGTATGAGAATCAAAACCTCAATTGAAGATCCGCCAATGGATCTAGTCTTGAAACCTCTTCCTGATCATCTGGAATATGCATTTTTGGAAGAAAATTCTCTTCTTCCAGTTGTCATATCTTCAGCACTCAAACCCGATGAAAAAGAACATCTTGTTTCTACACTTAAAAAGCATAAAGAAGCTTTCTCCTGGAAAACTTCTGACATTCGTGGAATAAGTCCAAACTTTTGCAAACACAAAATAAATATTGAAAATGATTCGAAACCCGTTGTTCAAAAACAACGAAGACTCAACCCAAATATGAAGGAAGTTGTTAAGAAAGAAATAATCAAACTTCTTGACGCTGGAATTATTTATCCCATTGAGGATAGTTCATGGGTGAGTCCTGTTCACTGTGTTCCTAAGAAAGGAGGAACAACTGTCGTGACTAATGAACGTAATAAACTTGTTCCTACCAGAACCATAACTGGTTGGTGAGTGTGCATTGATTATCGCAAATTAAATGACGCCACCAGGAAAGATCATTTTCCTTTACCATTCATGGATCAAATGTTGGAAAGACTTGCGGGGAACAAATTCTTTTGTTTTCTCGATGGATTTTCTGGTTATTTCCAAATTCCAATTGATCCAGCTGATCAAGAAAAGACCACATTCACATGCCCTTTTGGTACATATGCGTATAGGCGTATGCCTTTTGGTCTTTGTAACGCAGCAGCAACATTTCAAAGATGCATGATTGCTATTTTTCAAGATATGCTTGAAAACTCCATGGAAGTTTTCATGGACGATTTCTCGGTATTTGGAGACTCATTCGAGTCATGCCTTTCCAATCTTGACAAAATGCTTGAAAGATGCAAAACTTCTCATCTCATGCTTAATTGGGAAAAATGTCATTTTATGGTGACAGAAGGAATTGTGCTTAGTCACAAGATATCAAGCAAGGGAATTGAAGTTGACAAAGCAAAAATTGATGCTATTGCTAAATTACCACCCCCGACTAACGTCAAAGGCGTTAGGAGTTTTTTGGGACATACGGGATTTTACCGCGGATTCATCAAAGATTTTTTGAAAATATCTCGTCCTATGACGAAGCTTCTCGAAAAAGATTCAGTATTTGATTTCAATGAAGAGTGCATCAAGGCATTCGAAACAATCAAAAATAAGTTAACAAATGCACTGATTATGGTTTCACCAAATTTGTCGCTGCCATTTGAACTTATGTGCGATGTAAGCGATTATGCTATTGGGGCAGTATTAGGGAAACGAGAAGGAAAACACTTTCTTCCTATTTACTTTGCTAGCAAAACCTTGAATAGTGCCCAACAAAACTACACAGTAACTGAAAAGGAACTTTTGGCTGTAGTTTTTGCATTTGACAAATTTCGTTCTTATCTTGTTTTATCAAAGACAATTGTATTCACCGATCATTCAGCTCTAAAATATCTGTTTTCCAAACAAGATGCCAAACCGCGTCTTATCCGATGGATTTTATTGCTTCAAGAATTTGACATAGAAATCCAGAATAAGAAAGGTGCAGAAAATGTTGCATCAGAGCATTTATCTAGATTAGAAAATCCTAATTTAGAGGAACTCGGTGAAGACGAAATTGATGATAATTTTCCCGATGAAACCCTTATGGGAATTGATGAAGAAGAAGTTCCATGGTTTGCAGATTATGCAAATTATTTAGCTGGAAGAATATTACAAAAAGGTCTATCTCACGCCGAGTGTAGTAAATTTTTCGCAAACCTGAAATACTATTTTTGGGATGAACCGTATCTTTTTAAAATGTGTCCCGATGGGATAATTAGAAGACGCGTGTATGGTTCAGAGACCCGAAAAATTCTTGATGAATGTCATCACGGCCCAACTGGAGGACATTATGGTCCATCCACAACCGCGAAAAAAGTTTTTGATGCAGGATTTTATTGGCCAACAAGCACACACGCTTGTGCAAAATTGTGATGCATGCCAGAAGTCTGGTAGTCTTTCTCGTAGAGACGAAATGCCACAAAAGAGCATACAAGTTTCTGAAATATTTGATATTCGGGGAATTGATTTCATGGGTTCTTTTCCTAAATCTCATAAATTCGAATACATCCTCGTTGCAATTGATTATGTCTCTAAATGGGCAGAAGTAGAGGTTTTATCCACAAATGATGCACGAGTAGTTGTGAATTTTCTGAAAAAGCTTTTCTCTCGATTCGGAATTCCAAAAGCTTTAATAAGTAACAGAGGAACTCACTTTTGTAACCGTCAAATGGAGAAAGCTATGAAACGATATGGAGTCCACCATCGTTTCTCAACAGCATATCATCCTCAAACAAGTGGTCAAGTTGAAAACACCAATAGAGCTTTGAAAAGAATACTTGAAAAAACAGTAAAGGATAATCCTTCTGTTTGGTCAAGGAAACTCGATGATGCTCTATGGGCGTTTAGAACGCCATATAAAACTCCAATCGGTACAACTCCATATAGACTCATATATGGAAAAACTTGTCATTTGCCGTTTGAAATTGAACACCGCTCCTACTAGGCGTTGAGACAATGTAACCCCAATCTCAAAATCGCTGGAGAAAAAAGATTCTTGCAATTACATGAACTCGATGAATTAAGACTCCAGGCGTATGAGAATTCCAAGTTGTACAAAGCTCGAACAAAAGCTTATCGTGATAGGAAAATAAGAATCCGGAAAGAATGCAAGGCCGGAGACAAAGTTCTTTTGTTCAATTCTAGGTACAAATTCAAAGCTCCAAAGCTCAAAACCAAATGGTTTGGTTCATTCGTGGTAAAACATGGTTTTCCATCCGGATATGTCGAATTATATGACAAGCATGGTGGAACTTTCATTGTTAATGGACATCGTATCAAACTCTACCATGATGAAGAGCAATTGAATGAATTATCAAGTGAATAAATCCAACTGCTCGATGAAAAGAAATACACTGCTATTCCATTTATGGCACCTTTTCCACCTGATTATAAAAAAGTAATACCATGGGCTGCTGAAACTGGTTACATCTGGGATGTTCTCCCTAGAACTTGCAATACCGCAAAGTTACATGATATTGATAAAACCGGAAAAGGAATAATAAAAGGCAATGTGGTGTATATTCCAAAGAAGTCGGGAAAGAATTCCGAATATAAACCACGAAAGTAAGAAAGATTGATTCGGGCTGATGACTCATTAATAAATTTAGCGCTTCTCAGGAGGCAACCCGTGTGTTTTTAAATTGTTTGTTTACTTTTATTCCCCAATGGTTTCACCATAATTGTGGGGGGCCTTACTAATATGAATAATAAAATCCAAAAATATTTTGCATTTTGTGTGTTTTTGTTTTTAATAATTGATGCAGGTTAGGATGCTTGATCTTGAAGTTGTGGAATCATTCGATCTCAATATCCGATTTAGAGCCTGATATAGATTCTGAGGTTCAGGCAGTATCATTTCTTTTATGTTCCATTTCCCTATTTTTATGATCTATCGTTCTTTACATTGTGGACAATGTCAAACTTAAGTGTGGTGGGAGGAAATAGGAAAATGAAACTGGATTTTAAAATTTTCTATATTTTTTAGCCTTGTTTTTAATTTATTTGCCCCTATAATCTAGTTGTTTTCGCACATTTAGGAATAACTAGATTAATCCACTAATAGAACATGTAATTTTTGAAAATTCGAGATGTGTCCTGATTGATATTGCGATCCATTTTTAGGATTGATAACATTGCTAGCACAATTATAGCCCATTCCAATAAATTGTGAGGATTTAAGCCTATTTCATATATCATACATCTTTTATGCTTGATCTTTTTGCTATGAGTGCGCCGGTGATCTGATTTATTCTAGAACTTGTACATGCAAATCATTACCAGACCGCAGTGAGATTACCTTGTGTGATATAAGTGTATTCGTGTGATAAGAGGCAACCTTAGGAATTAAACCAAATGGCCTTCCATTTTACATCTAATGATATATTAGCTAGCCACATCGGTTAGTTAACCACTTATATGAACCCATTTGTTAGCACTCAATTTTAGTGCTAGATACCATTAGTACACCCTCTGAGCCATCCTTTTCATTTTGTTACACCAGAAAAATATAAAAATATTTTACACTTTTAGCCTTAACCTTACCCATAGTCAAGTCTTGGTTGGTTACTAGCTACAAGGAAATATGGTTGTTATGTGGGAATCCTTGAAAATGAGAAAGTTGCGAACTCCATGATAATTTCTTGGAAGAACTATTGGTATTATGATCGATGAAAAAAAAATGATGAAAGAAAAGAAGAAAAGGAAAAAGAAAAAAATAAAATAAGTCATCGCAATTGTTTGGTGACAGGAATAACCAATGAGCTATAAAAGTAAGATATCGATCAAGGATAATTCTCGAGTTCAATGGAAAGTGGTTGATGAGTAGCAATTGGTTGTAGACTTTGACTATTTGTAAAGTTTTTATTTTAAACCAATTTCATAAATATATATCCCATGTCTTATCCCTACCTATTTGATTTCATTTTGTGGAAATTATCATGCATTGACATGTGGTGACCATCCAATTTCTTGAGGAATTAGGTAACGTTGCTAGCGAGCTAGGGAGTGTTTTGGTGACCATCCGTTATGCATGTAACGTTGTTAGCGAACCAAGGTACGATCTAGTGACCATTCGTTATTTGATGATGCAAGAATTCGTTGTTAGCAAGCTATTTTGTTTTGCTTGATATAGTTGCACATAAGTCTTATATAACCTTTGAAGCCTTAAACCCAAATAAAAGTCCTCTTAGATGTTTACACTTGGTGCTTACGCCACGTCGGTGGAGTTTTGTTTCTTGTACAAGCTTATGGTAATATTTAGATCATGACTGAGCAATGAGTGTTATTTTCTTATATACTCACCCACTAAACAAATGAGTGTTGAGTGAATTATACTTCATTTCTTTTTCGTGAGGTGTTTTAACATGTTATCAAGCAAGAGAATCATTAAGGTATTGTCAAACATCTCGACTTTTCACCTATAAGCTTAAAGATGGATCTTATCTTGTACTTGTGCTTGATGGATTTGCATCCCATTTTTAGAATCATTATCATGTGGATTTATTTCTAAAAGCTAGATTTGCTTGGGGGCAAGCAAAGTGTAAGTGTGGGGGATTTGATAACGCTCATTTTATACATGTTTTAGTTGCGTTATTTCTATGTTTATGCATTGTATTTGGTTGTATTTATGAACATATTATGCTTAAAAAGGTACAAAAGATATATTCAGGTTCAAGTACAATCAAGTTCAAGTAAATGGATAAAAAGATGAAGAAAAGTTGTTAAATCAAGAGCTTTTGCACAAACGTAAGTTTCTTCTCACAATAAAGGCTTTAGAAGGATCGTTAAAGATAAAGAGTCAAGATTACAATGATTTCCAAGTTCAAGAAAAGATCAAGAATTGATGAAATGAATGAAAAGTTATATGTAAAGAATTATGGCTTGCTTCTTCAACCAAAGGTTCAAGAAATACATCTAAAGCTTAAGTTCAACCCAAGGTTCAATAATGCCAAGCCATCCTTACTCCAAAACTTGGGTTGGAATCTGAACCTTAGGTTGAGACTTTCAACCTTGGGTCAAAACAATTGCTGGCACACTTAATGACTATCTTCAATGAGCTAACTCTTAATATAGGTTGTCATTACACTTCATTTACTCCAAGTGCAGAATTTTTATGACACTTTGGGCTCAAGTATTTTGCTTGGTGACCAAGGGGAGTCATTCTTATATATGTATGCTTGGCCATGAGAGAAGACATCTATATACAATCTATAATCTATTATCTACACATCAACAACTACTACAACTAATCTTATACTTAAAGGGGCGAGAAGGAAGAAAAACGCAGGAAAATAAGAAGCTTACATTCTCCAATCATCAATTTAATCATTCAAGGAATCTTTGTTGATCATCTCACAAGTGTTCCTAATTCTTGTAATCATCATTACAACTTTTGTAAGACTTTTTAATTATCTTTTCAAGTGATAAATTTCTTGTGGTTATTTCTTTGTTTGCTATGAGTGGCTAAGTGCCTTGTGCACTTGCCTAGATGATGTTTGTTATATGATTCTTTATTGATTATGACTCATTGGTTCTAGTTAAACGAAAAGCTAATACTAAGATCGAATTGTGCTATTAAGAGTTTTCTCCAGCAAAGAGTTGTCAAGTTTGGTTAATTGCTAATAGTGTAATGGGTTGAACAAGACATTGTTAGTCAATTAGTTGTAAACCTTTGTCTATGAGGGTGTTACCTTATATATTGACCATTTCATGAGTAACTTGGTTAAACTTGGAAAACTAAAATAGTGTGGTTGTCAATTGCTTGTGAAACGAAAGTGAATCAAGTGAATGAGGTGTGTTAGTCTTGGTTGATCAAATCTTAAATATTATTTTTGTCATCTTAAAATCTTGACGAGGATTGAAAGTGTTGGAAACAATAGGATTAGTATACCCACTAATCGAATTAGAACACCACCTAATTCATTGATCATAATCAAATGGAACCATTGTCATAATCATTTCAAGATAATTTTGCAAAATTAGTCTAGGCAAGTGTAGCTTTAATATATTGAATTTACATCATCATTATTTGCTTGCTATTAGAGTCGTTAATTAAGCTCGATATTCTATTCAAAAACTCACATAAAAAAAAAACTAAACAAATCCTATTGAACGACCTCGGCTTACCATATTATCTCTTACTACACACGGACGAGTATACTTGCTCGTATGTGTTTCGTTTGAATCATTGGTAGATCGTGTTATAAATTTAAAACTTGCACTCGAAACGAGCACATCAATGCACGAGGCAGATCAAAGTCAGTAATGGCTTGGGTCCCCAAAGGAATCATATTTCCTTATTTTTATGTGCAGGAACATCCACTAGAAGAAGAAGAAGAAGAAGATTAAGGCTATGCTGACAGTGGATGCTCTAGTCACATGACAGGGAACATGTCTTACCCCTCAGATTTCAAAGCTTTTGATGGAGGATATGTTGCCTTTGGGGGAGGAGCAAGAGGAGGTAAAATTACTGGTAAAGGTACAATCAAAACTGGTAAACTTTATTTTGAAGATGTGTACTTTGTGCAAGAACTTAAGTTTAATCTTTTTAGTGTCTCACAGATGTGTGACAAAAAGAACAGTGTTCTTTTTACTGACATTCAACGTCTTGTTTTGTCTCCTGACTTTAAGTTACCTGATGAAAGTCAAGTATTACTTAAAGTTCTTAGAAGGGGCAACATGTACAGTGTTGATATGAAGAAGATTATTCCTAAAGAGAGTCTGTTAGCATTTAAATTATATGTTGAAGTGATGGTCATTTATCTTTTATTTACTTTGTAGTGTGTGTCGACTATATGTAATAGAATAGTTTAAGGAGGCTTTGTGTTGGACTATGCTAGTATGTAATAGATAAGTCCATGCAATGTTCAAAAGTCCAAGTCCAACACAAAGCCCACCAAAGCCCAAGATAAATCCATTAGGGCGTCCCCTCTTGGCTATAAATACACACTCTCACCACCATTTCAAGGTGTGCCTCAAGTAGTGTATAGGTGAGAGTGTGTGCTCTCTAAGTTTTGTATTTATTTGCTTTTTATTCAAGCTAATAGATAATCAGTAATACTTCATACGATCCATATCTCATCTATATTTCTTCTTATATTGTCTTGAGTACCATTAGTATAGTATAGAATAGTGTATGATAAAGGTTGGTCCGTAGCTTTACAAGTGGTATCAATATGCCAAACATCGAAATAGGATTTAGTTGGGTACATTTTTCTTATCAAAGTCAACAAAAGTTGCGTCTTTAGTCCATAAAATGTGTACCTTTGCGGTTAAATTTGAGGTTTAAGCGAGTTTTAAGGATAAAGTTTGAAGCTTTTTAGTTTTTACGTGAAGTTTTGTAAGTTTTGGTATTAAAAAGTCAATCTTTATGTCGAAACATTGTCTCTATTTCTTATTGGCGACAAAAGGTGTGAGCTTTGTTAGTTTATACGAGATTTTTTTGGAGTATTTTAATCGGGAAAAAGTGCTACAAAGTTTGTGTGTGACTCGGTTCGAATCTTCATCGAGTTGCATTTTTTATCTATTTCTTGTATAAGAAGTTTGATAAAAAAAGTGTACTTATCGCAATCTTGTATAAGATTTGCGATAGATTGGGGTTTATCGCAAAGTTTGTGAACAACGGAAATCCTATCACAAAGCTTGTAGTTATCGCAAAGATTGGTTCTTGTGGTTATCGCAAAGCTAGTCCTTGAGTTTTATCGCAAAGTTGGTCAGGAGGTTTTATCGCAAATCTCATTTAGACGCTTATCGCAATTCTGCCAAAGTGCTTCTATCGCAATTGTTCAGGTCAAAGCTATCGCAAAGTCAGTCAACCTTATCGCAAATCTGCCCAAGGAACCTCTATCGCAATTTTGCACTTTGACTTATCGCAATCTTCACTTTGGAAAACTATCGCAATTCTTATAAACTGGTCGCAACTTACATAACTTTTCTAAACTTGATTTTTATTTAATTTCTTCAAAATCAAACGTGAACTCAGTATTCTCTCGCTTGTATAAGTGTGACAAATACTTCGACAAGGGATATATCTACTAATTTGTATAAATTAGTTAGATCTTTTATGTAAATTGCAAATTTATATAAATTGCATATTTCTATATAAATTGAAATTTTGCCAAAATTTGTATAAATTTTGTCTAAATTAAGATTTCTATAGAAATTGTGGTTTTATCTAAATTGTAATTTACATAACTTTGTCGAATTTGTGAACTTTTGATCTCGTCTCAATTATAGTCTTGTCAAATTTAGTAACCTTATTTAAATTGCTACGTTTATCTAAATTACAAGTGACCTCAAATGATCTTCAGCAAAGGACCAAGACTTCACTACAACAATTGAGTTTAACCTTCAACAACCATAACTCCTATTTCGTTGCAACGATCCTGCATCAACTTTATCATACAAAACATCATCAATGGCAACTCAACAAGACATCCATGCAGCCGGTGTTGAAAACCGTCCGCCAATGCTTGAAAAAGGTGGTTATCTTCCATGGACGTGTCGTATGATTCGATATATCAAAACCAAACCTCAGGGCCAAGGTAGACTCCTGCTCAACTCCATCCAGACAGGACCATTCAAGCCTCGACAGATTCAAGAAGCTGGAGGTCCAAATGCAACACCTCCCATTCCACCGACCTTTCGTGAACAAAAAGAAGAGGAATAAACAGAAGAGGATTGGAAGCAAATTGAAGCTGATGACTTAGCAATGCACTTAATTCAACTTGGTTAACCACGGGAAATATTTTCTGCTGTTGACAGTTGTGAAACTGCTTACGATATGTGGGAACGAGTTAGAAGGCTTTGTCATGGCACAGAAATTGGGCAACAAGATGTTGAAAACAAGCTTCTAACTGAATGGGAGAAGTTCACATCCACTCCAGCTGAACCATTTGAATCTTACTACACCAGATTTTGCACTTTAATGAATGAGCTCATCAGAAACAAGTTGACACCAAAACCAATTGTTCAAAACATCAAGTTCATCAACAATCTACCAGAAGAATGAGGACGGTATGTCACAATTGTTAACCAAACAAAGAACCTTCACGAGGTGAACTATGATCAGCTCTATGATTTCCTAAAGAAAAACCAGAAAGAGGTAGATGAAGTTAGGAAAGAGAAGTTAGCAAAGCAACATAATCCTCTTGCATTACTTGTTCAATCACCAACACCTGTAACAGTGAATACAAAACCATCATCATCATCTTCCACTCAGAACTACATGCAACAACAATACGTTCCAAAAACTGCTGGCATACCACAACAACAACAATTCTACCCACAACAACAAGTTATTCCACAACAACAATACCCACAATACCAAGAACCAGATTTCATTGACAATGATGATAGTGCTGCTTTGAATCAAGCATTTACTCTTCTAACAAAGGTATTCCAAGGACGCTATTCCACACCAACTAACAACAACCAAATGATTTCTTCGAACACTCGTAACAGGCAGATTGCACAGTCGAGTTTCAACATGGGTCATCAAGGACATATGGTTGGAGTTTATGGGAATCATCAAGGATATGCTACAAGGTTTCAGATGGGTAATCAAGGTCAGTATGTAGGAAATCAGATGGGTCAGTAAGCAGGAAATCAGATGGGACAAATTGGGAATCAAAGGGGTCAGAATGTTGGGAATCAGAATGTTGGTAATCAGTTTGGGACTGTTGCTCCAGTTGCTGGGAATGTTGGAAATGTTAATCAGGGTAATTTGGTAAAGTGTTTCAACTGTCAGGGAGTCGGTCATATGGCAAGGAACTGTCCCACCAGGCCGAAAAAGAAAGATCTTGACTATCCACAGAAAGCAGTGCTTTTGGCTCAAAAAAAAAAAGGCAGGGTTACAGTTGAATGCAGAAGAACATGACTTTATGGCTCTTATGGATGATATGGAAGACCTTGAGGACATTGATGTCAACTGCATTTTCATGGCAAACCTTCGGATTCTGAAGCACCTCCTGCTTATGATGTCAATGCAGTCTCTGAGGTACCACCATATACTACATGTCACAATAATGAAATATTTGATATGTCACCTCAGAATGAACAGCATCCTGCGACTCCTGCACCCACTTAGGATAAATATATGGACACGCCAAGTTGTAGCAATATTAATTTAACAACTTCAGATATGGATCCTAATATAGGCTTCGAGCCATAGCATACTGAAAATGATGAGGAAACACGTGCGTTATTTGAATCATTATTGCAAAATTGTGGTATTGAAATTGAAAAGGTCAAAAAAATCAATCGCGATGTTAAGGCCGCGAATGAAAAATTGACCGTTGAGCTTGAGTGACATAAGGTGAATGAACAAGCTTTTGAATTTAATAATAAACGACAGTCAGAATTAGAAATAGGTTATAGAGATTCTGTTTTAAGATAAAAACATTTGCAAATCAAATTTGACACACTCGATGTTAATTTGAACATGAAAATAAAATCCTTAAACACGAAAATTTCAGAATTAACCAACCAACTTTCTAAACAAAAATCAACTTGTTCTGATCTTGAAAAAGAAAAGAAAGAGTTGAATGCAAGGTTTTCAAAACGTGAAAATGATCTTCTTGATGAAATCATTGAAAAACAAGAAACCATTAAAAAGTTGGAAGATTTGCTTGTAAAAACGGGTCATTCTGCTCAAACAATTCACATGTTAATCAAAGATCCAAACCCGCTTTTTCATACAACGAAGAAAATGGCTATCGGTTGTGAAGACCCTTATCATCTCAAGAAAGCTCAGAAAGAACAGAATGTGTTATATAATGGTAATGTGATATTTGCTAAACATGATCCTCCCGAAGTTCAGGATTCTTTTGAAACGATTGAGCTTGCCGAAGAGAGTAGAAACAAAATAAGACAAATGAACCCAGAAATTAAACCAATTGATTATAATAAGCTTAACACACTTTTTGGAGTACATTTGGTTCAAAAACAAACACCAACGGTTTTCAAAAAACCATCAGTTTTCTCAAAACAAAAAGTTGTTTCTAAACATCTTTCTAACATCGAACAAATGTCCTCTAGTAACCCTTTTAACACAAGTGACGCTAGACAATATCTGGATGATCTTAAAAAGAGGGTTGGAATGCTTCAAATGATTGTGGCATCCAAAACAAATATTAGTATCAATGATTGGTATTCAAGTTTTCACACAGAACAGAAAAAGATGTTTGAAACAAAAATTACTCCTACATTAACTGCAATTCATGCAAGAGTAATCCATGTTGAAAATGCAATTTTAAAAGAAACAGCCGACTTTGTCAAGGACCACAAATCCGTGGTAAAGAAAGCAAATGAAAACATTGAACACATCAAAGTTTTGGAAAGACACAATGACACTCTCTTCGAAGTAGCTCTGTCGACTGATATTATGTCCATTATCTATCAAACATATTCTGTGGAAGATTGATGGCCCCTAATATTAATGTAACACAAGATCTACTCAACTAATAATCTACTAATCAATACGTACGAACTACTTAAATGAAACTAGTAAATAACAACGAGAGATATAGAAATGAGATGAAGAGAAAGAAGGTTGATGTTCATTCACTAATAACTTGGACAAAGCTTCCGCACAATAAGAATAAAACCAACAAATAAAATGTTACCCCATGCCTTCTAATTATAGGCGAACAATTAGGGTAACTTGCACATGGGGTGTTACTAGAGGAATTAATACAAGATAGCCGGCCCATGGGTTCCTAATGAGCCGTGGGCTATTACAAACATAGAACCCATAATTAGCAACCTAATTTCGATAATGAACAAGACTTGAATATTTGTGAAACGTGTTCCCAACAATCTCCCCCCTAAGTCTTGGTCATCTTGGTTGCTCGACATCATCTTTGCTTCATTGGCTTTTGACGTCTTCATAATCTTTTTTCTTCGTTCTTGATGTGACATGATATGGTAATCTCTTGATCTGCCTTTCTCCAATAATGTCTTTACGTCTTTTCCACCATGCTCATATGTTCTTTGACTTTTGTTCTTCATATATATCACTTAGTTCTCTTTTCATAAGCTTGATCTTTGACTTGTGAAAATTTTAACATACTTGATCTTTGACTTTTCTTAAATTTCTTTGAACTTTTGTTATTCCTTAGTCTTTGTGAGAACTTTGCTTCAGGATATGAGCATGATGGAAAGATGGTGGAACTTCAGGTCTCCATGATTTGCTGCAGGTAAATAGTTAGCAATAAATCATCCGGCACTTACAGATTCAGACTTCGAGATCGTCAACAGCATAGTGTGAAGACTTTCTCTAATCCTAACCCTGGCCGTTCTGAACCGGATACCCCCGAATAGGCTTACACGGACACACCGAAGTGCACCCACAATTCAGTGAGTCGCTGGAGATCTCCTGTAGGACCGATAATACAAGTGATTTATGTGATTCGGGGGGTCGGGGAAGCTCAAAGTAAAGGCTAAACATGGTAATATTAGATTAAAGAATGGTAAGGTGTGTGTGTATTCTAGAGAGAAGGAGGAGAAATACACACACAACTTATGGTACAAATGAGGCATTCCAACCTTCCTTGTTGAGACAAGGAAGGTATTTATACAAGAATACTAGGCCTAACTTAGCTATAATGACTAAACTAATCCTTGTACATAGAAAGAAGTGCAATTCCCACATATGACATAACTTTAAGGCTAACAATCTCTCCCCAAAGTGATGTCATACGGGAATTGCTTACAATGTTATCTACAAGTCAACTTAGATACAAAGCATAAGCACGACAGCTCCGAGAATGGTCTTCAAACTTCATTACTTCGTTCAGCTTACAGAATCTTCTCAGCTGCCATCTCTTTACTTGCAGAAGAACAATGTGAGCAAATCTAATTAGGGATTGAATCTGACTTTACCATCTCCCCTAATTAGTGCTCTCCCCCAAATTGACAACCTTTCTGATGATTGCACTGAATCTGAAGAATTCTTTTTATAATCACATGCATTTCGTCTTTAGTCTTCTAACATGCATTTGAAAATGTAGAATAGACTGTAGACTCGACCTTCTTCAAGATTGTCCATTTGAGGAATAGAGTATCAACATCTTCATCTCACCAAATGCATCCCAGTTATCTTTCATATGAAAAATAAGCCCATAACATACACAAGAAATGATAACACCAAAGTAACAAGTTGAACCACTGATCATCTTGATTTTGTTGCCCGGAATTGGTGAAGGTGGATAAGGTAGAAGTACGTAGAATAAGATGAGTGGAGGATAAGACATAGAATCAACCAATCTCTGACATAAATCGTTTCATAAATCATTAAGCCCGATCACGTGAACTTGTTGTGTGTCCTCGATGTACACATTTCTCTCCCCTTCTGGTTACAATTTATCAAAATCAGCATACTGATGTGTACGTGAAGTATTAACTGGAAGCATTTTATCATTAATCATATCAGCCCCTGAGAAGATGTCGATAAACCCAATCTACTAACAATACCATTTGAAGTGTTTAACTCTTTACCAACCCCCTGTATCAATAACCCCGGCTATCTTTAGTGACAATAAGTGAAGAGAACCCGATATGACGAACTTGAGAATGAAGTAAAATCCCCCAGATTTGTGACTTAAGCTTGTACTATCCTTGTGACTAAGAACGGTGTACCCTATACCCTCAACAAAAGTATTAGTACAAATCCTCTTGACATATCCACAACTACGTGAGACACTGAGCACTACAACGTAACTCCTTAAAGTGATAGCTACTTTGTGGGTATAGAGAGAGAATCACAAAAGTAACTAGATATCCAAGTCTTCGTCACCATTAATATATGCCCAAACAAGTCATCTTCGCGGGATGGTAGAAAGAAAGAAGACGAAATAAGTGCATGCGCCCGTAAAACATCACTTCAATCCCAAATAAATAATATCGAATCATCCCCGCAGTCACAGTTGATGTTCATTGAAAAACTTTTAGCCGTGTATAACCTCGTGAAAATTTGTGTCAACCAAAATACCACTCTTGATCAAAATATTAAAATTTGTATCCAATATTATTTTCAAATCTAAGCCCAAGATGATAGTCTCAATCCAGCCCATATCCATTGTCATACCCGATCCAATGATAAACAACCATATAATCAGTATACTTCACTTAACCTAACCCTAAACACTCACTCATATTATTCTGCCCCCATCACAAGACTTTTCTCTCTCTTCAACATAGATCAGATCTAAATTGAAAGAAAGAAAAAAACAACCCTTCTCATGAGTCAAACCGATCTAAACATCACTAAAAAAAACTCACACTATCTCAGTTTCCATCAACTCAATCAAATCCGAATCACAATCAATTTAACACAGCCATTGTCTTCATGTTCTTCTAGATCAAGAAATCAATCGAAAAAGGCTTCAAGATCCTTTCAAATGGGTCTCGGGTAGGTTTAATTGACATTGTGTTAATTGATTGTTTTGTGTTTCTTTTGAACGAACCAAGAAAAAGAGAATGACATAATTGTTATTTTTCTTTTTCTTCATGTTTCGGATAGTTGAAATGAAGTTAGGCTTCAAATAACGATCGATGATGTTTGTTTCGTGTGTTAGACTTCCAAAAGTCTTGTTGTTTCAGTTGTATTACACGAAAAAATTTAGGCTGAGATCATATAATTGTTTTTTTTTACAATCCGAGTCTTTGTTTGTGATTGGTGAGTGAATATGAGGATATGAGGTATAGGTTTAGATATGGTTTGAAGACTGGATTAGGACTTCTGTCGATATGATTTCTTTTTCATTTCTAGAGTATGTATCGATTTTGAGTCTTGTGTACTGATGTAAAACTTGTGGAGTGATGATGTAATAACTGAGTCTAAGTATTTTGGTTGTGGTCGGGTCTTATTCTCCTTCATCTTCATTCTCTTTTTCTTTTAATTTGCGATAAGTGTTTGACCGTTGACCGTTGACCGGATAATCCATTTGCGATAAGTGGTCATTTGTCACATTTGCGATAAAACGCATTTGCGATAAAACATGCATTAGCAATAAAATTATCGAATTTCTTTTCAAGAAATTGAATTTCGATAGAAGAGGGTTTATTGGAATTGCTTTACAAGCAATTTCGATAAAAAGGGGTTTTGACTTTTTGACAAAGAAATCCGGCGAGATTCCGGCCAAAAATTCCGACCAATTTTTTCCGTCCACCTTTTGCTACCCAGATAAGACCACTATATTCACGGTAAAAGTACAAAACAGTCGCAAGAAAAACTTGAATAAGGACCTGTTACCAGGACTATAAGAAGTGAATGATAGACTGTTTGACTTTTGAGATACAATAAAGGTTGTTATTAAACAGTTTACCAGAAAGATAAGACAAAAAATTCCAGATCCGAAAAAAGTGAGGTAAAAGCAGCTTAAAAACAAGATACGAACCAACATAAATCCATGAAATAACACAACCTGGCTCATTATACCAATTGTAGGACCGATAATACAAGTAATTTATGTGATTCGGGGGGTCGGGGAAGCTCGAAGTAAAGGTTAAACATGGTAATATTAGATTAAAGAATGGGAAGGTGTGTGTGTATTATAGAGAGAAGGAGGAGAAATACACACACACCTTATGTTACAAATGAGGCATTCCAACCTTCCTTGTTGAGACAAGGAAGGTATTTATACAAGAATACTAGGCCTAACTTAGCTATAATGACTAAACTAGTCCTTGTACATAGAAAGAAGTGCAATTCCCACATATGACATAACTTTAAGGCTAACATCACCCCACGACAGTAGACCATTTTGGAGCTAACACTAAGCGTAATCCACAAGGGATTACCGAAGTGACCTGTTGTCAGGGCTGTTTGATGTTGACCCTGGCAGGATTTCCATTCAATCACTGAGAATCATAATTTATGAATTCTCTCATGAATGTTCTCGGCAGATTGCTAAGATCTGCGAAGGACCCTCTTATAATTTACAACTGGTGTTCCTTTTGTTGAACATCCAGTGTATACTAAGTGTACCTAACATATATTTGATGTCTCTCATGGCTCTAGACTCAATTAAGTGCTTAATTTTGGTTGTCGGAGGCATGGAGCAGATTGCCTCCTTATCAATATCAACACATCTCGGAGTGAGAGGTCGATAGATAATGAAGGGTTCTCCATGTAAAATGAAAAAAGTGTCTTTTGAGAGACACCTGAGTGGCTAGAAGGTTTAGTGCATTGCGTCACTGGGTCCATGATGACTTTATTCTTCAATACCAGTGTTACCATAGTAACATCCAGTAGCATATGTATTGAACCCGGTGTCTGCCCTAAGGTTGAACAAATGGAGGGCTATTTCTTTTCACCCTTTTCTTTACTTTTCTTTTTCATTCTTCAACCCCTTCTTTCTCCTTTCATTTCATTTCTCCTTTTTCAATCATATTTAGGACTTTTCTATTACTAAACTATTGGAATTGTCCTTGGGTAGATCCCTCCGGCTCTGGCGGATCATAGGACGGTTATTCCTAACCTTAGTCACCTTATATCACCATGACTATCCTATTGTTGCCATAAACCAAACTTTTTGAAAAATATCTCAAAGTGTTTATGATTATGAAAACATATTTTGTTAACACTTTGAGAGTTTTTTGATTTTTAGAAATACTCCCCCTTAACATGTGTTCATAATTGGTTAAGGTAAATTTGCACATGTCGGGTAGAGTTAGCACTTTTTGAATTGATTGATTTTCAATGAACATGATCATCGCGAGACACGTTTACATCACTAGTAGAACTCGCTTGAAATTATTACCCGTCCAGATCACATTCAAAGAAAATAGCTCGAAATTGGTACATTCTACTCAGACACATCCTTTGCGAGACACGTTTACATCACCAGATAAACTGGCTTGAAATTCTTACCTGTCCCGGACATGTCTTTTCGACTACTGACTTTTGCTATCGTCAATTCGATGGTCAATTCTTGAGTCGTGCTCTTGTGAGATTTCAACATAGATTTACCATATTTTAATCATATCGTTATTCTCCCCCTAAAAAATAGCATACTCATGTTGTTTTTGTTTAAACTTTTGATTAAAATATGCTCTTTTTGAGGTTTACGGGAAGAATTTCAAGAACTTTTGTTTTTGAACAAAGATTATATTTTAAATACTCCCCCTTGACAAGGGAATACTTGTCCTTATAAGCAGAATTTTGAAAAACTTAGAAAAAATTCTGGTTTAATTCTACTCATAAGTAAGAAGCTTTTGCTCCTTTGATCAGGATTGAGGCACTGAAGCGTACCTCAGGGTCATTTCTTTACAGGAACGGGTTGTGCACTGTTATGTGTGCACAAGCCATTGTATAACAATCATATATGCAAGAATAATGAATTATAAGAATAAACCAATCTCTTACATCATCCTCCTCTTCCAAATGAAGTGTAGACTAGATCCGGTCTTTGGAAAGTTCTGACTGGGAAGGATGGACGTCCTCCAACATAGCTTTCAAACCTCCTCATCTGGTCTCTTCTGAACAGCCTTCGTTCAACCTTATTCACAAATTGTCGGATCTGTCTCAATTGATCATTCGTCCATCTCTTTGCCTTCTGCAACTGTTGATCACGAACTCGAATAACCAACCCATCACGGACCTTCTTTAGCGTGTGGTCACAGAACTTATGAATCTCCTTATATGCCATGAAGCAGTTAATCGTCAGATCGCCCTTGTAAACGAATCCAAAGGTTGGCTCCTTCTTGAAGGTGTATTGAGCTTCATTGCTTATCTTAGGAAGTAATAGCTGTGGTGCAGTTTTGTTTAACTTCGTCTGATAGCTCTCGACCCCTAGCTGAAGATCTTCTACCCGTTCTTTTATGATCTTCCTTCTGATGAAATAAGAATAGAAGTGCTAAATGCGTATTGAAGATCTGGTGTGAGATGTTGCAGTCTCCCTTGAACTTTAATCAGATACATGTCTTCAAGATCGTTAAGACTTAAGTCCGGGAAATTCGCTTCAGAGAACGTGTAGATCTGTTGGTCATGCCTTCTCACTTTGATCTCGGATAAGAAGGTGTAATCATACTTCTTCTCCCCCTTTACAGAGACTTCTTGGTTAGTTTACTTTTATACCACGTCTTCCTTTTCTCGAACAAGTGATAGATGCCCAGCTCTGCATCTTGGTTATAATGCACTTTCTCGGGAACGAAGAGATGAGTTGCTGTTTCCTCGATGGCAGGGTTTGTGTAGTTTGCTGCTGGTATCAAAGTGATAGAAGTTGCATATTTGGGTTTACATTCAGCTCCATGCATGAGTAAATCCAGGTCGTTGTTGAAGAAGAATTGATAAGGGATGGATGGTTGACTTGAGACTCATAGTACCGGAAGTGGCTTCGTCCAGTCTGTGATGAATGGTTGGTGGGTTCTGGAGGTGCTTCCAGCCAATATCACATCTGGGTTGGTCCAGCTGAACTCGCTAGACATTGCTCGGGCAATGTTTTTGAGATGATACTCAAGTTCAGCTGCACTTTAGGAGTTGTGCTTGAGAAGATTGAAAGCATCATTTTTGATCTGAAGAAGTTCCCTCTTAGTCATCTTCTTGACTCGTTGAGTACGTTTGAGTTGTTATGTGAACTCAAATGTACTGTCTTCCATCTTAGAGTCTTCGTATGTTTGTGTCTGTGCACTCATCAACTGGTCAAACCATTCATTCCCTTGAGTGTCATCATCATCTAGCCACGAAACTACGTTTGATCTTTTAGAAGATTTCTTGCTTGTTGTAGTCTTGGTCTTTAGTGGAGAATGAGGTTGATCAAATTCTTGCTGAAAGTCCATTTCCTCTGTGGTAATATGCTCAAACTGATGCTCTGTCTCTTGAGGACCAGATTCCGAGGCCTTTGGTGGTTGAGATGCTGTTGTAGTTGACGGTCCAATAGGTTCTTTGAACTGTGGTCCAAATCCGCTTTCACCCTTGTGTTTCTTGGATTGGGTGTCAGGGTCTTGATCTTTATCGTCTCGTGGACGTTTTCCTTTATCGGCCGTAACTTTGCAAGATTCCAGATTAGCATTAATAGCCTGACAAAGAGCTATTTCTTCGTTTGTAGGAGAGACGATTGCTGTGAGTTTGGTGAGGAGTGCTAGTTGGAGTTCTTCGGTTGTATAATCCAGAAGCTGCTTTGGTTGAGTTGTTGAGTCATGAGGATTTGATGCTGTGATGTTCTGAACTTTTTCTGCGATGTTGGTGTCAACATACGCTTCAATATTTATCATAAGCTCGGACATGTATTTCTTGACATATTTCTTTGTGTTGACCTTAGCTTCCTTGAGCAGTCGTACTTTAACATCATCATCAAGGAATTCGTTTATGCGATTCTTAGTTTCCTGCAACTCTTTCACTTGTCCAGACAGGCCTTTGACCATACTTGTCAACTCATTTACTTGGTCACTAAGCTTGTTGTCTTTCTTTGCTCCGGCCATTTTTGCTGCCTTTTTCAATCTTTTAAATTCTGGTGAGATGATTTCAATTCGTGTCAGCTTGGCAATCCTTGGTTTCTTGCTTTTTATGATTGTTTTTCTCTTTTCTTCAGTTGTTGTTGCTTCTTTGACAGGTGATGGTAGGGGTTGTGGTGAGGGATGTGACGATAATTCAGGAGGAGTTGGAGCCTTTGGTGGTGAGGCAGGAGGTGTTGAAGCCTTAGGCTGTGGATTGTGCTGAGGCTCATGAGGAGTGAGTGTTAAACGAGGTGGAGTGAGGGGGGTGTTGAAATGTATTGATCTGCTTCCCGTTCGGCCATCTTCTGCTCTTCCTCCCTCTTCTTTTGTTCTTCTTCCATTATCCTTTCTTCTTCCGCCTTATATTCAACTTCAAGTATGTTTGCAGCTTTTGTGGTTTCCTCTCCAATAGGCTGATCATCTTCTGATTCAGTCTAGAAATTATTAACGTTCCCTTCTACATACTGCTCCTTATCACCTTCTTCCAGCATGTCATCTATTATTTCCTCATCTGTCATTATTTCTTTGTCCTTGCCGGGTTGATTAACCAGATTTGGTGGTGGAGGGATGTCTTCAGCATGTGACTCAGGCCTATCGGGTTGATTAACCAAATCGGGCTGAGGTGTAATTTCTATAGCAACTCCAGACCCTCCGGGTTGATTAACCGGATCAAGGTGGGTTGGATTTACTTCTTTAACAGTTCCAGATCCTCTAGCTCCTTTTCGTTCTTCAATTTTCCTTAGTTCTTCAACCCTTAACTCTGCTCTTCTGGCTTCATCATCTTTGTGAGTCTTTTTGCTTTCTTTCATTGCTGCGATAGTATCTAACTATTCTTGCACGTAAACAGTTTCTTCAGATTCTGTTTCTGAGTCAGATTCCTCTTCAGCATGAATCCCACCTTCTTCTTGTTCTGGCTTTGGAATATTAACTTTGACTCTTCTTTTGATGGTTTTAGGAGCAGAAGGTTTGATTTTCTTTGATGCACTCGAAGCACTACCAGTTTTGCTACTCCCCTTTGAACGAGTCTTAGTTGATCCAGACCCTTCTTCACCATGCCTTGAGAATCCGATGCGACCTTGACTGAATGCCCTGTCATAATCTTTGTAAGCTTGAGTTTCCTTTACTGATTCTGTCATCAGAGATTCTGGCAGTCTAATCCCTTGCTTATGTGTGCTTTCTTTGGGAAAGTAGATTGAGCTGACAGTCTTGTCCATCTTGTACAGATGCATTTCTCGATCTCCAGGACGAGGAGAAATGTCTTTGTTCTCGTCAAGTAAAAGACTGATGAGCAGTTTGGTGTATCGAACAAATGGAATTTTGTTGAATGTTTTTTGCTTTTGAAAAATCATGTCTTCCCAGATAATCTCAGCATAGTCAATCTTTTCCTGATTGACTAAACCCCACAAGATTTGAAGATGCGACAAACGTGGATGCTCATGACCACTATCCCTTCCTGATACTGAGCGGATCATGATGTAATAGATGGTTCTACAGGGTTCTGGGATATACTTGGCGTTGACTTTTGAAATTTTCGTCAGTGGTGTATCTAGTTGAACATCGTATCCAATCTCTTTGAGGAATTTGAGGACTTCATCTTCGGTCGGTGTACGCCAATATCTGTTAGCAGGTTCTGGTGGTTCTGGAAGATCCAATGCTCTGCGAAGGTGATTTGGAGTGACTTTAACCGTTTTGCGATCCAGTGTGCATGTGAATTACCTCTCATCTGAGTCCAGCTCTAAAGAATTCCACAATTAATGAATGCACAATTCAGGAATGCTATCAGATCTGTCCAGTAAGCTCCTGCACTTGTGTTGTTTGAGTACTTCTACAGCAATCTGACAGCTTGGTTCACGACATTTTATCTTTTCAAAATCTACCCTCGCGTTGTTGTTGCCAAATTCTGCCTTGTACCCTCGTGGGAGAACATCAGCTCTTGTGAGCATTGGGAGTGATGGTTGTTGAGGTGCAGCCATTTGAGATTGCTGAAACATCAATCAAGCACAAATATGCAGGATACATGATAGTTAGCAATTATTTAAACTTGATGATACACATGAGATCCTTTTGTTGCTTAGATTGATTTTACATTTTTAACCATAGCAGTTATCAAATTATATCAATTTTACCAATTTCTATAGAATTTGTCCAATTTCGATAGACTTGGAAATATCTAAGGAATTTGTTCAATTTCTATAGAAATCACAATTGCGATAACATCACATTTGCGATAGAATCACATTTGCGTTAACATCACATTTGCGATAGAATTACATTTGCGATAGAATTACATTTGCGATAGAATCACATTTGCGATAGAATCACATTTGCGATACTATTGGCAATTTCGATAAACTCTTATACAAGAGATTTCGATAACAACTGTAGTCGTATTGTTCATCAGATTTTAATGCGTTTCATCAAAACCTTGTTAAATTTTGTCTGGACTTTTTCAATAGCATCCTATGATATTTCTGAGTCTTGTATTCAAATTATCACATTTTTTAAGCACATAATCAAAAACTTCATCCTGAACGTGTTCTTAAACCCTAACAATCTAATTCACGCCATTGGTGTTTCTGGGTTCAATTCAATGGCACAGGCATTCAATTTAACGCATAAGAACAACATATCATTGGTTTAAATACACTACAACACAAACAATCACTTTTCCCCAAATTTTACGCTTAAAACCTAAATTTGAACATGCAAGATTTGTGATTCTGGGTTCAATTAAGCATAAGCAACATGTTAAGGAACTTATTTAGACCACAACCCACAAAAAAATTACATCATAAACACTCAGAATCAAAATCAACAATTTCGCTTAAACCCTAGATCTTAAACGATCGATTGTGACAAATTGGACCGTTGGATTGTTTAATCCTTCAAAAACATTGTTTATAATCACATATTAAACATTTATTTACTCACAAATTTGAATGATCTTGAATGGATTTATTGATTTGATTCTAGCCGCAGATGAAGATGGTTGTGTGTATTAACTGCGGTGGGTGAATTGTCAGTGAAATTGAATGTGGCATTAACTGCGGTTATTTTCAACTTTTTGTTTGACATGTATTAACTTTGCCATTTTCAAACCTTTAGTCCCCTAACCTTATATTTTTACTTTCTAAGTTCTAGCTCACATTTTTATTTTTTTTTTACCTTGTAGATTTAGCCTTTTTGGCACTAACAACTTTTTAACATTTAGATGTATTTTATCACCATTCTTTTGAAGCAACAACTTTGAAGAAATTATGCAAGTACAAAGTTAGAAAAAATATTTTAAAATTTAATATCTATCTCCCCCTCAACACTTGTTCAAAAAATAATTGTTTACATTTTGAAATGAACAACGTGTTGAAGAAGGTTTTATACTTGCAATTTTTTTATTTTTTTATTTTATTATTTTTTTTTAAGAAGGAAATCTTTTTGTGTTTTTCATTAAATATTTACGAAGATAGTTTTGATATTTGACTCGGTTTAATTGTTTTTAAGAAAATTTTCCAAGTCATCTGGAGTCAAACATCGCATACCAATCTGATGAACCAGTTCCACAAATCTTGCGTGAGGCAAGGCTTTGGTGAACAGATCCACCAATTGGTGTTCAGTACCCACGAAGTATAATTCAACTGTACCTATTTCCACGTGCTCTTTGATAAAGTGATACCGGAGAGCAATATGCTTGGATTTTGAATGTTGTACTGTGTTGCAGGATATAGCAATGGCACTTTTGGAATCGCAGTACATTGGAATCTTGTTGAAGATGTAACCATAATCCATCAGTTGTGATCTCCTCCATACGAATTGAGCACAACATGCTGACATGGCCACGTATTCAGATTCCGTTGACGACAGTGATGTACAATCTTGTTTCTTTGATTGCCAAGATACGAGCTTGTCACCCAAGAATTGAACTCCCCTGATGTACTTTTGCGTGTGTCTAGGCATCCTGCATGGTCAGCGTTTGAAAAAGCAACAAGTTCAAACCCAGAATCCTTTGGATATAAGATCCCCAAATGAATTGTTCCCTTTACGTATCGAAGGATCCACTTAACAGCAGGAAAATGACGTTCAGTTGGTCTTGACTGATAACGGGAGCATAGATACGTGGCAAATACGACATCCGGCCGGCTAGCTGTGAGATACATGAGAGACCCAATCATACTACGATATTTCGTTGGATCAATGGGTGTTCCATGTAGACCAGCATCTAGCTTTGGGGATGAGGAAGACATGGGGGTATTATAGGTGTCACAGCTAGTCATGCCATGTTTTTTCAAAATCTCTTGGGCATATTTGGACTGACTTAGGAAAATACCACGGGGTGATTGATGAACTTGCAGGCCTAAGAAGAATTTGAGTTCACCCATCATGGACATCTCAAAGTTTTGTTTCATTAGTCTTGCAAAAGCGTTTGAATATTTTTTATGGGTAGACCCAAAAATGATGTCATCCACATAAATTTGAACAATGAGAATATCCTCCCCATGATTTTGTATAAACAATGTCGGGTCAAATGATCCTTTAGTAAAGTGATTGGCTAGTAAGAATGTAGATAATTTTTCTTACCATGCCCTTGGGGCTTGCTTAAGGCCATAGAGGGCTTTCTTGAGCCTGTAGACGTGGTTCGGATGCTCTGAACGGACGAAGCCCTCTGGTTGTGTAACGTACACCTCTTCTCGGAGTTGTCCATTGAGAAATGTCGTCTTCACATCCATTTGATAAACCGTGATATTCTTGTGAGCAGCGTATGCCAGGAACATTCGAACGGCCTCAAGACGCGCCACTGGTGCAAAAGATTCTTCGAAGTCGATTCCTTCCCCTTGACTGAATCCTTTAGCCACCAACCGGGACTTGTTACGAATAACCGTACCATCCACATCTAACTTATTTTTCCAGATCCACTTCAGCCCGACGACGTAAACCCCATCTGGTCGTTCTACCAGTTCCCAAACATCCAACCTCTTGAATTTACCCAATTCCTCTTGCATAGACTCAATCCAGTTGTCGTAGGTAAGGGCTTCTTTAATATTTTTGGGTTCAGATTGACAAACGATGAGTGCATAAATGCAGGTTTCACCGTCTGTATGGAGTCGTTATCATGTCATGACTGGGTTTTCTGGGTTGCCAATTACATTTACAAGGGGGTGATCCTTTGTCCATTTGTGTGTGGATGGGTAGTGTTGATAAGTATGGTGCAGATTTAACGGTTCCAGATTCCTCGTGGACGATTCTCTGGTTTCTGGAATGGTAGGAGCTGGAGCAAATAGGTTGAAAAACGCGTTGCCGTCATAATCTGCTGGTGTGGGTACTTTAGAAGAATTGAGAGGGGGACCTTCAGCTGTAGACGCAGAAGTAGAAGTTGTTTGATCTACAGATGATGACGTTTCAGGTTGAGGTGCATCTTCAGCAACTGCTGTTGTGGTAGTTGCGGGTGTATCAGGTGCTTGATTATCGACAAGTGGTTGTGCAGCGGAGCTTGTGGATACATCAGAAGCACGACTCAGGATAGTATCATTAAATAACGGAGCAAACAAGTCTTCTAGGTCTTTGCGATTTAAAGAGAAGGATACAGCTGAAGGATCAGGGAAGTTGAGACGGTTTGATTCGGGTCCTAAGCTGTTGTGCTCAGAAGCCATATCGGTGAGCTCATCGAAATTAGCATGTATAGTCTCCTGAATCTCTCGGGTGCGACGGTTCCAGATTCTGAATCCTTTAGAATTTTCACAATAGCCAACAAAAATCCCTATATCCGCTTTGGCTTTTAATTTCCCAAGGTCATCACGATCATTCATTGGATAGCAGAGAGCTCTAATGACATGAAAGTTGTTAATGTTTGGTTTTCTGCGGTGAACAATCTCAAATGGTGTCTTGGTGTGCCGTTTGGTGATCATGCATCTGTTTTGGGTGTAGCAGGCGGTTGAAACGGTTTCTGCCCAGAGGTAATCCAGTAGTTGAGCATTGATCAACATCGTTCTAGCAGCTTCCACTAAAGTTTGGTTTTGTCTTTCGATCACGCCTTTCTGTTCGGGGCTGCGTGCAATGGATGTTTGATGTTCAATACCCACTTTCTCATAATACTCCCGAAGAGTCTGATTCTTGAATTCAGTTTCGTTATTTGTTCGAATTTTTCTGACGGTGTTGCGTAATTGAACTTGAATCTTAGTGAGAAAGGTGATGATCATTTGAGGAGCTTGATCTTTTGTACGAAGGAAGTATACCCAAGTCCATCTCGAGAAGTCATCAACAATTACCAGTATATACCTCTTCCCATTGATAGTTTGAACACGCATAGGGCCACAAAGATCCGTATGAAGAAGTTAAAGAACGTGATCAGTACTGTGCTCGGGTTTAGGAGGAAAGTGAGCACGAGTACTTTTTCCTTGTTCACAAGCAGGACACAGATGATCTTTGGCATATCTGAATCTTGGAAGACCATCGACCAACTTTTTACGAGCGAGCTCGGTCATAGTTTTGAAATTCAGGTGAGACATGCGTTTGTGCCATAGCCATGCTTTGGTGGAATATGCCTTGGATAGTAAGCAGATCGAAGACGAAGCAGTCATGTCGGAGAAGGAAATAGTATAAAGACTGGTGCCACATTTTCCTTTCATCAGGTCATTTCCCTGTAGATCTCTAACAAAACATGTTTTCTCCCGAAAAGCCACTTCTAAATCACCATCGCAGAACTGCCCGACAGAGAACAGATTATGACCAAGGCCCTCGACATAGTAGACACGGCTAATTTCGATATTCCCGTTGACATAATCACCATATCCCATGATAGCTGCGAAATGATCATTCCCGAACCTGACAGTGCCTATGAACTTCGCGACGAAGTTTACTAGAAGCTTTAAGTTGCCTGTCATGTGCCGGGAACACCTGCTATCAACAATCCATAGCACAATTTAAATCACCTGCATCACAAGAAGAGGACACAGGAGAGTTGGAACCGGTGGATCCCGTTGGGTTAGTAATACAAGTTTTAAGCATCTTTGGAACCTAAGTGAAACTAGGTTTATATTGTAACCAACGCTACCACGTCCAACTAGTTTGTGCTTTCTTCCTAGTGAATGCACTTGGTGAATGTACTGTCCTAGGGGCAACTACGGTATTGTCAACGGTGGTCTCAAAAACTACTTTTGGCGGTTTTCTTAAAATGGACTTAGCAGCGGTTATGGGCCTATAGGAAATGCCAGTAGTACGTTTCTGTTTTCGTGACAAAAGGGTTTTAGCAATACACTTCTGATGATTACCAGATAATACACTAGCACGACAGAACACACAGTAAGCATCAACCATAACATCATTACAAACATTCAAAGATTCAGAATTCATTACATCATGTTTAGAACTACACTTTGAGAAGTTGGATTCTAAGCTAGACATAACATGCATTTTATTCGACTGCCTATTTGGAACTTCTACTTCAGCTTCTTTAGGTGATCCACTCTTAGGTTTCCATACTCAAATCTTCTTTTGACTCTTGTTTGTCTTGGATCTTTTAACCTTAGGAGGGTTCCCTAATCCTGTGGAAGTTGAAGCTTGCACATTAGTGGTTATTGAAGATGCTATCTTTTGAGTCTCGTCTACTCTGTACATTCCTGGTGCAATCACATTATTTGGTACAAACTTCCCTTTGTCAAGAACTCTGAGTTTCTCTTTCATTTCAATGATGATGTGGTTTTGGTCTTGAATTTTTTATTCCAATTTTCTATTTAACCGAACAGTGTCATTTCTATTTTCACAAACTTCAGCAATATCTTTTTCATATTCAAAAATTTGATGTTTTAAAACATCAATTTCTTTTTCAAGAGTTTGATGTTTTGAAACATGAACGTTTTGAGAAGATAAAGATTCTTTTTGGCTTTGTAGTGCTAACTCAAAGTTAATACTCTGAGTCTGACACCATTGCAACCTTTGGTTAAGTTTGAAAATTTCTTTTGCACATTTGGTTTCCACGTCATCATTGATTTGTCTAAGTCTCTCATTTTCTTTTCTCAGATTATCAATCTCAAGTCTCATTGTCTCAATTTCAAAACAGTGATCATCAACAAGCAATTCATTGCATGACAAATAGATAGCATTCATAAGCACAGATATCACATCAGAACTGAGAACATTTATCAAGAGTCGATCTAAATCTTTTTCCAAAGCTTTCTTTTGACATTTTTGTTTTGCAATTTTGTTATCTTTTGCTTTGAAAATGCTCATCATTGATGCAACTTCTGATTGAAGTTCCTGTTCCCACTGTGTCGCACAAAGTCGCAGGTGTTTGACATGTGGCAAGAATTGTTTTTGAAAAACTTCTCTCTTTTCTTTCTCATAAGGAGAGAGAAAAGTGGAGATTTTATTTTCAAAATTTCTTTCAATTGCGTCTTCCAAAAGTTGGATGTCGTCCATAAATGTTTTAAAATATTTAAGAATGCGACATTCTTTTGGCATTTGTTCATTAACACCTTGATTTGGTAATGGACCATTGACTTGTGCTACATCGGTTACTGGACCAACTTCGGATGAAGCATTTATTTCGGTTAAAGACCATGTTTGATTAGATCTATCTTTTTGAGGTACAAAAGTTTCACTAATATGAGGTGCTTTCGAATAATCATATGGTTTGTTATAATGTATACAACTCAACTTAGATCGACTCTCGTCCTCGTGTTCCAGTTCTTCTTCAGTATTATACACAACCACACGTGTGAAAGTATCATCCATCAATAATTCTGCACAGTACAACTTTGGATTTTCCTTGAGTGCTTTGTTTAAAAAACGTGGTTGATAATTTCCAATTGCAAAGCCATATCCTTGGGGATTTTGTTTGACCATTAATTTTTGAATAGTTGTTATAGATTCACCCGTTTTATAAACAACGTTCTGAAATTCTTTAAGTTTGCTTTCCAATGCCACAATTTCTTCAAGGTATGAATTAACACGTTTCCTTGAAACTTGTCTGTGTTTAGAAAAATTTTCTTGACAAGTTGACAATTCTGTTTTGGTTTTAGAAAGTTCAGAATGGAGAATGTCAACCTGTTTTTGAAAATCAAATATTTCTTGTTCCTTTTGTAAAATTATTTCATTTTTGGAAATGGTCAATTCACGAACTTGATGTTCTAAATTTTGTACCTTCACGTATGACTCTTGGAATGCAGACTCAAAGCTTTTCTCACATTTTTCTTTGTTTTCAAAATTTGAAAGTTGTTGCTTGTAGCACTCAAGATCCTTGGTTAACAGTGTAACTTTGGCATTTAAATTTATGTTAATGTCATTGCATTTATCAATCTGAGATTTTTTTGCATTCAATTGTGTTTGGGTGGTCAACAATAAGGTCATAAGCTCTGGATCTGTATCATACATAAGATCATTTTGTTCAAAATGATCATGATTGTCATCATCAACAGAATCATTAAATGAAACCACTGGGTTAATTTGATCATCATCAAATGTAACAACGGTGTTTATATGATCATTGTCTTCAGATGAGAATGATGAGTCATTTTGACCAGAATTTTCTTGTGCAGATGAAGATGCAGATGGTGATGCAATTTCATGAATAAGACAATCTGCTTCAGATACCTGAGATAAGCCGTCGGTATCATAGACCGGGCCTGTCTCACTCATATTCATCTCCTGCATGTTTGCCATCAACATTACGGCTGCATTTTCTTCAAGGTCTTCCATTTCATCATCAAAGAATGCATTTGCCATAAAGTTGTGTTCTTTCTCGGTCAGAGTACCACCAGCTTTTTCATCTTTCAATGCAAGAAGAAGAGCCTCCTTATGATAAGCACTGCCCATTGTCCTTGGCTTTGGTCATGCATTTACCATATGACCATTCCCACCACAATTGTAGCATGTAATTGATGTGTTTACAATCCCTTTCTTCTCTGTTCCAGCAATCTAAGCTCTCCTCTGTGAATTACCCATGTTATTTCTACCACTTCCTCCTGAATTGAACCTTTGACCACTAGAATTCCCCATATAATTTCCTGAACCAAATCTACCGGAAGCCCTGTTCTGAATTTCAACCCTTCCATCATTAACCACTGCTTGATTTCTGGTGTTTGATGAAGACCTTAAACGATTGTTAGACCTGTTAGAGAATTTGCTAAATGCGCGAGCAATCAACGCAAAACCCTCATTCAAAGAGTTAAAGGCATCATCTTCATCGTTGTCAACGTTGGAGTACATACTATAATCAGTGTTGTCATATGGGACGAGTTGATTATCAGATTATTGTGAAGGTGCTTCATATGGAACAAGTTGGGTTGAAGGTTGTGAAGGATAACCCAAATGAGGTGGTGGTGGTGGTGGTTGAACAAAATCCTGATTTGGTGCAAACTGAGATTGAGCCATTAAAGCAAGTGGGTTTGAAGTAGGTACTGATGAAAATCCACCACGAGCTGCTCGATCCTTGTCAACTTCGGATTGATGATGTTTGAGGTAATCATACAACAACCCGTAAGAAACGGTGTGTAGATTCTTGGATTGTCTTACGAAAGTCACATACTTTTGCCAATCCGGTCCGAGACACCCTAGAAAGTTAGAGTTCACAGCAATCTTTAGTAAAATGATGTTGTGTCGATCTAGATCATTGACAATGTTGGTAAACCGATGGTAGTATGATTCTAAAGACTCCCCAGCTTCAACGGTGAAATGTGTGTATTCCATATACAACTTAGATTCCAAGTCTTCCTGATTTAACTCCGTACCTTCCATGAGAAGGTGTACGTGCTCGCACATATCCTTTGCTGTCTTCTGGGCATCGATGCTCCTGAAGATAGGATTTGGAATCCCTTGGAGGATGTAAGACATAGCTAACTCATTAGCCTCTTGTTGAAGAACTTGTTCTGCAGTGAGTTGAGCTAGAGGAATAGGGGTTGTTGTAGCTTCTCTTGGTAGAACATGATTTGGATCTGCAGGAATGGTTGTAGTAGGAGTTGGGTACGGTCCATCAATGATAACCTTCTTCAGATACTTCCCATGAGGTTTCTTCAACTCGATAAATCGGAGAAAACGACTGGACCACTGCACATAATTCCCTTGTGTTAACATCGATGGTGTGTCCAAAGACCCTGCTTCATGTCTCGACTGTTGACTGCTTATGGCTTCGCACATTTTGTTAAACCATTGTGGTTCTCTTGAAGGAGTTTGGTAATTTTGCATTGGTTGTTGAGGGATTTGTTGCTGTTGAAGAAATTGATGTTGCTGCATTAACATGTGATATTGTTGATACTGTGGTTGATACTGATACTACTGCTCAAATGGTTGTTGACGATACTGTTGCTGTTGTTGATTGTAGAAGTAGTTATTGTATGGTGGTTGAGACATCCTTGTGTTTTTGTTGATCGTGTAGACAATTAAGATGTGTGTTATGAGTTATGAGGTTTGGTTTTGGTTAAGTGGTGTTTTTGTTCAATTTCGATAGATTACTGTTCACGAAAATTGCGATAACACTGTTCATGACAACTGCGATAACACTGTTCACGCTGCTAATTGCGATAAGAGTCTAAATTGCGATAAGGTTCCAAATTGCGATAAGGTTTCCAAATTGCAATAAGGTTTCCAAATTGCGATAAGGTTTTGAATTGCGATAAGATTCTAAATTGCGATAGCACAAAGAATTGCGATAACCCCAAGAATTCCAATAGCTTCAGGAATTGCGATAGAAATCGATAATTGCGATAAGCTTTCTAATTGCGATAGAACTTGCAATTGCGATAGAAAAGGCAATTTCGATAAGTTAACAGAATTGCGATAGATCTTGCAATTTCGATAGGTTATCTAAATTACAATTCTGATCACTTTCTCAAAATCTTATACAAGATATGAGAAGAACTGTCAAGTCGAAGTATTTTCACAAACTTATATAAGCAAGGAAAACACTGAACTCGAATTGCGATAAATCCGTAGGCTGCTGAAATTGCGATAAACCCTGGCGAGAATTTCGATAAACCCTCTTTTTCACAATTGCGATAAACCCTCTTTTGAACCAAATTACGATAAACCCTCTTTTTACCAAATTGCGATAAACCCTCTTTTCACCAACTTTTTCAGATTACTTTTTACGCCTAGAAAACGATGATTTATCTGATTGTTTTTGGTTTCTAACGTTTAATTATACGTAAATATGAATAAAGTTGCAACCTTTAACGTGAAAACCAAATTTTTGGTGAATTTCAAAAACTAGCAACGAACTAAAACTAGTGTTAATCTAATCAAACTCGAACAAAAAACTCAAATATCGACTTTGAATCTAATCTCAATTCACTATTTTATCTTTTCACTTTACAAGCTTGAAGATAAGTGAACGAAATGAGATGTTTGGTCATTTTTAGCCACAAAACCACACGTAATCTACTAAACCAAACGTAAAAACTTGTAGATAATGATGTAAACTACTCTAAAACACACAATTAATTATCCTTTGGCGTATGATACTACTTGATGGTCCCTAATATTAATGTAACACAAGATCTACTCAACTAATAATCTACTAATCAATACGTACGAACTACTTAAATGAAACTAGTAAATAACAACGAGAGATATAGAAATGAGATGAAGAGAAAGAAGGTTGATGTTTATTCACTAATAACTTAGACAAAGCTTCCGCACAATAAGAATAAAACCAACAAATAAAATGTTACCCTATGCCTTCTATTTATAGGCGAACAATTAGGGTAACATGCACATGGGGTGTTTCTAGAAAAATTAATACAAGATAGCCGGCCCATGGGCTCCTAATGAGCCGTGGGCTATTACAAACATAGAACCAATAATTAGCAACCTAATTTTGATAATGAACAAGACTTGAATATTTGTGAAACGTGTTCCCAACAAAGACGATAAAGACTGAGAGCTGAGACTTCTAAAATTGTTTTAAAATATGAAAATGCGCTTGCTAAACTTGAAAAGGAAAATGTAACATATTTTAAACAACTTGATCGAAAAAAGGAAGAATGTAAGTATGACAAATTGTCATATGAGCGTGCTTACAAAAACATGAAAGAGCAAAATGATCATTTGAAGTCTCAGCTTGAAAGTCAAAATAGGAAGGGTGAGGAAACTAAGTTTGCAAAACCATCGACTTCGGCTAAACCAAAAATGTCAATTTCTCAAATGGTTCCAAAAGTTAATGTGATCATTGATTTGACAAAACCAGCCACTCCAACACCCTTGCCTAAAGAAAGTGAAATAGCAAAATGTGCTGATAAAGGGAAAGCAGTTGTCGAAACATCAAATGTGATAGCACCTGGCCTCTATAGGATTAGTCCCACTATTGCGTCTACCTCTACATCTAAAACATATAGGGCTATAGAAAAAAGTGTGAAGCATAATCCAAAAGAGACTAGGAATGCTGAAACAAATTCAAAGGACAACAAGATAAATCCTAATGTGTGTGCCTTACCTTCTATAGGAGTAGAAAGTACCTCTAGGAGCAGCAGACTAAAGCCTAGGAGCAATACAAGGAACAATAGAGTCTCGCCTGTCTCTGAGAGTGAAAGCAAGAATAAAACAGAAGAAGTAGAAGAACACCCTAGGAATTTATCGCTTTCGAATAAGAAACATATGTCATCTGAATGTAATATTAAGAGTACTATTTCGAGTGCATGTAATGACTCTATTTGTTTAATGTTTAAGAAACCATTATCTAAAAATGCTTGTGATGATATTGTTTCTAATAATGTGAATGTGAATGCAATGCCTGAACAGAAAGATGTAACTCCAGGAACTAGTGCTAACACTAGATATATTCAAAGACTTATTGCAAAATCTAGGACAACCACTAGTAGAATATTGCCTAGGAACTATCTTAAGTTGTGCGTATGGATTCCAATAGGTAGAGAATTCACTCTAGTAAATGGTAAATTAAAGGCTCCAAAAGAACCAGTAAAAACCTTCTATGAATGTGATTCGTCTATTACCCCTAACCCCATGGAACCAAATGATAAACAGTTTCCAAATGCACAATCTTCTGTTATTGGCAACTTATCAAAATATGTCTTTGGATCGTCGACTCGGGTTGCTCCAAGCACATAACCGAGAATCTGAAGCTGCTGATCAACTTTGTATGGAAGTTCATGGGAACTATTCGGTTTGGAAATGATCATTTAGCAGCTATTCTGGGTTATGGAGATCTTCATATTGGAAATTTATTAATCACTCGAGTTTACTACGTCGAAGGGTTGGGACACAATCTGATTTCAGTTGGACAGTTTTGCGATGCAGATTTAGAGGTTACATTTAGGAGAAACACTTGTGTGGAAAACTAGAAGGGGGGGTTGAATAGTTTTATGTCTTTTTAATTTTATTATTAAAACTTTGTTTCCTTTTAAAACCTTAGATTTGAGATTATATGAAAAATGATACTTGACCAACATTATTAATTATATGTGTATCCTTTTAGATTTGTTATAAAAGTTTTCTTTTTATGAATGGAGTTTTAAATTGATCTTTACGTGAAATCAACTTCTAATTAATACTAACAGTTATATATGCCTATATGTATGAAAGTAATGACAATATAAAGAAATAAGTAAGAGATGGAAAGATCAAACCGAGACACGAGGGATTTATAGTGGTTAGGCTACAAGGACACCTTCCTTGCCCTACTCCACTCCCCGAGCACACCTTGCTCGAGAGTTTTCTTCACTACTTCAACAAGCTCCCTTATGGCGGAGAAAACCTTACACAACTTTCGCTTACACCGGTTTAACGACACAAAGCTAAATGTCGTGTTCTAATCGTAGCTAGAACAAATTTCACAACTTCACAACACAACTTCTTCACGACTTAATTCACAACGGCTTCACGACTTGAACTCTAGGACTTCACGACTTCAACACGACCGCATCACAACTTCTATGCTACGGCTTCACGACTTCAACACTAGGACTTCACGACTAGGGCTTCACAACTTCAACACGACAACTTCACAACTTCTAAGCTATAACTTCACGACTTCTACATGATGACTTCACAACTTCCAAGCTATGGCTTCACGACCTCTACATGACGACTTCACAACTTCTAAGCAATGGCTTCATGACTTCTACATGACGACTTTAAGAACTTCTAGGCTATGGCTTCATGACTTCTAGATGACGACTTCACCACTTCCAAGCTACGGCCTCACGACTTCTACACCGCGACTTCACAACTTCTACACCATGGCTTTACAACTTCTACATGACTTCTTTACACCACAACTACTTATACACCTTCTTCACTACTTACACACTATACATATCTAGTCACTTATGTTTACACCTTATACACACACTTTACACAAATGATTGAATGATTTACAATTATGATACACCAACAACTTGGATGGAAGAGATACACCAAGTTGTAATACTTCTTGTCTTGAAGGATAGAAGTATTCTTCTCTTGCACTTGAGAGGTTGAAGCTTTGGATCACTTGAAACAAAAGCTTATGATTATATGATCAAAGGGTTTTTGAAAATATGAAATGAGATCTAAACCAGAAAGTTTTTAGTGCAAAAGGTGAGTAAAAATCCAGGGGAAGGCTGGTATTTATAGGCAGAAAAACTGGACAGCTAGAAGCTAGTGGAGCGTGGCCGGCCCCCTTAAATAGGGGGCGGTCCCCTTAATTTTAAGGGGGCCGCCTAGCAAAATTAAGGGTGCCGCCCAAGCCAACCGTTGCCCAGTTTTGTCTTTTTGTTGGGAAGGTTTTTCTGGAACATTTTTACTGATTTTGGTTTAAAATTTGAATTCATAAATTAATAATGAATTAAACCTTTTTATTTATTACCAAAAATGTTTTTCTAAAAGATATAAAATATTTTTGACATTTTATAAAAAGTCTAGTTATTAAGAAAATGTTCCTTTGATCATATAATGCATTAAGCATTAGTTCATTCATACCTTAAGTGATTTTAGTTGTAGAAGTGAATATTTACAACTAAGTACTTGTTTATTTTATAAGTTTATGTTTTAATGAGTTTACATTTTGTGATCATCAAAGCATAGAGATATGAATAAATATTGATAATGTTTTTAGGCATTATTTATGTCAACAATCTCCCCCTTTTTGATGATTACAAAACTAAAACTCATTAAATCCAAAAAGTTATTTTTGGACAAGTATTTAGTGAGTTTATATTCACTTCTCCCCCTTTTTGTAGCATCAAAAAGGTTGGGCCGACAAGTTTTAGAGAGAAAATTTGTTGGAACGAGAACTCCCCCTTGATGTGTGATCCCCCTCGTTTGAGGGCACCAAGGAATCAATATATGGAATACTTGCCAGAAAAATATTAGAAGCACAAGCATATATATATAGCAAAAATAAGCATGCATATAAAGACATTCATTAAAAATGTTGTGTATCAATACACAACCATCCAAGATTATATTCAATCCTACATTAGCTAGTAAGTAATGCAATCTACATAATCATTCTAGGAGTACATGATCTTCCATGGGGCTTGCACACAAAATGGTTTGAAAAATTATTTTTGATTAAGCATTGCATATGCTTAATTTGGTGAGAATGAAGGTGGTGGTGGTGTAGTGGGTGAAAATGGTAGAGGTTGTGGTGGAGGTTGGTTGTTAAGCATGTGTTCAAGGGATGAAAACATGTAGTGTATCTCATCTCTAAGACCAAAGATGATGGTTCGGTTGTGGATGCAACAAAGGCAATTGTCTCTATGGGCTTCAAGTAAAGCCCAAGGGATGGGAAAACATGGTGGTGGTATTGGTGATGATGAGAAATGAGCATCAAGAGGTGTTATTGGTGATATGGAAATGACAAGTTGGGTGGATGGAGGTTCTTGAGTAGGAGGTGGAGTTGATGCTCTTGATGGTGGTGATGATAGGTGTGAGTTGATGTAGTTATTGATGGATGAAGTGGAAGGTATGGATGAAGATGATGTGCCATGACTGGATGGTGTTTTTAATGGTGCATTTGGTGCACTTGGGGATGAACATTGAGGTGGTAGTGATGGAGTTTTGGTGTCTTAGAGATGATTTTGGTGATAGCATGGTGAATGAAAATGGGTGTTTGATGGAGGTGATGGTTGATTTAGGTATGGTTTGGAGGTTTTGTGGTAAAATTCCAATTCCAGTTCGTCCTTTAAGAGAAATGGTAGCTGGAGCTAGATAAAAGGGGTCGCAAGATGCAAAAGAAAACAGTAAATTTTACTGCCCAGATAGCCGGTCCCCTTAATTGTAGGCCGGCCCCCTTAAAATTAAGGGGACCGCCTAGGGAATTAAGGGGGCCGCCCATCTGGTGTTTTCCCAAGCGACCAAATTTGAAAAATTTCCAGAAAAGGGTAATTTTTAGGGTGTTTTTGCAGTAAGCTCCATTTGAATCATGTACATCAAGAATGATTAAATAGTGGCATAAACATGTTAAATACGCATGCATACATTTAAAACATATTATGGAATAAGCATGTTATTAATCATCAAGCATGTATATATATCATGATATTGAGTAAACAAGCAATAAGCATAACAATCATATATTAAAGACAAGAAATAAAGCATTCATTAATTGAAAATAATTATGTTAAAAACATAATTATTGATACAACACATATTTTGCTTATAGCATACAATAAGTAGAAAATTTTAAATTGCCTAAGAGATCCATTTGACTTGCTTGAGACATGAAAAACTTGAATTATTTTGGATGGATGATGGTAAAGAGGGGGTAAAAATGTTGGATTAATGGGGTTGTAAGTTTGGGTGTATGGATGTTGGAGAGAGTGTTGATGGAGGAATTGGAGGTGGGGAGCTTGGATTTGACCATGTTGAATGAGGGTTTTGATGTTGTTCAAGTGGTGGTGTTGGATTAGATCTAGTGAGAAGATACTCAATCCAAGTGAGACGCTCATTTAAGGCGATGGTTTGATTTTTGAGAAAGATGCAACAAGGACAATTGTTGACATGTTTCTCAATTTGACTCAAGTGATGTGGTGATGATGGTAATGATGGTGAGATGGATGGTGATGGGTCTAAGTTGCTTTGAGCAAGGTGCAAAGCAAGGAGAGCATTAAGCTCATGGGCTTCCTTGAGTTCTTCAATGAGCTTCAAGTGTTGAGTGGAAGGTGATGATAATGGAGAGTGGTTGTTATTTGGTGGAAGTGGTGGTGACACTCTTGGTGGTGGAGACATTTGTGAACTTGGGTAATTATGAGTGAATGAAGGTGTACATATGGATGATTGGTTATGTGTGTGAAAGGGTTCATTAGGATGAGGTTTAGGTGTTGGTTGAGTTTGAACAACATCATTTGTTGGGTTATGGCAAATGTCAAGCTTCCTCCTCCAAATGGGCCTCACTGAGATTTTAGCAACTCTTGAAGGCTTGGATCTTGGGTGGTTAGATGATGACATGTTTGGATGGATGATATGGATGAGCATTTATGATGGAGTTGGGTATTTATGGTGTAGTGATGATGTGATTGTGAAAGGTAAATTTTGGTGGGTGGTTTGTGACAAAATGTGTTTGTGAATTTTGGGAAGTATAGGATAAAATGGGCTAAAAAATAGAAAAAGGGAGCAGCACCTTCGACCATCAGATGGCCGGTCCCCTTAATTAAGGGGCCGGTCCCCTTAAATATTAAGGGGGCCGCCTAATGAATTAAGGGGGCCGCCCATCTGCTGATTTCCAGGTTACTGGAAATGGGTTTTTGGTAGAAAATTGTTGAAAGGGGTGTGTTTTTGGGTTTAGTTTCAAGCAAGTCCAACTTCTTTTGAGGCAATTTAGGATTTAATAACTTATGTATGCTAAGCATATTCATTAGACATTATTATCTAGCATGCAAACAACTCATTTAGCATGTATATATATATATATATATTATATATATATATATATATATATATATATATATATATATATATATATATATATATATATGTTAGACAAGAAAACACTACATAGCACCAAGTAATTCATAGTATCATATTTAGGAAGATTAATAAGCTAGTTAAATAATCCTAATGAATATCTATGTGCATGGGAATGTAGAGTTGTGATAGCATGGACTTCTAGACATGTACCAAGTGAGGTCTTAGTAAATAAATTATGGTTATTTTCAAATTTAGTTCACTTATAAATGTCACATACATAAATATAGATGACAGATATGAGATCACCATGCATGATTTAAAGAAATGTTTTTGGCATTATTCAACAATGTTTGAAAGTGGGTTTTTATGTGGATTGTGAAAAATATTTTAATGAAATAGTTTTGGTTTTATTTCAAAATGTTTTTATGAGGAAAGAAAACATATTTTTCCAATCTTTGGTTTTGATAAACACGTAATTATGGACACAAGTTTGGAAGAAAGGTAGGATGGTGAAACATGTAAAATAGAAATGTGTCATAATCTTTTGAAAAATCATTTTTCCAAAATGTGAAGTTTTTGCAAATTAAAAAATAAGTCCCATTAATTATAGGTTTAAAAATAGTGGTTTATAAAAGATCTCATGCTCAAGGGTATTGGTTAAGTCTATTGTCACATGCTACCTCTTTCTACATATCCTATGGCATTTAAGCATGTATTATGACTAAATACAAAAATACATCATGTCAGAGTAGTTAGAGAAAAACAAAAGCTATTATAATGACAATGCATTCAACAACTAAACAAATAATTACGAAGGCATGCAGTCAAATCACATAGGAGCAAGTAAACATCTAGAAATTTTATATATGCAAGATGACATAAATCTAGGATTGAAAAGCTCTAGTGAAAAGTAAAGTTCATAACAGTAAACTATCGTTAGGTATATTTAGGAAGAATAATGTATTCAAGTTGGAGAATGAGTATGAGACTATTACTAGTGGTGCTCAATTCAGGCTAAACACGACCGTTTTTACGGGTTACACACACCCAACTTCTCACATAGAAGCAATTCAACCGTTAGGTCAAATTGAGTTTCTATTCAATAGATTCTCCAGTAGTCATTCTCTTTTTAGAAGAAATTAAGTTCCTAAATTTACCTATCGAAGAGTACCAAATATGAAGATTGCTTGGTTTACTAATACTTAGGGGGGCTAACTAAAGGGTTTCTAGTTCATTAAGCCACATAACGAATATAACTAAAGTGTAAAGGCAAAGCAACCTATCAGACTAAGCGTATCCTAAGGCATTAATAAGATTATATGCATGAAGTAATTACTTATGAAATTTAAAAAGAGAACTTACCTCACGTCCTAGCTTTTCTTCGTAATGTCTTAGATGATGATCGACGCGTGAATGATAGGTGAGTCGGATAATGATCTTCTCCTTTGTCTGTGTCACTCCATGATTTAGGATTGAGTTCACTTTGGAGTTGATTCATGTAGTCTTCGTCGTTAATACCTTCATTAACAACATTTGAACTAGTAGCACATGTATCTATTTTATCTAAATGTTTATCTATTAAATTTTCTAAGATAACTAATTCATGTACAAGATCAAAATCCTCATCTTTGGCTTGACATTTTTCTTGATGAAAGTTTAAGAAATTTTTCCAAATATCATTTGCCGTTTTACAGAAGGATATTCTTTCATATTCAACTTTCGGCAAGGTTTTATAAATAATTATTTTAGCTTTATTATTTATGTCATTCTTTGTTTTCAAATAATCAATTTGACTTTCAAAATCCATTTGTGTTTATCTTTCAAAATCCGTTTTTGTTTGATTTTCAAAATTCGTTTTTGTTTGACTTTCAAAATCACCAATCGAAATGACATGCCAAAGATCTAGATCAATCGATTTCACATAAGTTTCAAATTTATTTTTCCATTCAAGAAAAATATAGTTTTCAAAAGGCAGTGGTTTTTAAATAAATTCCCCTTCTAAATATCTTTCGGATTCCATAGATCGATTCAAGTTTTAAAATATAGTATATTTTAAAAATCTTGATTGACGTGGCTCCTGATACGAATTATGGAAAACTAGAAGGGGGGGTTGAATAGTTTTACGTCTTTTTAATTTTATTATGAAAACTTTGTTACCTTTTAAAACCTTAGATTTGAGATTATATGAAAAATGATACTTGACCAACATTATTAATTATATGTGTATCCTTTTAGATTTGTTATAAAAGTTTTCTTTTTATGAATGGAGTTTTAAATTGATCTTTATGTGAAATCAACTTCTAATTAATACTAACAGTTATATATGCCTATATATATGAAAGTAATGACGATATAAAGAAATAAGTAAGAGATGGAAAGATCAAACCGAGACACGAGGGATTTATAGTGGTTCGGATACAAGGACACCTTCCTTGCCCTACTCCACTCCCCGAGCACACCTTGCTCGAGAGTTTTCTTCACTACTTCAACAAGCTCCCTTATGGCGGAGAAAACCTTACACAACTTTCTCTTACACCGGTTTAACGACACAAAGCTAAATGTCGAGTTCTAATCGTAGCTAGAACCAATCTCACAACTTCACAACACAACTTCTTCACGACTTAATTCACAACGGCTTCACGACTTGAACTCTAGGACTTCACGACTTCAACACGACCGCATCACAACTTCTATGCTACGGCTTCACGACTTCAACATTAGGACTTCACGACTAGGGCTTCACAACTTCAACACGACCACTTCACAACTTCTAAGCTACGACTTCACGACTTCTACATGATGACTTCACAACTTCCAAGCTATGGCTTCACGACCTCTACATGACGACTTCACAACTTCTAAGCAATGGCTTCATGACTTCTACATGACGACTTCACGACTTCTAGGCTATGGCTTCATGACCTCTAGATGACGACTTCACAACTTCCAAGCTACGGCTTCACGACTTCTACACCGCGACTTCACAACTTCTACACCATGGCTTTACAACTTCTACATGACTTCTTTACACCACAACTACTTATACACCTTCTTCACTACTTACACACTATACATATCTAGTCACTTATGTTTACACCTTATACACAAACTTTACACAAATGATTGAATGATTTACAATTATGATACACCAACAACTTGGATGGAAGAGATACACCAAGTTGTAATACTTCTTGTCTTGAAGGATAGAAGTATTCTTCTCTTGCACTTGAGAGGTTGAAGCTTTGGATCACTTGAAACAAAAGCTTATAATTATATGATCAAAGGGTTTTTGAAAATAAGAAATGAGATATAAACCAGAAAGTTTTTAGTGCAAAAGGTGAGTAAAAATCCAGGGGAAGGCTGGTATTTATAGGCAGAAAAACTGGACAGCTAGAAGCTAGTGGAGCGTGGCCGGCCCCCTTAAATAGGGGGGCGGTCCCCTTAATTTTAAGGGGGCCGCCTAGCAAAATTAAGGGTGCCGCCCAAGCCAACCGTTGCCCATTTTTGTCTTTTTGTGGGGAAGGTTTTTCTGGAACATTTTTACTGATTTTGGTTTAAAATTTTAATTCATAAATTAATAATGAATTAAACCTTTTTATTTATTACCAAAAATGTTTTTCTAAAAGATATAAAATATTTTTGACATTTTTTAAAAAGTCTAGTTATTAAGAAAATTTTCCTTTGATCATATAATGCATTAAGCATTAGTTCATTCATACCTTAAGTGATTTTAGTTGTAGAAGTGAATATTTACAACTAAGTACTTGTTTATTTTATAAGTTTATGTTTTAATGAGTTTACATTTTGTGATCATCAAAACATAGAGATATGAATAAATATTGATAATGTTTTTAGGCATTATTTATGTCAACAACTTGCTTTGTTAGGAATTTGGTTGGAGATGATCTCTTAACTGGGAATCGTGGCACCAATCTTTATGCTATCGACATCAACCAAATGGTCTCTTCATCACCAATATGTCTCATGACAAGAGCTTGGAAAACAAAAGTCCTGGTTGTGGCACAGACGTTTATCTCATCTCAACTTCGACACCTTAACCAAGCTAGCCAAAGACAACATCGTCATCGGTCTTCCTAAGTTCAAATACACTAAAGATCACTTATGTCCATCCAGTGAGCAAGGCAAAAGCAAACGGGTAACTTATAAACCTAAAACCGTACCGAGTTCGGTCGATAAGTTACATTTGTTGCATATGGACTTATGTGGCCCAATGAGAGTTGAAATTATCAATGGGAAGAAGTATATTCTTGTTATTGTCGACGATTATTCAAGATATACTTGGGTAAAGTTTCTGAGATCAAAAGACGAAGCACCAGGCATCATCATCACCTTTTTGAAGCGCATTCAAGTCCTACTTCAAGCTCCAGTAAGGATTGTAAGAACCGAAAATGGCACATAATTCACTAACCAGGAGTTAAGAACATATTTTGAAGATACTGGAATAACTCACCAGACATCAGTTGTTAGAACTCCACAGTAGAACCGGGTAGTTGAAAGAAGAAATCGAACTCTTGTGGAAGCTGCTCGACGATGCTAATTTACTCTTGTGCACCGTTATTCTTATGGGTTGATGTTGTTGCCACTGCTTGTTTCACTTAGAACCGTTCCCTAATCCATCCAAGATTCAGTAAAACACCATATGAATTAGTAAACAACAGAAAACCCGACATCTCTTATCTTCATGCATTTGGCGCTTTGTGCTATCCAACGAACGACAGAGAAGATCTGGGGAAGCTGAAAGCAAAGGGTGATATTCGAATATTCATTGGTTATTCTGAAAACTCGAGGGCATTCTGGGTGTATAATAGAAGAACTAAGAGGATAATGGAGACGATGAATGTGAAGTTTGATGAGATTTCACAAATGGCTTCTGAGAGACTCGCTCTAGAACCCGCACTTAACCCAATGACTTCTAATCATACCAGATTAGGACCCGCACCAAACGGTCAGACTTCTGGACATATTAGTTCAGGACTCGTACCACAAGGAGCTCAGTCAACTAACACCGAAAAAATCGACAAATCAAGAACTGGAAAACTTCTTTGAGTTTATGTATGATGACACTACTAGAAAAAGGGCTATCCTTGATTCCAAATGCGAGTCAAGAAGAGGTCTTATGACGCGCAAATGCGAGTCAAGGATGGACCAGTCATAAAGCTTCATGACTCGCATTTGTGCGTCATCCCTCTATGACGCGCACTTATGACCCACGTTTTATGACTCTCCTTTTTGCGTGTCATAACCTAATTTTTTTTTTTTTTAAAATTAATTTTTTTCAGTTCCTAATTTCCTATTAAATGACAATTCAAAACCTGATAATACAAAATTAAAACACAAATATCAAAATAACGCATTTCATATATATATATATATATATATATATATATATATATATATATATATATATATATAAAAATTAAACAATAAATCTGATATAACATTCATACGCAAAATACAAGTTTGATTGCCAGTTGCAGATACAAAAGTTTCCTACCTTCTTTCTTCGATAGCATATATACAAAACCTTCATTGGATCCAAGTCTCAAATGAAGCAGCTGAGAAAAGAAGAGTAATTACAGAGATAAGCAATGCGAGGTCTGTCACTTTGGATCTCTGTTGCAACCCGAAGGATGGGAGCAATTTGTTGGAGAGATGCGGGGACCACCTCGTTATCGAAAACCTCCATGGAGAAGGTGGTTGTGGCAGCGCTTCGGGAAGGTTTCCTCATCAGCCCTTGTGGTCCCAATGACGAAGACTTTACTGTTTTCTTTTCCACGCTGCCTTCCTCCATCGTTCTCCTTTCTTTACCACTTCATTATCTCTCCCTGTGACAGAGTACACTTGTCCGATAACAGATATCAATCAGTTTGAATAATCTCACTGTTATGCACGAAGAACAACAGATATAAACCGGTTTCAGTAACCTCGATGGTATATGAACGAACATTACTGAAACCAGTTTCAGGATATAAATTGGTATAACGTATAGTTACAATTGAAGATAGAATTCTAGAAAAGACGTACGTGCAGGTAAGTCAACGTTGGAGTGTTAGAAAGCCCTCTCGGACACACCCCAGCATGTACGAATCCCAATTCTTATACAAAAACATATGAAACCATGTCAATCGCTAAGTTAAAGTTAGGCAATTTGCTGATATCAGGACTGCAATTTTAGAGAACATCCCATAAATTCCACCACTCCAATATCAGTAAAAAGATGACAGATATTCATTAAACTTCTATAGGCTCTGTGTATATTATGCAAATAACTAGCCTACTGAACTCGAATCAAACCTAAATCCTTAAATGCAGTTAAATAAAAGCTGCAATATCATAAAACAGTCACATGTCCAAATCTCAGGTTGTAAAAAAATTTCAACATTCACTCAAAAGCTGAAAATCTAGAACCTCAGGCAGATAGAGAGATTAAAACTCAAAACCTAATTCACATGACGAACACATACAACTACTCATCGAAACCGAATTTTAAAGGACAATAGTGTTACCAATCAGCTAAGCAAAGTTTTGATTGACGATAACCAAACTAATCACTTGACTTACATCTCTATCGCAAACATGATGAATTACAAACAGAAGCAGAGCTTCACCCAAAAATAACCTCTATTTACATATATTGATGAACTTAAAGAACTACACACTATAAGCGACGTTTCGATTCCACATAATGAAACGAATAACCTAATGTGATGTTAACGTTACCATATTCATTCAACAATCATATTATGTACACATTATAACAAAACCGAATCCAAAATTCGAACAAACTTCACATATTAAACCTAAATTTCCAGAAAATCACAAATTAAAGCTCGAAACAAAGCTACAATTGAACAGTAAAGCAACAACACTATAAAATTCATTTGAATATTCATACTCTGTACATATTGTATCAAAACCTACTGAAAAGTTCAATAAACGTCATATAGTTGGCCTAAATTAACACAAAATCACGCAAATACACAATTAAATTCATTCAAACAACCATACTCTGTCTAAGCTACACAAAACCTAACCACAAATTCAATAAACTTCACAAAATAAACCTAAATTAACAGAAAAATCAGCTAATACACAAATTAAACCTAAACTAACAAAAAAATCACAAGTTAAACATCAAAATAAAGCTAAACATGAATCGATTAAAGCGATTAAAAGAAAATTGAACATAATCACCTGAGATTTTGTGACGAAGATGATGTTATTCACAGCGAGATACAAAGCTCGAAACGTATCTACAATTGAACGATTAAACAAAAATGTTATCAAATTCATTCAAACATTCATTCTCTGTTATACATTACCAGTTGCAGATACAAAAGTTTCCTACCTCGCGTTTCTTATCCCTGCAAAATACAAAAGTTTCCGAGTCAACTCTCGCATACATAGCATATTTCCTACCTTCTTTCTTCGATCTACACGAGTGGTGATGATACAAGGTGATGAGCAAGGTCTTTAGTGGCGCGTTGTGGTGCTAGAGTGACGGTGAGGTGGTGTTTGAGCGCGTGAGTCACGTCAAATGGAAGGGGAGATGGTGGTGAGTGTTTTGGTGGTGGTGGTGTGCTTGTTCGGGTGGCGGGGATGGTGTCTTGGGTGGTGGCAGTTGGCGGCGCAGAGAAGAGAGAAAGATTTTTAGGGTTAAGTGATAATGAGGAAGTTTTTTATTAGTTGTATGGACTTGAGAGCGGGAGGAAGTGTTTTGGCAAAAAAAAAAAAACAATCAGATGTTAAAAAAAAAACATAGATGACCCCTATTTATGACGCTTCTAAAAACGAGTCATCCCTAATAGAAAATTTAATCGTTATGACTCTTATTTTATGACTTTGCTCTTTGCGCGTCATCTTTTAGCGTGGGTCATAAAAAGCGAGTCAAGGATAGCCCTTTTTCTAGTAGTGTGAGTACTATGGTGGAGCTTCGACAAATGCATCACAACAACGTTCCGCTGCACCCGCTCAAAATCATCAATCACCACCACCACCACCGCAAGATTCATCAAAAATAATCGAAGCTGACGCACCAACTCCTTCAATGTCATCAACATCTACTCCAACAACTCCAGTAATTGAGATTGTTCTACCAAGAGTTGATGAGCAAAACCACAATACACCAATTCAAGAAGAACCAAACCAAAATGATGTTGTGTTAGAAGAAGAACCATTCGAAAACCCATTTGCAACGGATTCTGCTGAATCTTCTTCTAGGTTACATGAACCAACTAACACGCATTCGCCAAATTCAATGTACCCTTCAACATTACAGTGCACTAAAGACCATCCAATAGATCACGTTAATGGTGAACCTTCAAGGCCAGTTCAGACGAGAAGACAACTCGCCACCGATTCCGATATGTGCATCTATGTCTGCTCAGTCGGTCTAAAAGAGCCAAAGAACATTCGGGAGGTGATGGCAGACAATGCTTGGATTGAAGCGATGCAGGAAGAACTTCTCCAATATCAATTACATGACACTTGGGATTTAGTGCCAAGACCAATTGACAAACTTGTCATTGATCTTAAGTGGTTATGGAAGAACAAAAAGGATGAAGAAATGACTGTCATTCGCAACAAAGCTCGTCTAGTGGCCAAGGGATTCAGACAGGAAGAGGGGATAGATTTCGTTGAGTCATTCGCGCCAGTAGCAAGACTTGAGGCAGTCAGGATTATCTTAGCATATGCAGCTCACAAAAACATCACGGTCTATCAGATGGATATCAAGACAGCATTCTTGAATGAAACTCTGAAAGAAGAAGTGTACGTGGGTCAGCCAGACGGATTCGTTGACAAAGATCATCCAGACTACGTCTACAAGCTAAAGAAAGCCACTTATGGTTTGAAACAGGCTCCAAGGGCGTGGTATGACGAATTATCATCTTTCTTGCTGCAAAATAATTTTACCAAAGGAACCATTGACCAGACCTTGTTTACCAGAAAATTCAAAGATGACATTTTGATTGTTCAGATTTACGTGGACGACATAATCTTTGGGTCCACTAATCTGAAACACTCAAAACATTTTGAAAATCTCATGAAAAGCAAATTTGAAATGTCCATGATGGGGAAATTAAAATTCTTTCTTGGTTTACAAATTCATCAAACCCTGCGTGGTATTTTTATAAATCAAGCTAAATATACAATTGAGATCTTGAAAAAACATAGAATGGAAAATTGTGACTCTGTTGGTACACCAATGGTCACTTCACCCAAAATAGGTGCTGATTTATATGGGAAACCCATGGATCTGAAGAAATATTGGAGCATGATTGGTCCTCTCATGTACTTAACTGCTAGTCGACCCGATATACATTTTGCTGTTTGTTTATTAGCACGGTTTCAGGCAAGGCCTACCGAACTACACCTCCAAGAGGTTAAACGGATCTTTCGGTACCTACGAAGAACCATTAACATGGGACTTTGGTATCCGAAGGATTCGGAGTTTAAACTAATAGCATTTTCAGATGCGGACCATGCCGGTTGCCAAGTTACAGCAAAGAGTACATCAGGTGGAGCACAATTTTTGGGAGAAAAGCTAGTAGGCTTGTCATCAAGGAAACAAGACTGTACCGCGTTATCAACCGCAGAAGCCGAGTATGTGTCTCTATCTGCGTGTTGTGCCCAAGTTCTATGGATGAGGACACAGCTCACAGATTATGGCTTTACCTTCGACCGCATACCTATGTATTGTGACTTGAAAAGTGCCATAGCCATCTTGTGCAATCCAGTTCAACACTCGAAGACCAAGCATATTAGAGTCCGCTACCACTTCATCAAGGAACATGTGGAAGAGGGTACTATTGAATTATTCTTCGTGAAGACTGAATACCACCTCGCCGATCTATTTACTAAAGCCTTCCCAAAAGAGAGGTTTGATAACTTAGTTCTACGAATTGGAATGTGAAGCCTAACTCCAGAAGAGCTAGAAAGTCTTCTCGAATCTTCTTGAATTATCTCAAAAACCTTCGCATGTAAATATTTTTGAAAAATAAAATACAAAATTTGAAAAACTAACAAAAACAAAATATAAAAATAGAAAATTTTCAAAAATACAAAAACAATATAAAATATAAAAACCAAAAATATTCTTCTCACGACATGTCTCTCGTATAATCGATATTCTGTACGTATCTAGAAATGTCATTCAACAATGATACGGACATGTACAGATGCTTGAGCGAGAGTTCATTTATAATTTTTCTAAAACATGTCGCTTCTCAAAATTTCTTCACTATGGCTTTCGTATACTTCAGTACGAAACCCGCACTTAAATGACGGCTTTCGTATATTTCAGTACGAAACCCGGGCTACAATGATGGCTTCTGATTATTTCAGATCAGGACAAATATTGTTAATGGCAAAATAAAACAAAGAATCCTTGAGCACATGATCAAGATTTTTGAAAAAGATTTTTCAAAATCTTTCTCCAAATTCTGTGCTCAAGATTCTTCAAAAAAGAAAACTCCCTCCATACCTTTAAAATTGATTTTAAACTCAAATGTTTTAAAATTTACTTTATTTAAAGGGGAGTATAAAATGAAAAAACAAAAAGATCCAAGTCATGCTAAAAATAATCCGTCTATCTCTCCAAAAAGCTTTCATTTAATCAATTGATATCAAAAATATCACTACATGCTATTTTTGAGGGGGAGAAGATGTGATTAAAATGTGATCAAAAATGTTTAAAGATCGTGGATTGAATCTCAAAAGAGGTCGACTCAGATCTGAACCCTCGAATTGACAAAAACTAAATGTCAGTAATCATAAAGACTTGTCCGGGACGGGTAATAATTTCAAGCTGGTTCATCCAGTGATGTAAACATGTCTCGTAAAGGACTTGTCTGAGTAGAATGTACCGATTCGAGAGATTCTCTGTTGATATGACCGAAACGGGTAATAATTTCAAGCTAGTCTAACTGGTGATGTAAACGTGTCTCGCAATGGTCATATTAACTGAAAATCGATCAATTCAAAATGAGCGAACTCTACCCAATATGTGCAAATTTATATTAAAAAATGCATCAGCACATGTGAAGGGGGAGTATTTCAGAAAATGCAAAACTCTCGAAGTCATAACCTAAATATGTTTTTTACTCATAAACACTTTAAGAGATTTTCACAAAAGGTTTTATGGCATGTGATTAACAAATCTAGGATAATCATGGAGTAATAAGGGGATTATGGTTAGGTTATGTCCAATGATCCGCCAAAGCCGGAGGGATCTACCCAAGGACAATTCCAATAGATTAGAATTAGAATTCCTTAGGAAAGATTGAAAAAAAGGAGTATATGAGAAAGGAAAAGAAGGGGTTGAAGAATTAAAAAGAAAAGTTTAATGAAAGGGTGAAAAGAAATAGCCCTCCATGAAAACTTAGGGTAGAAATCGGGTCAATGCATCTACTATTAGTATTCATTAAGGTTGTCACAAATCATAATTTCAGGTCATTTTCCAAACCTCAACAATTTACTATTTACGGGATTACTATTCATTATTTACTATTCACCGATCACTATTCATCATTTTCGGAGTCAGTTTGAGAATTTGAGAAGTCGTAAAAATTTTTACTATTCATGAAATACTATTCATTCCTGGAGGGAAACTTCCATTCATGATCATCAATCATCATTTCGTAAACTAGATTTACGGGTATTCAAATGCGCGTAACCAGTATGGTTTAGCTGCGTATTCATGCATCATCAGTAAGGACACCTCATATAGACTAGAGTAGTCTACATATCATCAGTAACATCATTATCATATTAGGTCATGCATAGGTTTATGAGATTTTCATTAACGTATGCTCATTTATTTATTAAATGTTACCACTAAGACATTACTACTAACATTATACCCGACACTCCCGACTACGATCCTAATATATTTTCATGCCAATTATAATAATATAAAGATTATATTATTACTTTACCTCGTGTTTTTAAATCAATTGCTATATTTTCCGTCAGGAGCTTATAACTCCATCGGTTTGCGATATTTCAACCCGATAATTATTCTAACACCCGATTCTTGCAAGAAATATGATTTTACAATTTTTACAACTTCGTCGTATTTTATTTTACCTCATCACGATTTATTTCTAGTTAACTCGGTACCCGTTAACACCTAATGTATACACTAAACTAAATTAATTATAATTAAATGGAGACACAAGCTTTAATTAACATCAAATCCATCCCTTTTCTTCCACATGTGCCGCCCCCCCCCCCCCAGCCCTCTATTTCTCTTTTTCTTCCTCTTTGTTCAGCCAAACCACAGAATCTATTTTGAAGATCAGTTACTAACATTCATTACACTCCTGTAAGGTTTGTGATAAATCCCTATTTCTACATAGTTCATCAAATAATCTTCAAGTATCAGTAATTTCAAGATCATTTCTAATCTTTTCATACCTTCATTTGATTAATTTTCAAGTTATATTATTAACTAGATATGCAAATATACATGTTAAACATACCACTTGTTACACATTCTCTTTTTAAACATAGATCTATGGATTTTTAGTATGATCCTCACGAGATCCACCATTGTTGGTGATGTTTAGAAACCATGACACCTTAAGAAGGTGTACGGTAAGATTAGATAGGTGGTGGTGTTGATTTGAAGTGGTTTATTAAGTTTTGAACTAGTCTTGAACCTTAAACATTGATTTTTCAACAATAGAAATAGGTGCTGTCCATTTTTGTGAAATCTGGAAAACTTGGAAACTCTTGAGCTATTTTGGCCTTCATATTCAGAAAGTTATTTCAAAAACGAAACCGTGGTCGCCGAAATGAGTAAAAACCGACTTATAACGAAGGAGATATGATTTTTCAATGTTTGACGACGAAAAACTAAATTCTGAAAATTTAGTTGCTGATCGCCGAGATTCAAAGGACAAAACAAGGCATTAGACTTGATCTAGACGACCCGACCTACTGAGATTATGTTATTTCATGTTAATACAAATCCGTGAATATAAAGAACGTAGCAAACGAGCTTATAACGACCGAGATATACACGTTTGAAGCCGATGATCCATAAAACTATTTGACAGCATTATATAGAAAATAAAGTCTAGTATAGAAACTAGTATTTTTACAAGTCGCTAAGTTGATGGCCGATTTTCTATATGATCGAGGCGCGTTTGATCACAAGTCAAATGAAACGACATTAAGATTATGTTGCAAGGTTTTCAAAAACGTCGAGTTTAATCACTAACACTTAACGTACAATATTTCACGACTAATTTTACGAGGTCATTTTGGACATATTTTCACAAGTAATGAAAAGTGTTATTTTTGCGACGAAAACATTATATTTACCGATAGAACACCAAACGATGATCGTAGAGTATCTTTTCAACATATTTACACGGAAAGTAGTTTATAACTTAACGAGACGTCAAAAATATATTTTTCGACGATAAACGTTATTTTCAAAATTAACGAGTGGTATCGTTAACATACGTATTTGCATGTGTTGCATTGTATCATTACTTACATTAGATCACATCATTCATGATAGGTCGCGGTTAGAGACCGAGCTTCATTTCATCATATCCATCATTGACATTGTTGCTATATCATACCAGGTGAGCTTTCATAGCCCCGTTTTAAATTTATTATTTGATTTCTAAATTCTCGGGGGAGGATACATTGCACCATTTTTCATACGGACCAAAGTATCAACTCATTACATTGCTTAAGTTACATCATTTGCCCAGATTAAAGTCCCTTTTATTATCATGAACCGTTAATTGTGAGCAAGCGAGAGTGAGTGAATAGATCTATTGAGGGTGACTCCTCTGTTCGGGTTGGTAGCGCCAACTAGTCATACGAACGCATTTGATTTCTATCATATCAGAGTGACTGGAAAAACACTCAGTTGGGGCAGTTCATTTCAGTCTAGCTTCGGGGTCATGAGCTTAAGAGCTAATGTATCATTTTTATGTGGCATTTTGCCATACACTTTATACTTGTGGTTTCCGTATAACATTTCATTTACATAAACCTATGAACTCACCAACATTATTGTTGACCATTTTTAGCAATGTATTTTCAGGTAATTAAGGTATCGCATGTTGGCTTGCATAAGGACATGCATGGAGTCGCGGAGTCGACGCGTCTCACTTTATATTTTATGCACTTATCTATCATTTGAATTGCATGAACTTGATTTCTGAAAACTTATTTCACCTTTTGGGACCAATTTTTATAAACTCTGAATTTTTTAAATAATCAAACAATGTATTTTCTAAACGACACTTTAGGTCGTTCAATATAACTTACTGTGGTGCTATGATCAGTCACGCCCTTGAATGCTTCATTCCGCTGCAAGTCACGTAATTTGGGGGTGTGACAGATTGGTACCAGAGCAAAGGTTATAGCGAACTAGGTTGTCCATAATACCCTAGACTATAACTACACCATCGTAGCATCTCATCATTATAGCATAAGTGCATATTCACTACATGCGATTTCATACATATGTCATTTCATCATAACCCACATTATGTATATGGTTATTTACTTTTATTTCACATCGATTGTAACAGAGATGTCTTCAGACTCGCACCCTATTGTTATCTCGTCGGACTCTGAGTCAGCTGAGATTTCCTCACTACCCTACATCATACTAGAGTCAGTTACATCATCCCCAATACCCACTATCATTTTGTCATCCTTGGAACCTACTCCACAGTCATCACCCGTGATGTCAGAGGCTGAGACAGAACCCTTCGAGGAGGGGGAAGTCGCGCCTACACCACCTGTGTCGCCACTGATTCGTCGTGGGCCTGCAGTTGTTCCAGTTATCCAGCCAGGAGAGTTTATACCCTATGGTCAGATTTACCGACTATATCCAGATGGACCGCGCATGAAGCGCACTGCTGCTAAGCGGGTTTGCCGTCCTATGGTCAGATCATTAGCTGCTTTTGTATCCCTACCACCACCATCATCACTTACTTCATCCCATCAATTCCGACGCCGCTTGACAGCGAGGAGGAGTGTGGCATTCAGTACACCATCACCATTATCACCATTACCATCCCTATCATCATTGTCACCATCCTTACCAGACTGTACTCCAGATGATGCACCATCAGCACCAGTTCATCACAGGGATCCTACTCCTATGTCCGACCTACAGCTCAAGAAGCGGGCACGGCTCGATATCCCATCACCAGACACTTCAGAGACATCAGAGGATGCACCACCCAGCAGGTTCGAGGTTGGTGAGAGCTCGAGGGCTGCTGCTGATAGACTACTTACTGCTGCTACACTTGACCCACGACTAGACAATCTACAGGGACAGATTGACAAGGCAGTAGGTTATGTGGAGGAGATGCCAGTGAGCCAGATTGAGGCTATAGAGGAGGAGGTCGAGGGATTAGTCTTGGGGAGAGTTGCTATAGATGTTTCATATCAGGGATTGGAGGCCCGACTGCTAGAGAGTTCCGAGCGTATTACCCAGTTGAGGCAGGAGATGCCTGAGTTATTTGATAGGGCACAGATGTCTCAGGAGGAGCACCACCGTCAGGCCGGTGAGTTAGCTTCAGTTCAGGCAAGGATTTCTACATCAGAGAGTAGGGAGACCGATCTTCAGCTTCGAGTTCAGCACTTAGAGGAGATTGTTGTTGCTATGACTAGAGATCTCCAGAGGATTAGCCGTAGGCTAGGTGGAGCACCAGGAGGAGGTGCCTAGTGTTAGACTTTTATCATGTAGCTTGTACATTATTATCCTAGTCCCGGGGTGTGGAACATAGTTTAGAACTTGTTGTCTTTTACTTGTAGTACAACCAAATATATCAAGTATGACTCTACCATGCAGGATTTTCCTTGTGCTATTTTATGATATCGGTCTGCGTTAACCAAAATTTTCATGTATTATATTCATGTCGTTGTGATTATACTTATGATATTTCGTGATTATTTCTCATTGTGATTCATTGTATTTATACATGTTGTGGTTGAATTTATACATGTTGTGGTTATATATACATGTTGTAGTTGTATATATTGTGTATGATGATCATTTCTGTTGTGAGTTCTCATTGTGTTATCTTTTGTGATTGTAAAGAATCATGCCACCCAAAAGAGCCACTACTGCTATGACACCAGCCGAGATCAGGAAGTTTGTTGCCGACAGTATAGAGGCAGCATTGGTTACAAAAAGAGCTGTCATAGCTGCAGCTGCTGCTGAAGCCGCTTCGCGGGCTGAAACCGCGGAAGCTGCAGGAACAAATACTAATGGTACTAATGGACGTAAATGTACGTACACGGATTTCAAAAGTGGAGATCCACCAAAGTTCAAGGGCACTAAAGGGGCCACTGCCATGATTCGTTGGTTCAAGAAGATTGAGTCTGTGTTTCTCTTATGCAACTGTGCAGAGGAGTACAAAGTGAAGTTTGCTACTAGTACGCTTTTTGAGGAAGCTATGTTGTGGTAGAATTCGTATGCAAAACCCATGGGAATGTAAAACGCTCAAAAGCTTTCGTGGAAAGAGTTCAAGAAATTGCTGACAAAGAAGTTTTGTCCACGAACTGAGGTGAAGAAAATGGAAATAGAGTTTTATGAGCTAGTGACAGCAGGAAATGATATCTAGACATATACCGAAGGTTTCAGGATTGGCAGCAATATGTCCTACAATGGTTCCGGATACTGAGAAGTTGATTGAAAATTTCATTGGTGGACTACCTAACAACATCCGTAGAGATGTGATTTCTTTTGACCCGCAAACATTGGATGAGGCAATCAGGATGTCTCAGAAACTCATGGCTCAGATAGTGAAGAAAGAAACTACTTCAAACAACAACAACAGGAACACCAACAGTAACTGTAACTACAACATCTGTAACTCCAACAACAACTACCGAAACAACAACAATAACAATAACATAAACAATTCCAATAATAACAACAACAACAACAAAAACAACAACAAAAGGCATTGGGACAACTATCAAAGTAGCAATGCTACTCAACCACCACCCAAGAGACAAGAAACTGCAAAGGCCTATGTTGCAGGCCAAGCTGAGAAAAGAGGTTACAATGGTATCTTGCCCAAGTGCAACAAATGTCAAAGCCCCTACAACCCTGGAAATTGTCCGAATCCGCGTGGGAATTGTAAAAAAGTTGGTCATTCGACCAGAGTTTGTAAAGCTCCATTTGTGACTGATAATCAGAAACCCCCAGTAACATGCTTTGGTTATGGAGAAGTCGGACACTTCAAGAGTAACTGTCCGAAGGGAAAGAGTCAGAAGACTGGAAACCAAGGTGGCACAGCAAGGGGAAGAGTTTATGTCCTTGGAGGTGAAGATGTCAGGGAGGACCCGAATGTTGTTACGGGTACGTTCCTCGTCAATAACCGTTATGCATCCATTTTATTTGATTCAGGAGCCGATAGAAGTTTTGTTTCTACAGCATTTGCACCATTACTCAACATTGAACCAACCACATTAGACACTCCTTATCACATCGAAATAGCTAACGGTTCTTTAGTTGGCACCGATACGATCATTCGTGGTTGCACTCTCAATTTTCTAAACCATCTATTCAATATAGATCTCATGCCCGTAGAACTTGGAAGTTACGACATCGTTATCGGTATGGATTGGTTATCCTGACACCAAGCAAGAATCATTTGTGATGAAAAAGTTGTTCATCTTACTTACGATGGTGAAACATTGGTCATTCGTGGAGAACGAAGTGGAACCAGTCTCAGTATCATATCATGCATCAAAAGTGAGAAGTACAGAAAGAAAGGTTGCTATGCATTCTTGGCTCACATCACAGAAAAGAAGTCGGATGAGAAACGACTTGAAGATGTATCAACTGTTAAAGATTTTCCCGAAGTCTTTCCAGAAGAGTTTCCTGGATTACCACCTACTCGCCAAGTAGAATTTCATATTGATTTAGTGCCAGGAGTTGCACCAGTTGCGCGAGCACCTTATCGAATTGCACCTTCAGAAATGCAAGAGTTGTCGAACCAATTGCAAGAACTCTTAGACAAAGGATTCATTAGGCCGAGTTCCTCGCCTTGGGGAGCATCGGTCTTGTTTGTGAAGAAGAAAGATGGATCTTTTAGAATGTGTATCGACTATCGAGAGTTAAACAAGTTAACGGTGAAGAATCGTTATCCACTTCCCAGGATCGATGATTTGTTTGATCAGTAGCAAGGTTCTAGTTTCTACTCCAAGATCGACTTGAGATCAGGTTACCATTAGCTTAGAGTTCGGGAGGAGGACATCCCGAAGACAGCATTTAGAACTCGGTATGGTCATTATGAGTTTCAGGTATTGCCGTTCGGACTGACAAACGCACCAGCTGTGTTCATGGACCTCATGAACAGGGTGTGCAAGCCATATCTGGATAAGTTTGTGATTGTATTCATTGACGATATCTTGATTTACTCAAAGAGTGAAGAAGAGCATAGAGAACACCTCAGAACAATCTTAGAACTGCTCAAGAGAGAGAAACTGTACGCCAAATTTTTGAAGTGTGATTTTTGGATTCGCAGAGTACAATTTCTTGGTCATGTCATTGATAGTCAGGGACTACAGGTTGATCCAGCAAAGATTGAGGCAGTTAAAGATTGGGCAACACCAAAGACTCCTACAGAAATTCGTCAATTCTTAGGACTTGCCAAATATTACATAAGGTTCATTGAAGGGTTTTCTAAGATAGCTAAACCATTGACCAAGTTGACACAAAAGAATCAAAAGTACGAATGGGGAAAGAAACAGGAGTCTGCTTTTCAGTTATTGAAGTAGAAGCTTTGCAGCGCGCCGATTTTGGCACTACCAGAAGGGATTGAAAACTTCATGGTATATTGTGATGCATCACATAAAGGACTGGGAGCAGTGTTAATGCAGAACGAGAAAGTGATAGCTTATGTATCTCAACAGCTTAAGAAGCATGAGAAGAATTACACTACTCACGACTTAGAGTTGGGTGCAGTGGTTTTCGCACTCAAGATTTGGAGGCACTACCTTTATGGTACAAAGTGTGTAGTGTTCACAGACCACAAGAGCTTACAGTATATACTTGATCAGAAGGAACTCAATATGAGGCAGCGTCGTTGGTTGGAATTGCTTAGTGATTACGACTGTGAGATCAGATATCACCCAGGAAAAGCCAATGTTGTGGCAGATGCACTCAGTCAGAAAGAACGACTCAAGCCTTTGAGAGTCAGATCATTGGGAATGACGATCATTTCCCCTTTACCATCAAAAATTCTCGAGGCTCAGGTAGAAGCACTCAAGGAAGAAAACCTACCAAGTGAGACACTTAAAGGGATGCAAGATAATGCAAACGGTTTAGTAAGGAAATCAGACGGAACATTATGCTTCAAGGATAGAAGCTGGATACCTCTCTATGGTGGAATACGAGAGTTGATCATGCACGAGTCGCATAAGTCGAAGTACTCCATTCACCCAGGTTCTGATAAGATGTATCAGGATCTCAAGAAGCTTTATTGGTGGCCGAATATGAAAGTAGAGATAGCTACGTATGTCAGCAAATGTCTTACTTGTGCTAAAGTAAAATCCGAGTACCAGAAACCATCAGGATTACTTCAACAACCGGAAATTCCACAGTGGAAATGGGAACGCATTACAATGGACTTCGTCACTAAACTTCCCAAGACAACAGGCGGTTACGATGCTATTTGGGTAATCGTTGATCGTCTCACCAAATCAGCCCATTTCATTCCAATCAAAGAGACTTATTCCATGGATCAGCTCACCAGACTTTACGTCAAGGAAATAGTCTCAAGGCACGGTGCACCAATTTCCATCATTTCCGACAGAGATAGTCGCTTTACTTCAAACTTCTGGCAATCATTGCAAGATTCATTTGGGACTAAATTAGACATGAGCACTGCCTATCATCCTCAGACTGATGGTCAGAGCGAGAGAACGATTCAGACATTGGAAGACATGCTCAGGTCGTATGTGATTGATTTTGGAAATGGTTGGGCTAACCATTTTCCATTGATCGAGTTCTCTTACAATAACAGTTATCACTCGAGCATAAAGGCAGCACCATTCGAGGCACTCTATGGTCGAAAGTGCCGGTCCCCAGTTTGTTGGGCCAAAGTTGGTGATGTACAACTTACTGGTCTAGAGTTGGTTCGAGAAACAACAGAAAAGATAATCCAGATTAGAGAAAGACTCCAAACAGCTAGAAGCCGACAGAAAAGTTACGCCGATGTTCGACGCAAACCATTAGAATTTCAGGTTGGAGATAAAGTCATGTTGAAAGTCTCGCCTTGGAAGGGCGTGATACGATCCGGGAAACGCTAGAAGTTAAACCCGAGATACATAGGGCCATATAAGATTCTTGAGAGAATTGGTCCGGTAGCATACAGACTGGAGCTTCCGTCGGAGCTCAGCAGTGTACATAACACGTTTCATGTCTCAAACCTCAAGAAATGTCTTTCAGACGAAACGCTCGTCATCCCATTAGAAGAAGTTCAACTCGATGATAAGCTTAACTTTGTGGAAGAACCAGCAGAAATCATGGACCGTGAGGTCAAACGGTTGAAGCAAAGTCGAATTCCTATCGTGAAAGTTCGCTGGAATTCTCGTAGAGGTCCTGAGTTTACTTGGGAACGGGAAGACCAGATACCGCTCAAATACCCACATCTTTTCACCGCGTCCACTCCAGAGACCAACACCAGCTGAATTCAGGGACGGAATTCCATTTAGGGTGGGCAACTGTCACAAATCACAATTTCAGGTCATTTTCCAAACCTCGACAATTTACTATTCACATGATTACTATTCATTATTTACTATTCACCGATTACTATTTACCATTTCACTATTCATCATTTTCGAAGTAAGTTTGAGAATTTGAGAAGTCGTCAAAAATTTTACTATTCACAAAATACTATTCATTCCCGGAGGGAAACTTCCATTCATGATCATCAATCATCATTTCGTAAACTAGATTTACGGGTATTCAAATACGCGTAACCAGTATGGTTTAGCTGTGTATTCATGCATCATCAGTAAGGACACAACATATAGACTAGAGTAGTCTACATATCATCAGTAACATCATTATCATATTAGGTCATGCACGGATTTGTGAGATTTTCATTAACGTATGTTCATTTATTTATTAAACGTTACCACTCAGACATTACTACTAACATTATACCCGACACTCCCGACTACGATCCTAATATATTTTCATGCCAATTATAATGATATAAAGATTATATTATTACTTTACCCGGTGTTTTTAAATCAATTGCTATATTTTCTGTCAGGAGCTTATAACTCCGTCGGTTTGCGATATTTCAACCCGATAATTACTCTAACACTCGATTCTTGCAAGAAATATGATTTTACAATTTTTACAACTTCGTCGTATTATATTTTACCTCATCACGATTTATTTCTAGTTAACTCGGTACCCGTTAACACCTAATGTATACATTAAACTAAACTAATTCTAATTAAATGGAGACACAAGCTTTAATTAACATCAAATTCATCCCTTTTTTCCACATGTGCCGCCCCCCCCCCCCCCCTAGCCCTCTATTTCTCATTAGCACTTGATTAGAACACAAAAACCATTAATGCTTCAAGTAAACTTAAACTTGATTTAATTTCCATTTCACTTCATTCTTGCAAATTCACTAGCAAAATAAGCTCCATATTCTCTATTTTTCTTCCTCTTTGTTCGGCCAAACCAAGATCACCAAGAACAATCCATCATTTTTTGAAGATCAAGTTACAAACAAGTCTCATTTACACTCCTTATTAGGATTTTGTGATAAAAGCCCTAGGTTTCTTACATAGTTCTCATCAAATCATCTCAAGTATTCAAGTAAGCTTCAAGATCATCTTTCTAATCTTTTCATACTTTCATTTGATTAATTTTCAAGTTATATTATTAACTAGACATGCAAATATACATGTTAAACATACCACTTGTTACACATTCTCTTTTTAAACATAGATCTATGGATTTTTAGTATGATCATCACAAGATCCACCATTTTTAGTGATGTTTAGGAGCCCATTACACCCTAAGAAGGTGTATGGTAAGATTAGATAGGTTGTGGTGTTGATTTGAAGTGGTTTGATTAAGTTTTGAACTAGTCTTGAACCTTAATTGATTTTTCAACAATAGAAATAGGTGCGGTCCATTTTTGTGAAATCTGGAAAACTCAGAAACTTTTGAGCTATTTTGGCCATCAAATTTAGAAAGGTCTTTCAAAAACGAAACCGTGGCCGCCGAAATTAGTAAAAACTGACTTATAACGAAGGAGATATGATTTTTCAAAGTTTGACGACGAAAAACTAAATTCTGAAAATTTAGTTGCTGATCGCCTAGATTCAAAGGACAAAACTAGGCATTAGACTTAATCTAGATGACCCTAACTACTGAGATTATGTTAGTTCATGTTAATACGAATCCATGGATATAAAGAACGTTGCAAAAGAGCTTATAACGACCGAGATATACACGTTTGAAGCCGACGATCCATAAAACTATTTGACAGCATTATATAGAAAATAAAGTCTAGTATAGAAACTAGTATTTTTACAAGTCGCTAAGTTGATAGCCGATTTTCTATATGATCGAGGTGCGTTTGATCACAAGTCAAATGAAACGACATTAAGATTATGTTGCAAGGTTTTCAAAAACGTCAAGTTTAATCACTAACACTTAACGTACAATATTTCACGACTAGTTTTACGAGGTCATTTTGGACATATTTTCACAAGTAATGAAAAGTGTTATTTTTGCGACGAAAACATTATATTTACCGATAGAACACCAAATGAGGATCGTGGAGTATCGTTTCAACATATTTACACGGAAACTAGTTTATAACTTAACGAGACGTCAAAAATGTATTTTTCGACGATAAACGTTATTTTCAAAATTAACGAGTGGTATCCTTAACATACGTATTTGCATGTGTTGCATTGTATCATTACTGATCATATCATTCATGATAGGTCGCGGTTAGAGACCGAGCTTCATTTCATCATTGACATTATTGCTATATCATACCAGGTGAGCTTTCATAGCCCCGTTTTGAATTTATTATTTGATTTCTAAATTCTCGGGGGAGGATACATTGCACCATTTTTCATACGGACCAAAGTATCAACTCATTATATTGCTTAAGTTACATCATTTTCCCAGATTAAAGTCCCCTTTTTTATCATGAACCGTTAATTGTGAGCAAGCGAGAGTGAGTGAATAGATCTATTGAGGGTAACTCCTCCGTTCGGGTTGGTAGCGCCAACTAGTCATACGAACGCATTTGATTTCTATCATATCAGAGTAACTGCCAAAACACTCAGTTGGGGCATTTCATTTTAGTCTAGCTTCGGGGTCATGAGCTTAAGAGCTAATGCATAATTTGTCTGTGGCATTTTGTCATACACTTGATACTTTTGGTTTCCGTATAACATTTCATATTCATAAACCTATGAACTCACCAACATTATTGTTGATCATTTTTAGCAATGTATTTTCAGGTAATAAGGTATCACATGTTGGCTTGCATAAGGACATGCATGGAGTCGCGGAGTCGACGCGTCTCACTTTATATTTTATGCACTTATCTATCGTTTGAATTGCATGAACTTGATTTCTGAAAACTTGTTTCACCTTTTGGGACCAATTTTTGTAAACTCTTAATGTTTTAAATAATCAAATGATGTATTTTCTAAACGACACTTTAGGTTGTCGGAATTGGACTTGGGTTTGTGTTGTCGGAATTGGACTTGGTTGTGTTGTCGGAATTGGACTTGGTTTTCGGAATTGGATATGTGTTATTGGAATTGGGTTTGTGTTGTCGGAATTGGACTTGGTTGTCGGAATTGGACTTTGTTATCGGAATTGGGTTTGTGTTGTCGGAATTGGACTAGGTTGTCGAAATTGGGCTTGGTTGTTGGAATTGGGTTTGTATTATCGGAATTGGACTTGGTTGTCGGAATTGGACTTGAGTTATCGGAATTGGGTTTGATTGTGTTATCGGAATTTTGTTATCGGATATTCATCCGTGCTAAAGTATATATATAATATCAGACGGATATGCGTGATACAAGGGAAATGACAAATCAACCTTTTAGGAAAAAGGTTAACTTACAAAACCCGTGAATACGATATGTGTGATACCGGGCAAGTGATTACCCGGGTCGTGTCCCAGCGAGGTGTGAATCGAGGATTTCGTTATCGGTTAGGAATTAAAGTGCTTGAAGATTAGATTTTGGATTTTTGAGTTTTTAACTTCTACTAAAGATATGAAAAATAAATTTACAAAGAAAAAATTAAACGTAAATCAATTACACTAAAAAACGTGAGTCGGGAAATCTAAAAACGAGCTTAAAAACTAAAATATTTGAAAATTAACCCTACAAGTACAAATTTATTTTTCCTAAGTCCTAAATTATAAAAGAAAATTTTAGAAAAAAGAATTATATTTTTTTGACTTTTATATTTTTTATTATGAATTAAAAACAGTTTTAAAAAGAAAAATATATAAAAAATACTAAAACTAATCTGAAAATTGTGAAAATTTTTTTGAACTATCTTTATGGGAAAACAATCCTAGGAAAAATACCCAAGAGGTCCCAGCTTATCCCAATAAGCTGGAAATAAGCTAAAAAGCTCGGATAAGCTAAAAGGGAAAAGTGTGTTAAGAATAAACTTGTGCAACTCCTAACTGAAAAAGATCCAAGGGCGGATGGTTTGTGAGTTGGGTAACCAGGGTTCGAACCCTGGTTTTGTCTTTTTTCTTTTTATTTTATTTTTGACTTTTTCTGATTAAAACTCAACTAAGACAAACCAATAAGCAACTTTATAACCAAAAGTATTTTTAGGAATCACAGATAAGCTAAGAAATAAGCTGAAATGACAGAACAGTTGCAATAAAAAGGAAATAAGAAAAAAATGTATGAACTGATGAACTACATAAGCTACTACAAGCTAACTATGAATTGAAAATAAGCTAACTTGTGATAAACTAGATCCAAATCAGCAACTATTCTCAAGACAAGCTGTTCTCAAAAGTAAATAAGCACAATCCAACTTAATAAGCTAAATATGAGACTGCTGATTGCTCAGGGCAACATCAGTCAATCCTAGGCAAGTTTGGGCTAATTTTTAAGCACTTATACAACCACTAAACACCACAAAAGCTGATGAAACTTAAAGCTAACCTACCAAGGATCACATACACCCAAAAATCAGACCATGAGAACTTATCTGTTGCTTAAAAATAAGCTGAACAAAAGCTTAGTCAACACAAATCAACACTGATGAGTGTTAATTTGTGTTGATCAGGCAAATTTTGAGCTTAAAATAAGCACTTAAAAACTGAGCAACATCCACAAAGCCAGAGGAAACTTGAAATTCATACACTGACCTACTCAGGAACCAAAATTCAGGCCTAGAATAGCTTATTAGCTGCTTAAAATTAAGCTAGTAAATGGCTCAGACAGCACAAAGTGAACACTGATGACTCAGTGTTCAGTTTGTGTGATGGGGCTATTTGTGAGCTTATTTTTAAGCTCCATTAAGCTGGTAAAAGGCCTAGAATATGGAAACACTTAAGGATCAAACTACTAACTAATTAATAAAAATCAAACACCATTGTCCACAATTAAGCATCTAGATCAGCACAAGAAAAATATGCAGACATGAAATGTGGTTCTGAGCAGACTGATATGGAATTTTTTTGTCAAAGGCTATTCAATTCCCCTGAGATTATTCAAACTATTGCATATAGACTTGCACATTATATTGAAATCAGAAATATCAAAACAATCACAAAAATAGCTTATTGCTGAGATAAGCTATTGTGATCAGAAATGCCCCTAAGAATTCCACAGTGGACTCTAAGCCTCAAGACCTTTCAAATTGGCTAAAGACTTCACACTAACAACTTATTTTACCAAAATTGAGGATGATCAAACTTCACAAATTGACAAATGAACAGTACACAAGGTATTAGACCCAAATATGGCTTATGCCAAACAGTCCTTATAAAGACTGTTTTGGATATTAAAACTAGATTGGACCTATTTAAGCCATGAACTTGTAAGTGCAATGATTAACTTACTTAGTTTACACCTAATTAACAACTTTCTAACAGGAAATAAGCATAAATTAAGCTGAGCTAGATTTTAGCTATTTTGGATTTTTTTAGCTTTTAATGTAGAAACTAGTTTAAACACTAACACCTTATCTAATTAACATACCTTAACATCACAAAGACACAATAAGCACAGAAAAGCAGAATAAATACCAAAATAACAATGGTACAGTGAAGTTAAAGAAAATAAAGAGATATAACCTTGGGCTCTAGCTAAACAAGAGCACCAAATAAATGGCAGCTACAAGCTCTAGCTTGTTTTACAACAAGCTAGTAAAGTCCATCTTGCCATTCCACAACTGGCAACTTCCATAAGCTTTCCAACAATTGATGAGGTAAAAACTGAGTTTTATGACTTTTTGGTAATTTTGTAACTAAGTTAGACTTCTTAAATACTTTAGTAAGCTTATATAAGCTTATAAGAACAATTAACAAGCTTTTTCAAACACTGAATTTCTTAATTCGGATCAACAGTGATTACAAAAATTTCATTAACCTTAGAACATATTACAATACTGGATAATTAGAGACGAATCAAACTTAAAATTACTTATATTGATACTGAAAAGCTTAAATTGATGATAATTAAAAACTTAAATAAAAATACGACTAACACTAAATTTCTACATGCCTTGAAAGGCTACAAAAGGACCCTATTTATACTATTTTTGAGCTGGGATTTCTTTCTTGACTTCTTCTGACCATATCTCAACCATTAGATTGCCATCAATTGATCTCAGCCTTTGATTCCTAGTTTTGGCGCCAAAACTGAGATAGTGGATTACCCACTTGGTACTGGTAACTTGAGGGGGGGGGGGGAAGAAGCATTAAATGCTTTTTGGACTGGGTAGGTGGAGTGTAGTAGGAGGGTGAGGGGGAAGGTTGGTTTGTCAGGAATGAGCATGGTGGGTGATGGTGGTTTCTGGTTTTAGTACTTGGCGGCAAAGATGGTGGTTTTGACTAAGTCAAATCTGGTTTAACTAAATAAAACAGGTTGGGGTGATTGGGCTTGGTTTGGTGGCCTGGGTTTATTTTTTTGTGTTGGGTTTTTATTTGTTTGTTTTAGATTTAAGGGATAGCTAAGGATAGAATTTAGCATTAGGTTAAAGTTTAGGGACCAATTTTGCCAAGTTCTGAAAATCCAAGTACCAAACTTGTCATTCGTGCAAAAATAATTCCAAGGGCCAATCTTGACAACTGGAACATAAATGTGGTCCAAACTCGTAAATTCCTTTCCCGGCTTCGGCTTTTCATGACTTTCCAATCTTGTGCTCGGTTTTTGCATGTTTTGCCTCGTTTTCAATCCTTTTGTACCTGAAACACATAAAAACACAAACCAAGGATATCTGCAGTAATAGTTGGTGTATTTGGCCGTTTTTGTGTCTTTTATGGGTGTAAAATGATGAGTATTTACACACTCATCAATCCCCCATACTAAGCTATTGCTAGTCCCTAGCAATCCGATCATATGAAGTAATGAAAGGAACCAAGTATACCCCGTTTCGACTTTTTATTTAATGCGAGAAATTTAAACTAGAACAAAATAGATAACATGCTTGATTTTCAAAAATGGTATCATGGAACGGGATTTACACAAAATGGGTGTCTCCAGGGAATTTATATCGTCATACTCTTTTTATACTCCCAACTAAGCTTAAACTCAATGTGCAAATGTTTTTGTAAAATGCTAACACTACTTATACTAATAATCTATGTAAGCCGAGACTTAACTTTTCACTCCCATATTTATTCAAGTTAGGTGACTGTGCTTGATTTTCAAAATTTTGATCACAAAAATCGACTTTTTTATAAGACTTTGACTAATACTAGTTGAAAGATAGATTTAAAATTCACAACAAGCAAGTTTCAAAACTTTATTATATTTTGCAATATCATTCCATTTTATTTTATTTTTTTTCTTTTCATTTTTTCTTTTTTTTTTTTTTTTTTTTTTTTTTTTTTTTTTTTTTTTTTTTTTTTTTACTTGTGCAACATAAACTAACGGAGTTTCACGGGAACCAAGACCTTACACCTTTTGGAATAAAGGATCCAAGGGCCGTTACAACGGAGAGTTCCAAGACCTTAACGCCTTTCAGAATTAAAGGTCCAAGGGCCGGTGTAAGAGGGTAGCCAACACCTAAACGCCTTCAAGAAATAAGGATCCAAGGGCCGATCTTGAACCTTAGCTTTTTAGCACATTTATTTATTACTTAACTTTTTGCAAGTTTCAAGCAACGTCTCACTTTCATTTTGCATTATTCTGACATATGCTTGTTCCAAAGTTTAAATAAAGCCTTGAATTAGTATTTTTCAAAATCGTATGAAAAAATGATTTTGTATGTTCAAACGTTTGAAAATAAGCACTTATTAAGTCAGATTAGTTATCTCCTGGGAGGAAAAGCCATAGATTACTTATATAAGCTCTAAAGAAAACCAACTATTCTACGCTTAGCATTTTCATTTGCACATATCATAAAACCTTAGTCTAACCGTTAAGGAAGCAGCCAGATCAACACTCTAGCAGAGTCGGGATTCCCTTTGTTCTAACCTAATCAAGACTAAACACTTCTTATTTATTGCAATTTCTTATCTAAAAACGACAAAAATTTTAAAATTTTTGGCCAAAAACGGGGGTACTAGGGACTAGAAGGTACACATGTGACAAAATTCGAGAGAATTCCCCCCCCCCCCACACTTAGAATTGAATATTGCCCTCAATATTCAAAGTACCGGCTATTATGCCGACGCTTAGAACGTAAAAAGGTAATACTAATAGCCAAGTGTGGAACAGAAATCTCCATTTTTCACAAAAAAGGTTGAAAAGATATCCATAGATAAACGTTAGTAAAAAGATCGGATATTGGGCGGCTGGATTGAAAAACAGGCGCATCAATCATCACGATCTCAGGGAAACCTGAAAATAAGAGCAAACAACACACAAAAGCAAAGCATAGTAGAGGAATTTAGAAAATAGAGAGAAGTCAGAAACATGGGTTGTCACCCGTGTGGTGCTAATGTTTTTGTTAACCGAGTCACTAGCTTGACTCGACCTCGAATTCATTGGTTCATGGGGAAGCAAGTGGAAGAAACAATCTCCATTGGACTTTCATTCAATGTGTTTGGATAAACATTTGAACATAAGAAAGTTCCACACCGACGAGATACCCACGGTATTTTAATAGTAGAAACTATAAGGGACGATACCGGGGTCAAAGATGGTGTCCTCATTCCCGTAGGAGAAAAGGGAAAGAGAAATCACACCATATGTGATGAAGAGAAGCAAGATTTTTATGATTATCAGAAAAAACTCTTCATCATCAAAGGCCATATCGTCTTCAACGGGAGGGGGGGGGGGGTCGGGATGAAATCTTCAAGAACCAAATCCTTATGATCAATAACATCTCCCCACACACTAGAGTCATTCTCAATCTTGAAATAAAAATGATCAAATTCCGGCAGAGAGAGTTCACCGGAGAACTCTTCAAAGATAACCGGATCATTTTTATCAAAGAGAAACGAGTCATACTCGGGAAGAGAGATATAAGTATGAGAAGTGGTACTGCCACTACTCGTCTCTTCCAACAGATTGATATCAAAAGAAAAGGCTTCATAAGCCGGGAGAGAAAAATCAGAATGAGAAGTGGGATTGCCACTACTCTCTTCAGCCTTGTCAAAGATAAAACTCTCATATTCGGGAACAAGATCCTCAAGCTCATGCTCCAAAGGATCTGACGGCTTATCTTCAACAATAACTTCCTTCAGGGGGAGAAAAAATAACGGTTCATCAAATATAATTTTTTCTAATAAAGGAGCATCTCCCCCCGGATCACCATCGGGCTCAACAATTTCCTGCGAAATTGGAGCATCAAATGAGAACACCTCGAGCTCTTCCATAGAGATATCACTTCTCTCAATCGGAGGAGAAGGATGGGAAGAGTCGGAAACAATCTCAATATGACAAACCGATTCCGGAGATGGGACAAGTGGTGTGCTCTTAGAGCTAGCAATTTTCACCACTTCCGTTGTGGTCTCCGATTCTTGTTCATCGTAATCAAAAACACTCTTTACTTCCCCAGCACATTTCTCAAACCATTTGCTTGTGCCAGGGGTAATTTTCATTGCTTTGAGCTCAGCACGTTTGTTTGAAGTACTCTTAACCTCGAATCTTGAAAGTATCGAATCACTTCTTTTGGAAGCAATTACGAGATCAGATTTTTGATTCACCGTAGCAACATTGCATTTGGTTAGAGGTTTAGAGTCTTGATTTATGTTAAACGTGACTTCTTCATTTTCAACACGAATGGTTAACTCTTCAGCATATACATCAATGAGAGCACGACTCGTTCTTAAGAAAGCCCTCCCCAGAATGAGTGGAACTCGAGGATCGGCATCAAAGTCTACCACAACAAAATCAGTGGGAAAGTGGAACTTTCCTACTTTCACAACGACATCCTCATCTATTCCAAGTGGATGAGTTATAGTACGGTCCGCTAGCTCGAGTGTCATGCAAGTATCGGTAAGCTTCGGAAGAGATAATTTCTTCCATATCGAGAGTGGCATAAGGTTAATGCTTGCGCCAAGATCGGCCAAGGCGGAGCACTGAACCATCCCCGAGAAATCACATGGGATTAAAAACTTTCCGGGGTCTCCGAGCTTTTCGGGAAGCTTCTTGAGGATAACCGCCGAGCATTGCTCGTTAAGTGGGGTTTTTGCCATCTCGGACAACTTATCTTTGTTGCTTAGCAAACTTTTGAGTGTAGATGCAAACTTGGGCATAAGAACGAGAGCATCTGCGAAGCGTATGTCAAAGTGCAATTCATTGAAGATTTTAAAAAATTTCTCCATTTGTTGATTTGTTTTATCATGGAGCTTTTGTTCATTAAGCCTTGAAGGATATGGAATTGAAGGCTTAGGATTGGTCTTCGGAACATCGGGTTCCGGAATTGGAGTTTGGACGACCGGAGGTTGGACGTGTGCGGTACTTCGTGGGCTTGAGAAATGCACCTTGTCCGTTGTCACCTCGGTATCTCGATTCACTTCCCCCGGTGGAGGGGGCATAGGAGTCGAGGGTCCATTATGCGTCTTACCACTTCGAGTGGTGACGGCTTTCAACTCACCCTTCGGGTTTGGAATGGTATTACTCGGAAGAGTTCCCGAAGTTGAAGGTTGATTCAATTGACACATGAGGCTAGCAAACATGTTCTCAATTTTACTTTGAGATTGCTCAATTTTATGATTTGTTGTTCTAAGTTCGTTTTTGAGCTCATGACCTTGTTTTGTTATTGAGGTTTGAAAATCATTTTTCAAAGTGGTGATTTGATTTTTCATTGACCTCATGTTGGCCTCATTTGACTTGATGTAATTTGCAAGTTCATTTGAGGAACCAATGGGGGCTTGGTAATTAGAAGCTTGAAAGCCTTGATTGAAATTACCCCCTTGGATTGGATATTGATTTACCGGGGCTTGAAATTGGTTTCGAACATCTTGCCCTCTCAGTTGGTTTTGATTGAATCTATTTGGATTGTTGGGTTGAGAAAATCCGGGTGGTCCACTTTGATTACTAACACGATAGTTCGGGTCAATTTGAGGACGGTATTGGTTACCTCCTTGGTTGTAAGCCCCGGCTACCGCATTAACTTCAAATCGACTACCATTGATGGCAGTACAATTGTAGTATGCATGAGGACCACCACAAGTGACACAAGTTTCTTCCACCGCTTTGACTTGAGTGGGTGAAGAAGTTTGTGGGGAAGATAGTTTCTTTTGCTTGGAAAGAACCAAAGCTTGAATAACATCCGTGAGTTTTTCAATCTTAGCATTGGTGCTAGAAGTACTCACGTGAGATGAAGAAGGAGAAGCACTACTAACTTGGGAAACAACCGGTTTGCTTCGTGTAGTGCGGACCTTGGACTTATTCTCGATGATGGTTAATGCATCTTTCGTAGTCCGATTCAAGAGATTGCCACCGGCGGCGGCATTAAGAGAATCTTGGTCCATTTGGTTCAAACCATTATAGAAGGTACCGAGTTGATGTAACTCGGAGAAACCATGGTGAGGACATTTGCGAAGTAATTCTTTAAAACGATCCCACGCTTCACTAAAGGATTCATCAAATTTTTGAGTGAATTTGATGATTTCATTTTTAAGGCTTGTGGTTTTAGACGGGGGAAAGAATTCGTTCACAAATTTCGACACTAAATCTTCCCATGTTTCAATAGAACGAGGGGGTTGTTTTTCGAGCCAAATCCGGGCTGCCCCCTCGAGAGAAAAAGGAAAAAGAAGAAGTTTGATAGCTTCTTGAGGAACATTTCGGTATTTGATGGTAGAGGTGATCTTATTAAACCATCGAATGTGGGAATGAGGATCGTCCCTCTCAAATCCGAAATATTGACTTGAAGTTACCAAGTTTAGCAACCCCGTTTTAAGCTCAAAGCTATCGGCAACGATTGCCGGAACAACGATAGCATCTCTGTAACCCTCGGTGGGTGCTTGGAGAAGCTCCGACATGGTGCGTTCTTCCGCCATTGTGACAATGGGAGGAACGGGAATAGCACAAATCTCGGGTTCGGCTATTGAGGCGGAATGCCTACGATTATGTCTCCGATTACGTCTTCTCAGGGTATGCACGAATTCACGTAAAGGACTTGTTGACGGAGAAGAACGAGTGCGCATGCACTAAAAACAATTCAATTAAAACAAGACCGAGGCAAAACACAAGTGAACTTAAACCTTAAATCAAACAAGCGTACGGTAGCTCTTTTAAAGAAAAACGCACAGGGTGGCGGAGGAGCAAAGGTGGGCAATAAATGCTCTTAAAAACCCGCTCCTTTCGGTTTGCAATTTAATGTCAAGACCTCCTAGAACCTCCGTTATAGTTTGTTAATCAATCAAAGGTGAGCCGAATTCGCAAGCGACACAAAGGCAACTTTTATATCTTTTGTTTGGGAACTTAATATGATAATACTCCAAGTTGAGGAATATTATATTGAGATTGCTTTTATCTTTTATTTTACACAACAAAACGGAAAACGTTTTTGTATTTTCATTTTTATACGATAATATATATACAAAAGAAAAAGAAAAATATTTTTGTATTTTATGGGGTTTATGGAAAACGGGAATTTCACAAGGAAGGATCTCAAGTCACTAATCGTTAAAACCTTTAACAATATTGTCGCAACACAACCTCCCCGGCAGCGGCGCCAAAATTTGATCCATGCTAAAGTATATATATAATATCAGACGGATATGCGTGATACAAGGGAAATGACAAATCAACCTTTTAGGAAAAAGGTTAACTTACAAAACCCGTGAATACGATATGTGTGATACCGGGCAAGTGATTACCCGGGTCGTGTCCCAGCGAGGTGTGAATCGAGGATTTCGTTATCGGTTAGGAATTAAAGTGCTTGAAGATTGGATTTTGGATTTTTGAGTTTTTAACTTCTACTAAAGATATGAAAAATAAATTTACAAATAAAAAATTAAACGTAAATCAATTACACTAAAAACGTGAGTCGGGAAATCTAAAAACGAGCTTAAAAACTAAAATATTTGAAAATTAACCCTACAAGTACAAATTTATTTTTCCTAAATCCTAAGTTATAAAAGAAAATTTTAGAAAAAAGAATTATATTTTTTTGACTTTTATATTTTTTATTATGAATTAAAAACAGTTTTAAAAAGAAAAATATATAAAAAATACTAAAACTAATTTGAAAATTATGAAAATTTTTCTGAACTATCTTTATGGGAAAACAATCATAGGAAAAATACCCAAGAGGTCCCAGCTTATCCCAATAAGCTGGAAATAAGCTAAAAAGCTCAAAAAAGCTAAAAGGGAAAAGTGTGTTAAGAATAAACTTGTGCAACTCCTAACTGAAAAAGACCCAAGGGCGGATGGTTTGTGTGTGGGTTTGTGAGTTGGGTAACCAGGGTTCGAACCCTGGTTTTGTCTTTTTTCTTTTTATTTTATTTTTGACTTTTTCTGATTAAAACTCAACTAAGACAAACCAATAAGCAACTTTATAACCAAAAGTATTTTTAGGAATCACAGATAAGCTAAGAAATAAGCTGAAATGATAGACCAGTTGCAATAAATAGGAAATAAGAAAAAAATGTATGAACTGATGAACTACATAAGCTACTACAAGCTAACTATGAATTGAAAATAAGCTAACTTGTGATAAACTAGATCCAAATCAGCAACTATTCTCAGGATAAGCTGTTCTCAAAAGTAAATAAGCACAATCCAACTTAATAAGCTAAATATGAGACTGCTGATTGCTCAGGGCAACATCAGTCAATCCTAGGCAAGTTTGGGCTAATTTTTAAGCACTTATACAACCACTAAACACCACAAAAGCTGATGAAACTTAAAGCTAACCTACCAAGGATCACATACACCCCAAAATCAGACCATGAGAACTTATCTGTTGCTTAAAAATAAGCTGAACAAAAGCTCAGTCGACACAAATCAACACTGATGAATCAGTGTTAATTTGTGTTGATCAGGCAAATTTTGAGCTTAAAATAAGCACTTAAAAACTGAGCAACATCCACAAAGCCAGAGGAAACTTGAAATTCATACACTTACCTACTCAGGAACCAAAATTCAGGCCTAGAATAGCTTATTAGCTGCTTAAAATTAAGCTAGTAAATGGCTCAGACAGCACAAAGTGAACACTGATGACTCAGTGTTCAGTTTGTGAGATGGGGCTATTTGTGAGCTTATTTTTAAGCTCCATTAAGCTGGTAAAAGGCCTAGAATATGGAAACACTTAAGGATCAAACTACTAACTAACTAACTAATTAATAAAAATCAAACACCATTGTCCACAATTAAGCATCTAGATCAGCACAAGAAAAATATACAGACATGAAATGTGGTTCTGAGCAGACTGATATGGAATTTTTTTGTCAAAGGCTATTCAATTCCCCTGAGATTATTCAAACTATTGCATATAGACTTACACATTAATTGAAATCAGAAATATCAAAACAATCACAAAAATAGCTTATTGCTGAGATAAGCTATTGTGATCAGAAATGCCCCTAAGAATTCCACAGTGGACTCTAAGCCTCAAGACCTTTGAAATTGGCTAAAGACTTCACACTAACAATTTATTTTACCAAAATTGAGGATGATCAAACTTCACAAATTGACAAATGAACAGTACACAAGGTATTAGACCCAAATATGGCTTATGCCAAACAGTCCTTATAAAGACTGTTTTGGATATTAAAACTAGATTGGACCTATTTAAGCCATGAACTTGTAAGTGCAATGATTAACTTACTTAGTTTACACCTAATTAACAACTTTCTAACAGGAAATAAGCATAAATTAAGCTGAGCTAGATTTTAGCTATTTTGGATTTTTTTTAGCTTTTAATGTAGAAACTAGTTTAAACACTAACACCTTATCTAATTAACATACCTTAACATCACAAAGACACAATAAGCACAGAAAAGCAGAATAAATACCAAAATAACAATGGTACAGTGAAGTTAAAGAAAATAAAGAGATATAACCTTGGGCTCTAGCTAAACAAGAGCACCAAATAAATGGCAGCTACAAGCTCTAGCTTGTTTTACAACAAGCTAGTAAAGTCCATCTTGCCATTCCACAACTGGCAACTTCCATAAGCTTTCCACAATTGATGAGGTAAAAACTGAGTTTTATGACTTTTTGGTAATTTTGTAACTAAGTTAGACTTCTTAAATACTTTAGTAAGCTTATATAAGCTTATAAGAACAATTAACAAGCTTTTTCAAACACTGAATTTCTTAATTCGGATCAACAGTGATTACAAAAATTTCATTAACCTTAGAACATATTACAATACTGGATAATTAGAGACGAATCAAACTTAAAATTACTTATATTGATACTGAAAAGCTTAAATTGATGATAATTAAAAACTTAAATAAAAATACGACTAACACTAAATTTCTACATGCCTTGAAAGGCTACAAAAGGACCCTATTTATACTATTTTTGAGCTGGGATTTCTTTCTTGACTTCTTCTGACCATATCTCAACCATTAGATTGCCATCAATTGATCTCAGCCTTTGATTCCTAGTTTTGGCGCCAAAACTGAGATAGTGGATTACCCACTTGGTACTGGTAACTTGAGGGGGGGGGGAAGAAGCATTAAATGCTTTTTGGACTGGGTAGGTGGAGTGTAGTAGGAGGGTGAGGGGGAAGGTTGGTTTGTCAGGAATGAGCATGGTGGGTGATGGTGGTTTCTGGTTTTAGTACTTGGCGGCAAAGATGGTGGTTTTGACTAAGTCAAATCTGGTTTAACTAAATAAAACAGGTTGGGGTGATTGGGCTTGGTTTGGTGGCCTGGGTTTATTTTTTTGTGTTGGGTTTTTATTTGTTTGTTTTGGATTTAAGGGATAGCTAAGGATAGAATTTAGCATTAGGTTAAAGTTTAGGGACCAATTTTGCCAAGTTCTGAAAATTCAAGTACCAAACTTTTCATTCGTGCAAAAATAATTCCAAGGGCCAATCTTGACAACTGGAACATAAATGTGGTCCAAACTCGTAAATTCCTTTCCTGGCTTCGGCTTTTTATGACTTTCCAATCTTGTGCTCGGTTTTTGCCTGTTTTTCCTCGTTTTCAATCCTTTTGTACCTGAAACATATAAAAACACAAATCAAGAATATCTGCAGTAATATTTTGTGTATTTGGCCGTTTTTATGTCTTTTATGGGTTAAAAATGATGAGTATTTACACACTCATCAAATATGTATTTTCAGAATTGTGTTATCGGAATTGGACTATATACTAATCCTCATCACAACAAAAACAACAAAAAACGAGTACAACTAATACGAAACAACAAAACTTCTATCTAATCCTATAACTCACGAACACAACTACAAATCTATACATCAAATCCAGACTATCCTATATCTCCAACTCACATCAAACTGCAACCATCAACAATGAAACCTAAACTCTAGACACTACCAAACCCTTCACCTTCTCTCGACTACAACAACAAACGCGCATCAACAATAGCAATCAAAACTCAAAACAAAAAAGAAAAAACAAGTCACAATATCTCAGATTTAAAACGTGCTTTCATAATCTTAATCGATTCACAAGTTTTTTATTCATCACAGATCCTTGAGAAGCACATGCCTCTATTTAATATTAGAACCCTTTCAAAGAAAATAACGAAACAAATTCGTTTCATTATTTCTTTTGTTCGTTGAACGAAAAAGAAAAGAACCAATCAACAAGAAACGTACAAGAAAAGAAACCATCGATCTCAGATCATCTCAGTTTATCATCAAAGATTCATTCAAAGTAATTAAACCTCAAGAGATTATCATCATAGATCGTTGTCAAAGCATACCTTCTATCTTTAATATTCGAATCTTATAAAGAAAGAACAAAAAACCTAACTGTTTTCATTCGATTTAAACCATAAAGAAAACAAAACCATACCTACCTTGGATCTTTATAAGAATCTTGAAGCCAAGAAACACAGTGAGATTCATAGGTGTTATCAAAGAAAAGGGAATAAGATTCATGAGTGTGTTTGTGGTTCGGATTTAATCTAAACAAGGGACGATCGGTGTTAATTTTTTGTGGACAAGAAAGATAAGCGGAGCAGTTTGTGTGTACAAAAGTGTAACTGCGTTTTTTAAGAGGAGTGATATTAGGGTTATCAAAATATTAGGGCATAGTGTGTTTAAGTTAGGATTATATAGTCCAAGAGATTAGGGTTATAACAATTGGGGATTAGGGCAATGTGATTACAGTTGGTGTTGGATTGGGCTTCATCAGTTATAAAATAATAATCTGGATTTGGGCTTCCGATTCTAAGTCCGAATTTCAGTAATTATTTGGTATTTTATTGAAATTTTTGGCATTAATTTGGACAACGGTTTTGATTGAGCTTTAATTATCCGAGATTAATTTTAATTTTGGGTGACATTTTTCGGGTTTGTTGAATATAACTACCTTGCTAGTTATTGAAAAACAAAAATCACTTCTTTATCGTCTACAAGATCCGTATTCATTTCACACGTTCAAAATGTCTTTTCTCACTAATTTCTTTTCATCAACTGATATGGATCCTCTTGTTCAATTCTGTGCTCCATATCCTTAGACTGAGAAGATGACGACTGAAACTGAGAAAATATTGACTGAGACTGAGAAGTTGTGGACTGAAAATGTAACACCCCCAAATTTAATAATCGCGGTAGCATACGGGTCATGGGGTGCTAATGGAATTGGAAATCACGACACAAGGTAAATAAAGAACGAAATACATACTCCGTTTAAATATATTAATTCAAGAGTAATAGAGTTTACAACAGAGATTCATGTTAAGAAAAATAAGCCCATTAATTTTAGTGGTATCGAATTTCACAGTCATAATCGTTGAGCAATTCTAGCCAATGGTGTTGTCTCCTATTGAGCTCCTTTTGGTCAAGGATATGATGCATGCTTTTGTGGTCGGTGTAAACTACACACTTGGTGCCATAGAGATAATGTGTCCAGATTCTAAGTGCAAACACTACTGATCCCAGTTCCAAGTCGTGTGTTGTATAATTCTTTTTGTGGGTTTTCAGTTGTCGAGAGGAATAGGCTATCACCTTCTCTCGATGCATCAAGACGGCTCCTAACCCTTTGTGTGAGGCATCGCAGTAAACTACAAAGTCTTCACTGCCTTCAGGTAGGGTTAAGATAGGTGCGCTGTACAACATATCCTTAAGGAGTTGGAAGGCTTCCTCCGCTTTATCTCCCCAGTCTAACCTTACGTTCTTCTGAGTTAGCTTAGTCAAAGGCTTTGCTATCTTTGAGAACCCCTCAATAAACCTTCTGTAGTATCCTACAAGTCCTAAGAATTGGCGTATTTCAGTGGGAGTTGTGGGTGTCACCCAATCCTTTATCGACTTGATCTTTGCAGGATCCACATGAATGCCTTAACTATCAATCACGTGGCCTAGAAATTGAACGGTTGGTATCCAAAACTCGCACTTGGAAAACTTAGCATACAACTCCTCTTTCTTCAGTAGTTCTAGGATTAGCCTAAGGTGTTCCTCGTGTTCCTTCTCACTCTTGGAGTATATCAGGATGTCATCGATGAAGACGGTCACGAAATGGTCTAATTACGGCTTGCACACCGGATTCATAAGATCCATGAATACTGTTGGTGCGTTGGTTAAGCCAAAAGGCATAACCTGAAACTCGTAGTGACCGTAACAAGTTCTGAATGCAGTTTTCGGGATATCGTCTTCCCGAACTTGAAGTTGGTGGAAACCGGATCTCAAGTTGATTTTCGAGAAAACACACGAACTTTGGAGTTGATCGAATAAGTCATCGATCCTTGGGAGTGGGTATCGGTTTTTGATGGTTAATTTGTTGAGCTCCCGGTATTCGATGCACATTCTGAAAGATCCATCTTTCTTGTTGACAAATAAAACTGGAGCTCCCCAAGGTGTCTGATAGCTCCAGGAACTCGGTCTGATGAATCCTGTCTCGGAGAGTTCCGAAAATTGGAGCTCCCCAAGGTGTCTGATAGCTCCTGTAGTTCCTTCGGAGCTAATCGGTAAGGTGCTCGTGCCACGAGTGCGGCACCAGGCACTAGGTCGATTCGAAACTTGACCTGTCGGGTTGGCGGGAGTCCAGGTAAGTCTTCAGGGAAGACCTCCGAAAAGTCTATTACGATGGGTACATCTTCCAAACGTTTTCTCTCCGGCTCCTTCTCTTTCTTTTCGGTGACTTGTGCTACAAAGAGATAGCATCCTTTCTCGAGGTATTTCTGGAACTTTGTACAAGAGATTACGTTTAGTCTCGACGCGTTTATTCTGTCACCTTCGACGATTAGAACTTCGTTCCCATAAGGCAGTCGAACGATTTTCTGGTCGCAAATAATGGTGGCATGATATTTCTACAACCAATCCATCCCAATAATAACGTCAAAACTACCCAATTCTACTGGCATGAGATCGATGCTGAATGGGTAATTTAACAGATTTAAAGTACAGCCTCTTACGATAGTGTCTACCCTTTCTACTTTCCCATTAGCTAACTCCACGTTATATATGTTTTCTAGAGTGGTCGGGGCAATACCAAGTAGTGGACTAAATGCTGTTGAAACAAAACTCCCATCTGCTCCCGTATCAAACAATATGATTCCACTTTGCCCATTGCATAGACCCTCCCGTGGGCTCCTCAATCATTTCCTCGATTTCTTTGCGGCACAACAGCTCCTGGGTTTCTGCCATCTCCTTGATTCCTTTGGTTACCCTGATTACCCTGGTAACCTCTGTTTCCACCATTTCCCTGATTCTTGGGCTTTTGGCATTCACTTCGGTAATGCCCTTTCTCACCACAACCAAAACATGTTATCTCAGCCTTTGGGTTGTTTGTTGGTGCAACTTGTGCTGTTGCAAGGGGTCTCGCTTTGCAATCACGGGTCATATGTCCTATCTTTTGACATTTGTGGCATCTGACCATGCACTGACCCTTATGATGCAACTTGCAACGATTACACAATGGTAAGTTCCCTGCGTAGACCTTCTTCTCCGTTGGTCCCGCAGCATACACCTTAGCATCCTCCTGTCTTTTAGTTGGGTGGTGGCTGTTGTTTTGGGAGTGATCATCCCATTTCCTCTTGTTAGTCACACCCGCTTTAACCGAATCCACGATCACCTGGTCCATTAATTTGTTGGCCACTTCCATGGTTTCATGGAGATCAACAGCCTTGTAGGTAGTGACATTACCCTTGATGGATGGGGGAAATCCGCCAATGTACCTTTCCAGTAGACGGGTTTCAGTCTGGACCATATCAGGGCATAGCAAAGCAAGCTCTTGGAAACGTTGATTATACACAGCCATGTTGGTACCCTGCACTTTGAGGTTCCAAAACTCAACCTCCAACTTCTTAACTTCATTGCGAGGGCAATACTTCTTGAGTACCATCTCCTTGAAGTTCTCCCATGACATTGCGTAAGTAGTTTCATAGCCAGCCGATTTCAGATAATTGTTCCACCAGGTTAAGGCAGCATCCAGGAAGGTAAATGATGCGAACTTAACCCTGTCTTCTTCCGAACAACTACATATTTTAAATACAGTCTCCAACTTTTCAATCCATCGGACTAAAACAATTGCCCCCTCGGTTCCTCCAAAACCTCCAGTCATGATCTTCTGAAAGTCTTGGTAAGTACAACCACGAGTGTTGTTGTTTGTTGGTCTTGAATTTCCCAACATCAGTTGTTGAGTTGTTTGATGTAACCAGTGCTGCTGCCACCCGTTCCTCTACCAATTGATCAAGCATTGTTCAGTTCACAGGTGGAGCCGCTGTAGTAGCCTTAGCTGGGCTTGGGTTAGCTGGTTGCGCACAAGTAGTTCTGTTTTTCATTCTCTTTGGAGGCATTTTGTTGTATCACAACAAAAAGATAGAGCTAATTGAGATTCGGAGAGTTTGTTATCGCACAGTGTATAATCACCATAGGTAAAGTATATGAATAAGATCAACTATAGAGAAAATGACACAATAGAGTAATCAACCAAGCTTGTTATAGATTAGGATCAATACATGTTCACAAAATTACAAGCTCAAAATACACAAGAGAATAGTACAAGTTTCGAATACAGACGAAAGAATACAACTGCCACTAACTGATGACTACTCAGTTTAGTAGAAATACATCACAGCTACTAAAAGCTAAAATCAATCACGCCCAAGGCGTAGCTACTCCAACTCTGCTGCCATCCGTGCTACAGTAGACTCCAAACGTCCTACGGTAGAATCCAACTGTGCAATGCGTCTCCTCGACGCCAAAACCTCCCTACGGTCCTCCTGCTCTGACCTCATAACTTTGGCAATCACTGACTCCAACTCATGCATCCTGTATCAATTGGTCCACTATGCATCCCAAGCTCTCGCCTGATCCCTACCAATGTCATCCATCCTCTAATGTACGCCTGCAAGCTCTCTACCAATTCTCTCATCATGTCTCCCAAATCTCTCCAGCTGGTCTGACTGAACATCTAGTAGACTCGCCTGTGCTCCCAACTGGATCAAGAACCTCGTAACATCATCCTCTTCCTCCTCCGCCATTGGTGAAACAGTGGGTGGAGGGGAAGCTGGTATCAATGGGGATGCCGGCACAAAAGATGGTGAGGATGGCTTATACATGGGACTGTCAACAGGAGGTTGGGTGCTGTGAATGCACTCGATGTCTCTCCATATTTCACCATTGATCTCAGAAGTAGCAGGAACATCCAAAGCCTCTTCTCTAGCACGTAACATAGCTGCTCTCTGTTCCAATCCAAGAGGTGTATCCATGTCTCCACCTATCAACTGAGTAGCCCTAGAACTCTACCCTATCTCAAATGTACTCGGCACCTCCTCCATAATTGCCTTCCCATGTCGCGGCTCAGCTGATATAGTCTCCTCAGGTGTAGGATCTGCCACTGGCTTCTCTTCTGGATCCTCCTCCGGCTCTTCCTCTGGGTCCTCCTCCGACTCTTCCTCATCCCCAGCTAAATATGAGTAATCGGCCCTCCTGAGCCTCTGACGGAATGGTGACTGATCAGGAGATGAAGCAGGTGAAAGGGATAGGGGAATGGTAGAGGTACCCATGTAAATGGCTCGGGTCCTCTTTTGAGGTGAGGATGGTAGGTCTGAGTACCGCAGTCGATGTCTTGGGACGCGCATACGGGTGGTGCGACGAACAGGGAGAGTGTGAACATATGAGGTAGGTTGTATGGTAGGATCGGTAATAGAGGTAAGTTGGGCAGGAATATGATCAGTAATGGGTGTGGATGTAGGCAGTGCTAAGGTAGGTGTGGGCTCAATAAGATCTGGGTCTGGTGCATGGTGAGCCTGTAGCACCTGCATGTAAGGGTCATCTGAGCCCGGCGAGATCGGAGAAATGTTGTGGGAAGACATAGTCTGTGACAAAAACGGTATATGTGTGTAAGTATATCAAAAATACTCGTACTAAATAGTGTAAGTTAAGTATGTATAAATATACATATAATACTTATAGTACATGTAGTTATGTAGAATAAATAATAAAGCATAACATATAGTTAAGACAAGTAAACAGAAAGTAAAATGGCAAGCAAGGCAAGTGGCGGTCATAGGGACTTGTTTTTGTAAAAAGCGGTTATAGTTTAGGGTTTATATGTACCTAGTTCTCTTTAACCTAGGCTCTGATGACAATCTGTAACACCCCCAAATTTAATAATCGCAGAAGCATACGGGTCATGGGGTGCTACTTGAATTGGAAATCACGACACAAGGTAAATAAAGAACGGAATACATACTCCGTTTAAATATATTAATTCAAGAGTAATAGAGTTTACAATAGAGATTCATGTTCAGAAAAATAAGCCCATTAGTTTTAGTGGTCCTATACAAAACAAGTCATAGTTATGTTCGCCAACACTTTAGGAAAAGGGCTATGACCCTTGCCTTGCCAATACCTTGCCATAATCAGTCAAATTAAGCACCTGAGAAAAATATGCTAAAAGTCAGCAAAAGGCTAGTGAGTTCATAGGTTTAAATTACAACAGTAAACAATAGGTTTGGACCAATAGTTTTGTGTATGATCATTACAACTCATATAATGTCAGAAAAAATAGTCTATCGCGCTAGCTCTAAGTTCATGCAACTGAGGCTCGACAGTTCAGTGCGCTACTATATAGCACATATATATAATAATCAGGGGCCCATAGCGAGTGTTTAACCCAATACACTCATATTCCGACTTGGTATACGCTCGCATTGACCCGTCTGGCCAATCGAATGGGGGAGTCACCCCAATAGATCTATTTATAACAATCGCGCTTCCCAATGGGAACTAACGGTTCATGAAGGTGGGCATAACAGTGGGTCAAAGGGCTTAGGCTAACTACACAATAGTTTTGAGAAAATAAACAGTAGTGTGGTCCATAAAGTGTTTTGCATGTTTCTCACCCTATAGTTGTAAAACAAATATAAGTAAAGTGGGGTTATAAACTCACCTCAATAGAGTAAACAGTGAATGCAGTGAATCAGAGAGTGTACGATACCAACACGCGACCTGGATTAGTAAGGCATGTTTTAGTTCACAGACTAAGTTAAGTCTCCACGAAATTTAATTCAAAAGTTTTTAAGTGTTTACGTTGTTGTTGCTTGTATGGCAGCATTTAAGTTTAAAACAAGTTTCTAAGTATTTGTGGGTATTGGCTCTTGGAAGTGCATAAGTGTATGACAATAAAAATGTTAGGAATATAAATATTCACATGAAAGACTCGGTCACCCCGAGTATGGATTAGCATTAAGTAGCTAATCATATTAGTTTAGATATCGTTTCACCATGGAGTCGGGTCGGGTCTTTACCCACTGTCAGCTCGGTCCATAGCCTACTAGAGGCGTGTTTATGTTGTGTATAAATAGCCCTTCCCACCCATGGGAAGGGTTGGACCTTTCATTTGCTATCAAGCTAATACATTCACTTTCTCTTTCTAAAGGCTCCCACATTCTCATTTCCTCTCTCTAGAAATTCGACCTAAACATCAATTTATACTTGTGTTATGATTATGAATATGTTACAATTGGTATCAAGAGCCATGGTTAGGTTAGATTGATTGTATGTGCTCGAATTTGTAGCTCATAGTTGGCTGTTTTTCCTTTTTCTTTTGGTTCGAATAGAAAAGGAACAAAACTCAAGTTTTGAGCTTTGTTTGTGGTTAGGATCGTTGTGTGATTGTACCTTTGTGTTTAGAATAGTTATTATAGCTTACCTTGATTACTAGATTGCATATCTTATCAATTTATAGGTGTTTTTTAGCTAAGTCGAGACTTTAAAGTCTAGTTTCTAGGTAGCGGTTTGATCTATTCTTGACTGCGATTTGGTAATTCTTTGTTGTGATTTGAGTTGGATAGGGTAAGAAATTGTTGCGATTTGGGTTTGTTCGGATCTGCGATTTGGTTTATTAACAAAAAGGGAAAAAGAAAAAATCGCAAAAAAGTGACGTGTTTGTCTGGTTGTGAGTTGCGATTTGATATTGGGATTTGAGCCTGCGATTTGAGCTTGCGACTTGAGCCTGCGATTTGAGCCTCCAATTTGAGTTAGTTGCGATTTGTGTCTCTGCGATTTGAGTCTCTGCGATTTGAAGCATCTGCGATTTGCTCAAGTCTTGCGGTTTGAAAATTGTTGCGATTTGAGGACTTGCGATTTGAAGAACTGCGTTTTGGAGTCTGCGATTTGGGGCGTTGCGAGTTGCCTTCTGCGATTTGCTCATTGAGATTTGCTCAAACCAAAACGTTAACTCAATCACAACTTAACTAAACAACAATACATCTAATTTAACCAACCTGCATCCCTACCATACAATCACTAATCCTTTAACCGATCCAACAACTTTCATCATAACACATTCAAGTAATCAAATCACGGTTTATTCTTGATTTTTGTAAAATCCCGCGAAAGAATCTATTTCTCGGTTTAAATCATAGAATTGTAAAATCCCGTGCAAGTTTACATCATGGCAAGCACTTCTTCTGATGACATTCAAGCTGCCGGGTCCGATACCCGCCCTCCTATGCTTGATAGGACGGATTATGAATCATGGGCACAAAGAATACGACTTTATTGCTTGGGAAAAGAGAATGGTGTTAACATTCTTAAATCCATTGATGAAGGACCTTTTCAAATGGGCACCACTAGAGATGCTGTCACTACCGCTGAGGATGGAACTGTCACTCTTGGAATCGACAGGCCACGTACTTACAACGATCTTAATTATGACGCAGACATTAGAGCTTCTAACATTGTGATTCAAGGACTTCCCAAAGACGTTTACAAGCTTATAAACTTCAACACTGAAGCCAAAGCCATTTGGGACAATGTTAAAATGCTTCTGGCTGGATCTGAACTGACCAAAGAAGATCGTGAATCTCAGTTGTATGATGAGTTTGAGCACTTCAAGATGAATCCTGGAGAAAACATCACTGACTATTATGTGAGATTTCACAAGCTTGTGAATGACATGAGGATCATCAGGATGACAATGCCAAACATCCAACTCAACTCTAAGTTTGTGAACAACATGTCACCCGAGTGGGATAGATTTGTCACTGCCGTGAAGCTCAACAAAGGATTGAGAGAGACTAATTATGAGCAGCTGTATGCCTACTTACAACAACATGAAAACATCACTGACTATTATGTGAGATTTCACAAGCTTGTGAATGACATGAAGATCATCAGGATGACAATGCCAAACATCCAACTCAACTCTAAGTTTGTGAACAACATGTCACCCGAGTGGGACAGATTTGTCACTGCCGTGAAGCTCAACAAAGGATTGAGAGAGACTAATTATGAGCAGTTGTATGCCTACTTACAACAACATGAAAAACATGCTGTCTATGATCGTCAATTGAGGGAAAAACTCAATCCAACAACTTCTAATGATCCACTTGCATTTGTCTCAAATGTTCAGCCGTTCAATCAATCCTCACTTGATCAAGTTTATCACCATCCTTCTTCATCACAGAATCAGACACCATTTGTCCAATCATCTTTGCACCCACCATCTGCTGTGAACACCCAACTGGACCCAGGATACTCTCATACGAACAAGATGATTGATAATCTATCCAACCAAGTTTCTTAACTTGTCCAACAGTTCAGAGCAACACTCCCTCAAACCAACAACCAACTACGAACTTCATCAAATCCATGTAATCATGCAACAGTGCAAGATAGAAGGGTTGTGGTTCAGAATGTTCAGGGAAGGCAGAATGTGAATCAAATGAACATTGGTCTGGGTAACATACAAAATAGAGTTGGGATAATGCTAATAAGGGACAGGGAAGGCAAATTAAATGTTACCAATGTGGTGGACTAGGACACATAGCCATGGAATGCACTCAACCAAAGCGTCCACAGAACTCTGACTACTTAAATGATAAGATGTTGTTGATGCAAGCTCAAGAGAATGGAGCAGCTTTGGACAAAGAGGAGTTATTGTTTCTTGCTGGTAATAAGGGGAACACGTTTGATGCTGATATGGATGGTCAACCAGTTCAGGACTTGGCACTAAATGATCCCAACATCTTCCAAGTTTGTTGATATAAATAATGCCTAAACACGTTATTAATATTTTTCGATATCTCTACGTTTTGATAATCACAAAATGTAAAATCATTAATCGGAAAATTATGACGTAAACAAGTATTTAGTTGTAAATATCTATTTCTACAACTCAAATCACTTAAGGTATGAATGAACTAATGCTTAATGCATTATATGATCAAATGAACATTTTCTTAATAACTAGATTTTTTATAAAACATCAAAAACATTTTATATATTTTTGAAAAACATTTTTGGCATTAAATAAAAATGTTTAATCTTTTATAAAAATATGAATTCAAATTTTTAACCAAAATCAGTTAAAATGTTCCAGAAAAACCTTCCCCACAAAAGGACAAAATTGGCCAACGGACAGAAGGGGCGGCCCCCTTAATTTTACTAGGAGGCCCCCTTAATTATTAAGGGGACCGCCCCCGCTCCAGTAGACTTCCAGCTGTCTAATTTTTCTCCTATAAATACCAGTCTTCTCCTGGAATTTTACTCACCTTTTGCACACTAAAACTTTCTGTTCTAAATTGATTCTAAACAATGTAAATCCTTTGATCATATTTTCTTAAGCATTGGTTTCTAAGTGATCCAAGCTTCCACCACCAAAAGTGCAAAAGAAGAACTCTACTTCAACTAGTGAAGAAGTGTTACTACTTACCTCATTCAATTGTGTTGTTGTGTAAAGTGTTGTGTAGTTGTGATAAGTAGATCAAAGTGTAATTACGTAGTGGTGTTGTAAATTAGTTGTGAAGTAGTTGTGAATAAGTAGTTGTGAAGAAGTAGTCGTGAAGTAGTCGTGAAGAAGAAGAAGTCGTGAAGAAGTCGTGAAGCCGTTGTGAAGAAGTCGTGAAGAAGTCGTGATTAAGTCGTGTAGAAGTTGTGTATAAGTTGTGAGATTGGTTCTAGCTACGATTAGGACTCGACATCTAGCTTTGTGTCGTTTAGCCGGTGTAAGCTTAAGTTGTGTAAGGTTTCTCCGCCATAAGGGAGTTTGTTGACATAGTTAAGAAAACTCTTGAGTAGGTGACTCGAGGAGTGGAGTAGGGCAAGGAAGGTGTCCTTGTAGCCGAACCACTATAAATCTTCGTGTTGTGGTTTGATCTTTCCATCTCTCTCTATTATTTCATTATATTTATTTTACTTGCATTACTTATCTATATTTGCTTATATACGTTCATATTGATCAAGAGTTGAATTCACATAAGAAAGAATCGAAGTTTTAAAAAGTAAACAAAAGTTTTCATAAATTAAAAAGATGTAAAACTATTCAACCCGCCTTCTAGTTTTCCACAATTGGTATCAGAGCCAGGTCAAACAAGATTTTTAAAATAAACTGTATTTTAAAACTTGAAACGATCTATGGAATCTGAAAAATATTTAGAAGGGCAATCTATGCAAAGACCACCACTATTTGAAAGTGATGGATTTTTATATTGGAAAAATCGATTCGAAACTTATGTGAAGTCAAAAGATCTAGATCTTTGGCATGTTATTACTAATGGTGATTTTTTACCTATTCAACATAATCTTGAAACTAAAAAGGATGAAATTGTACCTTTTGAAAAACAAAGTGATGATTTAAAAAGAAAACTTTCTAAAAATAATGAGGCTAAAATGGTTATTTATAATGCGCTACCACGTAAAGAATACTAAAGAATCTTTATGTGCGAAACCGCAAAAGAAATTTGGAACTCTTTACTAATAACTCACCAAGGTAATAGTCAAGTCAAAGATAATAAAATAGATCTTCTTGTTCAACAATATGAACAATTCACGATTCCGGAAGAGGAATCAATTGATAATGCATTTGCTAGGTTTAACACAATCATCACAAGTTTAAAGGCACTTGATGAGAGTTTTTCTAGTAAGAATTTTGTCAGGAAATTTCTTAGGGCTCTTCATCCAAAATGGCGGGCTAAAGTTACGGCGATTGAAGAATCAAAGAACTTGTCAACTCTTCAACTTGACGAGTTGATTGGCAACTTGAAAGTCTACGAAGCAATAATCAAGAAAGACTTCGAGATGGTCAAAGGAAAGAAAGAGAAAAGCAAGTCAATCGCGTTGAAAGCTAGGAAAGCATCAAGTGACGAGGATAGCTCAACCACCGAAAGTGATGATGAAGAATATGCCATGGCCGTAAGAGACTTCAAGAAGTTTTTCAAAAGACGAGAAAGATTCGTTAGACAACCACATGACGAAAGGAAAACACTCCAAAGAAACAAAGACGACAAAGGTAGCAAGAGCGAGAGGAAGTGCTTCAAATGCGGTGATCCAAATCATCTCATTGGAAGATGCCCTATGATGTCAAAGGAGCAAAACCAAAAGGCGTTCATTGGAGGAGCATGGAGTGACAGTGAAGAAGACGAGAAAGAAACCACAAAAGAAGAGAAGTGTCTTATGGCTAAGACATCAAGTGAGGTACGTTCCGAAACCGAATACTTTAGTGATGAAAATTTATCATTAGATGAAAAAGACCTAGATAACGAATATAATAGGTTATGTATATTAGGCCAAAAAGTAATGACTAAAAATAAATCACTAAAACACATTAATAATCAATTAGAAAAAGAAATACTAGAATTAAAAATTAAACTACATAACTTAGAAAAGGGAAAAGAAATTCTTGAATGTAAAACATGTCAAGAAACAAAAAATGAAAATGAAATACTTAAGGAGGAAATTTGTAGGCTTAACAAATTCGAAAATAGTAGTAATTCTCTTAGGGAAATAATAAGCATTCAAAGAGTATCAAGTGATAAAACCGGATTAGGATTTAATTCAACTAAGGATTCAAATAGTCAAACTAAAAATGTAAAGTTTGAATGTGAAACTAGTGAGGAAAAACCTTTAGAGTCAAAACCTAAGTATATACTTATAAAAGATAGAAAAATACCCATAGCTAGTGATGAGGAAGTAAAAACCTTTTATAAACCATCCTTAAAAAATGAAGTAAAATACTCTAAACCAAGGTTAAGGTCAAAAACACCTCTACCTAGAAGACCACCTAGTCCTCACCCTCGGCCTAAAACTCCTCAACCTAAAAGAAACCAAAATATACCAAACCGTCATAATAATTGTTACCCAATGTGGAATTACCCAAATCCACCAAGCTACAATCCTTGGGGAATACTTCCACCATATACGCATCCGAGTCAATTGCAAACCATGTTTGGGCCAAACAATTATGGACAAATGAGATCATGGGGACCAAGTGGCTAGATTGCATACTCATCGGGAAAGGCGTTTTCTCTTTCATAATTGACTTTTATAAGTTAATACGCTTTGAAGAACTTGAAGACCACATGTTGAAGACCAAAAGGTACGCCACTTTTTCATGCTCACCATTATATGCGTAGATAAATGAACTAGCCAATTGCATGCCCCATTAATCTTTTATGCTTAGTATGTTAGTTAGTAGATTTTTTCTTATCCATATATACATACCTATACTACTACTTATACATACTATTTATACATACATATATATATATATATATATATATATATATATATATATATATATATATATAATTATATTATATATATACATATAAATATATACGCACATAACCTAGATACGTCATTTGTTGACCATCTAGAACTAAAAGAAATTGTTCGTCCTCGAACCTTTTCTTCCCCCTTTGCCTCTTTTGAACTTTAACGTTCAACACGAAAATCTTCCGTGTCCACTGTTACATAACTCATGGTGATGAAGAGAAGTGAGTTAAGTGGATTAACGTAGAAGTAGCACTTTGACCGTCGAGTCAAATAAACTATGGATGAAACAAACTCCCGTCACCGCCAGCACCTATCTCCGTCATTACCTTATCATTCCTCAAAATCTACTCAACATCCCACACTTACACATAATACTAATATATATATATATATATATATATATATATATATATATATATATATATATATATATATATATATATATATATATATATACGCACATTTCTTCCCAATCCTTAAACCTCCTGTCGACTTGACGTCTTGAGCATTTTGTCCAAAATTATCAAGATTAAGTTTATTAACATAATGTTAATAAAATGTGTCAAGTATTCCTTCTTCGTGCCAATAAACGTATTTTTTATATATTATAAATATATACATATAAATATTTTGCCGTCAGAAACAAAAATCAAGAAATTCTAAAATTTGGCAGGCGGCCCCCTTAATGTTTAAGGGGACCGGCTAGTAAACGGGGGCGGTCCCCTTAATGTTTAAGGGGGCCGGCCTACTGTTGCTGCCAAAACGATTTTTCTCCTTGAAAACTTTGCCAAACACCCCATTTTTCAAACACATTTCACTCCCACTCTGCTGTATACGAACTGCCATCACAAATCCATTATCAAATCACCTTTTCGAGTCAATTTCACAAAGGGCAAACATCTATACATCGATTAGCAACACGTTTAGTAAGTTTTTCTTTATACATTTCATCTAATTTCATTCAATTTTGAGTCTAATCTTAATTAGGTCTTTTGCTAAACTTTTCCAAACTTAAATTTTTATTAAAATTAAGTCTAAGAATGTTGTAATCAAATGCTCCCCATAGGATTAGAATGCTTAATCAACCTAGAAACTAAGTAATTAAAAACCATTGTGTCAAAGTATTGATAAACTAATCATTTTTTTTAAACTAATCACATTGTTGAATTATGCCATAAACACTTGTTAAAACTAATCACATTGGTTTATTACAACTCACTAATCCTAAAAATATATTTTTCGAATCATAAAAAATGTTTTTGTTAAATATAAGAGAATGTTTGGATGAGGAGCTAGAATCATCAAAACATAATCAAAATTAAGTTTATAACTACTTGTCAAAGTTTATAAACATGAAATTAGTTGTTTTAAGTCGTCAAGATACATAATTCATATGTATATTGAAATTTTACTAGTTATCTTCTTATTTAAAGGAGCGTTTGGCACAACATTTTGAAAGAAATTTTTGAGTCAAAATCTAAGTTACTTAAACACTCGTAAGGAATAGCTAGATATACAATCCAATGTTTGTCTAGCCACATTTCAAGGTAGCTTATGACGTATAAAAGAACGTTAGGATATTGTTGATTTCTTGTCATAATATCCCTATAACTATTCTTTAAACATCATAAAATACATTTCAAGCGAGTTAAAAATTAAAACTAAGGAACATTGTAAACTACTTCTTAGGATTTGAGTTTTAGAGTCGAAGTATGTTTACGTTCCACATAAGTAGCATATTTAACATATGCATGTCATTTTCTTATTTTTTTTGTTTGTTGCTATCTTGTATAGGTGAAAATGCCCAAAGTGACAGTTGGCGATGTCTCAAGATCAAAATCATACATTCCAAAAGTTTCCGCCATTCCAGGGATAGCTCCCTCTGTTGCTTGTCTCTATCGTCACATTGAGGATAGAAACATTCATGAGGGGAGAATTGTCCATCCATCGTTCTATGAATCTGACTAGATAGAACGTATGTTTTCCAACGTAAGTCTTGATTGTCTCTACAAAATTAATGAGCCAATCATTCCGCGCTTTGTCCTTGACTTCTATAGTCAAGTGGTATTGCAAACCGATCCCTTTGGCACTATCCTCATATCCTTCATGATTCAACACCAACTCATCACTCTTACTCTTGCTCAATTCGGGCAAATTCTAGGAATTCCCTCCTCCGGTCAAGCTGTCTTCTCAAATGAGTGGGACCTTTCCTCTCTTGAGCTTAATCGACCTCAAGTGGGTCCTTACTACTTCGAGATTCCATCTCCTGAAGAGATTCGTCAATATCTTGGGCTAGTTCGTGGTACGACTAGTCGAAAGATCAAGTCAAAAGATGTTGAAATCTCTGAAAACCAAATCCTTCTCAAAGATCTACTCCGCGACATGAAGAGTTGGGAAGAACTCATTTGTGAGAATGCGTTCGGTACCAGTGGTCACCGTGATCATGTCGCGGAAAGCATAGTCCACATGTTATATTGTATCGTTGCTGAACAACCGTACAATTTGGCATATCTCTTTGTCTACCGTATCATGTCCGCCAAAAACACTCATAATGCAAATCTACCATATGGTATGTTTCTCACTCGTCTCTACAATCATGTCATGGTACACTATCCACATCTTCGGAGTCCAATCTATGAGTCTGTTCAACCGACCCTCAATCCACTTGTTCAAGTCCGTACCCGTCGCCCTCGTAGTGACAAGGGTAAATCTCGTAAGTCAGTCTCGTTTCCACCTCGTGGTTCCACGTCTCATCAAGGTGATGATGATGATGATGATGATGCGGAGGAAGGCACATCACGTGCTAGTACCCCATCACCAAGGACTTTCGTGGAAAATCTACCGGATCTTGATTACACCGAGTATCAAGTTCCTCCTCGTGCTGAAATGACAGACGATCTACTCTTCGAAAGGCAAACCGAGATGCTCAACTCTCAACGTCAAATGCACCATGAAGTACGAGGCGGCTTCAAGTCCATTGGAAAGTCTCTTGGAAAGTTGTTTGGGAAGAAGAAGAAATAAACATATTTGATGAATGTTTAGTTGATTTTTATTAGACACTTATATGTAGTACTACTATCTTGACACTTGTTTGCTATGTCTTTTATTATTATGTTAGTTGATAAACTTATTAGAACCTAGCTACTAGTTTATTTGAAATTATATGACTATGCTTCTAATATAATTGTTTTATGATATTGTTTTAAATGTGCAATTGATAATATTTAATCATTCTTGATGTACATGATCCAAATGGAACTTGCTGCAAAGACACCTTAAAAATAACCTTTTTCTGGAAATTTTTCAAATTTGGTCGCCTGGGAAATCACCAGATGGGCGGCCCCCTTAATTCCTTAGGTGGTCCCCTTAATTTTTAAGGGGGCCGCCCAACAATTAAGGGGACCGGCCATCTGGACAGTAAATTTTACTGTTTCCTTTTGCATCTTGTGACCACTTTTACCTAGCCCCAGCTACCATTACCCTTAATGCACGAACTGGACTTGGAATATTATCACAATACCTCCACAATTTGCCTAAATCAACCACATTTTCACAATATAAAAACCATCCTTACAATTACCTTTCACTCCATCAACCATCACCTTCATCAAACACCCATTGTCATCCACAATCCTATCACCAAAATCCTCCATCTCTAAGCCTTCAAGGAAACAAAGACTTGTTATCATACCACCAAAACAACCTTTCATTGACCTAACCCAAGATGACATCAAAACTCCATCACCACCACCTCAAAATTCATCCCCAAGTGCACCAAATGCACCATCAAAAACACCATCCACCCATGGAGCTTCATCTTCCTCCATTCCATCCACCTCATCCATAAATGACTACATTCACACTCACCTAACATCATCACCAAGAGCATCATCACCACCATCCACTCAAGAACCTTCATACACCCAACTTGCCATTTCCCTATCACCCATCACACCTCTTGATGCTCACTTTTCACCATCACCAACCCCACCACCATTCTTTCCTATACCTTGGGCAATGCTTGAAGCCCATGGTGATAATTGTCTTTGTTGCGTCCATAACCGGACCTTAATCTTTGGTCTTAGAGATGAGATACACTACATGTTTTCATCTCTTGAACACATGATTGCCAACCCACAACCACCACCTCCTCCACCTCCCTCACCCACTACACCACCACCACCTCCATTTTCCCCCAATTAAGCATATGCAATGCTTAAAAATAATTTTTCAAACCCTTCTTGCAAGCAAGCTCCATGGAAGATTATGTTGTCTAGGATGATTATGTAGTTGAACTTATTAGCTAGTGTAGGAATGCTTGTACTCATGTATGGTTGTGTAATTATACCCAACATTTATTTTTATGAATGTCTTTATTTTTCATGCATGCTCATTATTTGTGCTATATATATGCTTGTGCTCCTAACATTTTTTCTCGCAAGCGTTCCATAGCTCGTTTCCTTGGTGCCCCCAAACGAGGGGGAGTACACATCAAGGGGGAGTTTTCGTCCTGACATATTTGGTTCTAAAAATTGTCGGCTTAACCTTTTTGATTCTACAAAAAGGGGGAGAAATAGATGTAAACTCACTAAATACTTGTCTAAAAACTTATTTTTAGATTTAATGAGTTTCGATTTTGTAATCATCAAAAAGGGGGAGATTGTTGATATAAATAATGCCTAAACACGTTATTAATATTTTTCGATATCTCTACGTTTTGATAATCATAAAATGTAAAATCATTAATCGGAAAATTATGACGTAAACAAGTATTTAGTTGTAAATATCTATTTCTACAACTCAAATCACTTAAGGTATGAATGAACTAATGCTTAATGCAATATATGATCAAAGGAACATTTTCTTAATAACTAGATTTTTTATAAAACATCAAAAACATTTTATATATTTTTGAAAAACATTTTTGGCATTAAATAAAATTTTTTAATCTTTTATAAAAATATAAATTCAAATTTTTAACCAAAATCAGTTAAAATGTTCCAGAAAAACCTTCCCCACAAAAGGACAAAATTGGCCAACGGACAGAAGGGGCGGCCCCCTTAATTTTACTAGGCGGCCCCCTTAATTATTAAGGGGACCGCCTCCTATTTAAGGGGACCGCCCCCGCTCCAGTAGACTTCCAGCTGTCCAATTTTTCTCCTATAAATACCAGTCTTCTCCTGGACTTTTACTCATCTTTTGCACACTAAAACTTTCTGTTCTAAATTCATTCTAAACATTGTAAATCCTTTTATCATATTTTCTTAAGCATTGGTTTCTAAGTGATCCAAACTTCCACCACCAAAAGTGCAAAAGAAGAACTCTACTCCAACTAGTGAAGAAGTGTTACTACTTACCTCATTCAATTGTGTTGTTGTGTAAAGTGTTGTGTAGTTGTGATAAGTAGATCAAAGTGTAATTACGTAGTGGTGTTGTAAATTAGTTGTGAAGTAGTTGTGAATAACTAGTTGTGAAGTAGTTGTGAAGAAGTAGTCATGAAGTAGTCGTGAAGAAGAAGAAGTCGTGAAGCAGTTGTGAAGACGTTGTGAAGAAGTCGTGAAGAAGTCGTGTAGAAGTTGTGTATAAGTTGTGAGATTGGTTCTGGCTACGATTAGGACTCGACATCTAGCTTTGTGTCGTTAAGCCGGTGTAAGCTTAAGTTGTGTAAGGTTTCTCCGCCATAAGGGAGTTTGTTGACATAGTGAAGAAAACTCTCGAGTAGGTGACTCGAAGAGTGGAGTAGGGCAAGGAAGGTGTCCTTGTAGCCGAACCACTATAAATCTCCGTGTTGTGGTTTGATCTTTCCATCTCTCTCTATTATTTTATTATATTTATTTTACTTGCATTACTTATCTATATTTGCTTATATACGTTCATATTGATCAAGAGTTGAATTCACATAAGAAAGAATCGAAGTTTTAAAAAGTAAACAAAAGTTTTCATAAATTAAAAAGACGTAAAACTATTCAACCCCCATTCTAGTTTTCCACAAAGTTGATGTCTGTGATGCTTTTGACTCAGACGTTGATGATGAACCCACTGCTCAAACCTTCTTCATGGCTAATCTGTCTTCTACAGTCTCATCACCACAACAATCTGGTCCTTCCAATGCATCTATCATATCTGAGGTACTAAAGCTGTATGACATGTATACCATGGTCGATGAACAGAAGATTCCCAACAAAGTACAACAGACATATGTTGTTGGATCAGATACTGCTGATATGGGAAATAGTAATGTTATCCCATATGTACAATATGTGAATCACAACGACGTGTCTGTTGTACCAAGTAGTGCATCTTCCATTGTTGAGAATACTTGTGAGTTGCATAAGAACACCGTGTTTATCCCTGATGACACCTTGACCACTAGACTTAACATCTATAAAGATCAAGTGGCCATATATGAACAACGTGCAAAATTTGAGCTAACTGAACGTGAGCAGAAAATGGATAGTCAAATGCGCACATTCATAACAGAACGTAATTTAAGGGAATAAACATTGAAAAAGGAGTTATATTCTTTACGAAAACAACTTGATCAAACTGTTAAACAAAAACATGAGATCCAAGAAAGTGTAATTACACTAAAACATGATTTCAAAGAGAAAGAAACAAAACTCTTAAATGATTTTTCCAGATATAAAACGTTAAAGAATAAGATTGAAAACAAGTTTTACGCACAAGACCAGACCAGACAAACTACTCAAATGACTCAAAAGCACAAAAATTTGTGTGATGAACACAGTGAAAAGAATGTAGGTGAACCTAAATCAGCTTTCCTTAGGAGTGCTAAAGTAGCCCAACCTTCCTTATATGATGGAAATGAAATGCTTAAGCCTGGTCATGCCCCCCTGATGTGTCATCATCTGAAGAGACTAATGAGATAGAAGTAATAAATAGAGAAAAATTGGCTGAAAAAATGAAGGATCCCAAATGTATAGCAAATCAAGTCATAATCAAACCCTATGATTACTATGAGGAGAACCGATTAGCTATTTTTGTGCCTCAAACTAAGTTGACCCCAGAACAAATATTTTGGTCCTTAGACTTAGAAAAAAGGAAAGCCAAAGAACTTCAAGCCAAAACTCCACCCTTTAGAAAGATAGCTGCAGCAACGGTGTACCCACCCAATACACCCATGCACTTAGTTCCTTTAACTCTTCCCACAGAATGTAAAACTCTAATTAGCATATATGTTCTTTGTCAACTATTTGCTGATTTCGATAAAACATGTAAGAAGAGAATTACACCCACGGGAATTACTGAAGGGGAAAGGGGCTTTGAACAAACAAAACGGTGCTACTTAACTATGATTATTCCATTTTTTAAACTTCTCAAAGAACATTTTGAGGGCATGCAAAAAACCCTTGAAACTGAATAAAAAGAGATGAAAGAAGTGTTTAAAGATATGGAAAACATAGGGAAACAAAATGCTATTGATCTTAAATGTTGTGAGATTGAAAGAAAGAATATTCTCATCACCAATGAGAATTTGATTGCTAGATGTATTGCACAGGATGTATTTTATACTGCTACTGATTCTGCATTAACTGCTTGTCAATTTCATGAGTTGTCTATTGCATTGAATGTATCCCAGAATCATGTTGTTGAGCTTGAGGGGGAGAATTTAAAATTGCATGAAAAAATCCAAAACGATGACCATGATAACATGATCAGGCATTTTTCAAAACTTAGAGGTTGATAATCTTAATTTGCAATTAAAATATCAACATTTAGAAGAAAGAGCCAAAATCTCAAATGCCAAGACATCTTTGGATGCTCCTGAATTTGATGCATATTTTGAATTAAGCAAACGAGATAAAAAAATTCAAGCTCACACTAACACGATTCGAAAATTGAGGGCCCAAATTGCCCATTTAAAATCGAATAAGAGTGATGTGATTGGCACCCATAAACCATCGTCTCTAGATTCTCAGAATTTTCACTATCAAGATACGATCAATAAATTACAACATGAAAATGATTGGTTTCAAGCTAAAAATTCAAATGTTAAACAGCGTTACAAAGAGTTATATGATTCGATTAAAATCACACGTGATAAAACCAATGAAAAAATAACTTCTTTGCTTAATGAGATTGAGAATCTAAAGACTCAGGTGAAAGGGAAAATGCCAATCATCACCAGTGATAATGTGGTTCCAAAGGTTTCTGCTTGTTGTAAGTATGCAATTGATGTTGTGCCTATTCCGCTTCCCCTTAGGAACAATAGGTCTGCTCATCAAGTATATCTCACTCACCTTAAGGATAGCCTTGATACCCTTCGTGAGATCGTAGAAGAGGATAGGATAGATAAACCACTTGATAGTGCAGTTGTAGATGCCTGCTTCCTCACTAAACGATCTCAGGAACTCTTAGAATACGTGATGAACTCAAATAAGTACATTTTATTATCATCATTTATCCTATTTATTTGACTTGTTTTATTATATTATATATGGGAATCGATACATTAATGTTTACTTTAGTAATTCTCAGGTAAAAACAAGCATTATGTGAAACTTGGCGATTTTGGACTAATTATGGAGCAAAACAAGCGAGATGTCAAAAGTCTACTGAAATCCAGAAGATGCGCCGTATCTCACTCAACAAATATGACGCAATATCATACTTAGATGAATTCGAAGACCATTGCCTGACTTTGAAGAATGTGCCGCATGCAATTCTGTCATGCGCCGCATATGAAACTTTGGTCAAAGAAGAAGATCAAGCTCGTTCTACTCCAGATACGCCGCAATATACTTCTAACATACGGCGTATCACTATCAAGATTTCACCAGTTACAATCCAAGACAGCGAAAGTACATGCGCCGCATACAAAGATCAAGTTACGCCGCATCTGAAGACGGTGTACGAATATTCCAGAATATATTAATCTTGGACCCCACGCGAAGTTAAGTCAATGCGCCGCATCTATCAACTCAATGCGCCGCATCGATCCTTCAGACAGAAACTATAAATACCCCAAGGTCAGACGAATTTAAGAGACCTTTCATATAACCCTAGAGCCGAATCCAGACGACCAAGCAGCACAAGACACACCTCAAACAAAGATACAAGAGCTGTAAGAAGGTCCTGCATGTATTCAATTTATTAAATAGTTTTGTTTTATTGTTTTAGTACGCTTTAATTCGTCAGGATTGATGGGCTTGTGTCATGTGACTACGGAAGATCATGCACTCCCCTTAATATTGCTTTCCCATTAATTAAAGTTTATATGTTGATGTCTTTGGTGACTTTTATTAGTGCATTGATAACCTCTGTGTCTAGCTGAGTCTTGCTTGGGTCGCCATGCCCCTTCCTCGCCTATTTATTCTAGCGTCTCTAGAAAAGTAGGATAGACATAAGTAATCATTAAGGGTTTACTTGCCGATAAGATTAGAGCCAACGAGAAAGGTTTAATTATATACACTTCATATAAAACTAGCAATAAAACAAGTGACAAGCTATTTAATTATCAGGACAGGTCTTCTTATTGTCTCGAGTATCTATCTGTGTACGTGTGTGCTAATCGCTGATTCGTGCTCATTAGTTTAGTTTTCTATTTAATTATAACCAAACTGTGCCAGTCTCTCAGGCTGAACCCCCTTGCGTTAGATTAGGTTGTATAACTAACTTAGGATATTAAAATACTGATTAGAATAACTAGATAATACGTTCCACTCTTAGTGATCGACACTCTGCTTACCATTATATTCATACTGACATTCCACTGCATACCATCCTCAATCCAATGGGCAAACTGAAGTAACCAATAGGGCTATAAAACGGATTCTAGAAAAAACGACTGGATATAATCCGAAAGGGTGGTCTGACAAGTTAAATGATGCTTTATGGGCATTTCGTACAGCCTATAAGACACCGACGGGATGCACTCCATTTCGTCTTGTATACGGAAAAGCATGCCACCTACCGGTCGAAATAGAACAAAGTGCATATTGGGCTTTGAAGAAATGTAACATGGATATGGAAGCTGCAACGAATAACCGTTTCATGGAACTCAATGAACTCTACGAACTAAGAGATGAGGCCTACAGAAATACTAAGATCTACAAAGAAATAACTAAAAGATGGCATGACTCGAGGTTACATGGGGATAAAATGTTTACTATTGGAGAAAAAGTGCTGCTATTTAATTCTCGATTAAAGATGTATCCAGGTAAACTTAAATCAAGATGGACGGGTCCGTTCGTTGTAAAGAAAGTGTATCCATATGGGACTATTGAAATATGCGATAAAAATGGTTATATATTCAAGGTAAACGGGCAACGAGTTAAAAAATACTTTGATAATAAAATTGAGGATACTGAGAACGAGGTGGTGGAGTTTGAACCCGAAGTATTGAAATAAGGAGCTGAACGTGAGTCTAACTTGAAGACTCTGGAATAAAGACAAGTGCTGACCGGGAGACAACCCGAAGGAAAAAATTTTACTTTTCTGTTCTGTGTCGAGTCTGTCAGACCTGCAGAAGATGCGGCGCATCTCCATCATAAGATGCGACGCATCACCTGCACTGGTCATATCTTATTTCATTTTCTGCATTTTTATTTTTGACTTTAAAACTTTCTGTCAGTTTATTTAATGCGGCGCATCCCTGGTTAAGGATGCGACGCATCTTTTATTCTAATTCGTATTTATTCCAGGCTCGATACGGCGTATCTTCTTCCGTAAGATACGGCGTATCGACTGACCTGATGATTTACAGTTTAATTTTTTAGGTTTTATTTTTACTAACTACTAATGTATTATGCAAGTTTGAACCTTCTTAACTCAGGTGTGTTAAAGTCTAAATGGTATTATAGATTCCTGCATTTTTGTGGATACATCATTTATGAAGCTTAAACGTTCTCATCCACAAGAAAGTTGATTTTTGCTCTTATACGAATAATGGAGGATCATACCGAGCAAATCTCAGGGGAGGTTTTCTGTTCTAATTCTTTTATTTTCCAGTTTTTAACCTTTGACACAAACAACGAGGACGTTGTTTAACTTAAGTGGGGGGATGGAGAATTAGAACACTTACTTGTCCTAAACTTTTTCAAAATATGCTTAAAATGCGCTTAATATATCAAAATTTAAAATTTTTTTTAGCATGTTTTTGTTTAAAGTCTAAATTACATAACCGCACACATAACTCCATTCTTTCAAAAATATTAAAACTTTAGTGTGTCGGTGACTTGTAAACTTTAGAACTTGGCTTGTATACTATTCGAGACCACCATAATGAGTATTATCTATATAATTGGAGTGACTTGTCTAAATTGGTAAATTTCTAGGATTACACCCAAATAGCCTTTATATGTTATGTGATATTAACTAACTACACTGGTTAGCAAACCCTCGTATAATCCCTTTGTTTACCCTCACTTTTAGAGTAAGATACCCCTAGAAAAACCCTCAGAGCCATTCCTTTCATTTCTTACACCTTTGTTATAATGTTTCGATACACCCTTACACCTTAGCCTACCCTGTAGATTAAAATCCGTGGTTAATTGCTTTAGGCAAAGTGTGTTTCCTTACATTACCTGTGTTCGCGTGCGTAATTCATTATCTTTGGTTAGGTCGGGAAATTGCACAATGCAATTGGTATGAAAGTAAATATTGTATAACTTTTAGTTTATTTTTCGTGTGTTTGCTACTTTCACTATTACAGTTATTTCTGAAAGTATGAAGAGTATGGAAAAATTATCCGGAAAAATAGTGATAGAAAAGTTGTGAAAATTTACACATATATGTTGATGTAAAAAAAAAAAATCGAAAAAAAAAAATATATATATATAGAAAAGAAAAAGAAAAAGGAAAAGTTGGAAGTTTGTTTTAACCAACTTATGTAAAGTTTTGTATTAAGTGGGAGATATCACCACTATTTGTTGTTGTATATTATATTTATGGATTGAATGGGAGTTGGCCGTTATGGGAACGCCAACTAAGGTTATTCTTTGATTGAGATTTTGTGGAGTATAATTCGTGTCTACCTAAAGCGTGTGTTTCAAGTGTTAAAGCGTGAGTTATTCAATGATATGAGTCTTATTCATGGGATGGTTGGGAAAGTGATTAACCACACTTAGGATTTTAATTTATCTGTTTTGTTTTTTTTCATTTTACACCATTTGTATCCCAAATATTATCCATACCCTATATCATTCTTCATCCAAACCTTTGATTTATTGAGATTAGGGATTTGAGCAATCTTAAGTATCGTAGTCGTGGATTCGGCTATGTATTTATGATTTGTCGCCCTTTTTGATATAATATTATTGGTGAAGATTACTTGGTCCTATCTTTAGCCCATTCGAGTTAAGGAATTGAGCAATTGCAAGTATCGTGGTCGTGGATTCGATCATGTATTTGTAATTTTGTCGCCTTTTCTGGAATATGAGATCGATAGAGATTAAAAAGGATGATCAACCCTTAACCAACAAACCCTTTTTACCGCTTTAGACTTGTTACTCCTTGACTTTAGTGGGGGAGATGCGTATACTTGCCAAGCCTATGATAGAATATTCGTCACGACTAAGCAACTAAACGATTTAGAATTGTTTTACGTTAAAAAATTATTTTGGTTTCTACTTCGTTAAGTGTTTGGTTGTGTGATTATGACAAAACCAATACGTGCTTAAATATAAAAAAAAAAATCCTAATATCTTTTAGGATACATTTTCATATGATTAATTCTAAGGTTTTCTTGGGGACAAGTAAAGTTCAAGTGGGGGGATATTTGATGAACTCAAATAAGTACATTTTATTATCATCATTTATCCTATTTATTTGACTTGTTCTATTATATTATATATGAGAATCTATACATTAATGTTTACTTTAGTAATTCTCAGGTAAAAACAAGCATTATGTGAAACTTGGCGATTTTGGACTAATTATGGAGCAAAACAAGCGAGAAGTCAAAAGTCTACTGAAATCCAGAAGATGCGCCGTATCTCACTCAACAAATACGACGCAATATCATACTTAGATGAATTCGAAGACCATTTCCTGACTTTGAAGAATGCGCCGCATGCAATTCTGTCATGCGCCGCATATGAATCTTTGGTCAAAGAAGAAGATCAAGCTCGTTCTACTCCAGATACGCCGCAATATACTTCTAACATACGGCGTATCACTATCAAGATTTTACCAGTTACAATCCAAGACAACTAAAGTACATGCGCCGCATACAAAGATCAAGTTACGCCGCATCTGAAGACGGTGTACGAATATTCCAGAATATATTAATCTTGGACCCCACGCGAAGTTAAGTCAATGCGCCGCATCTATCAACTCAATGCGCCGCATCGATCCCTCAGACAGAAACTATAAATACCCCAAGGTCAGACGAATTTAAGAGACCTTTTATATAACCCTAGAGCCGAATCCAGACGACCAAGCAGCACAAGACACACCTCAAACAAAGATACAAGAGCTGTAAGAAGGTCCTGCATGTATTCAATTCATTAAGTAGTTTTGTTTTATTGTTTTAGTACGCTTTAATTCATCAGGATTGATGGGCTTGTGTCATGTGACTACGGAAGATCATGCACTCCCCTTAATATTGCTTTCCCATTAATTAAAGTTTATATGTTGATGTCTTTGGTGACTTTTATTAGTGCATTGATAACCTCTGTGTCTAGCTGAGTCTTGCTTGGGTCGCCATGCCTCTTCCTCGCCTATTTATTCTAGCGTCTCTAGAAAAGTAGGATAGACATATGTAATCATTAAGGGTTTACTCGCCGATAAGATTAGAGCCAATGAGAAAGGTTTAATTATATACACTTCATATAAAACTAGCAATAAAACAAGTGACAAGCTATTTAATTATCAGGACAGGTCTTCTTATTGTCTCGAGTATCTATCTGTGTACGTGTGTGCTAATCGCTGATTCGTGCTCATTAGTTTAGTTTTCTATTTAATTATAACCAAACTATGCCAGTCTCTCAGGCTGAACCCCCTTGCGTTAGATTAGGTTGTATAACTAACTTAGGATATTAAAATACTGATTAGAATAACTAGATAATACGTTCCACTATTAGTGATCGACACTCTGCTTACCATTATATTCATACTGACCGGGTACACTGCTCGTTAAGTGTGTGTGTTATTGATAAGTCAGCTAAATATAAATTTAAAACTTGAGTAGGCATTAATACTGCTAAACCGCAACGACACATCACGCGCATCAATACATCATTGGCATAGGTCCTAAGATTGATAAAAAGCGAGATAGGTTTATTGCATCTCCCTCAGTGACTAAGAACAACCATGTTACCTTTGATGTACCATTAACGACATCTGAACCCAGCATATCAAAACCAGAAAAACAAATCGCAGTGAAACAAGCTAATGTTCCTATCATCACTTCTACAGGAGTAAACAGTGACACTAAAGCTAGCGGGTCAAAGCCTAGTCGCAATACAAAGAAAGATAGGATTGCGCCAGCTAAGAGTGCTCATTAGGAGAAAGTAGAAGACCATCGTAGGAACAATAAACTTGATTTGATCAAAAAGAATCTTGTTGATTCTAGTATTAGCTATAAGCGTACTGTAATTAATTCAAATTCTAATGCTATTTGTAAGACATGTAATGAATGCTTAATTTCTGGCAATCATGATGAATGTGTTGTGTCATTCTTGATGTCTTCTCAACGATCCCCAGTTAAGAATGTTAGGAAACCTAAACTGAGTAAGCAAATTTGGAAAGCAACAGAAAAAATGTTTGCTCATGTTGGTTATCAATGGAGACCCACTGGAAGAAAATTCACTTTAGGAGATCAGTGTCCCTTAACTAGAATGACTAATCATAAAGTATTGACGGTTAAGGAATGGAAGCCAACTGGTCGAATTTTCCCTTTAGAGACACAATGCCCTATAACTAGGTCAATTGCTGCTACTAGTGAAGTTTCCACTGTGAATACCATGGCATCTATGAATCCTATAGATCCAGAATTTGTTTGTGCTAAAAAAAGGGACCCAGTTGCACGTGGAGATCCACCTTTTTCAGTTATCCATCATTGTCTGTTTTCAAATGCAGGTCGTACAAATCGTCCTTTGGTATTTGGACGCAGGCTGCTCAAAACATTTGACCGGGGATCGCTCATGGCTCAAGAATTTCATGAATAAGTTTATCAGTACAGTTAGATTCGGGAATGACCATTTTGGGGCGATTATGGGTTATGGAGATTATGTGTTTGGTGAAAGTGTAATTTCCAAGGTATACTACGCGGAAGGACTTGGGCACAATTTTTTCTCTGTTGGTCAATTTAGTGATTCCGATCTTGAAGTTGCTTTCAGAAAACAGACATGTTTAGTCGGAGAATTGGATGGTATTGATCTCCTTAAAGGCAGTTGTGGCACTAATCTATACACCATCTCTATTGAAGACATGATGCGGTCCTCTCCTATTTGCTTGCTGTCAAAGGCCTCAAAGAACAAATCATGGCTTTGGCACCGTCGTTTAAATCACTTAAACTTCGGCACCATAAATGAACTTACTTGCAAGGATCTTGTATGAGGTATGCCTATATTGAAGTTTGAAAAGGATCATCTTTGTTCTGCATGTCAACTGGGCAAAAGCAAGAAGCATACTCAAAAACCTAAAACTGACAACACCATTATGGAAGCTCTTCACACTTTTCACATGGATCTGTGCGGACCAATAAGATTGCAGAGTATAAATGGGAAGAAATATATTCTTGTGGTGGTCGACGACTACTCTCGGTTTACATGGGTGAAGTTTTTGAGAACCAAGTACGAGACTCCAGAGGTTATCATCAAACTTATCAAACAGCAACAAGTAAGACTCAACAAAACCGTCAGAATCATCCGTATAGACAATGGAACTGAGTTTGTTAACAAACAACTCATTCAATTTTATGAAAGTATTGGCATAAATCACCAGAAAAGTGTTCCACGCACTCCTTAGCAGAACGGGGCTGTTGAAAGACGAAATCATACTTTTGTGGAAGCTGCACGAATCATGTTGATATTTTCCAAGGCACCGATGTTTCTTTGGGTGGAAGCAATTGCTACAGCATGTTACACCTGTTGATCCCAGTTGAGCTTCATGATCTTATTAATTACTTTAGATATAAACCTAAAGCAATCGGTATAGAAACTGATCTTGAATTGTATATCAAATATTATGCGGAATTTAATATTTGATCTTAAGAAGAATAAAACACAAACGAGTAATTAATGCGATTGCTCGATAGCAATAGGGTTACAAGAAACCTTGAAGTGTAAAACAATAATGATACGTATCTAAAACCTAACCCTAGACCCTCCTTTTATAGACTAAGGAGTCCTAGTCGGTTACAAAACTTTCTATACACGAAAAATATCTTTACGTATCTTTTCTATACATATCCTTAACATACTATACATATCCAATAAGCAGCAGCATAATCTTCCTAGCAGCAGAGTCTTCGTGGCTAGCAGCAGAGTTATACTAAGCTTATTATCCCAATCCAGCAGAGTTACCAAACAGCAGAGTAATAGTCTAATCAGCAGAGTTACTTAACTAATCAGCAGAGTAACACTTAGCATATTTCACGAACAGCAACATCTTTAGACCCAACAATCCTCCCCTAAACTTGATATTTTTCTCCAAAAATCATCAAGTTTCCTTTAAATTCAGCTAATCACCAGGAGGATGCTTCCAAACACTTTACTGTTTTGAGGTCTTTGATTCCAGCACTTTTCTATACCTCTCCACTAACTCAAAAGCTTGATGGTCTGATAAAAATGGTCTTTGCAAACTCAGCATTCCAGGTTGTAGCATATTAGTCAGAAGAGCAGTATTCTTGAACACAGGATAATCTTTCTCTGTTAACATGTATAAACATAAACCATTACTTCCAGTCAATGCATGTACTCCACATGATTGATATAGATACCATCTGATAACTTTGCTTGAACTTATCACATTCTTCCAATCAAGACTTCTTTCATCAGGTTCAAACATATTCTTCAAATAGTAATAGTTGAGTCTTTCATGCACCACCTCTGGTCTAGTATCACCATAATTCATCTTGTAAAGCTTCCAGAGTAGTAGAATATCATCCCTATCCATGTAGTGCAACATTTGAGAAAAACTGATATATGCCACACTTGAACCATTTGATCTCTTAATCCCCTAGCATGCTTGACTACCATCTAGAACATCATGTGAGTAGGAAATTATTGGGTATTTTGTTGACAAAGGAACTACATTAAGTAACTCAGGTTCTTCTTGAGGTTTATGAACTGTGAAATCCATAATCCTTTTCATATCATCTGCAGTCACTTCTTCAAAATTATGCTCATCACTATCCTCTTTCTCTGAATCACTCATCAATACTGACTGAGTTCTTCTCTTCTTCCTAGCCACATGCTTTACTCTCCTCCCATATCTTTTTAAACCAATAGAGGATTCAGTCTTTATTTCAGCTTCAACAATAACTTCTTTCTCCTTTTCAGCATCAGACACTATGGTCTTTTTAACACTTGACTCAGGATTCATGTAAGCATTTGGTGCTACTTTTATTCTTGTAAGCTTAGCAACCTCATCATCATTCAGTGGATCAATTTTGCTTTCTATCTCCTTCCTTGCTGCTTCATACTTCTTTTCAACATCTTCATATGACAAAATCTTCAAATCTTTTAATTTCCAATTCTTCATATGTCTCAGATAATATTCTTGATGAGTTCTGAGTTCCCTTCTTGTAGGAGGTTTAAGCACTTTCTTTTTCTTCCTCTGATTGACCAACTTCTTCTTCTGTTTTGCTTTAAACTCTTCCAAGAAGTCAAACTCATTTATAGCAGCAAAATCATCTTTTAACTCTTCTTTCACCTTAACCCATTTGATAGCAGCCTCATTATTTGCTTGTTCATCTTCCCAGTTTTCAAGTAATGCTCTGGCTTTTGCCTCATTCTCAGCCAGCTGCCGTTGTCTTTCAAGCTCTTTTTGCTCATCTTCTTCTACCAATTTTCTTGCAGCATCTGAATCATGCCTGGATTGATCCTCTTTTGACCAGAATTCAAAAGGAATATGCCATGGGAAAGAGTCATCTAATTTGCCTTTACCTTTACCAGTGTATGTTGGTTGTGTAGGTTTAGACACTGGTTCAGGTTCTCTTATGGTAACTCCTTTGGCTTTTGGTCTTGTAGGCTGTGGTGCAGGTTTAGGTGAAATCTATTTTGGTGTAGGTGTTTTGGTTCCAAGGTTTAGCAATACTTGGGCTAAGGGTAGTGTATCATCATCTGGTTCAGCAGAATCCTTTTCTCCTGCAATCTTCTCTATATTTGCAGCAGGGTCCTTTAACCCATCAGCAGAGTGTTCTGCTCCAGCAGCAAAGTCAATCTGTGCATTTTTATCACCAATATCAGCAACATTTTCACTTGTTTCTTTTACAACCTCCCCTGAACCTATTATATCCTCCTGATCATTCCTCCCCTGTTTGGAAGCATCTTCCTCCAAACATGGTTTGGAACTCTTCCTCTTCTTGGACTTCAGAATGTGAGGAAATCTTGCTCTTTTCCATCGAACACTCTCCAAATGCTTAACCCTTAACTTCAGTCTGTGAATGATTGCATCTTGAGAGTGTTGAGTATTCTTCATAACCTGCAACTCTTTAGTAAGAGCAAGAACCTATGATGACAATTTGGTACATTTATCCGTCAATTCATTAAGTTGTTTCAAAATAGTCTCACCACTTCGGTCTGTGTTACCTGACCCGAGAGGTGGATCATTGACATTGACATTTTGTGCAAGTGAAGTAGCCATCAATTCAATATGTGGATGTTCAAGACTAGTCTCAACACTTCGACTTGTGTAACCTGGTCTGAGAGGTGTATCATGGACATTGACAACATGTACAGTATCATCCATCAAATCATGAGTAGTTCCATGACTGTTCTCATCACTTCGGGATGTGTTAACTTCCCTGAGAGGTGAATCTTGGGACAAAAACTCAGTCTCAACCCTAGGTTGAACATCTGAGCCCCCCATATTAGACAGTTGGCTGGGGTTACCATCTTGTGCATCAAGTTCAAGAGAACCTTCAGCAGTAGATGTTGCCAAGGTTGGGGTCTTACTTATGTTGACACTGACCTGCTCAGTTACTAAACCAGAGACAGTAGTGTCAACCCCTTCCTTCATGCCATCTCCATCACCTATGACAGCCTCATCTGCTACCATACCAGCACTAGTCTGAGGTAACATAGTGCCCTGTTCTTGTGAAGTCCTAGGTGAGTGGGTATTTTGGGGTTCATTTGAGAAAGATTCATTCAAACTTGAAGATGAGGATGTGTGATGGGAAGCTGTGGGAGTTCCAGCTTCTTCATCCTCATTAACAGCAGCCGCAATGTCCAAGATGTATTGAGATAGGGGAGTGATGGTACCAGAAAAACCTTTCCCATTTTTCTTCAGAAAAGCAAACATTTTGATTGCCATTTTCCTACCTGGCTCAATATTTGTATGTTCCAAAGGTTCTTTTAGTTGATGGTTTATAATGAGTTGTAAAAACCTTGGATACAAATAAAACTGCTTTTTGACATACTTCTTCATACCTTCAAAAATCACGGATGAAAAATCAAACGGTTGTCCTGTGGCCAAACAAACCAAGGCTGTAGCTTGAAAAGCACTAAATTCATTCCATCCACCTACTTTAGGAAACAAACAATGTTGAAGAGTATGCAAAAGAAACTTCCAATGTGGGCAAAGAAGACCTTTATAAAATGTTCCACTAGCCTCAGGCCTCTCATACCCAATTTTCTCTAGCTCAGTCAAAATAACATCTGTGGTAAGATTATGGGGTGTTGGAACACCTGATAGACGAAGAATTCTCTTAATTAGATGTTTCACTGATGAAGCGAAAAGTGTACCGCTTTTAGGGGGTCATTTAAGCCCTAAATCGTATTTATTTGATCAAATATCGCCCTAAATCGTTCCTTTTGTCATTTTAGGTACTTTTGAGGAGAAATCTGGAAAAGGAAGCATTTTGGACGTTTTTGGAGCATAAAAGTGAAGAAAACGACAAAGTCTCAAAATCGGCTGAAAATTACCTTTGACGGCGTCAGGATTATCCCCAGACGGCGTCATGGCTTGGCAAGAAAAAGGTGGATGTGAAAATTACTCATGATAAGCCAGAGAAATTTTCATGGAATTCTGACGGCGTCACCCTTTAATCTGATCAAGGTCATCACGGCTTAATTTAAAGAGGGACGGCGTCAAGCCTTAATCTGACGGCGTCAAGCCTTGATAAGCCAGAACGGATTTTGGAGGTCTAGAGAGGGACGGCGTCAGGAAGGCCATCCGGGAACCCTAAAAGCGGCGAGGTGACGGCGTCAGAATCTACAACGTGACGCCGTCAGACCTTAATCTCTATATATAGTTTTGCAATTTTTTGTCATTAGTGTGGAACTTATTGAGGAACTTTGTGTGTAAGAACCCTAAGACGATTTTAGCAGCTTTTTCAAGGCTTTTTGCCTTGAGATCTTCCATGTTACATTGAAGATAAGTTATCAATTAATCATTCAATATGTCTATGTGTTGTTTGATTCTATCTTGTTCTTGTCTTTTGTTTAACATGCTAGGCTAGGTTTTCTTTGTGTTTGCTTAGATCTAATGAAACCCAGCTATTGATTATTGGTTATTAGTGTGTTATTAGTTGTATTGGATGATTGTTTATCTATGTTAGGCTTAAGAAAACTGGCTAACTTCCTATTCGGTAACTTGCTTGAACGTCTTAAGAAACATGAACCAATGCGTACTAAAGGTTTTTATGGTTGTATTTAATGCACAAGCGAATTCTAGTGATCCCATATTAGGAGCTTCCTAGCCGGCTCGACATAGGAGTGAAGTAGGAGCTTGTAGAGTTGGGGAAGTACGTACGCCACCCCACGATTGGTATTAAGGAATACACCCGTCATCCACGCAATTAATACACACTAATCAACCGGTAAAAGATAGTTAGGGAGTAAGGAAATCTAAGTAAACACATTTCTCTCCACATAAGTTTTACCACCTTTTCATTTTCTGTTATTTTATTTTATTTGCATTCGTAGTAACTTGGGTTAGTTGACTAGCAACTAATTCCGCCCACTCTTTCAAACCCGAGATTTTACTTGCTTTCATAAAATTATAAAAATATAAAAAGAATCTTCTCTCACCCTTAGACCTATTAGAGTAGTCTTTCATACCTAACGAACACTATTCCCTGTGGAGAATGATCAATCCCCCGTACTTACCACTACACTATACTACATCGGTCAGGTACACTGCCTGGTTGGGTTGTAAGCCTCTTGAGATCCCTTAAGAGGTAAAACCTGTTGTAAGGTTGCAAAACCACGCATCAAGTTTTTGGCGCCGCTGCCGGGGAATAGTTATTGTTTAGGTTGAATTTTTATTTTATTAGGTCTACTCACTAGATTCCTTTCTAGTGAGATTTTTATTTTATTTTTCTAGGATTTCTTGTAGTCTATCTTTTTCTTTGTGCCCTTTGTTTGTAAAACCACTTTCATTTGTCACTATGATGGATGAAATTCCATTTAGATCATTATCAATAGGGGAACAATTATATTTCACCAATAGATTTGTTTCCTATCATTCCTATGAATTTTTGTGTGATCTTTGTGATTTCCAAAAGGAGTTAGGGGTGAGGTTAGATGGGTTTAATGAATTCTATGCATGTGAGAGTTCTATTAGACAAGCATTATCTGGATCAATTCCTTTTAGTCAGGCCCTTTGGATGAATTTTGAGGAAAGCTTCCTAACCATGACCCTTAAGTGGAACGAATTGGTGGATTCGTATGAGCAAAGAGACCTAGTTTCTAAGCACATGGACTTAGAATCAAACCAAGATTCTGAGATGGTTAGTGTTGAACTACCTAGTTGCATGAGTGGGATAGATTTCACCAAAACACATGATGAACATATAGGTGATTTAGATACTATGGAGAATGAGGTTAGAAATGTAAGCCCACCAAGTATCCCACAAGTCCTACCATCATTTGAGGCACACACACCGCCCGTGACTTACCCGGAAGAATTTGAAGAGAGTATAGGAACCCCAATAGAGGTAGAGCCCTTGGACCAAACACAACTAGAAGAAATAGGTTTGAATGCTTTTAGTGATCACAACCTTTCTTTTAGTCCTATGGAAGTTCCTAGTTTTGATGAGCCGGAGCCTCAACCAAAACCGTTACCTAATCTTCCATCCTTGGATGAAAATTTAGGAATTGAATTAGGTCCCGATCCACCCATCAAACCATGTAGTCCGGGTAATGTTAAGATTAAGGTAGTAGACTCTAGGCCATGTGGAGTGGAAGCTAATATAGGAGTGAACCATAACCTTTCATACTTACATCACCCATTCATAATTGATCACAAGAAACATTATGGGTTTAAACCGGGTTTATTAGGTCAAGATGGATTCCCAACTAGAAATCTCTCGAAGTTGATAGAAGATGATCCCTTTTTAGGAGAAAACTTTAATTCACCCATTGACCAAAGTGAACTAGGTAAGGTTATGATGAAAGGAGCACACCCCTTTGAGTATATAATTCATCCACCACTCTTTCCTCACACGGCATACTTCCACCAAGATGGTGTGTATCGCTACTATCACCCGCATTTAATCCTAAGTGTAGGAAAAACCTCTCCTTTATCCGTTAAATAAGGGTAGAGTCAGGCTCGTGACTCGAACAAAAACAAGCGCTTCTTGGGAGGCAACCCAAGTTTTATTTGCTTTGTGTGTTTATTTGTTTGTTTGATTTTATTTGTTTCCGTATGTGTGTTTAAGTTTTATTATTATTGATTCATGTTCAAAAGTAAATTGTGAAAATGCTTTATCTTGTTTTTAACTTCGTCTTAACTACATATAAAGGTATTTTGCAAAAGTTAAGTGTAAGGGAAATCTAAATCGGTTTATTAGAACACAAATGAACATGAATCGTAATAATATTAAATGAACATACATATTAGTGTTTGTTTGAGTCAAATGCTTGTATCGAGTCATAATGATGTTTTGCAGGAATCCCAGGAAGTAAGGTATAGGTTTTTCCAAAAAATTTCCGGAAACGTAACATGAGAATTCTGTCAGATCATTTCTGACGGCGTCAGGATTTACAACCTGACGGCGTCAGGTTTAATTTTCTGAAATTTTTTTGAAAGTTTTGTTTTCATAAAAAGTTTTTATTAAATATATAACTTATAATCTCCAGGAATCTGCAAAATTATCATTCCACAAGCATTATATCCTTATATATAGAGTTTATCCCGCCGATGTTATGCAGGTTTTCGTGTTTGTTTTCTCAGGTTTAACAGGTTATTTTGGACAAAGAAATGTTTTGGATCAAGCTTTTGGCGATGCATTAGTCATGGAGCTTTTACATTCTCTTTGGAAGAAGATTTAACCATGTTACTTCATTATCCACCGAGCGAATCAGGGGAGTATTTGATTTCATTCTTTTACTTTTTTACTTTTGCATTTGTTATTTGAACATTGGGGACAATGTTCATCTTAAGTGTAAGGGGGGGTAAAAGTACGATTAGAGAATGCTATTACGCTTGATTTTTGTTTGTTTAATAGTAAATGTGTAATAAAACTGAGATAAATACCTGTTAGGGTAATTTTAGTGCCAAATTTAAATTTTTTTACAACATTTAGGAGTGAAACTTTAGTTCTAATGAGCATCTCACGGATAGGAGTTATATGACTAGCACAAAAAACCGTACCACTAAAAAATTTTCCACCCCCAAATATGTGAGGTTCGCCCCTAGAATTGGTAGGAAAAGCATTTATGCTATGATGTGTGTACCGGTAGCACTTAGATTCTAGAACTTGCGTTAGGACCATTCCGAGGCCACAAGTGAGACTACATTCGTGTAGTTAGATTTACTACATGATAAGAGGCATTAGGATTAACCCATTGTTTAACACCTGTGTTTTTTGTTATAATTACTTTGGCTACATTGGTCAAGTAATTCTCCCACACCCTTTGCGTTGTACTCATTTTTAGTACACGATACCCCTAGTACACTCCTCAGAGCCTATCTTTTCGTTTCGACCTTTAAGCATTTTACTTAAAGGAAGAATTTGTTTACACCCCACTTAAATGTACACCCAAATCGCCTTAGCCTACCTTGTATGCACTCATTTTTGGTGCATTATTGTGACAACATTTGTTTAAACCCTTAGTTAATTATCTAATTGATTACATGGTTGCTAAGTCAAGTCATATCCTTGTATATATTGTTTTGGGACTCATGGGACTCATGGGTAAAGTACTAGTATAATGTAGTAATGGGGAAGAACATCATTTATTACCCCCATATGTGCTAAATATTTTAAAAGTACTTCAAGTTTTTCGATTATCTTAATTCGAGTCATTAGATTAGTTATTTGTAAAGTTATGTAAAAGTTCAAGTGTAAGGGGAATGCAACGCCCCTATGATATATTATTTTGGATGGTAGGGCAAAAGTGTATGCAAAAAAAAAAAAAAAAAAAAAAAAAAAAAAAAAAATCAAGAAAAATACAAAAAAATGAGAAAAAGAAAAATAGAAAAAACATACGGACTACCATCCCGTTTCATTTTATGTTTATTTTATGTTTTTGTTATTTTTGTTCATTAGCTTAAATCGAGTCGAGTCTTGGCTTAGCAACATTGTATAGTACATGTAATTAATCAAGATCTTTAACTCGCCACCAGTAAAATATCCTTTATCCAACAAAACCGTGTTTTCCTTTTCCCTACACCTAATGTTATAACCCATGTGAAAGCCCTCTTTGATAGTTTATCTTAGGTGCTTACGCCTAGTGGAGGAGGTTTTCGATCCATTCCCAAGCCTATGGTAATCTATTTGCTATGACAGGTAGTGAGAGATATTATCCGTTTTCATTTATGAGATTTATTTTGATGACACTTGAGAGATGTGAGTATCTAAACACTACTTGTGAGGTGCTAGTTTGTAATCTCCTTGCTTATTATGATTAAAGTGGAACGAATATTTGTTGTAATTACTTTTATGTTAGCATTAAATGACCCCTAACTTGTATTTTGATTAGAATAAAAGCGCATTTGCTTGAGGACAAGCAAATCTCAAGTGTAAGGGTATTTGATGAAGCGAAAAGTGTACCGCTTTTAGGGGGTCATTTAAGCCCTAAATCGTATTTATTTGATCAAATATCGCCCTAAATCGTTCCTTTTTTCATTTTAGGTACTTTTGAGGAGAAATCTGGAAAAGGAAGCATTTTCGACGTTTTTGGAGCATAAAAGTGAAGAAAACGACAAAGTCTCAAAATCGGCTGAAAATTACCTTTGACGGCGTCAGGATTATCCCCAGACGGCGTCATGGCTTGGTAAGAAAAAGGTGGATGTGAAAATTACTCATGATAAGCCAGAGAAATTTGCATGGAATTCTGACGGCGTCACCCTTTAATCTGATCAAGGTCATCACGGCTTAATTTAAAGAGGGACGGCGTCAAGCCTTAATCTGACGGCGTCAAGCCTTGATAAGCCAGAACAGATTTTGGAGGTCTAGAGAGGGACGGCGTCAGGAAGGCCATCCGGGAACCCTAAAAGCGGCGAGGTGACGGCGTCAGAATCTACAACGTGACGCCGTCAGACCTTAATCTCTATATATAGTTTTGCAATTTTTTGTCATTAGTGTGGAACTTATTGAGGAACTTTGTGTGTAAGAACCCTAAGACGATTTTAGCAGCTTTTTCAAGGCTTTTTGCCTTGAGATCTTCCATGTTACATTGAAGATAAGTTATCAATTAATCATTCAATATGTCTATGTGTTGTTTGATTCTATCTTGTTCTTGTCTTTTGTTTAACATGCTAGGCTAGGTTTTCTTTGTGTTTTGCTTAGATCTAATGAAACCTAGCTATTGATTATTGGTTATTAGTGTGTTATTAGTTGTATTGGATGATTGTTTATCTATGTTAGGCTTAAGAAAACTGGCTAACTTCCTATTCGGTAACTTGCTTGAACGTCTTAAGAAACATGAACCAATGCGTACTAAAGGTTTTTATGGTTGTATTTAATGCACAAGCGAATTCTAGTGATCCCATGTTAGGAGCTTCCTAGCCGGATCGACATAGGAGTGAAGTAGGAGCTTGTAGAGTTGGGGAAGTACGTACGCCACCCCACGATTGGTATTAAGGAATACACCCGTCATCCACGCAATTAATACACACTAATCAACCGGTAAAAGATAGTTAGGGAGTAAGGAAATCTAAGTAAACACATTTCTCTCCACATAAGTTTTACCACCTTTTCATTTTCTGTTATTTTATTTTATTTGCATTCGTAGTAACTTGGGTTAGTTGACTAGCAACTAATTCCGCCCACTCTTTCAAACCCGAGATTTTACTTGCTTTCATATAATTATAAAAATATAAAAAGAATCTTCTCTCACCCTTAGACCTATTAGAGTAGTCTTTCATACCTAACGAACACTATTCCCTGTGGAGAACGATCAATCCCCCGTACTTACCACTACACTATACTACATCGGTCAGGTACACTGCCTGGTGGGGTTATAAGCCTCTTGAGATCCCTTGAGAGGTAAAACCTGTTGTAAGGTTGCAAAACCACGCATCATTCACTAACAACAATACTCTCTCCACACTACCAATCAACCTTTCCTCCCCGTCTAGAGTATCAAGCTTAACAGTTGACCAAAACTGGTGCACAGGAGATTTAAATATGGGAGGATCAACTGTTAAAGCATACCTTAAGCGAGATGCACTTAGAAAATCCATGACTTCATGAAAACCTTCAGCAGCCGAAACCTTGCTAAGAAAAGCAATATGATTGTACTCATCAGGAAACTTTCTTCTAGCCATTATGATTTGGGGGTTTTGGATTTAATGAGATGAATTAGTGTTCTTGGGTGAGAATTGAATGTAATTTTGAGCAGTGAAAATGTAATGAGATCGAATTGGTGTTTGAGACCGTTTTGATCTAATTAGGGTTTAAGACGCGCCAAAATTTTTAATTTGACCCCTTTACTTTCAAACTCAGCAGCAGAGTTATGAAAAGTTTGACTAAAAGTCAACTTTCCCAAAATCTTCCAAATTTAATCCCTCAATCAGATTAAATGCGATACCAACTTCCTCATTTAAGTCTATAAATCCCTCAATCTCTTAGCAAATCCCCAATTTTACAACCCTAACACAAAAATCAAATAACCATGAGTGCATCAAAAACACCGATCATCGAAATATCCTCTGATTCCTCTTCCGATACTTCACTAGGATGGGAAAATTATTTTCCCCCAATTGCATCTTCTGCACAACACAAAGGCAAAGCTATTGTTGAAGAAGAAGTGTCTGACCCGCTTCCATCTACTACATCTTCCTTTGAAGACTCCAGCTGTGATGAAGAAACAGCATCATGGCCAAAATCATTGACTTATTATCAAGGTACTTGGGAAATAGATCCTCCTCATCATCCCTTGACTGTCGAGCTCACAATTAAATGAAGAAAGCTTTTGCCGCCTTTGGAAAGAGTGTCGATCCGCCTCATCCAAGGTCACGTACGGTGGAGCAGGAACTCCCTGTTCCAAAGAAGAAGCCAGAGAAGAAACAAGTTCCATCCTCAAGTCAACAGCAAAGTCCATCTCCAAGACCAGTGATACTGGCACTTCCCTGCAAGCAGGTGTCTGAACACATGGGTAGCAGAGGACCCCGCAGCAAAGTCATGCCTGACTTTGTTGGGAAGGGAAAGGGAAAGCTTGATTAGGATCTTTTGTTTGTATTTGAATCTTGTGTCTTGGTCTCTTTTGAACTATGGATGTAATGAAGCTTTATTTTGTACTCCACTTTGTGATTAATGAACTTGAACTTTTCTTGCTTTACTTGATTGTGTACGCATGTATATCTGCAAAAAGTTAGTAAAAAACCACAAACACAAGCAAAAATATCCCACAATAGCAGCAGAGTAGCATAGCAGCAGACAACATAACAGCAAACAATTTAAGAAACAGCAAATTTTGACCAAACACCAGACTTTGACTTAACAACAGCACAAATCCTGACACAATTTTACAAAAACATACAGAGATAAGATGTTTAAAGATTAAAGATTTATCATGCCAATACTAGCAACTAAAAATTGAAATCTACTTATATCAAAACTTTTTGTAAGTAGATCAGCAACATTATTGTCAGTATGTATTTTAACCACTTGAATTAACTTTTTCTCATAACAATCTCTAATAAAATGATGTCTTATCTCTATGTGTTTTGTTTTAGAATGAAAAACAGGATTCTTGATAATACACATTGTGCTGTTGTTGTCAATATAAATTTTGGTGTTCATGAAATTGTACCCATAATCCAGCAGTTGATTCTGAATCCAGAGCACTTGTCCACAGCAGCTAAAAGCAGCTACATATTTTGCTTCAGTTGTTGAGTTAGCCACCACAGTATATTTCTTGCATTGCCATGAGATTAGCCTATGACCAAGGTATTGACAGCCTCCAGTGGTTGACTTTCTATCCAAACTAGCTCCAGCATAGTCACTATCTGAGTATGCTATCAAGTCAAAGGGTGAATTATTAGGATACCAAAGGCCCAATTTAGGTTGACCCTTTATGTACCTAAAAATTCTTTTGACCACTTCCAAGTGTGAAACTTTTGGGGACACTTGAAATCTGGCACAAGTACACACAGAAAACATAACATCTGGCCTTGAAGCAGTCAGATACATCAATGAACCAATCGTTGATCTATAAAGATGTACATCAACCTCTTCCCCATCTTCAACCTTGAGCAAAGGTTTATTTTTATCCATTGGTGTCTTAGCTGCCTTCACATCATTGAAACCAAATTTATTTAACATATCAACCACATACTTGTCTTGGCTAATAAAAATCCCATCTGATTTCTGCTTGACTTGAAGCCCCAAAAAGAAAGTGAGTTCCCCCATAAAACTCATCTCAAACCTGTTGTGCATAAGCTTTTCAAATCCTTCACATAACACCTTATTTGTAGACCCAAAAATGATATCATCTACATAAACCTGAACAAGTAGGATATCCTTTTTGTCTTTCTTAATGAACAATGTTTTGTCAATGGTTCCTCTGCAAAAACCATTGTTCAACAAATACTTGGATAAGGTGTCATACCAAGCTCTAGGAGCTTGATGTTGTCCATACAGTGCTTTCTTCACCTTGTAAACCCTATCAGGATACTTAGGATCTTCAAAACCAGGTGGTTGCATCACATATACCTCTTCAGGAATCTTTCCATACAAGAAAGCACTTTTCACATCCATTTGATACACAGGAAAATTCTTGTATGAGGCATATGCCAAGAATAGTTTGAAAGCCTCAATTCTTGCAACTGGGGCAAGTACCTCATCATAATCTATTCCTTCTTCTTGAGTGTATCCCTGAGCCACCAATCTAGCCTTGTTTCGAATAACAATGCCTCTTTCATCTCTTTTGCATCTGAACACTCATTTAGTACCAATTGCTCTTTTTCCATTAGGCAAATCCACCAATGTCCAGACTTCTTGAAGCCTGAACTGCAGCAACTCCTCTTGCATAGCTTCAACCCAACTTTCATCTTTCATAGCCTTGTGAATGGTTTTGGGTTCTTCTTGAGATAAGAAACAGGCAAACATACAATTCTGTAAATCCTTGTGGCTATTTCTCTTTTTTAGTGTTTGAGCAAACAATCCCTGATCAAGCAAATCACTCAAACCTTTTGATTTACTTCTGGTCTGTACAGCAGAGTGAACATCACCAATAATTTGCTCCTTTGGATGATTCTTGTGGATTCTGGTTGTTGGTGTGGGACTAACAGGTATGTCAGTCTCCAAATTGGATAAATCAGCTTCAGCACCAAAGACATCAACAACTTCATCATCAGTGTCCACATACACTTCTTTTAATTCAGGCATCTCATTAGAAGAATCACCATAAGAATCACCATCTTTATCAGCAGAAGAGTCCTTGGGCACAGCAGCAGAGTTTTTTGGCCTAACAGCAGAGTGTTTTGGCCTACCAGCAGAGTGTTTTGGCCTGGCAACAGAGTTGAGAGAACTGCTGCTATGTTTATTCCCTTGTTGCCCGTCAATTTCTGACTCTTCATTCCTTTCCTTATCACCATTCTTGTCATCATAATAAGGCTCATCATCACCTTCTGCATTAACCTTTGGTACTTCCTTATGAACAACATCATCATCTGAACTCTTTCCCTCTTTATCTGTTGGAGTGAAGAACTGATCAAAATTCCACTTTTCAATCAGAACAAACTCCTCTGCAGATCCATCCTTCTTTGCTTGTGTACCTGCATTGGGGTTAGTTTGTGTACCTGCAGACATGTTAGTAGTACCTGCAATGACTGGTTGATAGTTCATACTTTTGGTTAGAGAGTCAATATCAAACATCGATTCAGGTCCTTTTCCATCAACATTAGGTGTGGTTTCTCTAATTTTAACATGTAAATTTTCCACCACATGCCCAGTCCTTTGATTGAAGACCCTAAAAGCCTTACTTTCAGTGGAGTATCCAACAAAGAAACCTATGTCTGCTTTCTCACTAAACTTGCCTAAGTGGTCAATGGTGTTTAAGATAGTGACAGGACACCCAAATGGTCTAAAGAAATCTATCAGAGGTTTCCTACCATGCAATAACTCATAAGGGGTCTTGTTGTGAGGCTTAACTATCTTACTTCCATTTTGCGCATAGCAAGCAGTGTTGACTGCTTCAGCCCAAAAGATAGTAGGTAACTTAGACTCTGACAACATGGTCCTAGCAGCCTCAATTAATGTTCTATTTCTCCTCTCAACAACACCATTTTGCTGAGGAGTTCTAGCCACACTAAATTGTCTAGTTATACCCTTTTCCTCACAGAACTGATTCATTACTTGGTTCTTAAATTCAGTTCCATTATCACATCTGATGATCTTAACCTTGTGATTAAATGGGTTTTCTATCCTTGTAATAAAAGCCTTAAGAATGCCAGGAGTCTCATCCTTAGTAGCTAAGAAGAATACCCAAGTAAATCTACTAAAATCATCAGTGACCACTAAGCTATACATCTTTTTTTTCAAACTTTTCACATAAGTAGGTCCAAATAGGTCCATATGTAACATAAACAATGGTTCAGTAATAGAATTCACCAATTTGGACTTACAAGATGCTCTATGTTGCTTTCCCATCTGACAAGCAACACATACTTCAGGGTTTTCAAAGACCTTTGAAGGTAATCCTCTGACCAAGTTCCCTTTCACCAACTTGTTGATAGCCTTGTAGTTTAAATGGCCAAGCCTTCTATGCCAAAGTTTGGACTCATCAATAGTGGCTTTGGCAAACTGACAAGTTAAATCTCTTTTGGGAATAATGTTCTTTATGTCCACACTGTATATGTTGTCATTTCTAGGGACTTTAAGAAGTACTAATTTATCATCAGGTATCTTATAGTCGAGAGATAAGACAAGACACTCAGTGTCTGTAAAAAGAACAAAATTCTTTCTGTCACACATTTGTGAGACACTAAAAAGATTGAACTTTAGTCCATTCACCAAATACACTTTCTCAAAATCCAATTTTCCAGTTCTGATGATGCTTTTTCCAACGATTTTACCTCCTTTAGGATCATTCCCAAAGGCAACATATCCACCATCCAAAGCTTGAAAGTTTTCCAAATTGCTCTGGTCTCCAGTCATATGTGAAGAGCATCCACTATCAAAAATGCATTTATCCTTTAGCTCCTTTTGTAGATTGCCCTACACAAAAAGTAAGAGAATTAGTTTCTCTTTGGGACCCAAGCCATTACTGACTTGGATCTGCCTTGTGCATCAAAGTAGTCAAATTTCTTCAACTGCATTGGTGCACTGCTGTGTCTGAGAACATGATCCAAAACTTTAACTTTAGGTTTCCAGACCCAGCAAGCTGAGGCCTTAACAGCATAAAAATGATTGCCCACAAAAGTATAAGTAACCACTTTTGGCAAAACAGCAGAGTCTGCCTTAGCAGCAGTATCAACTATGTCCTTCTTTATGGGCCCTTTTGGTGCAATAGGTGAGATAACTCTAGAAGTACCATCTCTCATCAAAACTTCCTTGGGAACCATGTTTCTTTTGGGATGAGGGTGAGTCTTTCTAGCAAAGTTTCAATGGTTCACCCTTGTATGTTGGTTCCAAACTGGTTTTTGATAGTAGTAGCACTCATCTTGCAGATGGTCAAAACTACCACAACTATAACATGCCTTTTTAAGTAATTGAAAATCAGTACCTAATCTTTGTGAAACTAGGTTGTTCCAATTTCTCTGGTTTCCTCTAGGCAAGTTATTGGTTCTCTTAGGATATTCTCTAGGTGTGTTTTCATACTCAGCCATCTTCCTAGAGATACCTTTACCTAACTTAGGCTTAACAAACTCAACCTTTTTAGCCTTAGGTACTTTAGATTCAACAACAGCAGGAATTTCTTCCTTTTTGTTCTTAGGGGTTGAATCAGATTCCACAACTTCATCATCACTTTCAGACTCCCAATCTTCAATAAGGGGTGCATCAGACCACTTTTTCTCAACCTTAGGTGACTCTATTTTAGTTTCACTAGTTTCACCTACAGGTTTGGCCTCAGACTCAGGTATGAAAGACAATGTTCTAGTAGGAGGGGCATTGGCACTAAGTTTCTTAGGTGGAGCAACAACATTATATCCTAAACCACTTCCTGAGTCTGCAAAGTGTCTTCCTATTGGTTTACTGAGAATGTCAGTGGCAAATTGTTGTTTTTCCACCCTAACAACATGTTTTTCAGTCTCACTTATAGCTGAATCTTTACCCTGTTCAGCCTCTTCTACTTTCCCCATAAGAACCTTAATCTCACAATCTTTCTTAATAAGCTCAATTTCTAGACTAGTGATCTTATCAAGATATTCAATTTCAGTCTTTTTATAAAATTCAAGCTTCTCTTCTAAATTCTTTAAACCATATTCATAACTAAGATTGTCTAACTTAAGTTTTTCATTCTCCATTTTAAGGTTTCCATTGCTAGACTTAAGTATTTCTATTGTATCAGAACATGATTTAAAAGAACAAGATGATTCATTGGATACCTCAGAGTCTGATCCAGAGGAAGAGTAGGCCATGAGAGCAAATTGTTGTTCTTTAGGTTCTTCATCAGCTACCAATGCAAAATTTGGACCATCTTTAGCATGATCACTCCAGTCATACTCTCCTAACCCATCACATGACACCATAGCAGTATTAGGATTTGGCTCTTCATCTGTAGGCTTCTTAACATTCTCATTGTTTCTTTTGGGTGCTTTGCACTCTCTTGCAAAGTGTCCCTTCTTATGGCAGTTATAACATTCAGCCTTTGATTTGTCAAATCCCACATTCTTGTTTCTTCTGAACTTCATTTCTTTACCAGTTCTTTTAAGAAACCTTCTTGCCCTCATAGTTAGCATTGCAAACTGCCATTGCATATCAATCTCTTCAACATCATCAGGATCAAGTTCATCCAGATCTTGAGGCATAACTAAAGTACTTGTAGTAAGTTCAGCTAAATAAGTACAAATAGCAGCATCACTGATGGTGTTGGTATTGGTAGAGTCAGCAGCAGAGACATGTGAACCAGCAGCAGGAACAAAAGTACCAGCAGCAGAGATTTGTTCTTGATGACTACCAGAATTCTTGTTGCTTGAGGATACAAAAGCAAGATTGTTTGAGGTAGAAGATGAACTTGACAATATCTTGACTTCAGATTCATATACTTTCAAGTTGTTATACAGATCATCCAATGTCATCTTCTCAAAATCTTCCTTGTGCCTCCAAATCACTGTGTGAGTGTTCAATTCAGAAGATAGACTTCTCAGAAATTTTAGATTGATATCTTCTTGAGATACATCAATCTTCAATAGAGCCATCTGACTGGTCAGCTTATGAAGTCTATCATAAGTTCCCCTTCAATATTCTCAGAACTCAAAGCAGTAAAATTTTCAAACTGGTGCTTCAGTAGGTTCTTTCTTGATTTCTTGGTAGCTTCATTCCCACCAAATCGAAGTTCAATAGCTTCCCATAAATCCTTAGCAGACTCAATATGATTAAAACTTAGTTGATAATCATTAGGTATTCCCATCATGAGAATACTGTGAGCCTTGACCTCCAATCTTCTCTGTGCTTTCTCTTCACTTGTCTTGAGAGTCAAGACTGATCCAGTAGCAGTCTTGGCTGGCTGACTGTCGCCATGTAGAACAACTTCCCAAAGTGAGTAATCAACCATTCTCATGTATTGTTGAATTCTCATCTTCCAGATCTCATATTCTCCAGTCTTGAGCATGGGGACTCTTGATGCAGTAACCATGTGTGTAGAATCGGATTCCATTGCTTACTTTGATGATTAGCAGATCTTGTATTCAGTAATTCTTCTTGGTACCAGTTTCTAGATCACAAGCTCTGATACCACTTGTTGATCCCAGTTGAGCTTCACGATCTTATTAATTACTTTAGATATAAACCTAAAGCAATCGGTATAGAAACTGATCTTGAATTGTATATCAAATATTATGCGGAATTTAATATTTGATCTTAAGAAGAATAAAACACAAACGAATTCTTAAACAACACTTCAATATATTAATACGATTGCTCGATAGCAATAGGGTTACAAGAAACCTTGAAGTGTAAAACAATAATGATACGTATCTAAAACCTAACCCTAGACCCTCCTTTTATAGACTAAGGAGTCCTAGTCGGTTACAAAACTTTCTATACACGAAAAATATCTTTACGTATCTTTTCTATACATATCCTTAACATACTATACATATCCAATAAGCAGCAGCATAATCTTCCTAGCAGCAGAGTCTTCGTGGCTAGCAGCAGAGTTATACTAAGCATATTATCCCAATCCAGCAGAGTTACCAAACAGCAGAGTAATAGTCTAATCAGCAGAGTTACTTAACTAATCAGCAGAGTAACACTTAGCATATTTCACGAACAGCAGCATCTTTAGACCCAACTAAAGGTGATGTAAACATGAATTAACAATTAATTAATATAAAACGCAGCGGAAGAACATCACCACAACGGATCCATAGTGCCATATGATCAATCAAATAAATAAACACATAATTTATACCTTTGTAGCGTGATCCGGGAGTCACCAACAAAACCAATATGTCGAACACAATATGAAACCCAAGTGATCAAAATAGATCATCTCTATGATATGTCCACACTACACGTCCTTGATCACCACCCGATGCTAGTCTAAACCCCGTAACAATGATTCTTGGTACAACCTACAATAGATAATATCAAGAGAAGATCAAAAACACAAAACCCTAAGAGGGTGTTGTTTTTGCCGTGACCAAGAGAGGGAGAGAAAGCAGGAGGGAGTTACAATTAGCCTTTATGTTAATTGAATAATTATGATTTAATCAAATCACTTGATCTGATCATAATTATCTTACATTTAGGTCCCTTAACAAGCTCCATCATTCCCTTTGATCCCTCTATATGGCCGGCCTTATTAAGGGCCCACAATGGGCTTGCCCGTTGTTGGCCCAGTCCAAAAACACTAAGTCCAACTTAGTATTTAATGGCCCGTTATTGATCTCGAGTTACGTAGTCGTTTATATATTGTAAATATGATAAATACAATCTATAAAATGGTGTCTCTGTATATAAGTGTGTGACCCCATAGGCTCACATATGTCTAGCCATATAATTAGTGATTATGACACGAGCATACTCCAACAGCTCCCACTTGCGACGTCATAATAATCAAGTAATTATACAAGCAATGGTTAGCGTCTAGCAACACGCCAATGCCCCTAAAAATATGTGAGGGTAGTTTCTTAAACGTCTCATTTCAGATGGTTTATATGTCATCTATCCTTTTGTTACAGATACCGTGTTGAACATTAGACATGGATCAAATGTCATTCTAATAGTTCAACTATTCTGTTTCTCGATATGGATATTGAACAAGATTACCAAGTGGATTTAAGATTCATCTTAATCCCAGTTGGGTACGGCCATACAAACATCTGTTCAAATCATCGAGGGGCCCAATAGTATCTAACTCCAAAGCAAGTGGAGGAACAAATCCCATTTTGACTACACGTGTCATTCACATGCTTCATATCACTCCTGAAAATGGCCTTTATAACTACCTTATTTAGGATAGCGTTTAACCATATCAAGGAATGAAATTCCACACATGCAAGACCTGCTTGCATCTCAAGTCTGAGGATAAGAGACATAACCTCTTGCGAGATTCACTATTGACGACGATCCATGTAGTGAATTCTCGTAGGTTGGGTCAATCCAATGTTCATCACAATGAACAACATGTGAGTTTGGCAAATGAATCACCAACACGCTCACATTTGCCTTAATTTGATGATACTCCCGTATCGTCAACCGACAACGGATAATTTTAGAATAAATAAATTATTCATGGATTAAACATGCAAATATAGAACACAGTTGATATAAAATGAAAACGATCATAACCATTACATCAATTCATTGCAAATACAAACCGTTTAATGTTCTAATTATTCAAATACTAAAAAATACAGATCTACATGAGACTACTAGCTGGTCTAAGTCCAATGCTCCTAGCATGTTCGACATGTTTGGCACAAGGCATTGGTTTAGTAAAAGGATCAGCTATGTTGTCATCTGTGTGAACTTTGAGGAGACGAATATCACCACTTTCGATAACCTCTTGAATGTAGTGAACTTTTCGACGAAAATGTTTGGCACCCTTTTGAACACCTGGTTCATTGGCTATGATAATGGCACCTGTATTGTCACAGTACATATCCATAGGTCGTTCATTGCTGGGGACAACGCCAAGCCCAGAAATGAATTTACGTATCCAAATTGCCTCCATAGCAGCTTCAGAAGCAGCAATGTATTCAGCTTCTGTAGAGGACATCGGGATAGTGCTTTGTTTGGCACTCTTCCAGTCAACAGCACCTCCGTTCATGATGAAAACATATCCCGTTTGGGATTTGGTGTCATCACGATCTGTCTCCCAGCCTGCATCAGTGTAACAAGTAACACTGAGCTCACGCTTGACATCACCACCATAAACAAGAAACATATCTTTAGTATTTCGTAAATACTTTAATATGTTCTTAACAGCAGTCCAGTGACATTCTCCTGGATCCTGTTGAAATCTACTCGTTAGGTTCTGAGAGAACGCAATATCAGGTCTAGTGCATCTAACCGTATACATTATGGATCCCACCGCCAAAGCATACGGGATTCCCTTCATCCTCTTCACCTCATCAGGTGTGGAGGGTCCTTGAGATTTACTCAATACTGTATTTGGTTGCATTGGAAGATTTCCACGTTTGGAATCTTGCATCCTAAATCGCTTCAGGATTTTGTCAATGTATGCACTTTGACATAAGCCGATTAATCGTTTTGATCTATCACGATAGATTTTGACTCCAAGTATGTACGCGGCTTCTCCTAGATCTTTCATGGCAACGCAATTTCCAAGCCAGGATTTTACATCTTGTAGCATTGGAATGTTGTTTCCCATGAGCAATATGTCATCGACATATAAGATTAGGAACACGACTATACTTCCACTAGTTTTCATGTATACACATGGCTCATCGAGATTTTGAGTGAAACCAATCTTCTTGATTTCATCGTCAAATCTCTTATTCCAACTTCTATATGCTTGCTTTAATCCATAAATGGATCTTTGAAGCTTGCATACTTTAGTTGGATGTTTAGGATTCACGAAGCCCTCGGGTTGCACCATATAAACGTCTTCGTTCAGGTGGCCGTTCAAGAAAGCTGTCTTGACATCCATTTGCCAAATCTCATAGTCATAGTACGCTGCTATGGCTATAAGAATCCTAATAGCTTTTACGTCTGCAACAGGCGAGAAGGTTTCTTCATAGTCAACCCCGTAGGTTTGAGTGAAACCTTTTGCTACTAGACGAGCTTTGTAGGTGTGTACTTTTCCATCCATGTCGGTCTTCTTTTTGAAGAGCCACTTGCTCCCAACGGTTTTAGCGTTAGGAGGTAGGTCAACTTCGACCCAGACATCGTTGTCTTTCATGGATTTCATCTCCGCATTCATAGCTTCAATCCATTTATCGTGTTCAGGACTCGATAATGCATCTCGATAGTTAACGGGTTCACCATGATCCCCTAACTCATGTTCCTCAGCATCGACATAGAAGCCATATCGCTCAGGTGCTTGAGGTATCCTTGCGGATCAACGAATGGGAGCAACATCTTGATGAGGTTCAACATTTTCATGTTCAATCTCATTTTGATGCTCACTAGTGTTACCAGAAGGTTGTGCATCTTCCTCTTGAATTTCATCAAGGTCTACTTTGCTCCCACTTGCCTCTTGTGAAATGAGACTATTCTCAAGAAACTCAGCATACCGAGCAACAAATATTTTGTTCTCGGGTGGGTAGTAGAAGTAGTAACCCATCGTTTCCTTTGGGTATCCTACAAAGATACATTTGATAGCTCTGGGCTCAAGTTTGTTAGGTGTGTCTCGTTTCACGAGAGCCTCACAACCCCAGACTTTCAAGTAAGACAAATTAGGGACCTTCCCATGCCATATTTCGTATGGTGTCTTGTCTACCTTCTTGGTTGGAACCATATTGAGAATGCGTGCAGCAGACTCTAGAGCATAACCCCAAAAGGACATTGGCAACGTTGTTAGACTCATCATAGATCGAACCATGTCAAGCAAGGTTCGATTTCTCCTTTTAGATACACCATTATGTTGTGGTGTATATGGAGGAGTGAATTGTGAGACGATCCCACACCTTTTTAGATGATCTAAAAACTCTTGACTCATATATTCACCTCCTCGATCAGATCGGAGAGCCTTTATGGTCTTGCCGAGTTGATTTTCTACCTCATTTTGAAAGACTTTGAACGTTTCAAAGACTTCATGTTTATGTTTAATCAAGTAAACATAACCATATCTACTGTAATCATCAGTAAAAGTAATGAAGTAGTTAGCTCCTTCCCTAGACGTTGTTCTAAATGGGCCACATACATCAGTATGTATGAGTCCAAGTAGATCTTTAGCTCTTTCTCCTACATGGGAGAAAGGCTTTCGTGCCATTTTACCAGATATACAAGAGATGCATTTATCAAACGACTCATGGTCGGTTGACTCTAAAAGCCCATCGCGTTGCAGCTTCGTAATGCGTTTCTTATTTATGTGACAAAGACGGCAATGCCATAGAAAAGTGGAATCTAAGTTACGTTTAGATTTCTTATTGCTAACATTATATATAGAACTGACGTTTGAAACAGAATCATGCATACCAATTTCAAAAATGCCATCACGAGGAATAGCATTAAAATAAAATACATTATCCTTAGAAACTGCAATACCATAATCCGTAAAAGTATGAATAAAACCATCATCTTTCAAACGTGAAAGTGAAACAACACCCTAGTGATAGTAGGTGCAAAATGGCAATTATTTAAAACAATAACTAAACCATTAGGGAGGATGAGATCAAAGCTCCCTATCGCTTCGACAGCTGCACGGTTGCCATTACCAACGTACAGGTTCAAAGCTCCTTGCTTCAACTTTCTGCTTCCCCTAAGTCCCTGCACATTATTACAAATGTGAGTACCACAACCAGTATCATATACCCAGGATTTGTTAGGAAAAGTGTAGAGCTCTATAGTGAAGATACCTGATGTGCTAGCTGCGCTAGCTTTGTTCTTCTTCAACCCTTCTAGGTAGGACGGACAGTTCCGCCTCCAGTGCCCCATCACTCCACAATGGTGACAGGGAGAGTCCTTTGCCGGATGCTCCTTTTTGGCAGGTGGGGGGATCTTAGGTTTGGGGGCGTAAGCAAGCTTACCCTTGCCCTTACCATTTCCCTTGCCATTTGCCATCGGCTTCTTTTTTGGATATTCCTGTGCCTGATAGCTAGTACCATTTTGACAGTGTCAACTAGCTGTTGCTCAGTTGGCTGTCCAAACATGGTTTTTAGTTCTGCCAGCATGTCAAATGCTGCAAGGTCCTCTAAGTCCATTTGGAGCTCAGGGATCATGCTTGCAAGCATGAGACAAGCCACTTCTTGTTGCTCTTGTACCCTACGTGAGTAGGCGGTACGCACAGCAAGAGTAGCAGTAGCAGCAGGTGCTTCAGGTAAAGGTTGTTCCAGATGGTAAAACTTTTGTATAGCCTCGAGGACGATCCTCAGGTCTTTATACCAGTCCAAAAAGTTGTTACCATTCAATTTCTCTCTTTCAAGAAATAATTTGATGTACGAGTTGTTCATGGTTTGATTAGGAGTTGTCATCTACAAAACAAACAAAGTTCAAATTTTTAGTAAGTTTCAATAATTAATCATTTTTAAAATTAACTACCCAAGTTTAAACATATTAAAACAATTAATTTTACGAAAAGGCTAAGATCCTCATTGAGGTTCCACCATCACATCAGTTGATCTACTAGCAATGGTGAGTTCAATAGGTAGGTAACGTCGACCAATTGCATTACATGTGCAACTCTTAGATCTTTATGGGACTCATGGCTCTAGTGAACAAGCAACTAGTGTCAAGCTGGCATGTTTAGTCCCATCTTTGCCTCGGGTCAAGGTCTAACCGCTTAACTCGATTAAGTCATCCAATTTGAAAACGTGTGAGAATATATCTAGGTCTCACGCATAGAGAATAGTCACCTTGGGTTACAATTCAACCTAGGTCCAACGCATAGGCAAAAAGTAATTGCAAGGGTCCTCAAAATTGGACGGCATGACTTAAATTTGACGGGTAAAATATTTTGATGTGGATCAAAAGCGTGTACGAAAGAAGCATGCATTCATTCTTCGTAGCACAAGTTAAAAAAATTTCTTAACTTAAGTCTAATCATTGTTTTAATTTATGTGTGTCAAGTTGTCCATTTCAAGACTAATATATATCCTATGTGGATTATTATTTAGTTTGGACAATACAAATAAATAAATAAACAAACAATCTCAACCGGTTTAAGTGTTGTTTATATAGAAAACAATGATTTTTAAGTTTCAAATCATATTTAAACTTAGTTAAACTAAATCATACGACTTAGTTCAAAATGGTTTATGTTTTGTTTGAAGTTTTATGAAAACAATTTTCGTTTTTCACGTAGTCACAACCATACAAAAAACAACCAAACAAACATACAACCACAATATGCAAAGCCTCCGATGAAAATCCTATGCTTGGTCTTGTGAGCCATCACAAGAACCAAGAGTCAACTAGGGACATATATCACAACCACATGGAGGGCTCCCACTTGCTCCAAGACAATCATGAGCAAGTAAAAAGCCCATAATGCACATGAACTTCAGATTCTGTCAGCCCAGTTTTTCTGTTTTGAAAGGCCCAAATGCCAAGGAAGATCACCTCCTCATGATTCGGCCTAGTTGACAAAGTTGTAGCCCTATGTCTTGTGGACCTGCACCAAAAAGTTTAGAAAAAAATACCTTACCAATCAGCGGGAAATCACGTTTTCCCAACAGGTGTCCAGCAGCAACTTTCGGTCTACAACTCTTCAATCTTTCGCCATTTGCTTCCAAGCTCTTGTTTACAATATATATAAAGTAAAATACAACTAATCTACTTTGTATCTACTGTAAAATGCCCAAACATTGGCTACACCAAAAATTAATTACATTACAAAAGTGCCGAAACAATGGCAAACCCTAAAACAAGAAAAAACAACCAACAATCACAATCACAACGCACAAGTGGTCTAGGTTTTCATCGGCTTTGCGTATTAACACATAATAATACATTCAAATAAAGATTATTACATGGTGTTGGCTAACTCCATGGACAAACATGCATGTATTTGCCATGGATAACAAAATAAATAGCAAGAAATAAATTGTTAGCCAACGAATCGAAGAAATAATTAACAAGAATTAAAACCCCGAATGGTACGCGTGACAAATGGCCAAAGACTAAAACCCCACTGATGTTAGGACCTTCTTAATACACCATTTTACCAAAGAAAAATAAGCCTCATGGGCTGATTTGAAATCGGGTTAAAAATCTTCCAAAAAACGCGTTTTTAGGCCATTTTACGGGTACCGATCAAGTAAACAAACAACGTATGCATAACAAATGGCCATAGGATCAAAAAGTCCAGATCTTAAGACCTTATTAAAGTCGACATATTCATAATATATAAGCCCTAGGGGCTGTTTTATAATCCCACTTTTAAATCCATTAAAAAAACATGTTTTTAGCCATTTTATGCATACACGATGACCATATGACAACATATGATGGCTCGTGATACCACTAAAGGTGATGTAAACACGAATTAACAATTAATTAATATAAAACGCAGCGGAAGAACATCACCACAACGGATCCATAGTGCCATATGATCAATCAAATAAATAAACACATAATTTATACCTTTGTAGCGTGATCCGGGAGTCACCAACAAAACCAATATGTCGAACACAATATGAAACCCAAGTGATCAAAATAGATCACCTCTATGATATGTCCACACTACACGTCCTTGATCACCACCCGATGCTAGTCTAAACCTCGTAACAATAATTCTTGGTACAACCTACAATAGATAATATCAAGAGAAGATCAAAAACACAAAACCCTAAGAGGGTGTTGTTTTTGCCGTGTCCAAGAGAGGGAGAGAAAGCAGGAGGGAGTTACAATTAGCCTTTATGTTAATTGAATAATTATGATTTAATCAAATCACTTGATCTTATCATAATTATCTTACATTTAGGTCCCTTAACAAGCTCCATCATTCCCTTTGATCCCTCCATATGGCCGGCCTCATTAAGGGCCCACAATGGGCTTGCCCGTTGTTGGCCCAGTCCAAAAACACTAAGTCCAACTTAGTATTTAATGGCCCGTTATTGATCTCGAGTTACGTAGTCGTTTATATATTGTAAATACGATAAATACAATCTATAAAATGGTGTCTCTGTGTATAAGTGTGTGACCCCATAGGCTCACATATGTCTAGCCATATAATTAGTGATTATGACACGAGCATACTCCAACAACAACAACACCCAAAACCGATCCTTGATACATACTCTTCACAACCAAACTCCATATGAGCTGATACGTGGCAAGAAACCGGATCTTTCTTTTCTGCGAGTGTTCGGTGCTTTATGCTACCTAACAAATGACAGTCAGGATCTGGGAAAACTAAAGGCTAAAGCAGACATTGGATTCTTCATTGGGTATGCACCAGATCGCAAGGGATACGGAATCTACAACAAACGAACCTGACAAATTATGGAAACCATTCACGTGACATTCGATGAGTTGACTGAGCAAACGGCTCCTGGACATACAAGTCCTGGACCCACACCTAATCTTTTATCTCTTGGACCAATTAGTTCAGGTCTTGTACAACATCCCACTCCTGCAGTTCCTTATGTTCCCCCTACGAGTGAGGAGTTGAAGAACTTGTTTGATCCGATGTTTGATGAATACTTTGAGCCACCAACTATTGATACTACAACTAAAGCTTCACCTTTACCTCCAGTTGCTGACGCTCCAATTCCACATAACTCAGATGGTCCATCTGTATCTGTCTCAATTATTCAAGACGCACCATCTGCCAGTCACTTACCATCATCATCAAATATTCAATCTCCTTCGGTACAAAAAGTCTTTGCAGTTGACAATTCTTTTGAAGTGAATCCTTTTGCTCCTGCTGATGATGTTCCATTCGAGAATATATTTTCCCCTGAATCTCCAACTGAGACATCTTCTTCAGGGGATCCTAACATAGCTACATCAGTTCCCTACCATCAACCACATGAACATCTCCGAAAAATGGACTAATGATCATCCGATTGACAACATTATTGGAAATCCTTCTCGTCCGGTATCCACACGAAAGCAACTTGCCACCAATGCCTTGTGGCGCTTCTTTAATTCCGTACTATCCAAAGTTGAACCCAAAGACTTCAAAGATGCTATGTCCAAAGACAGTTGGTTTAATGAAATGCAAGAAGAAATTCATGAATTTGATCGAATTGAAGTATGGGAATTAGTACCACCTCCAGATTGTGCAATGATTATCGCTCTAAAGTGGATCTTCAAAGTGAAACTCGACGAGCATGGTGATGTTCTAAAAAATAAGGCACGGGTTGTTGCAAAGGGGTATCATCAAGAAGAGGGGATAGACTTTGAAGAATCATTTGCACCGGTTGCTCGAATTGAAGCCATCAGAATCTTTCTCGCTAATGCTGCCAGTCAGAATATGATAGTCTACCAAATAGATGTAAAGATAGCATTCTTAAATGGTGATTTGAAAGAAGTAGTCTCTGTCAGTCAACCTAAAGGATTTGTGGACCCTTATCGTCCTACTCACATTTATCGCTTGAAGAAGGCCCTCTATAGCCTAAAGCAGGCACCTAGGGCGTGGTATGACACTTTGTCTTGGTTTCTTCTGGCAAACAGATTCTTCAAAGGTGTTGTTGATCCTACACTATTCACTAGAAAAATGGGCAAACATCTACTTCACGTTCAGATCTACGTAGATGACGTTATTTTTGCCTCCTCTGATCCTATGGAATGTGATCGGTTTTCTAACGAGATGAGTTCTAAGTTCCAAATGTCTATGATGGGACAAATTTCGTTCTTCTTAGGTTTACAAATCTCTCAAAGTCCCAGAGGCATCTTAATTAATCAATCCAAATATGCAAATGAAATATTGAACAAATTTGGATTTGATTCAAGTGATCCTGTTGACACTCCTATGGTTGAGTGATCGAAGTTGGATGAAGACCTCTCTGGGATCCCTGTTGATCAAACCAAGTTTCAAAGTATGATTGGATCCCTAATTTATCTCACCGCTAGTAGGCCAGATCTCTTGTTCGCAGTATGCATGTGTGCTCGGTACCAGTCTAAGCCCACCAAAAGGCATATGGAAGCGGTAAAGCGGGTCTTTCGATACCTTCAAGGGACTATTCACATGGGTCTCTGGTATCCTAAGGACACCGCCACGGCACTCATGGCCTATGCAGATGCAGACCATGCGGGGTGTTAAGATACTCGTCAAAGTACGTCGGGAGGTGCTCAATTTCTGGGAGAAAAGTTAGTAAGCTAATCATCTAAGAGGCAAATAAGTACATCTATATCTTCCATAGAGGCTGAATACATTGCCATGTCTGCGTGTTGTGCTCAAATCCTATGGATGAGATCTCAACTATCGGACTATGGCTTTGCATACAACAAGATTCCTCTGTATTGTGATAACAAAAGTGCTATAGCTCTTTGCTGCAACAATGTCCAACACTCCCGATCAAAGCACATCGATATCCGGCATCACTTTATAAGGGAACAGGTTAAGAAAGGGGTTGTTGAACTTTACTTCATGAGGACTGAGTTTCAGTTGGCTGATATCTTCACTAAGGCACTCCCGAGAGAACGGTTCCTATTTATTCTCCCGCGACTTGGCATGAGGCGTTTGACACCAGAAACTCTCAAGCGTCTTCAGGAAGAGAATGAGGAGTAATGGATTTGCTTCATATATCCTTGTATATATATTAAACCAAAAAGAAAATAGAAAAATATAAAACCTATAAAAACCATAAAAATCAGAAAAACACAAAAATACCAAAAATAGTTCCTCTAGGCATGTCTTCTGTTTATCGATAACATTTACGGTCCTAGAAATGTCATTCAATAATGACACGGGACTTTAAATAAAGCTCGAGCAGAAGTTAAAATGAATTGTTAAAACATGTCATGTTGGCTTGCAGTTACTTCAGACTGTAACCCGTTCTTCATTATGGGGAAAGCATGTCGCCAAAAAGATGGCTGTTCCTCCCACTGGGTGAAGTTCACCCGGGCATGGATTACTTTATATCCATGTTTCATCGATTTGATGTACGTTTCATTGCATCATTTCTCGTATAAGAAGATAAGTCTTCTTTACATCATATATACTTTTCAATCTATGATTCTTCAGGGAAGTATTTGTGCTAAACTTGGTGGTACCATGATTTTTGAATATCAATCAGAATTGAACTTTTCATAAAAATCTATCACTCAATCAATGACTACAGCTCTTTAAATAGAAAACGGGTCATCCATTGAAGGGGAGAATGATTTCAAAAATTTTATATCATCAAAACAAGTCACTTTGTACATAATAAGTAGTGAATTTAATGAAACTTGTTGTTATGTGTCAATGTATGATTTTTTAATTCAAATATCTTTCAAACTTATCATACCTGACATTAACATTTTCCCTCATTGATTGAGGGGGAGCATTAGTATTTTCCATTATCAGCACATATTAAACCTGACCACATTTTCTCCCATAGTTTCTAAACTTATTTAAATCAATTGGGATCACAAAATCTCAAAAGGGTTGAAATTTCTGATCGGGGGAGAGAATGTGATTTAAATATACAATCTGATAAAAATGTGATGTTTTAGACTTAAAAGTAAGCTCTCTCATATGTGCTAAACTCTTTTGTATATCAATGCACATATTGAGGGGGAGCAAATAGTTTGTGGTGAAAAAAAGAATGTGGCATCTCTGGTGGCATCTCATGTGAGCGCGACTCAGACTTCACGAATGAATCAACGAAACAAAAACTATCATTAATCGAAAGGACTTGTCCTGGCCGGGTAATAATTTCAAGCTGGTCTAACCAGTGATGTAAGCGTGTCTCGAAGAGGACTTGTCTGAGTAGAGTGTACCGTTTCGAGAAACTTTATGTGGACTTGACCAGGCCGGGTAATAATTTCAAGCTAGTCTAACTAGTGATGTAAGCGTGTCTCAAATTGGTCATGTTCAAATTTTAAAAAGTGCAATCTCTACCCAACATGCGCAAATTTTAAATTAAAACATATGAGCACATATTAAGGGGGAGTATTTGAAAAATACAAAACTCTCAAAGTGTTAGCAAAATGTGTTTTATAACTATAAACACTTTGAGAATTTTTTCAAAGATTTGGTTGACGGCAACATATGATAGTCATGAAGTTATAAGGTGGCTAAGGTTAGGAAAACCGTCCTATGATCCGCCAGAGCCAGAGGGATCTACCCAAGGACAATACCGAATAGTTAGTATTAGAAAGTCCTTAGGTATGATTATGAAAAAGGAGTAATATGAGAAAGGAGAAAGAAGGGGTTGAAGAATTAAAAAGAAATGTAATGAGAAAGGGTGAAAAGAAATAGCCCTCCAATTATTCAACCTTAAGGCAGAAACCGGGTTCAATTCATATGCTACTAGTGGTTACTAAGGTAACACCAGTATTGAAGACAAGACGTCATGGACCCAGTGACGCACTGCATTAAACCTTCAAGCCACTCAAGTTCTCTTAAAAGGACTTGTTTCATTCTCACGGGGAACCCTGCATAATCTATCGACCGCTCATTATGAGTCATGTTGATATTGAAACAGGAGACACCGCTCCAATCTCCGAATACCAAAAATGCACTTATCGAGTCTAGAGCCACGAGATGCATCATGAGATCTCATAGGAACACATGTTACTTCTACACTGGTTGTTTAACATTAAGGACACCAGTTGTAAACTTATGAGTCCTACACGGATCTTAGCAATCTGCCAGAACATTTAAGAGGGAATTTACAAATGTAATTCTCAGTGATTGAATGGAAATTCCTGCCAGGGTCAACATCAAACAGCCCTGAAAGCAGATCACTTCGGTAATTCCTTGTGGATTACGCTTAGTGGTCACGACGGTTACAAACGGTCTACAGTCGTGGAGTGAACTCCAGCGACTCACCTAATCGTTGATGTACTTCGGTAGATCTCGTAAGCCCTCTCGGGGGTATCCGATTTAGGAACGGCCTTGGCAAGGATTCGAGAAAGTTTTAACACTATGCTGTTAACAATCTCGAATTCCAAACCTATAAGTGCCGGACGTTTTATTGCTAACTGTTGTATGCAGGAATCCCTGGCGGTTGCAGCTGATTGCCGAAAAGATGCCGATCCATCAACCCATGCTCACACTTCACCATCATAATCAAAGAAATCATGATAATTGAAAGACTTTCAACACTGCTTCCGCAACTCTGATGCTGAAAATCATGATCCAGAAAAGTGTGAGCATGTCGGTCCAAAGATCACAACATCACATAGAGACGATACTGCAAAAGGATGACTTGGAGACGTACGTTGGATGATGACCTCAAAGAATCCTCAAAGATCATCCAAGACAAAAGAACAGTCATCAAAAGTTCACTGCTGAAAGTACAAAGATTAATGACTTAGAAGGATCAAATACTACGAGCTAGGAATTCAAATTCATGTAATAGAATGCTATAATTCAAAGTGTAATTTCCGGGGTGACCTCCCTTAGGGGGAGATTGTTAGGAATATAAATATTCACATGAAAGACTTGGTCCCCCCGAGTATTGATTAGCATTAAGTAGCTCGTAGGTTTAATCATATTATTTTAGATATCATTTCACCATGGAGTCGGGTTGGGTCTTTACCCACTGTCAGCCCGGTCCATAGCCTACTAGAGGCGTGTTTATGTTGTGTATAAATAGCCCTTCGCACCCATGGGAAGGGTTGGACCTTTCATTTGCTATCAAGCTAATACATTCACTTTCTCTCTCTAAAGGCTCCCGCATTCTCATTTCCTTTCTCTAGAAATTCGACCTAAACATCAATTTATACTTGTGTTATGATTATGAATATGTTACAAAAAATATCAAGGACGACTAAGGTTCTGATTCAACAATAATCGAAGACGATGAACGAAAAGTGATTATGAACAATACTAGACGTTGTCGGGATATTGGAACGTCATTGTTAAAGATATGTAAAAATAGTCGTTATAAAAATATATAAATGGTTATATATTCTAAAGTGTAGGAAAAATTATATGTAAGTGATGGTTTCATTTAAATGATTTGTAATATGAAAAACTAGCGTATAAAGGTTGTATATAAAATGTTTTGTTTGTCTAGTTTTAAAAGAAATATAATAAGTACATTTATGTGATAGAAGTCGGGCATGACCCGTGCATGTGTGTTGCTTTCTCGAGGCTTCTGTGTTATAAAAATACATAGCCGTTTTATAATTGTTACAAAATCATAAGTATATTCTCTAAAATACCGTTATAAGTGTTTACAAATTTTAATAAACGATATAAGTAAGTTAAATGGTTACAAGTTTTGTTTCGACTAAAGTTTATATGTTGCATTTATATAAAAATTTTATAATAGTAGGTATATATATAATGTTTATGTCGTAATATATGTTTTCACCGTTTGTTATGATTTATAGCGAGTTTTGTGATTAACGTGAAAAGAAATAAGCTGGAATTGAGTTGTGAAGCAAATTGAATACGAGGCTATGTCGGCACATATTATTATACACCGTTACGATATATATATATATATATATATATATATATATATATATATATGTATATATATATATATATCTGTGTGTATATATGTATACATAAATATATATATATATATAGTATATATATATATATATCTGTGTGTATATATGTATACATAAATATATATATATATATATATATATATATATATATATATATATATATATATATATATATATATATATATATTTATGTATACATATATACACACAGATATATATATATATATACATATATATATATATATATATATATATATATATATATATATATATATATATATATATATATATATATATATATGTATATGTATATATATATCTACATATAATATATAACAGGATGCGCATGACGTCATCAAATGCAGGATTGATGAATAAGCGCTGGATTGATGACTAATCATGCTCTTAATCCACCTAAGCATGCCATGTAAGCAAAGTTTGACAACATTAATTCGCCAGTTGACTTTTAAATCCGATTTTTTAAAAAATAGACACTAATAGGATTCGAACTTGGGTTGTTTATAAGGTTTACATGTATTGATTACCACTAGACCAACACATTTTTTTGATTCTATCTTGCAAACCCAAATCTATAAACCTATGCTGTGAGATAATTATTAGAATCCCTGTAAGTTAGGAAACCCTAATCAAAACATATACGTAAAAAAAACCGCACCTCATTCATAATATATTTCTTCTCAGAAACCCTACTGTCCCTTTTTCTCACAATCTCCTCTAATGATCAGTTTATGATTTTTTGTGTTTTCTTCATCACAGGTTTGCAAAACAGGTTTGCAGGTAAACATTGATGGTTTATAATATTTGTCCATTCATTATCGGGAGTATTTTTTTCTCAAAGCCATAATATAACTCATTCATCTCATTATCACACACACAATATTCTTTTTTTCTTATCTGATTTCATGTGCAGGTTAATATCAAATAAATGATGAGCTATATAATATTTATAATAACTTTTGCTCAAAACCCTAATAAAAATTCATTTTCTTATGAGTTATGAGAGTATAATGGGGGATTCTAACAAAAAAAGAAGCACAATCGGTTTTAGATATGGTATGTGCATTGCTATTCTCAAAAATTGCTCTCTGTACCTAAATCAATTTCATTGGTGACCAGCTGACTTTATTTTCCATTTTATCAATTCCACTCAAATCCAGGTAATATTATATTCTACTCAAGCCATTGGTGTTTGTTTTATCTTTTGCCAAGCATGAGGAACTATGTTCGGTGGATGTCTCAGAATAGAATCGTGATGCTATTTGGTTTTGGATCTGGCAAGCGTGGTCAGCTAGGAATATCAAATGAGAAAGTCAAATCTATAAATCCTCCGCAGTGTGTTTGTGGAATAAATGAGGTCAATGTTAGTAGTATCATTGCAAATGGCGATCATAGTGCAGCATTATGTGGATTAAAGTAGGTCAATGTTGGTTTTTCTTCATCACAGGTTTGCAATATTTTTAGTTAATATCCACCTTTTATTCATTGATCACACAAAACCATCATTGAATTCCTTTTTTTTTCTCTAATGCTCATCTACTAACTTTTTTAGGTGTTCATGTATTAGAGCCAATTAATTATAATTTGCCAGGTTTGTGAGTTGTTATTTTATAGAAAATAAATTGATTCATTTGTTTGATTATGAACAGGTTATTGGGTACTCCTCTTCTTATTTGGATTATTGTTATTTATTTGTTTCATTAATACTGCTGGCTCAAGAAAGTTAATACTGTTAGCTTTATCGGATATATTGTTAGTACTGCCAGCTTTGTCAGATATCGGACAAAGTGGAGATTTGGTACTCGGTTGGTTTAGAGATCTCGGACGACATACATGTAATGAGGTATGTTTTTCTTTTTAATTTTTATAATCGTTTAAAACACGATTTATGGTTTTTCTCTTATTTGATTTTCCACAACTACATCATCTTTATATAAATACAATGTGGTTGTGTTTCTGTTGTGAAGGATTGACGACCATAGGTTAATGGTGCAGAATTGTACGGTGAGTTATTCATGGTTATGGCATTTGATTTCTAAAAGGATGACCTTGTTAGCTTATCATTTTTTGAGAATGAATAGATGTGGCATATTTCAGCTTATTTCTTGGCAAAATTAAGAGAACAACTTCCCTTGGTGGTGATGCTGATGTTAATCGCCTTAAGGACATAAGTTGGTACAAAATTACATCATGTTCCATCTTATGTCTTAACCGGCTTTGTTTGAGTACATTTTTAAAACTATGTTGCCTCACTTTATCTCATGGCGTAAGGATTGTACTGTTAACACATAACAATAATAAATTTCAATATTGATAAATAACTGAGTCAATAGGACACAACAGTCACGTATTACATACAAAATTAGGATTTTTAGGGTGGGTCAAATTGGGTAATTTAGGGCTTGGGGTGACCAGAAGAACCAATTTTATTAGAGAGGAGAGAAAACCCACTTACAGAGCACCTTCACAACAGTCCAAAAAATCTTACTGAACCAAACACTGCCTTCACAAGTACAGTTGCAGCAAACACTGTAGCACTTGAAACAAACACTGATTTCACAAATACAGTTGGTATATGTATGTACTTCAATATTTATCTAATCTAATCCTTTTATGATACGTGGTGTATTTTGTGTTTTGTAACTCTGAATTATTAATTCAAATTTATGGAGAACCGAGTTTTGTGTGCTATATCAGCAGGTAGTTGATTGATGAAATAAGAGAACAAGACGTCATCTTCACTTGGGCGTGTTCTGTTGAATTGTGGGGCTCAAGTCAGTTGTGAATGTGAAAGCAACTTTTTTATGCAGCAATAGAAGTTGTTCAGCTAATTTTAGTCCGAAAAGAAAATGATAATATCCCCACGTTTGCTTTCTATCTCCATGAAAAGTGGATGCATTGTTCCAGATATGAAGTAGATTGAAGTAGATATGAACTTGATCAAGTGTGTTGACGGTGGCATTTAAGTGTGAAAAATGAATGTATTGTTCCAGACATGAGCCAAACCTCTTTTCTATGATCATTAGTAGTTGTTATATAATGTGACATATAAACGCGTAAATATCCCAATGAGTTTGGCTGTTTCATCGCTAGTTTGATTATTTTGTTTATTTAAAGGTTTAAGCAACACAAGAATACATACACTACGCCCAAGCTATCTGGAAAGGATATCAATAGCCTGTGCAATGAAGCAACCAACTGAAATCTCTCCTGTTAATAAGAGGGATGGAGACGATAGAGCCATGGTTAAGATATGTGGAATAACATCAGCCAAAGATGCTGCTGTGGCAGCAGAAGCTGGTGCTGACTTTATTGGAATGATCCTTTGTGCTAATTCTAAACACTCAATCTCGACTTCTACTGCAAAAGAAATTTCGAAAGTGGCACGTGAATATGGTGCAAAGCCAGTTGGAGTGTTTGTTGATGAGGACGCCAACAAAATGCTGAGGGCTTCTGATGATGCAGACCTTGAATTTGTGCAGGTAGATATTTGAGTATAAATAGATAACAAGTAGATGTAACAAGGTTATGTCATTCTATTCAGTTGATGATTTGTTGAAGTTCTAACAGCTTCATGGAGATGGATCACGGTCTGATTTTCCTGTTTTAGCGAAGGAGAGAAAACTAATTTATGTACTTCATGCAAATGAGGACGGTGACCTTATGAACCATATATCAGATGAAGATTGTTCTTTGGTTGATTGGGTTCTGGTGGATAGCGCAAAAGGGGGCAGGTAATGAAAACTTTATTTTTTCATAGAGCGTTTGGTTTTATTTTGTATCTTTGACGTTTCACCAATCAAAATTGAATATGCTGCACTACAGATGTCCGCGGGGGACATTGATTTGAATGATTTGATTCAAAAGTACATTGATTGTTTGAAGCACCCGCCCGTTGGGCTTATAAGTCATGCCCGCCCATCTTATTTAAGCAAGTGGGTTTGTGGTCACTTTATTTAAGCAAGTGGGTTAGGTTAATTACGTAATCAACATAGGTACGTTAATGCCCTGTGTTAAAGGGCTGTTTGGATCCTGATTTATCAGCAGATGGTAATTAGTATCACGAACAAGTCTGCTTATTCTTTGAGGTCTTTGTACTTGATTTGGATTTGTTAATTGTGGCAGTGATGGTGGGTGACTAACACTCAGAGTGACTGAGTGGGTCAGTGGCAATTATAAGCAGTCCAAAAACCACCAGATGTAGGGGTGCAGGGTGGCCAGCTACCTACTGCAAGTGGGGGTATAGAGTAGCCATAGCCACCAGAAATCAAGCCATAAGAATTATCGCTCCCATTACCACTTGAAGGCGGACAATAATCTGCTGCATAAGAAGCCACAACACCATAACTCTCATTGGACGTGTCCCCATCATAATAACTGATTTGAAAAGAATCTTTCTTTAATCCAAACGATTCTGAAAATATCTTCCTAGCTTGCAACAATTTAGCTATGGACGAGTCAATAAGCTATGCTGATAGTCACCCAAATGAAGATTCATCTCATTATTTTGCTGCAGTGCTGTGAGCGGTCCATAATTGAATAGATTTGAGTTACATAAGGTGCCATATTAGTTGACGAATACTCTTATTCTTTTGTGTTATCTATCCTGGAGCTGCTTTTACTTTCTCTAGGTACCATATTTTCCATCTACTGCACTGGCGAGTCGGGCAGGGGTCAAAACGGGTTGTTTATTTGGTTGGCTCCAAAAACTTTGTGCCATATATATTGCAATTCTTTATAAATAATTAGTGTCAAATAGGATTACGCAAGTCATAGTATTAATAAGAATATATACATCTTTTTGATCCAGGTATTATAATTTATAGATAATCATAACCTAAATCGACCCATTTATAAGTAAATGTATCGAAACTGCTACCATTTAACTTGGAGTTACAGTTAGGTGTTAACGTAATTTCTGCCACTAATGTATTTCTTTTTAAGCGCAGGTTGTTACACAGAATTAATAACCAAGTTATGAACTTGAAGCGGTTGTTTGAAGCAAAAAAAGAGTCTGCATGAAAAGGCAAACGCACTATCTTTGAAAGGCCAACCATCATCAGCATCCACCTGCTGAAAACCGTAATCTTTTCACTACTGCTTTTAGTCGTATTTTTTTATATCTCTTAGAATTATGTCGTTTCACTGGTCACAATAAGCGGGGGCTTAGTCTCGAACTGGGTTCTTTTGTGGCTGGTGTTTTGATTTCTACAACAGATTTTTCACAGCATACTTTAGACTAGGAAATTTAGCATGCAGTCTATTTTGGAACTTTCTGGAGGTGGAAAAATGGCGGGGTGATAGCGGGTAATATTTTTAATATGGGGTCGGGATAGGCAGACCTGAACACTTTTTGTCTAAATTTACTTTTTCTTTTTACCACTTTAGTAGTTTAACCTGATAGAGCAAACAAAATAATCTCATCTATTTGCAAGCTATTATATCAATGTCAGGACCTGTTTCTATTAGTATCCAGTTTAATGAGCCTTGGGGTATTAATATCACAACGGTATAGAGGCCTCAGATTCAGATATAGCTTTTACATTTCAATTAATAAGTTTTTTTTCATTTACATTCAGTATGCATGATGGTGTGAAGTAGATGTTTGCGCCTATTACACCGCCATCTCAATAAGTCAGAAATTTCCATATATACCTCTTAGAGACCTTAACAAGTTGGGATAATAAATGAGTTGGCTAGATTTCTATATATTAAATGTTAAAGATCGATGATGCTATTTGATTAATACTAATATCTTCAACTTTTACTTTATGTGTTAATGTTATTATTTGTCAATTGTTTAATCCTTCGTATTAAAAAGTTTCCATGTCATTGAAATATGCAGCTTATGGTCAATTTTTGAAAGCCAGCGGCGAAGAACGTATTACCTGGAAATGAGCATCATTCGATGAATATATATATATATATATATATATATATATATATATATATTCGATATATATATATATATATATATATATATATATGAAGAAGGTAAGTTCACATTTTAAAATGTTTAAAACTATTCAAGTAAATTGAGGCGGGATCTGAACATGCAACATATCCATTTTGCCATATTTTCCATTTAGTCTAATATGAATATATAGGAAGCGAACCTTTTCAGTCGACTACATAGTCTAATACAAAAAGGATAAATCTTCATTTCGTATGATGTATGTGTACTGTGTGCAATGTTAGTTTGCTACTTGGTTTGGCAACTTCAGTAGATTTAAAGCACCTTGTTATATGTGAAATAATAAAACCTTAGTTTTTTGTAATGTCAATAGAAGAGAATACAGACCTTAAATCCCAAGAGTGATCAACACAGTATATAAACAACCTTGCATTAGTACCGGTGGAGCGATTCCATGGAACCTAGCCGGATCCTATTCAGAGCATCCACTGCATTCACCACAAATCCATTGTCGGTTGGTCAACACAAGACATCAGGGTACTTTATTTGATGCTTAATGAGGGCATGTATTGTTACGAGGAATACCTTGCTGATGGTTCTAAATACAGGTAAATAGCATATTTATGCACAACAGTGATCAGTTTATTTTATTGTTAGCCGTCACAACCACTTAGCACACCAGTCGACCAGCCACCTTCATTTAGATATGAATCTGGTACTGATGTTAATGCTTTTGAAACACTGCCTTTCCCGAACCTTGAATGAAAACCTTGAATCTTGAGGCCTATTTTTGATGATTACTGATATTGTTATGTTCTTTTTTTTCAGGTTCACCATACATGCCCAACCATTGTCTTCCTAATATTATAAGGTTCTGTGGGAAGCTTGAGATGTTAGATCGACTACCCCCAAGCTAAAAGCTACAGATCATCGGGTAACAAATATTACCCTTGTTATCCGTTTATTGCTTTTTCCTTTTTTTTGGTTGTCGTTTTACTCTTATTTTTCATTAATATTATTATTTTTTACTTTTACAGTATGACTCCTCCTACGATTCACTCAAACGCACTCAGCTGTGGTGAATCAGATCTTGAGGTCACAGGTGCATTATGAACCATACTCAGCTGAGAATCCAAGAATCTTCTCCTGATATAACATTTTACTCTTAATTGCCTATTGTGTTTTCTTCTTTCCAGAGCTAAAGAGTTGGAACTGTGTTGATGGAGATCGTGAAGCATGATAGTCTTGGTAAACTAAGTGCAAAGGTATGCAACAAAACTATCACCATGAAGCATACATTTTTATGTTCTGTTATAAGGGTGAAATGTACTGTATTAGATTTTGACGAGCTTCGGAGCACCTATATGTTAGAAAATTTCTTTCGTACACTACTTTTTGTGTACACTAAAGTAGAAGCCATATAATTCTGTTGTCTATGCCATTAGTTTTGTTTATATACAAATTTTCCTGGAACAGAGTTCAATGCCACCAGAAGTTTCTTTTAGTAATTGTTTTCACAAAAAAGGAAGTTGTTCCTAAAGAAACACATTTTGATACCAACAATTAATTAATAGGTATGGTTTACGCATCAAATGTTATCCAAAGGAATATTGACTTATAGGGTACTATCTCAGTTTCGTGTTCTTTTGGCAATCAAAATAGGTAGTATATGACTTATATAAGATGTTATACAGGTAGAGAGGGAGAAAGCAGAACACGAAGCCTTGGGAGCACTACCTCTCCAGCAGCGCACCTGACCATAGTTCATTTTCAGCTCCACCAACAACCATTTTGGTAATCAAATGGGTAACGGTGACTTTCCGATTTAAATTTTGTTAGAAACAATAAATGTACTGCTATGTCATTTCAATTTTTGCTCCTCCTGCTACTATGCATGTTGTTGATGGTTCATGTTTGAACTCCTGCTATAAACAAATACATGTGTGATGGCATGTAAAAAGTTATGCTTCTTTGAATGGTTTCATGTACTTCTTTCATAAGAATGCCAAGTCGCGTGTATTTTTGTACTACTTATTGTAGCCAAATGCTCCTTTTAAATCTCACGTAGCTCTCGGAAAGAAATTTAGTAACCAATATTTGAATTTATCAATTATTTGCTGAGTTCGATGCTTATACCAAACTAAATAAATAGTTATATTATATTAAATGGTTAGATCTATAAAAGATTTACATCCCTTTATCTATACAAATATAGAGGGGTTGAAGTTACCACCTTAGAGCATCAAAAATTTGCTATAAGGCATGAAAAAATGAATATACAATATACGTTGTGGCGAGTGTATGCAAATGAAAAACTTCAATTGCACATTACACTATCGGTGTGATCCAAGACCTTTTTTACTTTATGCCTCGATTATAATCTCTTTAATCTCTGGCACAGTTTAACCTGGGATCAAATGGGGTACACCCTCAAGGTAAAAAAAACTGTTTTTAGCAAATCAATGTAGCAATGTAGCAAGTTTCTGACTTTAAGGTAGGAGATGAAGATAAATCAAAGATATTAACGAACTTAAACAAATAAAAAGTGCCATTCGGTACATGAAAATTGATTATGATTATCAAATGCTTACTAATCGTTTTGAACTCAATTTTTCACATGTTTCGAGCATTACAAACCTGATAAGCCAGCAGTATAAACTGTCCACGAGCAGTACAAACTTGAAACCAAAATGAGCTATCAGTATGAAATATGAACGGACAGTACAAACTCTTTCCCATGGCAGTACTAAAGCTTAAAAACGTATCCTTACTTTCAGTTCCAACAATAAATTCATTCGTAAATGCACCCTTAGTATCAGTAACTTTAATGCATCATCGAACCATTATTAGGAGTAACTTCAAAACACTGCACCCACATCAGTATACCAAACAATGAACATGAATATCATGTGGGTGATTCTGGAAAGCTTTGTCTTATAAAACCATTTGTCTTATAAAACTTTATATAAGACGGTTTAATATAAATATAAACATACGGCTCATTCATAATAACGTAATACACATTCATCCCTCTTCATTCAGAACTAAATCATTCCTGGAAAAATACCTAGGTCTCATCCCTATTCGATCTTAAAAAAAAAAAAAAAAAAAAAAAAAAAAAAAAAAAAAAAAAAAAAACATGTGATCAATCGTATCAACAACTTGCTTTTCATGAATTATAAAGTATGTTCATAAACAATACTCAGTAACAATATATCAATTGCAATCATGTTTTGGGGCTCATGATATCTAGGATTCACAAGGTTTTGTTTGTCGTAGATCGAAGAATGAAGAAGAAAAAACGATTTTTGTACAATGTTCGTAACTTTCTGCATACCTGTTTTCAAAGGCGATAACTCCTTCGTTAACCGTTGGATCGTTCTGAAATTTTTATTGGAGATTCTTCATATATCAAGGTACAATTTCACTGGAGGGATCTTTAATCGGAGCTTTGGATTGAAAGATATTGATCGTCAAAGTCTGCTGCATAATAGTTTTTGTAAGTCGATTTTTTTTTATGTATTAGAGAATTTACGCAAGCATAACATGAGTGACGATGACATGTGGGATGATATGGTTGATTTCTTTTTGTTAAATGCAGGTCGAGGTTACTGTTGGTATTATTGTGCTGATATTTTGATGAGCATTGTGGCATTAAGCAATATAATTCATAATTATTAAGAATTCATTTTGATTTGAATAGTCAAAAACTTGAATAACTCTACTGAATCAATGGTCATACATTTCATAAAAGTAATACTGTCATCTTACCCATGTGAATGACAATGAGGAAAGATGGTGGATGACTAAGATGACAAGGGATCATGTTAGCACTTACCACGAGTTGTAGTGTTTCCTATGCAACTCAGTATAGGACAATGAGCATAGACAAAATCTAAATCATGATCACATTGTATGCCTATTGAAAAAGCAAAAATAAACACACTTGAACATCATTCAAAGTTTACTATTTTTTATATTCATTTATGTCGTTTTTTGGTATCAGGTGATGCATTTCATTCTATGGTTTTTGTACTCGGTTTAGGTTTATTTTTTACCATCTATGGTATGCTTTTTTTCACGGTGATGAACTCAAATAAGTACATTTTATTACTATCATTTATCCTATTTATTTGACTTGTTTTATTATATTATCTGTGAGAATCGATACGTTAATGTTTAATTTTGTAATTCTCAGGTAAAAACAAGCATTTGGTGAAACTTGGCGATTTTGGACTAATTATGGAGCAAAACAAGCAAGAAGATAAGAGTCTACTGAAATGTACAAGATCAAGACCATTCTGCTCCAGATGCGCCGCATCTTACTTATTACATACGGCGCATCACTATCAAGATTTCACAAGATACGATCCAAGCTACAAGAGGACATGCGCCGCATCTATAAATGGAGTTACGCCGCATCTTCTGGCGGTGTACGAATATTCCTGAATATATTAATCTTGGACCCCACGCGAAGTTAAGTCAATGCGCCGCATCTACTTATTAGATGCGCCGCATCTTACCTCAGACAGAAACTATAAATACCCCAAAGTCAGACGACTTTAAGAGATTTTTGGTACGTACGATATTCGAAGGACAGAAGCCCTAGGCCGAATTCAGTCGAAGTAGCAGCACAAGACACACCTTGAAAAAAGATACGAGAGCTGTAAGAAGGTCCTGCATGTATTCAATTCATTAAGTAGTTTGTTTTATTGTATTAGTACACTTTAATTGATCAGGATTGATGGGCTTGTATTATGTTATCATTCACTTCAACTCCCCTTAAAATTGCTTTCCCATTATTTAAAGTTTATATGTTGATGTCTTTGGTGACTTTTATTAGTGCATTGATAACCTTTGTGTCTAGCTGAGCATTGCTTGGGTCGCCATGCCCCTTCCTCGCCTATTTATTAGATCGCCTATGCATTCTATCGTCTGTAGAAAAGTAGGAAGAAAGATAAATGGGATAGTCATAAGTAATCATTAAGGGTTTACTCGCCGATAAGATTAGAACCAACGAGAAAGGACTTAATCTCGGTGCGTTGCATCGAACTATACACTTCATATAAAACTAGCAATAAAACAAGTGACAAGCTACTTAACTATCAGGACAGGTCTTCTTATTGTCTCGAGTATTTATCTGTGTACGTGTGTGCTATTCGCTGATTCGTGCCTATTAGTTAGTTTATTATTTAATTGCGACCAAACCGTGCCAGTCTCTCAGGCTGAAACCCCCTTGCGTTAAATTAGGTTGTATAGCTAACTTAAGATATTAAAATACTGATTAGAATAACTAGATAATACGTTCCACTCTTAGTGATCGACACTCTACTTACCATTATATACATACTGACTGGGTACACTGCTCGTTAAAGTGTGTGTGTTATTGATAAGTCGGCTAAATATAAATTTAAAACTTGAATACTGCTAAAACCACAACGACATACCGTGGGTATAAATTAGAGCACTCGCACGCACGCATCAAGTTTTTGGCGCCGTTGCCGGGGAGTGAATTGTTATTATCTGTTAATTTGATTAGTATTTTAATTAGGTTTTTCTTTTTAATTTTTAATCTAACCGCTAACTGTGTTGTATATTAGTTAATTTGCATTCATTGTATTATTTGCATATTTTCTGTTTTGTGTGTTATTTGTTTGCTTTTATTTATGTTTATTTTCATTTGTGTTTATTATTGTTTTTATTTTTCGTATTTTCTGTGTTCTGCTATCGTTGTACTGAGCTTATTCAAACGATACGGCGCATCTGATTTCTCAGATACGGCGTATTGCGTTTAATTCTTATAAAATACAACGCGTTTAATTAATTCGATACGACGCATCTTTCCCCAAGATACGGCGTATCTGTTTTTAATAAGAAATTTTTTCTAAGCGATAACGCCATACAACGCATCTTTCCCCAAGATACGGCGTATCTGTTTTTAATAAGAAATTTTTTCTAAACGTTAACGCGATACGACGCATCTGCCTTAGCAGATACGGCGTATCTATATTTTTAATTAAAAACAGTTTTCGAATTATTAAACAGATACGACGCATCGATCTTTGTCGATACGGCGTATCTTCTTAATCAAAATCTTATATTTTGAAACGTAACGAAAATACGGCGCATTAACGTTTGTTAATGCGGCGCATTTAATTTTAATAAGTATATCGATTTTTGATAATTAAACTGATACGGCGCATTCTAATTTCTAAGCGGCGTATTTATTTTCTGAATAAAGTCTGATTAAATTTTAACGATTGTAAGATACGGCGTATCCAACTTTTTGGATACGGCGCATCGTCTGCAGATATCAGTAACTTTAATTTTTCGTATTCCGTTTTCGTTGTTAATTTTCTGATATATTACTTTCTTGAGCATACCCTACTGATGTTTTTGTGTTGATTTCAGGAAGTGCATGACCAGGAGTTCTACGAAGAACTTGATTCAACCTTTCGAAGATCCAGAACGAGTCTTTCATTCGCTTAAAAGACTTTTCAACACAAAAAGCTTAGATATTTCAAGTTCATTCTCGAGGAAGAGGAAGAAGAAACAGAAGCAATGGGCGAAAACACAACTATGGAGGAATACATGAACAAAACCCGTGCTGATTACACTTCAGGAGTTGCTAGACCAAAGTTTGATGATAAGTCAAAGTTTGAATTGAAGGGTCAGTTTCTCAAGGAGCTAAGAGAAAATGCTTTCAGTGGATCGGAACATGAGGATGCTAATGAGCATGTTGAAAAGGTCCTCGAGATTGCGGATTTGTTTACTTCAGAAGGAGTCACTGACGATCAACTCATGCTAAGAATCTTTCCACTCTCGCTAAAAGGAGCTGCTAACAAGTGGCTAAGGAATGAACCTGCTAGTTCAATCACTACATGGGAAGATTTGAAGAGAAAATTCCTGAAGAGATATTGTCCACCTGCTAAGACTGCTAAAAAAATGGAGGCTATCAACAGTTTCAAGCAAGAGCCTGATGAAACTCTTTATCAAGCTTGGGAACGATTTAAAGATTTACTGGTAAAATGTCCTCAACACTATCTAACCCTTATGCAGGAGATAATATTGTTTTATCAAGGATTGGACGTGCCTACTAGACAAATCTTGGACGCTAAGGGAGTTGTGCCTCAAATGAGTGCAACCAATGCTAGGAAAGCGATCCAAGAAGCTGCTGATCATTCTCAAAAATAGCACGATGGGACCTCTACTAGATCTAAGAGCAGCACTAATTTTGACGGGTTTGCTACTATTCAAGCTCAATTGGATAAAATTAGTAGAGAGATGAAGAAGCGTGATGAAAAAGTGTATGCTGCCCAAGTTGGATGTGAAAAGTGCGAAGGACCTCACTACACTAAAGATTGCCCGAATAAGAATGAAAGTGAGACGTTTGAAGAAGCATATTACACCCAATTTGGACAACCATTCCGACCTTCAGGAAGATTTAGGGAAGCCACCCCGGGATTCTATCAAAAGAACAACTTTAATCCCGCTTATCAAGAAAGGAGGCAGACTTTAGATGACACTCTAAAGCAAATTATGGCCGACGCTGCTAAAAGACATGAAGAGAATACTGCTATGATCAAAGAAATCCGAGCTTCAACGGACACTACTACAAGAAATTAAGGAGCTTCGATCAAAGCATTGGAACAACAAATTGGTCAAATGAGCAAAGTTCTTCAAGAAAGGGGATATGGAAGTTTACCTAGCTCAACTGAAACCAACCCAAGAGATCATGTCAAGGCCATAAGCACCACTGAAGAAGTCACTCCTAACATTCCTTTTCCTAGAAGACTGATGAATGGTAATGATGGTGCAAGACCGGAATTTTTCTTTAATTCTTCAGTCAGTTTAAGGAGACTACTCAAAGAGAAGACAAAGATTGAAGAAGAGATCAAGGCTACAATGAAAGAAGAGAGCTCTGCAACCGACTTAAATGCCTTACCTCATAAAGAAAAGGACCCAGGAAGTTTTACTTTGCCTTGTTCAATTAATGATATATATTTCAATAATGTGTTAGCTGACTTAGGAGCTAGCGTTAGTGTAATGCCCCTTAAGACATTCACTACCCTAGGACTAGGAAAATTAGCACCAACTAAGTTACTTATTGAATTGGCTGATAAAATGGTAAAACAACCTGAAGGGATTGCTAATAATAGGCTAGTTAAGATTGAGAAGTTTATTTTCCCTGTAGACTTTGTTATATTAGATATGCCCGAGGATGTTAAGATTCCTTTAATCCTTGGAAGACCTTTCTTGTCTACCGCCCGTGCTAAGATTGATGTGTTTAAAAGAAAAATCTCATTAAGGGTAGGGAATAATAAACTAGTCTATAAGTGCCAAGATCCTGTTAAAAGCATAATTAGAGGTGTCTATGTGCTAGGATTAAGAGAGCGTATGGACCTCGATCTTGAAGCTAGGCTCATGGGAGAAACATTGATTCAAAACAACTCAACTAATCCTAATCATGAGAACTTTGAGGAATTTATTGACCTTAATGTACCTACCGAGCTTAGACGCAATATTGTTAATGATTCTGATGATGAGTGGTATGATTGCGTAGTAATTAATAAACGTAGGAGAATAGTTGAGAAAACGAATTTGAATAATGATGTGTTTATTGAACTACCACCCCACCTTGCTTATTTATGCCTATATGATAATAAGAATTTCCCGTCTATCATTTTGTCATCTCTGCCCGAAAGGGACAGAACTTTGTTTATACAGATATTAAAGAAGAATGGCGTGGAAATTAAGGACGAGCAAGGAGTGTTCAATATTACTGAATTGGCGATGAGGGAGCGCGATGTTTCCGACTCCTTCAATGATCGATATTAAAGAGCTGAACGTGAGTCTAACTTGAAGACTCTGGAATAAAGACAAGTGCTGACCGGGAGACAACCCGGAAAACTTTTACTCTTCTATTTTATGTCGAGTCAGTCAGGCCGCAGAGGATACGGCGCATCTCAATCCTGAGATGCGACGCATCTCCTGCACTGGTCATATCTTACTTTATTTTTCTGCATTTTTTACTTTTCGACTTTAAAACTTTTTATCAGTTTATTTTAATGCGGCGCATCCCTGGTTAAGGATGCGGCGCATCTTCTATTCTGATTCGTATTTATTCCAGGCTCGATACGGCGTATCTTCTTCCATAAGATACGGCGCATCGACTGACCTGATGATTTTCAGTTTTAATTTTTAAGTTTTATTTTTACTAACTACTAATGTATTATGCAAGTTTGAACCTTCTTAACTTAGGTGTGTTTAAAGTCTTGGTGGTATTATAGATTCCTGCATTTCCTGTGGATACATCTATTATGAAGCTTAAACGTTCTAATCCACAAGAAGATGATTTTTGCTCTTATACTAATGGAGGATCATACCGAGCAAATCTCAGGGGAGTTTTTCTGTTCTAATTCTTTTATTTTCCAGTTTTTAATCTTTTATACCAACAACGAGGACGTTGTTTAACTTAAATAGGGGGATTGGAGAATTAGAACACTTAACACTTACTTGTCCTAAACTTTTCAAAATATGCTTAAAATATGCTTAATATATCAAAATTTAAAATTTTTTTTAGCATGTTTTTGTTTAAGATCTAAGTTGCATAGCTACACACATGACGTTATTTTCAAAAATTGTGATTTTTCAAAATTCACAAATCTATGAGTGTGCCGGTGACTTGTAAACTTTAGAACTTGGCTTGTATACTATTCGAGACCACCATAATAAGTATTATTTTATATAATTGGGATGACTTGTCTAAATTGGTAAAATTCTAGGATTACACCTAAATAGCCTATTATATGTTATGTGTTATTAGCTAACTACACTGGTTAGTTAACCCCCGTATAAACCCTTTTGTTACTCTCATTTTTAGAGTAAGATACCCCTAGAAAAACACTCAGAGCCATTCCTTTCGTTTCTTACACCTTTGTTAAAATGTTTCGTTACACCCTTACACCTTAGCCTACCATGTAGATTAAAATCCGTGGTTGGTTAATTGCTTTAGGCAAAGTGTGTTTCCTTACATTACCTGTGTTCGCGTGCATAATTCATTATCTTTGGTTAGGTCGGGAAATTGCACAATGCAATTGGAGTGAAAGTAAATATTGTATATCTTTGAGTTTATTTTTTCGTGTGTTTACTACTTTCACTATTACCGTGATTTCTGAAGTTATGAAAAGTATGGAAAAATTATCCAGAGTTATCATTATAGTGATGTGGTGAAATTTTACACATCTATGTTTATGTTTAAAAAAAAAAAAAAAAAAAAAAAAAAAAAAAAAAAAAAAAAATTGAAAAAAAAAAATAGAAAAGAAAAAGAAAAAGGAAGAGTTGGATGTTTGTTTTAACCAACTTATGTAAAGTTTTGTATTAAGTGGTCGATATCACCACTAGTTGTTGTATATTATATCTATGGATTGAATGGGAGTTGAACGTTATGGGAACGCCAACTAAAGGATATTCTTTGATTGAGATCTTGTTGAGTATAATTCGTGTCTACCTAAAGCGTGTGTTTCAAGTGTTAAAGCATGAGTTATTCTATGATATGAGTCTTATTCATGGGATGGTTGGGATAGTGATTAACCACACTTAGGATTTTAATTTATCTGTTTTGTTTATTTTTCATTTTACACCAATTTGTATCCCAAATATTATCCATACCCTATATTATTCTTTATCCAAACCTTTGATTTATTGAGATTAGGGATTTGAGCAATCTTAAGTATCGTAGTCGTGGATTCGGCTATGTATTTATGATTTTGTCGCCCTTTTTGATATAATATTATTGGTGAAGATTACTTGGTCCTATCTTTAGCCTATTCGAGTTAAGGATTTGAGCAATTGCAAGTATCGTGTTCGTGGATTCGATCATGTATTTATGATTTTGTCGCCTTTTCTGGAATTTGAGATCGATAGAGATTAAGGAGAATGATTAACCTTTAAGCCTACAAACCCTTTTTACCGCTTTAGACTTGTTATTCCTTGGCTTTAGTGGGGGAGATGTGTATACTTGCCAAGCTTATGATAGAATATTCGTCACGACTGGACAGTTAAACGATTAGATTTGCTTTTATCGAAATATTTTTTTTTACTTCTAATTCGTTAAGTGTTTGGTTGTGTGATTATGAAAAAAATGAATACATGCTTAAATATAAAAATAAATCCTAATATCTTTTAGGATACATTTTCATAAGATTAATTCTAAGGTTTACTTGGGGACAAGTAAAGTTCAAGTGGGGGGATATTTGATGAACTCAAATAAGTACATTTTATTACTATCATTTATCCTATTTATTTGACTTGTTTTATTATATTATCTGTGAGAATTGATACGTTAATGTTTACTTTTGTAATTCTCAGGTAAAAACAAGCATTTGGTGAAACTTGGCGATTTTGGACTAATTATGGAGCAAAACAAGCAAGAAGATAAGAGTCTACCAAAATGTACAAGATCAAGACCATTCTGCTCCAGATGCGCCGCATCTTACTTATTACATACGGTGCATCACTATCAAGATTTCACAAGATACGATCCAAGATACAAGAGGACATGCGCCGGATCTATAAATGGAGTTACGCCGCATCTTCTGGCGGTGTACGAATATTCCTGAATATATTAATCTTGGACCCCACGCGAAGTTAAGTCAATGCGCCGCATCTACTTATTAGATGCGCCGCATCTTACCTCAGACAGAAACTATAAATACCCCAAAGTCAGACGACTTTAAGAGATTTTTGGTACGTACGATATTCGAAGGACAGAAGCCCTAGGCCGAATTCAGTCGAAGTAGCAGCACAAGACACACCTTGAACAAAGATACGAGAGCTGTAAGAAGGTCCTGCATGTATTCAATTCATTAAGTAGTTTGTTTTATTGTATTAGTACACTTTAATTGATCAGGATTGATGGGCTTGTATTATGTTATCATTCACTTCAACTCCCCTTAAAATTGCTTTCCCATTAATTAAAGTTTATATGTTGATGTCTTTGGTGACTTTTATTAGTGCATTGATAACCTCTGTGTCTAGCTGAGCATTGCTTGGGTCGCCATGCCCCTTCCTCGCCTATTTATTAGATCGCCTATGCATTCTATCGTCTGTAGAAAAGTAGGAAGAAAGATAAATGGGATAGTCATAAGTAATCATTAAGGGTTTACTCGCCGATAAGATTAGAACCAACGAGAAAGGACTTAATCTCGGTGCGTTGCATCGAACTATACACTTCATATAAAACTAGCAATAAAACAAGTGACAAGCTACTTAACTATCAGGACAGGTCTTCTTATTGTCTCGAGTATTTATCTGTGTACGTGTGTGCTATTCGCTGATTCGTGCCTATTAGTTAGTTTATTATTTAATTGCAACCAAACTGTGCCAGTCTCTCAGGTTGAAACCCCCTTGCGTTAAATTAGGTGGTATAGCTAACTTAAGATATTAAAATACTGATTAGAATAACTAGATAATACGTTCCACTCTTAGTGATTGACACTCTACTTACCATTATATACATATTGACCGGGTACACTGCTCGTTAAAGTGTGTGTGTTATTGATAAGTCGGCTAAATAAAAATTTAAAACTTGAATACTGCTAAAACCACAACGACATACCGTGGGTATAAATTAGAGCACTCGCACGCACACATCACACGGCTATGAAATCGGCGTCCTTAAAAATAGATTTACGTTAACTAACACCATCAAAATTATAATTATGAATAGAGGCTCGGGTCATCCCACTAAAAAAACACGTGTCAGACGGGACACTTTAAGATGGTCCACTGAAGTTAAAAGATGGTCCAATGAAGTTAATTAAAACTCATGCAATATTTTATTGTATTTAAGATAACAAACTTAAAACATAATTTTAAGTTAACTAAAACATCCAAGTTATAATTAAAAGTCACGCCCGCCCATTGGGCGGGCTTTGAAGTCTAGTGTATATATATATATATATATATACATACATATATATATATATATGTGTGTGATGCGTTTCATAATAGAGGATTTTTATTATATTTATTATCTCTAAATTTCACTTCAAATTTTAAATTTTTTATTCTTATTACCATTATCTTTTTAAAGAAACACACACGAGCAAGTATACTCGTTCAATTGTAGTATTGTTGTTGGTAAATAAGGTTCGTCCCAAGGAACTACTTAGTTGTGATTTTAGTAACATTAATGGTATAGCACTTAAGATTGTCACGATCAAAAGTACTAGAAACGATTTAAACAAACAATGGTTTCAATGTAACTCAAGCAAACAAACAATTAATTAAAAGCATACTTGTTTAGGAATCATGACTAATCGTGATATGATGTAGAACATGTTTGGGTGAAACTTAGAAGGCACATATCAATATTCACAAGGACTTCTAGTCAATGGGTAATATCAAGAAAATCCATGTTTCTACTAGTTTCACGGGTGAGTCCTTTCGGCCAAATCTCATCCCACTATGCTAGCTCTTTTGTGATAAAATGTATGAAAAAGTTGATTAGTTAAATTGGTTCTTACGATTCTTTTCAACCCAATCTCTTGATTAAATATTTTCGAATCCGTTTAAAAACTTGTATATTTGGTATTCGTCACTTATCAAATACCAATTTGTTTTTCACTAACTCTTGGAATCAAATAATTATTAGAAATCTTTTCATCCTTTAATCCAACAATATTCAACCAACAAGTTTTAGGACACAAATTTATTTAAACAAACCCATAGAATTAATAACTTTTTCCAACCTACTAAACGTCCAACATTCATACAATTAGTCACATCATTCCCAAACAAGTATCACGAATCATTCCATAACAAGTATCATAGTAAAACATAAAATTGCATTCAACTTAGACCAATTCAACATGACTAATAATTAAGAAAATTACCCAACAGTAAAATTACAATGAGTAATGAAAGAGTCGTAGCACTCTTTGAGGCCTCCAATCGAACAAGGGAATCTTCCACCTCTTCTACTAGTTATCTTCCTCGAGAATGGCAGAGATTTTTGAGCTCTTTTGGGTTAGAAAGTAGTATAATCAAATCCTTATGGTGTAAGGTTTGATTGTGAGTGTTGTCTCTAAAACAAGTGATTAGGGGTCTTATTTAAGCTTGTAAGACACCCCTAAAACTGAAATATTTCATCAATAATCATAATTAAGAAGCAAATGATCGGCCATATTACTTAATGGTGCTTAAAGTGGAGAGTTAATGCAACTCTTCATGTTAGTTTTTCTGTAAACCTCAGGTATGAAAATGTAAACCTTGGGCATGGGCGACGGCTAAACCTCAGGCATGAATTCCTATACCTCAGGCATGAGCTCCCCTTCTTAAACCTTAGGTCTGGAAACTTAAACCTTGGGTTTGGAACCAATTTTCTTCACATAATTTGGCTTCAAGCTAGCGTAAAACTCCAACTTTTAACACACTTTTTGGCTCCTAATCTTGACTTAATCCTTTCATCCTCTCACGTACAACCGGAAATGATCATATCATGCATCCATGTATTCGTTGACGAACTTTTCTTCGATATTTTCTTGAATTTCATAGCTTTTCTTCATCTTTCATGATATTTCCTTGTACCTAGACTTAAACACATCTTCAACAACTTTTAAGCATAAAACCATCATAAACATGACTATATTTCATATAAAAACACACAAATAACGCTATAAAAATATGTACAAAATGAGCGTTATCAAATCTCCCACACTTAAGTTTTGTTTGCCCTCAAGCAAAGTAATCATTTGGAAAATTATTTTTCCAATAGCCATTATCCATTATTTTCTAAAATGTCACTAATTTCCCTTAATACCGAAGTAAAAAGTCAAAAAGTGATTTCTTTAATTTTATTTGTGAAATTTAAACGACTTGCTCGATCAAGCTAGATAACACAACTAAGCTCCTCACGAAAAAAAAAGAATAATATAATTCACTCACACTCATTTCTTTTGTTTGGGGATATATTTCACTCAATTGCACAGTCGTGATTCATGTCATACCATAGGCTTGTACAAGTATCAAAACTAATCCAAATCATGTAAGAAATAAATTAATTTATCAAAGAGGACTTTTATTTTGGTTGAAATGTTAGGCCAAGGGTTAATTTCAACTTATGCTCAAATAACTATTGTACACAATATAATAGATCGCTAACAACGAATTCTTGAATAGTCAAATAACGGATGGTCACTAAAACACGTTCTAGTTCGCTAGCAACGTTGTTCAACTATTCAAAAACCGGATGGTCACTACAATATTCATACATTCGCTATTTTCACAAAAGCAAAAAAAGGTAGGGATAAGGCATGGGATTATTTTGGTTAATATAATTTTCAAGAATCAAGTCAAATACCCGAATTACTTGATGCAAAAACAATCGACCCATGTATCCTCAAATGATTATAGCCTTTCATAACAATTCTTCCTTCCTCCTTTATTCATCCATTGATCAACATTCATACCATCCTTTAGCGCATTGGCTAATTCTCACGATTATAGCTCATTGGTTCCTTTTTTTTTTTTTTTTTTTTTTTCACACTTTGGATGAACATATACCTCAAAAAGATACAAATAAGAAGTAGCTACCTTCGTCTTCGTCAGAAAGGTATATTCGAAATACAAAGTGTAGACTCATAATCATAAAAAATTCTTCTGATCAACAACAAGTAATTCATCGATTCAACTTGACTAAAAGGGTAGGCTACGGTTTAAAGGTGCAAAATTTCTTTTTCTGGGTTGAAACAAAAATGAAAAGATAGGCTCAGAGGGTTGGACTAAGGGTATCTAGCACTAAAAATGAGTGCTAACAAATGGGTCCATGGAAATTTAGTGATTAACTAACCAATTTGGCTAGCTAATATATCAATATCTGAAAAATGGAAGGCCATTTGGTTTAATCCTAAGTCGCCTCTTATCATTTAAATTCATTTATATCACAAAAATGTGACCTCACTTTGGAATTCGTAATGCATGACAAGTACAAGTTCTAGAATCAATTCAATCACCGGCACACTCTTAGCAAGAAAATAGAATTTAAGCATAAAATATATGCTTCAAATAATAGGCTCAAATCCTCACATATTTGATAGAATAGGCTAAAAATGCTCAAGTAATGTTATCAATCCTAAGAATAGATTCTTTCACTTAACCGAGATTCGTTAAAAATTTTAAATTGCCATTTTATGCTATTGGAAAATTTCAAGCTGTTTTTAATATATAAATTCTTTATGTGTAAAAAAAACAACTACTTCCTTAAGGGCAATAAAAACAAACAAATTCCAAAATAATCATAAAAAATTAAATTAAAAAAAATGAATCATTTCCACTATTTACTTCCCTCCCCCACACTTAAGTTTTGCATTGTCCTCAATGTGAAAAATTAACTTTAAAGTAAAGGAAATAGGGAAAATAAAATAGTAAATGACATCACCGAGAAATCAAGCGCGTTCCATATTTGGTGTTAAAACGCATGAGTTGGAAACTCCAAGCTCCAAAATATACCAACCATATGAAATAGCAATGATCTCATGGTATCGCAAACCTGAAAAATAAGCAAAACAAAACACAAAACACAAAATGCAATAATACCAATAACCAAAGTAAAAATCCTAACCACACATAATAATAAGTCTAAGACATAATAGTACTAAGCAAACATGATAAAGTACGAATAAAAACATAAATATTGTTGAAAACTCGTCAGAGCCATGAATAAAAGTCAAATTCATTCATCATCCGTCTCATCTCCTGCATATGTGACCAAGGGGCCAGATCCTAATCCTCCTGATGACGTTCCTACTTCATAACTTTGCGTCCCAACATTAGAATAATACCCCGCAAAAGCTTCCTTGCTAACATTGCACCCTTCATTACTTGGACCTGTGCTATATATTGTGTAGGGTACATGTCCCGATGGATAAAGCGTGTAAGGGTAAGGGTAGGGTGGAACTCCAATTGGTTCATATGCCATTGGAAAAGAATAAGGTGGTACACAATGTTCTCCAAGGTGGGTGAGAATTGGTGCGCAATAATCCATTTGATGTCCAATTCTCATCAAACTCATGTCCCTCCAAATTCCGCTCCTTTCCACTGGTGGTAAATTCGCGTGCCAATCACCCCAACTAGCATTCAATCCCGAAGACTCTCCAACATTTTGTTGGTCTTGTTGTGGTGGTGGTGGTGGGCTGCGATTCACATTTCTAAGTCTATCAACCAAACACATTCGTTTATCATCAAACGAATCTTTTAACACCTTCTTGTCAAGCTTCTCGCATTCTTTTATCACTGTTATCTTTCTCAACTCTTCCTCCGTATCATATCCTAAAGCTTTTCCAATCTTAGTCACATAGTGTCCACCATTTATAAAACCACGATCAGACATGATAGCCGCTCTTTTTGAAAAATATACCGCCAAAGTCCACAAAACATTCATATTTTTATTTGGATCCATAAGCATTTCCATTATCCACAGATCTGTCGCATGAACTTTGTGATGACTATGCCCCCTATGCACAAACGAATTCACAATAATTTTGTGTAGAAGTCGGGCTAACGGTGATTGAACATCCTTTTCCTTGAAAGGTGCAACACTATTCGGATCTCCTATTTCATTCCATATTTCCCTTCCAACATACTTGTCCGGTTCTCTCTCTAATTAAGTCAAATGATCTTCAAAATCTGCATGCTCAAAGTCATCCTCGTCATATAACCCAAGTAATTGCCCAAACTCTGGCAAAGTACACACATGATCATGTCCACATAAACTAAACCATATACATTTCTCATCCATGATATCTTTCACCTTTTGGTTGAAATAAATGGTGGCGAAGAACTCTAGACACCATTCTTTATAGATTCGCTTTTCTGCTCCTACAACGGCATATTCAAAACTTCGATCTTCATATTCTTGACCTCCATGTTCCGTACTCATCTTCCATAGGTCTTTAAGAGTGCCAATGAGATTATATTGTCGCAACAAATTTCCACTTAATAACTTAGGTACCGCAATTTCTTTCTTTTGTAGCTTTGCCAATCTCCTATTGTAACATGCTTTTGCTTCTTTACCTAACTTAGGCCACCTCAGATGTTCACTTGTCATGGGCATAAGATTAACAACTTCGTCGTCGCCGAATTTATAATTCAAAGCAATGAGTGGGTTGACATTTACGTCTTTTTCAACTCGCTTCTACAAAACAACCAATCAAAACACAAGAGGAATATTGATATTAAAGGTTAGAACATAAAATGGTTAACAAGAAGAAAGAAAGAATTTTTTTTTTTTTAACAGTTTCCCCATGCCGCCCGGTTTGTGTTTATGCCGTCGGTATGGGTTGATCAATGGTCCCAGGCCGGCGGCATGGTTTTTCCGGCCGTCGGTCTGCAGCTACTCTTCTCTCTTTTTTTTTTTTATTTTCTTTTTCGACTGCTAAACCAATTCATCTTAATTTTCCTTTTAATCCATAACTCCTAATTCCTTTCATGTCTCATTTTCAAGATCAAGATTAATAACAACTAAATAGTGGCCCATATAACTAATCATCTAGCATTCAAACACTAATTCTTAATCATATACCACATCAAATCCATTTAATCTTGATGAATTATCCCCAAAATTTTCGACATATATAAACCCTAAATCTTATAACATCAAATTCTCTCTCAATTCTTAATCATTTCATTCAATTCCACTTCTAAACAATCCTTATAACCCATCTCTAGTAAACCCATTAACTAATTGCACTTAATTCAAATTATGTCAAAATCGCCCAATTAAGAACCCTAAAAATTGAATTCGAATTAGGACAATGTAAAGTAGTTAGGATGGATGTAACTTACTCTTTTTGATGCCATAGGTTTTCTATCAACTCAATTGATCTCTAACTTCAAGCTTTTGAAATGATGATGATGATGATGAACTTGTGGGTTTTTTTTTTCTTTTTTTTTTCTTTCCTTCTTTTCTTTTCAAAGTTTCTGCACATTCATACTAAACTGAAGGTCTAGTACTTGGACCCGAGGTTTGGTTCCAAGAACCGAGGGTCTTGACACAAAACTCTTTTTTTTTTCTTCTCAAAAACATTCATTTACTGAATAAACATTTCCACAACTCCAAAACATAATCATCATTTCATTCAATCTTATCATTGAACAAGCTACACAAACTTAAAACTTCAACTCAAACTTAAACTTTTTTCATTACTTATTCTTATAAAGACTCAAGAGCTAAAACACACTTCAACTTAACAAAGAAATGCAAACATCATAATAATAAGCAAACAAGATAAAAACTCATAAGAACAAAATGAGCACAAGCTTAATCATAAGCTTCTTTATTCTTCCTCATCCTTGCTTCGTTTAGTCAAAATAACTCCCAAACCTAAGAATGTCCTCCGAATGAAACTTCCCCGAAAGAACTCTATCGGTTTCCTTTGTTTTGAAAGCACGAGTGAATCGGCGTCCACCCGGACTAGTAATCTCTATCTTAGTGTGCCAATCATTATCACCTTCAATCTTTTGATATTTGCTATACCCATCCGATATCCATTCAATATTCTTAAGCTTAATTGGCATGGAACCAAGGAAATCAACCATTTTCTTGAAAACTATAATGTTCTTGAATGGATTGAAGTAATTCTCCATAGCCAATGCTCTTTCCATATCATCCTCAATGTGATCAAACGATGGGGCTGTTTTCCCATATTTTGGATTGCCCTCATTATCATGGCTTATATCAAATACATCCAACCAATCTTCATCTTCCGACTCTTCATCGGCTAAAACTTTTTCTCTCTTCTTTGCATGGTAGATTCGTCTTGCTACTCCATCATCTATTTCCATAGTTCCTTTCCCATTATCAATAATTGCTCCTATTGTGCTCAAGAACGGGCGTCCCACCAACATAGGTGTCTCTTTATCAACAGGTACATGCATAATCAAAAAGTCACACAAATAGGTTTGAAATCCAATTTGTAACCTCACATTCTTCACTTTTCCATAAGCTTTTGCCACTGTATTATCAGCCATCAATAAAACATCATTGGAAGGAATAGCTCTTCCCAATTCCATAACCTTGTAAAGCTTATAAGGCATTATGCTAACACTTGCCCCCGTATCGGCCAATGCATTGATTGCAACAATTCCATTCACTTTAAGTGGAATAAGATAATTACCCGGATCTTCTTTCTTTTTAGGTAACCCTTTCTCCATCACTTTCTCCTCTTCTTCTTCCTCAATTTCCTTCTTCGTATCAAGCTTCATTTTCTCCACCGAAATTTCATCCAATAACTTCCTATAGTGAGCATAATGTTCCAACACATGAAGTATCGGTTTTTCATTCAATAATTCTTTAAACTTCATAGTAATCTCTTCAACACATCTTGCTTCATCAATGGGTTCTTTTGTTGGTTTTTCATTTAGTGAGGGTGTTTTGTTGGTTGAACCTTCTCCTTTAATGAGTGTGGTAGGGTGTGGCAATGATGATGGTGAAGGTATGAGACCTTTAAAGGGTGGGTATTTTTGCTTCAAACGGGTGGCCTTCCCCATTTTAACCATTTCTACACTTCCTTTGAAACCATCTTCATTTTCGCAAACTTCCTCCATTTGTTCAATTAGCCAATTAACATCTTTATCATCTTGTAATTCTCCAACTCTAACTTGCATTTCACCCAAATCAAAATCAATAACACATTTGGTTGCCAACAAGAAATTTCGTCCAAATACCACGAAAGGATCCGTCGTATCTTCATATTCATCAATAACCAAATCCATGGCAAAAGTAAAACCATGAATGTCAATCTTCACATCTCTTGCAATTCTCCTATTATACTTGTCAACTTCAAATTTTCCATTTCCAAATTTTTCATAGAAAGCAAAAGTCACATAACTATCATTTTGTCAAAGATTACATTCCGCATCCCAAGCTCCTAATCCTTCTACTTCACAAGGTGTGGAATACCTCATAAATGGTTCGTCATATTCTCTCAACTTAGCACGAGTAACAGTAATTACACGAAGCTTTTCATGCTCAAATTCCATACATTCAACTTCCTTCCCTTTCTCTTGCAATTTCACCTTTTCAAAATCAATCATTTTTGCCATTCTAGACATAGCATCTCCCTCGTCCATCAATTCCGTTTCCAACTTTTCCAAGTAAGCCAAAACTTCGCTAAGTGAATCCATAACTTAAGAATAAACCGAACATACATAAACAACATATCCAAATCAAACGTTAGGGGTTAGTAAAAATAAAACTAATTAACTACGAGGAACAGAAAATCATACAAAAGCTAGAAGAACCTACATACAACCAAGGTACAAGAATAAATACAACTAAGAAATAACAAAGAAAAGAAAAGAAAAGAAAAGTAATTTTTTTTTTCCAGCCATACCGGCTGTTTGGAAAACCAGGCCGGCGGTTTGCGTTAACAGAAAGTTTATACCGCCCGGTATGCATTTATACCGGCGGTTTGGGAAAATTAAAAAAAAAATTTCGACTGCAAAACCGGTGGCATGAAAATCCATACCCGAGGTTTACAGCAAACTTTTTTTTTTCAAAAAAAAAATCATTTTAAAAAGACTTGTTTTTTTCTTTTCTTTTATAGATTTCGACATCTTATTGCATAGTGATTATTATATTAAACTTAATAAGAAAAAGATCAAGGAAACTCAAAATAAAACAAACAATCAAACACTCAACAATCATTAACCAAACATACCAAATAAGCAAAAATTGAAACTAAAAATGATGCAAACAAATACTAAAACAACTTATACCATCATATATACTAAAAATAACTAAAAATAATCATAGACCCTGGCAGCGGCGCCAAAAACTTGATGCGTTTCATAATAAAGGATTTTTATTATATTTATTATCTCTAAATTTCACTTCAAATTTTAAATTTTTTATTCTTATTACCATTATCTTTTTAAAGAAACACACACGAGCAAGTATACTCGTTCAATTGTAGTATTGTTGTTGGTAAATAAGGTTCGTCCCAAGGAACTACTTAGTTGTGATTTTAGTAACATTAATGTTGGGAATTATGATACGAATCAAGAGAAGACAACTTAGGTCTGGTAGTATGTCAGAGTTAGGTCTGTCTTTGTAATTAGGTCTGGTAATGCAAAGTTAAGTCTGGTAGTATGTTTAAGTCTGGTTGACTTATAATGTTAAGTCTGGTCGTGAAGTTAGGAAAGACTGTTAGAGATAAGTTAGGAAAAGATACAAAACGTGTAAGTATCTTTATAGAAGATTTGTGAATATCTTCTGAGTCGGTTAGTATTAGGGTTTCCTTGTGTTATAAAAGGATCCCTAAAGATTGTTAGTTCTGTGTGTGAGTTGTACGAGTTCACTATTGTGATTATAATCAATATACGAAGTTAGTGATATCTCTGTGTGTGTTCTTCATTGTTCTTGTTAAGATTCCGCATTAACAACAACAATCACTTAGGGTTTCTCACTTAGATTGGTTCGGATTTATCCTAACTATCTACTAGGTATTCAATACTACTTAGAGATCCACATACAATTCGTGGACCAACAAGTGGTATCAGAGCAAGGCGAGTGACTCTGAATTCGAAGAACACTAAATCTCAAAAAATCTAATTCTCACTCAAATCACCCTACACAATGTCTGAATTCGATAAGCCTGAAACTTTCTCAATCCATAACAGTGAGGATGAGAAGTCAAACCATGAAGATGAAGGAAAAACCGAAACCAATAACTCCCAAACACAACAACAACCCATCCCTTCCACAACCACAATCTCAAACATAAAACTTCCATTACTGAAAAGAGAAGAGTATGATATATGGGCCATGGAGATGGAACATTATCTGGAGTACATTGATAGTGATGTATGGAAGGTTATTCAAAAGGGAAATTCTAAGAAAAGAATTTCACAAGGGAATGATGGGCAGATCAGAATAATGCCACCAGTATCTGCTGAGGAGATTAGGGCTGTGGAGAAGGAAAAGAAGGCCAGAACCTTGCTTCTTATGGCTATTCCTAAGGAGCATCTACAAAGGTTTCATGGCATCCTTGATGCTAAGGAGATGTGGGAGGCTATCAAGAAACGATTTGGAGGCAATGCAAACTCCAAGAAGATGCAAAAGGCTGTTCTTAAACAGCAATTTGAGACATTCAGTGTTTCAAAGACTGAAGGTTTGGAGAAGGGCTATGACAGATTTCAACATCTGTTGACACAACTGGAAGTTCATGGTGCAGCAGTTTCAAATGAGGATGCAAACCACAAGTTCCTTAGATCTTTACCATCAGAATGGGGCAATGTATCTGTGGCAATGAGGATTGAGGAAGTAGATTCAATGACACCTGATGACCTATACAATAATCTCAGGATGTTTGAAAGGGACATCAGTAACAACACTCAGGCTTCAACCAGTTCATCAAATGTTGCTTTTGTGTCACAAAACAAAAGCAGTACATACAAGGTTAAATCTGGTAGTGTTAGGTCTGGTATCTATGAAACTCCTTCAAGTGAAAGGTCTGCTTCAAGTTTTACTGATGAGGTGATACATTCTTTCTTTGCCAACCAAACGGAAGATGAAAGCTTTATTAGTGAAGACCTAGAACAGATTAATGATGCTGAAGTTGAGGAGATGGACATAAAATGGCACATTGCCATGGTTGCTTTAAGGGTCAAACGATTTCAGAAGCAATATGGGAGGACCATCAACTTCAACAACAAATCACCAGTGGGATACACAAAGAGGACAGTTGAATGCTACAACTGTCACAAGCATGGACATTTTTCAAGAGATTGTCCAGAGAAGAAGCCTGCTGATTGGAAAAGAGATGATGATGGGAAGATGGAAAAGAATCAGATGAGCCTGCTGACAATGGAAGCTGGAGGAGTCAACTGGGGTGAGCATCCAAGAGTGAATGAGGAGTCTGATCATGCTCTCATGGCCATTGGTAATGAGGTATCATTATACTCTAAATTATGCACTGACTCATATAATCATGTTAAGGCTTTGTGTGATGAGCAGCTAGAACAAATAGGTGACCTAGAAGTAAATCTATTAGCACATAAAAATGCTATAAAAACATTAGAGACACAAAAGGTCACCCTTCAAAACCAACATGCTTCTTTAAATGAAAAACTATACTTTCAAGCTAATAAAATATATGAACAAGATGAAAAGCTTAAAAGGTATAGACAATTGGGCCTTAAAATTCTGAAGCAGAGAGATGAGTTGAGAAAAAGGGTAGATCAGTGGAACAATTCAAATGATAACCTGTTTAAGTGTTGGGATTCTCAAATTAAGTCAAATAAAAAATGTGGCTTAGGATATGAGGAAAATGAGAATAAGGCTATATTTAAGAATAAAGAAGAGGACTATATTGATAAGCCTTTGTATAATAGGTTTGTTAAAACTGGTGACTTTAAGGGAGTACCACCACCTTTGAGTGATGACTATACTCCTCTTGAAAAAGAAGAGTTGGATGATTCACTCTTTGTGTATGGTAAGAAAGGTCCTCAAGTGCCTGAACCAACCACCTCACAGGACAAATCCAGTAGGTATTCTTCTTGTCAATCCAATGACTCTGAAGGATCTATTGATGGTTCCTCTGATCACTTTAAGTCTGAGTCAAAAAGTGAGGTAAAAGAGAATCCTGAACCTAAGGTTATTAAGAAGTGTGAACCTGTTGTTACTAAACCTATAGTGACTGAACCAAAGGCTAAGACAGTCAAACCTAGTTGTGTTAATCACATAAAAACTCCTAGGGAATCTGTTAAAATGAGTGAGTCACCTAGAAGCAATAGTGTTCACAGAGAAAGTAGGAGTAGTTATACTTATGCTCCTAAAAGATGCTTTGTGTGTGGAAGTTTGAGTCATTTAATAAGATATTGTGACTTCCATGAAAAGAGAATGAAAAGAGAGGCTGAGCAAAAGAGAAGGAATGTTAATATGGGTCATGGTTCAAATAAACCAGTTTGGAATAATGCTAGTAGAATTAATCATGCCAACCAGTTTGTTCCCAGACCTGTCCAACTCAATAACTCTACCAGACCTAACTCTTATGTTAATTCTGGTAGACAAAATTTTAGGTCAGGCTACAGGAACTTTAATGTGAATAGGCAAAATGTTAATTTTATGAGGCCTAATGTGAACACTGGCTATGTGAGACCCAAACAACCTTTTCAAAAACCTCAGGTGAATGCAAATTTTCAAAGAAATAATTTTTATAAAACTCATTCACCTGTGAGAAGACAAGCTATAAAGCAAACAGCAAAACCTTTAAAGGGGAATGGGGGGTCTGCTATTAAGACCTCAGCATGTATGTCTTGGGATTCAAACAAAAATAAATCCATGTATAAATCCCAAAACAACAGTGGATCAGGTTCAATTAAGAAATTTAAGCATGTTGATCCACAAGGCGGACCCAAGCCTACTCAGGCCTGGGTTCCTAATAGAAACTAATTTCTCTTCTTTTTGTGCAGGATCATCCACTTTGCTATATGGAAGATAGAGGAATTCTTGACAGTGGATGCTCTGGGCACATGACTGGTAACAAGAACTATCTAAATGATTTTCATGAATTCGAAGGAGGTTCTGTTACTTTTGGAGGAAGCAAGGGACAAATAACTGGTAAAGGAAGAATTATTGTGGGCAACATAGAATTTGACAATGTATCCTTTGTGAAAGAACTTGGGCAGTTCAACCTTTTCTCAATATCACAAATTTGTGATACTCAGTATAAGGTGCTTTTTACTGAAACTGATTGTCTTGTGTTGACTCCGGACTTTAAGATGCCTGAAGAACATCAGATTCTTCTTAAAGTTCCCAGACAACACAAAATGTACAGTTTTGATATGAAAGCATCTAATCCTGCAAAAGGTGCTACCTGTTTGATTGCAAAAGCTACTTTGGATGAATCTAAGTTGTGGCACAGAAGGTTAGGCCATGTGAATTTCAAAAACATGAATGAACTTGTGAAGAATAATCTTGTGAGAGGTTTGCCTTCAAAATTGTTTAAAAATGATCATACTTGTGTGGCTTGCAACAAGGGAAAACAACATAGGGCATCCTGTAAGGTTAAATTAGAAAGATTAATCACTGAGCCTTTACATACCTTACATATGGATCTTTTTGGCCCTACATATGTCCATAGTATAAATCATGCATGCTATTGCCTTGTCATTACAGATGATTGTACTAGATATTGTTGGGTGTTCTTTATGTCTAGGAAGGATGAAGCTACTCCTTTGATTCAAACTTTCATTAGGCAAATTGAAAACCTTCTTGATAAAAGAGTTAAAATCATTAGGAGTGATAATGGCACTGAGTTTAAAAACAAAAGCATGCTAGACTTCTGTGGTAATAAAGGAATTAAGCAACAATTCAGTAATGCAAGAACTCCTCAGCAAAATGGAGTTGCTGAGAGAATGAACAGGACACTTATTGAGGCAGCTAGGACTATGCTAGCAGATTCACTTTTACCAACAACATTTTGGGCTGAAGCAGTCAGCAATGCCTGTTACATCTTTAATAGGGTTAGAGTGACCAAGCCTCAAAATAAAACCCCTTATGAACTTATGTTTGGCCATAAACCAGTTGTTAGCCATATAAGACCTTTTGGGTGTCATGTTACCATTCTTGATACTTTAAGTGTTCATGGAAAATTTGAAGGAAAGTCTGATGAAGGGTTTTTAGTTGGGTATGCATTAAACAGTAAAGCCTTTAGGGTCTACAATCTAGTATCCAAGAAAGTAGAAGAAAATCTGCATGTAAACTTTCTTGAAGAAAAACCCAATGTCAAGGGAATTGGTCATAGATGGATGTTTGATATTGATTATTTAACTGATTCTATGAATTATATTCCTCTCTCCAAGGAGAATCAAATTAACCCTATTGCAGGTACCAAAGAAGTTACTAACAATGCAGGTACCAAAGATCCTTCTAATACAGGGAACACTGATGATGTGGCTGAGCTTGTTGTGATTCCATCTACAGAGACCAAGTCTGTTGCAGCTGAAGCAGAAATCAAAACTTCTTCCTTTCAAGAAAAGGATTTTGAATACAAATCTCAAGTTTCTGGCAAAGTAGTATCCCCTAACATTACCAGTACTTCTCATTTTAAGTCTGGTAGTGGTGCTCAACCAGACCTTTCTTCAAGTACTGCTTGTGCTGATTCTGAGATGCCAGAACTTGAAGTATTTCCAAATCCTAATGAAGGTATCTTTGAAGGGGCTTCATATGATGAAGGAGGTATTGTTACTGATTTCAACAACTTACCCACTGAAGTGGAGGTAAGTCCAACTCCCACTCTCAGGATTCACACCATTCATCCCAAGAGTCAAATAATTGGTAATCCCAAATCTGCTGTTCAAACAAGAAGTAGGGTGCAACATCAGTCTGATTCACTTGCACTCATTAGCCTAATCAGGCAACAACAAAGGGTCAATCATAAGGACCAGCAACATTTCTTATTTGCTTGCTTTCTTTCTCAAAGTGAACCCACTACAGTTTCTGAAGCTTTAGGGGAGGAAAGTTGGGTAGAAGCTATGCAAGAAGAGTTGTTGTAGTTCAAGCTATAGAAAGTATGGGTTCTTGTTAACCTACCTAATGGAGCTAAAGTTATTGGTACTAAATGGGTCTTCAGGAATAAAAGGGATGAAAGAGGGGTAGTTGTAAGGAATAAAGCAAGGCTGGTAGCACAAGGATACAAACATGAGGAGGGCATAGATTATGATGAGGTTTTTGCTCCTGTAGCAAGAATTAAGGCTATCAGGTTATTTTTGGCCTATGCATCATACATGGGATTCAAGGTGTATCAGATGGATGTCAAAAGTGCTTTCCTTTATGGCACTATTGAAGAAGATGTGTATGTACATCAACCTCCTAGTTTTGAGGATCCTGCTAACCCCAATCAAGTGTATAAGGTTATTAAAGCTTTATATGGTCTTCATCAAGCTCCTAGAGCTTGGTATGAAACTCTTTCACAGTTTCTTGAAGAACATGGATACATCAGGGGTGTAATTGACAAGACTTTATTCATTAAGAGAGACCAGAAGGATATCATTCTTGTTCAAATTTATGTGGATGATATCATTTTTGGATCAACAAGAAAGTCTTGGTGTGATGAATTCGAAGGTTTAATGAAGAGCAGGTTTGAAATGAGCTCAATGGGAGAACTTACATTTTTCTTGGGACTGCAAGTTAAACAAAAGGATGATGGACTTTTTATTTCTCAAGACAAGTATGTTGCAGAAGTTTTGAGAAAGTTTGAGTTCTCAAATGTGAAGACAGCAGTCACTCCCATGGAGAACAAGGTGCCTTTAACAAAGGATGAAGATGCTGCTGATGTGAATGTGCACCTCTACAGATCCATGATAGGTTCCCTCATGTATCTTACTGCTTCTAGACCTGACATTATGTATGCAGTTTGTGTCTGTTCACGTTTTCAGGTACAACCAAAGACTTCACATCTTCATGCTGTGAAGAGAATCTTTAGGTACTTAAAGGTCAAACCTAATTTGGGCCTTTGGTATCCTAAGGAGTCATCTTTTGACCTGACAGCTTATTCAGACAGTGACTATGCTGGTGCAAGCCTGGATAGGAAATCCAAAACAGGAGGTTGTCAATTCCTTGGAAGGAGGTTGATATCTTGGCAATGCAAGAAGCAGACAATTGTGGCCAATTCAACTACTGAGGCTGAGTTTGTAGCAGCTGCACATTGCTGTGGACAAGTTTTGTGGATTCAGAATCAGATGCTGGACTATGGTTTAAATTTTATGAATACTGTTATCCACATAGATAATAAGAGTACTATTTGTATTGTTAAGAATCCAGTATATAAATCTAAAACTAAGCATATAGAAATCAGGCATCACTTCATTAGAGATTGCTTTGAAAAGAAGTTGATTAGAGTGGAGAAAATTCATACAGATTTTAATGTTGCTGACCTGTTAACTAAGGCATTTGATGGTTCTAGATTCAATTATCTGGTAGTTAACATTGGTATGATGAACCCCTAGTTTGAGTTAAGGGGAGGTTTGGCTTAAGGGGAGGTCAAACTGTAAAGTATGTTAAGTGTGAGTACTTACCAGCATTTAGGTTATTTTTAAGTCTTGTAGTTTTGTTTTTAGTTCTGTTAGGATAAAAAAAATAATAATAAAAAAAAAATAAAAAAAAAATCGTCTTCTATTTCTTTTATAGATAATGCTGGATTAAGTAAATTTTCACAAGTAGTTAAGTGAGACTATTGGAACTTCTCACTTGGTGGAGGTGCTTTGCACTAACACATCAAAAGGTTATCAGTCCACCTTGTCTCATCAACACAAGGACTGGCTAATCCTGAGCAAACGGCTAACAGGTAAAGATTGCTCAAATCCGTTTATGGCTGACAATTTGCCAAAAGTTGTATGGTATTCAACTCACCATATCTAAGATAAGTGAAGAGTTGGCTAGCCCACAAGGTTATGGCTTGTGGTAAAGGCTGTGGAAAACCATAAATGGTAATCAATTCACCATGATGAGGTGCTTTTCCATTAAAGAATTGACTAGTCTAGAAGCAAACGGCTTTTGGTAAAGACTTAACAAATCCGTTGATAAGCTGATGATTTGCTAAAAATCATATGGTTATTAATGTACCATGGTCTTACACACCAAAACATTGGCTACTCCAGTGGTAATGGCTATTGGTAAAGAGATTTCAAATCCATTACATTTTCAATGATTCACCTCTCACAGATGGTAACACATTTGGAAGTGATGAGAATAGTCTGGAACTTAAATGAATTTGATGTACATATAGTCAATGTTGCTGCAAAGACCATATCAGAAGAGCTTATCAAGATTTAAGCTGCTAGAAAGGATCAAGACCTAAATACAATTCAAAGTGTTCAAGATTCAATCCTCAGAAGGCTTAATCAGAAGAACTTGAAGTTCATGAAGCATGAAGATCAAGTTAGGGGAGGATTGTTTGGAATTATGATACGAATCAAGAGAAGACAACTTAGGTCTGGTAGTATGTCAGAGTTAGGTCTGTCTTTGTAATTAGGTCTGGTAATGCAAAGTTAAGTCTGGTAGTATGTATAAGTCTGGTTGACTTATAATGTTAAGTCTGGTCGTGAGGTTAGGAAAGTCTGTTAGAGATAAGTTAGGAAAAGATACAAAACGTGTAAGTATCTTTATAGAAGATTTGTGAATATCTTCTGAGTCGGTTAGTATTAGGGTTTCCTTGTGTTATAAAAGGATCCCTAAAGATTATTAGTTCTGTGTGTGAGTTGTACAAGTTCACTATTGTGATTATAATCAATATACGAAGTTAGTGATATCTCTGTGTGTGTTCTTCATTGTTCTTGTTAAGATTCCGCATTAACAACAACAATCACTTTGGGTTTCTCACTTAGATTGGTTCGGATTTATCCTAACCATCTACTAGGTATTCAAGACTACTTAGAGATCCACATACAATTCGTGGACCATCAATTAATGGTATAGCACTTAAGATTGTCATGATCAAAAGTACTAGAAACGATTCAAACAAACAATGGTTTCAATGTAACTCAAGCAAACAAACAATTAATTAAAAGCATACTTGTTTAGGAATCATGACTAATCGTGATATGATGTAGAACATGTTTGGGTGAAACTTAGAAGGCACATATCAATATTCACTAGGACTTCTAGTCAATGGGTAATATCAAGAAAATCCATGTTTCAACTAGTTTCACGGGTGAGTCCTTTCGGCCAAATCTCATCCCACTACGCTAGCTCTTTTGTGATAAAATGTATGAAAAAGTTGATTAGTTAAATTGGTTCTTACGAGTCTTTTCAACCCAATCTCGTGATTAGAATTAGATGTCCTTAGCTATGATTGAAAAAGGGGTAAAGTGATGAAAGGAGAAAGAAGGGGTTGAAGAATTAAAAAGAAAATTTATGAAAGGGTGAAAAGAAATAGCCCTTCATGAAAACTTAGGGCAGAAACTGGGTCAATACATCTGCTATCAGTAATCATAAAACTGATACTGATATTGAAGACAAGACGTCATGGACCCAGTGACGTGCTGTACAACCCCTCCTAGCCACGCAGGTATCTCTTAAAAGATATTTGTTTCATTTCTCACGGAGAACCTTGCATAATCTATCGGCTTCTCACTCCGAGATGTGTTGATATTGAAAAGGTGGCACTCTGCTCCATGCCTCCGACGACTAAAACCAAAATGCACGTAATCGAATCTAGAGCCATGAGATTCATTAAAAGATCTTTTAGGACACACTTTCCAGAACATACACTTGTGTTAGCCAAAAAGAACACAAGTTGTAAGAGTCTTTAAGGAGATTTTCGGATCTTGCCATACATATCATGATGGTTACTTTATGCTTCAAATGGTCTACATTCGTGGAGTGATACTTTGGTATACTTCAGCGGCTCACTTGAATTGTGGGTATACTTCGGTATATCTGTGTAAGCCTTCTTGAGGGTATCCAATTCAGGAACAGCCTTTTTAAGGATTAGAGAGGGTTTTCACACTATGCTGTTAATTCTCTCAAAGTCTGAGCCTGTAAGTGCTGGAAATCCCGCCAAGGAGATTCCTTTCACGAATTGAGTCCTTAAGACGCGGGTCTTTACTTGGATTTTATCCATAGTAATGATAACTGTCCCACAACGGGATTAGGACGGCTGATGTGCCCGACCAAGGTGAATGGAATCAAGACATTCATCAGTAAAACAATCATAGTGATCTATTCTTTAAGAAAAGTTCACCGTGATTGATTGGTAATTTCAACTAACAATATCTATGCAGGTACCGATGTAAGTTCCCTTGGAGAAAGATCGTACACCGTCATATACATCACCATCTTCACCTCCACATACTCATACTTATGAAGTTCATCCTCAACAAGCTCAAATCAAAGATTGTTCAAAGACAAAAGATCAAGTTAAAGACAACGAGTTACGTCAAAGTCAAAGAGCTAATCAAGAAGTCAAGAACAAGTTCATGTATCAAGTAAGGAAGACATCAGTATGCAGTTGAAAGTCTCTTCAAGACATATGAGTATGGTGGAGAAGACGACACATCAAATCATTGAAGATGTTGATCGAAGGCAAGAAAGATCAAAAGACTATGATTGAAGATCACAAAGCCTGAAGGAACAAAGAATCAAGATAATTCTAAGAAATTTCACGAAGTTCAAGATCAAGACGACTAATGGCATCATCACAATGAAGAATCTAAAGAATGACATCCCTTAGGGGGGGTTTGTTAGACTTAGTGAAAGTGATTGTCATTCATAGATTAGTATCTTGTGATTTGCATTTATCTTTTACGATATGTACACGGTTTAAGTAAGTTGTAAAAACTACAAGTTAGTCTATTTTATCTACTATGCTATCCTATCCCACATCGCCACAACATGTAAACCTTGTAAGGGTTCCTTATCTATAAAAGGAACCCATGACCTCCCATATGAGATGTGGAATACTAGGGGTAAGGTTCTAGGTTTCCTCCATTTCTTGTATCTTATCTTCTTCCTTATCTTAATCTAATATTCTCTTTTCTCTTCTACTTCTCATCTTAATCTCTTCTTTAATCATTTATGTATGAAATGATATGATATTAAAGGTCCTACAAAGGGTTTAGGGATCACTTGACAAGGGTTTTACACCTGAGTTGTGAGGTTCTTTAAAATATTTTTCTTGAAATCAACCTATTCTGAACATTAATTGATGGTTCATAGTTAGTCAGATAGTAACTGAGCTGACTCATTCTTTACCATTCTATCATTTGATAGTGTGTTAGTATAAGACATCTGATATTGAGAACAGCGAGCAAAAGTGAATCTAATACATTTGTATTAGAGGTAACACCTGCGACGAGCTGGAAACCCTATCAAGAAGGCTCTTTTAATGAGTCTATCTGATCACAGGCAGTATTTATACTAAAAATTATTGGTTCTCACACAACCAGAGGTTAAATGCAACCGAAATTGATTAAGTGTCTTCCTTTACACTTAATCCCTTTCAAATGAATGAGTGCAGTATTGTTTTGAAAGAAAATTTGAGTTAATACTGCTGACAATTTTTTTGCAAAAAGTTTGTACTGCTAGGCAAAAGTTAGTACTGCTAGAGTAAAACTTAGTACCGCTGGGTAGCCGTTTGTACTGTTTGGTCATAACCGTTTTTCAAATATAGCCGTTGAGATATTTTTCGCACTTCCTTCGCTTATAGGTTTCTAAAAAGTGGATAATAATTATTTTTTCTTTAATTAAAAGATTTCTTCTCGATAAGGAAAAGATTTATTAAGTCGGTCAAATCGAAACCCTAATCATTATCTATTAAATCTTAATTGGCTTTACGAAACACACTTTCACTCATTAACGACCAAAACCCAGCACTCTAATAAACTTTTCTTGCTCATTATGGCTAATTTGGAATTTTGCGACAAGCACAACATGGTTGCATTCTTGGAGAAAACAGAGGGAAGTGATGACTTTCATCAGATAGTAGATTTCCTAAATTCTAGCCACATCATGAATGCTCTTACTGTGAATTCTACTATCTCTGTCTCTCAAATCAAACAGTTTTGGCAGACTGCTACTGCCAATACACTTGATAATGGAGACAAAGAGCTAATTGCAATAGTGGATGGCAAAGCCATAACTATTACTGAGTCATCTATAAGGAGACATCTCAAACTAACAGATGATGATGGTATTAGTTCATTGCCAAAAACTGAAAATTTTGAAACTCTATCTAGGATGGGGTATGTGTCCAATTCTGATAAACTAACTTTTCAAAAAGGACACTTTCCCCTTAATGGAGATTTTTCATACATACCATCTTACATTGTTTGAGTTCTAAGAAAACCTCTTGGGAGCAATTCAGTAGCAATATTGCAACTGCTCTCATTTGTTTAGCCACAAACAAGACTTTTAATTTTTCAAAACTGATTTTTGATGGTATGGTAAAAAATGTGGATAGCAAATACAAGTTTTTAATCTATCCAAGGTTTATTCAAATATTTTTGAACAAGAACAAAAATCTACTTCTGTCCCACAAAACTTTTTACAAAACTCCTAGCCTCACTCCAAAACATTTTAGTAACATGAGAATGGCTTCTAAAGGATCTAATGGGATAGAAGTACCACTATTTGATACTATGCTTGTTCAAAATCAAAACATTCAGGGTGAAGGATCAACAATCCCAGTTTAGTCCCAACACATACCCATAAGTGCTCCATCTTCTTCACAACCACCAATCACACAAACCTATAAGAGAAGAAACAGACAGGAATCTGTGGTACCTTAGCCCAGATCTCCACCTCAAACCAATGTAGCAGATGAGGCTGTCCTAGACAGAATGGTGAGGGCTTCCACTACTGTTTCCGGCTTAGAAGCTGGGCAGGTCAGTGGTAACATAAGTAATTCCTAACCCATGGCAAAATCTAATGTATCAGGTTCTCATGAATTTGGTTCAGGTGATGGACTCCCCAGCCACCTGGATACTATGGTGGAAATGCCCCATGATTCACCCCTCCCAAGATTTAACACACATGGAAGTGATGAGGGCAGTGTGCAACTCAAGGAATTGATGAACATTTGTACCAACCTAACAGAGAGGGTGACTGGCATGGAGAATGAATTAAAGGAGACTAAAAAGTTATATGGTGGTGCCTATACAAAGCTTATTCTGAAGGTGAAGAAGCTACAGCAAAAGGTCAAGTCACTCAAGGCTAAAAGAGGAACAACTATTGTGGAGTCCTCAAGTTCAGAAGATGATGTTGATGATGATGATTTGGATGATTCTTCCAAACAGGGGAGGAAGATTACTGACATTGATCAAGACCCAAATATTTCCTTGGCACGTGATAATGCTGAGACTCAAGGGAGGCAGTTTGATCAAGATATTGGTGGTGACCAACAGGATGAAGATGCTCAATAAGATACCGAACTGACAAGTGGCAGAGTTGAAATTAGTACTGCTGATGTAATAATTAGTACTGCCAGTGCTGCAGACAAAGGTAAAGGAATTATGCAAGAGTCTGAGCCACCAAAGAAGATCAAGAAGAGAGTTCAAGTGCAGTTAAGTCTTGATGAGGAAGTGGCAAAGAAAGCACAGGATGAAGAGCAAGCTAAGTTTGATGAAGAACAAAGGATTGCTAGGTTTTTGGTAGAACAGAAGCTTAGAAATGAAGAAGAAGAGAGGCAAGCACAAGAAAAAGCAGATAGAGAACTAGCCCTGAAGATGCAAGAATAAGAAAGAGCAACTCTTAATGAAGAAGAAAAGGAAAATGCCCTTAATGAGCTACTTGAAGTTATTAGAAAATCAGAGAGTGCAAAAAAGGCTGCTGCAAGAAAACCTCCAACTCAAGCACAGATGATGAAATACATGAAGGAGTACTTGAAGAACCAAGATCATTGGAATTCCAGTCAACTAAAAGGCAGACCATTTGATGAAATTGAAGGATTGTACTTCCAGGCTTATAAGAAGGTACAAGATTTCATCCCTATGGATACTGAAGAAGAAACCAGAAGTACAAAGAGGGCTGGAATTTCATTGGAGTCAGAGTCTTCTAAAAGACAAAAAATCAGTGAAGAAAAAGAAGAAGGTGATTTGACTGAAGAACAACTAAAGCAAATGATGATTATAGTTCAAGATGAAGCAATGAATGTGGAAGCTCTACAGGCCAAATACCCCATTATTGATTGGGAAGTTCAAGATGATGGAAGGATAAAAATTTGGAAGATCATCAGGGTTGGTAATCACACTGAAGTGTATCAACACTTTGATGACATGATCAAGGCCATTATCAGGGAGGATTTAGTCAAGCTATGGAGTTTAGTTATGGAAAATTTCAAGTCATCAGAACCAGCAGATAACAAAGAAAGAATGTTATGGGTAGAGTTGAAGAGATTGTTTAAGCCAGATGCTGATGATACTTTATGGAAATTTCAATCTGGAACTCATAAATTGACATGGAGATTGTATGAATCATGTGCTATTCATCATGTGTATACAAATGCTGGAAAAGATATTTACATGCTGGTAGAGAAGGAACATCCTTTATCAAGAGGTACACTTACTTTGATGCTGAGTACAAAGCTTACAGCGGAAGAGGAGACAGAAATGGCAAGAGAACTGCTAAGGAAAATCTTCATGTAGTCTGCAAGAAGATAAGTGTTCGGAAGAATCCTCTCAAAGGCAAAGATTTAATTCAGAAACTTGATGATTTGGAGGTAAATCACAAGTTTAGGGGAGGATTGTTGAGAATTAAATGATCAAACACTTTGTACTGCCAAGCTAAACAGTTGGAACTGCTGAAGAATATAACTAACAGTACTCACTGAGTTAGTACTGCTAGTTATAATATTGGTACAGCTAGTATCAAACTTAGTACTGCTGAAGACTTTTGATTAAGAAGGTACTGCCAGAGATGAAGACGCGTAATGTGATATGTAAAGAAGATATTTAGTGTATATCTTATATGTTTAGAATGATACGAATATTGTATATTGATAGTTATCTTGTCAAGGACTCCTTGTGCCTATAAAGGGAGGTCCTAGGTTAAGGTGTTAGACACATCTCTCATACATCTCTAGAATACGTTTTTGTTAAGCTTCAAGGTTGTAAACCCTAGTACTAAGTGTAACACCCCAACCCGACAAAGGTAAAGATATCACAATAATGGATTCATATCAGATCAAAACAGAGCATACATCTACAGTAATACAAAATCTCAAAGGATTACAAATGAAATACTGAATCTACAAGGTTATAATGAAAGCTTTCAAAACTAATTCTAAAACATAATATCTTCTATCCAATTCTAATCCAGAATAGCTACCAAGCCTTCTAAGTCCAGAGGTACACTCTCACTCATTCCCAGCTTCCTACTAAAACCTGCCGCAGGAAAAGAAATGCGGCTGAGCTTCAAAAGCTCAGTGAACAGATATATAGATAACAGAAATGATAACGGATAGCAGTACAAAGGAAACCAGAAAGTACAGATTATACAGAACAAAATCAAATGAAGGAGTAGGAATAAGAAATGGAATAAATGAAACGAAATAAGAATAAGAAATAAATAAGGTTTAAGAATAAGGAAAACAGAAATCTATCACGAGCCCAGATAACAGATAATATCATAACAGTGTAATATATAAGCAATCTAGAGGGGATACCTCTCAAGTAACCAGATAATATGAAGGGTGACCTCATGTATCAATTCGGAGTGATCAGCTCCTAGATATATGTGAAAGACGTGTATCGCACACACCATCAGTCACCAGAGATATATATAACAGATAACATAATAACAGATAACAGAAATCAGATCAGATCTAGGATGCATCCATACGCCCCAGTAGGCCAGAATCTTCTCCTACATAACAGATAAAATCAGGGACGGGACAGGTCATCACTCTCCTGCCCTAGAGTCATGCCATCGGTGCATCAATGACATGGACATGAAACCCTCATGCCTAGTGATTGGCTCGGATATCAGACTGTGGTCAAGGTCAGATGTCATATAATAAACAGAGTCATATCTACGGGTTCATGGCAGAAGGGTCATGTCAACAATTCAGAATAAGATAATAAAGTTCAAATCAAAGTTTATCAGATTAAGTTTAATATCAAAATGTAAGTTCAGATTAAAAGGTTTATTTCCAATAGTCCAAAAGAGTATATCAAAGGTTAAGAATTACAAGTTTATAGCAATAATCCATTTCAGAAGTTCCTGTCAAAAGTTCATTTAAATCAATCCTTTAATAATGGTTTTCATTGAAATGATCTTACAAAATAGTTTTCATAAAAATGGTCTTCCAAAACTTTTAGTAACTTCCATTTCAAGTGATATCGCTTCTTTTTAAAATAGCTTTTCTTAAACAGTTTCATATGTAGTTTAATAAAGGTTCGAAATCAATTAGGTTCAGATAAGGATTTAACAGGTTAAGGTTTATACCAAAAATCAAATCAAAGTTTACAACAGATATATCAGGTTAAGGTTCAGAACAAGGTTCACAGATCAGATTCAATCAAGATTCACAAATTCAGGGTTCAGAACAAGAGATCAAAACACAAAGGTTCAAGAAAGGTTCAGAACAGAAGAAACTCATCAAAGGTTCACAAACAAGTTTACAATCAGAGTTCAGGAAAAAGGTTCAGAATAAAAGAATCATAGCAGAGGTTCAAACAAAAGGTTCAAGACAAACAGATCACAACAAAGATTCACAACAGAAGGGAACATAGCAGTGGTATCGGAAATCCTAATAAAGAAAATGAAAAACTGAAAGAAAAGGGGATGAAAAACCCTTACTGAAAAAGGGCAGAATATATGTACCTTAATAGCACAGCAGACAAGCAAACAAACACAGAAATAAGATCAGGACTTCTCCTTCTTCACACCTAAGGAAGAGGAAGACAGAATTACTAAAGATTCTAATTCAGATTATTACTTTTAGTTTACTTCTCCATTTTAAGTACTTTCTATTTTTAGTAACTTTCCAGATTTAGTAAGTTTCCATAATTAGCAGGATTCCAGAATTAACAGATATTACTATTTCAGATTAGGTTAAACCCTTATTCAAAGATTATTATGGAATAACAGTATATTTTATCAAGTTACAGAAGTCTAGGGTTAATTATGACATGATCACAAAGTTTAGGGTTTTAAATGTAAATTCATCTAATTCAAAGGTCTTAAGTGAAAATACTTTAAGTTACAGAATTATATGCTCATTTTATTCAGAATTACATTTTATTCTCATAAGTTTCACAATTTACAGATTATACCCCTTTAGTTACATAATTTACAAAACCAACCTTATATTTACATATTTTACAAATTAAACCCTACAATATCCATATATACCAAACAAGCATATTATACTTCATAATTACAGAATGTATCATCAGAATTTAGTACATTACAGATTAGACCCCTCAGAATTCAGAATTTACATAATTAGTCCCTTAAGTTTACAAAACTTATAAATTAAATCATAATTCATAACAATTACATATTTAGCCCATAAATCCTCAAAATTACACATGACCCTTTTAATATCAGTATTTACTCAAAATAACCTCAAGATTCCAGAATTACACTTTTAGTCCCTCTCTTTTTATTTAATTTCAATTCGTATCCTTAATATGCCATTAATTCATTATATTGAAATATTTACACTTAGGACCCCAAATTTATATTTTTCCCACATTCCTAAAGATGTATATGACATTACAAAAATACCCCAAAAGTTTCAAAGTTGTCAAAACAGGTCCTTTTACTTTTTATTTTAGATCGGATTTCACTTTTTAACAACAAATACAAACCCTACTCCAAACCAATCATTGCACCATCATTATTATATCCTTAAAACATCTTAAATGATCAGATTTGTATCCAAGAACCCTAACCCTAATAGTCACGATTTGATTTTTATTTGTTTACTTTGTTTTATTAAAATCCGGTTTTAACAATAATTCACCACGCTTCATCTAAGCTTCCAAAAATCAAACTCATATTTTTCCCAGCTTATAATACATATAAAGAACCCACGAAAAATAATTAACATGCCCAAAAAAATCATGTAGTATATATTAGATTTATACGTACGTTTTTGATATTAAAATTACCACGACATGATCTAGGCTTCCATAATTTGTTCTAACATTTTTCCCAGATCCAATACTTCATATGAGGTCTAAATAAATTTCTTATCACACCCAGAAGTTCGGATTACATATATTCATAATTTACGTGTTCTATGTCCATATAATTTTCGTACGTATAGTTTAGCTTGCATGATTCGATTTACATAATTTATATGAGTTATATAGGATGTAAAGATTACAGGAAAATTGCTATATTGATTTTAGAACATATAATTTAGGCGCATGAATTTGTACCTAGCGTATGGGCAAAACTCGACAAGAATGTGTACCAAGAACGAACTAGCAAATCCACGAGCAAACCCTTATTTTTCCTAGCTTGCTTGCACCTCCAAGATCCCCAGAAAAATGCTTGATCACGTCCAAAAGTGTTGTGGATGTTTTGGTCGATTTTTGTTTGGATCGCTTAGGGTTTTTATTATTTTATGCGATTAGGGTTTTTAGAAAAATAATAAGATTTGTTTATATATTGAATAACCGACCTAGGGGGGGCATGGGATTAGAAATTTCGGTATTAGCATCACATAAGAATTCGGATTGCATTTATCCCATATTTTCTTTATTTGCTTTAATATATTCCTTAATTAAAAGATTTAGTAATTATATTTAATTTAATATAATTGTTTCAGATTTTATAAATAAATGTGTATGTGTATAATAATTTTATGGACATTCGAAATGATGTAACGTTGTCCCAGAAATTAATTCATTTCATATATAGTTCGTTTTCAGAAGTTTGGAATCGTTTCAGAATTTTATAAGTGATTTATTTATGTTTTATGATTTCAGGGCAATTTGGTAATTTTATAGGTTATCAGAATTTCAGGTATTACAACTTCTTCCCCACTAACAAAAAAATTTCGTCCTCAAAATTTGTAGAAAGTAGAAAGAAAAGGGAACGGAAACTAATCAAAGACATATCAGACCTAATAGATGATAATCATATTTTCTCGGAAGAGACGTAAGAATTACACAGGATTTTGACGGATATGCCCTCCACAGAAATATAATTGACAGATCAGATTAGAGCGTACAGAAATAGATTATCGATAACATCAATTTGAAGAAGTTTTATAACAAAACTTAAGATTATTAACAGAAGTTCAGAGGTCAGCAGAATGCGTGACTAGAATCCAGATGTATTAATTCGCATAACGGTGAAAGCAGATTACGCGTATAGTCAGCAATGAACTTACCGTCTCACTAAGGCAGATAATCCCAACAGTTATCAGAATTTCTAAGGTTCCAAGGCACTTCCCGAAATATCCTATGCCCACAACAAGTGCACGTTATATGATGTAAGTATTATCACGTTGGCCAGACGTCATAATACTGGCATCATATAAATATGCCCTCATGATGGTCATATTTTATATCAAGTCGTGAACAGAATAGCTTATCTTAACCCACCTAGTCTTCCTACGGTCTCAGAGTTCATCAGAATCAAATACCCTGACTAAGAGGAGAACGAATTACTCGAAAAAATTTAACGGAAGTCCCATAACGTCTATCAGAATTTGGTACATCAGATCATCCATCATTCGTCAAATTTTACATAACAAAACCATCGTCCGACATACGCAGAATGAACACAGAGCGGAATTACTACAGAGAACCTAAATCATTCAAAGGATTTTATCATCAGGTAACAGATTTTTTTAAATAGGTCGAGCGAAAGTAAATTATGTCATCCATAGCTTCATTTGTCACAGAATTTATTCTTCTAAACACAAACGTTCGCTTCAGAATTTTCATCCATTTAAACTCATGATCTCAAGTTCCATACGCAAGTCTGCTTCTGCTCTTAATTCATCTTAGTACAACTAAAATGAATAGAGAAGCAAGACTGCGAGTCTTGGACAAGTCTACTAGCACAGTTCGAAATTCGCCAAATCAGATTGCTGTCGTCATCGGATGCTTGGTAGTGGTGTCTGCTACAATCTCTGAACGCCAATCACATCTACTCTTCTAGAAAAAAGGTCATTCCATTTAATATGAAGATGGTCTACATGTTTCCTCGTTCGTCTCAGGGCACAACATGCTATCATACTATGACAATTGTCCAGATACTCGTGAAAACAGGATTCTTATTAGCCAATACTATTGGCATTATTTAAGACTCATAATAGTCACAATGTGTACGAAAACAGTTTTCATGAATCTTTTCAGGGATAACTTCATATAAAACTGAAATACTTTACGGAAGCTTTTCTCAGTTAGTCATCTCCCATCTTAGGAGTTCTCGTGGTTGCTTCATCAGTCCTTCAAACATTTAATGAGGTTGTCTGATACAGAATTTCAAGGTAGAACAATTTAATCATTGATACGCAGAAATGAAAAGTGATTACGGTTAAAATTACGGTTAGGTTTACGATAGTTGTTATGCTGAATTTTTTTTTTTCTCTTTCTACTTCATAGTTTAATAGGGTATTCAAGGGAAACACTGAGGTGAAACAAAAATCATATCTCATCGGTTTCTTCAATCTCTCAATTTCTATAGCATCATGGCTCGTCAATCGAGATCGGTTCAGAATCAATTCTATTTCTCAAACGGGAGGAAAACCCAGGAGTTTCATCAGAAAAGGCCAGAAAATTTATACAACAAAACTTTCTAGGGGTGGATACTAATAGGTGTCAGGAGAATTTGACAATCAAATGAGATCAGGGTAAATATTTCCATAACAGTGATAAGCTTAATAGATTTAAGCGGTTAAAGGTTATTATAACAAAATAGGGTGGGTCAGATTGTTACATTTCAGATGCGGTAGTTTATGATAGCTGAAGAACCAGCCAATCAATAATCACAAGATCTCCAAAATCAAGTATATCAATAGTAAACAGATCCGCAGAACGAATATGGTCATTAACCCAGACGGATAGTTCATATGTCAGAGTCAAGTACGTGGTTCAGTATAGTGTTGGGGATAGATAAGCGAATAGTTCAAGGTGTTGGGGTTTCATTTAGCTTTATATCACAAGCGGCAGGTAGGGTGTGAGTCATCGGTAATACGAACATCGAATACTGTCAAAGTGAGGCTTATGAAATATCGGTTATCAGCATCATCATGCTCAGTTAACAGTTTCATACAGAGATAGTATTTGCATCAAATCCTTCCAAAGGAAAACTGATGGGCAAATAAGATTCATCATTCAAGGGAGGGAACAAACTTCTATACCCAAGATTAAAATCACCAGAGTTCTCATAGGAGTGGTATGGATTTTGCAAGACAGAATAGTATCAGATGATACATTTATATCCAGCACGGGTAATGAATTATAGAAGGTGTCAACCACATTAGGGTTAAACGGCCTTCGGGATGGTCGGAAAGATATCAGACTGTTTATCAAACAGATCGGAAGTGAAGGTCAAAATCAGGTAATGGCAGCAAAAGTTTAACAATTGGTAATCATGTCGGGGTTCCAACATTGTCTCAAACGCCAAAGGTGAGACATAGGAGGATAGTCATCAATATTTTAAATGATCATTCAATTTATCCTTATAAGAATAAAATCAAGGTTACTACCAAGGAAAGATGGATCAACAAAGCAGATTTTACCATTCAGAATGAGAGGGAAAACATCTGTGTACTCGTGGTTAAAACACCACAAGGCTTCTCATGGGAACAGAGATGGTTAAGTAGAAATCAAATAGTATCATCGTCATGGGGATTCTCATATTGCCCAAAGAGGCATCAGAATGATTAACAGAAGGTTCAGAGGTAAGAGTCAGAATCTGAAAGCAAGGGTCAAATAGTGTCAGACAATTACTATGCAATTCTCAATGCTTCAGGTTTATTTAGGTTTCATTTCTTAGGTGATGCAAGGCATAAGCTCTAAATTTCCAAATGTGGTTTTTAACAGGCTTAAACCAAAACAAGGCACGAATCAGAGTAATGCGGAAGCAATGATACTTAAACAAAATGCCTTATAATCTACCCATTCCTCACTGGTCAGAATTTAAGTTCCTATAGGGAAATCCTACAGCAAATTCTCAAAGGTTGTCCTACGAGCGCCTACAGTGGAAACTTAGTGGTCCAGAATTCACAGGTCAAGGGTAAATGTATTACGAGTCGCAGCCTGTGATCTCTGATACCATAAATTGTAACACCCCAACCCGACAAGGGTAAAGATATCACAATAATGGATTCATATCAGATCAAAACAGAGCATACATCTACAGTAATACAAAATCTCAAAGGATTACAAATGAAATACTGAATCTACAAGGTTACAATGAAAGCTTTCAAAACTAATTCTAAAACATAATATCTTCTATCCAATTCTAATCCAAAATAGCTACCAAGCCTTCTAAGTCCAGAGGTACACTCTCACTTATTCCCAGCTTCCTACTAAAACCTGCCGCAGGAAAAGAAATGCGGCTGAGCTTCAAAAGCTCAGTGAACAGATATATAGATAACAGAAACGATAACGGATAGCAGTACAAAGGAAACCAGAAAGTACAGATTATACAGAACAAAATCAAATGAAGGAGTAGGAATAAGAAATGGAATAAATGAAACGAAATAAGAATAAGAAATAAATAAGGTTTAAGAATAAGGAAAACAGAAATCTATCACGAGCCCAGATAACAGATAATATCATAACAGTGTAACATATAAGCAATCTAGAGGGGATACCTCTCAAGTAACCAGATAATATGAGGGGTGACATCATGTATCAATTCGGAGTGATCAGCTCCCAGATATATGTGAAAGACGTGTATCGCACACACCATCAGTCACCAGAGATATATATAACAGATAACATAATAACAGATAACATAAATCAGATCAGATCTAAGATGCATCCATACGCCCCAGTAGGCCAGAATCTTCTCCTACATAACAGATAAAATCAGGGACGGGACAGGTCATCACTCTCCTGCCCTAGAGTCATGCCATCGGTGCATCAATGACATGGACATGAAACCCTCATGCCTAGTGATTGGCTCGGATATCAGACTGTGGTCAAGGTCAGATGTCATATAATAAACAGAGTCATATCTATGGGTTCATGGCAGAAAGGTCATGTCAACAATTCAGAATAAGATAATAAAGTTCAAATCAAAGTTTATCAGATTATGTTTAATATCAAAATGTAAGTTCAGATTAAAAGGTTTATTTCCAATAGTCCAAAAGAGTATATCAAAGGTTAAGAATTACAAGTTTATTGCAATAATCCATTTCAGAAGTTCCTGTCAAAAGTTCATTTAAATCAATCCTTTAATAATGGTTTTTATTGAAATGATCTTACAAAATAGTTTTCATAAAAATGGTCTTCCAAAACTTTTAGTAACTTCCATTTCAAGTGATATCGCTTCTTTTTAAAATAGCTTTTCTTAAACAGTTTCATATGTAGTTTAATAAATGTTCGAAATCAATTAGGTTCAGATAAGGATTTAATAGGTTAAGGTTTATACCAAAAATCAAATCAAAGTTTACAACAGATATATCAGGTTAAGGTTCAGAACAAGGTTCACAGATCAGATTCAATCAAGATTCACAAATTCAGGGTTCAGAACAAGAGATCAAAACACAAAGGTTCAAGAAAGGTTCAGAACAGAAGAAACACATCAAAGGTTCACAAACAAGTTTACAATCAGAGTTCAGGAAAAAGGTTCAGAATAAAAGAATCATAGCAGAGGTTCAAACAAAAGGTTCAAGACAAAGAGATCACAACAAAGATTCACAACAGAAGGGAACATAGCAGTGGTATCAGAAATCCTAATAAAGAAAATGAAAAACTGAAAGAAAAGGGGATGAAAAACCCTTACTGAAAAAGGGCAGAATATCTGTACCTTAATAGCACAGTAGACAAGCAAACAAACACAGAAATAAGATCAGGACTTCTCCTTCTTCACACCTAAGGAAGAGGAAGACAGAATTACTAAAGATTCTAATTCAGATTATTACTTTTAGTTTACTTCTCCATTTTAAGTACTTTCTATTTTTAGTAACTTTCCAGATTTAGTAAGTTCCCATAATTAGCAGGATTTTAGAATTAACCTATATTACTATTTCAGATTAGGTTAAACCCTTATTCAAAGATTATTATGGAATAACAGTATATTTTATCAAGTTACAGAAGTTTAGGGTTAATTATGACATGATCACAAAGTTTAGGGTTTTAAATGTAAATTCATCTAATTCAAAGGTCTTAAGTGAAAATACTTTAAGTTACAGAATTATATGCTCATTTTATTCAGAATTACATTTTATTCTCTTAAGTTTCACAATTTACAGATTATACCCCTTTAGTTACATAATTTACAAAACCAACCTTATATTTACATATTTTGCAAATTAAACCCTACAATATCCATATATACCAAACAAGCATATTATATTTCATAATTATAGAATGTATTATCAGAATTTAGTACATTACAGATTAGACCCCTCAGAATTCAGAATTTACACAATTAGTCCCTTAAGTTTACAAAACTTATAAATTAAATCATAATTCATAACAATTACATATTTAGCCCATAAATCCTCAAAATTACACATTACCCTTTTTATATCAGTATTTACTCAAAATAACCTCAAGATTCCAGAATTACACTTTTAGTCCCTCTCTTTTTATTTAATTTCAATTCGTATCCTTAATATGCCATTAATTCATTATATTGAAATATTTACACTTAGGACACCAAAGTTATATTTTTCCCACATTCCTACAGATGTATATGACATTACAAAAATACCCCAGAAGTTTCAAAGTTGTCAAAACAGGTCCTTTTACTTTTTATTTTAGATCGGATTTCACTTTTTAACAACAAATACAAACCCTACTCCAAACCAATCATTGCACCATCATTATTATATCCTTAAAACATATTAAATGGTCAGATTTGTATCCAAGAACCCTAACCCTAATAGTCATGATTTGATTTTTATTTGTTTACTTTGTTTTTTTAAAATCCAGTTTTAACAATAATTCACCACGCTTCATCTAAGCTTCCAAAAATCAAACTCATATTTTTCCCAACTTATAATACATATAAAGAACCCACGAAAAATAATTAACATGCCCAAAAAAATCGTTTAGTATATATTAGATTTATACGTACGTTTTTTATATTAAAATTACCACGACATGATCTAGGCTTCCATAATTCGTTCTAACATTTTTCCCAGATCCAATACTTCATATGAGGTCTAAATAAATTTCTTATCACGCCCAGAAGTTCGGATTACATATATTCATAATTTACGTGTTCTATGTCCATATAATTTTCGTACGTATAGTTTAGCTTGCATGATTCGATTTACATAATTTATATGAGTTATATAGGATGTAAAGATCACAGGAAAATTGCTATATTTATTTAAGAACATATAATTTAGGCGCATGAATTTGTACCTAGCGTATGGGCAAAACTCGACAAGAATGTGTACCAATAACGAACCATCGAATCCACTAGCCAACCCTTATTTTTCCTAGCTTGCTTGCACCTCCAAGATCCCCAGAAAAATGCTTGATCACGTCCAGAAGTGTTGTGGATGTTTTGGTCGATTTTTGTTTGGATCGCTTAGGGTTTTTATTATTTTATGCGATTAGGGTTTTTAGAAAAATAATAAGATTTGTTTATATATTGAATAACCGACCTAGGGGGGGCATGGGATCAGAAATTTTGGTATTAGCATCACATAATAATTCGGATTGCATTTATCCCATATTTTCTTTATTTGTTTTAATATATTCCTTAATTAAAAGATTTAGTAATTATATTTAATTTAATATAATTGTTTCGGATTTTATAAATAAATGTGTATGTGTATAATAATTTTTTGGACATTCGAAATGATTTAACGTTGTCCCAGAAATTAATTCATTTCATATATAGTTCGTTTTCAGAAGTTTGGAATCGTTTTAGAATTTTATAAGTGATTTATTTATGTTTTATGATTTCAGGGCAATTTGGTAATTTTATAGGTTATCAGAATTTCAGGTATTACACTAAGCAAGATTACTCGTATTATTAAGCTAATAATATTGAAGCATTTTTTGTGAATTGTTCATGTTAATATATCACAGTTTGCTGTTTCATTGTTTACTGTTATATTATAATTCTTCTAAATATTGAAAAGTAGATTCCGCATACTCTTTGATATTATTCAAAGTTTCTAATACAAGCTCAAGTGTTTGGGATCAACAAGTGGTATCAGAGCTTAGGTTCTGAAACTTTGATCTAGAAGAAACATACCTGAAGAATTCTTTATTTTCACTGAAGCAATGGATCTCGAAACTACTCAGACAACTACCATTGCTAAACTGCCTATTCTAAAGCAGGGTGACTATGAGATGTGGAGGCTCAGAATTGAGCATACTTTCAAGTGCAGGATTATGCTCTATGGGACATCATAGAGAATGGCAACTCGTTCAAACCTACAATCAAACCATTAACAAGTGAAGGTGGTGCCCCAACTGTATCAGGTCCTGTTACTACAGAAGAGAAGCTATAGAAGAAGAATGATGTCAAGGCTAGAAGTATGTGTTATCATTCGCAACGATGATGGAACTATCTTTATTTCCTTCATTATCAACGAAACATCCATTGTCCTACCTCTTCGTGTCTTTGTCGATATCCTTGGTATCCCTTGTCAAGGCATTTATATGTATTCAAATGATTGGTCTCTTTCCAAGCTCAATGATATGCTTGATTCTCACCAAGTCTATCACACTCCTTTTCATGACTCCATCACTGTAAAAGACGCGGTCTTCATTGAAAGGACCTCACCAACTCGTTTCACTCGAAACTCTGAACTCATCCATCGAGATCCATTCCAAATGGAACTTTCTGAAATGTTCCCCATGTACAAAAAGTGGGAAAAACTCTAGAGAGAAAATGTCATTTGTCTAGTTGGGAACAAAGATCATCCCAATGCTTGTCTTGTCTACATGATTTATTGTCTCATCAATGGAACTCCTTTCAATCTAGCCTATAACATTGTCAAAAGAATGGCTAGTGTCTTCCGAATCGACAATATGGTGCTCACCTATGCAATGCTTCCCACTCGTCTCTCAAGGTTCGTGAATGGACTGCAACCTTCTCCTATGAACGATGATTATTTTCTTTGTTATCATGTCATGGTACCTCTAACCGAGGGACGGACAAAGAGGTTCATGGTTGATGGAAAGAGGCCACATCCTCCCACCAACTCTTCTGATGAAGTTGAAGTTGAAGTTGATCCAAATGACCCAATTCAAAACTATCAAGTCAATTCCATAACCTACATTGATCAACTCCCGAGAATTTGCAAAGAAACTCAGGAGTTCAAACAAACAAAATGTATGTTTAACTGTCTTACTCACTTCATATCTAGCATGGGAAAGAAGAAGAGGTGAAAAGAAAATGAATGTTGTTGGTTAAGGTTTAAAACAATTTGGTGAATGTTTTTCTAAAAACAATTTCGTTTCTATGTCTCTTAAAACATGTAACCTTGGTAATACTTTGTGTCTACGTGTAATAATGCTAGATGATAGCATGATGGATAATTCTCTAACATTTGTTGTTTCTCTAATTGATTTCTAGGAAATTTTACCACTTTTGATCATATATCAAAGGTCGGTCATTATCTTTTTTGATTATCTTTATGTGCTCGTTAAGTGCTATATTTGTCACATCAGTAGCATATCTATGTATAATTGTAGCCAGAAATGTTAGAATTTTTATTCGACAAGTGAGCAAATTTTTACGAGCCCTCTGTGAAAGAAATAGTCTCAGACGCCGGAGCCTTTCATTTTAACTAGCCGGATCCCTCTTAAAAGGGAACCGGCAGATCCGGCAAAACAGAAGATTTTTTATATCACTTCTCATCACACGTAACCATTCTAACCTTAGTGCACTAAGTATCCATGTCCTATTAGTCACATTTGAGCTGACTTTGAGGTTAGTAGCTCTTTTGATCTCTTAGGATTAACTTAAGTTTCTTCCGAGATGTTTATGATTTATCATTTTCAAAATAACCATCATTTCTCAGTACCACTTCTTGTATCACCTCCCTCTGTTCATTTTACACTTATCTATAATTTAAATAAATTTTTAACAAATTTATTTCTACCATCTTTACCTCAAAATACTCTAAAAACCAATCTTTTAATTCTTATGATTGTTAAATAATTTTTAAAATTTTCATATCACCTTTACCTGAATCCTACAAACATTTAACACTTAGTGATACGATTATCTTAACTCATATTCACCTATTTGCCTTCTTTAGACCTCTTTCTTATTTCTAAAGACCATTAATGGCAACCCCTCATCATTAGTCTTAAACCACTTAGGATTTCCTTCATTAAGACACCTTCTCACACTCATTACACCAGGAAACATAGGGCTGCAATAGCTAGATCCTAATCATTTTTCACTTTCATCTGATCTATTAGCCGGATCTCTCAGCTAAAGCTAGCCAGATCCATGTTGAAAAGGATCCACTGGATCCGGGCAAACAGACACAGGTTTAACCACTTATAGTCTTCCAAAACTCAACTTTATCCACTTAAACACTCCACATTGTCTTTAATAAATCTCCTAGAAGATTGTATCACTATAGTTGACCTTGGTGCATACAAATCATTGCAATTTAAAGGATTTTAGGGGTTTAGGCTTTAATTCACTTATTTGATTCTTTACTATATAAACCACTTGTGTTTGTGCTTCAAAACCACACCTCAACAACTTCTCTTCTACTGTAAACTCACCTTCTATACTTATCTCAAAACATGATTAAAGTACCAAGTGTAAGATCATCCACTAGGAGCCCTCCAAGAAAAATCGCATGAATTGTGTATGAAATATCCTCAACCGAAGCCTCACCCATCAAAACACCTTCTAGTAGAACACCTATCTCAAACTACATCCAAACCCCTCCTTCAAATGAGCCAACTCCACCACAACTTGCTTCCACCAAAACAACCTTACCACAACCTACTCCTCTTGAATCAACACTTCCCATTGAACCTACATTACCAAACACTCCTATCTCGACACAAACAACAAAACCTCCACCTCTTTAACCTAGAATCATTTCTTTCACCACACCTCATTCATCACCTCATCTCTACTTTAACTCATTGGAGGACTTGCCTCCTAGACCCTCTAATCCACCACCATTACCAACATTCTCATCCATTAAGAGAATGTCAACTCAACCACCATCCCATCACCTAGATGTTGACATTAACATACCACCACCTATAGCAAACTTGCCTTCCTCTCCTCCACCTTCAAATGGCCCATTTTGGGTAATGAGAAGATGTCAACAAACTCAACCACCACATATACTTCCTCCCACACATACTTCTCAAGCAACACCTATAGTACATCCATAATCTTTCCAACTAGGTGTTTCCACCTTAAACATACCTCAACAACCTTCTACGTTAGGCTCTCAACAAATAAACCACGACGATACTTGTAATCATTGTCAATATGTTCAAACTTTAGTACATGAACTACGTGACGAAGTACGGTTCATGTTCTATCATCTCCTTGAACATCTTGATGACATCACCAAACCAAGCCTACCAGAAAAACCTTGAAGTGCAAACACAAGTGGTCTCCATATTCTTAGTCTTAGGCCTAATTTTAGTCAATAAGAATTTTTCATGTTAAGATCATTTTCTTAGTTTCTAGAGATTTGACCTTCGTTGTATCATTTCTCTTATGTTTATTAAATGTTTCTTCATGACTATGTGCTTATGTGATCATAATTGGTGTGATTATTACTTGTTTTTCATACCCTTTATACTCTTTACTGCTGCTAACATGTTACAGGTAGTCAGATCCCTAAGTTTATGCTTGGCGGATCCTTTCTGAAAAGGATCCGTGGGATCCGGGCAAACAGAAGACTAACAAAAATTTTATGCAGCCAAATTTTCGACAAAAGGGACAACATTTACTTGTTTTTCTAACCATTGTTTTGTAGATTTTCAAAAATACACGTGGAGCACTCGACGCCCTCAATGAGGGGGAGCTTTCTTCAAAGTATAAACATTGCAAATAACTTGCAATGATCACGTTTAGTCTTCCAGATTACTTGACGCCATCATCAAGGGGGAGCAAACGTCAAGGGGAGCAACTAAACACTTCTTACTCTTTTTGCTCCATATTTACATCTTTATTTTCCTTTAAACTTGCACTCGGGTTAGTTGCTTTTTAACACTCTTTTTGTTTCGACAAAAGGGGGAGAGAAGTGTAAAAGCTTAAATTCAAACTTACGAATTTTATTCTATTACTTAAAATAATTTTATGTTTTGTCATCAACAAAAAGGGGGATATTGTTAATACAAATAAACCTTAAAAACGTTTATTTATATTTTACGATCTTCTAATGTTTTGTCGATAACAAACGTAAAATCATTTTAACAAGATAGATAAAATATAAAAACGCTTTGAGCCAAAAGCTTACTAACTCATTTCATTAAACAAACGTTAAACATATTTAGTTAAACAAGTTTATATAAAACCAAAACCATTTTATAAAAACACTTAAGTAAACTAGTTACTTAAATTTTTATAAAATGCTTGTTGTAAATTAAGTAGAAAAAGGCTTGGACAATCCATGACCCAAAAACCAAGCCCATAACCCATGGAGCCTGATCCATAACCCATAATCCATTTGCATGACATCATGCATGACTTCATAATGGGTAAAACCCATGACTCATGACCCAAAGTCCATAACCCAGAACCCAAAGTCCATGACCCATGACCCAAGATGTCTTTGACATCATTTGTTGGGATTTATATTTGAGTTGATAAATACAAAATAATAAGTGAAGAATAAAGACAATGCAAAACACGAGGGACTTAGAAGACAAAGAAGATTTTACTTATTAGTCCTTTGTAAACCTAATTCTCTAGTATATAAAGAGATACAGGTTATTAGTTTTAAGGTGTGTCAAGATGTAAAACACCAGTAAATATGTGTGTGTAACATAGGCGTAGGGTATGGGAAAAACGCCTAGGGTTAGAGTTATGTTTAGCCTCAAGAATCTTATGATTCTTGTTATTGTTGAGTAACCGTACTACACTTGATCAAGTAGTATTGGGGCTATTAGTTGTCGTGTATATTGTTGAGATAATGATAAAGAAAAACCTTATACAATAACATTGTTGTTTGTTTAATTCCGCTGCATACATTGTTGTCTTTGTTATTGTTATCCCTAGATGAGATCTAACCAATCTCGAGCTCTAAACGATCTCCACAATTGGTATCAGAGCTTGGGGAGCTCGTGATCTGGGGATTATACAAGGTTTTAGTCGAAGAAAGAAGAACAAAATTGACTTTGGTTTTATTTTCGTAACTTTCTGCAATGCTGTTTTTAAAAGGAAATATCTCATTTGTTAACCGTTGGATCTTAACGAAAATTTTACTGAAGATTCTTTATATATCAAGTCTGAGCTTTCATTCGAAAGATATAAATTTTCTAAAAGTCTGCTGCAGAAATATTGAAGTAACTCGAATTTCTAAGGGTTTTTGTTTAACTGATTCTTTATTCTACTTGAATTATTCTTTATGGAAATTAGTTATTCTTCTACTTTACTTCTTATCTTAAACATTGAACCTGTGTTAACAAAGTCAGAAGATTATTAGGGTTTCGAATTTTAGGGTTTATCAAATTGTTTTCTTAAGAAACCCTAAACCGATGTTATGTTTATTCCTCCTATCATCAAAAGCTACTGGTATATCTTGGTTTTAGGGTGAAGTATTAGTTTGTGGTTGATGATGAGTGCAAGTGGTTTTCAGAAACCCTTGTCGATAAGGTGTATTGTGTACTGCTGTTGTTTGCAAGAAAGTGGGTAGACTTATTACAATCCCTAATAGGAATACTGATGTTGGTGTGAATGAATCGATGTGGGCTACTAATGGAATAACGTTACTGGTACAACAAGTAAATATATTTTCTTTTGGAGTAACTCTAGTCTAATAACGCTTTGCTAACTGAAGTTACTGTGATTGCGTGGTTTTGTAACCTTACAATAGGTTTTACCTCTCGAGGGATCTCAAGAGGCTTACAACCCCACCAGGCAGTGTACCTGACCGATGTAGTATAGTGTAGTGGTAAGTACGGGGGATTGATCGTTCTCCACAGGGAATAGTGTTCGTTAGGTATGAAAGGCTACTCTAATTAGGTCTAAGGGTTGAGGAAGATTCTTTTTATGTTTTTATATTTTTATGAAAGCAAGTAAAATCTCGGTTTTGAAGGAGTGGGCGGAATTAGTTGCTAGTCAACTAACCCAAATGACTACGAATGCAAATAAAATAAAATAACAAAAACGAAAAGTGGTGAGAAACTTATGTGTAGAGAAATGTGTTTACTTAGATTTCCTTACTCCCTAACTATCTTTTACCGGTTAATTAGTGTGTATTAGTTGCGTGGATGACGGGTGTATTCCTTAATATCATTCGTGGGGTGGCGTACTTACTTCCCCAACTCTACAAGCTCCTACTTCACTCCTATGTCGAGCCGGCTAGGAAGCTCCTAACATGGGATCACTAGAATTCGCTTGTGCATTAAATACAACCATAAAAACCTTTAGTACGCGTTTGGTTCATGTTTCTTAAGACGTTCAAGCAAGTTACCGAATAGGAAGTTAGCCAGTTTTCTTAAGCCTAACATAGATAAACAATCATCCAATACAACTAACAACACACTAACAACCAATAATCAATAGCTAGGTTTCATTAGATCTAAGCAAACACAAGATAAAATTAGCCTAACATGTTAAACAAAAGACAAGCATAAGATAGAATCAAACAACACATAGACATATTGAATGATTAATTGATAACTTATCTTTCAATGAAACATGGAAGATCTCAAGGCAAAAAGCCCTGAAAAAGTAGCTAAAATCGTCTTAGGGTTTTATCCCAAAATTCCACACACTAAGCTCTCTCTTAATGACAAAAAATTAGAAAACTATATATAGATTTTTGGATCTGACGGCGTCACCTTATGCATTGTGACGCCGTCACCTCGCCGCTTTTAGGGTTCCCGGGTGACCTTCTTGACGCCGTCCCTCTTTAGCTCTTCAAAAATCCATTCTGGCCTATCAAGGCTTGACGCCGTCGGATCATGAACGTGACGCCGTCCCCTTATGATTTAAGCCGTGACGCCCTTGATTTAGTTAAAGCGTGACGCCGTCAGAATTCTCATGCTAACTCACTGGCCCGTCATGAGTAAATTTCACATCCAACTTTTCTTGCCAAGGCATGACGCCGTCCCATGTTAATTGTGACGCCGTCAAGAGTAACTTTTAGCCGATTCTTGAGACTTTGCCGTTTTCTTCACTTTAATGCTCCAAAAACGTCCAAAATGCCTCCTTTTCCAGATTTCTCCTCAAAAGTACCTAAAATGACAAAAGGAACGATTTAGGGCAATATTTGATCAAATAAATACGATTTCGGGCTTAAATGACCCCTTAAAAGCGGTACACTTTTCGCCTCATCAAATACCCTTACACTTGAGATTTGCTTGTCCTCAAGCAAATGCGCTTTTATTCTAATCAAAATACAAGTTAGGGGTCATTTAATGCTAACATAAAAGTAATTACAACAAATAATCGTTACACTTCAATCATAATAAGCACGGAGATTATAAACTAGCACCTCACAAGTAGTGTTTAGATACTCACATCTCTCAAGTGTCATCAAAATAAATCTCATAAATGAAAACGGAAAATATCTCTCACTACCTGTCATAGCAAATAGATTACCATAGGCTTGGGAAAGGATCGAAAACCTCCTCCACTAGGCGTAAGCACCTAAGATAAACTATCAAAGAGGGCTTTTAAATGGGTTATAACGTTAGGTGTAGGGAAAAGGAAAACACGGTTTTGTTGGATACGGAATATTTTACTGGTGGCTAGTTAAAGATCTTGATCAATTACATGTACTATACAATGTTGCTAAGCCAAGACTCGACTCGATCTTAAGCTAAAAACGAAATAACAAAATAACAAAAATATAAAGCAAACATAAAATGAAACGGGATGGTAGTCCGTATGTTTTTTCTATTTTTCATTTTCTCATTTTTTTGTGTTTTTCCTTGATTTTTTCGATTTTTTTTTTTTTTTTTTTTTTTTTTTTTTTTTTTTTTTTGACATACATTCTTGCCCTACCATCCAAAATAATACATCATAGGGGCGTTGCATTCCCCTTACACTTGAATTTTTACATAACTTTACAAATACTAATCTAATGACTCGAATTAAGATAATTGAAAAACTTGGAGTACTTTTAAAACATTTAGCACATATGGGGGTAATAAATGATGTTCTTCCCCATTACTCCATTATACTAGTACTTTACCTATGAGTCCCAATCGTCCCAAAACAATATGTACAAGGATATGACTCAACTTAGCAACCATGTAATCAACTAGATAATTAACTTGGGTTTAAACAAATGTTGTAACAATAATGCACTAAAGATGAGTGCATACAAGGTAGGCTAAGGCGATTTGGGTGTACATTTTAGTGGGGTGTAACAAATTCTTCCTTTAAGTAAGATGCTTAAAGGTCGAAACGAAAAGATAGGCTCTGAGGGGTGTACTAGGGGTATCGTGTACTAAAAATGAGTACAACGCAAAGGGTGTGGGAGAATTACTTGACCAATGTAGCCAACGTAATTATAACAAAAACACAGGTGTAAAACAATGGGTTAATCCTAATGCCTCTTATCATGTAGTAAATCTAACTACACGAATGTAGTCTCACTTGTGGCCTTGGAATGGTCCTAACGCAAGTTCTAGAATCTAAGTGCTACCGGTACACACATCATAGCATAAATGCTTTTCCTACCAATTCTAGGGGCGAACCTCACATATTTGGGGTGGAAAATTTTTTAGTGGTACGGTTTTTTGTGCTAGTCATATAACTCCTATCCGTGAGACGCTCATTAAGATCAAAGTTTCACTCCTATATGTTGTAAAAAATTTTAAATTTGGCACTAAAATTGCCCTAACAGGTATTTCTCTCAGTTTTATTACACATCTACTATTAAACAAACAAAAATCAAGCGCAATTGTATTCTCTAAAATCGTACTTTTACCCTCCCCTTACACTTAAGATGAACATTGTCCCCAATGTTCAAATAACAAGATGTAAAAGCATAAAGTAAAAGAATGAAATCAAATACTCCCCTGATTCGCTCGGTGGATAATGAAATTACACGGTTAAATTTTCTTCCAAGGAGAATGTTGAAGCTCCATGACTAATGCATCGCCATAAGCTTGATTCCATAAACATCTCCTTGTCCAAAATAACCTGTTGAACCTGAGAAAACAAACACGAAAACCTGCATAACATCGGCGGGATAAAATCTATATATAAGGATATAATGCTTGTGGACTGATAATTTTGCAGATTCCTGGAGATTATAAGTTGGAGATTTTAATAAAAACTTTTTATGAAAACAAAACTTTCAAAAATTTATGGAAATTAAATCTGACGCCGTCAGGTTATAACCCCTGACGCCGTCAGAAATGACCTGACAAAAATTTTCATTTTAAGTTTCCGGAAAATTTCTGGAAAAACCTTTACCTTACTTCCTGGAAATCCTGCAAAACATCACTATGACTCGATACAAGCATTTGACTCAAACAAATACTAATATGTATGCTAATTTATTATTATTACGATTCATGTTCATATGTGTTCTAATAAACCGATTTAGATTTCCCTTACACTTATCTTTTGCAAAATACCTTTATATGTAGTTAAGACGAAGTTAAAAACAACATAAAGCATTTTCACAAATTACTTTTTAACATGAACCAATAATAATAAAAATTAAACACACATACGGAAGCAAATAAAATCAAACAAACAAATAAATAAACACACAAAGCAAATAAAATAACAATCAAATGAGGCTAGCATGCGATAAATAAAATCAATGTAACAAATGTTTTAAGGCAAACAGATGCCTTCCCTAAATTATTACAGACCATATTGTTTCAACACATACAACCAAATATCAAATTGTTCAAACAACAAAACATCAAATCAAAACATCACTGGTGAGGGGGTCCTTGGTGATAGTCATAGCCAGGAGGAAGATGCCCGTGGTACCCATAGGGTGGGTAATCCTGCTCACGACCCGGGAAAGGGTCAATCTGCAGATGCGGGTCCAACTGATCACGTGTGGAAAGATGCTGCATCTGACGAACCGTGTGATCGTACATCCAGTCGAACCTCTCGTCCGCCCTGGTCCTCCAAGCATCAACCTGGCCCATCCAGGTCCCCTGGTGAGCCTGCCAGTCCCCCCTGCTCATATGCCGGTAGTAATCAGCTGTACCGGCCTCATACCCCTCATGCTGCTGCTGCTGGGGCTCCTCCTCCTCCTCATCATCCTCATCATCATCACCCTCAGCTCCAACTGGGTGATACCACATAAAGGACCCGTCATGCATCTCCATAATCACCTCCATCTGCTTCAGGGACCTCTCCTTCACCGTCCTGCATTTATCACCACTCAAATACCTCATGACCTCGGGCCTGAGGACTCCATAAGACTGGGCCAGTCGGGTGATGAACATCCCACCATAGATCCTGTCTCCTTCCCTCTCCCCAACTCCACCATGCATAAAGCTAGCAACCCAAAACGGGATGTTGCAGTAAACATCATTAGAGTAGATGGTGTACAGGTAGAAGAGATCAGAAGCTGTGACACGGTGGTGAGAGCTGTGACGCCCTGTCAAGCTGTAGGTGAGGCAACGATGAGTCAACCGAACCCTAGGATCCCTGATTTGGGATGCTACAGTGGTCGAGGTATACACCCCATCCCCAATAGTCTGCCAGAAAATAGAGCATCTAAAATCATTCTTCATCGACTCCCCATGCAACAACCTCTGCATGAACCCTGCCTGAATGGTATCATGCTGATCATATAACCCCAGTCTCCACCCAAACTCAGTAACAGAACACGTCCTTAGCTCACCCCCCAGCCTGAAATAGATCGTGGTACCGCCCACATCGGTCCTTGCCTCAGCCATATCAAAATGAAAGGTGGCAAAGAACTCCCGTACCAACTCCTCATATACCGGCTCCTGAATCTTAAACAGTCTTTCCCACTGGGGGCCGGTAAACCCATCCGTCTGAAAACTTTGGAGAAAAGTCTGCTCAAGACCTACTCTCCTCAGAAAGCCCCAGTCAACCACTGCTCCATTCTCGACCTTGTGTAGTAACAATTGTGCATATTTGCTTGTAGCAGCATCGTTGTCAAAGACACCCCAACTGAGGACCGTATCCCCAAAGTTTTCTTGTTGAGATCGGGAAGAACTTCCTCGGCTGGGTCTTTGACGCTTACTCATTATCTGGAACAAAACAGGAGGAATACAAGTGTTAATATGTGAATTAAAGATTTGGTGGCGCATCAGACAGGTCTGACGCCGTCACGCTTTGATAGGTGACGCCGTCAGATTCGACCAGTGTTCAAATCCATAATTACGAGGGAAAAATCAATATTCAAACTTCAGGCTCAATAACCACACACCACTTTTTGCAGAAAAATGGGTGATTGGATCACAGGTTATGGTTCAAATTCGTGGCCACCCTATTAGTGAATTAACCCATTTGATTGCTAACAATCACATGCTTTTAATCATTGCTAAAATAACACTAATTAAAACACATTATGAGTTCTAAGCATGAATCAATCCTAGGGTTTCACGAGTTGGGGATTTTCGAAATTTACAAATCCTATGAGTAATTGAAGCGAAAAGAATGAATAAAAATTACTTACCACGTGGAAATTGATGACGAAAGTCGGTGAATTTGATCCTGGAAATTCGAAGGTGGGGTTGGAGAGGATATGGTTTGTGGGGTTTGTGATGAAAGTGATGGAATTAAAGTTATTATTGCTGTGCAGACGGGGTGACGGCGTCACGTTCAAATTCTGACGCCGTCAGATTAGCGTATTTTGCTACTTTGTGCCAGTTTACAAATGAGCCCCTCGTATTTTAAGAGAGCAGCTAGTCAGGGTCAATAATCCTGATAGCTAGTCTCGTTAACAAGTTCCTCCTGGGTCAAATGTTTTGTTACTGTCACGGGGTGTAGTAAAATGTTGAAAAGGGTTGGTTGACGTCTTATTCGGGTCCCAATTTCCATCAAGGCGAGTATTCAGGGAGTGAGAGGAATTTTCCCAGGGGGTTTTCAAAATGATGGTGTGCTTTAATTGAGTTCTTCTCACACCTGGCTTAAAGCCAAAAGACCGTTTCCTAGCTTCATGAAAGTTAGGGAGCGTGACAACCATGCTCCCCACGAAAATGCTACGATCTTGAGAGTTTTCTCCGCGAGAGGATCCAAATAAATAAGAGGGTTTTGAAAGTGAAGGCTCGGGGAGGAGGGTTTCATCATCCCATTCGTTGTATGGTTCATTAGGGACCGGGAGTTCGAAGATCTTCTCGATCTTTTTGTGTGCGGCTTCTTTCTTAATTTTCTCTTTTATTCTCGAGATGAATTTTTCTGCTAGTTCCATGAACATATCTTGGGTGTTTTTCAAGTGAGTTTCTAATTCCTTGATACGTCTCTCTTGGTTGTTCACGAAAGTTAGCATTATCCCTTCAAATTCATCTTGTCGTGAGAATTGGTGAAACGTATGTTTACCAATTGTGTTCACGCACTCATCGGGATTTTTATCAGCCGTAGGTATCTCAGCTTTCATTAAGCTCTCAACCTGCCTTTTTATGTTTGCGAACAGCTGTTCTTGGGTTGCACCCATGCAATTTAAAATCCCTTCTTCCGAGAATGTTGAGTCATCCCATTCTTCTTCTTCGTACTGTGCTAAGTCCTCAATGACTTCCCAGCACTTATCGACACTGAGCCTGCTCAATCTCCCATTGGCGGCGTAATCTATGGCTCTTCTAGTTTGATGATTGACACCATCATAGAAGATTTGGATTTGTAGCCAAGGATCCATGCCATGGTGAGGGACCTTTCGGAGTAAGTCCTTGAATCGAGTCCATGCCTCATAGAGAGTTTCGCCTTGACGTTGTTGGAACATCAAGATATCATTCCTTAGCTTGGTAGTTCTCCCTGGTGGGAAAAACTGAGCAAGGAAACGAGTGGTGAGATCATCCCAAGAGGTAATGGATCCTGCGGGTTGACGTTCTAGCCACTGACTAGCTTGGTCCCGCAAAGAGAATTGGAAGAGACGCAATCGGGTCGTCTCTCGAGTGGCAAAATCAAGGTCTATAGAATCAACGATTTTAAGAAAGTCCTTGAGATGTTGATTAGGATCTTCAGAACGAAGTCCATGGAATGCGCATCCACTTTGCACCAACCGGATGGTGTCGGATCGCAAGGGTGTGATATTGGCTCCTTGAGTGAGCTCAATGGTGTTTCGATAGCCATGGTGGCTAGGACGGGAATACTCTCCTAAAGTACGGGCTCTAGGAGGTGGTGGTGGTTGTTGTGGTGGTGGGTTGTGGTGGTTAAGGATATTACCATCTTCCATGATGTCGGATGGTATGGTTACGAACAAAGACACGAAGAAAATAGATAGACTACAGAAAACCTAGAAAAATAAAATAAAAATCTCACTAGAAAGGAATCTAGTGAGTAGACCTAATAGAAATAAAAATTTCAACCTAAACAATAACTATTCCCCGGCAGCGGCGCCAAAAACTTGATTGCGTGGTTTTGTAACCTTACAACAGGTTTTACCTCTCGAGGGATCTCAAGAGGCTTACAACCCCACCAGGCAGTGTACCTGACCGATGTAGTATAGTGTAGTGGTAAGTACGGGGGATTGATCGTTCTCCACAGGGAATAGTGTTCGTTAGGTATGAAAGGCTACTCTAATTAGGTCTAAGGGTTGAGGAAGATTCTTTTTATGTTTTTATATTTTTATGAAAGCAAGTAAAATCTCGGTTTTGAAGGACTGGGCGGAATTAGTTGCTAGTCAACTAACCCAAATGACTACGAATGCAAATAAAATAAAATAACAAAAACGAAAAGTGGTGAGAAACTTATGTGTAGAGAAATGTGTTTACTTAGATTTCCTTACTCCCTAACTATCTTTTACCGGTTAATTAGTGTGTATTAGTTGCGTGGATGACGGGTGTATTCCTTAATATCATTCGTGGGGTGGCGTACTTACTTCCCCAACTCTACAAGCTCCTACTTCACTCCTATGTCGAGCCGGCTAGGAAGCTCCTAACATGGGATCACTAGAATTCGCTTGTGCATTAAATACAACCATAAAAACCTTTAGTACGCGTTTGGTTCATGTTTCTTAAGACGTTCAAGCAAGTTACCGAATAGGAAGTTAGCCAGTTTTCTTAAGCCTAACATAGATAAACAATCATCCAATACAACTAACAACACACTAACAACCAATAATCAATAGCTAGGTTTCATTAGATCTAAGCAAACACAAGATAAAATTAGCCTAACATGTTAAACAAAAGACAAGCATAAGATAGAATCAAACAACACATAGACATATTGAATGATTAATTGATAACTTATCTTTCAATGAAACATGGAAGATCTCAAGGCAAAAAGCCCTGAAAAAGTAGCTAAAATCGTCTTAGGGTTTTATCCCAAAATTCCACACACTAAGCTCTCTCTTAATGACAAAAAATTAGAAAACTATATATAGATTTTTGGATCTGACGGCGTCACCTTATGCATTGTGACGCGTCACCTCGCCGCTTTTAGGGTTCCCGGGTGACCTTCTTGACGCCGTCCCTCTTTAGCTCTTCAAAAATCCATTCTGGCCTATCAAGGCTTGACGCCGTCGGATCATGAACGTGACGCCGTCCCCTTATGATTTAAGCCGTGACGCCCTTGATTTAGTTAAAGCGTGACGCCGTCAGAATTCTCATGCTAACTCACTGGCCCGTCATGAGTAAATTTCACATCCAACTTTTCTTGCCAAGGCATGACGCCGTCCCATGTTAATTGTGACGCCGTCAAGAGTAACTTTTAGCCGATTCTTGAGACTTTGCCGTTTTCTTCACTTTAATGCTCCAAAAACGTCCAAAATGCCTCCTTTTCCAGATTTCTCCTCAAAAGTACCTAAAATGACAAAAGGAACGATTTAGGGCAATATTTGATCAAATAAATACGATTTCGGGCTTAAATGACCCCTTAAAAGCGGTACACTTTTCGCCTCATCATACTGGTACAAGAATGCGTATATTCTTTTGTGGTTAGGGTTTGATGTATTCTGTTCACATGAGTAATGAAAGAGAAGGATAGCATCTGTTGAAGTAAAAAAAAAAACCCTAAGTATTGTCGTTACTACTGCTACTGTGTTGCTCGTTCTTGATGATTGATACTGCCATTAAACGGTTAACGTTGCTCGAGTTCTTTGTACTGCTAGTATTGTGGATTAATACTGTTCGTTTCACATATTAGTACTGCTTGTTATTGGATTAGTACTGCTTGTCATGAATTAGTACTGCTAGTTTCATGATTAGTGCTGCTAGATTGGAAGTTAGTTGTGTTAATAATGCTTGATATATGACAATTAGTACTGCTACTTACACATTAGTACTGCTATCTGTTTATGCTGCTGGATGTCTCATTAATACTGTTATTCGAAGTTTATACTACTGGTTCTTGAAAGTTAGTACTGCTTTCATAAGTTAGTACTGTTACTTTGTGTTTAGAGCAGTTTGTTTGTTCATTAATAGTGGTGATCAATTTGACTAAGAGTTAAATGTCAAGTTGTGATGGTGAGTTAACTTGTTGCTGCTATTTATCTTAACGTTTGGTTCTATGCCGCCTGTGTTCGAATTGTTCCAAGTTTTAAATCATTTATGGGGGTGTGAATCTGAATGTTTGTTAGAAGATATGACAGATTAAATGTGTTAATACAAATATCGTCTAAAAAACGTTATTTATATTTTACAATCTTTGCTATATTTTGTTAATGACAATTATAAACTTTAGTTTTAGCAAAACATAAATATAGTTAAGTCTTTTACATATATAGTCACAAGCTTTTCATAAACACATAACATTATCTACATTTTACATATATAGTCTCTAGTATATACAAGTTACATATTCATATACATTTACAAGTTACATTCATATACATTTTAATTCCAAATTTGGAAAATGTACTATGACATCATGGCATGCATCACTTTGAAATATTTAGGAGATTTTGAAGATCATACATATATCTTGCTTAGATCCTTACTCAATGATAAGATATGGAAATATCTTGGTTAGATTTGGGAAGATTTTTGGAGATTTGCTGTCAGGTTCCCACGGAACCAAACAACAACACGGACGGATCCCTGTTTTTGAATCCGCCTCATCCGTGGCTTGCTAAGGCTGTTGGCCTATAAATAGCAAGCTACACATTCATGTTTTCTCATCACTCATAAGCATAAACAGCATCATACATTCTTTTATTCATTTCTAACCCATTCATATTTCATATTTCATTGTTAGTGATCTTTCTTTGTAGCAAGAAGATCAAAGCATCACAAGCTTCAACAAAGCGTTGCAAGACTTGTTAGATAGTCATAGTGTGAATTTGTTGTTTTTCACGCATCATTATTTGTACCAAACAATCATATACCTCTGTAGTGATCGGTTAGTATTTTAGTCCTCAAAATACAAAGAGTATTGGGAGTGGTTGTGCCCTTGTAAAAGAACTCGGTATTAAACTTTGTACCGGAAAAAGTGTAAGCGACGTTTGTAAAGGTTTTCTCCGCCGAGAAGGGAGCTTGTTTCTTAGTGAAGAAAAACTCTCGAGTTAGAGGCTCGAGAAGTGGAGTAGGGCAAGGAAGAGAGTCTTTGTAGACCGAACCACTATAAACAACCGTGTTGTGGTTTGATCGTTTCTTTCCTTACTTGCATTATATATATTGTTTATTATTTGCATTAGTTGAGATCACGTTAAGTATTCAAAGCAAAATAATTTTAAAACGGTAAAACTATTCAACCCCCCCCCCCCCTTCTAGTTTTCCACAATTGGCATCAAGAGCTACGTTTCTCAAGATTTTTAAAATATATTGTATTTTAAAACTTGGAACAATCCAGGGATTTTGAAAACTTCAAAGAAGGGCAATCTATGCAAACACCACCACCATTTTAACCAAATGGTTGTATATATTGGAAAAACCGCTTTGAAACTTATGTGAAATCAAAAGACATAGATCTATGGTATATTATTATAGAAGGTGATCATAAAGCTATAATAAAAGATATATCAAGTGGTCAGGATGAGGATACTTCAGTTGCTCGTCATATTGATGAGCAAATGAAGTTGATTGCCAAAAATAATGAGGCTAAAATGATGCTTTACAATGCTTTACCTAGAAAAGAATATGAAAGAGTCTTTATGTGTAAAACCGCAAAAGAAATTTGGCAATCTTTAATTATCACTCATCAAAGAAACTCACAAGTCAAGGATAACAAAATTGATCTTCTTGTTCAACAATATGAACAATTTGTTATCCCTGAAGATGAGACCATTGATAGTGCATTTGCCAGGTTTAACACTATCATTACTTCTCTTAAAGCACTTGATGAATCTTTTTGTAGTAAGAACTTTGTCAGGAAATTCCGTAGAGCACTCCATCCGAAGTGGAGAGCAAAGTTGACGGCCATTGAAGAATCCAAGGATCTTTCAAGCATGTCACTTGACGAGGTAATCGGAAATCTCAAAGTTCATGAGATGGTAATCAAAAAAGATTCATAAATAGTTAAGGGTAAAAAGGAGAAAGTCAAATCCATTGCTTTAAAAGCTAGAGTAGATTCAAGTGATGATGAAGAGTCTAGTTCGGGTAGCGAAGATGAAGAATAAGCCATAGCCGTAAGAGATTTCAAGAAGTTCTCTAGAAGACGAGGAAAGTTCGTAAGAAAACCTCGAGAAGGCAAGAAATCTCTTCGAAAGGATCGTGATAACAAGAAAGGAAAAGGGGAAAGGAAATGTTTTAGATGTGGAGATACAAGTCATCTAATAGGAGATTGCCCTAAGCCACCCAAGAACAAAACTCAAAAAGCTTTTGTAAGTGGTGCTTGGAGCGACAGTGAAGATGATGACGAAGAGCCTAAGAATGACGAAGTTGCACTTATGGCTCATGAATCAAACGAGGTACACTCTGACTCATCTTATTCTTCTATTGATGATGACACCTTGCAAATAGAATATAACAAACTCTGTGAACTTATATTAAAAATCATAAACAAAAATAAGTAATTGAAAACCAAAAAGGAATTTTTAGAAAATGAAGTTTATGAGTTAAAAGAAAAAGCTAAACGATTAGAAAAGAGTAAAGCTATTGACGACGTATGTATATCATGTCAAGAGCTTAGGCTTGAATTAGAGAAACTTAAAATCACACAGGATGCACTTATCAAACAAAACTCTAAATTCAAAAGGTTTGATAAAAATATTAGTTGTGTAGATGAGATAATGAAAATTCAAAAATTACCACATGATAAAATTTGACTATGTTTTATGAAATAGGAGATTTAAGTAGTCTAAAGAAACAAGCCGTAAAAGTACAAGAAACTGTTCCAAGAGTCTCAGAAACCCACGGATCAGACGGAACCAAATCCTTGGTTCCGCTAGTAGTGGAGAAGGGATCCGTGGGAACTGTTGCTGAACAGAAAGCTTGCACCTCGACTCGTATAGAGTTTGTTAAAGTCACTAGGAAATCTAATACTAGTTCAACTGTAAGCAAACAAAAACCAGTTGTTACTTTAGGAGTAGGAATTGCTAAGAATAAATTTAGAACTAAAACTACTCAACAAAGACCTAGGACGACTATTCCCAAACGCCCCTTTCCAAAAAGCAACTACAACACACAACCTTATCATCAAAATTGTTGGAACCCAAACTTTCCTTGGAATTATCAAATTCCAACTACATGCCATGGAACCCATATCCACCATTCCCATGCATGAATCAAGTTAATGGGATGTTTAACCCAAATGGACCCATGAGATATTGGGGACCAAATTCTTGAGTTTTTCTATAACTTAGGTATGCTTGAAAGTTGGTTTGAAACAAGACGAGTGAATAAAAGATAGCGGGTGTTCAAGGCATATGACGGGAAACAAGAGCCTTTTCTTAACCTACCAAGAATACGACGGAGGTAATGTTACTTTTGGTAGCAAATTAAAAAGCAAAATCATCGAAAAAGGTACTATCTCTCATGACTCTCTCTCTATTGATGATGTTGCTCATGTTGATAACCTAGGATTTAACTTACTTAGCATTAGCCAAATATACCGTAAAAAGTATGAAGTCTTTTTTAGTGAAAACGGAAGTAAAATACTAAAAGACGGTATAACCATAGGTAAAGGTGTTTTGAAAAATAACGTATACGTTATGAAAATAGATAAAACATCTAAAGATAAACTTTGTCTCACTTCTCTAGACGACAACTCAACTCTTTGGCATAGACGCTTAGGATACGCCAATATGAGACTCATCCAATCTCAATCATCTAAGGAACTCGTTAGGAACCTACCCAAGTTTAAATATGACCAACACTTTTGTGATGCTTGCAAAACTGGGAAACAAGTTCATAATAGCCATAAGGCTAAAAATATGGTATCTACATCTAGGAGTCGAGAACTTTTGCATATGGATTTGTTTGGTCCATCCGCTATACAAAGTTATGGAGGAAACTTCTACACTTTGGTCATAGTAGATGATTATTCAAGATACACTTGGACAAAATTTTGAAAAGTAAAAATGAAGCTTTTGATAAATTTGAAATTCTTAGTAAGAAAATTCAAAATCAACTTGGAAGTAGCATTGTGTCAATTAGAACAGATCATGGTCGTGAATTTGATAATGAAACTCAATTTGGAGCTTTTTGTGATGCTAATGGCATAAAACATAACTTTTCAGCTCCGCGTACTCCTCAGTCAAACGGTGTTGTAGAACGTAAAAACCGAACTCTCCATGAAATGAGTAGAACAATGCTTAATGAACAAAACATACCACAAAAATTTTGGTGTAACACCGTTGACACATCTACCTATATCTTAAATAGTGTTTTAATAATACCATTTTTGAATAAAACTCCATATGAACTATATAGAGGCAAAAAGCCTACATTAGGACACTTTAGAGTTTTTGGAAGCAAGTGCTTCATTCTAAACACTAAGGATTATCTCACCAAATTTGACCCAAAGTCTTATGAAGGTGTGTTTCTTGGATACTCGCAAAATAGCAAAGCCTATATCGTTTTGAACAAAGAAACCTTAGGAGTCGAGGAATCGTTGAACGTAACATTTGACGAAAGTCCACCTCCCACTAAGACATCACCTTTGGTAGATGATGACTTAGTTGAAAGTCAAATGGTTGAAAACCAAGAGAGTCTAGACAATGACAAGGAAGATGAACTATTAAACAAAGAAATAGTCAATGTTAAAGAATCTAAAAGTCATCCATTAAATAATGTCATAGGAGAAATTAATGAAAGAACCTTAAGATCAAAAGTTCAAAGTCAAAGTAACTTCTTTTGCTTCATTTCAACCATTGAGCCCAAAAATATAAATGAGGCTATAAAAGATGAATCTTGAGTTATAGCAGTGCAAGAAGAATTAAACCAATTTGTTAGAAATGATGTTTGGACATTAGTTCCTCAACCAAAATGTCAAACCATAATTGGAACAAAATGGTTCTTTAGAAATAAAATGGATGAAAATGGTGTAGTGTCTAGTAGCTCAAGGCTACAATCAACAAGAAGGTATTGACTACGATGAAACTTTTGCTCCAGTAGCCAGGCTCGAGTCAATTAGAATATTACTTGCATATGCATGTGCACGTGACTTTAAACATTTTCAAATGGATTTCAAAAGTGCATTTCTTAATGGTTTCATAAACGAGGAAGTGTATGTCGCACAACCTCCCGGCTTTGCTGATTTTGAAAAACCAGATCATGTCTATAAACTTAAAAGGGCTTTATACGGACTTAAGCAAGCACCAAAAGCATGGTATGATCGACTTAAAATATTCTTAGTTGAACATAAGTATACCATGGGACTAGTAGACAACACTCGATTCACTAAGAAAAAGGGATCACATATTATCATAGTTCAAATATATGTGGATGACATTATATTCGGATCAACTTGTCAAGAGTTATGCAACGATTTCTCAAAAATCATGCATGACGAGTTTGAAATGAGTATGATGGGAGAACTAAACTTTTTCTTAGGTATTCAAATAAAACAATTAGAAGATGGGATATTCTTTAACCAATCTAAATACATAAAATATATGCTTAAGAAATTTAGTCTTGAAGACTCTAAACCTATGAAAACACCTATGTCCTCGGAAACTAAACTCACCAAGGATGAAGAAGGTGAATCCGTAGATAGCACTAAATATAGAGGAATGATTGGTAGTCTACTCTATATCACGGCTAGTAGACCCGACATTATGTTTAGTGTTTGTCTATGTTCTCGCTTTCAAGAAGATCCTAAAACATCCCATCTTGAAGCCATAAAATGAATATTTAGATACATTAAAGGTACTACACACTTAGGATTATGGTATCCCAAAGGAACGGGAATTGAAACCATAGTGTATGCCGACTCGGACCATGCCGATGACTATGTCGATAGAAAAAGTACAAGTGGTATTTGTACTTTTGTTGGGCACTGTCTTACCTCATGGTTCTCAAAGAAACAAACGGCTCTAGAAATCTCAACAACCGAAGCCGAGTACGTGTCTGCAGGAAAAGCATGTCAACAAGCACTTTGGATGAAACAAGCTCTCATCGACTATGGGATTCTACTCAACGACGTCCCTATTCTTTGCGACAACAAAGGAGCTATTGATCTTAGTAAAAATCCATTTAAACATGCTCGAACCAAACACATAGAAATCCGCCATCACTTTCTCCGTAACAATGTTCAAAAAGGAAACATCTCAATTGAGAAAGTATCCTCAGAAGACAGCATTGCCGATATCCTAACGAAACCTCTTAAGAGAGAACCATTTAATCTTTTTAGACTTGGTTTAGGATTAATGGAACCAAATGTGTAGTTAAAACCTTAGCTTAACCAAACACGACAAAAATGACCAAAACCCAAAACTGGTCCCAAGTAACCATTCGATACAAAGGACGGAACCAAATATTTGGTTCCGCCCCATCCGTGGGTTCCTGGGTTGGTTTTTAAATATATTAAACAAACACTCCTTTTCTCATACCCATAACACATAAGTAACTTAAACTCGCCCCATAGCACACCATTCTCGGAATTTAGGCATTCTCCTTCAACAAATTTGTGCTCTAATCCACACTGTAAGTTTCCCAACTATGTTTACACTCCTGATCTGAGTCTAGGGTTTCTATTTCTTGCACAAAATCTAAACTTGGGGATTATGCATCTTTTTGAAAAATCATGAAGTATATTTGCTAAATTACATAACTAATCATGTTTCCCTTAGTTAGGAATTGCATATTGTAAGACATTATCATAATTCACTAAAAACCACATGTCAATTTTTTTGTAAAAAGCTTCTCACTATTAGGAAAAATGATTTTTCACATTGTTCATAAAAATAAAAACGTTATGTTTAAAACATCATTTGCATAATGTCTCTTCAATGCTAAAGGAAATACATAACTAATATGTATTTTCAGGTACATTCAATCGAAGCTACATGGAATTATGAGTGTTCGGGTTATCTCTCGTTTTGTTCTAAAATTTGCTAAATGAAATTTTTATGCATTAAAAAGAGTCGAGATAACTACACCTCCACATTGTCCTCATATAGGCACACACTAGAAAATTGTATCTAAACTCTCGTTAGTTTTAACTAAACTATGTAATTTTTGTATCTAGGATCAATCATGCCTCCCGCTACTTTCTACGACCACAAGGATACCCTAAACTACCTTCCAAAACACCACAAAACTAAGGGACTTACACCAGCACAAGTGAAAATCTTTAAAGCCTTAGAGAAATGATATGTCCACGAGGGTAGAGCCATTGACCATTCCATTCTAGAAGGAACCAATATTCTTCAAGAACTAGCTAGCATTCACTTTGATGGTCTCTTGGACATCAATGAACAAATATGTCTTAGATTTGTATTAGAGTTTTATGCTAGTGTCGTCCTTACCACAAATGATTATGGTCTCATATCCATCCAATTCAAAGTCAATCAAACTGACTTCAACATTCCTCTAAATCAATTTGCGGAAGTCCTTGGAATTCCATGTGAAGGTACTTGCCTTTACTCGGATAGATGGTCTTTATCAATCCTTGATTCTATTGTTGATCGTATGCCTCCATACGACACTCCTTTGGTTTCAAAAGAAATAATCCGAGATCATCTTTTCCTTCCTAGAACTTCCACCACTAGAACACCCCGTCAAGGAAATGAAGTCAACCAAGACCCGTTTGCCATGGAGCTAAATGAACTTAGGCCACAATTCAAAAAGTGGGAAGAAATTCTTAGAGCCAATGTCTTATGCACCATAGGAAATCGTGACCATATCAATGCTTGCCTATGCTACATTCTTTATAGCTTGTCAACTCATCAACCTTTCAACCTTGCCTACTATGTCACCAAAAGGATGGCGAACATACCAATATTAGGAACCACCACTCTTCCATACGGGATGCTTCTCACCCGTCTTTTTAGAGCCTTTGTACCTATCCCTCCAAATGCTAGAGGTTTTTTCCCTGACTACTCCCTTGTCAATCACATATTTTTACCTTTAAGTGATAAGAGAGTAGCTAAAACACAAGGAAAACGCCCTCATCCACCTACTTCCTCATCATCATCATCTATGAGAGAGGATGATGAACTTCCAAATTCTAGGATTCCACCTCTCGATACCAACTTTCGGCCATTGACAATCAATCGGAATAGCTCAATCAAATAAGAGGGATGTTCAAGTGCATCGGGAGATTCCTAACGAAGATAAACAAGAAACTAGATAGGAAATGAGAGGTTTCATGAGTGTTTGGTACAATTGTTTCTAACAATGATGTGTGATGTATTTTTATGATTGTAGGATGATAACTTATCATTGAACAAATATGTGAACTAACATTGTCATGCAGGGAGATAACATTATGATGTTATCAATTTTCTATCCTTAAGCCACTGTTTGGCACAACTCACATTATTAGTAATATCATTAGCCCCGGTTTGATCTATATGCTTACATGTGTTAATACCTGTTTTATTGTTATTGTTCAATCACAACTAATTAATTACACATGTTTTAGGAAAATTTACGAGATTTGAACGGGGTTCGGGGGGTTAAAAAATGCCTCTGTTTACCAAATTCTTGGTTCCGCCTGTGTAGTCATTTGGTTCCGCCATTTAACTGCTATATTTTTAAATTTTATATTAATCCCGCACTCTAGTTCACTCATTCTTATTATTAGGATACTTTTACTGATAATACCTCATATTAGGATCATCTTAGATCACTTAGATCAATAGGAAAAACATTTCCCACCAAAACTTGAAATTTCAAAAATCCACTCAAGTTACCTTTCTCCACCAAGCATGGATCCCTCAAAATGGTTCCTTGCCATCCGTGGATCAATCACATCATAAGATTTCACACTCACAACCATGCATTAACTGCATATCTTCTTCATTTTACTCAACTCAATCTAATTGGATTGACCTTGATGATTTGATAACCTTCCCTTCCACTTCCAAATCATTAGAAACCACCATTTTTGTATGGTTTAACATCAAATCCATACACACTCTTCCATAAATCTTGGATTCTATAAATTAGAAGCTTTAGGATGATCATTTCTCACACCTTCACCACCACTTCTAGTAAAATTCTGCATATCTCAACCATTTTCTTCACTATGACAAAGTCAAACAACTCCTCATCACCATCAAGACCTCATAGAAGAACTGTTAGGATGAGTGTAAGACCATGTTGCTTTGTCAACCTCAACTCCTCATCCTCAGATTCATCACCACTAAACATCTCATCTCCAATCAATGATGAAAACTTCCTAACCTTGTCCACTCCAACACCTCCACATATCATCATCACCACTCCACCACCAACAAAAACACCAATGGCCACCACACCACCTCCCGCACCATCTCAATTACCCAAATCACCATTACCTCCTAGATCTCCAAAACTCCAACCTATAGAGTTGTTTGCCACACCACCAACCTCTCTACACCCCTACTTAGAAACCTTGGAAGACCTACCTCCAAGATCCACCAATCCACTACCAATGCCATTTGAAGTTGAATCTTCACAATAACAACCATTACTCTTCCACCCTATTTATAGGGAAATTCATGGCCCTCTATACGGAGACCAAGCTCCACTACCTCAACAACCTCAACCTCAACCTTTCTCACCAACCTTCACACTCCAAGGCATTGACGAGTCAATGTGGATTGAACCTCCACAAACTCAAAGTCAAATCAATGAGGAACTTGACCGCCTCTATGCCTTTTCAAACATGATGGATTCTCACCTCAATGAAGCAATGGATCTACAATCCACATTGCTTTCATCCATCATGTCTCCACCAAATCCCAACCACCAATCAACTTATGTTCCACCACCACCACCACCAACAACAAACGAACCTACCATACCATAAAACTTCCCTCGCCATGGTTGCCTGATGAACTCAAATAAGTACATTTTATTACTATCATTTATCCTATTAATTTGACTTGTTTTACTATATTATGTATGAGGATTGATACTTAATCGTTTACTTTTGTAATTCTCAGGTAAAAACAAGCATTTGGTGAAACTTGGCGATTTTGGACTAATAATGGAGCAAAACGTGCATAAAGTGAAGAGTCTACTGAAATGAAGAAGATCAAGACTAATCTGCTCCAGATGCGCCGCATCTCACTATCAACATGCGCCGCATCTCTATCAAGATATCACCAGATACGATCCAAGATACAAGCGGACATGCGCCGCATCTAATAAAGAGTTACGCCGCATCTTCTGGCGGTGTACGAATATTCCTGAATATTATAATCTTGGACCCCACGCGAAGTTACGTACATACGCCGCATCTACTTAAGTAGATGCGCCGCATCTTCCCTCAGACACAAACTATAAATACCCCGTAGACCAGACGTATTAAAAAGATTCGAAAGTTCGAAAACCTAAAGACCGAACAGAAGAGAAGGACGAATTCAGTCAAGAGGCAGCACAAGACACACCCAAATCAAAGATACAAGAGCTGTAAGAAGGTGCTGCATGTATTTAATTCATTAAGTAGTTTTGTTTTATTGTTTTAGCAAACTTTAATTCATCAGGATTGGTGGCTTGTGTAATGTGACAACGGAAAGATTGCACTCCCTTTAATACTTGCTTTCCCATCAATTAAAGTTTATATGTTGATGTCTTTGGTTACTACTTATTAGTGCATTGACCACCTCTGTGTTTATTAGTGGCTTGCGGGCACCCGACTGCGGGACAAGGTGTGGCTCCCACGGTTGTTTCTAAATTGATCACTTAGGAATAACTTTTAGACATAAGTCGTCATTAAGGGTTTACTCGCCGATAAGAATAGGACCAACGAGAAAGGGTTAATTACATACACTTCATATAAAGCTATCAATAAAACAAGTGACAATCTACTTAATCATAAGGACAGCCCTCTTATTGTCTCAAGTGTCTATCTGTGTACGTGTGTGCTACTTGCTGATTCGTGCCTATTTGTTTATTTTATTATTTAATTGCAAACAAAACTGTGCCAGTCTCTCAGGCTGAAACCCCCTTGCGTTAGGATATTAAAATACTGATTAGATTAACGAGATTATACGTTCCACTCTTAGTGATCGACACTCTACTTACCATTATCTTCATACTGACCGGGTACACTGCTCGTTAAGTGTGTGTGTTATTGATAAGTCGGCTAAATATAAATTTAAAACTTGAGTAGGCATTAAAACTGCTAAACCGCAACGACACATCACGCGCATCAAGTTTTTGGCGCCGCTGCCGGGGATCGAATTGTTATTTTCTGTTAATTTGATTAGTATTTTAATTAGGTTTTTCTTTTTATTAGATTAATTGCATCATTGTACTATTTTGCATATTTGTTGTATTGTGTGTTATTTGTTTGCTTTTGTTTTTATTTTTGTGTGTTTTATTTTTGTTTCGTGTGTTTTATTTTTTGTTTTTATTTTTCGTATTTTTCTGTTCTGCTATCGTTGTACTGTGCTAAATCAAACGATACGGCGCATCTGATCTCTCAGATACGGCGTATTGCGTTTAATTTTTTTTTTTAATACAACGCGTTTAATTAATTCGATACGACGCATCTTTTCCCCAAGATACGGCGTATCTGTTTTTAACAAGAAAATTTTTCTAAGCGATAAAGTAATACGACGCATCTGCTTTTGTAGATACGGCGTATCTGTTTTGATAAATTTTTTTTTTCTAAACGTTAACGCCGTACGACGCATCTGCTTTCGCAGATACGGCGTATCTATTATTTTAATTAAAAACAGTTTGCGAATTATTAAACAAATACGGCGTATCGATTTCCGTCGATACGGCGCATCTTACTGAATCAAAAATCTTTTATTTTTAAACGTAACGAAAATACGGCGCATTAACTTTCGTTAATACGACGCATTTAATTTTAATTAGATAAATTGATTTTTGATTAATTAATTCGATACGGCGCATTCATAAATTCTAAGCGGCGTATCTATTTTCTGAATAAAAATCTGATTAAATTTTAACGTATTAAGATACGGCGTATCCAACTCTTTGGATACGGCGCATCGTCTGCAGATATCAGCTATTTTTATTCTTATATCCGTTTCTATATTCATTAATTTCTCTCCTAGCGAACAAATCCTACTGATGATTTTACCTTGGATGACAGATTTTGCTATGGAAGACATGTCAGTTAACGGATATCTTGCTAAGGAATGCTTGTTTTCAGATTCATTCAATGTACTCATGATCGATGCAGACTTATTCTCTTGGGAGACTCCTCTTGAAGCAGCTTTTAAGGAATTTATGCGTTTATGCAACATTGACAAAGAGGTATTCTCTTATGATGTATTTGTGAGGTACACTGGAGAAGAATTGTCGCTCTTATGGCCTAAGATTGAAGCAGAAGGATTGAACTGGACTACTATCGAAGAGGATGATGGGAAATTCTCTCTTGCATACATGGACTCAAGCAACACACAACTGTAGTGGAGACAATACCCAAAACTCTTACATGCCTTATTTCGAGTGGTACAAGGGATTAGATGAGAACTATCAGGATAATGACATGAATTATGCTTTGGCGGAATTACTATTTCATGGCAGGATAGTAAGATTGATAGACCTCTCCCTCAATGATTGGTTAGAACTCAAATATGGTAGTCCGGAATTTGCCCCTGCAAACGAAGTCAAGGAGATTATGACTTCATGGTTGACTCGGAGTTTTAAGAAGCAATTTAACGAGTTCATGGAGATAAAAAAGAATATGATTGGAAAGGTTTGCTTTGACGTTAACCATGACCCTAACGATGTTGATTTTTCAGAATGGTTAGCTAGTAAGTTTAATAACCATAAGAGCATGGATCGAGCTACTAAGGATGCATTATGGGTATATTGGATGAGAGGAGAAGACGAAGAAGTAGAAAGCGATTATGGGTTGTCACATCATGATTCAACAATCAATGAGGGCATTGAAGAACTTTTCAGAATTGACATTGACTTGTTAGAATATGAGACACCCTTGTGCAAGCAGTTCAAGGAATTTAACTACCTTCTTCAAGTCAACGATGATGTGCTTACTGGAGATCTACCAGGATTTAAGACTTATGACGATTTCAAAAACACCTGGTACTATGAATGGAATGACCAAGTACCATGGGTTTGGGATAAACCATGGGAATTTGAGCACATTAATCATACCTGTACACCCTTCGTTTTCAAAGACGGGAGTAGTGTTTGGCCAACCTGTGATTATAAAAGTGACGGAACCTGTAATGGGGGAAGTATAATTGGGATGAAAAGAGTTGGAAAGGATGTAACCTTTGAAGATTATGAGTGGTACGATAATGTTGAAGACTGCCCACGAAAATCGGAGGCTTTACAAGAAAAGGGCAGGATTGAACGCTTGAAAGGACTTAAGGGGACATCGGATACTACTTTCTGGGAATGGGTGCATAAACAGTTTGATGATTTCACAAAGCTTAGTCGACGGTTACAATATGATTTGGAAAGAGAATGGGAGGCGATTCAAGATGATAATAATAATGAGTCGTTGATTGAGGAACTAGATGACTATTTGATTAAGGATCCTTATTTTAAGTTTGTTGACAAGGACGAAGAAGAGTTCACCAAAAGAAAGTGTCAACTACTTGGGATTCCATACAATGAGCCACCCATGATTATTTCCGAAAAATTTAAAATCATCAAATATTCTTTGGGTCCTGATGAAGAATATACTGCTGTGATGACCAAAAGTTATATTAGATTAAGTCAAACGGAGGAAAACGTCGCAGAGATATACGGGAAAATCTTTCGGATGAAGGAAGAAGGATGGACCGTGACAAGGACCAACTAAAGTGCTGAACGTGAGTCTAACTTGAAGACTCTGGAATAAAGACAAGTGCTTACTGGGAGACAACCCGGATTTATCTTTTATTATTCTGTTTTCTGAGTCGAGTCAGTCCAGGCCGCACGAAGATACGGCGCATCTCAGTCCTGAGATGCGACGCATCCTCTGCAATGGTCATATCTTATTTTATTTTTCTGCATTTTTTATTTTTCGACTTTAAAACTATTTATCAGTTTATTTTAATGCGGCGCATCCCTGGTTAAGGATGCGGCGCATCTTTATTCTGATCCGTATTTATTCCAGGCTCGATACGGCGTATCTTCTTCAATAAGATACGGCGCATCGACTGACCTGATGATTTTCAGTTTTAATTATTTTTTTAGTTTTATTTTTCCTAACTACTAATGTATTATGCAAGTTGAACCTTTCTTATCTTAGGTGTGTTTTAAAGTGTTGGTGGTATTATAGTTTTCTGGATTTCCTGTGGATAAATCAAGTATGAAGCTTTAACGTTCTAATCCACAAGAAGATGATTTTTGCTCATATACTAATGGAGGATCATACCGAGCAAATCTCAGGGGAGTTTTTCCGTTCTAATTCTTTTTATTTCCAGTTTTTAACCTTTTATACAAACAACGAGGACGTTGTTTAAATTAAGTGGGGGGATAGGAGAATTAGAACACTTAACAATTACTTGTCCTAAACTTTTTCAAAAATTATGCTTAAAATGTGCTTAATATATCAAACTTAAAAATTTTTTAGCATGTTTTTGTTTAAGATCTAAGTTGCATAACTGCACACATGACGTTATTTTCAAAAATTGTGATTTTTCCAAAATTCACAAATCTATGAGTGTGCCGGTGACTTGTAAACTTTAGAACTTGGCTTGTATACTATTCGAGACCACCATAATGAGTATTATTTATATAATTGGAATGACTTGTCTAAATTGGTAAAAATTCTAGGATTACACCCAAATAGCCTTTATATGTTATGTGTTATTAACTAACTACACTGGTTAGTTAACCCCCGTATAAACTCTTTTGTTACTCTCATTTTAAGAGTAAGATACCCCTAGAAAAACCCTCAGAGCCATTCCTTTCGTTTCTTACACCTATGTTTAAAATGTTTCGTTACACCTTAAACCTTAGCCTACCCTGTAGATTAGAATCCGTGGTTGGTTAATTGCTATAGGCAGAGTGTGTTTCCTTACATTACCTGTGTTCGCGTGCGTAATTCATTATCTATGGTTAGGTCGGGAAATTGCACAATGCAAATTGGAGTGAAAGTAAATATTGTATATTTTAGAGTTTATTTTTCGTGTGTTTACTACTTTCACTATTACCATTATTTCTGAAGTTATGAAAAGTATGAATAAAAATTATCCGGAAAGAAAGTTGTAGTGATGTGGTGAAATTTTACACATCTATGTTTATGTTTCAAAAAAAAAAAAAAAAAAAAAAAAATGAGAAAAGAAAAAAGAAAGAAAAAAGAGTTGGATGTTTATTTTAAGCCAACGATGTAAAGTTATGTAAGTGGTTGATATCACCACTATTTGTTGTATTATATCTATGGATTGAATGGGAATTGGCAGTTATGGGAACGCCAATTAAGGATTATTCTTTGATTGAGATTTTGTTGAGTATAATTCGTGTCTACCTAAAGCGTGTGTTTCAAGTGTTAAAGCGTGAGTTATTCAATGATATGAGTCTTATTCATGGGATGGTTGGGATAGTGATTAACCACACTTAGGATTTTAATTTATTTGTTTTGTTTATTTTTATTTTTATTTTACACCAATTTATATCCCAAATATTATCCATACCCTATATTATTCTTTATCCAACCGAACCTTTGATTTATTGAGATTAGGGATTTGAGCAATCTTAAGTATCGTAGTCGTGGATTCGGCTATGTATTTATGATTTTGTCGCCCTTTTTGATATATTATTATTGGTGAAGTTTGGACCTATCTTTAGCCTATTCGAGTTAAGGATTTGAGCAATTGCAAGTATCGTGTTCGTGGATTCGATCATGTATTTGTGATTTTGTCGCCTTTTCTGGAATTTGAGATCGATAGTGAAATAAGAATAATTAACCCTTAAGCCTAAAAACCCTTTTTACCGCTTTAGACTTGTTATTCCTTAGCTTTAGTGGTGGAGATGTGTATACTTGCCAAGCTTATGATAGAATATTCGTCGCGACTGGACAGTTAAACGATTAGATTTGCTTTTATCGACTTATTTTATTTTACTTCTAATTCGTTAAGTGTTTAGTTGTGTGATTACGAAATAAACGAATACATGCTTAAATATAAAAATAAATCCTAACATCTTTTAGGATACATTTTCATGAGATTTAATCTAAGGTTTACTTGGGGACAAGTAAAGTTCAAGTGGGGGGATATTTGATGAACTCAAATAAGTACATTTTATTACTATCATTTATCCTATTAATTTGACTTGTTTTACTATATTATGTATGAGGATTGATACTTAATCGTTTACTTTTGTAATTCTCAGGTAAAAACAAGCATTTGGTGAAACTTGGCGATTTTGGACTAATAATGGAGCAAAACGTGCATAAAGTGAAGAGTCTACTGAAATGAAGAAGATCAAGACTAATCTGCTCCAGATGCGCCGCATCTCACTATCAACATGCGCCGCATCTCTATCAAGATATCACCAGATACGATCCAAGATACAAGCGGACATGCGCCGCATCTAATAAAGAGTTACGCCGCATCTTCTGGCGGTGTACGAATATTCCTGAATATTATAATCTTGGACCCCACGCGAAGTTACGTACATACGCCGCATCTACTTAAGTAGATGCGCCGCATCTTCCCTCAGACACAAACTATAAATACCCCGTAGACCAGACGTATTAAAAAGATTCGGAAGTTCGAAAACCTAAAGACCGAACAGAAGAGAAGGACGAATTCAGTCAAGAGGCAGCACAAGACACACCCAAATCAAAGATACAAGAGCTGTAAGAAGGTGCTGCATGTATTTAATTCATTAAGTAGTTTTGTTTTATTGTTTTAGCAAACTTTAATTCATCAGGATTGGTGGCTTGTGTAATGTGACAACGGAAAGATTGCACTCCCTTTAATACTTGCTTTCCCATCAATTAAAGTTTATATGTTGATGTCTTTGGTTACTACTTATTAGTGCATTGACCACCTCTGTGTTTATTAGTGGCTTGCGGGCACCCGACTGCGGGACAAGGTGTGGCTCCCACGGTTGTTTCTAAATTGATCACTTAGGAATAACTTTTAGACATAAGTCGTCATTAAGGGTTTACTCGCCGATAAGAATAGGACCAACGAGAAAGGGTTAATTACATACACTTCATATAAAGCTATCAATAAAACAAGTGACAATCTACTTAATCATAAGGACAGCCCTCTTATTGTCTCAAGTGTCTATCTGTGTACGTGTGTGCTACTTGCTGATTCGTGCCTATTTGTTTATTTTATTATTTAATTGCAAACAAAACTGTGCCAGTCTCTCAGGCTGAAACCCCCTTGCGTTAGGATATTAAAATACTGATTAGATTAACGAGATTATACGTTCCACTCTTAGTGATCGACACTCTACTTACCATTATCTTCATACTGACCGGGTACACTGCTCGTTAAGTGTGTGTGTTATTGATAAGTCGGCTAAATATAAATTTAAAACTTGAGTAGGCATTAAAACTGCTAAACCGCAACGACACATCACGCGCATCATTGCCCCATGTGCGGACGAACCGCTCATCTCACTCAATGAACCAACATTTTGGTTCATGAGCTCCAAAATGAGATGAGGTTCATCTTGAACAACATCCTTGAGTGCCTCAATGCTCTTTCTCACTCTCCTAAATAGATGCTCACAATAGGAGCTTTATATATTAGGATTTTTTTTAGGATTTTTATTCTAGGACTCTTTTTCTTTCTAATTATTTTTTATTTATTTCCTTTGTAGCATCTCCATTATAGCCTAAATGTTAGGAATATGAATATTCAGTTGAAGACTCGGTCACCCCGAGTACTTATTAGCACATCATAGCTCATAGGACTATCAGTAATATTATTAGTAGCTTAGTTATTATTATTAGTATTGTGGAGTGGGTCAGGTCTTTACCCTCTGTCAGCTCTCTCCACAGCCCACTAGGGGTATATTAAGTAGTATGTATAAATACCCCTTCCCTTGCAAGGGAAGAGTTGGAACCTCTCATTATTTCAAGCTAATATACACATAGTTCTCTCTCTCTAGAAGTTCCTACTTTCTCTCTCTAGTTCTTTGTCATTCGATCCATATCTAAGCCTCAAACAAGTGTTTCTTGCATTGTGAATACCCTACAATTGGTATCAGAGCCAGGTTAGGTCCATGAGAGTTGGTATTCACGGATTTGTTTAGTTTTTGAGGTTTTTGTGTTCGAATTGAAAAGTAACAAAAATTTCATTTTGTGCATTGTTTAGTGATTAGAAGTTGTTATACCTTGTACTTTCTAGCTTAGGAACAGTATAAGAGTGGTATTTGGTGCTTGGATTCACAGATCTAAGAATTGTGTGGTGATTTTGGGGTAATTCGTGGGTGTTTGTTGTAGTGTTCTTCGCAGCGGTTTGTGTGCTTGGGACAAGTTCTTGGACTCGGTTTGTGTCACTTCGAAGATACGGTTTGTTTTATTACTAGTTTAGGTAAAAAGACAAAAAGCAGTGAAAGCAACGTGCGTGGGAGTTTGTGTCTACACGGTTTGTCCCTGCAACGTGTACTCGGTTTGTGTCTACTCGATTTGTCCCTCCAGCGTGTACTCGGTTTGTGTAGACGCGGTTTGTCTCTGAGGAGTCTACTCGGTTTGTGTCTACTCGATTTGTCCCTCCAGCGTGTACTCGGTTTGTGTAGACGCGGTTTGTATTTGAGGAGTCTATTCGGTTTGTGTCTACTCGGTTTGTCTCTGCAGCGTGAACTCGGTTTGTGTCTACTCGATTTGTCCCTCCAGCGTGTACTCGGTTTGTGTAGACGCGGTTTGTATTTGAGGAGTCTATTCGGTTTGTGTCTACTCGGTTTGTCTCTGCAGCGTGAACTCGGTTTGTGTCTACGTGGTTTGTCCCAGCAGCGTGTACTCGGTTTGTGTCTACCTGAGTTGTCTCTGCAGCGTGTAGTCGGTTTGTGTATACGCGGTTTGTCTCTGAGGAGTATACTCGGTTTGTGTCTACGCAGGTTGTCTCTACAGCGTGTATACGGTTTGTCTCTCAGACGTGTATGCGGTTTGTGTCTTGGTGATTTTAGAAATTCCCGCGAAAGATTCAATTTCTCGGTTAAATCACAAGATCTGTAAAATCCCATAGTTACTATGGCTACCACATCAAGCACATCATCAGAAGATATTCAAGCAGCAGGATCTGACACTCGTCCACCTATGCTAGATAGGACGGATTATGAGTCTTGGGCACAACGGATAAGACTATACTGCTTGGGAAAAGATAATGGAGTTAACATTCTTAAGTCAATTGACGAAGGACCTTATCAGATGGGTACCACCAGAGACGTTGTTACAACGGGTGAAGATGGGACTGTAACTTGGGGCATCGACAGACCTAGAAACTACAATGATCTCAATGAAGAAGAAAAGAAGAGGTATGATGCTGACATTAGAGCTTCAAACATTGTCATTCAAGGTCTACCAAAGGATGTATACAAGCTCATCAATTTCAACACTGAAGCCAAAGCTGTGTGGGACAACGTCAAAATGTTGTTGGCAGGGTCAGAGCTCACAAAGGAAGATCGTGAGTCACAGCTATATGATGAGTTCGAGCATTTCAAAATGAATCCAGGAGAGAATATCACAGATTACTATGTGAGATTTCATAAGTTGGTGAATGATATGAGGATGATCAGAATGACTATGCCCAATATCCAACTAAACTCAAAGTTTGTGAACAACATGACTCCTGAATGGGACAGATTCGTTACTGCTGTCAAACTCAACAAAGGTTTAAGGGATACCAACTATGAACAACTGTATGCTTACCTGCAACAACATGAGAAGCATGCTGTCTATGATCGGGTGCTGAGAGAAAAGTTTAATCCTTCAACTACAAATGATCCACTGGCGTTCATGACAAATGTACAACCAACAATCCAATCATCATCCAATCCAAGCTATCACCAACTTCACTCACAAGTACCTGCTATGAGTTCTCAACTTGACTCAGGTTACTCTCAGACCGACAAAATGATTGACAACCTCACCAATCAAGTATCTCTACTGGTTCAACAGTTTCAAGCATCACTCCCTCAGACCAACAATCAGTTAAGGAATTCTTCCAACCCACGCAATCTAGCAATGGTAGAGGATGGGAAAATTGTGGTTCAGAATGTGCAAGGGAGAGCTGGTAGAAACATGGGTCGAGGTTATGTGCAGAATAGAGCAGGGAATGCCAATCAGGGGCAAGGGAAACAGATCAAGTGTTATAATTGTGGGGGGCTTGGACACATTGCTAGAAACTGCAATCAACCTAAACGTCCTCAGAACTCAAATTACTTCAAAGACAAGATGCTGTTAATGCAAGCTCAAGAGAATGGAGCTGTATTGGATGAGGAAGAGTTATTGTTCTTGGCAGGAGATGGAGGAAATACTTTTGATGAAGATGTGGATGAGAAACCTGTTCAGGATCTAGCACTTAATGATCCTAACATCTTCAAGGCAGATGACTGTGATGCATTTGACTCTGATGTGGATGATGAACCTACGGCTTAAACAATCTTCATGGCTAACCTATCTTCCCTTGTCTCATCTCCCCGTCAAGCTGGTCCTTCTAATGCATCCGTGATATCTGAGGTACTAAAAATTTATGACACATATAATATAGACGAGGGACAAAAGAATCCCGAAGAAGTACATCAGGCAGATGTTTCTGACTCAAGTAATGTTGACATGGAAAATAGCAATATTATTTCATATGAACAGTATTTGAATAGCAACAACTCGCCTGATGTACCAAATGGTGAATCTTTTGTCAATAATGATGTTTGTGTTATAAGTAATGTATGTGCCTTAGATAATGCGTATATTATAGATAATGCATGTGAGTGCCATGAGAACAAATTGCCTGTCCCTGATGATCACTTGATAACTAGACTAAACATCTATAAAGAACAAGTGGCCATGTATGAACAGCATGCTAAGTTTGAGCTTAATGAACGTGAGCAGAAATTAGAAGGTCAAATGTCTACTCTTATTAAAGAGTCTAGAGTAAGAGAAGAAACATTAAAATTAGAGTTGAGTTCTTTGAAAAGTCAGCTAGAATAGTCTGTCAAATAGAAACAGGAAGTACAAAAGTGTATAACTACACTTAAGCTAGAATTCAAAGAAAAAGAAACAACACTTTTAAATGATTTCTCTAGACTCAAGACGTTAAAAAATAAGCTTGAAGATAAGTTGTACACACAAGATCAAACCATACAAACTGCTCAAATGATTCATAAGCACAGAAAGTTGAGTGATAAGCATAGCAAAATCATGATAGGTGAACCCAAGTCAACCATCCTTAGGGATATGAAAGTAGTTCAACCAGCCCTATATGATGGTAATGTGATGCTTATGCCTATTCATGACCCACCTGAGCATATATACACCAACGAAGAGGATGAGATAAGTGATAGAACAAGGGAAAAAATGAGTGAGAAAATGAGGGATCCCGAGTGCATAGCCAGACGAATAATAATCAAACCCCATGATTATTATGAGGAGAATCGTTTGACTGTGTTTGCTCCTCAAAAGAAGTTAACACCTGAACAGATATTTTGGAAACAAGATAATGAAAAACTTAAGGTAGAAAAACTTAAGGCCAACACCCCCCTCATTAGAAAAGTTGCGTCCATAACGGTGTATCCTCCCAATACACCTAGGAATTTGGTGCCTTTGTCTCTTCCCACTGAATGCAAAACCTTTATTAGCTTATATGTGCTTTGGCAACTGTTTACTGATTTCGATAAAACATGTAAGAAGAGAATCACACCCACTGGCATTACTGAGGGGGAAAGGTGTTTTGAACATGCAAAAAGGTGTTACTTAACTGAGGTCATGCCATTCTTTAAACTACTTAAAGAACACTTTGAAGGGTTGCAAACTGCCCTTAAAGCCGAAATAAAAGAAATGGAAGTAGTGTTTAAAGATATGGAAAATGAGGTGAATGAATATGCAATAGAACTTAAGAGTCGAGAGATTGAAAGAAAAAACATACTCATTACTACCGACAACTTGATTGCTAAATGTATTGCACAAGATGTATTTTACACTGTCACTGATTCTGCATTGTCTGCTTGTCAATTTAATGAGTATGCTATTGCGTTAAATGTCACCCAGAATCGTGTTGTTGAGCTTGAGGGGGAGAATTTAAAACTGCTTGAAAAAATTCAAAATGATGACCATGATAATATGGTTAAACGTTTTTCAAAATTAGAAGTTGAATATCTTAATTTGCAATTGAAACATCAACATTTAAATGAAAAACATAAAATATCAAATGACAAGTCATCCTTGGATGCTCCTTGATGAAGCGAAAAGTGTACCGCTTTTAAGGGGTCATTTAAGCCCTAAATCGTATTTATTTGATCAAATATCGCCCTAAATCGTTCCTTTTGTCATTTTAGGTACTTTTGAGGAGAAATCTGGAAAAGGAGGCATTTTGGACGTTTTTGGAGCATAAAAGTGAAGAAAACGACAAAGTCTCAAAAATCGGCTAAAAGTTACCTTTGACGGCGTCAGGATTTACTCCAGACGGCGTCATGGCTTGGCAAGAAAAGGTGGATGCGAAATTTACTCATGATAAGCCAGTGAAAATTGCATGTGAATTCTGACGGCGTCACGCTTTAACCTGATCAAGGGCGTCACGGCTTAATTCAAAGAGGGACGGCGTCACGTTCAAGGTCTGACGGCGTCAAGCCTTGATAAGCCAGAACGGATTTTGGAGAGCTAAAGAGGGACGGCGTCAAGAAGGTCACCCGAGAACCCTAAAAGCGGCGAGGTGACGGCGTCACACTCCATAACGTGACGCCGTCAGATGTAAAAATCTATATATAGTTTTGCAATTCTTTGTCATTAGTGTGGAACTTAGTGTGGAATTTTTGGGAGAAAACCCTAAGACGATTTTAGCATCTTTTTCAAGGCTTTTTACCTTGAGATCTTCCATGTTACATTGAAGATAAGTTATCAATTAATCATTCAATATGTCTATGTGTTGTTTGATTCTATCTTGTTCTTGTCTTTTGATTAACATGCTAGGCTAGATTTATCTTGTGTTTGCTTAGATCTAATGAAACCTAGCTATTGATTATTGGTTATTAGTGTGTTATTAGTTGTATTGGATGATTGTTTATCTATGTTAGGCTTAAGAAAACTGGCTAACTTCCTATTCGGTAACTTGCTTGAACGTCTTAAGAAACATGAACCAAATGCGTACTAAAGGTTTTTATGGTTGTATTTAATGCACAAGCGAATTCTAGTGATCCCATGTTAGGAGCTTCCTAGCCGGCTCGACATAGGAGTGAAGTAGGAGCTTGTAGAGTTGGGGAAGTACGTACGCCACCCCACGATTGGTATTAAGGAATACACCCGTCATCCACGCAACTAATACACACTAATCAACCGGTAAAAGATAGTTAGGGAGTAAGGAAATCTAAGTAAACACATTTCTCTACACTTAAGTTTTCACCAACTTTTTATTTTCAGTTATTTATTTTATTTGCATTCGTAGTAATTTGGGTTAGTTGACTAGCAACTAATTCCGCCCACTCTTTCAAACCCGAGATTTTACTTGCTTTCATAAAAAATATAAAAACATAAAAAAAGAATCTTCCTCAACCCTTAGACCTATTAGAGTAGTCTTTCATACCTAACGAACACTATTCCCTGTGGAGAACGATCAATCCCCCGTACTTACCACTACACTATACTACATCGGTCAGGTACACTGCCTGGTGGGGTTGTAAGCCTCTTGAGATCCCTCGAGAGGTAAAACCTGTTGTAAGGTTGCAAAACCACGCATCAAGTTTTTGGCGCCGCTGCCGGGGAATAGTTATTGTTTAGGTTGAATTTTTATTTTATTAGGTCTACTCACTAGATTCCTTTCTAGTGAGATTTTTATTTTATTTTTCTAGGATTTCTTTAGTCTATCTTTTTCTTTGTGCCCTTTGTTTGTAAAACCATTTTCATTTGTCACCATGGCGGATGAAATTCCATTTAGATCATTAACAATAAAGGAACAATTACTTTACACGGATAGATTTGCTTCCTGTTGTTCCAATGAATTTTTAAGTGATCTTAGATATATACAAGAGGAGATGGGTGTAAAGTTTGATAGGTTTGATGAATTATGTGCATGTGCGGCTTCTATTAAACAATCATTGTTAGGATCAACTCCTTTTAGTGAAACCCTTTGGAAAAAATTTGAGGAAAGCTTCCTAACCGTGAACCATAAGTTGAATGAATTGATGGGTTTATATACATCACAACTTGAGGAAACAAATGAGGAGGATTTATCCGACTATAGGTACCATGAGCAAAAAGACCTAGTTTTTAAGAACATGGACCTTGAATTGGACCAAGATTGTGAGATGGTTAGTGTTGAACTACCTAGTTGCATGAGTGGGATAGATTTCACCAAAACATATGACACGCATGAGGAATCCTTTAGGCAATTGGAACATAGTAATCAAGTTGAATATTACTATGAATCGGACTTAGAATTTCAAATGGCTAGAGAAGGATTTGAGATACTTAGGAATGTGTTTGGGTTAGATCCTACCAAAACACATGATGAACATATAGGTGATTTAGATAATATGGAGAATGAGGTTAGAAATGCAAGACCGCTAAGTACCTCACAAGTCCTACCATCATTTGAGGCACACACACCACCCATGACTTACCCGGAAGAAGTAGAAGAGACTATAGGAACCACAATAGAGGTAGAGCCCTTGGACCAAACAAAACTAGAAGAAATAGGTTTGAATACTTGTAGTCACAACCTTTCTTTTAGTTCTATGGAAGTTCCTAGTTTTGATGAACCGGAGCCTAAACCAAAACCGTTACCTAATCTTCCATCCTTAGATGTGAACTTAGGAATTGAATTAGGTCCCGACCCACCCATCAAACCATATAGTCCGGGTAGTTTTATGTTGAAGGTAGTAGACTCTAAGCCTTGTAGAGAGGAAGCTGACATAGGAGTGAACCATAACCTTTCATACTTACATCACCTATTCATGATTAATCACAAGAAACACTATGGGTTTAAACCGGGTTTATTAGGTCAAGATGGATTCCCAACTAGGAGTCTCTCGAAATTGATAGAAGATGATCCCTTTTTAGGAGAAAACTTTAATTCACCCATTGACCAAATGAACTAGGTAAGGTTATGATGAAAGGAGCACACCCCTTTGAGCATTTAATTCATCCACCACTCTTTCCTCACGTGGCATACTCCTACCGAGCTGGTGTGTATCGCTACTATCACCCGCACTTAATCCTAAGTGTAGGGAAAACCTCTCCTTTATCCATTAAATAAGGGTAGAGTCAGGCTCATGACTCGAACAAAAACAAGCGCTTCTTGGGAGGCAACCCAAGCTTTATTTATTTATTTGCTTTGTGTGTTTATTTATTTGTTTGTTTGATTTTATTTGCTTCCGTATGTATGTTTAAGTTTTATTATTATTGATTCATGTTCAAAACTAAAATTGTGAAAATGATTTATTTTGTTTTTAACTTCGTCTTAACTACATATAAAGGTATTTTGCAAAAGATAAGTGTAAGGGAAAGTCAAATCGGTTTATTAGAAAAAATGAACATGAATCATAATAATATTAAATTAACATACATATTAGTAATTGTTGAGTCAAATGCTTGTATCGAGTCATAATGATGTTTTGCAGGAATTCCAGGAAGTAAGGTATAGGTTTTTACAAAATTTTTCCGGAAACGTAACATGAGAATTCTGTCAGATCATTTCTGACGGCGTCAGGCTTTACAACCTGACGGCGTCAGGTTTAATTTTCTGAAAATTTTTGAAAGTTTTGTTTTCATAAAAAGTTTTTATTAAATCTATAACTTATAATCTCCAGGAATCTGCAAAATTATCATTCCACAAGCATTATATCCTTATATATAGATTTATCCCGCCGATGTTATGCAGGTTTTCGTGTTTGTTTTCTCAGGTTTAACAGGTTATTTTGGACAAGGAAATGTTTGCTGGATCAAGCTTTTGGCGATGCATTAGTCATGGAGCTTCAACATTATCTTGGAAGAAGATCTAACCGTGTTACTTCATTATCCACCGAACGAATCAGGGAAGTATTTGATTTCATTCTTTTACTTTATACTTTTACATCTTGTTATTTGAACATTGGGGACAATGTTCATCTTAAGTGTAAGGGGGGTAAAAGTACGATTAGAGAATACAATTGCGCTTGATTTTTGTTTGTTTAATAGTGGATGTGTAATAAAACTGAGATAAATACCTGTTAGGGTAATTTTAGTGCCAAATTTAAAATTTTTTTACAACATATAGGAGTGCGTTCTGCAGCTCATAATCATATTATGGAAAATGAGGCGTGGGAAAACGGCACCAATTCTGTCCAATAACACCAAAAACCTCATTTAAGTCCTTCGGCCTTCGCAAACAAAAAACCGTACCACTAAAAAATTTTCCACCCCCAAATATGTGAGGTTCGCCCCTAGAATTGGTAGGAAAAGCATTTATGCTATGATGTGTGTACCGGTAGCACTTAGATTCTAGAACTTGCGTTAGGACCATTCCAAGGCCACAAGTGAGACTACATTCGTGTAGTTAGATTTACTACATGATAAGAGGCATTAGGATTAACCCATTGTTTTACACCTGTGTTTTTGTTATAATTACTTTGGCTACATTAGTCAAGTAATTCTCCCACACCCTTTGCGTTGTACTCATTTTTAGTACACGATACCCCTAGTACACCCCTCAGAGCCTATCTTTTCATTTCGACCTTTAAGCATTTTACTTAAAGGAAGAATTTGTTACACCCCACTAAAATGTACACCCAAATCGCCTTAGCCTACCTTGTATGCACTCATTTTTAGTGCATTATTGTTACAACATTTGTTTAAACCCAAGTTAATTATCTAATTGATTACATGGTTGCTAAGTCGAGGCATATCCTTGTACATATTGTTTTGGGACGATTGGGACTCATGGGTAAAGTACTAGTGTAATGGAGTAATGGGGAAGAACATCATTTATTACCCCCATATGTGCTAAATATTTTAAAAGTACTCCAAGTTTTTCGATTATCTTAATTCGAGTCATTAGAATAGTTATTTGTAAAGTTATGTAAAAGTTTAAGTGTAAGGGGGATGCAATGCTCCTATGATGTATTATTTTGGATGGTAGGGCAAGAGTGTATGCAAAAAAAAAAAAAAAAAAAAAAAAAAAAAAAAAAAAAAAAATCAAGAAAAATACAAAAAAAATGAGAAAAAGAAAAGTAGAAAAAACATACGGACTACCATCCCGTTTTATTTTATGTTTATTTTATGTTTTTGTTATTTTCTTTCATTAGCTTAAATCGATTCGAGTCTTGGCTTAGCAACAATGTATAGTACATGTAATTAATCAAGATCTTTAACTCGCCACCAGTAAAATATCCTTTATCCAACAAAACCGTGTTTTCCTTTTCCCTACACCTAACGTTATAACCCATTTAAAAGCCCTCTTTGATAGTTTATCTTAGGTGCTTACGCCTAGTGGAGGAGGTTTTCGATCCTTTCCCAAGCCTATGGTAATCTATTTGCTATGACAGGTAGTGAGAGATATTATCCGTTTCCATTTATGAGATTTATTTTGATGACACTTGAGAGATGTGAGTATCTAAACACTACTTGTGAGGTGCTAGTTTATAATCTCCGTGCTTATTATGATTAAAGTGGAACGATTATTTGTTGCAATTACTTTTATGTTAGTATTAAATGACCCCTAACTTGTATTTTGATTAGAATAAAAGCGCATTTGCTTGAGGACAAGCAAATCTCAAGTGTAAGGGTATTTGATGAAGCGAAAAGTGTACCGCTTTTAAGGGGTCATTTAAGCCCTAAATCGTATTTATTTGATCAAATATCGCCCTAAATCGTTCCTTTTGTCATTTTAGGTACTTTTGAGGAGAAATCTGGAAAAGGAGGCATTTTGGACGTTTTTGGAGCATAAAAGTGAAGAAAACGACAAAGTCTCAAAAATCGGCTAAAAGTTACCTTTGACGGCGTCAGGATTTACTCCAGACGGCGTCATGGCTTGGCAAGAAAAGGTGGATGTGAAATTTACTCATGATAAGCCAGTGAAAATTGCATGTGAATTCTGACGGCGTCACGCTTTAACCTGATCAAGGGCGTCACGGCTTAATTCAAAGAGGGACGGCATCACGTTCAAGGTCTGACGGCGTCAAGCCTTGATAAGCCAGAACGGATTTTGGAGAGCATAAAGAGGGACGGCGTCAAGAAGGTCACCCGAGAACCCTAAAAGCGGCGAGGTGACGGCGTCACACTCCATAACGTGACGCCGTCAGATGTAAAAATCTATATATAGTTTTGCAATTCTTTGTCATTAGTGTGGAACTTAGTGTGGAATTTTTGGGAGAAAACCCTAAGACGATTTTAGCATCTTTTTCAAGGCTTTTTGCCTTGAGATCTTCCATGTTACATTGAAGATAAGTTATCAATTAATCATTCAATATGTCTATGTGTTGTTTGATTCTATCTTGTTCTTGTCTTTTGATTAATATGTTAGGCTAGATTTATCTTGTGTTTGCTTAGATCTAATGAAACCTAGCTATTGATTATTGGTTATTAGTGTGTTATTAGTTGTATTGGATGATTGTTTATCTATGTTAGGCTTAAGAAAACTGGCTAACTTCCTATTCGGTAACTTGCTTGAACGTCTTAAGAAACATGAACCAAATGCGTACTAAAGGTTTTTATGGTTGTATTTAATGCACAAGCGAATTCTAGTGATCCCATGTTAGGAGCTTCCTAGCCGGCTCGACATAGGAGTGAAGTAGGAGCTTGTAGAGTTGGGGAAGTACGTACGCCACCCCACGATTGGTATTAAGGAATACACCCGTCATCCACGCAACTAATACACACTAATCAACCGGTAAAAGATAGTTAGGGAGTAAGGAAATCTAAGTAAACACATTTCTCTACACTTAAGTTTTCACCAACTTTTTATTTTCAGTTATTTATTTTATTTGCATTCGTAGTAATTTGGGTTAGTTGACTAGCAACTAATTCCGCCCACTCTTTCAAACCCGAGATTTTACTTGCTTTCATAAAAAATATAAAAACATAAAAAAAGAATCTTCCTCAACCCTTAGACCTATTAGAGTAGTCTTTCATACCTAACGAACACTATTCCCTGTGGAGAACGATCAATCCCCCGTACTTACCACTACACTATACTACATCGGTCAGGTACACTGCCTGGTGGGGTTGTAAGCCTCTTGAGATCCCTCGAGAGGTAAAACCTGTTGTAAGGTTGCAAAACCACGCATCACTCCTGAATTTGATACTTATTTTGAATTAAGCAAACGAGATGAGACAATTCAAGCTCACACGAACACGATTCGACTGCTGAGGGCCCAAATTGCCCAATTGAAATCCAACAAGTGTGAAGTGTATGGCACCAACAAACCTTCGTCTTCAGATTCTCAGAATTTTCAATATCAAAACACCATAAATAAGTTACATTATGAAAATGAGTGTTATCGAGAAGAAAATTCAAAAGTTAAACAACATTTCAAAGAGTTATATGATTCTATTAAAGTTACAAGAAGCAATCACAATGATCAAATAACCTCTTTGTCAAATGAAATTGAGAATCTTAAGGCTCGGGTGAAAGGTAAAATGCCATGCACCACTTGTAAGTGTGATGCACCAAAGGCTACTGATAGTAAAAAGTATGATGTTGATGTTGGGCGTATTCCATTTAAGCTTAGAAATAACAGCTTTGCCCATCAAACATATCTTGATCATCTTAGAGAGGGCCTTGACACACTTCGTGAGGTAGTTGAAGAGGATAGGACTGATAAGCCACTTGATAGGGCAGTTGTCTATGCCTGCAAACTCACGAAAAGGATTCAGGAAAACTTAGAATATGCCATAGGCTCAATTCCTAAGTTTAGCAGCCATAGAGATAGATTTGTGGCATCATCATCTACTGTTGAGAACAAGCATGTAGCCTTTGATCTACCACCAAAATCATCAGAACCCAACACATCATTATCAGGAAGGCATGTGACAGAAAAACAAACTAATGTTTCCTTCGATGCTTCTACAGGAGTAAAAAGTGACACCCAAGCTAGCGAGTCAAGGTCTAGAGAAAATGCAAGAAAGGATAGGACTGCGCCAGCTAAGAATGATCACTTGAAGAATGTAGAAGCCCAACCTAGGAACAATAAGTTTGCAATAAGTAGGATGAATCGTGTTGATTCTAGTATCAAAAGTACTGTAATTAATTTGAATTCTAATGCTATCTGTAAAACATGCGACAATTGTTTAATTTCTGCTAATCATGATGATTGTGTTGTGTCCTTCTTAATGTCTTCTGCATCACCCCATGTTAAGAATGGTAGGATAACTGAAGCATGCAAGAAAGTTTGGAGAGCAACAGGAAAAACATTTGCTAACGTAGGCTATCAATGGAGACCCACTGGAAGGAAATTCAATTTAGGAAAACAGTGCACGTTACCTAAATTAAATAAGCATAAAATTGTGAAAGTTAAGGAATGGAGACCCACTGGAAGGAAATTCAATTTAGGAAAACAGAGACCATTACCTAAAATGAATATGCATAAAATTGTGAAGAATAAGGAATAGAGACCAACTGGTAGAATCTTGTCTTTAGTGTCACAATGCTTTCCATCTAGGTCTTGTCCTGCCTCTAGTTCTGTCTCCTCAGTAAAGACAGTAGCATGTGTGAAATCTGTGGTTCCGGAATATGTGTGTGCTGACCAAACGGACCCCAATTGCACTTGGGGATCCACATTTTTCAGTTATCCATTGTTGTCTGGTTTCAAATGCAGGTCGTACAAATCGTCCTGTGGTATTTGGACTCAGGCTGCTCAAAACATATGACTGGGGATCGCTCGCGGCTCAAGAACTTCGTGAAAAAGTTTATCGGGACAGTTAGATTTGGGAACGACCACTTTGGTGCTATTATGGGTTATGGAGATTATGTGTTTGGTAACAGTGTAATCTCAAGGGTATATTATGTGGAAGGACTAGGGCACAATCTGTTTTCTGTGGGTCAATTTTGTGATTCAGATCTGGAAGTGGCTTTCAGAAAGCATACATGTTTCGTCAGAGAATTGGATGGTATAGATCTCCTCAAGGGCAGTCGGGGCACCAATCTATACACCATATCGATTGAAGAAATGTTGAAGTCCTCTCCTATATGCTTGCTTTCTAAAGCCTCTAAAACAAAATCATGGCTGTGGCATCGCCATTTGAACCACTTGAACTTCGGTACCATAAATAATCTTTCCCGTAAAGATCTTGTTAGAGGGATGCCCAGACTGAAATATGAGAAAGATCATCTCTGCTCTGCATGTCAACTGGGTAAGAGCAAGAAACAAACCCACAAGCCTAAAACCATCAACACCAACTTGGAAGTTATTCATACCCTCCACATGGACTTGTGCGGTCCAATGAGAATACAAACCATAAATGGAAAGAAGTATGTTCTGGTGATAGTAGATGATTATTCTCGGTTCACATGGGTAAAGTTTTTGAGAACCAAGGACGAAACTCCAGAGGTTATCATTAAACTGATAAAACAGCTGCAAGTAAGACTCGATAAAACTGTCAGAATCATCCGCACTGATAATGGTACTGAGTTTGTTAACCAACAACTCCGTAATTTCTATGAAAGTATTGGCATCACGCATCAGAAAAGTATCCCTCGCACTCCTCAACAGAACGGAGTGGTTGAACGAAGGAACCGTACTCTGGTGGAGGCTGCAAGAACTATGCTTATATTTTCAAAGACACCGATGTTTCTCTGGGTAGAGGCTATTGCAACAGCATGTTACACTCAAAACCGATCCCTAATTCATCCGGTTCATGAGAAGACTCCCTTCGAGTTAATTCATAACAAGAAACCAGATCTTTCCTTTCTCCGTGTGTTTGGTGCACTTTGCTACCCAACTAACGATAGTCAAGACTTGGGAAAGTTAAGAGCTAAAGCAGATGTAGGTATTTTTGTTGGATACGCACCAGACAGTAAAGGGTATCGAATCTACAATAAGAGAACCCGCAAAATTATGGAAACCATTCATGTTACGTTCGATGAGCTGAGTGAGCAACCTGCTTCAGGACAAATTAGTTCTGGACCCGATCTTAACCTTTTGTCTCCTGGACCCATTAGTTCAGGACTTGTACAGAATTCCACGCCTGCAGATTCTTATGTGCCACCTATATGCGAGGAGTTAAAGAAGTTATTTGATCCTATATTTGATGAATACTTTGAGCCAACGAATGGAACCATCCCAAGTGAACCTGTTGTACTTCCTATGGCTGAGGTTCATGCCCCACAAGGTTCAGAAGGCCCTACAGCTTCAGTATCAGTAAGTCACAATGCTCCAGCTGCCAGTCAATCGCCTTCGTCATCAAATGCTCAATCTTCTCCAGTAATACAAGAATCTTCAGATAATAATTCATTGGAAGTTAACCCTTTTGCTCCTGTGGATAAGGTTCCTTTTGAAAACATATTTGCTCCTGAACATGCATCAGACACATCCTCACTTGAAGAGCACAGCACTGCTACATCTGTTCACAACCCTCAACCTCACGACCATCTCAGAAAATGGACCAGTGATCATCCAATCGACAACATCATAGGCAATCCCTCACGTCCAGTATCCAGACGTAATCAACTAGCCACTGATGCACTATGGTGCTTCTTCAATTCTGTACTATCCAAAGTCGAACCAAAAGATGCCAAAGAAGCAATGACTAAAGATTGCTGGTTCCAGGCTATGCAGGATGAAATCCATGAATTTGATTGACTTGAAGTATGGGAATTAGTGCCTCCTCCAGAGCTTGCAATGATCATTGCTTTAAAGTGGATCTTCAAAGTGAAGCTTGATGAGTATGGTGATGTGTTAAAGAACAAGGCACGGCGAGTTGCTAAAGGGTTCAGACAAGAAGAGGGCATTGATTTTGAAGAATCGTTTGCTCCGGTTGCTAGAATTGAAGCTATAAGAATCTTCCTGGCAAATGCTGCTAGTCGAAATATGATAGTCTACCAGATGGATGTCAAAACGGCATTCTTGAATGGTGACTTAAAGGAAGAAGTTTATGTGAGTCAACCAGAAGGATTCGTGGATACTGAACATCCTACTCATGTTTACCGCTTGAAGAAGGCTCTTTATGGGTTAAAACAGGCGCCAAGGGCATGGTACGATACATTGTCCAAGTTCCTCCTAGTGAACGGATTCTCCAAGGGTGTTGTTGATCCCACACTATTCACCAGGAAGTCAAGAAACCATCTACTACTAGTTCAGATATATGTAGATGATATCATCTTTGCTTCAACAGATCCTAGTGAATGTGACAGTTTTTCAAAGGAGATGAATTCCAAGTTCCAAATGTCCATGATGGGACAAATGTCATTCTTCTTAGGATTACAAGTTTCTCAAAGTCCCGGAGGCATATTCATTAATCAATCCAAATACGCCAACGAGATCTTGAAAAAGTTTGGATTATATTCAAGTGAACCTGTTGACACTCCCATGGTTGATAGAACGAAGCTGGATGAAGATCCTTCAGGGATTCCAGTAGATATAACAAAGTATCGAAGCATGATTGGATCTTTGATGTACATCACGGCTAGCAGACCAGATCTTCTGTTTGTTGTGTGTATGTGTGCTCGGTATCAATCCAGACCAACCAAGAAGCATGTTGAAGCAGTGAAAAGGATCTTCCGATATCTTCAAGGCACGGTTCATATGGGTCTCTGGTATCCTAAGGACACTGCAATGGAGTTAACGGCTTACGCGGATGCTGATCATGCGGGATGTCAAGACACTCGTCGAAGTACCTCAGGAGGAGCTCAGTTTTTAGGGGAAAAGTTGGTTAGTTGGTCTTCTAAGAAGCAGATGAGTACTTCCATATCATCTACTGAAGCTGAGTACATTGCCATGTCTGCTTGTTGTGCACAAATCCTTTGGATGCGATCACAACTTTCGGACTATGGATTCTCATACAACAAAATTCCCCTATATTGTGACAACAAAAGCGCCATTGCTCTTTGTTGTAACAATGTTCAGCACTCCAGGTCTAAACACATCGACATCAGGCATCACTTCATCAGGGAACAGGTGGAAAAAGGAATTGTGGAACTATACTTCATGAGGACAGAGTTTCAGTTAGCTGACATCTTCACCAAGGCCCTCCCAAGAGAAAGGTTTCAGTTTATTCTCCCACGCCTTGGCATGAAAAGCATGACTCCTGAAACCCTCAAGTGTCTTTAGGAGGAAAAGGAGGAGTAAAGGATTGTCTTCTTATATCCTTGTACATATATACTTATTCATATTTTATACCATCTTGTAAATAGATATATAGAAAACCTGCATTTGTAAATAGAGAATCGTAAAACCAGAAAAACCATAAAAATTAAAAAATTAGAAAATACCAAAAATAGTTTCACCTAGGCATGTCTTCTGTTTATCGATAACATTTACGGACTTAGAAATGTCATTCAATAATGGCACGGGTCTTTAAATGAAGCTCGAGCAGAAGTTAAAATGGATGGTTAAAACATGTCTAAATGGCTTGCTATTACTTTAGATAGCAACCCGCGCTTCATATTGGGGAAAGCACGTCGCCAAAAAGACGGCTGTTCCTCCAACTGGGTGATGTTCACCTGGGCATGGATTACTTCACATCCATGTTTCCTGATTTGATGTACGTTTCAGTGCATCATTTCTTGAAAAAGAAGAGAAATCTTCTTAGTATAACAAATAGTTTTCATTCTATGATTCTTCTGAAAATTATTTGTGAGACACTTGGTGAATATGTGTTGTATGAAATTTGTTTATACTTGGATTATGCATAAAATTTGTCACTCAATCAATGACTACAAAACCTCATGACAGTTCTTGTTTGATGAGTTGTGGGGTTAAGCTTGATTTTAGTTGAGGCTCAACTAGAATACGGGTCATTGATTGAGGGGGAGAGTGAATTCAAATTTTATATCATCAAACGGGTTTCTTGATTAATTCATGACTCTTAGAAAAGGTTTTGCAGTTAATGGGGTATTAGTTGAAGAGGATATTGCTTAAATATATCAAATGACCAAGTGTGTTAGTTGCTAGAAAGTTTAGGACATTATGTGCAATTTGCTTGTAGTATCCTAGCTTCATATAACTAGAAGGTTCATTTGTATCTCTTTGGAATCCTCGTTTGCTCCCCTAGATACATTAAAACTCAAAATCTGAAAGAAGTTAGAAAACCCGATGTGTTTGATGGTCTTGAATGCTCCACTGACATTTGTATGAACTAAGTGAATGAGTTTCAAATGTTGTTTGTCTCTGCTGCGTAATTGTTGTTGATATTGTGCATATGTTCTCAGGATTTGCTTAGGTAGATTGCTATTATGTTAGAATCATGTTCCTAAGATCCTGAATTGAATATTGAAATCCGTGTGAATTGCCATGTTCATGATTGCTATTTGCTCTTCATGCTAGATAGATGTTTGACGTAGTTCCTGATTATGGTTTGATTATAAGATGAACTTGGTATTATAATGTGGCAAGCTGCTGAAGGGTAGCTATTAAGGAATAGTGTATCTGTATGTATGCATATTTGTGTTGATATTCTTATGCAGATTCCATAGCCAGAATGAATGTGCCAGTTCTCATTCTAACCATTTGATCAGACGTTCAAACTCTATTGATTGGCTCGAAATTCACCACGACAACAACATCGGCAGCAACAACAACAACAACAACACCTTCACCTCCACCACCATCATTTCAACAAAGAAGTACTTACTCAGATCTCGCCAAGTGGGGATCGACAATACTTGAGAAGATTTGTTGGTGGATGGATGATTGATGTTGACCACTGACTCACTCAGAAAAGCGGGTGATTATATCGTCTGCGCAAAAAGGTCAAACTCATATGTGTCATAATAATCTAATGTGCAAAATAAGCAGTGAATCTCCCTCTTAGATTAAGGGGGAGCATAGTATGTTCTCATCATCAGAATATATTAAATCGGACACATTTTCTCCCACATTTTCTAACTTATTTAAATCAATTGGGATCACAAATCTCAAAAGGTTTGAAATTTTTGATCGGGGGAGAGAATGTGATTTAAATATGAAACCTGATGAAAATGTGATGTTTTGGACTTAAACGTTAGGCTCTCCCATATGTGCTAAACTCTTTCGTATATCGATGCACATATTGAGGGGGAGCGAATGGACAAAAAGGATTTGGCATAGCATGAGATCGTGACTCAGAATTTACCTATGAATTGACGAAACTTGAACTGTCATTAATCGAAAGGACATATCCTGGCCGGGTAATAATTTCAAGCTGGTCTAACCAGTGATGTAAGCGTGTCTCGAAAAGGATGTGTCTGAGTAGAGTGTACCGTTTCGAGAAACTTTCTGTGGACTTGACCAGGCCGGGTAATAATTTCAAGCTAGTTTAACTAGTGATGTAAGCGTGTCTCGAATCGGTCATGTTCACTGAAAGTTGATCAATTCAAAAAGTGCGAGCTCTACCTAACATGTGAAAATTTATTAAACAATCACTCGAGCACATGTTGAGGGGGAGCATTTGAAAAATATAAAACTCTCAAGTGTTTGCATAAATGTGTTTCAAAATCATGAACACTTTGAGAGATTTTTCAAAGATTTGGTTTGGCTATCGTGGATGAATACTAAAGACCGGCCATTTTAATTAACGCATGGAGTTATAAGGATGGTAAGGTTAGGTACAAGTTCCCACGATCCCGCCAGAGCCGGAGGGATCTACCCAGGGACAATCCACTAGTTAGTGTAGAAGTCCTTAGGTATGATTAAAAAGGAGAAAAGTGAACGAGGGAAGAGTGCCGACTGAGATGGAGCTAACACTGGAACAATCCCAACAAGGTGTTAGTTATGAAGTCTCGGTAAGCACTGAAGGGGTTGAAGAATGAAAAAGAATTGTAAAGAGAAAGGGTGAAAAGAAATAGCCCTCCTTACAACTTAGGCAGAAACCGGGTCAATACATATGCTGTCAGAATCACTTAGTTGATTGCTGGCATTGAAGACAAAGTATCATGGACCCAGTGATACGCTGCACAACCCTCCTTAGCCACTCAAGGTCCCTCAAAGGACTCTTGTTTCAATTGTCACGGAGTTCAATACATTTCTATCGTCTCTCTCGCTCCGATTTAGATGATATTGAAAAGGTGGCAGTTCTCTCCAGCCTCCGCTCACTAAATCAAAACGCACTATCGAGTCTAGAGCCACGAGATGCATAATAAGATCTCATAGGGACACGAATTATTTCTACACTGGTTGTTCAACTTAAAGGACACCAGTTGTAAACTTATGAGTCCTACGCAGATCTTAGCAATCTGCCAGAACATTCATGAGAGACCTTACAAATGTAATTCTCAATGATTGAATGGAAATTCCTGCCAGGGTCAACATCAAGCAGCCCTGAAAGCAGGTCACTTCGGTAATTCCTCGTGAATTACGCTTAGTGGTCGCGACGGTTTCAACCGGTCTACAGTCGTGGAGTGATCTCCAGCGACTCACCTAATCGTTGATTTACTACGGTAAAATCTTAAAAAGCTCTCTGTGGGTTTTCGATTAGGAACGGTCTTGGTAAGGATTAGAGAGAGTTTTCACACTATGCTGTTGACTATCTCGAAGTCCAAACTTGTAAGTACCGGTCGAATTATTGCTAACTGTCGTATGCAGGAATGTCTGGCGGTTGTAGCTGTGGAATGCTGTAGCTGGTTGCAGAAAAGATGCCAATCCATCACCACATGCTCACACCACATCATCATCAAAGAAGTCATGATCAACCTAAAAGACCTTCAACACAGCTTCTGCTAACTCTGATGCTGAAGATCATGACACCATATCGGGTGAGCATGTCGGCTCTAAATATATTTCATCACATGGAGACCTACTACTGTAAGATGACTTGGAGACTCAAGTGGGATGATACTTTCAAAGATTACTCAAAGTTCATCCAAGATAAAAGAGAAGTCGTCTTAAGATCACGGATGTTTGCACAACACTCTATGATATTGAAGAATCAATGATTACGAGCTATGATGTCAAGATCCAAAGAAGAAGTGCTAAAATTCAGAACATTACTTCTGGGGTGACCTCCCTTAGGGGGAGATTGTTAGGAATATGAATATTCAGCTGAAGACTCGGTCACCCCGAGTACTTATTAGCACATCATAGCTCATAGGACTATCAGTAATATTATTAGTAGCTTAGTTATTATTATTAGTATTGTGGAGTGGGTCGGGTCTTTACCCTCTGTCAGCTCTCTCCACAGCCCACTAGGGGCATATTAAGTAGTATGTATAAATACCCCTTCCCTTGCAAGGGAAGGGTTGGAACCTCTCATTATTTCAAGCTAATATACACATAGTTCTCTCTCTCTAGAAGTTCCCACTTTCTCTCTCTAGTTCTTTGTCATTCGATCCATATCTAAGCCTCAAACAAGTGTTTCATGCATTGTGAATACCCTACACTAAATTTGTGACTTTTGTCACAAATAATTTTCTAATGAAAGATGTTTGATGATGTTTGTGTGTTGATTGTGATCACTTATTGTGCATTATATGGTTGGTTTGAACTACTTATCAACTAACCTTTGTTTTGTAGCTCTCATTGTTCATGCATCATTATACTTGGTTGGTTTGAACTATTTATCAACTAACCTTTATTTTGTAGCTCCCATTATTCATGCATCATTATACTTGGTTGGTTTGAACTATTTATCAACTAACCTTTGTTTTGTAGCACTCAAAATACATGCATCATATACTTGGCACCCTAAGTAGGGGGAGTCTTGACCAAGGGGGAGCTAATCAAGCACTAACCTTTGTTTTGTAGCATTCTTAATTCATACATCATATACTTGGCACCCCATCTAAGGGGAGTATTGTCCAAGGGGGAGCTAATCAAGCACTCAAAATCCATGCATCATATATACTTGGCACCCTAAATAGGGGGAGTAATGACCAAGGGCTTGCACTACATTCCGCTACGCATTTCTTCTTTTTGTTTCGACAAAAAGGGGGAGATAATATTAAACTCATACATCATACATTTTATACAATTTAAAATGCCTAAATTGATTTTAAAATTGCATAAAACTAGTTTAATTTATATTTTTAAAAGACTTGCACTCTATTTATTTCATTGCTTAAAAATAAACTTTATATTTTTTCCTCAACAAAAAGGGGGAGATTGTTAATACAAATATCGTCTAAAAACGTTATTTATATTTTACGATCTTTGCTATATTTTGTTAATGACAATTATAAACTTTAGTTTTAGCAAAACATAAATATAGTTAAGTATTTTACATATATAGTCACAAGCTTTTCATAAACACATAACATTATCTACATGTTATATATATAGTCTCTAGTATATACAAGTTACAAATTCATATACATTTACAAGTTACATTCATATACACATTAATTCCAAATTTGAAAAATGTACTATGACATCATGGCATGCATCACTTTGAAATCTTTAGGAGATTTTGAAGATCATATGTATATCTTGCTTAGATCCTTACTCAATGATAAGATATGGAAATATCTCGGTTAGATTTGGTGAAGATTTTTGGAGATTTGCTGTTAGGTTCCCACGGAACCAAACAACAACACGGACGGATCCCTGTTTTTGGATCGCCCCATCCGTGGCTTGCTAAGGCAGTTGGCCAATAAATAGCAAGCCATAAATTCATGTTTTCTCATCACTCATAAGCATAAACAACATCATACATTCTTTCATTCATTTCTAACCCATTCATATTTCATATTTCATTGTTAGTGATCTTTCTTTGTAGCAAGAAAATCAAAGCATTACATGCTTCAACAAAGCATTGCAAGACTTGTTAGTTAGTCATAGTGTGAATTTGTTGTTTTTCACACATCATTGTTTGTTCCAAACAATCATATACCTCTGTAGTGATCGGTTAGTATTTTAGTCCTCAAAATACAAAGAGTATTGGGAGTGGTTGTGCCCTTGTAAAAGAACTCTGTATTTGGCTTTGTACCGGAAAAAGTGTAAGCGACATTTTTAAAGGTTTTTTCCACCGAGAAGGGAGCTTGTTTCTTAGTGAAGAAAAACTATCGAGTTAGAGGCTCGACGAGTGGAGTAGGGCAAGGAAGAGAGTCCTTGTAGACCGAACCACTATAAACAACCGTGTTGTGGTTTGATCGTTTCTTTCTTTACTTGCTGATGAACTCAAATAAGTACATGTCATTATCATCATTTATCCTATTTATTTGACTTGTTTTATTATATTATATATGAGAATCGATACATTAATGTTAACTTTAGTAATTCTAAGGTAAAAACAAGCATTATGTGAAACTTGGCGATTTTGGACTAATTATGGAGCAAAACAAGCGAGATGTCAAAAGTCTACTGAAATCCAGAAGATGCGCCGTATCTCACTCAACAAATACGACGCAATATCATACTTAGATGAATTCGAAGACCATTGCCTGACTTTGAAGAATGCGCCGCATGCAATTCTGTCATGTGCCGCATACGAAACTTTGGTCAAAGAAGAAGATCAAGCTCGTTCTACTCCAGATACGCCGCAATATACTTCTAACATACGGCGTATCACTATCAAGATTTCACCAGTTACAATCCAAGACAGCTAAAGTACATGCGCCGCATACAAAGATCAAGTTACGCCGCATCTGAAGACGGTGTACGAATATTCCAGAATATATTAATCTTGGACCCTACACGAAGTTAAGTCAATGCGCCGCATCTATCAACTCAATGCGCCGCATCGATCCCTCAGACAGAAACTATAAATACCCCAATGTCAGATGAATTTAAGGGACCTTTTGTATAACCCTAGAGCCGAATTCAGACGACCAAGCAGCACAAGACACACCTCAAACAAAGATACAAGAGCTGTAAGAAGGTCCTGCATGTATTCAATTCATTAAGTAGTTTTGTTTTATTGTTTTAGTACGCTTTAATTCATCAGGATTGATGGGCTTGTGTCATGTGACTACGGAAGATCATGCACTCCCCTTAATATTGCTTTCCCATTAATTAAAGTTTATATGTTGATGTCTTTGGTGACTTTTATTAGTGCATTGATAACCTCTGTGTCTAGCTGAGTCTTGCTTGGGTCGCCATGCCCCTTCCTCGCCTATTTATTCTAGCGTCTCTAGAAAAGTAGGATAGACATAAGTAATCATTAAGGGTTTACTCGCCGATAAGATTAGAGCCAACGAGAAAGGTTTAATTATATACACTTCATATAAAACTAGCAATAAAACAAGTGACAAGCTATTTAATTATCAGGACAGGTCTTCTTATTGTCTCGAGTATCTATCTGTGTACGTGTGTGCTAATCGCTGATTCGTGCTCATTAGTTTAGTTTTCTATTTAATTATAACCAAACTGTGCCAGTCTCTCAGGCTGAACCCCCTTGCGTTAGATTAGGTTGTATAACCTAACTTAGGATATTAAAATACTGATTAGAATAACTAGATAATACGTTCCACTCTTAGTGATCGACACTCTGCTTACCATTATATTCATACTGACCGGGTACACTGCTCGTTAAATGTGTGTGTTATTGATAAGTCGGCTAAATATAAATTTAAAACTTGAGTAGGCATTAATACTGCTAAACCGCAACGACACATCACGCGCATCAAGTTTTTTGGCGCCGCTGCCGGGGAGTGAATTGTTATTATCTGTTAATTTGATTAAGTATTTTAATTAGGTTTTTCTTTTTAGTTTTTTTTTAGATTCTAACCACTAACGATGTTGTATATTAGATAGATTGCATTCATTGTATAATTTGCATATTTACTGTATTTGTGTGTTTTTGTTTTCTGTAATTTTTGTTTCTTTTTGTTTGTTTTTATTTTTGTCTTTTTTTCTGTATTTTTCTGCATTCTGCTGTCGTTGTATTGTGCTGATACAAACGATACGGCGCATCTGTTTTCACAGATACGGCGTATTGCGTTTAATTTTTATAAAATACAACGCGTTTAATAAATTCGAGTACGACGCACCTTTCCCCAAGATACGGCGTATTCTGTTTTTAATAAGAAATTTTTCTAAACGCTAACGCCATACGACGCATCTGTTTTAACAGATACGGCGTATTTTCTATTTAAATTAAAAACAGTTTTTCGAATTATTAAACAGAAGCGACGCATGGATCTTTATCGATACGGCGCATCTACTAAATCAAAAATCTTGTATTTTGAAACGTAACGAAAATACGGCGCATTAGCTTTTGTTAATACGACGCATTTAATTTTAATAAATATAATCGATTTTTGATAATTTAAACTTGATACGGCGCATTCTAATTCATAAGCGGTGTATCTGTTTTCTGAATAAAAGTCTGATTAAATTTTAACGTAATAAGATACGGCGTATCCAACCTTCTGGATACGGCGCATCGTCTACAGATATCAGCAACTTTTATTTTTCTTATTCCCGAACGGAAAATATTCTAACTTACCCTTACACTAGGAAGTTTTTACTTTGAAATCTACCTGTCTTTAATTTTCAGGAACAATGTTCGATATTTTCCCCAACTGGTTCGGATGACCCCAAAGAAACCTTACCATGGAAGAGTTTGCACTACTAATCGCTCAAGCAAATGAAAAAGAACATCATGAAGCAAGAAACTTTATTAATGAATTCAAAGGCAGTCATGAGCTGTTACTAAAGGAACAAAACAACATGATTAATGGATTGGCAATTGAAGTGCACCAATTGTCAACGGTGCTTAACAAGGTTCTTTTGGTAAAACACGATTTGAAAGGGATTACAACTAGAGGCGGAAAGTCAACCTTTCAAATCGGAGAGACACCCGAGGATAACAGAACAAACAAGATTTCCCCTGAATCTATATCATCTGAGCAAGAGCAACCAAAAGATACTAACCCAGAACCTGTGATTAGAGAAGAACCTTCTGTTGAACTTAAACAATCAACACTACCTTTTCCACATAGGGTAAGGAAGGAGAAAGAAGATGCCTATCAAAGGAAGTTCCTGGAAAATCTCAAGCAGCTGCAGCTAAGCATACCATTTATGGAAGCCCTAGTGCAAATGCCAAAATATGCTAAATATCTGAAGAGCTTGCTTACAAACAAGTCCAAACTTGAAGAGGCTTACACTGTAACAATGGGGGAAAGAAGCTCAGCAGCATTGCTCAACAAACTTCCATCTAAGGAAAAAGATCCAGGGAGTTTCACTATTCCTTGTCAAATTAAAAATTTACATATTGGAAATGCTTTAGCCGACCTAGGAGCTAGTATAAGTCTTATGCGCTCTTCTATGCATGAAAAATTAGGCCTTGGTGAACCAAAACCTACTAGGATGTGCTTAGAGCTAGCTGATAGGTCCATACAATACCCATTAGGAATAGCTGAAAATATATTAATAAAAGTTGATAAATTTGAATTACCTATTGACTTTGTTATCCTCGATATGCCCGAAAATTCTAGAACTCCTATAATATTAGGACGACCATTTTTAGCCACTGCTAGGGCCATGATTGATGTTTTTAATAAAAAGATAACTCTTACCATAGGAAAAGATGAGGTTGAATTTAATATGGAACAATCTATGAGTAAAACTAATTATGAAGATGATGAATGCTATAATATCGATGTTTCTGATGACACGATTAATCAATTTACTCAGAAATTGTTAAAAAGTAATTTGCTTGATTCTTTTCTGCTTAAAAATTTAGAAAACACAATCGCTATAGAAGATCAAGTTGATGAAAATACTATTGATAATAATTTCGCTGTTGATTCCGCTGTTTGTAACGCCATACGGCGCATCGGAAATATTGATGCGGCGCATTTATCTGATGACAGCAACGACGTAATAAAAGAACAAGTTTATTCCGCTAGTGCTAATAAAATTGATGATGTTAAACCTGTGCTTAAGGATCTCCCTTCTACTTTGGAATATGCTTATTTAAATGGGAACACTAATTCACCCGTTATTATTGCATCTGACTTAACGCCAAAAGAAAAAGAATCCCTTTTGCAGGTACTATATAAACAAAGAGGAGCATTAGCATGGAATATGTCTGATATTAAGGTAATTAGCCCGTCATTCTGTACACATAAAATCCTTATGGAAGATGAATTAAAACCTACTATCCAACCCCAAAGGCGTTTGAATCCAAAAGTCCAAGATGTGGTGAAAAATGAAATTGTGAAATTACTTGACTCCGGACTTATCTACCCAATTTCCGACAGCTCGTGGGTCAGTCCTATCCACGTTGTACCAAAAAAAGGAGGAATGACGGTAGTACTCAATGACGACAATGAGCTAATCCCTTCAAGAACTGTTACTGGATGGAGAGTTTGCATCGACTACCGCACACTCAATGATGCTACACGAAAAGATCACTTCCCTCTTCCATTTATTGATCAAATGTTAGAAAGACTATCAGGATATGATTATTATTGTTTTTTAGATGGTTTTTCAGGTTTCTTCCAAATACCCATTGCCCCCGAGGATCAAGAGAAGACGACTTTCACCTGCCCTTATGGAACCTTCGCCTATAGGAGAATGCCGTTCGGACTATGCAACGCCCCTGCTACTTTCCAACGTTGTATGACGGCTATCTTCCATGAAATGGTAGAAGACTTTATGGAAGTCTTCATGGACGACTTCTCGGTGTTTGTATTTGTTCAATAAACAGGATGCCAAGCCAAGGCTTATTAGGTGGGTTTTATTGCTCCAAGGATTCGATATTGAAATTAAAGATAAAAAGGGTGCCGAGAATCTAGCTGCTGACCACTTATCTAGACTTGAAAACCCTGATATGGAGGTGCTTGATGAAAGGGAAATCGCTGATGACTTTCCTGATGAACACCTTATGATGGTAAGAATTAAGAGCAATGATAATACACCATGGTATGCCGACTATATAAACTTTATTGTTGCAAATGAAATTCCAAAAGGGCTGACATCCGACGAGAAAAGAAGGTTTCTAACTCGCGCTAGTGAGTATATTTGGGATGAACCTTATGCCTTTAAATTATGTCCTGACAATATTATACGAAGATGCGTAGATGGAGATGATGGTTTTTCAGGTTTGTTCCAAATACCCATTGCCCCCGAAGATATGATTATTATTGTTTTTTAGATGGTTTTTCAGGTTTCTTCCAAATACCCATTGCCCCCGAGGATCAAGAGAAGACGACTTTCACCTGCCCTTATGGAACCTTCGCCTATAGGAGAATGCCGTTCGGACTATGCAACGCCCCTGCTACTTTCCAACGTTGTATGACGGCTATCTTCCATGAAATGGTAGAAGACTTTATGGAAGTCTTCATGGACGACTTCTCGGTGTTTGTATTTGTTCAATAAACAGGATGCCAAGCCAAGGCTTATTAGGTGGGTTTTATTGCTCCAAGGATTCGATATTGAAATTAAAGATAAAAAGGGTGCCGAGAATCTAGCTGCTGACCACTTATCTAGACTTGAAAACCCTGATATGGAGGTGCTTGATGAAAGGGAAATCGCTGATGACTTTCCTGATGAACACCTTATGATGGTAAGAATTAAGAGCAATGATAATACACCATGGTATGCCGACTATATAAACTTTATTGTTGCAAATGAAATTCCAAAAGGGCTAACATCCGACGAGAAAAGAAGGTTTCTAACTCGCGCTAGTGAGTATATTTGGGATGAACCTTATGCCTTTAAATTATGTCCTGACAATATTATACGAAGATGCGTAGATGGAGATGATGTCCCAGCAATATTGGCACATTGCCATTCAGGGCCGACGGAGGGACATCATGGTGCAATTATTACAAAAAGGAAAATCCTTGATGCAGGATTTTATTGGCCCACTATGCTGGATGATGCAAAAGATTATATAAAAGGATGTGATGCGTGTCAACGATCCGAAAATATTACATCAAGAAACGAAATGCCGCAAAACTATATCCAAGTATGTGAAGTTTTCAACATATGGGGATTGGACTTCATGGGACCGTTTCTTGAATCTAAAGGTAATAAGTATATTTTGGTTGCTGTTGATTACGTATCAAAATGGGTCGAAGCGCAAGCATTACCAACAAACGATAGCAAGGTAGTGCTTAAATTTTTGCAAAGTTTGTTCGCTAGGTTTGGAGTTCCTAAAGCATTGATTAGTGATAGGGGAACACACTTTTGTAATCACCATCTAGGAAGAGCTTTGCAACAATATGGAGTGTATCATAGGGTTTCCACTGCATACCATCCTCAATCCAATGGGCAAACTGAAGTAACCAATAGGGCTATAAAACGGATTCTAGAAAAAATGACTGGATATAATCCGAAAGGGTGGTCTGACAAGATAAATGATGCTTTATGGGCATTTCGTACAGCCTATAAGACACCGACGGGATGCACTCCATTTCGTCTTGTATACGGAAAAGCATGCCACCTACCGGTCGAAATAGAACAAAGTGCATATTGGGCTTTGAAGAAATGTAACATAGATATGGAAGCTGCAACGAAGAACCGTTTCATGGAACTCAATGAACTCTACGAACTAAGAGATGAGGCCTACAGAAATACAAAGATCTACAAAGAAAGAACTAAAAGATGGCATGACTCGAGGTTACATGGGGATAAAATGTTTACTATTGGAGAAAAAGTGCTGCTATTTATTTCTCAATTAAAGATGTATCCAGGTAAACTTAAATCAAGATGGACGGGTCCGTTCGTTGTCAAGAAAGTGTATCCATATGGGACTATTGAAATATGCGATAAAAATGGTTATATATTCAAGGTAAACGGGCAATGAGTTAAAAAATACTTTGATAATAAAATTGAGGATACTGAGAACGAGGTGGTGGAGTTTGAACCCGAAGTATTAAAATAAGGAGCTGAACGTGAGTCTAACTTGAAGACTCTGGAATAAAGACAAGTGCTGACTGGGAGACAACCCAAAGGAAAAATTTTTACTTTTCTGTTCTGTGTCGAGTTTGTCAGACCTGCAGAAGATGCGGCGCATCTCCATCATAAGATGTGACGCATCACCTGCACTGGTCATATCTTATTTCATTTTCTGCATTTTTATTTTTGACTTTAAAACTTTCTGTCAGTTTATTTAATGCGGCGCATCCCTGGTTAAGGATGCGACGCATCTTTTATTCTGATTCGTACTTATTCCAGGCTCGATACGGCGTATCTTCTTCATTAAGATACGGCGTATCGACTGACCTGATGATTTACAGTTTAATTTTTTTTAGGTTTTATTTTTACTAACTACTAATGTATTATGCAAGTTTGAACCTTCTTAACTCAGGTGTGTTAAAGTCTAAATGGTATTATAGATTCCTGCATTTTTGTGGATACATCATTTATGAAGCTTAAACGTTCTCATCCACAAGAAAGTTGATTTTTGCTCTTATACGAATAATGAAGGATCATACCGAGCAAATCTCAGGGGAGTTTTTCGGTTCTAATTCTTTTATTTTCCAGTTTTTAACCTTTGACACAAACAACGAGGACTTTGTTTAACTTAAGTGGGGGGGATGGAGAATTAGAACACTAACTTGTCCTAAACTTTTTCAAAATATGCTTAAAATGCGCTTAATATATCAAAATTTAAAATTTTTTTAGCATGTTTTTGTTTAAAGTCTAAATTACATAACCGCACACATAACTCTATTCTTTCAAAAATATTAAAACTTTAGTGTGCCGGTGACTTGTAAACTTTAGAACTTGGCTTGTATACTATTCGAGACCACCATAATGAGTATTATCTATATAATTGGAGTGACTTGTCTAAATTGGTAAATTTCTAGGATTACACCCAAATAGCCTTTATATGTTATGTGATATTAACTAACTACACTGGTTAGTTAACCCCCGTATAAAACCTTTGTTTACTCTCACTTTTAGAGAAAGATACCCCTAGAAAAACCCTCAGAGCCATTTCTTTCGTTTCTTACACCTTTGTTATAATGTTTCGATACACCCTTACACCTTAGCCTACCCTGTAGATTAAAATCTGTGGTTAATTGCTTTAGGCAAAGTGTGTTTCCTTACATTACTTGTGTTCGCGTACGTAACTCATTATCTTTGCTTAGGTCGGGAAATTTCACAATGCAATTGGTATGAAAGTAAATATTTTATAACTTTTAGTTTATTTTTTGTGTGTTTGCTACTTTCACTATTACAGTTATTTCTGAAAGTATGAAGAGTATGGAAAAATTATCCGAAAAAATAGTGATAGAAAAGTTGTGAAATTTTACACATATATGTTGATGTCAAAAAAAAAAAAAAAAAAAAAAAAAAAAAAAAAAAAAAAAAAAAAAAATTGAAAGAAAAATCGAAAAGAAAAATAGAAAAGAAAAAGAAAAAGGAAAAGTTGGAAGTTTGTTTTAACCAACTTATGTAAAGTTTTGTATTAAGTGGGAGATATCACCACTATTTGTTGTTGTATATTATATTTATGGATTGAATGGGAGTTGGCCGTTATGGGAACGCCAACTAAGGTTATTCTTTGATTGAGATTTTGTTGAGTATAATTCGTGTCTACCTAAAGCGTGTGTTTCAAGTGTTAAAGCGTGAGTTATTCAATGATATGAGTCTTATTCATGGGATGGTTGGGAAAGTGATTAACCACACTTAGGATTTTAATTTATCTGTTTTGTTTATTTTTCATTTTACACCAATTTGTATCCCAAATATTATCCATACCCTATATCATTCTTCATCCAAACCTTTGATTTATTGAGATTAGGGATTTGAGCAATCTTAAGTATCGTAGTCGTGGATTCGGCTATGTATTTATGATTTTGTCGCCCTTTTTGATATAATATTATTGGTGAAGATTACTTGGTCCTATCTTTAGCCCATTCGAGTTAAGGAATTGAGCAATTGCAAGTATCGTGGTCGTGGATTCGATCATGTATTTGTAATTTTGTCGCCTTTTCTGGAATATGAGATCGATAGAGATTAAAAAGGATGATCAACCCTTAACCAACAAACCCTTTTTACCGCTTTAGACTTGTTACTCCTTGGCTTTAGTGGGGGAGATGCGTATACTTGCCAAGCCTATGATAGAATATTCGTCACGACTAAGCAACTAAACGATTTAGAATTGTTTTACATTAAAAATTATTTTGGTTTCTACTTCGTTAAGTGTTTGGTTGTGTGATTATGACAAAACGAATACGTGCTTAAATATAAAAATAAATCCTAATATCTTTTAGGATACATTTTCATATGATTAATTCTAAGGTTTACTTGGGGACAAGTAAAGTTCAAGTGGGGAGATATTCGATACATTAATGTTTACTTTAGTAATTCTCAGGTAAAAACAAGCATTATGTGAAACTTGGCGATTTTGGACTAATTATGGAGCAAAACAAGCGAGATGTCAAAAGTCTACTGAAATCCAGAAGATGCGCCGTATCTCACTCAACAGATACGACGCAATATCATACTTAGATGAATTCGAAGACCATTGCCTGACTTTGAAGAATGCGCCGCATGCAATTCTGTCATGCGCCGCATATGAAACTTTGGTCAAAGAAGAAGATCAAGCTCGTTCTACTCCAGATACGCCGCAATATACTTCTAACATACGGCGTATCACTATCAAGATTTCACCAGTTACAATCCAAGACAGCTAAAGTACATGCGCCGCATACAAAGATCAAGTTACGCCGCATCTGAAGACGGTGTACGAATATTCCAGAATATATTAATCTTGGACCCCACGCGAAGTTAAGTCAATGCGCCGCATCTATCAACCCAATGCGCCGCATCGATCCCTCAGACAGAAACTATAAATACCCCAAGGTCAGACGAATTTAAGAGACCTTTTGTATAACCCTAGAGCCGAATTCAGACGACCAAGCAGCACAAGACACACCTCAAACAAAGATACAAGAGCTGTATGAAGGTCCTGCATGTATTCAATTCATTAAGTAGTTTTGTTTTATTGTTTTAGTACGCTTTAATTCATCAGGATTGATGGGCTTGTGTCATGTGACTACGGAAGATCATGCACTCCCCTTAATATTGCTTTCCCATTAATTAAAGTTTATATGTTGATGTCTTTGGTGACTTTTATTAGTGCATTGATAACCTCTGTGTCTAGCTGAGTCTTGCTTGGGTCGCCATGCCCCTTCCTCGCCTATTTATTCTAGCGTCTCTAGAAAAGTAGGATAGACATAAGTAATCATTAAGGGTTTACTCGCCGATAAGATTAGAGCCAACGAGAAAGGTTTAATTATATACACTTCATATAAAACTAGCAATAAAACAAGTGACAAGCTATTTAATTATCAGGACAGGTCTTCTTATTGTCTCGAGTATCTATCTGTGTACGTGTATGCTAATCACTGATTCGTGCTCATTAGTTTAGTTTTCTATTTAATTATAACCAAACTGTGCCAGTCTCTCAGGCTGAACCCCCTTGCGTTAGATTAGGTTGTATAACTAACTTAGGATATTAAAATACTGATTAGAATAACTAGATAATACGTTCCACTCTTAGTGATCGACACTCTGCTTACCATTATATTCATACTGACCGGGTACACTGCTCGTTAAGTGTGTGTGTTATTGATAAGTCGGCTAAATATAAATTTAAAACTTGAGTAGGCATTAATACTGCTAAACCGCAACGACACATCACCCGCATCACTTGCATTATATATATTGTTTATTATTTGCATTAGTTGAGATCACGTTAAGTATTCAAAGCAAAAGAATTTTAAAACGGTAAAACTATTCAACCCCCCTTCTAGTTTTCCACAAAATGGTTTTGTTCTCGCTTTATAAAGGGATATCAAACAACACACATAAGAAGGATTTTTGGATTTTTGGTTTTTGGTTTATTTGTTCTTAAAAGGTTCAAGGCTCATATTTCTTGGAATACTTGATTACGAAGATGATTGATTATCACCTATTTGAAGTTCAAATAGAGTTTCATAGGTTTGTGTTCTTATCATATTTTTAAACGGCTTACAACGTTTAAATGTAACTTGTTCGTGCGTTAATGTTGTGACGTTGACTTGTCAACTCTAGCAATAGGTTTTTGCTATCAATTAAATGAGTTACATTGTAGTGCTCAGTGTCTCATTGAAGATGGGGATTTTATCAAGAGATTTCGGTATACTTATATGGTGTTCGTATAAGTTCAAAGTCATATGGATAGTGCAAGAAATAAGACATAAGTTTGGGTTGTTCTAATTCAGCATCAAGTTTGTAATACTTAGTTATCTTCATCAGTGATCATTACATCGAGCTTACAGAATTGAAGATTCAAGAAATGGTTAACATATGGGTTTCAGGGGAAGCTTAATGTTAAAATGTTTAACCATTTACATGCACCATTTAAGGGGAAGGTTTTAACAACTGTAAGTCATTATTACTACTGATGGTTTAATTTTCTATTGTCTTGGATTCATTATTAGTGGGAAAAATTTCATGGAGGGTAATGCGAGACATTAGAAGGCTGAATTGGAAGTGTGATATTGGTTCGTGGTTATCAAGATCAAAGTTTCATCTACTTAGCGTCTCTCAGTGGATAATGACAAAAAGGGGAAGAATTATTTACATGTTTTGCAACTTGAAGATCCTTAGTAGTACATGTTGTTTTAAGTTCACGAGGTGAGCTTAAGGGGAAGATAGTTTCATTCATGGAAGATCAAGAAGAAGGTTTTATAATTATCAACTAGGGGAAGATTGTTAGGATTTATATTTGAGTTGATAAATACAAAACAATAAGTGAAGAATGAAGACAATGCAAAACACGAGGGACTTAGAAGATATAGAAGATTTTACTTACTAGTCCTTTGTAAACCTAATTCTCTAGTATATAAAGAGATACAGGTTATTAGTTTTTAGGTGTGTCAAGATGTAAAACACCAGTAAATGTGTGTATGTAACCAAGGCGTAGGGTATGGGAAAAACACCTAGGGTTAGAGTTTTGTTTAGCCTCAAGAATCTTATGATTCCTGTTATTGTTGAGTAACCGTACTATACTTGATCAAGTAGTATTGGGGCTATTAGTTGTCGTGTATATTGTTGATATGATGATGAAGAAAAACCTTATACAATAACATTGTTGTTTGTTTAATTCCCCTGCATACATTGTTGTCTTTGTTATTGTTATCCCTAGATGAGATCTAACCAATCTCAAGCTCTAAACGATCTCCACATCATTCATGACATCACTTGACCCATGAACCTTAACCCATAACTCAAAACCCGGAATTGTAACCCAAAATCCGAACTGGTACTACCAGATACCCGGATCCCTTGGATTACACTGGCCGGATCCCTTTGGGAAGGGATCTGCCGGATCCGGGTGAACAGTACTTAGGTTTGCCTATAAATAGTGAGCCATTTCTCTCTTGTTTCTCACCCCACTTAGATATATCTTCTCTCTACATTCTAAGTTCTCTAACCTCAGATCCAAGGATCTTTCTATGTAGTCTCTCTTTGTGATTCTCTAGGTTCCTTCCAAAAGGCGAGATCACAACCTCTCGAAGACTTGCAAGCTCGTAGTATGAGTTGCTAGGATTCTTCTCTTCCAAGATCACTGAAGTGCATCTTGTTCTTTCTTCTTCTCAAAAGGGTGTTGTAGATGTGTTGAGTCGTTAGGTGTAAAAGGACGTTGGATCCTTTAGTCATGTTGTGCTAGGTGTGTTGGTTTGGTCCGCCGTGGTAAGGACCCGGTATCTAGCCTTGTACCGGATAAAGTGTAGGCGAAGAAGGTTTGGCTTTACCTCGTGGAAAAGCCCGGTATCTAGCTTTGTACCGGATAAAGTGTAAGCGATGTTGTGAAGGCTTCTCCGCCAAGTGAAAGGAGTTTGTGTTGTGAAGTGTTTACAAACTCTCGAGTAGGTGACTCGGGGAGTGGAGTAGGGCAAGGGATGTGACCTTGTAGCCGAACCACTATAAATACTTGTGTTGTGGTTGTGTCTCTCTAACTCTATCTCGTAGCTTAGTTTATATGCTTTTATTTATATCAATATCCAACACGTCAAAACTATATTGACATAAGTCGATCTATAATTTTTAAAAAGAAGTTTTAATCGGTAAAACTATTCAACCCCCCCTCCCCTTCTAGTTTTCTACAAAAAAGTTTAAATTTGGTGCTAAAATTGCCCTAACAAATATCTCTTTCAGTTTTATTACACATCTAATATTAAACAAAACAAATATCAAGCGAAGTTATAGTTTCTAAGGTATCCCATTTTACCCTTCCTATAATTAAATTGAACATTGTCCCCAATGTTCTTACAAAGCATCAAAGTTATGATAACGGGAAAATAAAATAGATGAAAGAAACTAATACTCGCCTGATTTTCTCGGCATGGACATTGTGAAAACATGGTTAAATCCTCATCCAATAATTGCCAAAAGACCATCCTCATCCAATCCAATCCTGTAATGAAAGACAAAACAACGAACCAAAGCATCAAACCGAACAAAGAAAAATCACAACTAGATGTATTTCCAGACTTAGAAATAAAAACAAAACAAAACAATAAAAGGATAGGATACTTGTAGAATGAATTACAAATAAAATGCAGGAAAACTGGACATTTAAGTAATTCTGGAAATTTTTCAAAAGTTAATTTTTGACATTTATCAAAAATCTAGAAAAACTGTGCTACAGTACCTAACGCCGTCAGGTGTAACCCATGATGCCGTAAGACTAACCAGAAAAATTTGTTTCGTTTTATTTTCTAGAAAATTTTTCTAGAACAACCTGTTTTCTAAAGTCCGTTTTCCTGCAGAAACTCATAAAACATATCCACAAGTATTGACACACAAACAAGATAGAATATATGCTAATCATAAATTGTGAATTTTTCATGTTCGAATTTCATTCTTTTAAACAAAATATAATCTTCCATACACTTATCTTTTTGTAAAATACCTTTATATGCAATTAAGACGAGGTTAAAAACAAAATAAAACATTTTCACAAATTATTCGAATCATGAAAATTAAACAATTGTGATTAAGCATATATGACACAAATAGACAAATAAAATAAAAACATCAAACAATTAAAAACATGTGTTGTCTCCCAAGAAGCGCTTGTTTTTGTTCGAGTCACGAGCCATACTCTACCCTTATTTAACAGATATAAGGGGGGTTTTCCCTACACTTAGGATTAAGTGCGGGTGATAGTAGCGATACACACCCTTAGGGTAGAAATATGCCACATGAGGTGAAGGTGGTATTTGAGTGGGGAAAGGGTCCACCACCTTCATTTTTAGGTTACCCGAATCCTTTGGTTTGATGGGTGGATTTGAAGTTAGAAAAAATTTATGACAAAGATTTGAGCTTTTGTCATTTTCATAAAGAGTATGCTCCAATGATTCTTCATCCATTCTGGTTACTATCTTTTTTATTTCAACGTCATCTTCGTCTACGTACTCAAATTTACTTTCATCGAAAAAGTGGAGTTTTGGCGTTCTGAAGTTGGAATGTTGGAGAGAGGTTTTATGGATAATGGGTTCGGTTTTAGAAATCATCGAGACCCTATGCATCATGGTTGGTTTATGTAATCCGGAGGTTATTGTATCGGTGTGAGATGGAAATTTAGTAGTCTTTTCAAGTTCTATGGTATGAGCTTGTTCAACTCTCCTATTCTCCATCTTTTCTTTCAAAACTCTAATTAAGTTGTCAGTGTGTTTTATGAAAACCTCCTTCATTTCCCTCATACAATCTTCCAACCACTTGATTTGATCCTTCTGATTAGCAATGAAAGTCAATATAAACCCTTCCAACACTTCCTGATGTGGCCTTTCGGGAGACACAAATCCTCCATTTCAGTTCATGATTCCACAAAGGGTATCTTCGTGCTCATTGACTAACATCTCACTCCTCATCAAACTTTCTACTTGACCCTCCATGCTTGCTAACAATTGTTCCAAAGTGGCGTTTATGTAGTTGAGACTTCCTTTTTGGGGAAAGATTGGGTCGTCCCACTCTTCATCTTCATATTGGGCTAAAGCCTCAATTGCTTCCCATGCTTCTTCGGCACTTAATTTGCTAAGTTTCCTGCCTGCTGCATAATCAACGGCTTTTTGGGTGGCATAGTCGATACGATCGTAAAAGATTTGAACTTGAAGCCAAAGATTTATGCCATGATGAGGGACTTTTTGGAGTAAGTCCTTGAAACGAGTCCACGCATCATAGAGGGATTCATCATGATGTTGTTGGAACATCAAGATGTCATTACAGAGTTTACTAGTTCTTCCCGGTGGGAAAAACTGAGTGAGGAAACGAGTGGTGAGATCATCCCAAGTAGAGATGGATCCCGCGAGTAGACGATCAAACCAATGGATAGCTTGGTCACGAAGAGAGGAATGGAAGAGACGCAATCGGGTAGTATCTCTAGTAGCACCGTTAAGGTCAATGGAATCTACGATTTTGAGGAAATCCTTGAGATTTTGGTTTTGGATCTTCGGAACGAAGTCCATGGAATGCACATCCGCTTTGCACCAACCAGATGGTGTCGGCTAGCCTTGGTGGCTTGATTGGCTCTTTGGGGGAGCTCAATAGTGTTTCGATAGCCTTGTTGGCTTGGTTTGGAGTACTCACCAAGAGTACGGGCTCGTGGTGGGTCTTGGTGTTGTTGTTCTTGGTGGTTTGGTGGAGTTTGGTGTTGTTGGTGTGGTTGGATGATGGGGTCGAAGATACCTTCATTCACCATGGTGGCAAAGAAGAGGGTTACGAACAAAAAGGCACGAAGAAAAGATAGACTAAAGAAAGCTAATAAAAAAGAAAATAAAAATCTCACTTTATAGGAATCTAGTGAGTAGACCTAAACGAGATAGAAATTTAACCTAAACAATAACTATTTCCCGGATGCGGCGCCAAAAACTTGATGTGAGGGTTTCGAACCTCACAAAAGGTTTTACAATCCTCCAGGCAGTGTACCTGATCGCTGTAGTGTAGTATAGGTAGGTCCAGGGGATTGATCGTTCTCTAGGGGAATAGTGTCATTAGGTCAAGATGTATGACGAGATATGTCTAGATGTGAGGGATGATTTTTTTGTCTTTTTATTATTTTTATGAAAGCAAGTAAAATCTCGGTTTTGAAGGAGTGGGCGGAATTAGTTGATAGTCAACTAACCCAAAAACTAATAATTATAAAATTAACTAAAACTAATTAATACGGAAAGGTAAAAGTGGTGACTACTTATGAGAGGAAAGCGTGTTTACTTAGATATAATTACTCCCTAGTTATCTACTACTGATTTTTTGAATTGTTACATCCTTGTTTTAGTTGAAGCGTTGTATTCCTTAATATTGGTCGTGGGGAGATGCCCAAGTCCCCAACTCTATGAGTTTTAGTCTCCCCTAGATTCCTTAAAGTCTATTAAGTTACCCAAGATCTACAAGCTGCAATTCACGCAATAAATACAACGATAAAAACCAATAGTGCACTCCACGGTTGCGTTTCTAAGACGTTCAAGCAAGTTACATATAAGAGGTTAGCCAGTTTTCTTAGCCTAACGCGAGGCAATCAACTAAACAAGAGACAACAAATCAATATTTAATAACTAGGTTTCACTAGATCTAAGCAAACACAAATAAATTTAAGCTACCATGTTAAAGCAAAGAAAAGATAAAAAATTAATCAAACGATACGTAGACACAACGAATGATTAAAGGGATAACTCATCTTTATTGAGACATGAAGTTCAAAGGCTGTAAAAGCCTTACAATGGCAGTAAAAATCATCTAGGTTTTCCCTCTCCAAAGTGTTACACCAATCAATGATCAAAAGATGAAATACTAATGATATAAGTCTTCTAATTTGCTGAAAAAACCTCTACCCTAACCCTAAAATCGGACCTAGGGTTAGTGGCTTGCAAAAAGTGAAGTTATGATGTTCTATTTATAGGTGATTTTGTTGTCGGTTGGTCGCGATCCCTTCAGCCCGAACAAGTGGCGGGGTCAGGTACAAATCGTGAAGGGGTCAGAGTAGGGGGTCGCTCGTAAATCTGGAATTTTCACAATCTTCAACCTTCAAGTGACGGCGTCACTTTACAAGTGCGAAGCCGTCATCCCGCCGCCTTTAGGGTTTCGTCCTTGATAAATCGCCTTCATGACGGCGTCAGGATTGGCATGAGGCCGTCACCTTATAAATCTTTTGGGTCGTATCTTTATAGCTTAAAACGTGACTCCTTCCTTCATTTTGTTCCTGACAGCGTCAGGTTGTAAGATCTTCAAATTTCTCTAAGGCATCACTTGATGATTTTGAGCCAAAAATCCAAATTCAAAAGCAAGGGACGGCGTCACGTTGTAGCGTGTGACGCCGTCAGATATCCAGGTCTGATAGGTTTTTCGCGACTTCGTCGTTTTCTTCACTTTTTTTGCCCAAATACGTCCAAAAAGTGCCAATTTCCATATTTCTCGTCCCAAGTACCTAAAATACAAAAAGAAACGATTTGAGACAATATTTGATCATATTTATTCGATTTTGGGCTTAAATGACCCCTTAAAAAGGTACCAAATAAATCCTTATCAAGTTTGCTTATATGTACTTAAAGGACTGTGTAAATGCTCATTATATGAGTTTGACTATAAAAAGTCAAATTATCATTGTACTACTTGCAAATGGTCATTCTATAATTTAACACTCATTGTATGACAAACCCATAACATTACTAACACTCATTATATGACTTAACACTCATTCATAACGTAACACTCAAATGCAAATGCAGTTCCAAACACGCCTTAACATGTATAACTTTACTATAAAAAGTCAATTGGTCATTCTACTTGTGTAAGTTGACTATTAAATGGTCATTCTACTACTTGCAAGCCTACCATACATTACTTCAAAATATACATAGAAAGCCTTCAAACTATACAATAACACAAGGAGGCTTTGGATAGAACCCAAAAGACCTCATGAAAGGCAGCAAAAAATCAAGTTATGGAGTTATTGTAACAAGGGAGTGTTAAAACAAAAAACAGTCAAGAATGTTAAAATCAATCTTATGGATGGTTAACATATTACAAGAGCTAAAGTTACCAAATACAAAAGGCAGTTACTAGAGTTTAAAGTTACTTGGACTTACTCCTCCTTGTGCTTGAAGATCCCACCTTTGGAGCATTCCTCCTCCTTATGCATGAACATCACACCTATGGAGCATTAGGAGCTCTTAAACCAAGTACACATCCAATGATGGATATTTGCCCGTAACGCCTTGTAGTTAAAGCAGCTGGTGTATTACGCGATACTTGATCAACCGGTGCCTTTGGTGTTCTTTAAGTTGAAGTTAATACAGCTTCTGGTATAATGGTTATATGGATTGGGAGAAAGTTCTTCAAATCATCTTCGGTGATTGGGAACTTAACATCATGCAATATGACCATTTCTTCATCTTCATCACTCGATGATATGTCAATTACTTCCGCAAATAGAGAATCTGTAAGTTGTTGTATTGATGTTGTAGAATAAGGTTCACCAAACTGCTAGACTGCATACAATCAAGAGCTTGAATACAACAAAATGCATACCTTTATTCCCCATATTTTGCTGCCCTACCACACACATCTTCAAAAGTTCTATCCTGTTCTCATGATCTTCCAGTTTTCCTAATCCCTTATTCTTGTTTTGAAGATCTTCACAAACCTTATCTAGTTTTCCCTTTCTCTTTTCATCTGCAGATTGGCATCATCATATTGACATCATCATTTAGAAGTTTGTAGAATAAGGTTGTTGATACTATGTGCAGACCATTAACTTGTCAAGATACTTATGTGCAGACCATAAACATATTAGGCAGACCATTAACTTATTATGATAATTGACAAATGGGCTAAATACAGAACAATGAGCAAAAGGGTGGTGTTTGGAACTGCATTTGCAATTGAAGAAATTGACTAATAAACTACATTTCCCTCAAGTCATACGAAGTATTGTTTTGTCATTGTTTCATCTATTTTCGTACCAAAAGCTTTTTCAATAGGTTAGACTATTAAATTTAGGAGATGTTTCTTTTGTTTTACTTTTTGGAAAAGGGTCCTCTTGGATTAATATGTGGTGTTTAAATTAAGAAATATATGATAAGAGTATCTTTATTTTTATGTGCGAGATGAAATTCTTGATTACAACAATGAAAATTTTAAAGTATCTAAAATTTATTAAATCCAAACCAATCTTCTCAGCTAGCAAACCTAGAAGACTTGTAACAATTTTCTTAACCCCACAAGATTTCTACAAAATGCAGATCTACATTAAAACTATAATACTATATTAAACCCAGACCCATAATGTAGAAGAGACTTGAGCATCGGCATGAAGGTAGGGTATACAAGATAATGTAAAAGTTGAATTTGTCGATGGTGGTCCATAGATCTAGAAGATGATGCCGATGGTGGCGGTTTATGGTGGATGACGGTGGAGATTGCAGTTTATGGTGGATGTCACGGTGGAGTTTGTGGTGGTCCATAGATCTAGACGTCACATTGGTGACCTGTTTGTGAAGATGATGGCGGTTTACGGTGGTGTGGTGATGATTCCAGTGGTGGCGGCTGGTGGTGGAGGGTAGAAGAGAGGAGAGACATGGGAGGGTTTTTGTGGACCAACTGAGAAGAAGAACAAATGAGATTAAAATAGTCATATGTGGTGTGACTTTGTATCCTAGATGGAAAAGGGTGGAATTTTGACACCTTTCTACAATAAGAAATTATGTTTGTAATAAGTTAAAAAGAAACATGTAAATATACTATCACCATCTAACATTGGTTCCATTAAGAAATTAAGCAAAGAAGAAACAACCCCTAATATTGTTATACTATTATGAACTTTGTGTATGAAAATTTTGACAAGCATCATATATTACTGAGCTCGTGCGTAACATCAAATGTTTCCGCAATTTACTTTTCATGACACCATATGCAACGGATTAAGACAAACTACATAGCAAAATCTATAAGATAGAGCTTCACAGTATTGAAACAAAACTGAAACTATTGATACTTCAAATACATTTTGATCGATCTAAATAGATAAAATAAAGCATGAATAATATTTAGAGTTAATTACATAAATCATCCTTGTGGTTAGGCCATAGTTGCAGGTTTCGTCCTTAACTCTTAATAATTACACCATTCGTCACTATGGTTGTCCATTTTGAGTTGACCCGTCCTATGACCGGACGGGCGTTAGTTTTAGCCATTAACCATGGTCACATAAGCATCACGTGAGGGGTAAAATGGTCAATTTTTGCTACGAAACCACAGGGACGAAGTTTGTTACAAGTTTAGGTATGTGTTTGTATTCCCGTCCTTAAGTTTCCCACCCCAATTTACCTCCTTCACCATTATAATCCCCACCACCATCGCAGCTCCTTCATCATTAAAACCCCCACCACCACTGCAGCTCTGTCACCATTAAAACCACCACCACTACTGAGGCTCTTCACTAACACAAAACTAAACAAGGAAATGAATTCACCCACAAATCATCAATGGGAACAATCCATTGATATATATGACTTTGATCTCTGACCAACCCCGGTCCTCCGTGCCTGCAACAACCACCAAATACACCCTGAAAACTTGTCAAGATAATACCAGGTCCTGCACGTATTGCTCAAGCGGCGAAGCTCCGTAAAATAGTGGATACTTGGGAAGGTGGGGAGGAGTGTGTAATGTCGAGACAAGAGTATGTTGGGTCTGAAAAACCGACCCAATTGTCTCTGACAAGTATTTAAACATAAATAGCCTAATACACCTTCTAAAGGTCTGTGAGCATAAAGTCTATGATAACGATCAGAGAATGTCACTTCATAACTATCAATATGAACCTGATAGTTATCAGAAGTGAGATACTCCCTGTTATGTTATCAGAGAACATGTCTCTCTAATTATTATTCAAAAAGTGATACTCACTGATAAAGAAATCAGTGAGTGTTGTATAAAGCTAAAAAATCTGTATAAAGACCAACTGAAGAAAACATCTCACAAACTGATGCAATGTCAAGGAGTGATTTACAAGGAGCTAAAAGCAACACCAGGATCACTGAGATCTGACAAATGTCCTTATGACTCTGAGGACTTGATTCTGCATTACAAACTCAACCTCTGAATGCATGGGTGTGAAACTTCTTTAGGAAGATAAGTTCAAGTACTTATCAATATACGAGAAACAAGCATTGGGACTATAAGTTGTCAAATCAGGAAAGCCAAAAGTACACTTCAGACTAGCCTACTAGGCACGTGCCTATCTATAGCAAGTGGACAATTTACTATGCAACCCACATGTAACCACTGTTTCCCGTCCTATATAAACTCAAGGTTGTAACCGAGTTAAGTAGAGATTCAAATATAGAAAATAATACAAAGTATTATAGTTAGGATCCTCCTCTCCTAGGAACAACAATGCAAAGCTAGTTGCCTCTTGTTTTTTTAGTTAGGAGAGAATTTGTCATCAATCAAGGTAGTTTTCTGTAGGCTTCCCTTGTAAATATTTGATTTATTTCTAATAAGATTTATAAAGTTGAAAAGTGTAAATGGTGTTATTAGCATGTCTGTGTCGTTCTCAAGCAAAACCAACCTCAATAATGTTGATGTTCATCAGTTTTCCTCACTTGCTAAAACTGTTGTTCATATCCTTCATGGTTTGTATGAACGCGTATGCTCAATCGAACCCAACAAGTGGTATCAGAGCGGGTGGGTTTTTCTTAATCCTGATCCGTTCTTGACTGACCGCTAATAATACCAAACAGGTTTGAATATTGGCATATTCCATTCAAACCCAATCCTCAACAAAGACCCCACCAAACTTGTTTTCCCTAGATCTTCATCTTGCTTCTTGTCTATATGATTGAGTACCTCCAAACTCATTCGTATAGCAAAAAGCTCCAAATGCTTCTTTTCCACCTCATTCAATCGCACCACAAAGTATAACTTCCTTGTAAATTTCACTATTCAAGAACAATGTTCACTCGGACAACTTGTCTTGAGTAAATGTTTTCATCTTGAAAACTTCTGAACTTTCAGAACTTGTGAAAATATTTGTTCTAAGATACACAAGAAACAAGTGTGGATATGGTTACTCTCAGGAGCAACCAACGGAGAGAAAGAAGCATGAAGCATTAATGCAAAATTGGAGCAACAAAAATGAATTGAAGAAGGGAGCATCCAGAGCAGAGGACATGTCTTTAGGGAATGTTCATCAAGCTCATCAGGAAGTGTCAGTAAACCAAGATAGTTACTAACCTAGAAACTTCTCCTGAAAACACCAACAATAAAGAATTGAGCCACATTGTCTTTATTCTTATTCTTTGTTGTAAAATAGTTGTATGATGAAGCAAAAATGCTCACTTACAACTATTCATCTGAGGCTATTCTGATACTGAAACTGTAGGAGACTTATGGGTAGGGAATGTTGACCCTATAGTCTTTGATTTACTTAGAATAGCCTAATATTATTAAAGTGCTGAACCACAATTGACCCACAATCTTTTACAAAGAAAGATCAAATTATAAGGGGTCTGTAGGATATTCGACAACAATGAGGACTCAGAAGTTAACTAATTTGTTATTTTTTCTTTGTTGTAAAATCAGTATGTAAGAAGAAGCCGTTATGCTCACTTACTACTAATAATTAATCTACTTGTATATTTAAATAAGGGGAGATTGTTGGGTCTGAAAAATCAACCCAATTGTCCCTGACAAGTATTTAAACATAAATAGCCTAATACACCTTCTGAAGGTCAGTGAGCATATAGTCTCTGATAACGATTAGAGAGAATGTCACTTCATAGCTATCAATATTAACCTGATAGTTATCATAAGGGAGATATTCCCTGATATGTTATTAGAGAACATGTCTCTCTGATTATTATTCAGAAAGTGATACTCACTGATAAAGAAATCAGTGAGCATTGTATAAAGCTCAAACATCTGTATGGCTCCAGGGATGTCAAAGACCAACTGAAGAGTCACAAACTGATGCGGTGTCAGGGTGTGATTTACAAGGAGCTCAAAGCAACACCAGGGTCACTGAGATCTGACAAATGTCTCTATGACTCTGAGGACTTGATTCTGCATTACAACCTTAACCTCTGAGTGCATCGACGGGAAACTTCTTTAGGAAGATAAGTTCAAGTACTTATCGATATATGAGAAACAAGCATTGGGACTAGAAGTTGTCAAATCGGGAAAGCCAAAAGTATGCTTCAGACTAGCCTACTAGGCACGTGCCTATCTATAGCAAGTGGACAATTTATTATGCAACCCACATGCTAACACTATTTCCTGTCCTATATAAACTTAAGGTTGTAACCGAGTTAAGTAGAGATTCAAATATAGAAAATGATACAAAGTATTATAGTTAGGATCCTCCTCTCCTAGGAACAACAATTCAAAGCTAGTTGCCTCTTGTTTTTTTGAGTTAGGAGAGAATCTGTCATCAACCGGGGTAGTTTTTCGTAGGCTATCCCTTGTAAATGTTTCATTCATTTCTAATAATATTTATAAAGTTGAAAAGTACAAATGGTGTTATTAGCATGTCTGTGTCATTCTCAAGCAAACCCAACCTCAACAATGTTGATGTTCATCAGTTTTCCTCACTTGCTAAAACTGTTGTTCATATCCTTCAGGGTTTGCATGAACGTGTGCGCTCAATCGGACCCAACAGAGTATATTAGGAAAGTTTTTGAGGATGTGGGTAAGGATGAGGATTTTACACATGGGTCATGGGTTAGCACGGTTGAGTTTGTGAATGTTAATTGGGGGATTGTGAGTGGGTGTTTAGGAGATATCAAGAACTTTCTCAAGAATGGGAAACTTGATCAAGTTGTTACAATAATCAAGTCTTATACTTCAAATGCATCTGGCGATCTTATAGTAAATCTCAAATATCTATCAGATACAATAACTGGTTCAATACATCACAAAGTCCTTGCAGATGGGGGTTATGGAAAAGATATTATTGTAGGAGCTGCTTTGATACTTCATAACATTTCAATGTTTTCTCCTAAACTATCACTCCGTTATCTTAAAATTTAAATGAGAAACTTAGTTAAGGTTTTCCACAAGGATACAGTTTCTGGAAATGGCACTGGTATAGGTGGTAGTGGAATGTTAGACGAAGAATAAATAATCAAATTGTTATGAGAAGAATAAAGGGTTAAAAAAGAGTGGCAAGTTGGTTGATATCTTATTGATCAACAGGATCAAATTAGATTAGACAAAAAAGCATTAATCCATACATTAGAAGAATAAGCAAGGGATGAATAAGAGTTGCAGAACACCATGGTTCATTTCTTTATCACATCAAAGAAGATTCACCATGGTTCAAGAAAATGGTTGTCAAATGATATGCCTTGACTGTTGGATGAAAAGAGAAAATAAGGTTGGTAAGACATTTGATGCAAGGCCTCTACCTAATAGAGAAAGCGTGTGGTATTCCTGTCCAATGCATCTTTATAGAAGGAGAAACACAACTAATAGAGGTGTCGCTGCAGGTGGTGTAGTAGGTCTAGGTGTGGAACATGCCCTGACTCACACAATCATCTGTTATTTGAATGGTCATCTGTTTCTAAAAGAGAGAAAGGGGTGTTTGGTTGAATGAACAAGACACTCGATTCATTGGAAAACTAAAGTGGACAACCAAACACCCTTGCAACTAAGTCAAATGGCAACAACAAAACCACTATCCTACTTTGCATCATCAATCTGCAGATACAGATATTACTATTATCCTACTTTGCATCAGGAAAGACTATCTGAGCTATTCAGACATTACTATTATCCTACTTTGCATCATAAACCTGCTGATAAAGTTACTTTGCATCATAGTGAAAACACAAAAAAATCCTATTAAGCATCATCCACACTATTAAAATGTCCCATGGGCATACTACAAACATCCACTTTCTATAAAAACACTGGACAATAAACAAAGATCCAAATCCTTTACAACTTACTTGGTACATCCTCAGGCATTTCATCGCATGAGTTTTTTCTCACAAATTCAAATATTTCATCTTTCAGTTCTTCGCTTATATTGTTATACCCACCATATTTGGTTTCAGTTTGTCCACCATATTTGGCTATAACTTCATCAACGATTTCATTAGTGAGTACAACTTTAGACCAATCGTTTTCCGATGAATGATCATCCCCTGTAAACACATCCATTCCCTTATTAGCCATTTCTCTGTTAGTGATTGGGTTGGTTTGGATGTGTGTAGCACTATAGCGAATGGAAATTAGGGTTGGGTTGGGTTGGTTTAATTTGGGGAACTAAGGTTGAGGTTGGTTGGGAGTTTTAAACCGCGTTTTAAATCTCGGGTATACGAACATGGGTTTTAATTCGGGTATATAACCCGAAAATTAATGGGTATATAACCCGAAAATTATCGCGCCAAAAAAAAACAACATACCTAAACTTGTAACAAGAATCGTCCCTATGGTTTGTCAGCGAAAATGGACGATTTTACTCCTTATTGGTGCTCTCATGACCAGGGTTAATAGATCAAACTAACGCCCGTCCGGTCAAAGGATGGGTCAACGCAAAATGGACAACCATAGGGATGATTGGTGTAATTATTGAGAGTTAAGGATGAAACCTGCAACTTTGGCCTAACTATAAGGACGATTTATGTAATTAACTCGAATATCTAATGAAACTTTCAATAAAACGTGAATAATATTTGGTGGAAAGTACGGAGTAATAAATTTCAATTGTCTAGAAATAATATAATTTAATACTAGTATTATGGCAGGGATGAAACAAATTAATTTGGGGATCATATGCCATCATCCCGATACGACCAACATTCAAATAAATGTCACCTGGTCCACCCTTATAAAAGGAAAGCCCCTATGCCATTTGAAGCACCTAAAAACCTTCCACTATTTGCTACCTAGCTTCTCTTCTCCCATGGCCATGGAAACACACTCTTCTATGAATTCTCAAAGAAAAAAAGAAGAAGATCTCAAAGGATGGGATGTCAAAGCCCGAATGATTAGTCGCGAGAACACCATTTCTAGGCGTTTCTCGTCTTCCTACATTACAAGTTTCAGGGAGGATGCGTGCAAGTCATTTCGCTCCAACTTCACCATTTCTAGCACTGCATCCTCACCTGGCTACACCCGAAAAGGTATAAATACATACCTAGTTTAACTTAAACAATAAAAGGTTGTAATTTATGTTACAACTGCTTATTGTTTCAATCCACACCTACATGACTGTATTTTAGAATACATTCATGTGGGATCTTTTTGTGTTTCTAATGAGTGAATTTTCTCCATGCAGAGGAAATCGACCCGACTACTTACTCATTCACTAACGCGCTCAAAGGTGAACAATTTCCTAGCTATCTTTAAATAACTTGGTCTTGCAATATTGAATTGCTCTAAATTTGTTTTGGAAACTTCTAGCTTTGCAATTAAGGTCAATAAACTCATGGGAGTATTTGTCACCCGAAGGATATGCTCTAAACTCGAAATGGAACGAAGCGGAGAGATATATATGCAATCCACTATCTGGTGAAGTCCCGGTGGAATGTTTGTCTTCCAAAACTCTAATGAGTAGTCGATCTTTTCGAAACATAACCAATAAAATAACTATGTCCGCTCCTTTAATCTATCATTCTTCAAGAATTCAACCTCTCAAACTTGCCAATATTCATCCAATCCAAGGTTCAAAAGCACATTTTAATTTGCTACAGTTTTGTTTTGTTTTTTTCTTTAAGTTTTGGTTGCTAACTATGTTAAGGTATAAACACCTAGGTGAGAATGATACTAAGGAAAATAAGTTCGAAGATAGGTTGAAGATAATGATGAAACAAGACGTAGGAATCCAAATTACGCTTAGCGATAGCAGTCGAAGCCAATTTTCTACTCCTTCGAATCAAGATGAGAGCTCAATAAAATTCAGTTCGAACTTGGATACTTCGGATGCAAGCTCCAAGTGTGAGTCAAAATCTGAAATGGAGATACAATCTAAACCAAAAGTCGAATTGGGGTTCAAGGTAAATTACAATACTTGATTATTATTATTTTTTGGTCCATATGATTAATTTAATACATGGTCCAAAGTTGTGAATGAGTAATATGCCTTTGAATTCAAAATTTTGAAAAACAACGGATTGTTTAGGGAATTTATTGTTGCTTTTGAACTTATATGAGTTGACAGCAACATGTAGTATTTAAATTTGCACCGATTCTGACCATGAATCTTTTTATATAATAAAAGAAGATAAAAAATTGTGAAAACTAACTAATGAGAAATTTCAATTTTAAAAGTCGAGCTTTCAGATGGAATAAAAAAAAAAAAATCAAAAATGACTTGAATTTGACCAATCTCATATAAATTTCATCCAACAAAATAAATATGTATAAAAAAAACATATGTCAATTTAAAAAAAAATAATAATAATAAATAAAAGCTAAGGAAGTAACTAATAAAACTTTAGTTATTAAATTTTAAATAAATTTTATTAACTTAAGCAAATTTATCTGTTTCATGTTTTCAATAATTTTATAAATCTAATAAATATCCCTTAGACTTTACCTGTTTTTTTTTTTTAATTTAAATATTATAATCATTATATATTAGATAAATATGTATGCAAGATATTATAAATATAAAAATAAAAGTATGAGTTACTGTGATATTTAAATGAATATATGAGATTGTACAAATACGAACGAGTCATGTTATTTCTTGCTATGAAATTAAGTAAAGGTGTTCGGAAAATTTTTACTATCCGCGTTAAATAACAACTTATTTTTATTCCTCTTTATAAATTTAGCATGCACGTACCCGGGTTTAAAAATTAAATATGGCTAAATTTATTATTAACATGATTATATAAATATCAATAAATAAATGCACGGCCCCATAGGTTACTGTAAAATGAAAATAAATATACGAGATTATACTTATATCAACATGAGTAATTCGTCTTAGAGTTTAAATAAGGATATCCGATTTTTATTTTTTTTTAAAGTTATTACGTGCTATTAAACCCGCATAATGTCTAGGAAATGATATCAGTAGTTAAATTATAACATCAACCTTAACATCATGTTAGTTAAACAAAGTTAAATCGTTCGTCCAACAAAAGTATATACCAAATATTAATTGATGATAATACATAATGAAAAGTTTATGTAAAAACTCGCGCATGCACGGGTATTATAATTATATAACATGATCTTATAAAAAAAATTAAAATTCGCTGCAGATTCATACTCCCTCCCTCCGTCCACTTTGACTTTTTTAAGTCTTTCTTTTTTAACTTTGACCTTAAACATTTTTGTTTGCGTTATATAATACTTGATGAAAATTATACAAATGAAAATACATTTAAATACTAATTCATTCATATATTTTTCATCAAGTGTTATATAACGCAAACATAAATATTTAATGTCAAAGTTGAAAAAGAAAGACTTAAAAAAGTCAAAATGGACAGTTTTTATGAGACGGGGTAGTATTTTACTTTATTTATATAACCTATATACTCCCTCCGTACCAAAATAAGTGTACAGTTTGACTTTTAATAGTAAAACTTGTTCAACTTTGACTTTAAATATATATTTTTTTTGTTATATAATACTTAATAAAAAATTAAATCATTAAAAAATACATATAAAACTCAATCCATTTATATATTTTGCATCAAATATGATATAACACCCAAAAAAATAGTTAAGGTCAAAGTTGAACCAGTTTAATTTTGAAAAGTCAAACTGTACACTTTTTATGAGACAAAGGGAGTATTAAAGACTTAAAAATAATAATAATAATAATAATAATAAATAAAATAAAATAAAAAATGCAATGTCTGAAAAGTTAAATTTACTTTGAATCCAAATTGCAATGTCTAACTATGAGTAATCAAGTCGTAAATTTATGTCACGTTAAATAACAATAAAATCAGAAGAAAACAAGATAAATATTTTGCGGGACCCGTGAGTTTAAAAGGAGAGGGTAAACGTGAAGTAATCGTGCATGGTAGGGTTCTGAATTCTGATAGACCCACCTTGTATACATTCAAGTATTTAACACGGAATTTTGTTATGGGACGAGTTATCTAAGCCCCAAAAAAACACCGGTTACACCCCTCCTATTTTTTAAGGTTTTTTTTTTTTTTTTTTTTTTTTTTTTTTTTTTTTTTTTTTTATATCAAAAAACTGTAAACCTGAAAGTACGGAACAGAAAAGATAAAGTTTAATATGTCAAACGCTAAAAACTGTCAGAAATACGGAACAGAAACTGACAAAAACTGTGATATACTGTCAGTCAAATGGGACAAAAGGAATAAAAGGACAACACCCCCCTTGATGAGACATGATAGGGGGAGTTTGTATAATAGATCCCTTTTGTTAATTACTACACCATTATTTTTAAAATAATTTGGTATATATGTTTGTATAATATATCATTTAATACTTTGGACTAACAGAAGCGCCCATGAATGGGGGACACTATACAAACCCCCCCCCCCCCCCCCCCCCCCCAATGATGTCAAATCAGGGGGGTTTGGTCAAAAATTCTTTTTGTCCCTTATTTTTTCTAGTATATCACAGTTTTTTGTCAATTTTTGTTTCGTATTTCTGACAGTTTTAAGCGTTTGACTTATTAAACTTTATATTTTCTGTTCCGCACTTTTTGATTTATAGTTTTTTAATATAAACAAAATTATAAGAATAAAAAATAAATAAATAAATAAATAAAGCGAAAAAACAGAGGGGGTGCCATTTGTATTTTTTGGAGGGGTTTGGATAGGCCGTGTCCGCATGAATATCATTAGTGTTTTATTTTTGGTGAATGGTGTGGTTTTCGTTATAAAGATTTCTCATTAAGGGCAGGGGGAGTCATGAAGCTCAAATTTTCAACCCTCCCAAATTCCACCAATAACATCTCTCCAACTTATTTTACCCTTCCAACCCTCTCAACCAACCCTCCCAACTTAATTCTTAGGCATTTATCACTTTTTCAACCCTCCCAAATTTTTTTCATTTAATTAAATTATTTTATGCTACTATGTATAAAAAAGTTAGCAGCATCATGTCTTTTTCAACTAACCCGTTGAAACCAGCAGCCGGTAGCCTTACCAGTTGAAACCAACCCGTTGGGCAACCCGCTGGGTCGGCGGCGGTGTTCCCCAGCGGGTTCATCCAACCCGTGTGCAGCCCTTCATCCACTCCGTGTGCTCTAAGGATGAAAGCAGCTTTTACAAAAGTAGACATAGAAATGACTAATTATAGGGAAGAAGGCCAACACATGAAATAAGAGTTTAATCAATCCATCAGAAAATGTTTGAAAATAATGGCATCTTTTCCCCCTCTTTTCACTATCAAACTTCCCTTCTTTTTTAGCCTTTTGTTCTTACATGTCTTCTCTCAATCATTTGCTTCTTTTAGTATCACTTTTACTCTGTTATATTTCTTACTTTTCCAAAAAAGACAAATGTCTTTTTGAAATGACAAGACGAACCTGAAACTTATTTATTGGTACCTATTATGTTACCAAAAGACAGTTGATAACTACACTAATATTGTAGTCACCTGAATTTATAGCTATTAGGCATATAAATGAAAAAAGTGTTCATTTCAAGTACTCCGTAAAAGTTAAAGGGACTAGTAGGTTTAATCTTACAATGCACGTATATTATAACATAACTTATAACGTTCATTTAAACATAATAAGAACTTAGTCCAACATGAAATAAAAATGCCATGAGTTATTTATTTTGGATAGTATGACTGAAAGAGCATATACTATTACAAGTAAAGAAGGAGTATGCAAAAGTTTACATCAACTAGTCTGAAAATCTTTTGCACAGAAAGAGCAAGAGCCCTAAATAAGGGTATTTTAGGTGTACAACCACATAGAACCATAAAATTGTTATACTTAGGGTCTGCAAGTTCACTTCGAACAAAAATTTTACAAAAATATATGATTTTATGTTCTGAATATTGTTTAAACCCTAGTCAAGTGAAGAGTGACGTCGATCAAAAAAAAGTGAAGTTTGTCTTATCCAAATTATCTAAGAAATTCGCCGTTCAAAAAAAAAAAAAAAAAAAAAACCCTAGTCAAGTGAAGAGTGACGTCGATCAAATAAAAAGTGAAGTTTGATCATTATACTAATATTTTTCTTATTTTAAATTGTGTGACCATTAGGGGTAGAGCTTCAGATTTTCAGACATAACTATGTTGTAACAACTTGTACTTTATACGTCAGAAACTTGAATTTAGTGGATTGAAAAGCATGTGATTATGTAAATGTATTATATGACTCGTACCTTTCATGCACAGGGAGAAGATGTAGGGGAAAAGGAAGAAACAAAAGAAGATGATGAGGATGAAATGAAAAGATATGGTTGCATGTGCAACCAAAGGAGTGGATGTTTGTCTTTCAAGAACATGCGGTTAAAAAAGAAAAAGATCAAATAAAATAACTTAGCAACAAGCTAGTGTTGAAGAAATAAGAACGTATCGAGAGAAAAAAATGTATGGATCATACTAGCTTTGATCGACAGTATCAGTACATGAATCATGTCGTCATGATTTCTACAGTTTCATGAAAAGTGTGATAATTTTTCGTTTAATTTGTCTACAAGAATGTCATCGTTTTCTTTAGTGTCTCCGAGGACAATTCGTTAACCTGTCATATTACGTTAATTTATTTAACGTGGTTTTACTGCGAAGAAAAATGCAATAATAATTGGGTTTTTTTTATTATTTTATTATTTTTTATTTTTTTCAAAACTAAGAATGGCATGCTTCTGGTCTTCGCAGGCTTCATTCCACAAATTATTTTCCTAGCAACCAGTGACTTAGCCAGGATTTTACTTATCGGTAGGCCGAGATGTATCACAAAACAATAATAAACGTTAATTTGTATCTTTCCGTAGACTTAAAAGCTAAATCTCACTAGTGGTTAACTTTTACATTTAATGGGCAAACTAATATACACTATTGCAATTTTTAATTTTTAAAATTCCAAAACAAGACAAACGTAAATTAAGTTAATTATATATAACTTACATTTATTGGGCTAATTTAGCCCATTTCTTTTACCCACCCGCTCCATACATACCCCGAGTAATAAGTGGGTCATCCGAGCTGTTCATACTCACTCACAACCACCGTTTGTCTTTGAGATCCGAAAGGTCCAACTCCACTATCGAAACACGACGGCCATTCAAGTTCCTCCGATCCGACCATATGGGTTTTTTGCCAGCTACAGTTTCCTGTGAGGGGGTGAACAGGAAAAGCAATAGTGAAAATATTTTTTTAATCCTTTTGTGTTGATTGTTACGCCATATGTTAGGGATACAGTATCCCATTAGTTATAGCCACAACTTTGGATTTAAAGTTACCTGGGTTCGTCATTTTTTGATAAAAAAAGTTGGTACACTGTCAAAGAATACGTTGTAGGTTTCAAATTCTTATTATCTTTTTTCCTGTTTTGTTGTTGTTATTGGTAATGTTCTCATCCCAGATTTGTAGGTTAATGTTATGTTAGTGGAACAACAACTTCTCACAAACATTTGTGGAATTTCCTCATTTTAGATTCGCAATCTGCTCATTGCGTTCTCAATGGGTTTGATGCCAGAACAATGATGGTGATATTCATTACAAGAACGGATGATGAGTCTACGGGGTAAGGGGATTAAAGTTTAGATGGTCCACATCTTGGCGGGTCAGGTGACTAGACTTGCAGCCATGGTGGCCATATCCTCTTTTTTCGATCCTTACCAGAGTTATTTGTTGTAGGTGGCTACCAGTTTTATTCACATTTATTTTGCTCCAAAACACCTTTCGTTGCTTCACGTACGGTAGGGCTATGATGATTAACACCTCTTTTCTGAGACAAATGAAGTGGGTCGAAAAAGATTGGATCCGTAACTTGGAGGGGCAAGGACCGGATGGCATGATTATGCAACCGTGTTTCTTTGCAGCCATGGCGGGGTCTGCATCTTTTTTAACCTATTTGGTTTTAAAATCTGAGCCTAATAACTGCTACCCTATCTCCACCTGGCGCAACCCATGGGTTTGTGAGTGCTTCTGTATTAGGTGCTTATGAATCCTAACTTTTAACTTCTTAGAGATGAGAGTCTTTGGATTTGGTCAATGTTCGTTCTTCGGTTTACTTATGACTGTTGCTTCTACTGTTGTTCTCACCAAAAAAATCCTTTCTTTGGGCGGGTAGCTATGTAATGCATGATGAATATGACAGGCAATGATGAGAGTTGTTACTATTTCCTATTTTGGTAAGTGTAGCTTGCCATAACCCGTGTGTTGGCATAGCGATCACATGGTTGCAGCCAACGCTGGTTTTGGGTACCACTTCCATAATCGCTGGCCTGAGCCTTATTATGTATATTATCATCATGCATTATGGATACTCGCCTTTTGAGAAATAATATATAACTTACATTCAATGGCCTATTTAGCCCGCTTTTTTTTACACCAGGTCCATCGACACCCCGAATAATAACTTGGCTTCGATGATCATATTCATTACAAGAGCCTATGGTCAGTCTACGGGGTAAGGGGATTAAAGTTGACATGCTCCACATGATGCCGGGGCGGGTGACTACACTTGCAGCCATGGTGGGCATATCCTTTTCTTCCAATCGTTACCAGACTTATCTGTTGTAGGTGGTTAACGACTTTGGTTCCTTCACGTACGCTAGGGCTATGATGATTAACACCTATTTTCTGAGACAAATGAAGTGGGACGTCAAAGATTTGATCCGTAACTTGGCGGGGCAAGGACCGTATGGCATGATTATGCAACCATGTTTCTTTGCAGCCATGGCAGGGTCTAGATCTTTTTCACCCTATTTGGTTTAAAAATCTGAGCCTAATAACTACTAACCTATCTCGACCTGGCGCAAGCCATAGGTTTCTGACTACTTCTGGGTTGGGTTCTTATGAATCTGAAGTTTTAAACTCTTAGAGATGAGACCCTTTTGATATGGTGAATGGTCGTTCTTCGATTTAGTTATGACTGTTGCTTCTACTGTTGTTTTCAGCAAAACAATCCTTTTTTTCAGCGGGTATCTATGCAATGCATGATGAATATGACAGGCAATGATGAGAGTTCTTACTATTTCCTATTTGGGTAAGTGTAGGTTGCCATAACCCGTAGCTTGGCATAGCGATCACATGGTTGCAGCCAATGCTGGTTTTGGGTATCACTTCCATAATCGTTGTCCTGAGCCTTATTATCTATATTATCATCATGAATTATCGATAATCGCCTTTTCAGACCTAATATATAACTTACATTCATTGGCCTATTTAGGCCCTTTTTTTTTACACCAGATCCATCGACACTCCGGATAATAGTTTCGTTTTGATTGTGATATTCATTACAAGAAGCTACGATGAGTCTACGGGGTAAGGGGATTAAAGTTGAGATGCTCCACATGTAGCCAGCCAAGGTGGCTAGACTTGCAGCCATGGTGGCCATATCCTCTTTTTTCGATCCTTACCAGACTTATCTGTTGTAGGTGGTTACCAGTTTTATTCACATTTATGTTCCTCCAAAACGCCTTTGGGTGCTTCACGTAGGGTAGGCCTATAATGATTAACACCTATTTTCGGAGACAAATGACGTGGGCCGTCAAACATTAGATCCGTAACTTGGCGGGCCAAACACCGGATGGCATGATTATGCAACCGTGTTTCTTTCCAGCCATGGCGGGCTCTACATCTTTTTGATCCTGTTTGGTTTAAAAATTTGAGCCTAATAACTGCTTGCCTATCTCGACCTGTGTGAATGGTCGTTATTCGGTTTAGTTATGACTGTTGCTTCCGTTGTTTTTCTGAGCAAAAGAATCCATTTTGGGGCCAGGTATCTATGTAATGCATGATGAATATCACAAAAACCGTCTTCAAATATAGGTTTACAACCGGAATCGAGCTCAGGAGATCTCAAACCCGGTTCTAGACCTGTATTTGAAGACGGTTTACATCTGGATATTGATGGGATGGATGTTCATTCGACTTTTGCCAAATCAACTTAGGAATCGGGTCGTACTCCGGAAGATGGTGGCGGCTGGGGATGTTGAGCCGTCTGAACCATAGGGGAAAAAGAATCATGATTCAGCTGCTGCTGGATGGGCCTCAAAGAAATCAGACGACACTTAGTTAGAGGAGTATGTCAAGAGGAAGCTGATAATAAGTGTGTAGGTGGTGATCTCAACTATTATGAACTAGAGGATAACATTATGCTTCAAGTCAGATCGAGGTCGACTGCTGGTCAGTTTTCATATATATACTTTGTATGTCTGCCTTGGGTTTATCAGTTTTATATCATACTTAGGTTCACTCCTACAAAAGGCTCTGATCATCGGTCGCGCGCATTTGACCAAAGATATATGTGAAACTGAAGAGAATGCTGTGACAAGTTATTTGGTGCAATTTACTTTTTCGCACCATCCTCTTTTGTTTCCCATCTATCTTTGAAAATTGCACCCTATTATTGATCAGGGGCTTTTGTTGAGCTGGAACTGGAAATATGCAAGAACAAATTTACTATCATAGACATGGAACATCAACTGTTAATATTGGCAGATAAAGAATACCATGTGCTCTTCATTTACTAATATTGACACACAATGTACAACATAGCTGCTTCTTCTTATCTTCCCCTCAAATTCCTTTTGGTATTTCAACGGGCTAACAATACGTCTGCTGCAGACCATTGTTTAAAGACCGTTTAAATAGCAAAAGGGATTTGAGGGGGAGGTCAGACTTTCCAGGTATGTTGACATTTGTGTGTTAGATCCAAAGTTGTGGCTATAACTAATGGAGATACTGTATCCCTAACATATGGCATGACAACAATCACAGAAACATTAAAAAGATAGTCACTATTGCTTTTACTGTTCTCCCCCCACAGAGGCAACTGCAGTTGCCATAAAACCCATATGTTCGGATCGGAAAAACTTGAATGGCCGGCGGGTTCTGGTGCGGGACTTGCACCGTTTGGATCTGAAAGCAAAAGGATGGTTGTGAGTGAGGATGAACAGGTCAGGTCAGGCAGTTATTAATCGGCCTGTCGATGGACCGGGTTGAAAAAAAAGGGGCTAAATTAGACAATGAATGTAATTTATATATAATGTTATGTTACTGGAACAAAATCTTTTCACAAATATTTGTGGAATGTTATCATTTTCGCTTTGCAATCTGCTTATTGCGTTCTCAATCGGTTTAATGACATAAGAATGATGTTGATATTCATTACAAGTGCCTATGATGAGTCTACGGGGTAAGCGAATTAAGTTGATATGGTCCACATCTTGGCAGGGCGAGTAACTACACCTACAGCCATGGTGGGCATATCCTCTTTTTTCGATCCTTACCAGACTTATTTGTTGTAGGTGGTTATCAGTTTTATTCACATTTATTTTCCTACAAAACGCCTTTGGTTGCTTCACGTACGGTAAGGCTATGATGATTAATACCTATTTTCTGAGACAAATGAAGTGGGTCGTCAAAGATTGGATCCGTAACTTGGCGGGGCAAGGACCGGATGGCATCATTATGCAAACGTGTTTCTTTGCAGCCATGGCGGGGTCTAGATATTTTTCACCCTATTTGGTTTAAAAAGCTGAGCCTAATAACTGCTACCCTATCTCCACCTGCCGCAACCCTTGAGTTTCTGACTGCTTCTGTGTTGGGTTCTTATGAATCTGAACTTTTAAACTCTTTGAGATGAAACTCTTTTGATTTGATGAATGGTCGTTCTTCGATTTAGTTATGATTGTTGCTTCTGCTGTTGTTCTCAGCAAAACAATCCTTTTTTTGGCCAGGTATCTATGTAATGCATGATGAATATTACAGGCAGTGATGAAAGTTGTTACTATTTCCTATTTTGGTAAGTGTAGCTTCCATAACCCGTATCTTGGCATAGCGATCAGATGGTTGCAGCCAAGGCCGGTTTTGGGTACCACTTCTATAATCGCTGACCTGAGCCTTATTATGTATTTTATCATCATGTATTATCTATACTCGGCTTTTGAGACATAACAAGTAATGGTGGCTGCGATATTAGTTGCACGGCCTTTAATAGTGTATCAGTTTAGATTTTTTAATTGGATGTCAAATTGATAAGAATTGAAGATTTATGGTTCGAAAATGGTGGTTTTAGCTGGCAGAAACGGTTGGGAAGTTACACGTTAGACAAAAGAACGGGTTTTACCCAAGATTCCAAAAGCTGATTTTCAAGTAGGTGATTATTTCAATTGGGTGTTCTTTATTATTTTATAAAGTTTATTTATCGGCTAAAAAAACTGCAAATTTGTGATAAGAAGATGCATTAGCAAATTTCTTAAGGTTTTAGGGGCTGTTTCGATTGGTTTTTTTTTTTTTGCCTATGGGCTAATTCAATTGGGTTTCTTTATTTTGTCATAAACTTTATTCGTTGGTTTAAAAAACTGCAAATTATGAGTTAGTTTCTTAAGGTTTTTGGGGGTGTTTGGTTTACCTTATTTTTCAGAGTTGTGTATTTAATTAAATTTAAAAAAAAATGAAGGATATTGATGAAGATCTACATATCAGGCAACTTCCGGTGTTGATTCCGAAATTGCAGGGAGGCCGTGTGAAGATAGGTATAAATTTTTCTAATTTTATGTTCTTTTTTCCATATCTCTATAAGCACTTGATTACCACGTTCTGCCATAACCTAAAACCAATGTTTCTAACGGTACCTAATTAACACGATTTCGCATAATTATTCACATTAATCAGTTAGTACTAGCATTATCTCTGTAATCTGTATCAGTGTATGAATCCATTAGCATAGTGCAACCCACATGTTACCCTAAACTAAAACCTAACAACAACTAATCATCAACAAATCCAAGACCACAACTAACTCCTTAACATATATAAATTCAGGATTTCAATTTGTGTATACTATGTTTTTTCAGTTTGTATACAGTTTCTAATATGCCAATGATGCTTATGTTCTCACCCCCAAATACCTAATTTGCAGCGGAATGGAATACCTGGGGCGCGACTGCCATAGAATCACAGTTACAGTTATATTGAACGACCTAAAGTGTCATTTTAAAAGTACATCGTTTGATTTCATAAAACATTCAGAGTTTACAAAGATAGGTCCCAAAAGATGATTCAAGTTTGCGGAAATAAGTTTGTTACAAACCAAACGATAATTTGTGTATACTATGTTTTTTCAGTTTGTATACAGTTTCTAATATGCCAATGATGCTTATGTTCTTACCCCCAAATACCTAATTTGCAGCGGAATGGAATACCTGGGGCGCGACTGCCATAGAATCACAGTTACAGTTATATTGAACGACCTAAAGTGTCGTTTTAAAAGTACATCGTTTGATTTCATAAAACATTCAGAGTTTACAAAGATAGGTCCCAAAAGATGATTCAAGTTTGCGGAAATAAGTTTGTTACAAACCAAACGATAGTTTAAAGTGCATATAAATACAAGGGAGACGCGTCGTCATCGCGACTCTATGATAGGTCCTCATGTATGCCATAATGCGAATGCCTTAATTACCTGAAAATACATTGCTAAAACGGTCAACAATAATGTTGGTGAGAATCATAGGTTTATGTAAATATTTTGTACGATATCCACAAGTATAAAGTTAAGTTTGACAATGTCGCCATATAAAGTTAAGTGTGACAATGTCGCCATATAATTAAAATAATACAATTGCTATAAGCTCATGACCCCGAAACTAGACTAATAATGTATGCCCCAACTGAGTGTTTTGCCAGACACTCTATTATGATTCAAATGAAATGCGTTCGTAGACTTAGTTGGAGCTACCAACCCGAACGGAGGAGTCACCCTCAATAGATCTATTCACTCACCCTAGCTTAATGTCAATTAACGGTTCATGATAAAATAAAAGGGGACTTTAACATGGCAATGAGCTAACTTAAGCAATGTAAATGAATTTAATGTACTTGGACTCGCAATAAAATAATGTGCAATGTATTCTCCCCCGTAGGTTTGAAATGAAATATTAACTTGAAAGACGGGGCTATGAAAACTCACCTGGTGCAATGATTATGATGACAAAAGTGGATACACTGAAATGAGGTGTGATCTCTAACTGCAACCTAATATGAATGATATGATCTAATGTAAGTCATGAATTGATGCTACACATGCAAATACGTATGTTATCGATACCACTTGTGAAATTTGGAAATAACTTTTATCGTCGAAAAATATATTTTTGACGTCTTGTTAAGTCATAAAACATTTTACGTGTATATATGTTGTAACGGCCTCCTACGATAGTCATTTGGCGATTTATAGAAAAATAATAGAGTTTTCCGTCGTAATTTAATATTTTTCAACAACTATTAGAAAATGACTAAGTAGCCTCGCAAAGCTAGTCGTAAGTTGGTGAATTTTGAGTGTTAGGAAACGATCTCCGTGGTTTTAGAAAGCTTGTAACAACATCTTAAATTCGTGTCATCAAAATTTGGTCCATACGAGTCTTGATCACAAAGAAAAATAATGGTTAAGTTAGGTAGTCGGGCTAAATTCGCTGTTTTTGTGTAGTTTTCGGGTATAATTGAAAGGTCGTATTTTACTCGTTACAAGTCCGGTAGACGAACGGCTGGTCAATTTGGAAAATAGGACGGGAGTACTTGATTTTACTTCAAAGGGTTAAGGTCTCAAACTGATTCGATCAATGAGAAAAACGGCTCTCAACATGGTTACATGCAAAAACAGTTTTACACTTAGAAACATTTTTAATAAAAGCTGATAAAAATGTGTTGTGAACGTCGGGTTTCAAATGCTTGTATCTCGGTCGTTATAAGCTCGTTTTCTACGTTCTTTATGTCCTCGGATTCGTCTTATAGCAAACTAATATATTTTTGATATGTCGGCTTGTCTAGTTCGCGTTCAATGCCTCGTTTTACCCATTAAAAATCGTGTAACAGCACACTATTTTTCAGAAAATAGTTTTTAGTCGTCAAACATAGAATTAACGTATCTTTTTCGTCGTAAGCTCGTTTTTACTCATTCCAGCGGCCATGGCTTCGTTTTTTAGTGTATTTTCTAAATATGTAAACCAAAATAACTCATGGTCCACTGAAAGTTCCAGATTTTGAAAAAACGGACAGAACCTCAACTATATTTTGTTAAAACCATTTTTATTAGTTCAATACTTGTACATATCACTTTCAATCAATACCAAAGCTATTCTAAGCCTACCATACACCTTCTTAGGGTGTCATGGGTTCCTAATCTTCACCAAAAATGATGGGTTCATAAGATTACACATAAAATTCTTTAAATTCATTTTAGTGACAAAAATAAGTGTTAAGTGGTATATAACATAACTATATTTGTATGCCTTGCTACTAGCTCATAAAAATAAATGGAGTAGAAGTATAAATGAGTAGGAAAAATACTTAGAACACTTACTTGAGGTGGATGAAATTTTGAGGTTAATGACTTAGTTATTCCTAGGTTTTTATTTCAAAAACCAAACAAGAAACACTAATAGATCTTTGTAAAATACTTGAACTTGGTTTAGCTATGGTTTCTTCTTCCTCTTGTTCTTGGCCGAACCACAAGAGAGTGGGAGAGATGAGAGGATTTTGCTAGTTTAATTTTGTTACTTGTATGTATTAATGAAAAGATATGGAGGTGTGTAATGATATATAGTTAGACAACTAGCTTAGGTCTAAATTGTAGTCAAAGTAAAAGATTAATGATGGCTAGGGGGGGTGGGCATATAGGCGGCAAAAGGGGGAAAGGGATGAGGTTTGTGTGCTATTAAATGTTCTTGTCTCTTGATGTAAGATTTAGCTAGATTTTGATGTGTATTATGTGTTATCGGGTATTGAGTTAGCTAGAAATAAATTTTGACGGAACAAAATAAAGTATGAAGAAGTTGTAAAAATTATAAAATCACATTTCTTGCAAGTATCGGGTGTCCAATTAGTTATCGTGTGGAAATTTCGTAAACCGTCGTAGTTTTAAGCTTTTAACGGTATATATAGTAAATAATTTCAAAACACCAGGTAAACTAATAATATAACTTTTATATCATTATAATGAGTGTGAAAATATATTAGGATCATAGTCGGGAGTGTCGGGTATATTGTTCGTAGTAAATGATTGAGTGATAGCGTTTATTTAATAAATAAATATACGTGAATAGAAATTATACAAACCCGTGAATGACCTAACATGAAGATGATGTTACTGATAATATGTAGACTACTATAGTCTATATGATGTGTCCTTAGCGATGCTCCATGAATACGCAGCTAAACCCTAAAGGTTACGCGAATTTGGTACCCGTAAACCTAGTTTACGAAATGATGAATGATAATCATGAATAGTGATTTTTCTCCAGGAATGAATAGTGTTTCGTAAATAGTAAATTTTTTTATAACGTCTCAAAGTCGCAAACTGAATTCAAAAATGATGAATAATGAAATGATGAATAGTAATCTGTGAATAGTAAATTTTGAAGTTTGGAAAATGACATGGAATTACGATTTGTCACAGTCTTCCACCCTAAAAGGAATTCGACTCTGCTTCAACTGATTGACCTCACGGTCCATGATTTCTGTTGGTTCCTCCCCGAAATTGAGCTTATCGTCACGATGAATTTCTTCTAATGGAATTACGAGTGATTAATCTGAAAGACACTTCTTGAGATTTGAAACGTGAAATGTGTTATGTGTCACACCCCCAAAATCGGGTCCAGCGGAAGCATACATGCCACTGGGGTGCAACTCAATTGGTATCACAACACAAGTGCAAAGAACGGTTTTCACCTCAATCATTTAGAATCAAATTGTTTAACCAAAAGTGTTAAATTTACATTGTTAAAAGTAGTGCGGAAATAGGCCCTTTAAACAGTTAAAACGGTCCCCAAATGTTTATCAGAGTCTTCTATGACCATGCCATGCCCTGCCAAAAGCCTCCAGTAGCGTGCAATTGCTTATACCTGAAAATACATGCTAAAAGTGTCAACACGAGGTTGGTGAGTTCATAGTGTTTAGTGAAAATGAAATGCGTTTGAATGAAGATTTCCCAGCAAGGGCATTGTAAATCCACCCAGTTCCAAGTCCCGCCCATACAAGACTTGCAACCTGTGTGTTTACAACCCACTGCCAAATATGATCAGGTTTATGTGAACGTCAATTGATTTATGGACCACATATGTTAAATGAACAATATATTCCCAATATATATATATGGAGTTATTGACAACTAAATTTCATGACACCGAAGCCTTAAGATTCTAGTTTGGGCATACCTTGACCTAACAGTCAAGTGGTGAAACTATGATCCGTATGAAATATCAGTCAAGTGGGGAAACCACAATACATTTGACATCACAGTCAAGTGGGGAAACCACAATACGTTTGACATGCCATTCAAGTGGGGAAACCACAATACGTTTGACATACAGTCAAGTGGGGAAACCACAATACGTTTGACATTCAGTCAAGTGGGGAAACCACAATACGTTTGACATCACAGTCAAGTGGGGAAACCACAATACGTTTGACATACAGCCAAGTGGGGAAACCACTCGGATGGGGAGATCAATCCTAATAGATCTATCCACAACAATCGCGCTTAATGGGTCATAATATAGGCAAAATGAAATAGCTTAATGTACTGGTGTCCATAAGAAAATAATCACGGATGAAAAATGTAAACACAAATACTTTCGAGTAACAAACCAAGTATTTTAGCCAATCAATAATATTTGAAAGACAAATTACGTGTCACATAAAATAAGCATGAGTTTAATTAAAAACAAGCATGTATTCTCCCCCAAAATAGTTACAAAACAAGTAAAAGGAGGGGCTATGAAACTCACCTGATGCAATAGCTACGATGACAAAAGTGGATACACTGAAATGAGGCACGATCTCTAACCGCAACCTAATATGAATGATAGGATCTAATGTAAGCAATGAAATGATGCTACACATGCAAATACGTATTGTTAGGAAATTAAGCTTAAGCAGTTAAGACTATTGGAGGTAACAGTTAGGACTGTTGAAGATGGAAGTTAAGACTGCTGAAGAGTTTTGAAGACATGAGTAGTTAAGACTGCTGAGTGAAGAAGTTAGTACGGTTTATGATTTATGTAATAGATAAATATGGAAAAGATATTGTGTATATCGTATAAGATTAGAATGATAGTTATCTTGTAAAGGAATCCTTAGTCTATAAAAGGATTGCCTAGGTTAAGGTTTAGATACACAACATAATACGATACAATACATAGAAGTACGAATTAGATTAAAGAGATTCAAGGTTGTAAACCCTAGTGATAGGAGATCACTCGTATTATTATTCTAATAATATTGAATCGTTGAAGGTTATTATTCTGTGTTCTTTGTTTTATTCAAATCATACAAAACACATAAAGTCTTCTAAGTGCTAGCTAGTAAATTCCGCGTGCTAGACTACGTATAATTCTTAGTATCACATCTAACACAAGGAATGTGTGTAGATCCGGTCAAGTGGTATCAGAGACAGGTTTGCTGATACATAGATTTAGAAGATCTAAGAAGAACAAAGATGGACATGGAAACAACACCATCCACAACCAACATTGCTGCTAAGCTTCCTATGCTTAAACCTAATGAGTTCGACATGTGGAGACTTCGTATTGAGCAGTTTTTCCAGGTGCAAGACTATGCACTGTAGGAGATCATTGAAGATGGAAACTCTTTTACACCTGTCACAACAACAACTGTTGTTGATGGTAAATCTGAGAGTACAGTGCAGACAAAGCCAACCACTAATGAAGAGAAGGAAAGGTACAAGAATGATGTTAAGGCTAGAAGTTTGCTTCTGATGACTATTCCCAATGATCAGTTGCTGAATTTTAGTAAGTTCAAGTGTGCTAAATCTCTTTTCGAAGCTATTGTTGCAAGATATGGTGGGAATGAAGCCACCAAGAAAACCCAGAAGACCCTTCTCAAGCATCAGTTTGAGAACTTTACAGCAACAAACAATGAGTCGTTGGATCATATGTTCAATAGGCTTCAAAAACTGGTGAGTCAATTGGCTATTTTAGGAATTGAGATGCCTCAGGAAGATCTCAACTCTAAGTTTCTGAGGAGTCTACCAGCTGAATGGGCTATGCATGTGGTAGTATGGAAAAACAAGCCTGATATAGATTCCATGAGCTTAATGGATCTCTATAGCAACTTCAAAATTGTTGAACATGAGATTAAGAAGTCTGCTGGATCAAGTTCAAGCTCAAGCTCAGGGAATTTGGCCTTTGTATCAACTCCCAGTTCCTCAAGTCCAGATGAAGAAGTGCAAGTTGGTGGAGCAGTTGGTACTGCTAGTGCAAACCTTGGTACTGCTAGCACCTCAAGCAGTACTAATGGACTTTTGAATGATGATACTTATTGTGCTTTCTTGACTACTCAGCACAATGGAAGTATGTTGACTCATTCAGATCTTCAAGAGATTGATGAAGATGATATTGAAGAGATGGATATTAAGTGGCAGCTCTCTCTTCTCAGTTTGAGAGCTAGGAGATTCTTGAAGAAGACTGGCAAGAAGATTGGCATAAACAGTAATGATGTTGCAGGGTATGACAAGTCCAAGATTGAGTGCTTCAACTGCCACAAGAAAGGTCATTACTCAAGGGAGTGCAGATTGCCAAGTCAACAAGATGGAAAGAGTAGAGCATATGGAAACAAGTCAAGAGTTGTGGAGTTTACTGATTCAAGCTCGAAAGCCATGGTTGCCATTGATGGCTTAGGATTTGACTGGAGCTATATTGCAGAGGAGGAAGCTGAAGCATCTACAGAGGTTGCTCTCATGGCATTCTCAGATTCTGAGGTACAAGTTTCAAAATGTTCTAAATCTTGTGAAGCTTTAAAAGATCTAGAAACACTTAAAACAAGATATGAGAATCAGAGAAAAGAATTAGTTGAAACTGCTTTTAGCTTAGCAAATCATAAGAGAGCTTTAGCTGTGTTAGAAGAAAAGATTGTTCATTATCAAAACAATGAGTCTATGTTTTCTGATGATATGATTATTGTTAAGAGAGACTTAATGTTTAGAGAGAATGAGATCACTGTGTTATAACATGAGTTAGAACAGGTTAAGAAAGCTAAGGAGAACATTCAGATGAGTGTAGACACACTTGAATACACATCAAAAGGTGTTCAAAAGATAATTGAGAGTCAGATCCAAAATAAAGCTAAGTCAGGCCTAGGATATAAGTCAGTTCCACCTCCCTATAGAGGAATTCCATCACCCAAAGGTGTAGACTTAGAATACACAGGACTCTCTGAATTTCAATTACTTGTGCTTAATTATGGTCCTCAACCCAAGAAAGATGTAGTTGATAAACCTGTGTTTGAAAGTGCAAGTGAAAAATCACTATCTGAGGACAAGGTGTCTTCTGATAGGTCCTCACCTAAGGAATCAGATGCTCCAACCATTGAGGAATGGACTTCTGATGATGAGGATGATCAGGATGTGGTTAAGTCTGTTAGTGCTAAAGTGGAGGAACCAAAAGTTCCAAAGATGGTTAAACCTGAGACTGTTAGGCCTAGATCAAATGCCAAACCTTTTAGACCAACAGTTAGGTATGCAGAGATGTATAGAACTAAAAACAAGCCAAGAGGTAACATGAGGAATTGGAATGACCTTAAATCTCACCAATTAGGAAAGGATTTTGTTTGCTATAGGAAAGCTAGTTACTCTTGTGGTAGCTTTGATCATCTTGCAGCTTTTTGTGATAAGTATGTTAGAGGGTATTCAAACAAAAGCATGTGTCTAGAAAGACCTAAAACTCTTCCTAGGAATGACAAGATGATACCCAGATCAGTTCTTTTGAGGTCTGGACCTAAAGCAGTTCAAACTGCTAGACCAACAGTTCAGACTGTCAGACCTATGAGACCAATTCACCCAAGGCCAACCGTTCAAGGTGCAAAAATGTTTTCCAAATCAGCACCAAAAACTGTCAATAGACCCTTTCATCACAAAGTAGTTATAAAAAATCAAGTTTGGAAACCTAAGGTAACAACTACCAAGCCAGCAGTTCCAACTGCTAGCAGGGTAATTGGTACTGGTGTGAATCAAAACACTGCTAAGGGAAACATGGGTAATGGAGTGAATGCTTCAGCATGTTGGGTATGGAGACCAATTAAACCCAATGGTGCTAAGACTGTTTTGAAAAGAATCAATTATGTTGATGCTAGAGGAAAGCCTAAGTCTGTTTTGGTTTGGGTTCCACAAGGAAATTAATTTTTCTTGTTATATGCATTGTTAGTCATATGCTTGTATCTTGTTTCTTTTTTTTTGGACTAACAATTGCAGGATTGGAGAGAAAACACCAAGGGATTAAGAATGCTTGATGTTTTGGACTAAATGGTGTTCTGGAGATTAGTATGTGATTTTTGCATACAACAAATGGTAATTGGTTCACCATGTCTTATCCACATAAGAACCAACTAGTCCAGAGCAAACGGTTTCTGGTAAAGACTAATCAAATCCGTTGATGGTTGACAATTTACCAAAAATTGTATGGTTATCAGCTCACCATATCTAAATGTGAAGAGTTGACTAGTCCAAAGCAAACGGCTATTGGTAAAGACATATCAAATCCGTTGATAGCTGATAGTTTGCTAAAAACTATGTTTGAGCCATGGTATTTTAAAATTTTATTTCAAAAAATTCGTACGGCTCAACAAAATTTTTGCAACAGCTGGTACGATTAGTACAAAGTTGGGACGGCTCAACTAGCCGTTGTAAAAATCTGTCAGTAATTAATTTTCTAGCCGTTGGGGTAAAACCGTTATTCTCAAGATACTTATAGGGATTTTTATATACGATAATTATCTTTTTACTATAAATTCATTTATTCTCTTTCTAAAAGATAATTTATCTCATACCCAAAATTCGCAAAACTCGAAACAGTACCAATAAACCCCAAGCGACTGCATAATCTTTAATTCCAAATTACCAGATCATTGTATTGCTAAAATCTTTCATTTTTCATTATTAAGAATGGATGATTTGAAATTTGTTAAGCGTCACAACCAGGTTGCGTTTTTAGAGAAAACAGAGCAAGGAGATGGGCCGAAGTTTTATGAGATTGTGGATTTTCTCAATCACTCTCACATAAGGTATGCTCTAACTGTTTCTCATACTCTTTATGTTTCGCACATCACACAGTTCTGGCAGAATTCATCTGTCTTGACAAGTGATGACGGAGACTTAGAAATTCATACTGAAGTAGATGGCATTAAATTTGTTGTTACCGAGTCTATACTTAGGAGACATCTTAAATTAAATGACTCAGATGGTATCCACACTATGCTAAATACTGAAATTTGGGAAGAACTTACAAAAATGGGGTATAATACATCTGAGCATAAATTGACTTTTCAAAAAGGATGTTTTTCACCTCAATGGAGATTTTTGATACATACTCTTCTCTGTTGTTTAAGTCCTAAAAAGACTGCTTGGGAGCAGTTCAGTAGCAATATTGTTATTGCTCTCATTTGCTTGTCTACAAACAGAGTTTTTAACTTTTCAAAATATATTTTTGAGGGTATGGCATCAAATGTTGAAAGTAAAACAAAGTTTTTAATGTATCCCAGGTTTGTTCAAACAATTTTAAATAAAAAGACATACCTGCTTACAAAACCAACTAAAACTTTTGCTACGCCTAGTCTACAATCAAAGGTTTTTCAAAATATAGCTATGGCTAGTAAACTTTTTGAAGGGGAACCAGTTCCATTGTTTCCTCAAATGCTTCAAACTGAGTTGGGTGAAGGTTCAGCAGTTCCAACTGATCCCCATAACACATCCACTCAAGAATTTGAAATAACCTAACAACCACCCATCACTTATAGGAGAAGGTCTAAACCTACTCTAACTAGGGTTGTAACTAGATCCTTTCCCAAAGATTCACCTCTCCTAGCAGGTAATACAGCTAGAAGTGATGAGGGTAGTTCTTCACAAACTGAATTGACGGCTTTATGTACCAAGTTAGTAGCCAAGGTTGACACTTTGGAGAAGGAGCTAAAGAAAACCAAGGAGGAATTCAAAGCTCACAAGGAGAGTTTTGCCAAAGTCTATACCAAGTTAACAAAAAGGGTGAAGCAGCTTGAAGAACAGTTGAAGAAGAAAAGGGCAAGAGTGATATTGGATGATGATTCTGATGATGATGATTCAGATGGTTCAGACGGGGATGATGAAAATTCTTCCAAACAGGGGAGGAAATTTAGTAAAGATAAGGATAGATCAACATCTCAGGGGAGGTATGAAGAAGGTTCTGAACAAGATGAAGGTTTTGATATTGGTTCAGGTTCTGGTTATGTTCAAGAAGAAACTGCTGAGACACATCAAGCAGTTCCAAATGAAGAAGCAGTTCAAACTGCTGAAACAGAGCAAGAAACAGTTCAAACTGCTGAGACAGAACAACAAGCAGTTCCAACTGTTGAAACTTCTGCTGAACAAGTTTATGAAAGGAGAAGAGCAGATAAAGGGAAGAAGCCTATGACATCTGAAGAAGTGGCTGCTGCTCAAGAACTTGAAAGGCTTAAAAGGTTGAAACCAAAAACTCAAGAACAGATAGATCATAGTGCAGAAGTTGCAAGGCAATTGGTAGAAGAAGATTTGGCTGGTGAAGAAGCTAAACTAGCTCAGATTGCTCATGATGAAGAATTTGCAAGGAAAATGGCTGCTGATGATATAAGAAATATAGCTAAATTCATGGAAAGAAAAAGATCAAATGAAGTAAATCAAGAAGAGTTTAATGAACAGTTACAATATTTTCTGGATTCTGATGTGATTGTAAGAGCACAAGCTTCAATGGTTCTTAAAGATAAAGAGTTGAATGAAGAAGAAAAGACAGAGGAGCTTAAAGAATTCATACTCAAGAAGAATGGAGTTGCAACGTGGGAAGATCTGATTCATAGAATAAGAGAAAGACAGAAGTCAGGGTACAAGACAAAGTTGCCAACAAAGAAGGAACTTGTTGAGTCTATGAAGCATTATTTGAAGAACTCAGCAAATTACTCAATGAATAATTTCAAGGGAAAGTCTTATGCTATAATTGAAAAAGAATTCTATGAAACTTATGCTATTTTGAATTCTCCAAGATGAAGTTTCAAAACAGGTAAGAAGAGGGAAGCAGAAACTATGGAATCAGAAGTTGCTAAGAAACAAAAGTCTGATGAAGAAGGGTTAACTAATGAGAAGATCAGAAATGAAGGGATGGAAGATTATCAGACTTGGAGATATTTCTGAAAGATATAAGTTGTTTGAAGATTTACTCAAAGGCTTTGACAGAGAAGATCTAAATCAACTTTGGAGCTTAGTGAAAGAGAAATTCAGAGATATTGATCCTGTTGAAGATAAAGATAAAGAACTATGGGTTCAATTGAAGAGAATTTATGAACCAGATGGTGGAGAGTCGATATGGAGATTTCAAGCACAAGTCAAGGACATCACTTGGAAGTTATTTGGAATGTGTGGAGTACACAGAGTGTCTACCAAGGATGGAATAGAGATCTATATGCTGGTTGAAAAAAATTATCCACTCAGACCAGGTGTTTTGACAATGATGGCATGTGTTAGACTGGAAGCTAATGAAGAGTCTGAGATGGCTGATATGCTAGTGACAAAGATATTCAACCTTGCACAAGAAGTGAAAGCTAGATCTAAGAGATTTGCTTGATAGGTGTTTGAAAGAATTTTCAGCATTAAGAAGAAGAAGCTTAATTTGAAGAAACTTAGTGATTTGGATAGAAATCATAAGTTTAGGGGAGGATTGTTAGGAAATTAAGCATAAGCAGTTAAGACTGTTGGAGGTAACAGTTAGGACTGTTGAAGATGGAAGTTAAGACTGCTGAAGAGTTTTGAAGACATGAGTAGTTAAGACTGCTGAGTGAAGAAGTTAGTACGGTTTATGATTTATGTAATAGATAAATATGGAAAAGATATTGTGTATATCGTATAAGATTAGAATGATAGTTATCTTGTAAAGGAATCCTTAGTCTATAAAAGGATTGCCTAGGTTAAGGTTTAGATACACAACATAATACGATACAATACATAGAAGTACGAATTAGATTAAAGAGATTCAAGGTTGTAAACCCTAGTGATAGGAGATCACTCGTATTATTATTCTAATAATATTGAATCGTTGAAGGTTATTATTCTGTGTTCTTTGTTTTATTCAAATCATACAAAACACATAAAGTCTTCTAAGTGCTAGCTAGTAAATTCCGCGTGCTAGACTACGTATAATTCTTAGTATCACATCTAACACAAGGAGTGTGTGTAGATCCGGTCACGTATGTTAACGATACCACTCGTTAGTTTTGAAAATAACGTTTATCGTCGAAAAATACATTTTTGACGTCTCGTTAAGTTATAAACTACTTTTCGTGTAAACATGTTGATACGGTACTCCACGATCCTCGTTTGGTGTTATATCGGCAAATATAATATTTTCGTCGCAAAATATCACTTTTCATAACTTGTGAAAACATGCCCAAATGGCCTCGCAAAAACTAGTCACGAAATGTTGTACGTTATGTGTTAGAAAATAAGCTTGGCGTTTTTAGAAACCTTATAACTTTATTTTGAATTCATATGTTTGACATTTTGATCAAACGCGTCACGATCAATGGGAAAATCGGCTATCAATATAGTGCCTTGTAAAAACAATTTCTATACTTAGAATTATTTTCATATAGTGGCTGTCAAAATAGTTTGTGAATTGCCGGGCTTTAAACGTGCATATCTCGGTCGTTATAAGCTCGTTTGCTACGTTCTTTATATCCACGGATTCGTATAAACATGAACTAACATAATCTCAGTAGCTCGGCTCCTCTAGATCACGTCTAATGCCTTGTTTGGTCCTTTGAAATTCGGCAAACAGCAAGCTTATTTTCAGAAAATTAGTTTTCGTCGTCTAACTTGTAAAAATCATATCTCCTTCGTTATAAGTCGGTTTTTAGTCATTCTTGCGGCCACGGTTTCGTTTTTGAAAGAAATTTCTAAATATGAAGGCCAAAATGTCTCAATGTTTACTGATTTTTCCAGTTTTCACGTTTTTGGACAGTAGCTTATATATACTTGTTAAAACTCATTTTCTTGGTTCTAAACTTGATCATACCACTTCAAATCAACTCCACAAGTTCGCAAATCCTACCATACACCTTCTTAGGGTGTCATGGGGTCCTAAACATCACCAACAATGGTGGGTTTCATGAGGATGTTAATAAAATGATAGATCTAGTGTTTATAGTGAAAATAGATATCAAGTGGTATATATATCATATGTTCTTGCATGATTAACAACTAATACTTGAAAATACATCACAAAATAGATCAAATGAAAGGATGAGATGTTGAAAAATCATATGAAACACTTACTTGATGATTTGATGATTTTTGGAAGTAAATGAGTATGTATTCTTGGGATTTTTTATTTCAAAATCCTAACTAGAACTACAAATGGGACATGATTAATATTTGATCTTGAAAAGAATGATGGATCTTGCTTTTTTCTTGATGATGGCCGAACCACCCTAAGGAGATGATGAGAGAAAAATTATTTTTGCTAGTTACTTGATATGGAAAATGGAATGAATAAAATAGGAAGTAATAATATTATAAGTAACTAGTTATTAATGGTAGTCAAAATGTTCAAGTGCTTAGGGACTTAGGGGGGGGGGGGGGGCATCACATGGAAGAAAAGAAGAAATGTTAGCCAATTAATGATCTTGTCCCCCTCAAATAAGCATGTGTAGTTGTTTTGTGTATACATTAGGCGTTATCGTGTACCGAGTTAATTAAAAATAAACCGTGATGAGACAAAATAAAATATCATGAAGTTGTAGAAATTGTAAAATCATATTCCTTGCATGAATCGGGTGTTAGAATGATTATCAGATTGAAATTTCGTAAACCGACGGAGTTATAAGCGTCAAACGAAAAATATAGCAATTGGTTTAAAAACACCGGGTAAAGTAATAATTTAATCTCTATATCATTAAAATTAGTTTGAAAATGTATTAGGATCATAGTCGTGAGTATTGGGTATAATGTTAGTAGTAATGACTGACTGGTAACGTTAATTAAACAATTAAGCATACGTTAATGAAAATCACACAAACCCGTGCATGAACTGATATGATAATGATGTTACTGATGATATGCAGACTACTCTAGTCTATATGAAGTGTCTTTACTGATGATGCATGAATACGCTGCTAAACCTAACTGGTTACGCGCATTTGAATACCCGTAAATCTAGTTTACGTATTGATGAATGATGCCCATAAATAGTGATTTTTCTCCGGGGATGAATAGTGTTTCATGAATAGTAAAATTTTTGACGGCTTCTGATGCGTGGTTTTGCGACCTTACAACAGGTTTTACCTCTCGAGGGATCTCAAGAGGCTTACAACCCCACCAGGCAGTGTACCTGACCGATGTAGTATGGTGTAGTGGTAAGTACGGGGGATTGATCGTTCTCCACAGGGAATAGTGTCGTTAGGATTGAAAAACTACTCTAATAGGTCTAAGGGTGAGGGAAGATTCTTTTTGTATTTTTATATTTTTTATGAAAGCAAGTAAAATCTCGGGTTTGAAGGAGTGGGCGGAATTAGTTGCTAGTCAACTAACCCAAATTACTACGAATGCAAATAAAATAAAATAACTGAAAATGAAAAGGTTGTGAAACTTATGTGGAGAGAAATGTGTTTACTTAGATTTCCTTACTCCCTAACTATCTTTTACCGGTTGATTAATGTGTATTAATTGCGTGGATGACGGGTGTATTCCTTAATACCAATCGTGGGGTGGCGTACGTACTTCCCCAACTCTACAAGCTCCTACTTCACTCCTATGTCGAGCCGGCTAAGAAGCTCCTAACATGGGATCACTAGAATTCGCTCATGCATTAAATACAACCATAAAAACCTAGTACGCATTGGTTCATGTTTCTTAAGATGTTCAAGCAAATTACCGAATAGGAAGTTAGCCAGTTTTCTTAAGCCTAACATCGATAAACAATCATCCAATACAATTAATAACACACTAATAACTAATAATCAATAGTTAGGTTTCATTAGATCTAAGCAAACACAAGATAAATCTAGCCTAGCATGTTAATTAAAAGACAAGAACAAGATATAATCAAACAACACATAGACATATTGATTGATTAAATGATAACTTATCTTCAATTAAACATGGGAGATCCAAGGGTATGAAAACCCTTAAAAATGGCAGAAATTCGTCTTAGGGTTTCTCCTCACAAAGTTGCACACTAATGACAAAAAATTGCAAAACTATATATAGAGTTTAAGGTCTGACGGCGTCACGTTATGGATCTTGACGCCGTCACCTCGCCGTGTCTAGGGTTTCCGGATGGCCTTCTTGACGCCGTCCCTCTTTAGTGCTCCAAAATCCTCCCTGGCTTATCAAGGCTTGACGCCGTCAGAAATGGGCTTGACGCCGTCCCTCTTTAACTTAAACCGTGATGGCCTTGATCACCTTAAAGGGTGACGCCGTCAGAAATCCAATGTAAAATTCTCTGGCTTATCATGTGTATTTTTCATGTCCACCTCTTTTGCCAAGCCATGACGCCGTCAAGAGCAATACTTGACGCCGTCAAGGGTACTTTTCCAGCCGATTTTGAGACTTTGTCGTTTTCTTCACTTTTATGCTCCAAAAACGTCCAAAATGCTTCCTTTTCCAGATTTCTTCTCCAAAGTACCTAAAATGACAAAAGGAACGATTTAGGGCAATATTTGATCAAATAAATACGATTTAGGGCTTAAATGACCCCCTAAAAGCGGTACACTTTTCGCTTCATCAAATACCCTTACACTTGAGATTTGCTTGTCCTCAAGCAAACGCGCTTTTATTCTAATCAAAATACAATTTAGGGGTCATTTAATGCTAATATAAAAGTAATTACAACAAATAGTCGTTCCACTTTAATCATAATAAGCACGGAGATTACAAACTAGCACCTCACAAGTAGTGTTTAGATACTCACATCTCTCAGGTGTCATCAAAATAAATCTCATAAATGAAAATGGATAATATCTCTCACTACCTGTCATAGCAAATAGATTACCATAGGCATGGGAAAGGATCGAAAACCTTCTCCACTTGGCGTAAGCACCTAAGATAAACTATCAAAGAGGGCTTTTAAATGGGTTATAACGTGAGGTGTAGGGATATGATAAACACGGTTTTGTTGGATAAGGGATATTTTACTGGTGGCGAGTTAAAGATCTTGATTAATTACATGTAAAATATGGCGTTGCTAAGCCAAGACTAGACTCGACTTAAGCTAAAAAAAAAATAACAGAAACATAAAATGAAATGGGATGGTAGTCCGTATGTTTTTTCTATTTTTCTTTTTCTCATTTTTTTGTATTTTTCTTGATTTTTTCGATTTTTTTTTCATACACTCTTGCCCTACCATCCAAAAATAATACATCATAGGGGCGTTGCATTCCCCTTACACTTGAACTTTTACATAACTTTACAAATAACTATTCTAATGACTCGAATTAAGATAATCGAAACACTCGGAGTACTTTTTAAAATATTAAGCACATATGGGGGTAATAATGTTCTTCTTCCCCATTACTCCATTACACTAGTACTTTACCCATGAGTCCCAATCGTCCCAAAACAATATGTACAAGGATATGACTCGACTTAGCAACCATGTAATCAATTAGATAATTAACTAAGGGTTTAAACAAATGTTGTCACAATAATGCACTAAAGATGAGTGCATACAAGGTAGGCTAAGGCGATTTGGGTGTACATTTAAGTGGGGTGTAAACAAATTCTTCCATTAAGTAAAATGCTTAAAGTTAGAAATGAAAAGATAGGCTCTGAGGGGTGTACAAGGGGTATCGTGTACTAAAAATGAGTACAATGCAAAGGGTGTGGGAGAATTACTTGACCAATGTAGCCAAAGTAATTATAACAAAAACACAGGTGTAAAACAATGGGTTAATCCTAATGCCTCTTATCATGTAGTAAATCTAACTACACGAATGTAGTCTCACTTGTGGCCTCGGAATGGTCCTAACGCAAGTTCTAGAATCTAAGTGCTACCGGTACACACATCATAGCATAAATGCTTTTCCTACCAATTCTAGTGGCGAACCTCACATATTTGGGAGTGGAAAATTTTTTTTTAGTGGTATGGTTTTTGTGCTAGTCATATAACTCCTATCCATGAGACGCTCATTAAGATCAAAGTTTTACTCTTAAATGTTGTAAAAAATTTTAAATTTGGCACTAAAATTGCCCTAACAGGTATTTCTCTCAGTTTTATTACACATCTACCATTAAACAAACAAAAATCAAGTGCACTTGTATTCTCTAAAGTATCGTATTTTTACCCCCCCCCCCCTTACACTTAAGATGAACATTGTCCCCAATGTTCAAATGACAAGATGTAAAAGTAAAAAGGTAAGAGAATGAAATCAAATACTCCCCTGATTCGCTCGGTGGATAAAAAGGTAACACGGTTAGATCTTCCTCCAAGTGAATGTAGAAGCTCCAAGACTAAAGCATCGCCAAAAGCTTGACTCCACATACATTTCCTTGTCCAAAATAACCTGTTAAACCTGAGAAAACAAACACGAAAACCTGCATAACATCGGCGGGATAAATCTATATATAAGGATATAATGCTTGTGGAATGATTATTTTGCAAATTCCTGGAGTTTATAAGTTAGAGATTTAATAAAAACTTTTTATGAAAACAAAACTTTCAAAAATTTCAGAAAATTAAAACCTGACGCCGTCAGGTTGTAAATCCTGACGCCGTCAGAAATGATCTGACAGAATTCTCATGTTAAGTTTCCGGAAAATTTCTGGAAAAACCTATACCTTACTTCCTGGAATTCCTGCAAAATATCATTATGACTCGATACAAGCATTTGACTCAAACAATTACTAATATGTATGTTAATTTATTATTGTTATGATTCATGTTCATTTGTTCTAATAAACCGATTTGGATTTCCCTTACACTTATCTTTTGCAAAATACCTTTATATGTAGTTAAGACGAAGTTAAAAACAAGATAAAGCATTTTCACAATTTAGTTTCGAACATGAATCAATAATAATAAAAATTAAACATACATACGGAAGCAAATAAAATCAAACAAATAAATAAATAAACACACAAAGCAAATAAAGCTTGGGTTGCCTCCCAAGAAGCGCTTGTTTTTGTTCGAGTCACGAGCCTGACTCTACCCTTATTTAGCGGAAATAGGGGAGGTTTTCCCTACACTTTGGGGTAAGTGCTGGTGATAGTAGCGATACACACCAGCTCGGTAGTTGTATGCCACGTGAGGAAAGATTGGTGGATGAATTATATGCTCAAAGGGGTGTGCTCCTTTCATCATAACCTTACCTAGTTCACTTTGGTCAATGGGTGAATTAAAGTTTTCTCCTAAAAAGGGATCATCTTCTAACAACTTCGAGAGACTCTTAATTGGGAACCCATCTTGACCCAATAGACCCGGTTTAAACCCATAATGTTTCTTGTGATCAATCATGAATGGGTGATGTAGACATGTAAGGTCATTTTTCACTCCTATATTGTCTTCCTCACTACAAGGCTTAGAGTCTACTACCTTAATCTTAACATTACCCGGACTACATGGTTTTATGGGTGGATCGGGACCATTTTCAATTCCTAAATTCACATCTAAGGATGGAAGATTAGGTAACGGTTTTGGCTGAGGCTCCGGTTCATCAAAACTAGGAACTTCCATATAACTAAAAGAAAGGTTATGACTACAAGTATTCAAACCTATATCCTCTAGTTGTGTTTGGTCCAAGGGTTCTACCTCTATTGGGGTTCCTATAGTCTCTTCTACTTCTTCTGGGTAAGTCACGGGTGGTGTGTGTGCCTCGAATGATGGTAGGACTTGTGGGGTACTTTGTAGGTTTGTGTTATTTACCTCATCCTTCCTTGTCTCTATATCAATAATATCCACATCATGTGTTTTAGTAGAATCTAACCCAAACATGTTCCTAAGTATCTCAAATCCTTCTCTAGCCATTTCAAGTTCTAAGTCCGATTCATAAGAATCTTCCCCGATAACATGATTACTATGTTCAATTTGCCTAAAGGATTCATCATGTGTTCCTTGAGATTCAAAGTCATTGATCATAAAACCTAGGTCTTTTTGCTCAATATGCTCATGTTCGGCTAAATCCTCCTCAATTGTTTCCTCAAGTTGTGATGTATACGAACCCATTAATTCATTAAACTTATGGTTCACGGTTAGGAGGCTTTCCTCAAAAATTTTCCAAAGGGTCTTATTAAAAGGAGTTGATCCTAACAATGATTGTTTAATAGAAGCCACACATGCACATAATTCATCAAACCTATCAAACTTTATACCCATCTCCTCTTGTATATATCTAAGATCACTTAAAAATTCATTGGAACAACAGGAAGCAAATCTATCCGTGTAAAGTAATTGTTCCTCTATTGTTAATGATCTAAATGGAATTTCATCCGCCATGGTGACAAATGAAAATGGTTTTACAAACAAAGGGCACAAAGAAAAAGATAGACTAAAGAAATCTAATAAAAAGAAAAATAAAAATCTCACTAGAAAGGAATCTAGTGAGTAGACCTAATAAAATAAAAATTCAACCTAAACAATAACTATTCCCCGGCAGCGGCGCCAAAAACATGATGCGTGGTTTTGCGACCTTACAACAGGTTTTACCTCTCGAGGGATCTCAAGAGGCTTACAACCCCACCAGGCAGTGTACCTGACCGATGTAGTATGGTGTAGTGGTAAGTACGGGGGATTGATCGTTCTCCACAGGGAATAGTGTCGTTAGGATTGAAAAACTACTCTAATAGGTCTAAGGGTGAGGGAAGATTCTTTTTGTATTTTTATATTTTTTATGAAAGCAAGTAAAATCTCGGATTTGAAGGAGTGGGCGGAATTAGTTGCTAGTCAACTAACCCAAATTACTACGAATGCAAATAAAATAAAATAATTGAAAATGAAAAGGTTGTGAAACTTATGTGGAGAGAAATGTGTTTACTTAGATTTCCTTACTCCCTAACTATCTTTTACCGGTTGATTAGTGTGTATTAATTGCGTGGATGACGGGTGTATTCCTTAATACCAATCGTGGGGTGGCGTACGTACTTCCCCAACTCTACAAGCTCCTACTTCACTCATATGTCGAGCCGGCTAAGAAGCTCCTAACATGGGATCACTAGAATTCGCTCATGCATTAAATACAACCATAAAAACCTAGTACGCATTGGTTCATGTTTCTTAAGACGTTCAAGCAAATTACCGAATAGGAAGTTAGCCAGTTTTCTTAAGCCTAACATCGATAAACAATCATCCAATACAATTAATAACACACTAACAACTAATAATCAATAGTTAGGTTTCATTAGATCTAAGCAAACACAAGATAAATCTAGCCTAGCATGTTAATTAAAAGACAAGAACAAGATATAATCAAACAACACATAGACATATTGATTGATTAAATGATAACTTATCTTCAATCAAACATGGGAGATCCAAGGGTATGAAAACCCTTAAAAATGGCAGAAATTCTTCTTAGGGTTTCTCCTCACAAAGTTGCACACTAATGACAAAAAATTGCAAAACTATATATAGAGTTTAAGGTCTGACGGCGTCACGTTATGGATCTTGACGCCGTCACCTCGCCGTGTCTAGGGTTTTCGGATGGCCTTCTTGACGCCGTCCCTCTTTAGTGCTCCAAAATCCTCCCTAGCTTATCAAGGCTTGACGCCGTCAGAAATGGGCTTGACGCCGTCCCTCTTTAACTTAAACCTTGATGGCCTTGATCACCTTAAAGGGTGACGCCGTCAGAAATCCATTGTAAAATTCTCTGGCTTATCATGTGTATTTTTCATGTCCACCTCTTTTGCCAAGCCATGACGCCGTCAAGAGCAATACTTGACGCCGTCAAGGGTACTTTTCCAGCCGATTTTGAGACTTTGTCGTTTTCTTCACTTTTATGCTCCAAAAACGTCCAAAATGCTTCCTTTTCCAGATTTCTACTCCAAAGTACCTAAAATGACAAAAGAAACGATTTAGGGCAATATTTGATCAAATAAATACGATTTAGGGCTTAAATGACCCCCTAAAAGCGGTACACTTTTAGCTTCATCAGCTTCTCAAAGTCTCAAACTGACTTCAAAAATGATGAATAGTGATCAGTGAATAGTAATTTCTGAGATGAATAGTGAAATTTTTGAAGCTTGAAAAAGGACCTAAAATTACGGGTTGTGATAGACTCCACCCGTTAAAGGAATTCAGTCCCTGAATTCAGTTAGCGTTGGTCTCTGGAGTGGACTCGGTGAAAATATGTGGATATTGGAGTCACATTGCGGTGATAAAAGATAAAACATCCATTAGATAGGAATTCATAATAGTACATGAAGTTCATACGATAGAACTTAAAGTGAAACACAAAAGAAGTACAACACTAGAGGGTTTAGGTTTCCGTTTATTTGTAAGGCAGAAGATCTCTTCTCAACCATTTTCATTGTCGTTGTTGTCCTAACGAGCTTCGCATTTCAACGAGCTCTCTCTCCATTCTAGTTTCTCAGCTCTGGGCAGTCCTTTCTGAAGTGACCTAAGTTTCCACATTTGAAGCAACTCCCCGGGATCCTCTGATTTGTGGGCTTCCTACAGTCCTTGGTTTGGTGACCCCGCTTCTTGCACACCCCACACGGTTCACTATAGTGACCTAAGTGATGGAGGTTACACGTGTTGCAGTAAGGTAAATTCCCGGTATATCTTTTCTTGGTGTGCGGTCCTGCAGCATAGGCTCTAACCACTTCTTGTCCTTCGTCTGGCTGTTGAACTTGATCTTTCCTTTGGTTGTCATCCCTTTTCCTCTTGTTTTCGTTGTTGCTGTTGTTGTTGTTGTTATGATCATTGTTGTTGACAATGGTTCCATTCTTTATCACCTGAGCCATAAGCTTTTGAGATATCCTGATAGCTTCGTCTAGAGTTTGTGGGTCAAAAGAAATCACATCTTCGCGGATGCTGTGAGGTAGTCCACCAATGAAATTTTCCAGCAGCTTCTCATTATCAGGAACCATAGTTGGACATAGCATAGCCAACTCCTGAAACCTCCTGATATATGCCTCGATATCATTACCTGCTGTTACTAGCTCATAAAACTCTGTTTCCATCTTCTTTATTTCAGTGCGTGGACAGAACTTCTTAGTCAGCAACTTTTTGAATTCATCCCACGTAAGCTTGTGAGCATTTTCCATTCCCTTGGGTTTTGCATATGAATTCCACTACGACATAGCTTCCTCAATGAGTGTATGGGTAGCAAACTTTACCTTGTACTCCTCTGGACAGTTACACAGAAGAAACACAGATTCAATCTTTTCGAACCAACGAATCATGGCAGTGGCCCCTTTAGTGCCCTTGAAATTTGGAGGATCTCCACTCTTGAAGTCCTTGTATGTACATTTACTACCATTGATACCATTAGTGGTTGTTCCTGCAGCTTCTGTGGTTTCTGCCCGAGAAGCGGCTTCGGCAGCTCGTGCAGCTACGGCAGCTCTCTCGGTTACTAGTGCTGCGTCTATACTGTCTGCAACAAGCTTTTTGATCTCAGCTGGTGTCATAGTAGTAGTAGCTCTCTTGGGTGGCATGATTCTTCAAAACAAGAAAAGAAGAGCGAAACGTAAATAAGGCGCTTCCTAAATGTAGATGCTCTGGAGTGGCTTGTCATACAATGAAAATTGGAAGTTGCGTTATGATTATCTGGCTTGCTTCTAGACGGTGGTTCACGAGGTGATGTAGAGGTGAATATTCTTGCAACGATTGAGTATACACATATGAATGAAACCTTTAGAAATCAAGTAGGGATGCAACCCGGACATAATTTTATTATAACTCTCCTCAGTATTGCAAAATTCATCTCTGAGTCGGGCATAGGTGGTCAGCCTCTGTCCCACTGCCTCGGGTCGAATATAGATGACCAGTCTATATTCCACCGAGGTTCAATGAATTTCGAAATACTCAGCTCAGTTATACTAATACCATGTCCTTCACATTTGAAAAGACGTTCTGAAAGGCTATAGCAAGTGACCAAACTCGAGGTTGAATGATGAAACTACGCAAGGAAAAGGCGTAATGCTGAGACGTGTATGATATGTGAGCATACTTATATGAAAGACAACCATAGTAATCAACTAGAATAAGTGGGTATAAATGATTTGATAATAAGATACAAATCTCATTAAATATGTCAGCAACAAACCACAAATGAGGCATCAGCTTGGCAGGCAGGCACGCGGCGGTCATAGGGTTAAGTTTTTGTAAATGTAGCTATAGTCTAGGTTTTAAAATCACCCAGTTCTCTATAGCCAAGGCTCTGATACCAATCTGTCACACCTCCAAAATTGGGTCCAGCGGAAGCATACATACCACTGGGGTGCAACTCAATTGGTATCACAACACAAGTGCAAAGAACGGTTTTCACCTCAATCATTTAGAATCAAATTGTTTAACCAAAAGTGTTAAATTTACATTGTTAAAAGTAGTGCGGAAATAGGCCCTTTAAACAGTTAAAACGGTCCCCAAATGTTTATCAGAGTCTTCTATGACCATGTCATGCCCTGCCAAAAACCTCCAGTAGTGTGCTATTGCTTATACCTGAAAATACATGCTAAAAGTGTCAACACGAGGTTGGTGAGTTCATAGTGCTTAGCGAAAAATGAAATGCGTTTGAATGAAGATTTCCCAGCAAGGGCATTGTAAATCCACCCAGTTCCAAGTCCCGCCCATACAAGACTTGCAACCTGTGTGTTTACAACCCACTGCCAAATATGATCAGGTTTATGTGAACGTCAATTGATTTATGGACCACATATGTTAAATGAACAATATATTCCAAATATATATATGGAGTTATTGACAACTAAATATAATGACACCGAAGCCTTAAGATTCTTGTTTGGGCATACCTTGACCTAACAGTCAAGTGGGGAAACTATGATCCATATGAAATATCAGTCAAGTGGGGAAACCACAATACGTTTGACATCACAGTCAAGTGGGGAAACCACAATACGTTTGACATGCCATTCAAGTGGGGAAACCACAATACGTTTGACATACAGTCAAGTGGGGAAACCACAATACGTTTGACATCACAGTCAAGTGGGGAAACCACAATACGTTTGACATACAGTCAAGTGGGGAAACCACCCGGACGGGGAAATCAATCCTAATAGATCTATCCACAACAATCGCGCTTAAGGGTCATAATATAGGCAAAATGAAATAGCTTAATGTACTGGTGTCCATAAGAAAATAATCACGGATGAAAAATGTAAACACAAATACTTTCGAGTAACAAACCAAGTATTTTAGCCAATCAATAATATTTGAAAGACAAATTACGTGTCACATAAAACAAGCATGAGTTTAATTAAAAACAAGCATGTATTCTCCCCCAAAATAGTTACAAAACAAGTAAAAGGAGGGGCTATGAAACTCACCTGATGCAATAGCTACGATGACAAAAGTGGATACACTGAAATGAGGCACGATCTCTAACCGCAACCTAATATGAATTATAGGATCTAATGTAAGCAATGAAATGATGCTACACATGCAAATACATATGTTAACGATACCACTCGTTAGTTTTGAAAATAACGTTTATCGTTGAAAAATACATTTTTGACATCTCGTTAAGTTATAAACTACTTTTCATGTAAACATGTTGATACGGTACTCCACGATCCTCGTTTGGTGTTATATCGGCAAATATAATGTTTTCGTCGCAAAATATCACTTTTCATAACTTGTGAAAACATGCCCAAATGGCCTCGCAAAAACTAGTCCCGAAATGTTGTACGTTATGTGTTAGAAAATAAGCTTGGCGTTTTTAGAAACCTTATAACTTTATTTTGAATTCATATGTTTGACATTTTGATCATACGCGTCACGATCAATGGGAAAATCGGCTATCAATATAGTGCCTTGTAAAAACAATTTCTATACTTAGAATTATTTTCATATAGTGGCTGTCAAAATAGCTTGTGAATTGCCAGGCTTTAAACGTGAATATCTCGGTCGTTATAAGCTCGTTTGCTACGTTCTTTATATCCACGGATTCGTATAAACATGAAATAACATAATCTCAGTAGCTCTGCTCATCTAGATCATGTCTAATGCCTCGTTTGGTCCTTTGAAATTCGGCAAACAGCAAGCTTATTTTCAGAAAATTAGTTTTCGTCGTCTAACTTGTAAAAATCATATCTCCTTCGTTATAAGTCGGTTTTTAGTCATTCTTGCGGCCACGGTTTCGTTTTTGAAAGAAATTTCTAAATATGAAGGCCAAAATGTCTCAATGTTTACTATTTTTCCAGTTTTCACGTTTTTGGACAGTAGCTTATATATACTTGTTAAAACTCATTTTCTTGGTTCTAAACTTGATCATACCACTTCAAATCAACTCCACAAGTTCGCAAATCCTACCATACACCTTCTTAGGGTGTCATGGGGTCCTAAACATCACCAACAATGGTGGGTTTCATGAGGATGTTAATAAAATGATAGATCTAGTGTTTATAGTGAAAATAGATATCAAGTGGTATATATATCATATGTTCTTGCATGATTAACAACTAATACTTGAAAATACATCACAAAATATATCAAATGAAAGGATGAGATGTTGAAATATCTTATGAAACACTTACTTGATGATTTGATGATTTTTGGAAGTAAATGAGTATGTATTCTTGGGATTTTTTATTTCAAAATCCTAACTAGAACTACAAATGGGACATGATTAATACTTGATCTTGAAAAAAATGATGGATCTTGCTTTGTTCTTGATGATGGCCGAACCACCCAAAGGAGATGATGAGAGAAAAATTATTTTTGCTAGTTACTTGATATGGAAAATGGAATGAATAAAATGGGAAGTAATAATATTATAAGTAACTAGTTATTAATGGTAGTCAAAATGTTCAAGTGCTTAGGGACTTAGGGGAGGGGGGGGGGGCATCACATGGAAGAAAAGAAGAAATGTTAGCCAATTAATGATCTTGTCCCCCTCAAATAAGCATGTGTAGTTGTTTTGTGTATACATTAGGTGTTATCGTGTACCGAGTTAACTAAAAGTAAACTATGACGAGACAAAATAAAATATGACGAATTGTAAAATCATATTCCTTGCAAGAATCGGGTGTTAGAATGATTATCGGATTGAAATTTCGTAAACCGACGGAGTTATAAGCGTCAAACGAAAAATATAGCGATTGGTTTAAAAACACCGGGTAAAGTAATAATATAATCTCTATATTATTAAAATTAGTTTGAAAATGTATATCGGATCATAGTCGGGAGTATTGGTAACGTTAATTAAACAATTAAGCATACGTTAATGAAAATCACACAAACCCGTGCATGAACTGATATGATAATGATGTTACTTATAATATGCAGACTACTCTAGTCTATATGAAGTGTCTTTACTGATGATGCATGAATACGTAGCTAAACCTAACTGGTTACGCGCATTTGAATACCCGTAAATCTAGTTTACGTACTGATGAATGATGCCCATGAATAGTGATTTTTCTCCGAGGTTGAATAGTGTTTCATGAATAGTAAAATTTTTGATGACTTCTCAAAGTCTCAAACTGACTTCAAAAATGATAAATAGTGAATGATGAATAGTGATCGGTGAATAGTAATTTCTGAGATGAATAGTGAAATTTTTGAATCTTGAAAAAGGACCTGAAATTACGGGTTGTGACATTATGTACGTTGTTGAGCTCTAACGGAAGCTCAAGTCTGTATGCCAGTCGGCCGATTCTAGCTAGAATCCTAAATGGTCCAATATACCTAAGGTTCAATTTCCCTTGTTTTTTTGAATCGTATCACGCCTTTCCAAGGCGAGACTTTCAACACAACTCTGTTGCCAACTTGAAATTCTAACGGTTTGCTTACTTCGAGGAATCTTCCTCGTAGATGGTATGAAAGGTCATTCCTAGAAAAAGTCAATAGTGTAGTCTGATTTATCGATTGAATAAGTGGTTTGGATGTCTATGGTGCCTTAGTAAAGTGTTTTTCATGGATAGTTTATCTACGTACAAATTTTTCTCTTCAATGATTCAAGTGAAAGTTGCTTTTTAGAAAAGGTTTGAAAGATAATTATTCTTTTCATGACATGATCCTTCCTAAATTATACATAGGTGATCAGGCTATGTATAATTGAGGACAAATGATGTAATGCTTGGTTTTGTCCAAATGATATTATGTTTCTCAAAAGTTGAATATCATCAATCATGCTGTGGTTGAAATAGCGGCCAAAACAATTTACGAGGTAGGAAAATAGTTTGTAAGACATTTGTGAAACAGTTTATAGAATGGTAACATGATAGCTTGTATGTCACTTGGAAGAGCATTTTTTAGGGTAGTAAGGGTCTACTAATCTGCCATAGAATGTAGGTAACTTAGTTCATAACAGGATAGTGGAATATTGTTGCGAAACGGTTGGAAGTATGGTAGTGGAATAAAGAGTGTAATAGATGAAGGTTGTGATATCATGGAAGTAACAAAAGATAGTGGATTCATTAGATAGAAAGGTACGTGACACAACGACGTTTCAAGAAAGTACTTAAGATAGACTACTTAAAGAAGTACAACCCAAAAGGGCTCCTCCTATGGTTTATTATTACGGCAGAAGTTCCTTGTTCTTAAACATTGTTTTCGTTCTCAATGTTGTTGATGTGCTGGCAATCTCCTCTCCGATGATATATGCTCTCCCACGAGCTATTCCACCCTGATTCCCATTTCCTTGAGTTCATTGTTTTGGACATTCATTCTTGTAGTGTCATATCTCCCCACAGCCAAAACATGTTACTAGAGGTTCCTGATTTCAGGCAAGGATTGGAAACTTGCATTCTCTAGTCGAATGACCTATCTTCTTACAGTTGCCACATGGATTAAGACAATGTCCAGGGTTATGATGACTTTGACACTTGTTGCAGTTGGGTAAGGTACCTTTGTAACCTTTCTTTTCAGTTGGGCCTGCAGCATAGGCCTTAGCAACTTCTTGTCTCTTTGGTGGTTGTTGAGTAGCATTGTGATGCGTGTGCTTGTTGTGCTCTAATTTATACCCACGGTATGTCATTGTGGTTTTAGAAGTATTCAAGTTTTAAATTTATATTTAGCCGACTTATCAATAAAACACACACTTTAACGAGCAGTGTACCCGGTCAGTATAAATATAATGGTAAGTAGAGTGTCGATCACTAAGAGTGGAACGTATTATCTAGTTATTCTAATCAGTATTTTAATATCTTAAGTTAGCTATACAATCTAATCTAACGCAAGGGGGTTCAGCCTGAGAGACTGGCACGGTTTGGTTATGATTAAATATAAACTAAACTAATAGGCACGAATCAGCGATTAGCACACACGTACACAGATAGATACTTGAGACAATAAGAAGACCTGTCCTGATAGTTAAGTAGCTTGTCACTTGTTTTATTGCTAGTTTTATATGAAGTGTATGTAATTAACCCTTTTCTCGTTGGCTCTAATCTTATCGGCGAGTAAACCCTTAATGATTACTTATGTCTATCCTATTTACCTTTCTTCCTACTTTTCTACAGACGATAGAATGCATAGGCGATAAAATAAATAGGCGAGGACAGAGGCATGGCGACCCGATCAATGCTCAGCTAGACACAGAGGTTATCAATGCAATAATAAAAGTCACCAAAGACATCAACATATAAACTTTAATTAATGGGAAAGCAATTTTAAGGGGAGTTGAAGTGCATGATTAAATCAATGACACAAGCCCATCAATCCTGATAAATTAAAGTGTACTAATACAATAAAACAAAACTACTTAATGAATTGAATACATGCAGGACTTTCTTACAGCTCTTGTATCTTCGTTTAGGGTGTGTCTTGTGCTGCTACTTCGTCTGAATTCGGCCTAGGGTTTCTTCGGTCTTCGGTCTTGTGTTGCACGTACCAAAGGTTTTTAAATTCGTCTGGCCTTGGGGTATTTATAGTTTCTGTCTGAGGGTTAGATGCGGCGCATTGAATAAGTAGATGCGGCGCATTGATTTAACTTCGCGTGGGGTCCAAGATTAATATATTCAGGAATATTCGTACACCGCCAGAAGATGCGGCGTAACTCCATTCTTGTATGCGGCGCATGTCCTTTGCCGTCTTGGATTATAACTTGTGAAATCTTGATAGTGATGCGCCGTATATAATAAGTAAGATGCGGCGTATCTGGAGCAGAATGGTCTTGATCTTGTATATTTTAGTAGACTCTTAACTTCTTGCTTGTTTTGCTCCATAATTAGCCCAAAATCGCCAAGTTTCACATAGTACTTGTTTTTACCTGAGAATTACAAAAGTAAACATTAACGTATCGATTCTCACAGATAATATAATAAAACAAGTCAAATAAATAGGATAAATGATGGTAATAAAATGTACTTATTTGAGTTCATCAAATATCCCCCCACTTGAACTTTACTTGTCCCCAAGTAAACCTTAGAATTAATCTTATGAAAATGTATCCTAAAAGATATTAGGATTTATTTTTATATTTAAGCATGTATTCGTTTTGTCATAATCACACAACCAAACACTTAACGAATTAGAAGTAAAATAAAATATATTGATAAAAGCAAATCTAATCGTTTAACTGTCCAGTCGTGATGAATATTCTATCATAAGCTTGGCAAGTATACGCATCTCCTCTACTAAAGCCAAGGAATAACATGTCTAAGCGGTCAAAAGGGTTTGTAGGTTAAGGGTTAATCATTCTTCTTAATCTCTATCGATCTCAAATTCCAGAAAAGGCGACAAAATTACAAATACATGATCGAATCCACGAACACGATACTTGCAATTGCTCAAATCCTTAACTCGAATAGGCTAAAGATAGGACCAAGTAATCTTTACCAATAATATTATATCAAAAAGGGCGACAAAATCATAAATACATAGCCGAATCCACGACTACGATACTTAAGATTGCTCAAATCCCTAATCTCAATAAATCAAAGGTTTGGATAAAGAAATGATATAGGGTATGGATAATATTTGGGATACAAATTGGTGTAAAATGAAAAATAAACAAAACAGATAAATTAAAAATCCTAAGTGTGGTAAATTGCTTTCCCAACCATCCCATGAATAAGACTCATATCATTGAATAACTCACGCTTTAACACTTGAAACACATGCTTTAGGTAGACACGAATTATACTCAACAAGATCTCAATCAAAGAATAACCTTAGTTGGCGTTCCCATAACAGCCAACTCCCATTCAATCCATAGATATAATATACAACAACTAGTGGTGATATCGACCACTTATTAAAAAACTTTACATAAGTTGGTTAAACAAACATCCAACTTTTCTTTCTTTTTCTTTTCTCATTTTTTCGATTTTTTTTTTTTTTTAAACTTTAAACATAAACATAGATGTGTAAAATTTCACCACATCACTATAACGATGACTCTGGATAATTTTTCCATACTTTTCATGACTTCAGAAATAACGGTAATAGTGAAAGTAGTAAACACACGAAAAATAAACTCAAAGATATACAATATTTACTTTCACTCCAATTGCATTGTGCAATTTCCCGACCTAACCAAAGATAATGAATTACGCACGCAAACACAGGTAATGTAAGGAAACACACTTTACCTAAAGCAATTAACCAACCACGGATTTTAATCTACAGGGTAGGCTAAGGTGTAAGGGTGTAACGAAACATTATAACAAAGGTGTAAGAAATGAAAGGAATGGCTCTGAGTGTTTTTCTAGGGGTATCTTACTCTAAAAGTGAGAGTAACAAAAGGTTTATACGGGGGTTAACTAACCAGTGTAGTTAGCTAATATCACATAACATATAAAGGCTATTTGGGTGTAATCCTAGAAATTTACCAATTTAGACAAGTCATTCCAATTATAAAGATAATACTTATTATGGTGGTCTCGAATAGTATACAAGCCAAGTTCTAAAGTTTACAAGTCACCGGCACACTCATAGATTTGTGAATTTTGAAAAGTTCACAATTTTTGAAAATAATGTTATGTGTGCAACTATGTAATTTAGACTTTAAACAAAAACATGCTAAAAATTTTAAATTTTGATATATTAAGTGCATTTTAAGCATATTTTGAAAAAGTTTAGGACAAGTAAGTGTTCTAATTCTCCAATCCCCCCCACTTAAGTTAAACAATGTCCTCGTTGTTTGTGTCAAAGGTGAAAAACAGGAAAATAAAAGAATTAGAACAGAAAAACTCCCCTGAGATTTGCTCGGTATGATCCTCCATTATTTGTATAAGAGCAAAAATCATCTTTCTTGTGGATGAGAACGTTTAAGCTTCATAATTGATGTATCCACAGGAATTGCAGGAATCTATAATACCACCAAGACTTTAACACACCTAAGTTAAGAAGGTTAAAACTTGCATAATACATTAGTAGTTAGGAAAAATAAAACTTAAAAAAAAAATTAAACTGAAAATCATCAGGTCAGTCGATACGCCGTATCTTATGGAAGAAGATACGCCGTATCGAGCCTGGAATAAATACGAATCAGAATAGAAGATGCGTCGCATCCTTAACCAGGGATGCGCCGCATTAAAATAAACTGACAGAAAGTTTTAAAGTCAAAAATAAAAATGCAGAAAATAAAGTAAGATATGACCATTGCAGGAGATGCGTCGCATCTCAGGATTGAGATGCGCCGTATCTTCTGCGGGCATGACTGACTCGACACAGAACAGAATAGTAAAAATTTTCCGGGTTGTCTCCCGGTCAGCACTTGTCTTTATTCCAGAGTCTTCAAGTTAGATTCACGTTCAGCTCTTTATTCCAATACTTCAGGTTCAAACTCCACCACCTCGTTCTCAGTATCCTCAATTTTATTATCAAAGTATTTCTTGACTCGTTGCCCGTTTACCTTGAATATATAACCATTTTTATCGCATATTTCAATAGTTCCATATGGATACACTTTCTTGACAACGAACGGACCCGTCCATCTTGATTTAAGTTTACCAGGATACATCTTTAATCGGGAATTAAATAGCAGCACTTTCTCTCCAATAGTAAACATTTTATCCCCGTGTAACCTCGAGTCATGCCATCTTTTAGTTCTTTCTTTGTAGATCTTAGTATTTTTGTAGGCCTCATCTCTTAGTTCGTAGAGTTCATTAAGTTCCATGAAACGGTTCTTCGTTGCAGCTTCCATATCCGTGTTACATTTCGTCAAAGCCCAATATGCACTTTGTTCTATTTCGACCGGTAGGTGGCATGCTTTTCCGTATACAAGACGAAATGGAGTGCATCCCGCTGGTGTCTTATAGGCTATACGAAATGCCCATAAAGCATCATTTAACTTGTCAGACCACCCTTTCGGATTATATCCAGTCGTTTTTTCAAGAATTCGCTTTATAGCCCTATTGGTTACTTCAGTTTGCCCATTGGATTGAGGATGGTATGCAGTGGAAACCCTGTGATACACTCCATATTTTTGCAAGGCTCTTCCCAGATGGTGATTACAAAAGTGTGTTCCCCTATCACTAATCAATGCTTTAGGAACTCTAAACCTAGCGAACAAACTTTGCAAAAATGTAAGTACTACCTTACTGTCGTTTGTTGGTAATGCTTGCGCTTCGACCCATTTTGATACGTAATCAACAGCAACCAAAATATACTTATTACCTTTAGATTCAGGAAACGGTCCCATGAAGTCCAATCCCCATATGTCGAAAACTTCACATACATGGATATAATTTTGCGGCATTTCGTTTCTTGATGTTATATTTCCGGATCGTTGACACGCATCACATCCTTTTATATACTCTTTTGCATCATCCAACATAGTGGGCCAATAAAATCCTGCATCAAGGATTTTTCTTCTTGTAATAACTGCACCGTGATGTCCCCCCGTCGGCCCCGAATGGCAATGTGCTAATATTGCTGGGACATCATCTCCATCAACGCAACGACGTATAATATTGCCAGGACATAATTTAAAGGCATAAGGTTCATCCCAAATATACTCACTAGCGCGATTTAGAAATCTTCTTTTCTCGTCGGATGTTAGCCCTTTTGGAATTTCGTTTGCAACAATAAAGTTTATATAGTCGGCATACCATGGTCCATTATTATTGCTCTTAATTCTTACCATCATAAGGTGTTCATCAGGAAAGTCATCAACGATTTCCCTTTCATCAAGCACCTCTATATCAGGGTTTTCAAGTCTAGATAAATGGTCAGCAGCTAGATTCTCGGCACCCTTTTTATCTTTAATTTCAATATCGAATCCTTGGAGCAATAAAACCCACCTAATAAGCCTTGGCTTGGCATCCTATTTATTGAACAAATACTTCAAAGCAGAATGGTCAGTGTAAACCATAGTTTTTGACAATATAAGATATGACCTAAATTTATCGAATGCAAAAACTACTGCTAAAAGTTCTTTTTCCGTGGTGGTGTAATGTTCTTGGGCATTATTCAATGTTTTGCTAGCATAATAAATTGGCTTAAATTTCTTTTCTATTTATTGGCCAAGTACAGCTCCAACAGCATAATCACTAGCATCACACATTAGTTCGAAAGGCAGATTCCAATCCGGCGAAATTATAATAGGTGCAGAAGTTAGTTTTTCTTTAAGTATATTAAATGCCTTTTTGCAATCTTCAGAAAAATCAAACTTCGCATCTTTTAGCAATAATTGGGTCATAGGCCTAGATATCATTGAAAAATCCTTTATGAACCTACGATAAAATCCAGCATGCCCTAAAAAACTTCTAACACCTTTTACATTAGTGGGGTAAGGTAGTTTGGCAATTACATCAATTTTAGCTTTGTCGACTTCTATACCTTTCCCAGAAATCTTATGTCCTAACACAATTCCCTCTTTAACCATAAAATGACACTTTTCCCAGTTAAGAACAAGGTTAGTTTCTTTACACCTAGCAAGCATTTTATCAAGTTTAAAGAGACAATCACTAAATGAGTTACCGAACACCGAGAAGTCGTCCATGAAGACTTCCATAAAGTCTTCTACCATATCATGGAAGATAGCTGTCATACAACGTTGGAAAGTAGCAGGGGCGTTGCATATTCCGAATGGCATTCTCCTATAGGTGAAGGTTCCATAAGGGCAAGTGAAAGTAGTCTTCTCTTGATCCTCTAGGGCAATCGGTATTTAGAAGAAACCTGAAAAACCATCTAAAAAATAATAATAATCATGTCTTGACAGTCTTTCTAACATTTGATCAATAAATGGAAGAGGGAAGTGATCTTTTCGCGTAGCATCATTGAGTTTGCGGTAGTCGATGCAAACTCTCCATCCAGTAACAGTTCTTTAAGGGATTAGCTCATTGTCGTCATTGAGTACTACCATCATTCCTCCTTTTTTTTGGTACAACGTGAATAGGACTGACCCACGAGCTGTCGGAAATAGGGTAGATAAGTCCGGAGTCAAGTAATTTCACAATTTCATTTTTCACCACGTCCTGGACTTTTGGATTCAAACGCCTTTGGGGTTTGATGGTTGGTTTGAATTCATCTTCCATGAGGATTTTATGTGTAAAGAATGACGGGCTAATTCCCTTAATATCAGACATACTCCACGCTAATGCTCCTCTTCGTTTATATAGTACCTGCAAAAGGGATTCTTTTTCTTTTGGCGTTAAGTCAGATTCAATAATAACGGGCGAATTAGTGTTCCCATTCAAATAGGCATATTCCAAAGTAGAAGGGAGATCCTTAAGCATAGGTTTAACATTATCAATTTCATTAGCACTAGCGGAATAAACTTGTTCTTTTATTATTTCGTTGCTGTCATCAGATACATGCGCCGCATCGAAATTTCCGATGCGCCGTATGGCGTTACAAACAGCGGAATCAACAGCGAAATAATTATCAATAGTATTTTCATCAACTTGATCTTCTATAGCAATTGTGTTTTCTAAATTTTTAAGCAGAAAAGAATCAAGCAAATTACTTTTTAACAATTTCTGAGTAAATTGATTAATCGTGTCATCAGAAACATCGATATTATAGCATTCATCGTCTTCAGAATTATTTTTACTCATAGATTGTTCCATATTAAATTCAACCTCATCCTTTCCTATGGTAAGAGTTATCTTTTTATTAAAAACATCAATCATGGCCCTAGCAGTGGCTAAAAATGGTCGTCCTAATATTATAGGAGTTCTAGAATTTTCGGGCATATCGAGGATAACAAAGTCAATAGGTAATTCAAATTTATCAACTTTTATTAATATATTTTCAGCTATTCCTAATGGGTATTGTATGGACCTATCAGCTAGCTCTAAGCACATCCTAGTAGGTTTTGGCTCACCAAGGCCTAATTTTTCATACATAGAAGAGGGCATAAGACTTATACTAGCTCCTAGGTCGGCTAAAGCATTTCCAATATGTAAATTTTTAATTTGACAAGGAATAGTGAAACTCCCTGGATCTTTTTCCTTAGATGGAAGTTTGATGAGCAATGTTGCTGAGCTTCTTTCCCCCATTGTTACAGTGCAAGCCTCTTCAAGTTTGGACTTGTTTGTAAGTAAGCTCTTCAGATATTTAGCGTATTTTGGCATTTGCACTAGGGCTTCCATAAATGGTATGCTTAGCTGCAGCTGCTTGAGATTTTCCAAGAACTTCTTTTGATAGGCATCTTCTTTCTCCTTCCTTACCCTATGTGGGAAAGGTAGTGTTGATCGTTTAGGTTCAACAGAAGGTTCTTCTCTAATTACAGGTTCTGGATTAGTCTCTTTTGGTTGCTCTTGCTCAGATGATAAAGATTCAGGGAAATCTTGTTTGTACTGTCATCCTCGGGTGTCTCTCCGATTTGAAAGGTTGACTTTCCGCCTCTAGTTGTAATCCCTTTCAAATCTTGCTTTACCAAAAGAATCTTGTTAAGCACCGTTGACAATTGGTGCACTTCAATTGCCAATCCATTAATCATGTTGTTTTGTTCCTTTAGTAACAGCTCATGACTGCCTTTGAATTCATTAATAAAGTTTCTTGCTTCATGATGTTCTTTTTCATTTGCTTGAGCGATTTGTAGTGCAAACTCTTCCATGGTAAGGTTTCTTTGGGGTCTTCCGAACCAGTTGGGGAAAATATCGAACATTGCTCCTGAAAATTAAAGACAGGTAGATTTCAAAGTAAAAATTTCCTAGTATAAGGGTCAGAGTATTTTCCGTTCGGAAATAAGAAAAATAAAAGTTGCTGATATCTGCAGATGATGCGCCGTATCCAAAAAGTTGGATACGCCGTATCTTATAATCGTTAAAATTTAATCAGACTTTTATTCGGAAAATAGATACGCCGCTTATAAATTAGAATGCGCCGTATCAGTTTAATTTATCAAAAATCTATTATATTTATCAAAATTGAATGCGTCGTATTAACAAAAGTTAATGCGCCGTATTTTCGTTACGTTTCAAAATACCAGATTTTTGACTCAGAAGATGCGCCGTATCGATAAAAATCGATGCGTCGTATCTGTTTAATAATTCGAAAACTGTTTTTGATTAAAATAATAGATACGTCGTATCTGCTAAAGCAGATGCGTCGTATGGCGTTATCGTTTAGAAAAATTTCTTATTAAAAACGGAATACGCCGTATCTTGGGAAAAGATGCGTCGTATTGAATTTATTAAACGCGTTGTATTTTATAAAAATTAAACGCAATACGCCGTATCTATGAAAATAGATGCGCCGTATCGTTTATATTAGCTCAGTACAACGATAGCAGAATACAGAAAATAGAAAAAGAAAAACAAAAAATAAAACAAACGAAAAGAAACAAAAATAAAAACACACAAAAACATAAAATATGCAAATAATACAATGAATGCAAATTAACTAATATACAACAGAGTTAGCGGTTAGAATAAAAATTAAAAAGAAAAACCTAATTAAAATACTAATCAAATTAACAGATAATAACAATTCACTCCCCGGCAACGGCGCCAAAAACTTGATGCGTGTGCTTGTTGTGCTCTAATTTATACCCACGGTATGTCGTTGTGGTTTTAGCAGTATTCAAGTTTTAAATTTATATTTAGCCGACTTATCAATAAAACACACACTTTAACGAGCAGTGTACCCGGTCAGTATGAATATAATGGTAAGTAGAGTGTCGATCACTAAGAGTGGAACGTATTATCTAGTTATTCTAATCAGTATTTTAATATCTTAAGTTAGCTATACAATCTAATCTAACGCAAGGGGGTTCAGCCTGAGAGACTGGCACGGTTTGGTTATGATTAAATATAAACTAAACTAATAGGCACGAATCAGCGATTAGAACACACGTATACAGATAGATACTTGAGATAATAAGAAGACCTGTCCTGATAGTTAAGTAGCTTGTCACTTGTTTTATTGCTAGTTTTATATGAAGTGTATGTAATTAACCCTTTCTCGTTGGCTCTAATCTTATCGGTGAGTAAACCCTTAATGATTACTTATGTCTATCCTATTTACCTTTCTTCCTACTTTTCTACAGACGATAGAATGCATAGGCGATAAAATAAATAGGCGAGGACAGAGGCATGGCGACCCGATCAATGCTCAGCTAGACACAGAGGTTATCAATGCACTAATAAAAGTCACCAAAGACATCAACATATAAACTTTAATTAATGGGAAAGCAATTTTAAGGGGAGTTGAAGTGCATGATTAAATCAATGACACAAGCCCATCAATCCTGATAAAGTAAAGTGTACTAATACAATAAAACAAAACTACTTAATGAATTGAATACATGCAGGACCTTCTTACAGCTCTTGTATCTTCGTTTAGGGTGTGTCTTGTGCTGCTACTTCGTCTGAATTCGGTCTAGGGTTTCTTCGGTCTTCGGTCTTGTGTTGCACGTACCAAAGGTTTTTAAATTCGTCTGGCCTTGGGGTATTTATAGTTTCTGTCTGAGGGTTAGATGCGGCGCATTGAATAAGTAGATGCGGCGCATTGACTTAACTTCGCGTGGGGTCCAAGATTAATATATTCAGGAATATTCGTTCACCGCCAGAAGATGCGGCGTAACTCCATTCTTGTATGCGGCGCATGTCCTTTGCCGTCTTGGATTATAACTTGTGAAATCTTGATAGTGATGCGCCGTATATAATAAGTAAGATGCGGCGTATCTGGAGCAGAATGGCCTTGATCTTGTATATTTCAGTAGACTCTTAACTTCTTGCTTGTTTTGCTCCATAATTAGCCCAAAATCGCCAAGTTTCACATAGTACTTGTTTTTACCTGAGAATTACAAAAGTAAACATTAACGTATCGATTCTCACAGATAATATAATAAAACAAGTCAAATAAATAGGATAAATGATGGTAATAAAATGTACTTATGTGAGTTCATCACATTGCCACCCTGATTGTTGTCCCACATTCTCTTGTTGTTGTTGTTGTTGTTATAGTTGGTATTGTTTCGGTTGTTGTCGTAGTTGTTGTTGTTACGGTTATTGTTGTTGACGGCAGTTCCCTTCTTCACCTCTTGAGCCATAAGGTTTTGAGACATTCTGATAGCTTCGTCCAGTGTGTGTGGATCAAAAGCAGTTACGTCCCCACGGATGCTGTGTGGTAGCCCACCAATGAAGTTTTTCGACAACTTCTCGTTATCCGGAACCATAGTTGGACATAGCGCGGCCAACTCTTGAAATCTCCTGATGTAGGCTTCGATATCATTACCTGTGGTTACTAACTCATAAAATTCTGTTTCTAGTTTCTTCACTTCAGTTCGTGGATAAAACTTCTTAGTTAGTAGTTTCTTGAATTCTTCCCACGTGAGCTTGTAAGCGTTTTCCATACCAATAGGCTGTGCATAAGAATTCCACCATGACATGGCGTTATCAATGAGTGTACCAGTAGAGAACATTACCTTACAATCATCTGGACAATTGCATAGAAGAAATACAGATTTCGTCTTCTCAAACCAATGGATCATAGCAGTGGATCCTTCAGTGCCTTTGAATTTTATAGGATCGCCGTTCTTAAAGTCCTTGTACGCACATTTGCGAACATTAGTACCATTAGCAGCTAGTTTGGCAGCTTCTGCTGTTTCTGCCCGAGAAGCGGCTTCAGCAGTGGCTTCAGCAGCCTGAGCAGCTACGGCCTCTCTTTCAGCTACTAGTGTTGCCTCTATACTATCCGCAACAAGTTTTCTAATATCAGTTGGTGTCATCGCTTGAGTAGTTTTCTTTGGCGGCATAATTCTTCATAATCACAAAGGATAACAATAATGAGAACTCACAAATAGAAATGATCATCATACACAATATACAACCACAACATGTATAAATACAATGAAATCACATCGAGAAACAACCACGAAATGTCATAATTATAATCACAACACACATGAATATAATACATGAAAATTTCGGCCTATATGGACCGATATCATAGATAGCACAACCATTCCTACATAGTAGAGTCAACACTTGATACATTTTGTTTGTACAACAACCAAAAGACTACAAGTTCTTTAACTATGTCACACACCTCGTGACTAGGAATTTAATAGTAAAAGCTAGCATGATATAAGTCTAACCTAGGCATCTCCTGGTGCTCCGCCTGATCGACCCTGAAGCTCTCAGACCTCTGCAGCTAGTCTGACCACAATCTCCTCCAGATACTGAATTCAAAGCTATGTAGCAGCATCCCTGCTCTCCAAAGTAGCAATGCTCGCACGTGCTGAAACTAACTCGCCTGCCTGTCGCTGCTGCTCCTCCTGTTACATCTGCGCTTTGTCAAACAACTCTGGCATCTCCTGCCTCAGCTCAGTGATGCGCTCATGATCCTCCTGCTGTCTAGCCTCTAAACCCTGATAGGAAACATCAATGGAAACCCTGCCTGAAACCAAACCCTCTATCTCCTCCTCCATCGCCTCAACTCGGCTCAATGGAATCTCCTCTAACTGACCTAAGGCCCTGTCAATCTGCTCCTGCTGATGGTCTAATCGTGTCTCAAGTGTAGGAAGAGTAGGCTGTCTAGCGACTGCAGCTCTGGAACTCTCACCGACCTCAAACCTACTAGGTGGTGTAGTCTCTGAAGTCTCAGTAGTAGCTGGTGATGGTGTGTTAAATCGTGCACGCTTCTTGAGCGACAAGTCAGATATGGGTGTAGGGTCTCTGAGATGTGATGGTGCTGATGGTGCTCCAGATGATGGTGAGGATGGGGATAATGATTGTAGAGATGATGGTGATGATGGTGTACAGAATACTACCCTCTTTCGCGCTGTCAAGCGGCGTCTGAGAGGATAAGAAGAAGTAAACACTATGGGATGAACACTAGTGGTCGGGATAAGTGATGGTGGTGGTAGTGGTACATAAACAGCAGGTGATCTAAGGGTAAGATAACGTGATAAGGGTGGTGTAGGTGCAACTTCGCCCTCCTCAAAGGGTTCAGTCTCAGCATCGGATGGTATAGGTGATGAGTCTGGTATAGGGTCAACTGATGTTAGAATTATAGTAGGTGGTGACGAGACATCCTCCATGTCAGAGTCTGAAGTGATGATGATACGATGAGTATCTGAATACATCTCTGTGACAATCGACGTGAAATGAAAGTAAATGACCCGCATAATGTATGTATGAAACCGCATGTATAGTGAATATGCACTTATGATGAAATGATAAGATGCTATGATGATGTGGTTATAGTCTAGGGTCCGTGATACAACCTAGTTTGCTATAACCTTAGCTCTGATGCCAATCTGTCACACCCCAAATACCTGATTTGCAGTGGAATGGAATACCTGGGGCGCGACTACCATAGCATCACAGTTACAGTTATATTGAACGACCTAAAGTGTCGTTTTAAAAGTACATCGTTTGATTTCATAAAACATTCAGAGTTTACAAAGATAGGTCCCAAAATATGATTCAAGTTTGCGGAAATAAGTTTGTTACAAACCAAACGATAGATTAAAGTGCATATAAATACAAGGGAGACGCATCGTCATCGTGACTCTATGATAGGTCCTCATGTAAAATCCCGTGCACGTTCATATCATGTCAAACTCTTCGGAATCAGTCATATCTGAGATACTCAAATTGTACGGAATGAACGATAAACATAAGACTTCCAACCCTGTATAACAAATAAACGTGTTCGATTCTGATAATGCTAACATGGAATCGTCGTGCTCGAATTCTCAATAGAAAGAGTTTCATCAGCCACTAAAATTGCCTGATAATACAAAGGAAAGTTGCATAGAATATTTTCGACTACTTCACTCACATCTCAAGGTTCTCTTTGAACAACCTGGATACTTAGGAGGATACAAACGTGCATTCGCATCACTCTTTGGTCAAGATGTTCAGACTTTCACAGTCAAAATGATTTTGTATTTAGATCAACTTGAACAACAACTTGACAAAGGAGAATTTTCTGAAGGTAGATCCATGGCTGCCTTTCATGTGATCAACAACCAACTCCAAGTGTTCATTGATTCGCGATTCACTGAGGATTATAATTATGACAGTCAAATGACGAAAAGGGGTTTTGCTAATTACACTAGAATCGAGGTTGATATATTCAGAGTTACACTACTCTAACTCATGAGTAATGTTAAGGAGTTCATTAATGAAAGGGCGCAGCATCAACAATGCAGTTGTAACACCCCAACCCGATAAGGGTAGAAGTATTACATTATGGTGACATATCAAAGCAAACACAAGCATATGACTTAAATAATACAAATGAATCTCGAAGGTTACAAAGGGAAACTCTGAAATACAAGTTTACAAAAGAGAGCAACAATAAATACTAAGTCTAAAAAAATGTAATCACTTCTAGTCATCTCTAATCCAGAATAGCTACCAACGTATAGTCTTCTAAGTCCAAAGTACTCTCCACTCATAACCCAGCTTCCCACTAAAACCTGCCGCAAGAAAAGAAATGCGGTTGAGCTTAAAAAGCCCAGTGAACAGATATGAATACAAACGAAGCAAACGATAAAGAACAAAGAATATAGTATGGTACATTGGGGATAATATCATAAGGTATAAATGAGTGAAAGGATAAAGTGAGAGATAGGACAATCATCCACCACGAGCCCAGAAACTTAACATATCATATCATATCGTATCATAATCCATAAGTATCCATAAGTAACCATAAGTAACCATAATTAACCATAATTAACCATAGAGGAGCAACCTCTCAGATATGTGAAGGGCATGTATTGCACACAGTACCAATCACCAGACATATATCAAATCATATAACAGATAATCCACTAACAGATAACTGATCTAGGATGCATCCATACGCCCCCGCAGAAATCATAGTGGCCATAATAACATAGTGCGCATATCATATAACATAAAGGGGACGGTGTAGAACATCACTCAACCACACTAGAGTCATGTCATTGGTGCATCAATGACACGGATATGGAACCCCCATGCCTAGTGAAAAATGGCTCGGGTATCAAACTGGGAGTCAAATATCACATCATAATCAGAGTGTCATATCAAAAGGTTCATATCATAAGGTTCATATCAAATATTTCAGAAGTGCATATCAAAGGTTCATAATCAGAGGTTCATATCATAGTTTCAATATCAAAGGGATCATAGCAAAGGTATCATATCAGAAACTATCAGATCAAAGGGGTATAAGAGGTCATAAGAAACCTTAAGAGAAAGGTCAGAATATCTGTACCTTAGACCGCGAGTGCAAACATAACAGAAAACATAAGGATTGGAAGCAACGCCTTCTTCCGTGAATCTACACGAATTCATGATCGTCTTATAAATAACTTATTTTAAATCAGATTACTCATTTTAGTCGGCTTTCCATTTTTTGTAACTTTCCCAAATTAGTAATTTTCCAAATTAGGGTTAGAAATGGCAATTGAGTGCACTTAAAGGTTAATAATCATAGTCTAGGGTTTAATATGCAACTTAATGAAGGTTAAGATTTAATATGTCATTTTAACAAAGTTTAGAGTTAAATATGTAATTATTGCAAATAACTGACCAACTTAGATTTTGTCAAATGCTTTTCGGATCTTGCGAATTGGAACTCATACCAAAACTTACTCGATATAGCCCACACACTTATACACTTGATAAATACACATGTAATCTATTTCTAACTCACATGACAGACACATTCACGCACATCTTATTCGAATTCCAACCAAAATGAAACACACCCTTTAAATCTTCTCGTACACACATCCATAATCACGTTCTTGTTAAACATACACATGCACACACTCGTCATTCTATTAGTGGACTGATGAAGCGAAAAGTGTACCGCTTTTAAGGGGTCATTTAAGCCCTAAATCGTATTTATTTGATCAAATATTGCCCTAAATCGTTCCTTTTGTCATTTTAGGTACTTTTGAGAAGAAATCTGGAAAAGGAGGCATTTTGGACATTTTTTGAGCATAAAAGTGAAGAAAACAACCAAGTCTCAAAATTGTGCTGGAAATTACCTTTGACGGCGTCAGGATTATCCCTGGACGGCGTCATGGCTTGGCAAGAAAAGGTGGATGTGAAAATTACTCATGATAAGCCAGGGAAATTTGCATGGGAATTCTGACGGTGTCACCCTTTAATCTGATCAAGGTCGTCACGGCTTAATTTAAAGAGGGACGGCGTCACGACTAAATCTGACGGCGTCAAGCCTTGATAAGCCAGAACAGATTTTGGAGAGCTAAAGAGGGACGGCGTCAAGAAGGTCATCCGGGAACCCTAAAAGCGGCGAGGTGACGGCGTCACACTCCATAACGTGACGCCATCAGATCTGAAAGTCTATATATAGTTTTGCAATTTTTTGTCATTGGTGTGGAACTTATTGAGGAACTTTGTGTGTGAAAACCCTAAAGACGAATTTGGCAGCTTTTTCAAGGCTTTTTACCTTGAGATCTTCCATGTTACATTGAAGATAAGTTATCAATTAATCATTCAATATGTCTATGTGTTGTTTGATTCTATCTTGTTCTTGTCTTTTGTTTAACATGCTAGGCTAGATTTATCTTGTGTTTGCTTAGATCTAATGAAACCTAGCTATTGATTATTGGTTATTAGTGTGTTGTTAGTTGTATTGGATGATTGTTCATCTATGTTAGGCTTAAGAAAACTGGCTAACTTCCTATTCGGTAACTTGCTTGAACGTCTTAAGAAACATGAACCAATGCGTACTAAAGGTTTTTATGGTTGTATTTAATGCACAAGCGAATTCTAGTGATCCCATGTTAGGAGCTTCTTAGCCGGCTCGACATAGGAGTGAAGTAGGAGCTTGTAGAGTTGGGGAAGTACGTACGCCACCCCACAAATGGTATTAAGGAATACACCCGTCATCCACGCAACTAATACACACTAATCAACCGGTAAAAGATAGTTAGGGAGTAAGGAAATCTAAGTAAACACATTTCTCTCTATATAAGTTTTACCACCTTTTCATTTTCAGTTATTTTATTTTATTTGCATTCGTAGTTATTTGGGTTAGTTGACTAGCAACTAATTCCGCCCACTCTTTCAAACCCGAGATTTTACTTGCTTTCATAAAATTATAAAAACATAAAAAAGAATCTTCTCTCACCCTTAGACCTATTAGAGTAGTTTTTCATACCTAACGAACACTATTCCCTGTGGAGAACGATCAATCCCCCGTACTTACCACTACACTATACTACATCGGTCAGGTACACTGCCTGGTGGGGTTGTAAGCCTCTTGAGATCCCTCGAGAGGTAAAACCTGTTGTAAGGTTGCAAAACCACGCATCATGGACAAACAACCCATACGACCCATATTTTAAACCAACCCATTTCTTCCTCCTACGTCCTTTTTTTTAAAAAAAAAACAGTTTGCATGCTAATCTTTTACCCCATTCGACCCTCAACTAAATGAAAAGTACCTGCCTTCATAACAGTCTCAACATGACACACACTCACAACATCATATTTATTTACTAGACCCATAGACCCGAACATCCTACTTTACTTATTCGAATGACACACACTTATACACATTTAGTATCTTTTCTTCACATCTGATTCACACATCCAACGCATGCATGGAACCTTGTTGCTCATACGTATGACCCACACACACAATGCAAAAATAATGAGCCCACATATTACATGAAATCTTATCACGACCACTCCTTATTCACATATAAACACACACATGACCCTTCTTTATTTCTTAGTTTCCTGATCAGATTATAGCACACACACACACACACACACACATATACACACATATATATATATATATAATATATATATATATATATATATATATATATATATATATATATATATATATATATATATATATATATATCGTTTGAATACTTATGCTTGACGACACAACTCGAAACCAAATTCCCGATTTAAACCAAAATTTTCATTGTGTTTTAATTCTCTCAAATAATCTGCTGCATTTGTGCATCTAGATGTAATAGGTTTTAAGGTAGACTTAAAGATCACATTATGACTCAATGACCAGGTTGAAAGCTCATATGATAACTGATTAGAATAGCTAAAACTGATCCAAGTCGACAAACACAAGACATTCACGAAAGAGGGCGCATAAATTTATTATATCATGCGATTTGTGTGAGAAGTTTAACGAAACAACAATGTATAACGAGCATGATTTTCATGGTTTCCTTTAGCATTTCTTATCCTTGTTAAGGGTGTGTATAAGTCGAATAAAAAGGGACAAAAGAAGAGTAATAAACCTGAGGTCGACTTGGCAGAAAACAAATGGAACTACCACCTAGGCTCAGATTGGAACGACCAAGGACACAAACAGCCCTTCGAAACAAGAACCACCCACGATCAACTAATTTTACACCAACGATCACCGAGGCTTGTTTCCCACGAACCCGATCACCCTTTAGCTAATCCCTTCGTACCACTTATCTTCTTGGAGAGACAAGGTCCACCGATCATAGGGGTGTTATTAGGGTTTAGAGGTTGAGAGAAAAAGGAAACGGTATAATGTGTGTCCTGTGCATTATCTCTTGGTTTCTTACAAAGATGGGAAAAAGAGGTAGGCGTGTTTAAATAAAAGGAATTAGTCGTGTAATGTTGATGGTAAATGGGAGGAATTTTATGCTAGTATTTATGATAATATTTGAAATTTTTTATGGAATGAATATTCAGTATCAATGTACAATTTTAAATTACAAAATGAATATTCGGTATAAATGAGATTTATGCAAAATATTAAATTACAATTCGGTCCTTGCAATATATATAACGTGTGAATCGATTTCATATGTACTGTCGATTTTATTAGCTTAGGGATTTTTTTATAGTTTCAATGATAAGGTAAATTTATATTCATTTAATTAGTTTATTATAACTTAGGTTAGGAAATTCCATAATTCTTATATTAATTTACTTAGTTCTTGAAAAATTCAAATTAGAGGGGTAATTTAGGGATTTTAACTGAATGAAAAATGAGGGTTTTACAACTCTTCCCCTCTAAAAGGAAATTTTCTTCCTCAAAAATTGAAGTGAAACGAAACGGAATTCCAACGGACCATGAATGGAAATGTGAATGACTTGTTTCTCATGACTCTATCTTGTTGATCAAAATAGCTTCGGCTTCCTTAGAAAAGACATATCATACTGAATCCAGATCAAAAGAATAATATACCAAACGTAACAGATGATAATCGTATTCTCTCCGAAGAGATACAGGGAATACGTAGGATTTGACGGATATATCGTCTGTGGAATTTGATTAGACAAATCAGATGAGAACGTACCGAATCGCAGAAATATAAGGGTGATAAATATGCTTAACTCTTCAGATTTTCAAATAGTCTCGTCTTCAATATAACCTTTCAACGGTATTCTCATAAACAGACAGGTCTTGTTTTCTCAGAATCCAAAATCTCATATCTTAATTCATAACAGATCATCATGAACAGATTCATCGAATGTGAGACGTATGTATAGCAAAACATAGGTGTACTCCTTCATAGTAACAGATCGAATCCATACAGACAGAAAACAGGTTGTTTGATAACATCAAACGGCAGAAGCTCTACAACAGAACCTAAGATTCTTATCGGAAGTATAGAGGTCAGCAAATGCGTGTCAAGTATCCAAACCTATCAAATCGAATAACGGTGAAGGCAGATTAAGCGAATAGGTAGAATGAACCTAAAGTCTCAATCAGATATCAGAAATTCTAAGGCTTCTAAGGCACTCCTCGAAATATCCTATGATCACAATAAGTGCACGTTATATGATGTAAGTATTATCACGTTGGCCAGACGTCATAATACTAGCATCATATAAATATGCCCTCATGATGACCATACTTTATCTCAAGTCATGAAATAAGCAACTTATCTTAATCACCTAACAGTCCTTCTACCTCCTAGGGTAGGCCCGAATCAAAATCATCACTACGGATTCGAAATCAAAGAAACAGATCGCGTAGATAACGTAACGGAATCAGGTAAGTATCATCGAATGAAGCACGTCGTCAAAAGCGTCAGGTCTTCCACAATTCATCAAAATTCTCATATCAAAACCGTCATCCAACGTACGCAAAATGAACACAGAACGGAAATACTAACAGAGAACCTGAATCATTCAAAGGATCTTATCATCAGGTAAAGGAAACTTAAGTAAGATTAGAGGAAGTGAATTACGTCATCAATAGCTTCATCCTTCACAGAATCAACTCATCCAAGCACAAATGTTTGCTTCAAAATTCGTCCGTTCAAATACAAAATTTCAAAATTTCTTCCAAGTCCGAGTAGTCTGTCTACGCTTGTTCTTCTGATCATAAGGTGAAAAGGAATTATAAACTTGAGTCTGGTCCCTCAAGCCTTCGGCACCCCTTCTTGAAACTGTGGTGTAGTAATGTGAATCTCTGACATAATCACTGTGCATCCTTCCATCTGCAAATCTGCTTCTGCTATCGATTCATCTTAGTACAACTAAAATGAATAGAGAAGCAAGTCTGCGTGTCTTTGACAGGTCTTCTAGCACAGTTTGAAATTCGCCAACTAGATTTCATTCTCCTTCTATGTTCGCCACCATGTTTGTCTTGCAAGAAGTGTTATCCAATCTTCAAGGTAACACCGCCGTTGTCGTCTCCAGGTTATGAGTTGAATGGTCCGTCTCCTACGGTCTGGTTGCCTTGATGCCCGAACTGTAATCTCCACGTGCTGCATGAGGTATAATCGAGTCCCATCTCAGTTTCTCTCTTCTTCGTATATGCTTCTTCCATGGTAACGCATGTCGCGAACATCTTCTACTACTCTTCTACATGGTTTCTAACTCTGATAACGGTCTTCAATCTTGGTCCTTCCTGTGGGAAACTCTGTCTTCACAGGATACATGGTAGTGTTGTCTATTACGATCTCTGAACGCCAATCAAAGTTTCTCTTCCAGAACAAAGGGTCATTCTGACTCAATACTAAAATAATCTCTATGTTCCTCTTTCGTCTCTGAACACAACATAATGTCATACTATGACAATTTGTCCAAACATTCGCGACAACATAATTTCATCAGATGCATAAGAATAGTTGACAGATTAGCCAATACAATTGGCATCATTTAAGCTCATAATGATTATAACGAATACAACAATAGCTTCAGGAATCATCTTAGGGAAAATTTTACATACACTTCACGTCACTTTCCTTCTCCTTCATGAATAAACTGAAATACTTCACGGAGGTTACTCTCGGTTAGTTAACCCCCTTCTTAGAAGTTCTTGTGGTTGCCTCTTCAGTCCTTCAAATCCAAACAGAGGCCATCTGATACGGAGTTTCAAAGGTAGGCCAAATCAATCATTGATGCGCGGAAAATGGATAACGATTACGGATAGTGATACGGTTAAGTTCACGATAGTCGATACACCGCCGCATACTTCCCTCTTTCTTCTTCATAAACCAACAGGAGCATTCAAAGAGAAACATTGAGGTGAAAAAAATCATATTCCATCAGCTCCTTCAATCTCTCAACTTCTATGGCATCATGGTTTCGTCAATTGAGATCAGTTCAATGCCATCTCTACCTTCCAAGCAGGAGGGAATACCAAGAGGTTCATCAGAGAACATCAGAAGATTTTCGTACAACAAAAATACTTCCATTGTCAGAGCTTCCAACGGTGGATACTAATAGGTGTCAGGAACAACTTGACAATCAAATGAGATCAGGGTCTGTGCTTCCATAGCAACATTAATCTTAGCAGATTTAAGTGGTTGAGAGTTATCATAAAAGAAGTAGGGTGAAGCAGATTATTAAAGATCATATTTCAGATACGGTAGTCTATGGTAGCTTTACGAAGAGTCATCCAATCCATAACCAAAAGACCTCAAAGTCAATTATATCAAGAGTAAACAGATTCGTAGAACTAATACGGTCGTCAAACCAGACGGATAGTTCATATATCAAGGTCAAGTACATGGTTTATCATAGTGTTGAGATAGATAAGCGAACAGTTCAAGGTGTTGGAATTTTGTTTAGCTTCTTAGCATAATGACAGGTACAGTGTGCATCATCGGTAATACGAACATCGTAAGGTTGTCAAAAGTGAGATGTATGGGATATCAGTTGTCAGCATCATCATTCTTAGTTAACGAATCCATATTGAGATAATATTTTCATCATATCCTTTCAAAGGAACTGATCGGCAAATAAAGTTCATCATTCGAAGGGCGGGAACAAATCCCCATATATTCATGGTTAATAGTTACCAGAGTTCTCATAGGAGTAGTAATGGATTATGCAGAACTGAGTAGTATCAGATGATACATTATATCCAGCATATGCAATGAATTCACGGAATGTGTCAAACACACTATGGTTGAAAAACCTTTGGGATGGTCGGAAAGGTATCAAACTGTTTATCAAACAAATCGAGATGGAGATCAGAATCAGGAAGTGAAACTTAAATGGTGCAAGGTATCCATGTAGTTTCCGAGGTATTCCAAACTTACTTGGTTACTAAACTTAGGTTGCAAAAGTTTCTAGCTTCTGAAACAAATGTTCTTATATGGCATAGCTAAAGGCGGAGGCACGAATCAGAGTGATGCGGAAGCAATGCTACTTACATAGATGTCCTAGTCTATTCATTCCTCACCGGTTATAACTTATGTTCCTATGGGGAGATCTTAAGCAAATTCTCAAAGGTTGTCTTATGAGCGCCTACAGTGGAAACTTAATGGTCCAAACTTCACAGGTCAGGGTTTAATGTACTACAAGTCGCAACCTGGGGCTTTGATACCATAATTGTGCAACCCCAACCTGATAAGGGTAGAAGTATTACGTTATGGTGACATATCAAAGCAAACACAAGCATATGACTTAAATAATACAAATGAATCTCGAAGGTTACAAAGGGAAACTCTGAAATACAAGGTTACAAAAGAGAGCAACAATAAATACTAAGTCTAAAAAAATGTAATCACTTCTAGTCATCTCTAATCCAGAATAGCTACCAACGTATAGTCTTCTAATTCCAAAGTACTCTCCACTCATAACCCAGCTTCCCACTAAAACCTGCCGCAGGAAAAGAAATGCGGTTGAGCTTTAAAAAGCCCAGTGAACAGATATGAATACAAATGAAGCAAATGATAAAGAACAAAGAATATAGTATGGTACATTGGGGATAATATCATAAGGTATAAATGAGTGAAAGGATAAAGTGAGAGATAGGACAGTAATCCACCACGAGCCCAAAAACATAACATAGCATATCATATCGTATCATAATCCATAAGTATCCATAAGTAACCATAAGTAACCATAATTAACCATAGAGGAGCGACCTCTCAGATATGTGAAGGGCATATATTGCACACAGTACCAATTACCAGACATATATCAAATCATATAACAGATAATCCACTAACAGATAACTGATCTAGGATGCATCCATACGCCCCCGCAGAAATCATAGTGGCCATAATAACATAGTGCGCATATCATATAACATAAAGGGGACGGTGTGGAACATCATTAACCACACTAGAGTCATGCCATTGGTGCATCAATGACACGGACATGGAACCCCCATGCCTAGTGAAAAATGGCTCGGGTATCAAACTGGGAGTCAAATATCACATCATAATCAGAGTGTCATATCAAAAGGTTCATATCATAAGGTTCATATCAAATATTTCAGAAGTGCATATCAAAGGTTCATAATCAGAGGTTCATATCAGAGTTTCAATATCAAAGGGATCATAGCAAAGGTATCATATCAGAAACTATTAGATCAAAGGTGTATAAGAGGTCATGAGAAACCTTAAGAGAAAGGTCAGAATATCTGTACCTTAGACCGCGAGTGCAAACATAACAGAAAACATAAGGATTAGAAGCAACTCCTTCTTCCACGAATCTACACGAATTCATGATCGTCTTATAAATAACTTATTTTAAATCAAATTACTCATTTTAGTCGGCTTTCCATTTTTTGTTACTTTCCCAAATTAGTAATTTTCCAAATTAGGGTTACAAATGGCAATTGAGTGCACTTAAAGGTTAATAATCATATTCTAGGGTTTAATATGCAACTTACTGAAGGTTAAGATTTAATATGTCATTTTAACAAAGTTTAGAGTTAAATATGTAATTATTGCAAATAACTGACCAACTTAGATTTTGTCAAATGCTTTTCGGATCTTGCGAATTGGAACTCACACCAAAACTTACTCGATATAGCCAACACACTTATATACTTGATAAATACACATGTAATCTATTTCTAACTCACATGACAGACACATTCACGCACATCTTATTTGAATTCCAACCAAAATGAAACACACCCTTTAAATCTTCTAGTACACACATCCATAATCACGTTCTTGTTAAACATACACATGCACACACTCGTCATTCTATTAGTGGACAAACAACCCATACGACCCATATTTTAAACCAACCCATTTCTTCCTCCTACGTCCTTTTTTTTATTTAAAAAAAACAGTTTGCATGCTAATCTTTTACCCCATTCGACCCTCAACTAAATGAGACGTACCTGCCTTCATAACAGTCTCAACATGACACACACTCACAACATCATATTTATTTACTAGACCCATAGACCCGAACATCCTACTTTACTTATTCGAATGACACACACTTATACACATTTAGTATCTTTTCTTCACATCTGATTCACACATCCAACGCATGCATGGTACCTTGTTGCTCATACGTATGACCCACACACACAATGCAAAAATAATGAGCCCATATATTACATGAAATCTTATCACGACCACTCCTTATTCACGTATAAACACACGCATGACCCTTCTTTATTTCTTAGTTTCCTGATCAGATTATAGCGCGCGCACACACACACACACACACACATATATATATATCTACATATAATATATAACAATATGCGTATGACGTCATCAAATGCCATAATGCCCAGTAAGCGCCCTTAAATGCCCAGTAATCAGGCATTAATGCCCAGTAAGCAGCCATTAATGCCCAGTAAGCAGACATTAAGTGCCACATGGCAAAATACTACATTATAACATTTTTTTTTTTTTTTTAATTCGAAATTTTAAAAAATGACACTTGCATAATGTACATTGATGGATTCAAACTTGGGGTGTTGTTAACATCAACAAAGTTGATTACCACTAGACCAACACATTTTTTTGATTATATCTTGCAAGCCCAAATCTATAAACCTATGCAAAAAATTATATGAGATAATTAGGAGAATCCCTACAAGTTAGGTAACCCTAATCAACACATATACGTAAAAAAATCACACCTCACTCATAATATACTTTTTCTCAAAAAACCTAATGTCCTTTTTCCTCACAATCTCCTCTAATGATCGGTTTATGGATTTTTGTGTTTTCTTCATCACAGGTTTGCAAGAAAACATTGATGTCCAAGGTTTTTTCCCTCAATTTTTAAATGGCTCATTCGGTATGTTGTTTATAATATTTGTCCATTCATTATACGAAGTATTTTTTTTCCCAAAACCCTACTATCACTCATTCATCTCATTATCAAACACACGATCTTTTTTTCTTTTCTGATTTGGTGTGCAGATTGTTAGTCTTCTTTGTTGGTAACATGTATACAGGTATATTGTTTATAATGTTTTCATGTATACACAACAACTATTATTCAATTGTTGTTTTTGTTTTTTTTTTTTTTTTTTTTCAGCTATGGGTGAGAACGTATCCTTGGATCAAGTGTGTTTGTTTTTTCTTTTTTCTTTTTACTGCACCAATTTCGCACCCACCCTTCCTAACCAGCCATTATTAACGAATCACCACCATTGAACCCTTCTAAAAACCGACATGCATTATTTTTTTCAGTTATATGATCCAAGAAACTTGATCAGTCTCTCAGTTATTCGATCCAAGATTTATATATGATCCAAGAAACTCTATATACGGTTTTTCAGTTAGGTATGAATAATCTTTTTTTTTTTTTTTTTTTTATTTCGCTGCTAAAGGTATGAATAATTTTGTGTGTTCATTCAGTTTTTATTACCTTTTGGTTGTTTATGGAATCATTTATGATTTTGATTTTTTCTCAAATTGTTGATTAAAGTCGGTTATGATTTTTGTTTCAAATTGTTTTTGGTTTTGTGTGTTTAATTGAATTCAAAGAACATGAATGTTGCTTATAATATGTAATATATAAAATAGTCTCCACAAAACCCTAAAGTAATCATAACTTATAATTATCAGGTAAAAGATAGTTTAGTAGAGCTTAATGACTGTTTTATTTTATTTATTTATTTATTTATTTTTTTAATTAGCCGCTTTGCATTGCGTTCTCAACGACATTTTATTTAATTTTGACACAAATAAGCTGTTAAGCCAATAACCAAGCCGTTTGGACATTCAAAGATATGAGGAGGTGAGTCAATTTTGCTTATTCATAGTAGCATTTTGGATATAAATCATGTAGCCATTTAAAATTTTGAACTGCAGTGCACAAGTGGAATTGTCTCAAAAATATTTTCGTGTCACAGCAAATGAAGATATGATAAGCTGTTAAGCCAATAACCAAGCCGTTTGGACATTCAAAGATATGAGGAGGTGAGTCAATTTTGCTTATTCATAGTAGCATTTTGGATATAAATCATGTAGCCATTTAAAATTTTGAACTGCAGTGCACAAGTGGAATTGTCTCAAAAATATTTTCGTGTCACAGCAAATGAAGATATGATGTTTAAATTTCTTGGCCTATAGCGTGGGTACAAAAGGGCCTCTATTTTCATCTAAGAATGGTCATTAGGCAGAATGGAAGGCCAAGAAAAAATATGATATTCCTCTTTTAACCCATTACAATATAGGTAATTTCCATCTTTCCCACATGTACAACATCCATTCTATTTTCTTTATTATCTGAATTGATATCTATCAAGTACTGGATCATTTGTGCAACTACCAAAAAATTTGACATGGTAAGTTCTCATATCTGAATAAGATACCATAGTGCTTCAGAATTTGATTTGTAGTAACCTTCAGTTATCAATTTGTCACAGGTTTTGCTAAGGATGAAGGAATGGGTACCGCGTGTTCACGGAACAACAGTGAACTAAGGCGTGTGGGAGCTCGGGCTAAGCAGTGTTTCTTTCTTTTTTTATACATCTCAACTCATTTATTAGTACATTTGTCATTTTGTTGATTCCTGTCGCGACAGGTTTCATACATATTGACCGAGTTTTTTTCATGGGCGAGTGGGAACGCAGGGTAATGCATGGTCATTTTAGCAACCGCCCAGCGCGTAATGTTATAGAAAGTAATGTGTTTTTTTTTTTTTTGTTTTTGTTATTTTTTTGTTGGCGTTTTCAAATTACTATTTATGTTCCGCAGCAGACAATTTCAACCTAATCTTTAACGTTTTCGTTTTTCTGTAGGCATAAATATACCACCACAAAATGAGTGTGGAAGTTCACCTGCTTATAATGATCATGTGTGTGGAAGTTCACCTGCTTATAATGATCATGGAACATTGCCGGTTACAAGGTAAGTTAATGTATATTTTTAGTTACCGTCAGATAACTAAATCGTGAATTTGTGTATCTTTATGTATTAATGAATTGGTTATTCATGAGGATATTTTTGTTGCCGTTGCAGCCTTACGGGGTGAGGTAAAGGTGCTTGATTTTGCTCGAAGTGTGATTCGTAATCATTATGTTCCCTGTCATTCGATCAGCGGTATATGTACAAGAAGCAATGTTTATAACAGTTGGCCAAGCAAAATTCCAAAGTTCAATGGGACTCTTCATGACCACCTACACTCTTCCATAGGTCTATCTCAATTACTAAATTAGTCCATTAGATTGAGAATCACCCTAGACTGCGCAAGAGCGCTTAAGTTCCTACATGGGCATACCATCCCATCTGTCATACACCGTGATTTTAAATCTACCAATATCATGTTGGATGATAACTTTCGAGGAAAGGTGTCTGATTTTGGGTTGGCTAAGATTGGATCAGACAAGCTTAATGGTTTGATCTCAACCCATGTTTTGGGAACCGCTGGATTTTTGGCACCTGGGTAAGTTATTCATTCTTTCGTACCTTCTAATTTCCTTTTGTAAAGTAACCAATGATCATATATCAGAAATAGGATATGTACTAATCTGACTTTTTATCAAGTAATGTCTTCATATGCTGCGTGTCATGGTATATTTACTGGCAGCCATATAAGTATGATTATAATTTATACGGAGTATTAAGATTTTGTGTGTGTGTGTGTGTACGCTAATGAGGAGTTTTAATGTCCTTTTTTCCTTTTATGTGTATTCATTCATTTTAGGGTAACATTTCAATTCCACTCTCTAACTGTATATTCATATCCAAGATATTAATAGGTTCCAAACAATTTCAGGGTCATTAACGTCGGCTTATCTGTCAGTCGTGTTGGGTCTGCCGCTCAGTTGAAAACTATGAAACAAGTCTGCGGTAGTTCCAAACTATTTCAGGGATTTGGTCTGGTATTCCATGGACTTTGGAATGGATCAGTATAGCGCTATTGTAACAGCAAACCAAGTATGGTGTTGCTTTAGAGATTCTTTCTGGGAACTTATGTTCGCTTATAATGATTGAAGGCGACACACTACGAATATAGGTACTATCTGCTCTTTCATTATTTTTATTATATATTGCTTATTGGGATAACAGATTAGGAGGGTGTAATTAGTTTCAGTATACAAGTGCAAGTGTTAGGCACTGCCCGCCCATCTAGATACTTGGTGTACCTCTATTTAACACAAAAATTTTATGAGGGTTGCATACAAACGTTGATTATCTTTTCTCTTGTGTATTTTATCCAGGATTCGCTCTACCGTGGTTTGAGCGCTGAAGAATTTGAACCTGTCCACGAGTATAATTTGATCACCCTGGTAATGTTCTTTTAAATACAAATTTCTGTTTTATGATTGCATTTAAATCAGTTAATAAGAATTAAAAGCTGTTATTTATCACAGTGATCATTTTCGTCCCATTTCTATACCCCATTAGTGAGACATATGTAAACGCCATATGTGTACACGACACCCCTTATTTTTTTGGTGCAGGCATATGCAAACACTTTAATTGCTGCTGCATATTGACCCAAACACCCCTTAAACTGCTGTAGAAAATTGTTGCAGCAGCCATAGCCAAACACCCCTTACAGCTGCACATTTTCAGCTGACATACACCCATGAATGGTCCCGTATGGATTGAATTTGCATTTGCGTTAAGATCAATACCGCTGTGGTACAAAGAGGGAACTAATAAGGGTGTTTTGGGCAGCTTATATCAATGATACTCTATTCATTAGTTTCTGGAACACACCCTTATGAACCCAAGAATAACCAGTACGCTCAACCTTTCACTCTACTGTAATATGGGTGGGTTAGGTAATGTGTGAAAATGGTTTAAGTTAAGCAAACACTTAATTTTATATTGTCTTTTACAGGTTGAGCAGATTCCTGTTCTGATGTTTATACGGACAGTAATACGAACAACTGTTGCATTTCCCTCCCTGGTAAGATGATACAAAGTTACACTATTTTTCCATATGTAAGGTTTTGATTCTCATAAGACAAAATGCAGTTTTGAAATAGGTGTGTTTGATCAGTAGATGTGTGCTTTAAAGTGATTATGTTTTTTTTGACTTGTCATAACCAAATAATCAATTGTGATAAATATTATGTCCAAGGTTTACTTGATGGACTTGCATCTGGAGTCCAGTCACGTGATATAGTCAAAATTGAAAACGTAAGTGCATAAAATTACTACTCCGTATTTGTTTCACACTTAATTTCTTTTATAAAGCACTTTTTTAAGGTGGTCAAAGGTAGCATGTGGAGGCACTTAAGTTATATGTTCTTAATCTCATTTTCATTTTGTAGAAAAACAAGAAACGAAAAGCAGATGCTTTATAATATCTTATGTTTGTTTGATATTGTTTTGATAGGAAAAAGGGGTTAGGCTATGCTATGAGTACTTCTAAAATATCTAGCAAAAATCCTTGCTCTTGACTCCATTCAATGGTCTTGTGGTGAGAATGTGTATGAGATGAATTAGTAATTGTTTGAAGCCCACGGGTGAATGTATTTGTGAATAAATTGCACTGTTTCACTCCACCTCTTCACTCCGTCATCGCCTCACGCCGTCCATCACCATCGGTAAAGACTATCGGTAATTATAGCTTTCATGTTCTAACCCGTTAAGCTGATTTATCATCTGGAGGTTTATAGATGGGTGTAACAGGTGTGTTCAATTCACCAATGTGGGTCAAGTTTATTGTGGGTCGATCAGATAACATCACCTATGTGATACTTTTAAATATGTTTTTTGAACGATTTTTATTACTCTGTCTTTATTTTTAGCATAAATCCAGGTTGCAATTCGGTTTCGTTCGGTGTTGAAAGCATTACGCCAGATGGTTGTGCTTCAGGTAGTCACTCTAACCTATACCAGAAATTAGTTTATCTTCCACATAAAACCAATGTTGGTTATTGCCTACCCATTACTATGCAAAATGGGTTGACTCGGGCACTATATTGGGTCATTCAGGTTTTAAAGCATTTCAGCACTGATTGACCACATTTCCCATAATAACAAACTGCACCTGCATCGAGATAACTGATCCATAGTTATCCTCATTAGCGATTTCATTATTTACATATTATAAAGATCTTAGTTGCAACCATATTGTGTTATTCATCTTCATGATCAATCACTGAATCTTTCTTCATGTTCACATATCCCTTAGGCGGACTTGAACTCTTTCGGTACTTAAATGGGGCTGAAAGGAGGGGTTTTTTGTGCTGAAATTGCGGCTAAAAAGGTGGCTGACAGGGGAGGTGTTTAGGTGATTGAATGGGGCTGAAAGAGGTGTTTTTGGTATTGAAATTGTTGCTAAACAAGGCGGCTGAAATGGGGGCTGATAGGAGGGTGTTTACGTGCTTGAATGGGGCTGAAATGGCAATCTTCAGGTTTATGATATTTTTCTTATTGTGTTAGAACAGTTGGGCCATTTGAAAGTATCTTCAATAATATTTATGTGGCATATAACTTGGTACAAACCTAGGTAGCTCACAGTGTCCCAGTTACTCAAATGTGTTGGTGCACGAACACAATAACGGTGTGTCACTTGCGTGTGAACCAGTTAGTAACCTACGATCGATGTCGTCTATGCAGGGAGTTTTTGAATCGTTTGCATGTCACGTTGCTCACGCAGGTATGTTATTATTATAATCTTATGTTTCAGAGTTATTTTGGCAAACTTTATTTGTGACAGTTACCAAATGATTTTTAACCTGCTATAGTGGCGTTGCAAAAACCGGCTGTTCTTGAATTTCAGTCGGGGACGGTACGTCCTGTTGCAGTTACTCACGGTTACGGTGAATTGAACACACCTGATGCTAACAATTGCAGTTCTTTCTCATACGAAATGGATTTTGGAGAACCTGTTTCTAGGAATGTTGTTGTTGGATTTCCTTCACAAGGTAAATTTTTTGTATATTTTTCCTTCTGTCTAGATGTTCGGCTACCGTTCATTTTTGTGACTTTCTTAAAACTTTGATAAAATGTTGCAGCAACAACCCGTGAACCGGTGGCATTGGAGTTTCGGTCACGTAGACTTTACAATGCTTCTCAAGGTTAGTTGGAACCGACGTTACTATTCTTTGTTGGATTTAAAAAAAATGAACACTACTTTTATTGAACCTGTTATTATTTATGTAGGTGATACATTTCATGCACGGGAACCACCTTTTGATGAATATACAGTGCCACCGTCTACAACAGGTATGTAGCGTTAACGTTTTTGGATACTGCACTCTATTGACGATGCTTTATTTATTATATAAAGTTCAATTATACTCAAGAGTATTGTTGGTTATGCTACCGTTTATGCAGACGATGGTTGAAATGCGTCTACATCGAACGGCTTTGTTTCACGCCAGCCAGCGTCCGCTGCACCACAACGTTCGGGTTGTACGTTCACAGAGATTTTATAATGTGTCTTTGCGGTTAACGTTTTCCATTTTCTATTTTTTTAGTCACTGTTGCCAATAAACACGTTCTTTATTTTCGTATACGATTTATAAGTCTACAACGTCTGAGAAAGCGTCTTTTGGTTATGGGGAAAAAGTGTGTTATGCACACAGGTACTTTTTTTAGGATTTGTGATAGTTTTCAGATGTGGGTGATGACAGCGTGTTATGCACCCGTAAGCGAATTAGTTTTTTTTGTTCAATATAATATGTTTATGTTTTTATTGTAGAAATGTTGTATGGTAAACAAAATATAAACAACCCTACTTAAATTAGAATAACACAAATAAATTGTATTAAACTGTATTTGAGTACCGCTGTTGTTGATGCATACGATTTTTTTATATTTCTAAACAAACATAAATAAAAAACGCTGATAACAAAAACAATATTTATGAAATCCACATAAAACCCCTCACGTTTACCATCATAGCAAATAAAACACTTAACAAAAACAATAACGCATAAACTTATACATCCTTTTCAGCAATTTTTATTAAGTAAAACAACGTACTACAGAAAATGATACAGCAACAATTGGTGGTCCCGTGACGCTAGATTTTCAGTCGCAGACTGTTTTCGGTCCGTGCCAAGGTTATTTCTATGAAACGTTATTGTTGTTTTTTGGGTCAAAAAAATAGTTTGTGGTATCACTGAATATGGTGTTTTATATGTACAGCCGTGCCTTAATACACGTGTTTTAGGTTTCTCAAGAGGTGCATCGTTGTTCTTTACGGGAGGTAGACAGCGACTGATTATTATTTTTTAAATACGTTGTATGTTAAATGTTTTTCTTATTATGTGTCACTTACCAGGACCGTCCAACGCGCCCGTTGAGTATGCTTTTATCTCACGCGGACCGCACGCTGGTGCACCACAACTGCCTGCATTCACAACAGATGTGTAACTTACTTGGTTTTATTCTATATAAATCATTTCAACATATCTACAGTATGTATAGGCTAACATTATGGTGCACTTTATTTGTAATTATCTTCCAATGAAGCACATTGAGAAGAAAAAGAAAAACCAACAGAGAAGCTATAAAAGCTCTGAACCTAATATGGAATGAAATGAGCAAGAATGTCACAATTTTTAATTACAACGAGTTTTATAGCATACGAATTCTAGAGGCTGCACGTGTGGATGCTTGCAAGGGAATAGTTTTCTTAACTTGATTAGCTTAACTTAGTTACTTTCTACTATATATGATTGTATATATATATACACATTCCAACCATATTTTTACTTCTTTCGCTATAGTAAAATATATGCCAACGATAATTATAAGTCATCTTACGCTATACAAACATATGTCAACGATAATTATAAGTCATGACCGCCCAACGGGCGGGCTTATATACCCGGGAGGGCTTATAAGTCATGCCCGCCCATCGGGCGGGCCATGAAGTCTAGTATATATATATATATATATATATATATATATATATATATATATATATATATATATATATATATATATATATATATATATATATGTCATTTGAATACTTATGCTTGACGACACAACTTGAAACCAAATTCCCGATTTAAACCAAAATTTTCATTGTGTTTTAATTCTCTCAAATAATCTGCTGCATTTGTGCATCTAGATGTAACAGGTTTTAAGGTAGACTTAAAGATCACATTATGACTCAATGACCAGGTTGAAAGCTCATATGATAACTGATTAGAATAGCTAAAACTGAACCAAGTCGACAAACACAAGACATTCACGAAAGAGGGCGCATAAGTTTATTATATCATGCGATTTGTGTGACAAGTTTAACGAAACAACAATGTATAACGAGCATGATTTTCATGGTTTCCTTTAGCATGTCTTATCCTTGTTAAGGGTGTGTATAAGTCGAATAAAAAGGGACGAAAGAAGAGTAATAAACCTGAGGTCGACTTGGCAGAAAACAAATGGAACTACCACCTAAGCTTAGATTGGAACGACCAAGGACACAAACAGCCCTTCGAAACAAGAACCACCCACGATCAACTAATGTCACACCAACGATCACCGAGGCTTGTTTCCCACGAACCCGATCACCCTTTAGCTAATCCCTTCGTACCACTTATCTTCTTGGAGAGACAAGGTCCACCGATCATAGGGGTGTTATTAGGGTTTAGAGGTTGAGAGAAAAAGGAAATGGTATAATGTGTGTCCTGTGCATTATCTCTTGGTTTCTTACAAAGATGGGAAAAAGAGGTAGGCGTGTTTAAATAAAAGGAATTAGTCGTGTAATGTGGATGGTAAATGGGAGGAATTTTAGGCTGGTATTTATGATAATATCTGAAATTTTTTATGGAATGAATATTAAGTATCAATGCACAATTTTAAATTACAAAATGAATATTCGGTATAAATGAGATTTATGCAAATTCTTAAATTACAATTCGGTCCTTGCAATGTATATAACGTGTGATTCGATTTCATATGTAGTGTCGATTTTATTAGCTTAGGGATTTTTTTATAGTTTCAATGATAAGGTAAATTTATATTCATTTAATTAGTTTCTTATAACTTAGGTTAGGAAATTCCATAATTCTTATATTAATTTACTTAGTTCTTGAAAAATTCAAATTAGAGGGGTAATTTAGGGATTTTAACTGAATGAAAAATGAGGGTTTTACAGCAGTGACAATATGTTTGATAAGCAGGATACAAACGACAGTTCTGGGACTTATACCACACTTGACATGGATACAGATCACAGACCAGAAAATGACCAAGTTCCATCTGCTGAGGTACATGTCCCTGATCAACATAATGTTCTTTCTAATGAACGACAACATACTGATCAAATTAAACCTACTTATGACACATATATGTTGGAAAAGACTGATAGCAATATCACCACTGATTCAACAAATATGAGTCATAAGGGGGGAGAAATTGATCAGGATGCTGAACATGATGATGCGTCAAGTTCTTTGCTTACGGCTGAGTTTTTCAAATCAAATGATATGGTTGAAAAAGAAGTTTATAATGAACTTTCAAACAGATTTTTACAACTTGAAAAACATTGTATTTCACTTGAAATCTCAATTCAACAAAAGGAAGAAAGTCTTCAAACTAACCAACCATGTAGGAATCCGGAATTTCCTGAATTCCGTGAATTTTTTATGATAAATGATTTGAAAGCTCAGCTAGAAGCTAAAAACTCAACAATCAACAACTTGAAAACACAAATTACCGAGATGCATGAGATAAGAAATGTAGTCAAGGCTAAATATGACAGTAATGCAACTGAAACAAGAAACATTAAATTGGAACTTAAAGTGGCTGAATTACTTAAGGAAAATGAGACTTTGAAAAAGCATTGCAAAAACCTGTGTGATTCAATCAAAGAAACGAGATCTAAGACTATAGAACAGACAACCTCTTTGTTGCCAAAAATGGTGAATTCAAAGCTCAACTTCAGGAAAAGGGTTTTACAATTGCAGCATTAAAAAACGAGTTAAGAAAATTAACAGGAAATAGTGTGAACACTAAGTTTGCAAAACCATCAATCTTGGGGAAACCAGTTTTACAACCACTTAGAAACCAATCAGTTTTTAGACAACCGACTGCGTTTAGATCTGAACGGTCAAAATTTTCAAAACCACGGTTTGCCTCCCGAGTTGATTCTAAACAAGTTTTGTCAAAACCAGTAACTTCATAATCTAGAACTAATGTAAAGGAATATGCTTTTGTAAAACCTCATTATATGAGTGATTCTAGTTCCTCTAGGATTAGTTCAAAGCGTGTGTCATTTGTGACACCAAAGGAACATGTTAGACTTAAAAACAGTGTTCAGAATCACAACCTAGAGGATGCTAAGAAAATCACACATGAAAAGACTAGGAATTTGCCTGTTTCTAAGAGTAGTTGCGTATCGATTAAAGCGATTCCCGTAGCAGATCACTCTAAGAATTCTAGATCTTTTTCTGAATCCAAACACTCTGTTTGCTCAACTTGTCAGAAATGTGTTTTTAATGCAAACCATGATGATTGTATAACAAAATTCCTGAAGGAAGTGAATGCTCGTGCTAAGGTTCAATCCTCTAATACTAGAAACAACAACAAGCCCGTAGAACCAAAGAGTTATACTCAGAAACCTGGTAGGCAGATTATTGTAGGACAAAGGTCTTCTCTCAACAAGTCTTTCACTGTACACGAGAAACCAAACACTCCTAGATCTTGCCTTAGGTGGATACCGACGGGTAGAATTTTTAAGATTGTTGGTCTTAGATGGATACCTACTAGTAAGTTGTTCACTGATTGCAAAACTAAGGCTGACAGTGAAACCCCAAATGGTTTAGATGCTGATATCACTAACCCACATAAATGCAAACAAACTCTTAATGTTAGTGCAAGTAGTCTTTACTTAAGTGCAGGTACATCGTTCACTCCTATTAAGGAAAGACTCAGAGTTTGGTTGCCGAAAAGACTGATATCTCATAAATTAGGGGTTCAAGAAACTCAAAATTGATGAACATGAAATATGACATTTGAACACTGCAGTTCAAGCCTCGGGCCTCAATGTCAAAATAATGGCATCTGTAGACAACACTTCATGCCCCGTTCCTCAAAGAAAAGAAAGGTGTATGCTTAAATGCGCTTTATCTTCGGAAGACGAGAAATCTTCTTGTTTATGACCATTCACATCAACAAGCTTCATGCTCATCCCATGCTCATTCAGTCATCAAGTGGATCAACGTACATTGGAGTATATTCTTATTCACTTGTTCTATCAAAAATTGCAACCTCATATGCAATTTTTGAGGGGGAGAAGTGTGAATAAACTAAATTTCAGTCATCAAGTGGATCTACTTACCGTTGATTGTATTCTTATTCACTCATTCAATCAAAAATGGCAGTTGGCAGTCATATGCAATTTTTGAGGGGGAGAAGTGTGAATAAACTACATGTTGATTGATGTTTGAGAAATGGTCATACGGCTCCTGTGCACAACAAGTGCCTCCTCCAACACCAAATGTTTTACTAACAACGGATGACTGGAATTTATTGGTTTAACCAATTTTTGATGAATACTTCTAACCTCCAACGAATGTTGATCATCCAGTTCCTGAAGCTCCTGCTCCGGTTCTCGCTGACTCAACTGGTTCACCTTCTTCAATTTCCATTGATCAAGATGCACCATCTAGAAGTACAACTCAGACTACTCAAGAAACCCAATCTCTAGTTATTCCTCAAGGTGTTGATAATGACTCTCAAGATATTGAAGTTGCACACATGAATAATGATCCGTTCTTTGGCATTTCTTTCCCAAAACCTGGTTCTGAAGAATCTCCTTCATCACAAATTGTTGTTCCTTCCAATGTGCACTCTGTAAATCAACCACAAGAACATAAAGGAAAATGTCGGCAAAAACTTCAAAACGGCTAAGAATTTGGACATGGAATGTCAAGTGATCACGAAGTTTATTTGGCATCCCTTATTTGAGATTGAAGTAGGTTTTACGAAGGCTTCTACTTATTTCATCATCGAGACTTCATCTATCGATTAATGACTTGCTTGAACTTATAAAGTTTATGATTGGGACTTGGATTATCTAGTTATACCCGATGTAAGGAGTTACATTGTAGTACTCACGGGTTATAGCTATCACTTCAAGGTGTTATATTGTAGTGCTCAGTGTCACACGCAGATGCAGATGTGGATAGTCGCAAGAGGTGTTGTACTTGTTTTGGCTCTTAGTTGAGTATATAAGGGTACTTAGAGGTTTTCTTCTGCATCGTTCTTCAATCAACAACAATGCAAGCTTAAGTAACAAATGTGTGGAATTCTACTTCATTTTCAAGTTTGGTATATCGGGTTTACTTCACCAAGTGGTCACAGCAATAGCCGACAGAACATAAGGGTTGGTAAAGATAGTCAGAGAGAGTTTCTGTAGCAGTTGATTCTCGCAGGATACATTTGAGCCAATTGTGTTCTTCTCACAAGATTTCAAGTATATGTGCGTAAAATGTGTTGCTGATTCTGAGGTATCAAAACCAGTAAGGGGGAAGGAGACATACATCTGAATTCACAACGAGTACACATCATGAACTTTATACTTCTTCTTAATTGAAGTTATTCCAGGAAGACAAATGTCATAACCGAAGAGAAAATCCGTGTTTTAACTCGTGGCTTTTGGTGTATTATTCCAACTACGTGGGGGAAGAGATGTAAGAAACAATTTTTGATGATTAAAGAGGTACACAATTGTATTATGATTCCTTTGGTTAGTCGGTATCCTACAGAAGGAAATGTGTTTATCCGGGACTTACTTGATTTTTACGGTACTATTTTGGTGTTATCACTTCGACTACATCCGGTACTTAGTTGCTTTTGTGGTACTATCTTGGTGTTATCATTTCGACTACATATGGGATAAATTACTTACACTCAGGAATTAGTTGACTTTGGTGTAACAATTCTCATCTGCAATTTCCTGAAGGGAGAAAAGTGCATTTCCGAGTCTTAATTGATTTTGATGTTACATTTTCGACTTCATTAATGGGATTGAGTATGTATTTCGGGTTTTTGAGCCATACAATGAGACTGATTGCATCACTTCAACTACTTGGGGGAAGTGGTCTCTTGATACTTATGGTATGCATTACTTCAGCCTTCAGCGGGAAGAAATATGAGAAGATTTACTCAAGCGTGAGATGATACGTTGCTAATCTATTTGATGATCCCCCGAACGGATAATCACGATGATTATTCTTAAAAGGAGCAGCAATATGCACTTAACTAATGTAAGCTTGAAAGAGAGCTTTGAAACTCCTAAAAAATAAGATTGTCGGTTTGGGGGGAAGCTATCAAAGCCTCACATGGAGAAGGCTCAAGTTCGGACGATTATTCAGAAGCCTCGAAAGCTTTGGTGGTGAAAGTTTAAGAGATGTTGACTACTGACTTCTACAGCGTACAGAACGATATCCTTATTTCGGTATTCATGTCACCATCTTCTTAAATTGAATAATATATTTTGTACATATCTTAAACCAAAATGTAAATAGAAATATATATAACCAACAAAAAACCATAAAAATTAGAAAAATAGAAAATACCAAAAATAGTTTTTCAAGGCATGTCTTCTGGTATCGATAACATTTACGGTCCTAGAAATGTCATTCAATAATGACACGGGTCTTTAAATGAAGTTCGAGCAGAAGTTCAAAAAGTTTTCAAAACATGCCTAAATGGCTTGCTATTATTTCAGATAGCAACCCGCTTTTCAAAATGGGGAAAGCACGTCGCCAAAAAGACGGTTGTTCCTCCCACTAGGTGAAGTTTACCCGAGCATGGATTACTTTATATCCATGTTTCTCTGATTTAATGTACGCTTCAGTGCATTATTTCTTGTAAAAGAAGAGAAATCTTCTTTGTATACAAATAATTTTCCTTCTATGATTCTTCTGAAAATTATTTGTGAGACACATGGTGGTAACGTGTTGTTTGAAATTCTTTCAGACTTGGATTGTTCAAAAAATTTGTCACTCAATCAATGACTACAGCTCTTTAACTAGAATACAGGTCATTGATTGAGGGGGAGAGTGATTTCAAATTTTATATCATCAAACGGGTTTCTTGGTTATCTCATAATTGTTAGAAAAGGTTTTGTAGTTAATGGGGTATTTGTTGAAGAGGAACTTACTAAGCTTTATCTCAAATGGCCAAATGTGTTAGTTGTTAGAAAGATTAGGGCATTATGTGCAATTTGTGTATAGTTTCCTAGCTTTATGTAACTAGAAGGTCCATTTGTGTCACTTTGGAATCCTCGTATAATCCCCTAAATACTTTAAAACTCAAAATCTAAAAGAAGTTAGAAAACCTATTGTGTTTAATGTTCTTTAATACTCCACAGGCATTTGTATGATCTAACTGAATGAGTTTCAAATGTTGATTGACTTTCGTTAGTCGATAGCTGTTTAATTGTTGTTGATTTATTGCTTGTGCACTCAGAATATGCTTAGGTATGTAGCTATCGTGTTAGAATCATGTCCCTAAGATCCTGAGTTGAATGTTGAAATATGTGTGAATTGCCATGTTCATGATTGATGGTTGATCTTCATGCTAAATAGTGGTTTGATTAGGATATGAATATTGTATTATGAGTAGGCAAGCTGCTACGTGGTAGTGAGTAATGAAGAGTGAATCTGTATGTATGTATATCTGTGTTGATATTCTTATGCATATTCCATGGCCGATATAAATGTGCCTGCTCCCGCTCTAACCATTTGATCAGATGTTCAAACTCTATTGACTGGCTTTGATTTCACCACAGCAACAACAACAACAACACTTTCATCACCACCACCTTCACTTCAACAAAGCATTACTAATTCTGATCTCGTCGAGTGGGGATCTACAATACTTGGGTAGTTTTGTTGGTGGATGGATTATTGATGTTGACTACTGACTCCCTCAGTGAAGCGAATGATCACATCATCTGTGTGTAAAGGTCAACATCATATGTATCGTAATAGTTATCTTGTATATCATAAGTAGTGAATATACATTTGGTGTTATGTGTCAGTGTATGATTGTTTTAATTCAAAATCTTTCAAACCTGTCATACCTGACCCTAACATTCTCCCTCATAGATTAAGGGGGAGCATCGTAATGTTCCATTTTCAGCACATATTAAACCTGACCACATTTTCTCCCATATTTTCTAAATTTATTTTAATCAATTGGGATCACAAAATCTCAAAAGATTCAAAATTTCTGATCGGGGGAAAGAATGTGATTTAAATATGCAATCTAATAAAAATGTGATGTTTTGAACTTAAATGTAAGCTCTCCCATATGTGATAAACTCTTTTGTATATCAATGCACATATTAAGGGGGAGCAAATGGTTTGTGGTAACTTAAAGGATGTGGCATCTTATGTGAACGCGACTCAGACTTCACCAATGAATTGACGAAACAAAAACTGTCATTAATCGAAAGGACTTGTCCTGGCCGGGTAATAATTTCAAGCTGGTCTAACCAATGATGTAAGCGTGTCTCAAAGAGGACTTGTCTGAGTAGAGTGTACCGTTTCGAGAAACTTTTTGTGGACTTGACCAGGCCGGGTAATAATTTCAAGCTAGTCTAACTAGTGATGTAAGCGTGTCTCGAATCGGTCATGTTCACTGAAAGTGGATCAATTCAAAAAGTGCGAACTCCACCCAACATATGCAAATTTATAATAAAATCATCCGAGTACATGTTAAGGGGGAGCATTTGAAAAGTATAAAACTCTCAAAGTGTTAGCAAAATGTGTTTCATAATCATAAACACTTTGAGAGATTTTTTCAAGGATTTGGTTAACGGCAACATAGGATAGTCATGAAGTTATAAGGTGGCTAAGGTTAGGAAAACCGTCCTATGATCCGCCAGAGCTAGAGGGATCTACCCAAGGACAATACCGAATAGTTAGTATAAGAAAGTCCTTAGGTATGATTATGAAAAAAGGAGTAATATGAGAAAGGAGAAAGAAGGGGTTGAAGAATTAAAAAGAAAAGTAATGTGAAAGGATGAAAAGAAATAGCCCTCCAATTATTCAACCTTAGGCCAGAAACCGGGTTCAATTCATAAGCTACTGGTTGTTACTAAGGTGACGCCGGTATTGAAGACAAGATGTCATGGACCCAGTGTCGCACTGCACTAAACCTTCTAGCCACTCAAGTTCTCTTAAAAGAACTTGTTTCATTCTCACGAGGAACCATGCATAATCTATCGACCGCTCATTACGAGTTATGTTGATTTTGAAACAGGAGACACCGCTCCAGTCTCCTACTACCAAAAAATTGCACTTATCGAGTCTAGAGCCGCAAGATACATCAAAAGATCTCATAGGAACACATGTTACTTCTACACTGGTTGTTCACCATTAAGGACACCAGTTGTAAACTTATGAGTCCTACGCAGATCTTAGCAATCTGCCAGAACATTTATGAGGGAATTTACAAATGTAATTCTCAGTGATTGAATGAAAATTCCTGCCAGGGTCAACATCAAACAGCCCTGAAAGCAGGTCACTTCGATAATTCCTTGTGGATTACACTTAGTGGTCACGGCGGTTTCAAACGGTCTACAATCATGGAGTGAACTCTAGCGACTCACCTAATCGTTGATGTACTTCGATAGATCTTGTAAGCCCTCTCGAGGGTATCCGATTCAGGAACTGACTTGGTAGGGATTAGAGAAAGTTTTCACACTATGCTGTTAACAATCTCGAAATCCAAACCTATAAGTGCCGGACATTTTTATTGCTAACTGTTGTGTGCAGGAATCCCTGGCAGTTGCAGCTGATAGCCGAAAAGATGCCGATCCATCACCCCATGCTCACACTTCACCATCATAATCAAAGAAATCATGAAAATTGAAAGACTTTCAACACTGCTTCCGCAACTCTGATGCTGAAAATCATGATCTAGAAAAGTGTGAGCATGTCGGTCCAAAGATCACAACATCACATGGAGACGATACTGCAAAAAGATGACTTGGAGACGTACATTGGATGATGACCACAAAGAATCCTAAAAGATCATCCAAGACAAAAGAACAGTCATCAAAAATTCACTTCTGAAAGTACAAAGATTAAAGACTTAGAAGAATCAAAGACTACGAGCTAGGAGCTCTAATCTATGTAATAGAATGCTAGAATTCAAAGTGTAATTTCCGGGGTGACCTCCCTTAGGGGGAGATTGTTAGGAATATAAATATTTACATGAAAGACTCGGTCACCCCGAGTATGGATTAGCAATTAAGTAGCTCGTAGGTTTAATCATATTAGTTTAGATATCATTTCACCATGGAGTCAGGTCGGGTATTTATCAACTGTCAGCCTGGTCCATAGCCTACTAGAGGCATTTTTATGTCTTGTATAAATAGCCCTTCCCACCCATGGGAAGGATTGGAGCTTCGAATTATTCAACATAATTTTCCTTCACTTTCTCTCTCTAGAACTCCCATCTCTCTCTTTCTCTCTCTAAGATTCGGCCAAACCATAAAGATTAGAGTGTGTTATGATATCTTGTACTCTACAGAGTCATGCATGTATTAATCTCCAATAGTGTCTTGCAATATATATTGTCATTATTATATATATGTGCACCTGTCTACTAACTCTGTTTTGTAGCATTCCTTCATTGCCTGATTCTTTGGTAGCCCAAATAAGGGGGGCATATAAAAACGGGGAGCATTTGCAAATGTCAAACTTGTTTGAAAATTCTTAACGAATCTACACATCTCTTGCTATGTGTTTTCCACCTATACAATTCTATCTCTTTAAATACTTTGTTGCTTGAAACTAACCATTGATGTAGGTTAAACTTTTGCAACATTTTCGATTCATGGAACCGCTAAAGTCAATATGAATGAATGATGGGGATGCAATAAGCTAGGGGGAGCTCGGAGGTGTATGGATCGAAGCAAGGCTTCACTAGGATGATGCAAACTCACTTTTTGAATGATGGGATTTGGGATCGTCAAATACATTTGGGGATCATCCACAATCAACTAGGAATTCTCTAATAAAATCACCTCCAACCTATATGCTCAAGTCTTTTTCATCTTCTCAAGTCATCTTCTCAAGTCTTCTTCTCAAGTTTTCTTCTCAATTTGTCCTCTCAAGTCTTCCTCTAATACAAGCAAAGACATCTCTTCTTCTCAAGTCTTCTTATCAAGTCATCTTCATCTTCTTCTCAAGCCTCTCCTATTTTTGCCGATATTCTTTCTATCTCTACAATGGCGACACCTTTTTACTTCAAGAAAAGGGGGAGAAGGAGTGTAAACAAGTAACTTCTAAACTTTACTATGAGTTACAAGTTTACATATTTTGTCATCATCAAAAAGGGGGAGATTGTTAGTGCAAACGTTACGACGTTTAATACAGTGTCTTCATGTTTTAATGATGACAAACATGTAACTTGTAATACATAACCTAAAGTGAATGAGTTACTCGTTTACACAAATTATCAATGCATGCACCATCAACATCTCTCGACGACTTAAGTCTACATCACTTCAGGTATGAACAAACACCATACCAACTTAGTTAAGTGATCAAATAATTTATTTTTCCTAAACCTCACATTTTTATGTGACAAAAATTTTTTACAAAAGTATTTTTGCAATTATAAAGAAATTATTTAATAAGAAAATGAATTTGAATTTCAAATTTTTCAACAACTAGTTTTCCTGCCCAAAGCTATTAAAATTTTCACCAGATAAATTTTAACCATACCAGGACAAAGTCTGTCAGGATGGTCTCGTAAACAGGTGACGGTCCCTTATATATATAGGATCATCCAAGGTTTAAGGGAACGTCCCCGCTCCTCCTAGTGCCTATAAATACTGCACCATTTTCTCAGAAAGAAAGCCCTCTTTGCACAAAAATATTTTGTTCTTTATTCCTCATTCTTTGATCACTATAACTTGTTGATATGGGTTTATAAGTGCCCCCATCATCCTTGATCTCAAAGTGCAAGAGAAAAATGCTCGTATTCGTCAAGAAACAGAGTGTTAAAGATTAAGCATCACACACACGTAATTCGTGTTACGATTCTCTTCTTTATCTAAACTCTGTTCTTGTAAATTGGTGTATCCAACTTGTGTATGAGTCGTGATTGGGTGTAATAAGTAGATCCGGATGATGTGTAAGTCCATGGGTGATTGTGTAGATTAGGACGGTGTGTACGTCCTTAGGTGATTGTGTGTAGCTTAGGACGGTGTGTACGTCCGCGGATGTTCGTGTGTAGATTAGGACGGTGTGTACGTCCGTGTGAAGATTTGGACGGTGTGTACGTCTGTGTGAAGACTTGAATTGTATGTAAATCCAAGTGGACAAAGTGTATGTCCATATAGTACCGTGTGTTGGTGTGTAGATTGGTTCTAGCCCAGATTAGAACTCGATATTCTAGTTAGTGTCGTAAATCGGTGTAAGCGTTGGTGTACGGTTTGTTCCGCCTAAAGGGAACTTATTGACTAGTGAAGTAACTCTCGAGTTGGTTACTCGGGGAGTGGAGTAGGGCGAAGAGTTGCTTCGTGCTGAACCACTTTAAGTCATCGTGTCCGGTTTGTGTTTTCTTTAGTTATCTCTTGATGCTTCTTTCTTGCATTCATTGTTTTATAGTTACTCTTGCATTAAGGTTGTGTTTGTGTGGTTAGCTTCTTATATTGTGAATATGCCTAAAATATAAAACTGAGACAACTTAAAAAATGCAAATACATTGTTGATCCCAGTTATGCACTTGATCGAATCCCTTAGCTTGCAAAGGTTTAGTTATCTTGAATAAATTCAACACAACTAAGTATAGAAACTGTCTTTGAGTTTATCAAATACAATGTGGAATCTTGTACTTGATCTTAAGAAGAACTTTGTAACAATGTAACAGTAAACAAAGAACACAATTATATCTAACAAAATGCTTCAATATTATTGACTATAATACGAATACTCAACAGTATTAGGGTTTTACAACCTTGAAGCTATAACTCTATGACTCAATGAATACGTATATCTTTATGCCCTAGGACCTCCTTTTATAGACTAAGGAGTCCTAGTCGGCTTACAATAACTTTCTATGCAAGATAAATCTTTTCTATATTTATCTAAACGTGTTACACGGTATTACTATACTTATCTTACACATAAACTGACTTAATACATCAGCAGCACTAAACTTTAACTCTGGCAGCATTAATACTTCAGCAGTAGTAAGTTAGTACTAGCAGCACTAACATACTTAGTGTATTTCTTTGAAGTTCAGCAACATTACCAGCAGTAGTAATATACACTAGCAGTCTTAATCTTTGTACCAGCAGTAGAAACATACTTAGAGTATTTTCAATTAAGTACCTGAGCAGTCTTAATCATGTGAGCAGTCTTAACATCATGAGCAGCATTAACACCTTGAAGCCTTTAAATCCCAACAATCCTCCCCTAAACTTGATATTTTCTCCTAAAATCATCAAGTTTCAATCAAAGTGTAAACCATCACCAGGAGGATGCTTTCAAACACCTTACCAGCCATTCTTCAAGCATATGATAAACCAAATAAGCTCATCTGCCATGCTTTCATTCATGTCATGCTCCATTTGAAGTTTACTGTCCAGCATCATTCCTTATGTTGTTTTTGTGAGTGGATATTTCTTCTCGACCAACATGTAGATATGTATAGCATCCATTGTTAGCTCATGAACCCCACATGAATCTATCAACCTCCAGCTTATCACTTTCTGGTTATAGAAAGGTCTTCTCCACACTTCATCTTCAACATGAGGTTCAAACATGATCTTCAAATCGCCCCACAAGACATAGTCATGATCTGATACTGGTTGCTTCAATGGTTTTGTTGGTCCATACTTTTCTTTGACAAGCTTCCACAGATTCTCTAAATATTCTTTGTCAAAGCTTCTAAGCATCTGATTAAACCTTGATAATACATATGTCTGTCCATTAGCTCTTGTAATTTCATAAATTATTTTCCTTGGTCTCGAATTGTATATTCTCCAACCAACAATATCAGGCAATTTTTTAGCCAAAGGTTCCATCAATACAGGTTTCTCAAGTAGGTTTGCATTATCTTCTTTTGTTGTGCTTTGGTAGGTGGTTTATTTCTCTTTTCTTGAGCCCACTTTTGTGCATAGAATTTCATCTGCTGAGCTAAGAACTACATAAAGATTTTTGATTTTTCTTCTAAGGATAGCTCCTCTTGTTCATCTTGCCACATTCTTTGAGCTACCATATAATCAACCTCAAAATGTGCTTGAATGTCCTTCCCATGTGTCAATCAATGCAAGACTAGCTTCTTCTTCCTTTTGAGCTTGCTCTCTTCTTTCCTTTTCTTCTATAGCAAGAAGCTCAACTTGCACCTGTCTTATAAGTTCTTCATCTTCTATGAGTTGGTTTTGTTGTCGTTTTACTGATAAGAATTTCTTTTTAGGTTCTTCAATCAGGATGCTTTTGCCTTTATCAGTTGATGATTGTGAAGTAGTTGTTGGTTTTATTGTTGATGTTGGTGTTGGCTCTTTAATCACAACTCCTTTTGCCTTAGGTCTTATGCTCTTTAACTTTGTAAGTGCTTGAGCTATAGTTAATTCTTCATCAGTTGTAGCAGCAGTACTAACTTCATAGGTTGTAGTAGCAGCAGCACTAACTTCAGGCTCAGCAGCAACACCAGCAGTTGTAACAGACTTACCAGCATCATCCATTATTGCTTCATTACCCTGTTGATCTGCAACAACAAACTCATCACTTTCAACAACCTCCTCATTATCATCAGCAACCAAACCTTCATCAACCAACTGTGCATCAATCATCTCTTCCTCCCCTGAAGCCATGCTCTCATTCCCCCCCCCCCTGTTTAGGAGCATCCTCTTTTAATATCTTGAGAACATCTTCAGAACCAGAGGAATCAACCCTATTAACTGTACCCACTTTATGCAATCTTTTCAACTTGTGTGCTCTTGACCTCTGTCTCCCTTCAAAATAACTGACACTCCTCTTCAACCCTTTGATTTCATCACCTTGATAAGTTGTAAGCTGCTTGAGGTCAAGAACATCTTTTGATAGTTTTGTACAAGTTGCCATCAATTCATTTATAAGTTCCAAACTACCCTCACCGCTTTGGATTGTGTTCCCTATCCCGAGAGGTGGATCACTAGGAATATTAGACACAGTCTCATCCCTAGGATGAGCACTTGTGCCCCTTTGATTTCTTAGCGCCTGGGGATTCCTTCACCTGAATCAGTTCCATGGGAACTTGATTCATTAGAAATTGCCTTGGATTGGGTCTTAGAGATGTTACCACTATCCTGCTCTGCATCTAAGCTAGCGGCAGTAGTGGCAGCCCTTTCCAAACTACCTTCCCACTACTTATTGGTAGCCTCATATGCATCCATTCCAGCACTAGCCTGAGGTAGCTGAGTGCCCTGTTTCTGTGTGAGCCTACGGGTATAGGTCTTTTGTGGTTGAGATGTGGATGGTAAAACTGTGGGTGTGTGATGGGTCTCAGTTGGGATTACTCAACCTTCACCCTGATTTTGAGCTTGTTCCAACATTGTTGTAAACAATCGTGTTACAATCCCTGAAAAGTTTTTTCCTTCCCTCTTCATATTAGCAAAAATATTTTTAGAATGAGAGAGTGGAAGATAAGTTTTTGAATGAATTTTCTTTGCAGAAAATTGTTTGTCCATAAATAATTGTAAAAACCTTGGATATAAGTAAAATTTGCTTGCAGATTTATCCAAGTTCTTAACCATACCACCAAAAATCATTTTTTTAAATTATACTTTTGGTTTGTAGCCAAGCAGACTATGGCAGTAGCCACATTGCTGCTAAACTCATTCCAGCCAGTTGTCTTTGAACTAAGACACTGTAAGATGGTATGAATCAAGAATTTCCACTGAGGGGAGAAGGATCCTTTTGAAAATTTTAAATAATCATTTTTCCTTACATATCCCATTAGTGCAAGGTTTTCAAAAAGTATAGAGTTTGAGAAACACTCAATTCCCTCAGTATCTGCTAGGTGAAGAACTCTCCTAACAGATGCCTCAGTAATGAGTATTTCCTGCCCATCTACAAGGGCATGAATCTGTTCTTCCCCATTAATAGTTTTGACCTTCATAGTTGTTAGGTCACAAATCTAATCACACAAGTTGTAGATCTAGAGAGAGAATGGATGGAACATGCATAAGAATAATGAACTTTGAATTAACATGAACCAACACCCTTCTCATAATGAGAAGGGGTATTTATAGTGTTTACATAAGCAAGGGGCGTTGCCCTAATAGAAGTAATAAATTAAAGGCCACGGCCCATGGGCCTTCTACTTAGGCCGAACCTTAAAACTAACATAAAGGCCTAAATAATAAAGCAACCTATTACATAAACTATGACCAATACTTGATAATATGAAATTTGTTCCCAACAATCTCCCCCTAAGTATTGGTCATCAAGGTTGCTTGACATCTTCTTTGCTTCATAGGCTTTGACGTCTATCATGTCTTTGTTCTTTGTTCTTTGTTCTTAGGTATGATTGAAAAAAGGAGTAAAGAAATGAAAGGAGAAAGAAGGGATTGAAGAATTAGAAAGAAAAGCAAATGAAAGGGTGAAAACAAATAGCCCTCCATATGTTAAACCTTAGGACAGAAACCGGGTTTAATTCATATGCTACTGGATGTTACTACGGTGACACCGGTATTGAAGACTAAGCCATCATGGACCCAGTGACGCACTGCACTAAACCTTCTAGCCACTCAAGTGTCTCTCAAAAGATACTTGTTTTATTTCTCACGGAGAACCCTTCATAATCTATCGACCTCTCATTCCGAGATGAGTTAATATTGAAAAGGAGGCACTCTGCTCCATGCCTCCGACGACTAAAACCAAAAAGCACTAAATCAAGTCTAGAGCCGCGAGATACATCAAAAGATATCTTAGGAACACTTAGTATTTCTACACTGGTTGTTCAACATTATGGATGCTAGTTGTAAATAACAAGAGTCCTACACAGATCTTAGTAATCTGCCAAGAACATTCGTGAAGGAACTCACAATTGTGATTCTTAGTGATTGAGTGGAAATTCCTACCAGGGTCAACACCAAACAGCCCTGACAGCAGGTCACTTTGGTAATCCCTTGTGGATTACGCTTAGTATTCGAGGTGGTTCCAAACGGTCTACAGTCGTGGAGTGATACTTCCGTATACTTCAGCGGCTCACCTGAGTCGTTGATACACTTCAGTGTATCTGAGTTAGCTCTCTTGGGGGCATCTGATTCAGGAACGGCCTTGGCAAAGATTAAAAAAAGTTTTCACACTATGCTGATAACGATCTCGAAGTTCGAACCTGTAAGTGTCGGATACTTTATTGCTAACTGTTTACTTGCAGGTATTTATGGAGACCAGGAGTTCCACCACCACCATTTCCATCATGCTCATGCTAATATCACGAAGAAAGTTCTCACAAAGACCAAGGCAAAGCAAACGTTCAAAAGTCAAAGATTGAAGCTAAAGAAGTGAGAATTACTTGAAGTATAAAAAAAATCAAAGTTAAAAGAAGGATGAGCATGGTGGAAAAGACGTAAAGACACCGAGATTAAAGACGTCGGTGGAAGGCAGATCATTACATTACCATATCACACAAAACAAGAACAAAAACAAAGATATGATAGACGTCAAAGCCTATGAAGCAAAGAAGACGTCAAGCAATCTTGATTACCAATACTTAGGGGGAGATTGTTGGGAACACGTTTCATATTATCAAGTATCGGTCATAGTTTATGTAATAGGTTGCTTTATTATTTAGGCCTTTATGTTTGTTTTAAGGTTCGGCCTATGTAGAAGGCCCATGGGCTGTGGCTTTTTATTTATTACTTCTATTAGGGCAACGCCCCTTGCTTATGTAAACACTATAAATACCCCTTCTGATTATGAGAAGGGTGTTGGTTCATGTTAATTCAAAGTTAATTATTCTTATGCATGTTCTGTAACACCCCAACCCGACAAGGGTAAAGATATCACAACAATGGATTCATATCAGAACATAACAAAGCATACATCTTATAGTAATACAAAAATCTCAAAGGATTACAAATGAAATACTAAACCTTCAAGGTTACAATGAAAGCTTTCAAAACTAATTCTAAAACATAATATCTTCTATCCAATTCTAATCCAGAATAGCTACCAAGCCTTCTAAGTCCAGAGGTACACTCTCACTCATTCCCAGCTTCCTACTAAAACCTGCCGCAGGAAAAGAAATGCGACTGAGCTACTAGAGCTCAGTGAACAGATATATAGATGACAGAAACAATAGCAGATAACAATACAAAAACAAATCAAAAATACAGATTATACAGATACATAATTAAAGTGAAAGAATAGGAAAGGAGTAAGGGTAAAAGAAAAGAATGAGAAAGGGACAATGTACAAACCAGGTTTAGGGAAATACAGAAATCCATCACGAGCCCAGAGATAACAAATAATATCATAACAAATTAATCATATAATAATCCAGAGGGGATGCCTCTCAAGTAACAGATAATATGAGGGGTGAACTCATGTATCAATTGCAGTGATCAGCTCCCAGATAATGTGAAAGACGTGTATCGCACATACCATCAGACACCAGATATATATATATAACAGTACAGTAACAGATAAACAGAAATCAGATCAGAACTAGGATGCATCCATGCGCCCCAGTAGGCCAGAATCTTCTCCTACATAACAGATAAAATCAGGGACGGGACAGGTCATCACTCTCCTGCCCTAGAGTCATGCCATCGGTGCATCAATGACATGGACATGAAACCCTCATGCCTAGTGATTGGCTCGGATATCAGACTGAGGTCAAGGTCAGATGTCATATAATAAACAGAGTCATATCTAAGGGTTCATGGCAGAAGGGTCATGTCAACAATTCAGAATAAGATAATAAGGTTTGAATCAGAGTTTATCAGATTAAGTTTAATATCAAAACATAAGTTCAGATTAAAAGGTTTATTTCCAATAGTCCAAAAGAGTATATCAAAGGTTAATAATTACAAGTTTATAGCAATAATCCCTTTCAGAAGTTCCTGTCAAGAGTTCATTTAAATCAATCCTTTAATAATGGTTTTCATTGAAATGATCTTTCAAAATAGTTTTCATAAAAATGGTCTTCCAAAACTTTTAGTAACTTCCATTTCAAGTGGTATAGCTTCTTTTTAAAATAGCTTTTAATAAAGGTTCAAAATCAATTAGGTTCAGATAAGGATTTAACAGGTTAAGGTTTATACCAAAATCAAATCAAAGTTTACAACAGATATATCAGGTTAAGGTTCAGAACAAAGTTCACAGATCAGATTCAATCAAGACTCACAAATTCAGGGTTCAGAACAAGAGGTCAATCAGAGTTCAGGAAAAAGGTTCAGAATCAAAGAATCATAGCAGAGGTTCAAACAAAAAGGTTCAAGACAAACAGATCACAAAAAAGATTCACCACAGAAGGGAACATAGCAGTGGTATCGGAGGTCCTAATAAAGAAAATGTAAAACTGAAAGAAAAGGGAATGAAAAACCCTTACTGAAAAAGGGCAGAATATCTGTACCTTATTAGCACAGCAGACAAGCAAACAAACACAGAAATAAGATCAGGAATTCTCCTTCTTCACACCTAAGGAAGAGGAAGACAGAATAACTAAAGATTCTATTTTAGAGTATTACTTTTAGCTTACCTCTCCATTTTAAGTACTTTCTATTTTTAGTAACTTTCCAGATTTAGTAAGTTACCATAATTAGCAGGTTTCCAGAATTAACAGATATTACCATTTCAGATTAGGTTGGACCCTTATTCAAAGATTATTATGGAATAACAGAATATTTTATCAAGTTACAGAAGTTTAGGGTTAATTATGACATGATCACAAAGTTTAGGGTTTTAAATGTAATTTCATCAATTTCCAAGGTCATTAGTGAAAAATACTTTAAGTTACAGAATTATATACTCATTTTATTCAGAATTTCATTTTATTCCCTTAAGTTTCACAATTTACAGATTACACCCCTTTAGTTACAAAATTTACAAAACCAACCTTATATCTACATATTTTACAAATTAAACCCTACAATATCCATAATTACCAACCAAGCATATTATATTTCATAATTACAGAATATACCATCAGAATTTAGTACATTACAGATTAGACCCCTCAGAATTTAGAATTTACATATTTTGTCCTTTAAGTTTACAAAACATATATATTAAATCATAATTCATAACAATTACATAATTAGCCCATAAATCCTCAAAATTACACAACATCCTTTTTATATCAGTATTAACTCAAAATAACTTCAAGATTTCAGATTTACACTTTTGGTCCCTCTCTTTTATTTAATTTCCATTCGTACCCTTTAAAATCCATTTAATTCATTATAATGCAATATTTACACTTAGGACCCCAAAGTTATATTTTTCCCACATTCCTACAGATGTATGTGACATTACAAAAATATCCCAGAAGTTTCAAAGTTGGCAAAACAGGTCCTTATACTTTTTACTTTAAATCGGCTAGACTTTTTAGAAACAATTACAAACCCTACTATTTACCAATCATTGCACCATCATTAATTCATCCTTAAAACACCTTTAATGATCAGATTTATGCCCAAGAAACCTAACCCTAATAACCCCGATTTGTATTTTATTTGTTTTCTTTGTTTTATTAAAATCCGGTTTTAACAATAATTCACCACGTTAAATCTAGGCTTCCAAAAATCAAACTCATATTTTTCCCAGATCATATGACTTATAAAGAACCCACGAAAAATAATTAGCATGCCCTGGAAAAATCGTTTAACATATATTTGATTTTTACGTACGTTTTTTACATCAAAATTACCACGACATGATCTAGGCTTCCAAAATTCGTTCTAACATTTTTCCCAGGTCTATTACTTCATATGAGGTCTAAATAAAATAATTATCATGCCCAGAAATCCGGATTACATATATTTGAGATTTACGTGTTCTATGATCAAAATATTTTCGTACGCATAGATTAGCTTGCATGATTCGATTAACATAATTTATATGAGTTATATAATATGTAAAGACCACAGGAAAATTGTTATATCAATTTTAGAACATGTGGTTTAGGCGTATGAATTATATACCTTGCGTATGGGCAATTCGACAAGAAAATTGAACCAAGAACGAACCAGTGAAATCACGCACCAACCCTTATTTTTCCTAGCTTGCTTGAACCTCCAAGAACCCCAGAAAATTGCTTGTTCACATCCAGAAATTGTGTAGATGATTTGGTCGATTTTTTTTGGTGTCGCTAGGGTTTTTCCCTAGTTTTTGCGATTAGATTTTGATAGAAAAATAAAAGATTTGTTTAAATGTTGTAGAAACCGACCTAGGGGAGGGCTTAGGATCAGATTTTCGGTATTTAGAATCCCAAAATAATTTGGGTTGATTTGCTTAATCTTTTCTTAATTTACTTTTCACATATTATTTAATTTAAAGATTTAATAATTGTATTTATTTAATTTTTGTTATTTCGGAAATTATAACTAATGTGTATGTTATAATAATTTTTTGAACATTCAAAATGATGTAACATTGTCCCAGAAATTAGTTTGTTTCAGATATAGTTCGATTTCAGAAGTTTTGGAATTGTTTCAGAATTTTATAAGTTATTTAATTAGGTTTTATGTTATCAGGGGTAATTTGGTCATTTTACGGGTTATCTGAATTTCAGGTATTACATGTTCCATCCATTCTCTCTCTCACTCTAGATCTACAACTTGTGTGATTAGATTTGTGACCTAACAACTACAAAGGTCAAAACTATTAATAGGGAAGAACAGATTCATGCCCTTGAAGATGGGCAGGAAATACTCATTACAGAGGCATCTGTTAGGAGAGTTCTTCACCTAGCAGATACTGAGGGAATTGAGTGTTTCTCAAACTCTATACTTTTTGAAAACCTTGCACTAATGGGGTATGTAAGGAAAAATGATTCTTTAAAGTTTTCAAAAGGATCCTTCTCCTCTCAGTGGAAATTCTTGATTCATACCATCTTACAATGTCTTAGTCCAAAGACAACTGGCTGGAATGAGTTTAGCATCAATGTGGCTACTGCCATAGTTTTCTTGGCTACAAACCAAAAGTATAATTTTTCAAAAATGATTTTTGGTGGTATGGTTAAGAACTTGGATAAATCTGCAAGCAAATTTTACTTATATCCAAGGTTTTTACAATTATTTATGGACAAACAATTTTCTATAAAGAAAATTCATTCAAAAACTTATCTTCCACTCTCTCATAATAAAAAGATTTTTGCTAATATGAAGAGGGGAGGAAAAGACTTTTCAGGGATTGTAACACCATTGTTTACAACAATGTTGGAACAAGCTCAAAATCAGGGTGAAGGTTGAGTAATCCCAACTGAGACCCATTACACACCCACTGTTTTACCATCCACATCTCAACCACAAAAGACCTATACCCGTAGGCTCACACAGAAAAAGAGCACTCAGCTACCTCAGGCTAGTGCTGGTATGGATGCAGATGAGGCTACCAATAAGGAGTGGGAAGGTATTTTAGAAAGGGCTGCCACTACTGCCGCTAGCTTAGATGCAAAGCAGGATAGTGGTAACATCTCTAAGACCCAATCCAAGGCAATTTCTAATGAATCCAGTTCCCATGGAACTTATTCAGGTGAAGGAATCCCCAGGCGCCAAAAAACCAAGGGGGCACAAGTGCTCATCCTAGGGATAAGACTGTGTCTAATATTCCTAGTGATCCACCTTTCGGGATAGGTAACACAATCCGAAGTGGTGAGGGTAGTTTGGAACTTATAAATGAATTAATGGCAACTTGTACAAAACTGTCAAAAGATGTTCTTGACCTCAAGCAGCTTACAACTTCTCAAGGTGATGAAATCAAAGGGTTGAAGAGGAGAGTCAGATATTTAGAAGGGAGACAGAGGTCAAGAGCACACAAGTTGAAAAGATTGCATAAAGTGGGTACAGTTAATAGGGTTGATTCCTCTGGTTCTGAAGATGTTCTCAAGATATTAAAAGAGGATGCTCCCAAACAGGGGGGAATGAGAGCATGGCTTCAGGGGAGGAAGAGATGATTGATGCATAGTTGGTTGATGAAGGTTTGGTTGCTGATGATAATGAGGAGGTTGTTGAAGGTGATGAGTTTGTTGTTGCAGATCAACAGGGTAACGAAGCAATTATGGCTAAGTCTGTTACAACTGCTGGTGTTGCTGCTGAGCCTAAAGTTAGTGTTGGTGCTACTACAACTGATGAAGGTAGTACTGCTGCTATAACTGATGAAGAATTAACTATAGCTCAAGAACTTACAAAGTTAAAGAGCACAAGACCTAAGGCAAAAGGAGTTATGATTAAAGAGCCAACACCAACATCAATAATAAAACCAACAACTACTTCACAATCATCATCTGATAAAGGCAAAAGTATCTTGATTGAAGAACCTAAGAAGAAATTCTTATCACTAAAACAACAACAAAAAAAACTCATAGAAGATGAAGAACTTGCAAGACAGGTGCAAGCTGAGCTTATTGCTGTAGAAGAAAAGGAAAGAAGAGAGCAAGCTCAAAAGGAAGAAGAAGCTAGTCTTGCATTGATTGACACATGGGAAGACATTCAAGCACATTGTGAGGCTGATCATATGGTAGTTCAAAGAATGTGGCAAGATGAACAAGAGGAGTTGTCCTTAGAAGAAAAATCAAAACTCTTTATGCAGTTCTTAGCTCAGCAAAAGAAATTCTTTGCACAAAAGAGGGCTGAAGAAAAAAGAAATTAACCACCCACCAAAGCACAGCAAAAGAAGATAATGCAAACCTACTTGAGAAACATGGATGGATGGAAGCCTGCTCAATTCAAAGGCATAATCTATGAAAGGATTAAAGAGCAGTTTGATAAAAATTTCAAACGGGTCAACACCTTTATTGCTAAGAGTACTGAAGAGGTAGTGGGGGGTTCTAAGGAAGTAGAAAATGTGCAAGAGAAGAGTTCAAAGAGAGCTGGTGATGAAATTGAGAAGGGAAGCACTAAAAAGCAAAAGATTGATGAGCAATCAGAGCAAGAGCAGAAGGAAGGTGAGCAGAAGAAAGGTAATGACAAAGGTTCATAAGAGATTAAACAATGCATTGTGATTGTTTCAGATGATGAAGAAATTTTAATAGACTGTGAACCTTTGGCTACAAAATTGCCTGATATTGTTGGTTGGAGAATATAAAATGAGAGTGCAAGGAAAATAATTTATGAAATTACAAGAGTTAATGGACAGACATATGTATTATCAAGGTTTAATCAGATGCTTAGAAGCTTTGACAGAGAAGATTTAGAGACTTTGTAGAAGCTTTTCAAAGAAAAGTATAGACCAACAAAACCATTGAAGCAACCAGTGTCAGATCATGACTATGTCTTGTGGGGTGACTTGAAGATCATGTTAAAACCTCATGTTGAAGACGAAGTGTGGAGAAGAACTTTCAATAACCAGAAAATGATAAGCTGGAGGTTGATAGATTCATGTGGGGTTCATGAGCTAACAATGGATGCTATGCATATCTACATGTTGGTCGAGAAGAAATATCCACTCACAAAAACAACATTAGGAATGATGCTGGACAGTAAACTTCGAATGAAGCATGACATGAATGAAAGCATGGTAGATGACCTTATTTGGTTTATCATATGCTTGAAGAATGGCTGGTAAGGTGTTTGAAAGCATCCTCCTGGTGATGGTTTACATTTTGATTGAAATTTGATGATTTTAGGAGAAAATATCAATTTTAGGGGAGGATTGTTGGGATTTAAAGGCTTCAAGGTGTTAATGTTGCTCATGATGTTAAGACTGCTCACATGATTAAGACTGCTCAGGTACTTAATTGAAAATACTCTAAGTATGTTTCTACTGCTGGTACAAAGATTAAGACTGCTAGTGTATATTACTACTGCTGGTAATGTTGCTGAACTTCAAAGAAATACACTAAGTATGTTAGTGCTGCTAGTACTAACATACTACTGTTGAAGAATTAATGCTGCCAGAGTTAAAGTTTAGTGCTACTGGACTATTGATTAGTGCTGCTAATGTATTAAGTCGGTTTATGTGTAAGATAAGTATAGTAATACCATGTAACACGTTTAGATAAATATAGAAAATATTTATCTTGCATAGAAAGTTATTGTAAGCCGACTAGGACTCCTTAGTCTATAAAAGGAGGTCCTAGGGCATAAAGATATACGTATTCATTGAGTCATAGAGTTATAGCTTCAAGGTTGTAAAACCATAATACTGTTGAGTATTCGTATTATAGTCAATAATATTGAAGTGTTTTGTTAGATATAATTGTGTTCTTTGTTTACTGTTACATTGTTACAAAGTTCTTCTTAATATCTAGTACAAGATTCTGCATTGTATTTGATAAACTCAAAGACAGTTTCTATACTTAGTTGTGTTGAATTTATTCAAGATAACTAAACCTTTACAAGCTAAGGGATTCAATCAAGTGCATAACTGGGATCAACAATGTATTTGCATTTTTTAAGTTATCTCAGTTTTATATTTCAGGCATATTCACAATATAAGCAGCTAACTACACAAACACAAACTTAATGCAAGAGTAACTATAAAACGATGAATGCAAGAAAGAAGCATAAAGAGATAAGTAAAGAAAACGCAAACCGGAACAATGACTTAAAGTGGTTCGGAATGAAGCACCACTTCGCCCTACTCCACTCCCCGAGAACCCAACTCGAGAGTTACTTCACTAGTCAACAAGTTCCCTTTAGGTGGAACTAACCGTATACCAATGTTTACACCGATTTACGACACTAAGCAGAAACTCGATTTCTAATCTTGGCTAGAACCAATCCACACACCGAAACACGGCACTACATGGACATACACTTTGTCCACTTGGATTTACATACAATTCAAGTCTTCACACGGACGTACACACCATCCAAATCTTCACACGGACATACACACCATCCTAATCTACACACGAACACCCGCGGACGTACACACCGTCCTAATCTACACACAATCAACTAAGGACGTACACACTGTCCTAATCTACACAATCACCCACGGACTTACACATCATCAGGATCTACCTATTAAACCCAATCACGACTCACACACAAGTCGGATACACCAATATACAAGGATAGAGTTTAGAGAAAAAAGAGAATCGTAACACTAGTTACGTGTGTGTGATGCCTAATCTATAACACTAGCTGTTGAAAAATTTGAAATTCAAATTCATTTTCTTATTAAATAATTTCTTTATAATTGCAAAAATACTTTTGTAAAAAATTTTGGTCACATAAAAATGTGAGGTTTAGGAAAAATAAATTATTTGATCACTTAACTAAGTTGGTATGGTGTTTGTTCATACCTGAAGTGATGTAGACTTAAGCCGTCGAGAGATGTTGATGTGTACATGCATTGATGATTTTTGTAAACGAGTAACTTGTGCACTTTATGTTATATATTACAAGTTACATGTTTGTCATCATTAAAACATGAAGACACTGTATTAAACGTCGTAACATTTGCACTAACAATCTCCCCCTTTTTGATGATGACAAAATATGTAAACTTGTAACTCATAGTAAAGTATAGAAGTTACTTGTTTACACTCCTTCTCCCCTTTTTGTTGAAGCAAAAAGGTGTCGCCAATGTAGAGATAGAAAGAATATCGGCGAAAATAGGAGAGGCTTGAGAAGAAGATGAAGATGACTTGATATGAAGACTTGAGAAGAAGAGATGTCTTTGCTTGTATTAGAGGAAGACTTGAGAGGACAAATTGAGAAGAAAACTTGAGAGGAAGACTTCAGAAGATGACTTGATATAGGTTGGAGGTGATTTTATTAGAGAATTCCTAGTTGATTGTGGATGATCCCTGAATGTATTTGACGATCCCAAATCCCATCATTCAAAAAGTGAGCTTGCATCATCCTAGTGAAGCCTTGCTCTGATCCAAACACCTCCGAGCTCCCCCTAGCTTATTGCATCCCCATCATTCATTCATATTGACTTTAGCGGTTCCATGAATCGAAAATGTTGCAAAAGTTTAACCTACATCAAAGGTTAGATTCAACCAACAAAGTATTTAAAGAGATAGCATTATATAGGTGGAATACACATAGCAAGAGATGTGTAGATGCGTTAACAATTTTCAAACGAGTTTGACATTTGCAAATGCTCCCCGTTTGTATATGCTCCCCCTTGTTTGGGCTACCAAAGAATCAAACAATGAAGGAATGCTACAAAATAGAGTTAGTAGACAGGTGCACATATATATAATAATGACAATATCTATAGCAAGACACTATCGGAGATTAATACATGCATGACTCAAATATGAGTATTCTAAAGTATGACACGAAAGGAATTGAAACTAAAATACAATTATTGATTATATATATTAACACACCATTCTCTAACTTCTTCCAAGATAAGTGTCTAATGTCTAGGTGATATAGGGTGAAGATGATATGCTCCTAGATGAGAATGAAGATGACTCTTTAAAGTGGAGAAGTGGGAAAGGATGAACGGAAATGAAGAAAGAAGGTTCTAAACCAAGATTGGTAAGGATAATGTAAAGATGAGAAGGAAGATATTTGAAGATAGTGGTTTAATTTAGGCTTATGTTGAGGAGGATGAGAAGAAATGTGTGTGAGGAGACAATGAAAGGACCATTTGTACTTACAATGAGTGAGGTTGAAAAGAGGTGAGGAAGACGGGAGATGAAAAAGAAGGTGCATGCTATCCTAGTTTTGTTGGGTGTGTTAACAAGAAGAATTGGATGTGAGACAATGAGTATGTCTAGAAAGTGAAGAAGAAAAAGAAGAAGAAGTTTGAATGGTTTGAATAAATGGTGGATGCATACCCTGACATTTCAGAAGACGAAGTTCCTGCAGAAGGCTCAGTTGTGGACTTCACAAAGAAACTCAAGAAAGTGATGAAGATCCAGAAACTACAACTGTCTGACATTGTCAACATCCGTAAAGCAGGTTTCTCACAATTCAAGACTTTGATAACTTCTCAACTAGAATTTGAATACGACCTGGAAGAAGTTGCAAGAGCTCTATCTGAGAATGTTATCTGGGATGTTGCAAGATCTTCTCATGAAACCGACAGATTCCAGTTTCGTGACTACTCACAACCCTTACCACTCATTGGTCAAGCTCATAATCCCAAGATACCTAAAGCATATTTCTTCAAAAATGACTTGGAGTATCTGATATATGGGAACACCAATCTTGAAAAATGATATGCTACATCTCTCACCAAGTTCAAGGCCGCTACTTATGTGCAAGAAGGACTTGAAGAACAGATTGATGACTTATTCATCACCTCTATTGCAGAATACAATGATGAAGCTGTTCTAGGAGTCTTTCACTGGCCTGAGATGCGGAAATGGTTTTACAAATTGAAGCTAATGTTGACCTCAAAACATAAGGTAAACTACAAAGACAAGATTCTTTCCATCAAGAATGCTGAAACAGAGTCAAAATATGGATACAACTTTCTGACTTAAGGTAACGGTTCGAAGAAAAGACGAAAAGGAGTACTCATTCAACGAAGCAGATTATCCTCATTTGAATCTAAATGACATTGAAGATATGTACCTGCTCAAGATACAAGGAAAACTCGAGCATCTCCCTAGCAGCCTTCAATACGACATCATCAACTCTCTACTCCTTTACATCCGAAGAATAGTAATAAAGACAAGAGTCGAAGATGTTCACCTCGGTGTCGAAAGTTACAAGAAGAAGTTGAACCTCATCAAACCTGATCTTTGACCTCTGGGTATCGCAGAAATTCAGCCATATTCCTTCAACAAAAGACCATTTGGAATAGTGTACGTCAGATCTGGAAGACCAAAGTTCATGGGCTACGAAGACATTCACAAGTTTAGCGATGAAACTTTGATACAAGTCAGGTCTGAGCTTGATCATATTCTAGAAAACCACACACAAGGGCGGAAGCAGGGTTGGTTGAGACACATGACTTGGAGAAGAAACTATGTGAAGCAGGCGGTCAAGTTCTTGGCACAGATTGACTAGATGCTCAAACATCGGATTCAGATAAGAAAATTGGAAAGTTACGTAGGGAGAAGAGCTAAGGATCCAAATATTCTCACATTCCATCGTCAGAAGTAAATCACTGGTATTATTGTCAATTGTGTGTCATCATTCATAATTGTTTTTAAATGACTATGGTTTGTGTACATATAACAGTGCACAACCCGTACATGTAAAGAAAGGACCCTGAGGTATGCTTCAGTGCCTCAATCCTAATATAAGTAGCGAAAGCTTCTTACTTTTGAGTAGAATTAATCAAAATTTTGATAAGTTTTTCAAAATTCTGCTCAAAAGAACAAGTATTCCCTCTCGTGTTTAAAACCTTAAAAAGTGATTTCACTTGTTGAGGGGGAGTACTTGAAACTAATCTTTGTACAACACAAAAGTTCTTGTTGAATTCTTCCCATAAACCTCAAAAGCATATTTTAATCAAAAATTTTCCAAAAACAACATGAATATGCTATTTTTGAGGGGGAGAATAATTATGTGATTAAAATATGGTAACCAAAAGTATGAAATCTTGCATGAGCTTGACTCAGATTTTACCCAAGAATTGACGAAAATCAATTGTCATTAATCGAAAAGACTTGTCCTGGACGGGTAATAATTTCAAGCTGGTTTATCCAGTGATGTAAACATGTCTCGCAACGGACTTTTCTGAGTAGAGTGTACTATTTTTGAGAGATTTTCTTTTTAATTATTACCCGTCCTGGTCATATTTAAAGAGAATCTCTCAAAAATGGTACACTCTACTCAGACAAGTCTGTTGCGAGACACGTTTACATCACTGGATAAACCAGCTTGAAATTATTACCCGTCCAGGACAAGTCTTTTTGATTAATGACAATTGATTTTCCTCGATTCTTGGGTAAAATCTGAGTCGAGCTCATGCGAGATTTCATACTTTTGGTTACCATATTTTAATCACATAATTATTCTCCCCATCAAAAATAGCATATTCATGTTGTTTTTGGAACACTTTTGATTAAAATATGCTTTTTGAGGTTTACGGGAAGAATTCAACAAGAACTTTTGTGTTGTACAAAGATTAGTTTCAAGTACTCCCCCTCAACAAGTGAAATCACTTTTTAAGGTTTTAAACACGAGAGGGAATACTTGTTCTTTTGAGCAGAATTTTGAAAAACTTATTAAAATTTTGATTAATTCTACTCAAAAGTAAGAAGCTTTCGCTCCTTATATTAGGATTGAGGCACTGAAGCGTACCTCAGGGTCCTTTCTTTACAAGTACGGGTTGTGCACTGTTATATGTACATAAACCATAGTCATATAAAAACAATTATGAATGATGACACACAATTGACAATAATACCAGTGATTTACTCCGAATGATGGAATGTGAGAATATTTGGATCCTTAGCTCTTCCCCCCACGTAACTTTCCAATCTTCTCATCTGAACCCGATGTTTGAGCCTGAAGTCAATCCATGCCAAGAACTTGACCGCCTGCTTCACATCGTTTCTTCTCCAAGTCATGTGTCTCAACCAACCCTGCTTCCGCCCTTGTGTGTGGTTTTCTAGAATATGATCAATCTCAGACCTGACTTGTATCAAAGTTTCATCGCTAAACTTATGAATGTCTTCGTAGCCCATGAACTTAGTCAGAAAGTTGTATCCATATTTTGATTCTGTTTCAGCATTCTTAATGGAAAGAATCTTGTCTTTGTAGTTTACCTTATGTTTTAAGGTAAACGTTAGCTTCCATTTGTAAAACCATTTCCGCATCTCAGGCCAGTTAAAGACTCCTAGAACAGCTTCATCATTGTATTCTGTAATAGAGATGCTGAACAAGTCGCCAATCTGTTCTTCAAGTCCTTCTTTCATATAAGTAGCGGCCTTGAACTTGGTGAGAGATGTAGCATATCTTTTTTCTGGATTGGTGTTCCCATATATCAGATACTCTAATTCATTGTTGTAGAAATATGATTTAGGTATCTTAGGATTATGAGCTTGACCAATGAGTGGTAAGGGTTGTGAGTAGTCACGAAACTGGAATGTGTCGGTTTTATGAGAAGATCTTGCAACATCCCAGCTAACATTCTCAGATAGAGCTCTTGCAACATGTTCCAGGTTGTATTTAAATTCTAGTTGAGAAGTTATCGAAGTCTTGAATTGTGAGAAATCTGCTTTGCGGATGCTGACAATGTCAAACAGTTGTAGTTTCTTGATCTTCATCACTTTCTTGAGTTTCTTTGTGAAGTCCACAACTGAGCCTTCTGCAGGAACTTTGTCTTCTGGAATGTCGAGGTATTCATCCACCATTTCTTCAAACCATTCAAACTTTTCAGCATCAGGATTAATCCATTCAGGAGCTGGTTTTAGTGGTGCATCCGTAGGTGGTTCAGGAACAGCTTCAGATTTGTTGTGTGAGATGTCATCATGAGGTTCAACATCATTAAACGTTCTAGTATCTTGAGGAACAAGTTCCTCTTCGCCAGTCTGCTGAATGTTGGATGATGGCAGTGTAGTTGAAGGTCCAATCATTCTTGTACATTTTTGCTCGGCTTTGCTTGGTCGTCTTTGTCAAAATCATCATGATGACGTTTGCTAGACTTGACCTTCTTACAGGGCTCAGCCTTCTTTTCAGCTTTCTTCATAGACTTGATCAAGGCTTTGCGAAGATCACTTTCCTCTGTATCATTGATGATGGCTTCCAGCAATTGTCCTTTGAGATCTATGGCGAAAGGATTTGATGGTTTTGTTTGAATAGTGAGCGGTGTTAGTTGAATGTGATGAGCAACATTCCATCAAGCTTTCTCTTGACATATTCCTTCAACAGAGTTGGAAGTGATTCCTGAAGGTGTCTACCGATCTCTTTTTGTAAATTTTTGTTGAGATAGTCTTCCATTTCTAGAGACACATCATATGTCTTGAACTCATTGATGTCATCTTGCTTCGTCTTTACTTGAGCTTGCAGCACGCTTAGTTGTTCCTTGAGAGCCTGGAGTTCACTTTTTTCTGGTTATTGTAGTGTAAGAATTGGTGAGGGAGACTTGGTTTTGGAAGTTTGATCCACAGATGATGGTATAACAGGTGGAGTAGGTATACGGTCATCATTTTGATCATCATCATCTTCGTTATCGTCATCCTCATCACTATCATTGTCTTTTTCGTCATCACTTTCATCGTCTTTTTCCTTATCTTCATCTTGTTCCTTCTTCTCTTCATCTGTTTTGTCAGTATCAGATTCTGAGGGTAAGTGAATAAGTTGGTCTGATTCTTCAGATTCACCCTCAGATTCACTCATTGAAGCACTTTCTGACTTAGACAATGTAGCTTCTATTTCATCATCGGACTTAGACAAGGTTTCTTCTTCACTAACCTTTGATCCGGACCCTTCACCTTTCTTCTTTTTCTCGAGTTTCTCAAGATAAGCCATATACTTTGCTTTTTTTTCTTGTAGGGCTTTCTTAAGTTGTGCAATTTCCTCTTCTTTTGTCTTAGGTGGTTGAAGGGTTTCATCGGGTTTGTCTTGAAGCTTTATTGATTTACCTTTGCCTTTTCCCAGACCTTCATCATGCATTTCTTTCTTAATCTGCATGATTCTTTTCCTTTCTTCCCCCAAGCTCGGTTCCACTTCTTCTTCTTCTTCAGTAGATTCATCTCTGAGCATTGGTTTCCTCTTGGTAGCTCGAGAGACCTTCTTAGTCCTGGTAGTACCGGCTTTGATTCCTCTACCTCTTCCTCTTGTTCTAGTTGTTCCCTTCACTGTTATCCCCGCTGATCCTGTCTTCTCTTCTTCATCATACCTTGCATAGGCTTCAGTTACCCTCACCGTCTCTATAATTAACGTGTCTAGAATTCTGAGACCTTGTTTGGTGATGTTGGTGGTATGAATTCTCACACGATAAAGAACATGGTCCATCTGTACAGTATGAGTCTTTTCAGTTGGGCATTTATTAATATCTTGTTCCCGTTCCATGAAGTGGGCAATAAAGAGTTCGGTGAAGCGAGGGAAAGGAATCTTGTAGACCTTCTTTTGGCCAAATTGGCGAGCTTGATAGATCATATCGGTCCAGATGTACTTAGCATAATCAAGATGATACAGGTTGCTGACTCCCCAGAAGAACTGCAGATGTTCAAGTCTGGGGTGCTTGTGACCCGTTTCCTTTCCCATGATGCAGTGACTAAGGATGGTGTACATAGTCAACCATGGTTGAGGAATGTATCTTTTGTCCACCTTGGAATGTGATGTGATCTCTTCAAATGAATCGTCATAGCCAAGGTGTTTTAAGGACTTGACTATACATTAAAAAGTTGGATCATCTAAAAATTTTGTTTACTTGCCAAAAATAGTTGGAGGAAACCCAAGAACGTTGCGAAGAAGATGAACATCGAAATGAATCCTCTTAGTATCAAGGGTGACTGCCATGGTCTTGGTGTCCTGACTGATGAATAATGTGTGCCAGAACTGATTGAGGTAGACTTCTGAAACTGTCGCGGATCTCGTCAAAACATGTCTGCAAAAGTGTTTCTTCAGAATTTCCACCATGATCTGATAGGAAGGATCGCATGGTAATTTCTCCGAATCTACTCTGTAGTTGGATTCTCCAATCTTTCTTTCATCTCCTTTGGGTATCAATTCATTCCTTGCTATGGATCCTTGAGACATTGTGAACCTGAGTAGTACAAACACCAACAAAGAAACACAATGGAAGTTGCATAATTGTGTTAGTATAAGTCATTTATTACATGATCTGTACCTAAGTGATATGATGATCATGAATAATAGGAACACAATAAACAAAAAACCATATAGGAGTAAACACAATTGTTCAACTTGACACTTATCTATATTGAGAAAAATTTTACAAGTCTAAAAAATTTTGCTTACTCGAAGGAAAATATGCTTACTCGAAGAAAGTATGATAAACATCCTTACTCGAATGATTTAAGAAAAAATTTGAAAAGAACAGCCCCTAATTGGAGAAAGCCATTTTCCTTACTCATAAATTTTGAAACCCTCCTAACTCAGAGAAACTGCTTAAAATCCTTACTCAAAGAGTTTGATAAAAATTTCTTAGTCGAAGAATGTTTTCTTACTCGAAGAGTTAAAGAAAAATTTCTTAGTCGAAGAAATTTTCCTTACTCGAAGAAAGTAAGGAAAAAATTTCTTAGTCGAAGAAATTTTGCTTACTCGAAGAGTTTGATAAAAATATGTAAGTCAAAAAAATTTTCTTACTCGGAGAATTTTATAAAACTTTTCTAAGTAGAAGAAATTAATCTCTTACTCAAAGAATTTCATAAAATTTTCTAAGCAAGAAAAATATTTCTTCTAACTCGAAGATATTCATCCTTTGTCGAAGAAATTCTTCCTTACTCGAAGAATTTCATACTTAACCAAATTTCAATATTAGACTGATTCAGAGACCATGTAAGCATCAAATATCTTCCTAAACACATTCTAAACAAGTCCTAATACCTAGAAATCTAAGCAAACAAACACATTGGCTACAAAAGATTATTATGCTATATGAATTTCTTCGACTTAGAGCATGTGTTTGATTTAGGTTACCAGACTTATGGCACATTGTTTAAGGACTCATATAAGCATAATCAACTACTCAAAACACATCTATACTACACCAATTAGTAGCAGCAATCTATACGACCACTTAAACCCTAACATATTCAACTTGCATTCACTGATGTTAACTGACACAATTAAGCAGCTTTAGAGCAATCCTAGGCATGATGTTAAGCTAAAGAACTAATTTAATTAAACCAAAATCTAACACACAAGAAAAGCCCAAATTTACGCCTTAAACCCTAGTTCTTCGATTAAGCAATTAAGCCACAGAAATTATTCAAGAATTTAGGCGAGTGTTAATCATGCATATATGAATTAGTATAACACTTATAATCATGAAATTTGAGAAGATTAAAAAAAGCTTGGATGATAGAGTAAAAATGGCAGTAAGTTGTTACGGTTTTAAGTTTGTGTGTTTTTTTAAAAAAATTCTGAGTTAGAGGCTTATATAGAGTATAATATGGAATTTTGTCACTTTTAGTCCCTTAACCCGTATTTTAATTTAAACACAGTCCTTATGTAACAATCTTTTGACATTTGACAACAACAGTCCTTGAGGCTTGTTGTTGTTATATCCTTGGTCCAAATATTTGTTAACTTTTGTAATTAATATTTCTCCCCCTTAAGCTAACAAATACTTCTAAAGTTTTGTCAAAATTTTAGTTCAAGAGATCACGGAAATGTTGCACGATGAAGATTTTTGTAAATGATGAAGATTTTGATAAGAGTGTGCGAAAGTTATAAAAAATTATCCCCATGAAAATATGTTCGTGTTCAAAATTGATTAAATCTGAATATCAAGAGCATATTTTGATTTGCTTTTACTTTTGCACACTTGAAAAGAGATGAAAAATTTTTTGTTGTATTGTTGTTGTTTTCTTTTCTTTTTTTTTCTTTTTTTTTTGAATTAATAAAAGTGGAAAATCTTTTTGTGTTTTTGATAAAATATTTTACAAAGATAGTTTTGGTGTTTGAATTTCTTAATTGTGTGTAAGAAAGTTGTTTAAATCATCTAGAGTCAAACACCGCATACCAATTTGGTGAACTAATTCCATAAATCTTGCATGGGGCAAGGCTTTGGTGAATAAGTCCGCTAATTGGTATTCAGTACCCACAAAATATAATTCAATAGTACCCTGTTCAACATGCTCCTTGATGAAATGATATCGAAGTGCGATATGTTTGGACTTCGAATGTTGAACCATGTTGCATGAGATGGCAATGGCACTCTTGGAGTCGCAGTACATGGGAATCTTGTTGAAAATATAACCGTAGTCCATCAGTTGTGATCGCATCCAAATGACTTGAGCACAACATGCTGACATGGCTACATATTCGGATTCTGTAGATGACAATGAGGTGCAATCCTGCTTCTTTGACTGCCAAGATACAAGTTTGTCTCCTAGAAACTACACTCCCCCAGATGTACTTTTACGTGTATCTAAACATCCTGCATGATCAGCATCTGAAAAAGCGATTAGATCAAAACCAGAATCCTTCGGATACCAGATCCCCAAATGGATGGTTCCCTTTATGTATCGAAGGATTCTTTTAACCTCAGAGAGGTGTCTTTCAGTAGGTCGTGACTGATAACGGGAGCAAAGATATACAGCAAAAACAATATCTGGTCTGCTGGCTGTTAGATACATGAGGGACCCAATCATACTATGGTATTTCGTAGGGTCAACTGGTGTACCATGTAAATCAGCATCCAGCTTTGGGGATGATGCAGACATAGGTGTGTTATACGTATCACAACTTGTCATGCCATGTTTCTTTAAAATCTCAAGAGCATATTTGGACTGATTTAGAAAAATACCACGGGGGGATTGATGAACTTGAAGTCCTAAGAAGAACGTAAGTTCACCCATCATAGACGTCTCAATATTTTGTTTCATTAATTTTGCGAAAGCATTTGCGTACTTTTTATGTGTTAAACCAAAAATGATGTCATCAACATCAATTTGAATAATTAAGATGTCCTCCCCGTGTTTTTGAATAAATAGTGTGGGATCAACGGATCCTTTGGTAAAGTGATTAGCAAGTAAAAATGCGGACAGTTTGTCGTACCATGCCCTTGGGGCTTGTTTAAGGCCATAAAGGGCTTTCTTGAGTCTGTACACATGATTAGGATGATCTGGATCGATGAAGCCCTCTGGTTGTATGACATACACTTCTTCACGGAGTTGCCCATTCAGGAATGCAGTCTTCACGTCCATTTGATAAACGGTGATGTTTTTGTGGGCAACATACGCCAGAAACATGCGGACAGCTTCAAGTCTAGCCACTGGTGCAAAGGATTCTTCAAAGTCAATGCCTTCTTCTTGGCTGAAGCCTTTGGCAACCAGGCGTGATTTGTTACGAATAACTGTTCCATCAGCATCAAGTTTGTTTTTCCAAATCCATTTAAGTTCGACAACATAGACTCCATCAGGTCTTTCTACCAATTCCCAAACTTCAAGACGTTTGAATTGATCGAGTTTTTCTTGCATAGATTCAATCCAGTTGTCATAAGTCATGGATTCTATAATGTTCTTTGGTTTTGCTTGACAGACGGTAAATGCATAAATGCATGTTTCACCAACCGTGTGAAGTCTTTGTCATGTCGTGACTGGATTATTTGGATTACCAATCACATTTACTAAGGGATGATCTTTTGTCCATTTGTGTGTTGAAGGGTAATGTTGAAAAAGATTGTGCATATTAGACGGATCCAAGTTGCGTGTAGACGACTCAGCAATATCGGGAACGGTTGGAGCCGGAGCAAATGGATTAAAGAATACATTTCCATCATAATTTACAGGTGCGGGTACTTCTTGTGCTTGTAGATCTTTGGCTGCATTTTCAGTGTTGGAAGCTGTTTGTTCATTTGTTGACAGAGATTCAGTTGGAGGTGCATCTGCAGCAACTGTTGTTGTTGTAGTAGCAGGTGTATCAAGTACTGGATTATGATCAGGTTGTGCAGCGGAACTTGTAGATACATCTGGTGCATGACTTGCAAAAGAATCATCGAACAGTGGAGCAAACAAGGTTTCCAATTCCTAACGGTTGAGGGAGAGTGGTGCAGCTGATGGATCTGGAAAATTAAGACGGTTAGTTGCGGGTCCTAAGTTGTTTTTCTTAGAAGCCATCTCTGTAAGCTCATCGAAATTAGCATGAATAGTCTCTTGAATTTCTCTAGTGCGACGATTCCATATTCGAAAACCTTTGGAGTTCTCAAAATATCCAATGAAGATACCAATGTCAGCTTTGGCTTTTAGTTTTGTGATGTCGTTTGGTGATCATGCAACAGTTATGAGTGTAACATGCAATTGACACAGCTTCTGCCCATAGGTAATCAGGTAATTGAGCATTGATTAACATTGTTCTTGCAGCTTCCACTAACGTCCTGTTGCGTCTTTCGACAACCCATTCTGTTCTGGACTTCTTGCAATAGATGTTTCATGTTCAATTCCCACTTTCTCAAAATAATCTCGAAGATTTTGATTCTTGAATTCAGTTCCATTGTCTGTTCTGACTTTTCTAACTGTATTGCGAAGCTGAACTTGAATTTTAGTGAGAAAGGTGATGATCATTGAAGGAGCTTGATCTTTGCTTCGGAGAAAGTAGACCCAAGTCCATCTGGAAAAATCATCGACAATTACCAAAATGTAGCGTTTCCCGTTTATTGTTTGAACACGCATCGGGCCACACAAATCCATATAAAGTAGTTGAAGAACGTGATCAGTACTGTGTTCAGTTTTTGAAGGGAAATAAGCACGAGTACTTTTTCCTTGTTCACAAGCTGGACATAAGTGATCTTTTGCATATCGAAACCTTGGAAGACCATCGACTGGTTTATGACGAGCAAGTTCAGTCATGGTTCTAAAATTTAGATGAGACAGTCGTTTGTGCCAAAACTAGGATTTTGTCGAATGTGCTTTGGAGAGTAGACGTATGGCAGAAGAAGCGGTCATATCAGACATAGAAATGGTGTAAAGACTAGTTTCGCGCTTGCCCGTCATGAGATCGTTTCCGTGTAAATCATGAACGAAACAAGTTTTCTCCCTAAACGCTACTTCCAAATTCCCATCTCAAAATTGACCGACTGAGAAAAGGTTGTGACCAAGGCCTTCGACATAATATACACAGCTAATTTCGATGTTGCCATTGACATAATCTCCATAGCCCATGATAGCAGCAAAATGATCATTCCCGAATCTGACAGTGCCTATGAACTTTGCAACAAAGTTTACTAAAAGTTTGAGATTGCCGGTCATATGTCGGGAACAGCCGCTATCAACAATCCATAGAACAATTTGAATCACCTGCATCACATGAAGACAACGAAGATGGAGTGATGGTAACGGTGGAACCCGTTGGGTTAGTAGCACAGTTATTAATCACTTTAGGTAGCCAAGTGAAACTAGGTTTAGGTTTCCTTTGTAACCAACGTTGCCATGTCCAACTAATTTTCGCTTTCTTCTTAGTGAATTTGCTAGGTGAAGGGATTGTCTTAGGAGTTGTATTTACAACTATGGGTGTGTCTACGACATTATTAGAAACTACACATGGTGATTTTCCTAGTATAGACTTAGAAGCAGTAGTGGACCTAGAGGAAATGTCATATGTACGTTTCTTATTACGAGATAAAAGAGATTTTGCAACACACTTTTTAAGATCACCAGATAACATGCTTTTACAACAAAACACACATGAAGCATCAACATTCAAAACATTCAAAGTCTTAGCATTCGTTACATCAAGATTAGAATTACAAGTTTTCAAGTTCAATTCTAAATCATATGTAACATGCGTTTTATTCAAACTCCTAAGGTGGTCTTCTACTTCTTGGTCCTTTAGTGTGCCGCTCTAACGTTGCCAGATACTAGTCTTCTTTTTGTTGCTCTTATGCTTGGTTCTGCAAACGCTAGGAGGGGTGACTATTCCTGTAGAAGTGGAAGCATTTAAATTAGTAGTCTGATGGGATGTTTGCCTAGGTGTTGTGTCCATTTTGTACATTCCTGGTGCAATCACATTTGTGTGAACAAACTTTCCTTTTTCAAGTAATTTAATTTTCTCTTTGAGTTCAATGATGATGTGATTCTTTTGTTGAATTTTTGAATCAAGTTCTCGATTTAAGCGAACAGTGTCATTCTGATTTTGACAAACTTCATCAATGACCTTTTCATATTTGAAAATTTGACGTTTTAAAACAGCATTTTCTTCTTCAAGGTTCTTAACTTTGGATGTGTTACTGTTCTGAAAGGACATTGTTTCTTTTTTACATTGCAACTTTAATTCAAAATCAAGACTTTGAGTTTGACACCATTGCAACTTCTGATTGAGTTGAAAAATCTCTTTTGAAAGTTTGTTTTGCACATCATCATTGAGTTTAACGATTCTCTCATTTTCTCTTTTTAAATTTACAATTTCATGCTCAACTTTTCAGTGTCAGCAGAGTGATCATCAACAAGCATAGCATTGCAAGACACATAAATGGAATTCATAAACACAGAGATAATATCATAACTTAGAACATCTTCCAAGAGTTGATCAGCTTCTTCTTGTAAAACTTTGTTTCGACGTTTTTGCTTTGAGATCGCATTTTCTGTTGCATTGAAAGTGTTCATCATGGATGTGACTTCTGTTTGAAGTTCCTGTTCCCAGTGTGTAGCACAAAGACGCAAATGTTGAACATATGGTAAAAATTGTTTTTGAAAATTTTCTCTCTTTTCTTTTTCATAAGGAGAAAGAAAAGTGGAAACTGTTATCTCAGAATTACGTTCAATTGCTTGTTCCAAAAATTTTATGTCTTCCATAAACGTATCAAAATATCTAAGCACAAGGCATCTTTTTGGTAATGGTGCGATTACACCAGAAGTTGGTAAAGGACCATTTATTTGTGCCACTGGTGTAACAGGACCAACCTCAGAAGAAGATTCATTAATTTGCATAACAAACCATGATTGTTCTGTTTTATCTTGTTGAGGAACGAAGGTGTCAGTAATATCAGGTACTTTTGAATAATCAAATGGTTTATTAAACTTAACATTGCTCATTTTAGATCGACTCCTTCTTCTTGTTCCTATTCTTCCTCACAATTATGTACAACAACACACATAATAGAATCATCAAAAAGATGTTCTGCACTATACAACTTTGGATTTTCCTTGAGTGCTTTGTGTAGAAAACGTGGTTTGTCATCACCAATAGCAAAACCATAACCTTGGGGATTTTGCTTAAGAGTAAACTTTTAAATTGTTGTTACAGACTCACCAGTTTTATAAACAACTTTTTGAAACTTTTAATTTACATTCCAAATCTACGATTTCCTCAAGATAAGAATCAATCCATTTCCTAGACACTTGTTTATGTTAAGAAAAACTAGCTTGACAAGTTGACAACTCTGTTTTTGTTTTTGAAAGTTCAAAATTTAGGTGTTCAACCTGTTGTATGAAATCTAATTTTTCTTGTTCCATTTGAGAAATTAAGTTATTTTTGGAAACAGTTAATTCTCGTATTTGATGTTCCAAATCTTGTTCTTTGAAATAAGCTTTTTGAAATGCAACTTCAAAACTTTGTTCGCGTTTTTCTTTTGTTTCAGAATTTGTGAGTTGTATTTTATAGCACTCAAGATCCTTAGTCAATAATGCAACTTTTGCTTTTAAATTTTTGTTGATCTCATTGCATTTATCAATCTGGGATTTTTGTGAATCCAACTGGGTTTGGGTGGTCAATAGCAAGGTCATGAGTTCTGGATCTGGACCAAGCAAAAGATCATTTTGTTCAATTTGATCATTGTTATCATCATCAATTGGATGATCAAATGTAACAACTGTGTTAATTTGATCTTCATCAAATGTAACCATTGTGTTCATTTGTTTATCTTCTTAAGAAGATAAGAATGAATCATTTTGAACAACTTGCTCCTTGTCTGATGCAGATGCAGATGGTTATACAATTTCATGTATTAGACATGTTGAATCAGGTACCTGAGACAGACCGTCAGTATCATATACTGGGTCTGTGTCACTCATGTGCAATTCTTGTATGTTGGCCATAAGCATCACAGCTGCATTTGCTTCCAAGTCTTCCATGTCTTCATCAGAATATGCATTTGCCATGAAGTTGTTTTCTTTCTCAGTGAGAGTGCCCCCAGATTCATCCTTAAGAGCAAGAAGTGGTGCCTGCTTGTGATACTCACTGCCTCTTGTTCTAGGTTTGGGACAAGCACTAGTCAAATGACCTTTCCCATTGCAGTTGTAAAATTTAACCATTGTATTTCCAATCCCTTGATTCCCAGTCTCAACTATTTCAGCCCTTCTTTGTGGAGTACCAACATTGTTCCTACTACCACTTGCTATATTAAACCTTTGTCCAGTTCCTGTATTTCACATGTAACCTCCTGATCCATTCCTTCCATAAGCACGATTCTGAATTTCAACTCGACCATCTTGGACAACAGCTTGATTCCTTGTATTGGATGAAGTGCGAAGACGATTGTTGGATTTGTTGGAGAATTTGCGAAACGCACGAGCAATTAATGCAAATCCTTCATTCAATGAGTTGAATGCATCATCTTCATCACTATTTGTATTGGTGTAGAGCATGGTATCCGTGTTGTCATAGGGAACAAGTTGATTATCAGTTGTTTGTGGTGTCGATTCATATGGAATGAGTTGAGTTGATGAGTTTTGTTGAGGATAAGCAAAGTGATGTTGTTGTTGTTGGACAAAAGCTTGGTTTGATTGTGGTGGTGGAGCAAAGTGAGATTAAGCCATCAGTACCAATGAGTTTGGAGTAGTAGAAGATGAATAAATACCACGAACAGCTCGATCTTTGTCAACTTCTGACTGATGGTGCTTCAAATAATCATACAACAACCCATAAGATGCGTTGTGTAGATTTTTTGCTTGACGAACAAAGGTGACATATTTCTGCCAATCTGGACTAAGACAACTGAGGAACTTTTTGTTGACTGCAATGCTAGGTAAAACAATGTTGTGCCTGTCAAAGTCATTTATGATGTTGGTGAATCGATGGTAATAAGACTCTAGTGATTCTCCTGCTTCAATCATGAACATTGTGTATTCGAGATAGAGTTTTGATTCCATATCTTCTTGGTTCAGTTTAGTGCCTTCCATTAGAAGATAAACTTGTTCCCACATGAGCATCAATACCTCTAAAGATTGGATTAGGAATTCCCTGAAGAATGTAAGACATTGCAAGTTCATTTGCTTCACGATGAAGTATTTGTTCTGCAGTAAGCTGAGCATCAGGAATAGGGGTCACAGTTGCTTCTCTTGGAGGAATAGCATTTGGATCTCCAGGAACCGTTGTAGTTGGCATTTGGAATGGTCCTTCAATGAAAGCCTCTTTCATGTATTTGCCATGTGGTTTCTTGAGTTCGATGAACCATAAGAATCGACTTGCCCATTGAACATAGTTACCCGGAGTAAGCATGGGAGGTGTGTCTAGTGATCTAGCTTCATGTCTTGATTGTTGACTGCTTATGGCTTCACACATCTGATCAAACCAATGTGGTTGTTTTGCTGGAAGTAGGTAGGACTGCATTGGTTATTGTTGATATGGTTGTTGTTGAGGGAATTGTTGTTGTGGGAAAAATTGATGTTGTTGCATAAAGAGTTATTGTTGAGGAAATTGCGGTTGTGGATGATACTGTTGTTGCTGATGATACTGCTGTTGTTGATTGTAAAAGTAGTTGTAGTTCGGTGGTTGAGACATTATGTAGAAGTAACTTGTGGATTATGGATCTTTTAGGATAAAGAAGGCTGTTGTTGTAGTTTAGATTTCTAAGTAGAAGATGTGAAGAAAAGTCCTTAGTTGAAGAATTAAGTCCTTACTTGAAGAATTCAGTTTCTACTTGAAGCTCCTTACTCGAAAAGTGGTTACTCGAAGATTCAATTCCTTACTCGAAGACTAAATTATGAAGAAGTATATGGCCCCTTACTCGAAGAAACTAAATCCTTATAAGTTCTGATTTCCTAACTCAAAAAGTATAAACAAAACTTTGTTACTCGAAGAACTTGCTTGCTCGAAGAAATCTTACTCGAAGAATCCTTACTTGAAGAGTAGAATTTCATGAAGTATATAATCCCTTAGTAGAAGGATCATAAATGAAGAAGTTCTGATTTCCTAACTCGGAAAGTATAAGCAGAACTTAAGAGTAATCATTACTCGAAGAAGTTTGCTCGAAATCTTCTAACTCGAAGAGAGAACTTCTAACTCGAAGTCTTGCTCGAAGAAATCACTTCTAACTCGATGTCTTGCTCGAAGAACCAAAGCTTACTTGAAAGCTAAGTTGAAGAATCACTTCTAACTCGAAGATCTTCAACTACCTTACTCGAAGAAACCCTCTAACTCAAAGGATTGCGAGACCAAAATCTTCAAATTTTCTACCAAATCTAATCTAAAACGACCTAATCTACCCCTTGGCGATTGATACCACTTGTTAGGTCACAAATCTAATCACACAAGTTGTGGATCTAGAGAGAGAAAGTTAGAGAGAGAGAGAGAGAGAGAATGGATGAAACATGCAAAAATAATGAACTTTGAATTAACATGAACCAATACCCTTCTCATAATGAGAAGGGGTATTTATAGTGTTTACATAAGCAAGGGGCGTTGCCCTAATAGAAATAATAAATAAAAGGGCACGGACCATGGGCCTTCTACATAGGCCGAAACTTAAAACAAACATAAATGCCTAAATAATAAAGCAACCTATTACATAAACTATGACCGATACTTAATAATATGAAATGTGTTCCCAACAGCAGTACACCAAAACTGTTTAATGTGGGAAATATATATAGTATGGTTTACTATTAATGCAAATCTAATATGACTTGCATTTAAGAAATCAATGATTTCAGTAAACCCTTCAGACTCTTTAGGTTTTTTCAAAAATGCAACCATGTTGTGTTGATCAGCAAAAGAGAAATTTGACATTATGTAATTATGAAAAATCGTGTAGGGTTTTGCTGGATTTTACAATTAAACGAGAAAAACAAGTTAGGGTTTAGTTTGAGAGAGGTTTTGATCGGATAAAAAAACTTGTGTGAATGATTGAAGGATATAAACCCTTAATCGTTCAAAGTTCTAAAATAGTACCCTGCACTCTCAAACTTAGCAGCAGAAACCTAGCAGCATTAAGTTAGGCTCAACAGCACTAACTTATGCTTAGCAGCAGTAACTCAGCTTCTATCAGCACTCCAACATTTGTGTTTGCTTATCCTGCAAAAGATTAGTCCAAAAACACAAAACCACAAGCAATAACATAATCCACAATAATCATATCATCAATTATACTTAGCAGTCTTAAGTATAGCTAGCAACATTAGCACAGCAGTTCTAAGTATAACTAGCAAAACTAAGTATACTTAACAACAGAAATAATTCATTGACCTAATAACAGTACTGATCTTTACAACATTGTACAAAAACACAATGAGATAAGAGATTTTAAAGATTTAACATTCCAATACTGGCAATCAAAAATTGAAATCTACCCACATCAAAAGATTTTGTTAGCAAATCTGCAACATTATCGTCAGTATGAATTTTAACTATTTGAATTAACTTCTTTTCATAACAATCTCTTATAAAATGGTGTCTTATCTCTATATGCTTTGTTATTTAGTGATAAACAAGATTTCAAATTATGCACATAGTACTGCTATTATCAATAAATATTTTGGTATGCATAAAATTGTACCCATAATCCAGCAATTGATTCTGAATCTAGAGCACTTGTCCACAGCAACTTAAAGTAGCCACATACTCAGCTTCTGTTGTGGAGTTAGCAACCACAGTTTGTTTCTTGCATTGCCATGAAATCAACCTACATCCTAGAAATTGACAACCTCCTGTTGTGGATTTTCTATCCAAGCTTGCTCCAGCATAATCACTATCAGTGTATGCTACCAAATCAAAAGGTGAATCTTTTGGATACCAATGACCCAATTTAGGTTGACCTTTCAAGTATCTAAAAATTCTTTTCATGGCATTAAGATGTGAAACTATTGGTGTGACTTGGTATCTGGCACAGGCACACACTGCAAACATAATATCAGGTCTTGAAGCTGTAAGATACATCAATGAACCAATCATTGATCTATATAGGTGTACATCAACTTCTTCACCATCTTCATCCTTGAGCAAAGGTTTGGAAGTTTCCATTGTTGTCTTTGCAGGCTTCACATCAGTAAATCCAAACTTCTTCAAAATTTCAGCCACATACTTATCTTGACTGATAAATATGCCATCCTCCTTTTGCTTGACTTGTATCCCTAAGAAGAATGTGATTTCTCCCATAGAACTCATCTGAAACCTTTCATGCATCAATGTCTCAAACTCAATGCATAACACCTTGTTTATCGATCAAAAGATAATATCATCAACATAAACTTGAACTAGCAGAATATCATCTTTCTGTCTTCTGATAAACAAGGTCTTGTCAATCTTCCCTCTATTAAAACCATTGTCCAACAGGTATGTTAACAATGTATCATACCAAGCTCCGGGAGCTTGATGTAAACCATAAAGTGCTTTTTCCACCTTATATACCTTATCAGGATAGTCTTGATCTTCAAATCCAGGTGGCTGAGAGACATAAACTTCTTCTTTAATTATCCCATAAAGAAAAGCACTTTTCACATCCATCTGATACACCACAAAATCTTTGTATGAAGCATAAGCCAAGAACAACCTTATAGCTTTAATTCTTGCAACTAGGGCAAAGACTTCATCATAGTCAATCCCTTCTTCTTGAGTGTATCCCTAAGCTACTAATCTTGCCTTGTTTCTTATCACAATAACTCTTTCATCCTTTTTGCATCTGAAAACCCATTTAGTACTAATAGCTCTCTTCCCATTTGGTAAATCTACTAGAGTCCAAACTTCTTGTAGCTTGAATTGTAGAAGCTCATCCTGCATAGCCTCCACCCAGCTTGGATCCTGTAATGCTTTATGTGCATTCTTGGGTTCTATTTGTGATAGAAAACAAGCAAACAAACAGTTTTGAAGGTCTTTATGACTGTTTCTTTGATGAAGAGATCTAGCAAAGAAACCTTGTTCCTTCAAATATTTTGTAATTTTTCTTGTTTGAACAAGCTGACTTCACATCTCCAATGATTTGTTCTTGAGGATGATGCTTATGAATTCTGGTAGTTGGAATAGGACTAACAGGGATAGTATCATCCATGTTGTTTATGTTAGCCTCTGCACCAACTTCTTCATCATCAGTATCAGCATAGATATTTTCCAAAGGAGGCATGTTTGGATCAATTGGATATTCATCTTCATCAACAGCAATGCCTTCTTTGTCAGCAGTATTAACAGTTTTACCATTGTTAATGATGTTAGTGGTGTTACCAACATTAGCAGCATTAACATCATTAGAATTGTTAACATTATCATCCTGCACTTGTTCCTCAGTTTCTTTTCTTGGAGATTCATCATTCTGCTGTTCTTCCTCACTTGAAGATTTAACACCATCTACTTTATCATCTTTTGGATCTTCATCTTGATCATCTCCTTGTGAACTCTTTGGATCTTGGGTTGAGATAAGTGGATCAGCAGTCCATATAGGTAACAAAATGTACTTTTATGCAGATTCTGTCTCCTTTCTAACTTGTGTACCTGCATTAGTATTAGCTTTTGTACCTACAAACTCATTAGACTGTGAACCTGCAGCAACTGGCTCATAATTCATGGTTTTGGTTAGGGCATCAATATCAAACAGCCAGTCTGGTCCACTACCTGCAACATTAGGTGTACTCTTACTAAACTTAATGTGGAAGTTCTCTTCCACTTTCCTGGTTCTACTATTGAACACTCTAACAGCTTTGCTATTCAGTGAGTATCCAACAATGAAACCTTCATCAGCCTTTCCATCAAACTTGCCTAAGTGATCTATGGTATTGAGGATAGTAACAGGACACCCAAATGGTCTTAAAAAGCTTAACATTGGTGTTCTACCATGTAAAAGTTCATTAGGGGTCTTGTTATGAGGCTTAACTACTAAACTTCTATTTTGCACATAGCAAGCAGTATTAACTACTTCTGCCCAAAAGGTAGTAGGTAACTTAGAATCAGCTAACATTATTCTAGCAGCCTTAATTAATGTCATATTTCTCCTCTCAGCAACACCATTCTATTAACGAGTCCTAGCTACACTATACTGTCTCATAATACCCTTCATCTCACAAAACTGATTCATATCCCTATTCTTGAATTCAGTTCCATTGTCACATCTTATCACCTTAACCTTATGATTAACTAGGTTTTCTATCCTGGTTATGAAAGTCTTAAGAATGTCACTGCTTTCATGCTTAGTTGCTAAAAAGAAAACACAAGTAAACCTGCTAAAATCATCTGTGACAACTAGGAAATACATCTTATTCATTAAACTTTTAACAAATGTTGGTCCAAATAAATCCATGTGCAACATATGTAAAGACTGATTTATTGAGTTCACTGCTTTGGTCTTACAAGAAGCTCTATGTTGCTTTCCCTTCTGACAAGCAACACATGTTTCATTGATTTCAAAAACTTTAGAAGGTAAACCTCTAACAAGGTTTCCCTTAACCAATTTATTAATTGTTTTGAAATTTAAGTGTCCAAGCCTTCTATGCCAAAGCTTAGATTCATCAGATGTGGCCTTTGCAAAATGACAAGTCAAACCTCCTTTGGGAACCATGTTCTTTAAATCAATACTGTATATATTGTCTTTTCTAGGAACCTTAAGCAAAACATGACTTTCATCAGTTAACTTAAAGTCAGGAGACAAGACAAAACATTCAGTGTCAGTAAAAAGAACATGATTTTTTTGTCACACATTTGTGAGACACTAAAGAGATTAAACTTAAGTTCTTTTACAAAGTACACATTATCAAAATCTAATTTACTAGTTTTGATTGTACCTTTGCCTGTGATTTTCCCTCCTTTGGGATTACTCCCAAAGGCAACATATCCTCCATCAATTGCTTCAAAATCTGTGAGATAGGACATGTTTCCTGTCATGTGCCTTGAGCATCCACTGTCAACAACTCCTTGATCCTGTAACTCCACCTGTGGATTGCCCTGCACATAAAGTAAGAAAATCAGTTTCTCTTAGGGACCCAAGCCATTATTGACTTGGATCTGCCTTGTGCATCAACATAATTATTTTTTTTAAACTATTGATGCACTGCAATGTCTGGAGACATGATCTAAATCATTAACTTTTGGTTTCCAGACCCAGCAAGCTGAGGCCTTAACAGCATAAAAATGATCACCCCAAATAGTATCAAGTACTACTTTTGGCTTAGCAGTATTAACTACTGCTTTTGCCTTAGCAGTATTAACAACTGTATTCCTTTGAATGGGCTTCTTTCATTGGAATGTGCTCTTTTTGAAAACTGTGATATTGACTTAGCACCATTCACTGTTCTTTTTGTGGAAGCAGCACTAACAGATCTACCAGTATTAATCAATACTGCTGGTTTAGAAACATTTTGCTTGGCAGTATTAACTGATACTAAACCTGGCCTCATTTGTACTGCTCTTGGAACTATGTTTCTTTTAGCAAAGGAGTGAGATTTTTGAACAAAACTTTGGTGATTCACCCTCTAAGCATAGTTCCACACAGGTTTCTGATAGTAATAACAATTATCCTACAAATGTTCAAAACTATCACAACCCGCTAATTTACAGGTCAATACTACTCAACGAACTCAAATTTATTTTCTTGTCATTTATTTGAAAACAATTTGCATATAATCTTTTACTTGAACCGACGTGAAAACCTAGAATATATTCCAAGTACACTAGGACTTAGGCTATATTTAGTCCACAACGCTCCAGTACCTTGCTCCTACTCCAGTTCACAATTTTAAACCCTAAAACAAATTCCTATTTTTAAATTACTTACAGTTGTCAATTCAACAAACACTATTCGTGATTTAAAATTTAACACCCAATATACCCAATTCTCTCAACGATTATTTCTAACGTATTTTTATACTTCCAAAAAGATTACCAAAGTTCCAAAAATATTTTCTTACGCCCAAGATAAATTCGTTACAACTTACGTTTAATTACGTATAACATTCGTTAATCACCAAACCAACAACCAATACCTATTTTTAACACCCAATACATACAAAATATACACCCTTGTATCAAAACTACTCATCTAATCCCATTTTATGCTTATTGCCGCCCCCCTCCCCTCTCATGTCTTTTAGATATTAGACAAATTATACATGATACTTAATTAACCATCATTACCCAACAAAAACATGTTTAACTTTTTCACTTTGGAGGCTAAGCCACCAAAGTTGTCTCCTTGCCCCCCCCCCCCTAACCGGCCACTCCCTCCTCCTAATTAAAATGATGAGTTTTGACTAAACTATTGAAACTTTGAATATGTTCAAGTATAAATACAAGCCATTAGTCTCATTTTTGCTCTATTAGCCAAGTGAAGGGAAAAAAATATATATCACTACCCATATATACATACAAATCGACACACTCTTGGAGCCAAGGGAAGGAGAAAGCTTGTTGTGGTTAAGATCAAGTATACTTAGGAAATTCTAGCAAGGAATTAGAACATTAATCTTGGGGATTTTTCAAGTATCTTACACTCACATCTCATTAATCACTCTTGTAAGTAATCTTACATTACCAAAAGTTCATGTTTTTCATGTCTTAATACTTGTCAAGTAACTATACTTAGTTATCACTTAGTACATGTTGACAAAAGTCTTACATTCACAATGATCCTTTAACAAAAGATTATGTTTTGAACAAGTTTTGATTTCAAGAAAACTAGCTAGTGAAAATCTTCACAAGAAAATGATGAAAACATTATATATATACATGTATGCTAGTAAACTTGTAGATTTAGACATCCTTGATGATTATTACATGAACCTTGGAATGTTGTTAAGTTTACGGTTAGATCATTATTATTATGTTGAGAAATTGATGGAGGAACTAGGGCTAGAATTGAAGTTGTTGTTAAGTGGATATGCTAACTAGAAGATTAGAAATATAGTTTTGACACTTTTGATAAACAATCTGTCCTGTTTTGTTAATTACAGAAAAATCAGTAGCTCAGGGGCATTATTAGATTAGAAATATAGAAAATAGACTTAGTAATGAAAATGTAGCCGCTTGAATGAGTTAAAACGGGCTTGTAACGAAAAAGATACGCTAGTTTCAATTTTTACGACGAAAACATTATGTTCAGAAAATAGTTGAATCTGTCAAGAATTTTGTGAAATGAAAACTGAGGTTAAAGGGTAACCAGACTAGCCGAGACCTTAAAAATCCGATAGTACACTTAAATACCTTCGCGGGGATTGGTCAAACTTAAAAAACGAAGCTACGACGCAAAAGTTATGGCCTAACAAAGATTTACGTCAACATATACGTTGACAGCCTATTATTTTCTCTATTAGAAAGCTGTTAGGATTTTTGGATTGGATTTTTGGACCTTTTTGAGTACATTTTGGCTAAAATGAAGTAAACGGAAATGGTAAAACATTATATATACATATTAGGAGCATTAGAGATTTTTGAAATAGACATTAACATGATGACTAAAATTTGGTCGCAAGAATTACAAGTTACGTTTTCTAAAGTGGTGATTTTCTAAATAAAGGATCAAGTTGACGCAACTATATTTTGACGACAAATAACAACATGTACAAGTGATAAAGTAAAGTATGAACTTGCGTGCATGGCCTTGTTTTCGAAGTCTAAGACATATGCATTATTTAGGTCGCGGTTAGGGTATTGGACCTATATTTCCAGTTTACCAAAACACCAATCGGGATTTACTTTTGCTAAGGTGAGTTTCATAGCCCCGATTTTACATTGTTTATACATGATTTCTAAACCCTCGGGGTGGGAATACAATGCTTGTTTTTACATACGGACACAAGTACTAAAACTGTTACTTTGCCTAAGTTACCACATTGCCATTAAAGTCCCCTAGGAATCATGAACCGTTAATTACTTGTAAGCGCGGATGTTATGAATAGATCTATTTGGGTTGACACCCCGTCCGGGTTGGTCACGCCAACTGGGTAAACGGACGCATATCATTCGGATTATTTCTGAGTGTCTGGCAAACACTTATTTGGGGCATTATTATTGTGATTGATAGCATACCATTACGTCGAGCTTCGGGGTCATGAGCTTAGGCACTATATTTATTATTTTTGGTTGTGACATTATATTTGTTGTATTGTCTTGCTATTGAAATCTTGTGGTCTGCACATTACTGTTTACTTAAACCTATGATTCTCACCAACATTATTGTTGACCCTTTTAGCGTGTATTCTCAGGTAATTAGGTGATGATGATACACCTCTTTGTATGGAGCACTTTTGAGTCACATTTTGGAAGCACATCATGATGAAGATTTTCTTACATTATTAGCGTTTGGTTATGTATTTAAATCTTACATTTTGATGGTGAACTCTGATAACTATGTTTTGTAAAACGTTAACTTTAAATCAAATGCTTGTTTTAAAACAACTCACTTAGAAGTCGTTCTTTATTACCTTGTACTTTGTTGACCATGAACATCACGCCTTCGGAATTTCATTCCGCTGCAACCCAGATTTTGGTGGTGTGACAGATTGGTATCAGAGCCAAGTTTATAGAGAACTAGGATGCATCATTGACCCTAGACTATAACCACTAGGTAACGACACCTCACAACATCATGATGTGCATAAACGTATATTGTAATCGTAAACTGTATGTTTTTATTTACTTATTTTATATGAGTACTTGTACTCATATATATTTGTATTGACCTGGTTTACAACATTATGTCTTCACCTACTCATCATATCATCCTCGACTCGGATTCAGATATGGATGATTCGTCATCATCCACTGTTCCGATCACACCAGTCATTCCTATTCCTGTATCCTCCGGCGATGAGTCTGCTGAGACCGAGCCATTTGAGGACGCCCAGACTATATCTACACCACCTATACCATTACAACCCGTTGCACCTGTCCCTCCAGTTCCCTCACCACCCGTTTCACCACTAGTGCGCCGTGTTAGGCATATTCCTGTTGTACGGCCAGATCAAATCCCTATTGGTCGTCGCTATCGACTACATGAGACTGGCCCTGTCATGCTTCGTACCACTAGGAAGAGGGTACGCTCTCGACCCAGCCGAGTACCAGCACCCACCACTACTCCATCTCATATCCTATCACCACCATCATCTCCACCACCACCACCATCATTCACCTACCACCAGACTACCACAGTTCCATTACCATCATCACCCAGAGATGTTTCTGACACTTTGCTACCGCCTCGCAAGAGGGCATTTACCATGGTACCTTCACCTTCAGATCCCTATGTTATGGCTACTGCTGAGGCCCCTACTCGACACGAGGTTTGCAGACGGGTTGACGCCCGTAGGTGGTCATTCATTCCGCCTACTCTCAGTAGATGGAGATACGATGAGGGTACTCCGCATGCCTGGAAGTTAGGAGAGAGTTCGGAGATGGCTGCTGCTCGAGTTCTACCGGTTACAGGTGAGCCTGTCCATCATACTATTCCACTTCTGATCGCTAGGATGGTCCGTCATGAGGACCGTATTGGCCGAGCATTTGATTGTCTCAATGAGGTTCCCCTAGATCGCATTGAGACTTTAGAGACTCAGTTAGAGCACCAGATCGTTGCACACTCCCGGATTGCCACACTTGAGCATTTCGTGGAGGATGAGCAGGCGCGACGACGTGACCAGGATGCGTTGATTGCTAGTCTTTGTGATCAAATCAGAGATCTCCAGCGCCGTCTCTATGGTGCATCAGGCAGTGCCTAGACTAGACTTGTATCATAGGTATCTTATGTATTTATATCCTAGCCACGGGGTGTGTGGCATTAGTAGTGACGCTTGTGACCTTTTGTTTCTTGTACAACAATGTAGCAAGTTATCTTGGGATGTATTGTATGGCTACTCGATGGTATGATATCGGTCGATGTGAACCGAGACTTTTCATGTTGTATTCATGAATGTTGTGATTATATCTACTCATGTTGTAATTATATTATGGTTGACGTGATTTAATCTTATTATGGTTGATTCTTATCACGCCATATTCTTATCATGATTTATCCTTGTCGTGATGTATTTTTATCTTGTTGTGGTTGTATCTACTCACGGTGAAAATATGTTATGATTATTGTGATTTATTATGGATTATTCTTATCACATCATATTTCTATCATGATTTATTTAGTCATGATTTATTCCTATATTGCTGTGGTTGATCTTGTTGTGGTTTTCATATGTCATGGTTGTATACGTATATACCTATGATAACCTTTGTTACTTATGGATCCTAATTATTGTTGTTTCTTGTGATTAGAAAAACAATGCCACCTAAGAAAAAAAGCATGAGTACAGCTGAGATCGATTGACTCGTTGCCCAACGGGTCATGGCACAGGTTGTTGCTGCTATGGCTGAATACGAGACAAATCGCAACAGTGGTAACAGCGGAGAAGCCAGTGGGACTGCAACCAGGGTTGAAACCACGATTCATGGATGTACTTACAAGGAATTTTCGGGTTGCAAGCCGCAGACTTTCAGTAGCACGGATGGAGCTGTCGGTTTGGTACGATGGTTCAAGAAGTTGGAATCAACTTTCCGTATGTGCAACTGCGCGGAAAACTGTAAGGTGAAATATGCTACAGGTACCTTGTTGGATGGTGCCTTATCATGGTGGAATGCCTATGCCCAATCAGTGGGAATTGATGCTGCTTTTGAATTACCATGGGCTGAGTTTAAGGAAATGGTAACAGCTGAGTATTGTCCGAGGAACGAAGTTCAAAAGTTGGAAGTTGAATTTTGGAACTTAACAGTGAAAGGGTATGATATTGCAGCTTATACTCAACGATATCATGAATTGGCTACTCTCTGTCCTGAGATGGTTTCGACTACCCAGAAAAAGATTGAAAGGTACATCTGGGGACTTCCATCTTATATTCAAGGAAATGTCACCTCTTCTAAGCCGAGTACTCTAGATGAGACAATCCGAATGTCTCACAATCTAATGGATCAAGTGGTTCGAGCCAAGGCTGCTCGAGATGGCAATAACCGTAACCGCAACAATAACAACAACAACCGCCACCACAATAGTAACAACAAGAGAAAGTAGGATACTACTCAGGGAGGAAATACTACTCAGCAACCCAACAAAAGATAAGAAGTTGTTAAGGCTTATGTCGCGGGCTCGACTAAAAGGAAAGGTTATGAAGGAAATCTTCCTAAGTGTGACAAGTGCCAATGTCACCACAATCCTAGACATTGCCCTACTCTATGCGGCAATTGTAAGAAAATTGGGCACTTAACCAAAGACTGCAGGTCTCCTACTGCCGCAACTAATCAAAGGGTTCCCGGAGCATGTTTCGGATGTGGCAAAGCAGGACATTTCAAGAAAGAATGCCCAAAAGAGAAGAATCAGGGAACTCAGAATAATGGAGCTCGGGGAAGAGTCTACAACCTCAGAAACAGGGAGGCTACTGAGTACCCGACAGTTGTCATGGGTACGTTTCTTCTCAATGGTCGTTATGCTTCAGTTTTATTTGATTCGGGTGCCGATAAAAGTTTTGTGTCTACTACTTTTGCTCCTTTACTTAACATCCCACCGACCACCTTAGACACCGCCTACAACATTGAATTAGCAAATGGCAACTTAGTTAGCTCCAACACCATAATCCGCAATTGTACCTTTAACTTCCTAAACCATCCATTTAACATCGACCTTATGCCTATCGAACTCGGTAGTTTTGACGTCATAATCGGTATGGATTGGTTATCTAAACACCACACTAGGATCATTTGCGACGAAAATGTTGTTCATGTCCTTTTTAATGGTGAAACCTTGATTATCCGTGGTGAATGAAGCGGAACTCGGTTAAACATCATATCGTGTGTCAAGACCGAAAAGTATATAAAGAAGGGATGTCATGCTTTTCTGGCACACATAACCGAAAAGAAATCGGATGAGAAACGATTGGAGGATGTACCGATTGTTCGATATTTTTCAGAAGTCTTTCCCGATGACTTGCCTGGACTACCGCCTAACCGTCAAGTAGAATTCCAGATAGATTTGGTGCCAGGAGCAGCACCAGTAGCAAGAGCACCCTATCGACTAGCACCATCAGAGTTGCAGGAATTGTCTAATCAGTTGCAAGAACTATTAGACAAGGGATTCATTAGACCAAGTTCCTCGCCTTGGGGAGCGCCGGTCTTGTTTGTAAAGAAAAAGGATGGATCATTCTGAATGTGCATAGATTATCGCGAATTGAACAAGTTAATGGTGAAGAACCGTTACCCACTTCCAAGAATCGACGATTTGTTCGATCAGTTGCAAGGTTCCAGTTTTTACTCGAAGGTTGAATTAAGATCGGGTTATCATCAACTAAGGGTTCGGGAAGAAGATATCCCAAAAACGGCTTTTAGGACTCGTTATGGTCATTACAAGTTTCAAGTGATGCCGTTTGGATTAACTAATGCACCGGCGGTATTTATGGATCTCATGAATCGTGTGTGTAAATCGTACCTGGACAAATTTGTAATTGTGTTCATTGATGATGTTCTAATCTACTCTAAAAGCAAAGAAGAGCACGAAGAACACCTCAAGACGATCTTAGAATTACTCAAGAACGAGAAATTGTATGTGAAGTTTTCTAAGTGTGATTTTTGGATCTGAAAAGTACAATTTCTTGGACACGTAATTGACAGCCAGGGATTGCATGTTGACCCAGCTAAGATCGAGGCTATTAAAGATTGGGAAACATCTAAGACTCTCACAGAGATTCGTCAATTTCTAGGTCTTGCCGGATATTACAGAAGATTCATTAAGGGTTTCTCTAAGATAGCGAAGCCTTTAACCAAGCTAACGCAGAAGAATCAGAAGTACGAATGGGGAGAGAAACAAGAATCTGCCTTTCAGTTGTTGAAGCAAAAACTATGCAGTGCGCCAATTTTGGCATTGCCTGAAGGAATGGAAAACTTTGTAGTTTATTGTGATGCTTCGCATAAAGGACTTGGAACTGTGTTAATGCAGAAGGAAAAGGTTATAGCTTACGCTTCTCCACAACTCAAAGTTCATGAGAAGAATTACACCACTCATGACTTGGAGTTAGGAGCAGTTGTCTTTGCACTAAAGATTTAGAGACATTACCTCTACGGTACTAAGTGTACAGTGTACACGGATCACAAAAGTCTTCAACATATCTTAGACCAGAAGGAGCTTAATATGAGACAACGCCGTTGGCTAGAACTACTCAGTGATTATGATTGCGAGATCTGATATCATCCTAGCAAAGCGAATGTAGTAGCAGATGCCCTTAGCAGGAAAGAGCGACTTAAACCATTACGAGTAAGATCATTGGGTATGACCATTAGTTCACCTCTTCCATCCAAAATTCTTGAGGCTCAGGCCGAAGCACTTAAGACAGATAACCGACCTAAGGAGAACATTCATGGTCTGCCAGAAAGTAAGAATGGTTTTGTAACAAGATCCAATGGAATGTTATGCTTCAAAGATAGGAGTTGGATACCATGTTTTGGTGGCCTACGAGAGTTGATCATGCACGAATCACACAAGTCCAAATATTCCATACACCCAGGTTCTGATAAAATGTACCAAGACCTCAAAAAGCTGTATTGGTGGCCGAATATGAAGGCCGACATTGCTACTTATGTTAGCAAGTCTCTTACTTACTCCAAAGTTAAGGCCGAATACCAGAAGCCGACCGGTTTACTACGGCAACCAGAGATTCCTCAATGGAAATGGGAGCGTATAACCATGGACTTCATCACTAAACTTATTAAAACTCGGAGCAGTCACGACGCGATTTGGGTGATCGTTGATCATCTCACCAAATCAGCTCATTTCTTGCCCATTAAAGAAACCTACAAGATGGATAAGTTAACCAGAATCTATATCCAGGAGATTTTCTCGAAACATGGTGTACCAGTTTCAATCATTTCAGATTGAGACAGTCGATTCACTTCAAGATTTTGGGAATCACTCAATGATGCCTTTGGAACCCGTCTTGATATGAGTACAGTCTATCATCCACAAACCGATGGTCAGAGTGAGAGGACCATCCAAACACTCGAAGACATGCTACGTGCCTGTGTGATTGGTTTTGGTAATAGCTGGGATACTCACTTGCCATTGATTGAGTTTTTCTACAACAATAGTTATCACACAAGTATAAAGGCTGCACCATTTGAAGCACTCTACGGTAGGAAATGCCGATCACCAGTCTGTTGGGATGAAGTCGGAGATGCTCAACTCACCGGTCCAGAAATTATTCACGAAACAACCGAGAAGATTGTTCAGATTCGAAATAGACTGAAAGCCGCCAGAGATCGCCAGAAAAGTTACGCTGATGTGAGGCGTAAGCCCTTAGTATTCAAAGTTGGAGACATGGTAATGTTGAAGGTATCGCCTTGGAAAAGTGTGATACGATTTTGGAAATGCGGGAAATTGAATCCTAGGTATATTAGACCATTTAAGATTCTAGCAAGAATTGGACCAATAGCATACAGACTTGAACTCCCGCCAGAGCTTAGCAGTGTGCACAATACCTTCCATGTTTCTAATCTCAAGAAGTGTTTATCCGACGAATCCCTCGTCATTCCGTTAGAAGAGATTCAACTCGATAACAAGGTTAATTTCATCGAAGAGCCAGTAGAAATTATGGATCGTGATGTCAAGCAATTAAAGCACAGTAGAATTCCTATCATCAAAGTTTGTTGGAATTCTCAACGAGGTCTCATGTTCACTTGGGAACGAGAAGACCAGATCCGTCAAAAATATCCGCATCTCTTCACCGACAACACTTCAATGACCAACACTGGCTGAATCTCGAGGACGAGATTCATTTTTATGGGTGGTAGACTATCACAACCCGCTAATTTACAGGTCAATACTACTCAACGAACTCAAATTTATTTTCTTGACATTTATTTGAAAACAATTTGCATATAATCTTTTACTTGAACCGACGTGAAAATCTAGAATATATTCCAAGTACACTAGGACTTAGGCTATATTTAGTCCACAACGCTCCAGTACCTTGCTCCTACTCTAGTTCACAATTTTAAACCCTAAAACAAAATCCTATTCTTAAATTACTTACGGTTGTCAATTCAACAAACACTATTCGTGATTTAAAATTTAACACCTGATATACCCAATTCTCCCAACGATTATTTCTAACGTATTTTTATACTTCCAAAAAGATTACCAAAGTTCCAAAAATATTTCCTTACGCCCAAGATAAATTCTTTACAACTTACGTTTAATTACGTATAACTTTCGTTAGTCACCAAACCAACAACCAATACCTATTTTTAACACCCAATACATACAACATATACACCCTTGTATCAAAACTACTCATCTAATCCCATTTTATACGTATTGCCGCCCCCCTCCCCTCTCATGTCTTTTAGATATTAGACAAATTATACATGATACTTAATTAACCATCATTACCCAACAAAAACATGTTTAACTTTTTCACTTTGGAGGCTAAGCCACCAAAGTTGTCTCCTTCCCCCCCCCCCTAACCGGCCACCCCCTCCTCCTAGTTAAAATGATGAGTTTTGACTAAACTATTGAAACTTTGAATATGTTCAAGTATAAATACAAGCCATTAGTCTCATTTTTGCTCTATTAGCCAAGTGAAGGGAAAAAAATATATCACTACCCATATATACATACAAATCGACCCACTCTTGGAGCCAAGGGAAGGAGAAAGCTTGTTGTGGTTAAGATCAAGTATACTTAGGACATTCTAGCAAGGAATTGGAACATTAATCTTGGGGATTTTTCAAGTATCTTACACTCACATCTCATTAATCACTCTTGTAAGTAATCTTACATTACCAAAAGTTCATGTTTTTCATGTCTTAATACTTGTCAAGTAACTATACTTAGTTATCACTTTGGTACATGTTGATAAAAGTCTTACATTCACAATGATCCTTTAACAAAAGATTATGTTTTGAACAAGTTTTGATTTCAAGAAAACTAGCTAGTGAAAATCTTCACAAGAAAATGATGAAAACATTATATATATACATGTATGCTAGTAAACTTGTAGAATTAGACATCCTTGATGATTATTACATGAACCTTGGAAAGTTGTTAAGTTTATGGTTAGATCATTATTATTATGTTGAGAAATTGATGGAGGAACTAGGGCTAGAATTGAAGTTGTTGTTAAGTGGATATGCTAACTAGAAGATTAGAAATATAGTTTTGACACTTTTGATAAACAATCTGTCCTGTTTTGATAATTACAGAAAAATCAGTAGCTCAGGGGCATTATTAGATTAGAAATATAGAAAATAGACTTAATAACGAAAACGTAGCAGCTTGAATGAGTTAAAATGGGCTTGTAACGACAAAGATACGCTAGTTTCAATTTTTACGACGAAAACATTATTTTCAGAAAATAGTTGAATCTGTCTAGAATTTTGAGAAATGAAAACTGAGGTTAAAGGGTAACCAGACTAGCCAAGACCTTAAAAATCCGATAGTACACTTAAATACCTTCGCGGGGATAGGTCAAACTTAAGAAATGAAGCTACGACGCAAAAGTTATAGCCTAACAAAATTTACGTCAACATATACGTTGACAGCCTATTATTTTCTCAATTAGAAAGCTGTTAGGATTTTTGGATTGGATTTTTGGACCTTTTTGATTACATTTTGTGTAGGTCACTAATATCTCAAATACACACCCACGTATGAAAGTAAATACGTACTACTACTATATAATAAGCTACGCTAAAGGAGAAAAGATAATAAGCAATAAGCTAAAGAGAATAAGATGAGAATAAGAGAGAATGGAAGGCTTTCATATCCGAATGATTAAGTAACAAGGCTTGCGCAACACTACATGAAAAACCAACAAGAGAAATGTTGCCTCAACACCTCTATTTATAGGCACAACACTAGGGCAACATTTCCTTACATGTTTCTAGAAAGAAAATGATAAGAGGGCCGGCCCATGGACTTCTTATGGACCGGTCCTTAAAGCTAACATAAAGTCCTTAATCGTGCAACATGTTAACTAAATGAACAAGACTTGTAATATAATTAAAACGTGTTCCTAACAATCTCCCCCTAAGTCTTGATCATCAATGTTGCATGACGTCATCTTTGCTTCTTAGGCTTCAGACGTCTTTATAATCTTTGTTTCTTTGTTCTTGTTCTAAGATGATATGATGTTGTCTCGATCTGCCAATCTCCAACGTCTTCTTGTCTTCTCCATCATGCTCATTTGTCTTTGATTTGTTTTCTGCAACATGTTCTCATTTTTCAATCTTTAACTTAAGAAGGTTGAGGTGCTTGAACTTTTGACTTTACTGAATTATATGTTGAACTTTTGTTGTCATTGAGTCTTTGAGAGAACATTTTTTCAAGATATGAGCATGATGGAGTCTTGATGGTCGACCTCCAGATCCTCAGCAGCAACAGCAACAGCAACAGCAGCAGCAGCAGCATCAGCCCGAACCAACCGGTACTTACAGGCTCAGACTTGAGATTGTCAACAGCATAGTGTGAAGACTTTCTCAAATCCTAACCCAGACCGTTCTGAACCGGATTCCCCCGAAAGGGATAACACGGACACACCGAAGTGCACCCACGATTCAGTGAGTCGCTGGAGATCACCCCACGACTGTAGACCGTTTGGAGCAAACACTAAGCGTAACCCACAAGGAGTTACCGAAGTGACCTGCTGTCAGAGTTGTTTGATGTTATTCTGGCAGGATTTCCATTCAATCATTGATAATCACAAATGTGACTTTTCTCATGAATGTTCTCGGCAGATTGCTAAGATCTGCGAAGGACACTTTCTTAATTTTACATGTGCTGCCCATGATGTAGAACAACAGAGTAATACTAAGTGTACCTAAGAGATCTTTTATGAATCTCATGGCTCTAGACTCAATTAGTGCACATTTGTTTGGTCGTCGGAGGCGTGGAGCAGATTACCTCCTTTTCAATATCAACACTCTCGTAATGAGAGGTCGATAGATTATGAAGGGTTCTCCGTGTGAATGAAACAAATGTCTTTTGAGAGACACTTGAGTGGCTTAGAAGGTTTATTAGTGCGTCACTGGGTCCATGACGTCTTTAGTCTTCAATACCGGTGATGCTCATCAACCAGTAGATTAAGAATTGAACCCGGTGTCTGCCCTAAGGTTGAACAAATGGAGGGCTATTTGTTTTCACCCTTTTCTTTGCTTTTCTTTTTAATTCTTCAACCCCTTCTTTCTCCTTTCATTCATTTTCTCCTTTTTTTAATATCATACCTAGGACTTTCTAGTTCTAAACTATTGGTATTGTCCTTGGGTAGATCCCTCCGGCTCTGGCGGATCATAGGACGATTTTCCCTAACCTTAGTCACCTTATAACTCCATGACTATCCTAATGATGCCATAAACCAAACCATTGAAAATCTCTCAAAGTGTCGATAATTGTAAAGACATTTTGTTGACACCTTGAGAGTTTGATGATTTTCAGAAATACTCCCCCTTAACATGTGCGCATAAGTAATAAATTTGAAATTTGCACATGCCGGAAAGAGTTGGCACTTTTGAATTGATTGACTTTCAATGAACCTGATCGTTGCGAGACACGCTTACATCACCAGTTAAATTGGCTTGAAATTATTACCCGTCCAGATCAGATTCAAAGATTATCGCTCGAAATCGGTACATTATACTCAGACACGTCCTTTAAGAGACACGCTTACATCACCAGTTAAAATGGCTCGAAATTATTACCCGTCCGGGACATGTCCTTTCGACTACTGACTTTTCCTATCGTCAATTCGAGGGTCAATTTTGAGTTTGAGCACAAGAGATTACAGCAAATGAGACATCATATTTTAATCATCTTTTACTTCTCCCCCTCAAAAATAGCATACTCATGATGTTTTTGGAAAACGTTTATGATTAAAATATGCTGTTTTTGAGTTTTAGGGAAGAATTTCAAGAACATTAATATTTTTTCAGAACAAAGATTATATTTTCAAATACTCCCCCTTAACAAGGGAATACTTGTCCTTATGAGCAGAATGTTTTAAAAAAAAAACTTTAGAAAACATTCTGGTTTTAATTCTGCTCATAAGTAAGAAGCTTTCGCTCCTTTTTCAGGATTGAGGCACTGAAGCGTACCTCAGGGTCCTTTCTTTGGGGTCTGGGTTGTACACTGTTATGTGTGCACAAGCCGTCATAACACAGTCATATATAAGTAAGAATTATGAATGAATAATGAATATTGAAATCAAATTCTTACAATTAACCGCCTTTACCAAAAGTGGTGAATTATGGATCTATCCTCTGAAATAATCTGATGGCAAATGGAGGATGACCACCAACATATGTTTCCAACCTCCTCATCTGATCCCTTCGGTAGAGCCTTTCTTCGATTAACCAGATAGAATTCTTGACTTGCCTAAGCTGATGATGATTTCATTTCTTGTGCTTCTTCAATACTTGATCCTGAACTCGTGAAACTAACCCATCTCGAACATTCTTCAGAGTGTCATCACAGAACTTGTGAATCTCTTTATGTGGCATGAAACGGTTTGTGTTTGTAGCACTTCTGTAGACGAATCCGAAGACAGGGTCGTTCTTGAGCAAGTACTGAGGCTCTTTGTTGTCAGTAAGAGTAAACATGGGTTCCTCAAGATTCAACTTCTTCTGATAACTTTCAACTCCAAGCTGAAGATCCTCGACACGTTCTTTGATAACCATTCTTCTGATGAAGTGACAGATAGCCGTGCTAAACGCATACAGAAGAGTAGGATTAAGATGATTCAGCTTCCCTTGTACTTTCATCAAATACAAATCTTCAATATCATTAAGATTGAGTGCGGGAAAATCTGCTTCATTGAACGTGTAAAGTAGATCATCTTGTCTGCGAACAGTGATCTCAGAAATGAATGTGTAGCCAAGTTTTTGTGATCCCTTAGCATCAAGCACCGCCTTGATACGAAGATTACTGAACACCTTTTCGCGGGATGCCATGAGGCCAAGCTTGTACTTGTACCACGACTTACGTTTGTCAAACCAGTGGTGAATTCCAAGTTCAGCGTCACGATCATATTTTGCAAGTTTGTTGATGAAGAGCTTATGGTGTCTAGCGTCTTCCTCAATGGCAGGATTGATGTAGTTCGCAGCAGGAGTGAATGTGATTGAGGTAGCATATTTGACTTTACTAGAAGCCCCATGTACGAGTAGTTCCAGATCTTGATTGAAGAAGAATTCGAATGGGATTTGTGACATTCCATGGTATGGTCGGATCACAGGAAGTGGTTTTGTCTAGTCAGTGATGTATGGACGTTTCTTACTGTCAAGACCACCTTCCCTGAATACATCTGGATTTGTCCAATCGAAGTTTTTGGATAGAGCCTGAGCAATGTTCTCCAGATGATATTCCAACTCAGCAGCATTTGCAGATTTAATTTTTAAAATAATGAAGGCATCATTTTTTATTCTACGAAGCTCTCTTTTCATCATCTTCTTAATGTTGAATGCATGTTTGACTTTCTGAGTGTATTCAAACGTGCTATCTTCTATTTTGGAAGCTTCGCCGTTGTTGATCTGAGCCCTTGCAAGATGGTCGAACCAGTCGTTTCCTTGTAAATCTTCATCAGTATCCAACCATGTTACCACAGCTGGTTCTTCAGAAGGTTTCTTACTGCTGGAAGGTTTAGACTTTGTTGTTTTTGGAGGTGGTTGGGGTGGATCATCTTGAGGTTGAAACTCAATGTCTTCATTTATGAAATGTTTAAAGTGATGCTCGGTTGCCTTAGGACCAGATTCTTGATGTTTTGGAGGTGTTGAAGAAGTTTTCTGTTCTGTTGGTTCCTGAATGTGAATACCAGATACACTCCCAGTCTTTTGTTTCTTCTGTGTGGGATTTGGATCTTGGTCCTCATTGTCGTCATCACGAATCCTTTTACCCTTATCAGCAGCAACTTTGCAAGAAACCTTCTCAATGTGTGCTTCAATAGACTTTATGAGACTGATTTCTTCAGGAGAAGGAGATGACATAGCATGGAATCTGTTGAGAAGTTCAAGTTTGAGTTCTTTAGTGGTGAAGTCTTTGAGTTGCTTGAAGCCAGAATTGGAGATGATTGCTTCTTTGACCTTGACATCAAGTTGAGCATCGACATGCTTATTAATATTTTTCTGAAGATCAGCTGTGTAGCGTTTGACATAATGTCTTGTCTTAGTTTTGACATTATCTTCTACATCAAAAGCAAGAAACTCATCCATATTCTGCTTTGTTTGCTGCATCTCCTTGACTTGATCAGACAGATCCTTGACAAGGTTTTTCATCTCTGTCATTTGTTCTTGCAACTTGCTCTCTTTTCTTGCTTGAGCAAGTTTGGCTGCTTTCTTTAGTTTCCTGGATATGGGTGAGAGGACTTCAACTCTTGTGACTTTGGCGATTTTACTGACATGTTTGCCTTTCATGACTGTTCTAATTCTTTCTGCCATTGTTGCTTTGGCTTTGGGTGATGGTGATTTTGATGGTGATGGAGTGAGTTAAGGTATAGATGATGAAGAATTAGGAGGTGTAGGATCCTTGTGAGATGAAGGTGGAGGTTTTGGTGAGTTTCTTGGTGATTCTGGAGGAGTTGGATGCTTGGGAGGTGAATTAGGAGGTGTGGTAGGTTTGGGAGAAGGAATGGGAGGAGTCTGATCTCGTGGTTGTTGTTGAGGAGACTCATTAATATCCATAGGATCACGAAGTGGAGAGATAATGTAATTATCGGCTTCATCATCCTCCTTTTGTTTCCTTTCCACTTCTTTCTTCCTTTTCCTTTCTTTTTCAGCAAGTGCCTCCAGCTCATTTGCAGCTTCAGTAGTCTTTGATCCAGTAATTTCCTTTTCTTCCTCAGAATCTCCCCATTCACCAGTGTCATCTTGGTGACGTTCCTCCTCTTGATGTGGGATGTCATCAAACATTGAATCTGAAATTTCTTTTTCTGTGAGGACTATCTTTTCTGATTCAGATTGTGTTTGATTCTCCAAGTCAGGTTGATTAACCGAGCTTGATTGAGGAGGGGGAACCGTAGATGTAGCCATATCAGGTTGATTAACCGTATCTGGCTGAACTGTGGAAGTTTTAGAATCACCGGGTTGATTAACCGGATTAGGGGTTGAAGCTGGTATTGGAGAGACTCCTAATCCTCCTGCTCCCTTAGCAATTTCCTTCTTCTTCTTTTCTTCCAGCTCCCTCATCATTTTAACATGTAGAGCTGCTCTTTTTTCTTCATCAATCTTCTTTTGTATAATACTTGCCTTAGCTGCATTCTCTATGTCAAGCTGTGTTTGAAACTCAGCTTCTTTCTCATTAAGTATTTCCAATTCATGTTCAGTGTCTTCAGAGGATTCAGAAGATTCATCACGAATACCAATGTCTTCAACTTTTGGTTTTGGAGCAGTCTTTACAATTCTCCTCTTGCTTGGGGGTTGTCTCTTTGAAGCACTCGATGCACTTCCAGCTTTACTAGCTCTACTACTTTTGGAACGAGTCTTGGAAGAACTTGTTCCCTCAGTTAGTTTAGTTATGCCGACAAGCTTCTTTTCATAAGCCTGAATGTAATCTTCGTAAGCAGGAGTTTCCTTGACCTCATCAGTAAGTAGAACCTCAAACAATTTAAGACCTTGTTTGTGAGTGCTATCCTTTGGAAAGTATACTGATTTGAAATCCGTGTCCATCTTTATCACATGTCTTTCTCTGTCTTCGGGTCGATTAGAAATATCATGATTCTTATCAAGGAGAAGACTGATCAGCAACTTAGTGTAACGGACAAATGGAATTTTAGTCAATGGTTTTTTATATTGAGCCCGTATTTGAAACATAAGATCTTCCCAGATAATAGCAGCAAAATCAAGGTTATGTTTGGTAACAATTACCCAGAAGAGTTGAGCATGAGAAAGTTTGGGATGTTCGTGCCCACTGTCTCTTCCAGACACTGATCGAATCAGAATGTAGTACATTGCTCTCCATGGTTGAGGAATGGACTTAGCATTGATATTTGAGATAATGTTGAGTGGAAGATTGGGATCTACATCATATCCAATGCCAATGAGAAAGTTGAGAATGTCTTGTTCAGTAGGTGAAGGCCAGCATTGTCGTGAGATATCAGGTGGATTAGGTAGAGATAAAGCTTCACGTAGATGTGCTGGTGTGACTTTGACTTGTTTTCTGTCAAGAGTGCATGTGAAGAATTTGTCACTGTCATCAGGGTTGATAGTGCTCCACATCTGCTGGATGTATAACTCAGGAATACTATCTGAATTCTCCAAAATACTACGGCATTCATGCCTTTTGAGGATTTCAATAACAATGCGACAACTTGGTTCAGCACACTTGATGTTGTCAAAGACAACTCTTGAATTGTTCTTGCCATACTTAGCCGTGAACCCTTGTGGGAATAATTCAGCTTTGGTGATCAATGGAAGTGGTCGTTGTTGTTGTTGTGAAGACATTGTGGATAATCTGAAACAGCATTATGAAACCAATTTGCAGGATATATGTGTGTTAGCATTAGATAAGACTAAGTGTTTCCACATAACATCCTTTATTAACATGACTATGCAATCGTTAGTTTATGAATTAATCATTTTAATTTGTATAAGAAACCTTTTCTTTAATTTGACAAGACTTAAGGAAATTTGTAATTTCTTTGGAAATTTGTAATTTCGAAGGCAGTTGTCAAATGCGAGATGCGAGAGAAATTACCAATTGCGAGAGAAAATACCAATTGCGAGAAAAATTGTCAAATGCGAGAGAAAGTCCAATTGCGAGAGAAAATACCAATTGCGAGAAAAATTGTCAAATGCGAGAGAGAGTCCAAATGCGAGAGAAGTTTTTTCAATTGCGAGAGCAATTACCATTTGCGATAGCAACCACCAATTGCGAGAGCAATGGCAAATGCGAGAGCAAATGACAATTGCGAAAGCAATTGCAAATTCGAGAATATCTTATACAAGAAATTCCGAAACCTGTTTGACGACGATTTTTCACCTAGATTTTTCTACGCATCTCATTGTTTACACAAATTAATGATATCACGCTAATTGCAATGGATTCACATAGCTATTTTTCGCATTTTGTCCAAGTTATAACAAGAATTAACCACAAAATCTCTTGAATCAATCTGCTTGTGCAACGTGTTCTTCATAAACCCTAAATTTCAATTAACAGCTAATTGATGTTTCTGGGCTTAATCTGAGGCATCCTAAGTTCAATTCATATCATAACAACAACATAACAACACTCTAATTACACCAAAACATTCGTATACGATTTTCCCCAAATTATGAACATAAACCCTAAATTCAAGAATAAACATTCATATGGATTTCTGGTACGATTAAGCATGCATATATGTTATACAATCATGTTCTAATCATAGAAGTACAATCATAATCATACACAACACATAGGATTAAAAAATCCCCAAATCTACGCAAAACCTAGAATTACGAATAATCATTATACACAAAATCCACCGTTGGATCTCTAATTCCTTGAAAACCGTTTGTTAATATCACTTAATAATCATCAAAACACTCACAGATTAGTGAAAACTTGAACGGATGATCAGAATCAATGATAGCCGTTGATTAGGTTGTTGAATGGGAGTAAATGCGAGAGAAAGGTATGGCAGTGAAAGTAAATGAATTACGCAGTAATGTCAGAGGGCATTTAACTCTTACTTTTAACTTTTAACCTTTTTTCACAATTAGTCCCTTAACCTCTTGTGTGTTTACGCAATTAATCCTAACCAAACGATTTTCAATATTTAGCATTTATGGTCCTCTAAACTTTTGTAGTTACCATCAAAGTCCTAACCATTTAGCAAATAAGCCTTAAGATACACCATCATAACCAATATGAAGCAACAGTGTTACAAAATACATGCAAGTACAAAATTTAAAAAATTTGTGAAAATTTTGTGTCTCCCCCTCAACATTTGTTCAGAAATAAATAAAGACGGTTTAATAAGAACAAAATGTTGAATAAGGGTTTGTACTTGCACACACATTTTTTTTTTAAATATATATTTACAAAGATGTTTTAGATGTTTGACTTGGTTAATTGTTTTTGAGAAATTTTTCCAAATCATTTGGCGTCAAACATCTCATACCAATCCGGTGAACCAGATCCACAAATCTTGCATGAGGCAAGGCTTTTGTGAACAGATCTGCCAGCTGGTGTTCAATTCCCACAAAGAAACAAGGCTTTGATTGCCAAGAGACGAGCTTGAAACCCAAGAATTGAACTCCCCCTGATGTACTTTTGCGTGTGTCTAAGCATCCTGCATGGTCAGCGTCTGAAAATGCAACAAGTTCAAACCCAGAATCCTTTGGATACCAGATTCCCAAATTAATGGTTCCCTTTATGTATCTAAGGATTCTTTTAACGGCTGACAAATGCCGTTCAGTCGGTCTAGACTGATATCGGGAGCAAAGATATATGGCAAATACAACATCCGGTCTGCTAGCCGTGAGATACATGATCGAGCCAATGATACTACGATACTTCATAGGATCAATGGGTGTCCCATGTATGTCAGCATCTAGCTTTGGGGATGAGGAGGACATTGGGGTATTATAGGTGTCACAGCTGGTCATACCATGCTTTTTCAGGATTTCCTGAGCATATTTTGACTGACTTAGAAATATACCACGGGGTGACTGATGAACTTGCAATCCTAGAAAGAATTTAAGTTCACCCATCATAGACATCTCAAAGTTTTGTTTCATCAGTTTAGAAAAAGCGTTTGAATATTTTTTATTGGTTGAACCAAAAATAATATCATCGACATAAATTTGAACAATGAGAATGTCTTCCCCGTGTGTTTGTATAAATAAAGTCGGGTCAACAGTTCTAATGGTAAAATGATTAGCAAGGAGAAATGCAGACAGTTTATCGTACCACGCCCGCGGGGCTTGTTTAAGACCGTATAGGGCTTTCTTGAGCCGATATACATGGTTAGGATGATCTGGGTCCACGAAGCCTTCTGGTTGTGACACGTACACCTCTTCTCGGAGTTGTCCATTGAGAAATGCCGTCTTCACATCCATCTGATAGACTGTGATGTTCTTGTGGGCTGGGTATGCCAGAAATATTCGAACTGCCTCAATCCGAGCCACTGGAGCAAACGATTCCTCGAAGTCAATACCCTCTTCTTGGCTATACCCTTTTGCTACCAGTCGGGACTTCTTACGAATCACTGTACCATCTGCATCCAGCTTGTTCTTCCAAATCCATTTCAATCCAACAACATAAACTCCATCTGGTCTTTCAACTAATTCCCAAACTTCCAAACGTTTGAATTGTTCCAGCTCTTCTTGCATGGATTCAATCCAGTTGTCATATGTAAGGGCTTCTTTGATGTTTTTAGGTTCAGATTGACAGACAGTGAGTGCATACATGCAGTGTTCACTATCTGAGTGAAGTTTTTGTCTTGTGATGACTGGATTGTTAGGGTTACCAATTATGTTTACCAAAGGATGATCTCTTGTCCATTTTTGGGTGGATGGAAAATGTTGAATGGTGTTTTGATGATATGACGGGTCCATATTGCTCGAGGATGATTCTCCTGGTTCTGGAATGGTTGGTGGTGGAGCAAATGGATTGAAGAATGCATTCCCGTCATAATCTGAAGGTGTGGGAACTTGGTTAGAAGTGGGGGAAGAATCTTCAACTGCAGGTGGAGGTGTTTGAACCATGGGTGATGAGGGTTCAGGTTGCGGTGCATCATTATCAACTGCTGTAGAAGTAGTTGCAGATTGATCAGGTGCTTGATTTGGGACTTGTTGAGCAGCGAAACTGGTGGAAGCATCTGATGCACTATTAACACAAACTTCATCAAACATTGGTGCAAACAAATCTTCCAGATCTTTCCTGTTAAAAGGTAAAGGTGCAGCCGAAGATTCAGGGAAGTTTGAACGGTTATGTTCGGGTTCTAAGCGGTCTTGCTCAGAAGCCATATCCGTGAGTTCATCAAAATTGGCATGTATAGTCTCTTGAATTTCCCCGGTCCGACGATTCCAAATTCTATATCCCTTAGAATTCTCACAGTAGCCAACGAATATCCCAATATCTGCTTTAGCCTTAAGTTTACCAAGATCATCTCTATCATTCTTCGGGTAACATAGTGCTCCAAAGACATGAAAGTAGTTGATATTTGGTTTTCTGCCTTGAATAAGCTCATATGGAGTTTTGTTGTGTCGTCTGTTGATCATGCCGCGGTTCTGGGTATAACATGCAGTATTAACAGCTTCAGCCCAAAGGTAATCTGGTAATTGAGCATTGATCAACATTGTTCTAGCTGCTTCCACAAGCGTACGGTTTCGTCTTTCAACTACACCATTCTGTTCGGGAGTGCGAGCAATGGAACATTGATGAACAATCCCATGCTTCTCAGTGTATTCCTGAAGGGTTTGATTCTTAAATTCAGTGCTGTTGTATGTTCGAAGAATCCTGACGGTGTTACGGACTTGAACTTGAATCTTTGTGAGAAACGTGATGATCATTGACGGAATTTGATCTTTTGTCCGAAGAAAGTAGACCCATGTCCATCGTGAGTAATCATCCACTATTACCAAAATATACCTTTTCCCGTTAGTAGTTTGAACCCGCATTGGACCACACAAATCCATATGTAGCAGCTGTAGGACATGATCCGTGCTGTGTTCTATTTTGGGAGGAAAGTGAGCACGGTGACTTTTCCCTTGTTCACATGCAGAACACAAATGATCTTTGGCATATCTGAATTTGGGTAATCCGTCAACTAATTTATTCCTTGCAAGGTCAGTCATGGTTTTGAAATTGAGATGAGACAATCTTTTATGCCATAACCAAGCTTTTGTGGGATTAGCTTTGGAGAGTAAACAGATAGGAGATGAAGCTGTCATGCCTTCAAAGGATATGGTGTATAGACTGGTTCCACGTCTTCCTTTCATCAAATCATTTCCTTGAAGATCACGAATGAAGCAAGTCTTCTCCCTAAATGCTACTTCTAAATCTCCGTCACAGAATTGTCCCACTGAGAATAAATTATGACCAAGGCCTTCAACATAGTATACACGACTGATCTCGATGTTCCCATTAACATAATCTCCATAGCCCATTATTGCAGCGAAGTGATCATTATCGAATCTGACCGTTCCAATGAACTTTGCGATAAAGTTTGTGAGAAGCTTGAGGTTGCCGGTCATGTGTCGGGAGCACCCGCTATCAACAATCCAGAGTACAATTTGAATCACCTGCATCACAAATATTAGAAACAGGTGGAGAATTGATAATGGTTGGACCCGTTGGGTTAGAAACACAAGATTTAATTATTTTAGGAACCCATTTAAAGCTTGCAGTGTTTTGTAACCAATGTTGCCATGTCCAACTAGTCTCAGCCTTTTTCCTAATGAATGCACTAGGTGATTTAGTTGTCTTGGGTTTGGCTATGGGTGTTTCAATGGTTTGCTCAGAAACAACTAGTGGCGGTTTCCCTAAAATGGACTTGGCAACAGTTTTAAGCCTAGAGGAAGAGCCACTAGTTCGTTTCTTTTTCCGTTTTAACAAAGTTTTAGCAATGCAGTTTTGATGATCACCAGATAATATACTAGTACGACAAACAATACAACCAGCATCAATCATAACATCAACATTATCATTCATAGATTCAACATTTGTTACATCATTCCTAGAATTGGACTTAGCTAAGGTCGATTCTATTCCTGACATTACATCTATGTTATTCAAACTACTTTCTTTAACTTCTGAAGACTTAGATGATCCATTCCTAGACTTCCTGACTCTACTCTTCTGTTGTTTCTTAGGAGTCTTGGAACTGCTAGCCTTAGAGATAGTATCTAGTCCTGTGGAAGTAGAAGTGTATGCATTAGTGGTTGAGTCTGATGCTTGGGTAATTGCTTTGTCTACTACATACATCCCTGGGGCAATCTTATGAACGTTTTCTTTGCCTTTGTCTAAAACTCTGATTTTCTTCTTCAGATCAACAATGATGTGTTGGAATTCTTGATTTTGTGAATCTAATTTTCTGTTGAGGCGGACTGTGTCATTTCTGTTTTGAAGAATTTCATCTAGTTCCTTTTCATTTTGAAACAGTTAAAGTCTTAAGAAAGCCTTTGTTTCCTTATTATTTTCAGGAACATGACTGTTTTGAAATGATAAAGATCCTCTGAGATTTTGAAATTTTAGTTCAAATTCAGCACTTTTATTTTGACACCAATCAAGCCTTTTTTGAAGATTAAAAACTTTGTTTTCCACATCATTGTTGATTTGTCGAAGATCCTCATTCTCTTTGACCAAATTTGCTATCTCTATTTGCAACATCTCAACATTTACCGCATGATCATTCACAAGTAATTCATTGTATGACACATAAAGCGAATTCATAATCACAGAAACAACGTCATAACACAGAACTTTTTCTAAGAGTCGATCATTCTCGTTTTTCAAAGTTTTCTTTTGATGTTTTTGTTTTTGAAGTTTGTCATCCTGTTCTTTGAAAATGCCTTTCATAGATTCAACTTCCGTGAAAAATTCTTGTTCCCATTGTGTTACATATTTCTTCAGATGTTTGACATGAGGCAGAATTTTCTTTTGAAGAATATCTCGCTTTTCTTTCGCGACTGGGGAAAGAAAAGTAGAGACTTCGATTTGAGAATTAAACTCAATTTCATTTTCCACGAAAAATATGTCTTCCATAATTGTATCAAAATATCGAAATAATTTACTTTCTGGTAATTTTGGATCAACATCATCGTCCTCAGTCAAAGAATCCTTGATATGTGCAACATTTTTGGAAACAGGAAGTATTGTAGGAGAAGCATGTATGTTTGTGTTAAAAAACGTTTGTTCTGTTTCGTCCTTTGAGGGGACAAATTTGATTTGACGTCTTGCATTATAATCATGATGAATTCTGGAAAAATCTTTGTCAGTTTTTGGTCGACTCTCAAGTTCTTTTTGACGTTCAAGAATTTCAACTTCTTCATCATTACCAAGCACAACAACTCTTTGAAAGGTATCATCAAGTAGTAATTCTGCATTGTATAACTTGGGATTTTTGTTGAGTACTTTAGAAAGAAAACATGGTTGGTCACTGCCAATAGCAAATCCAACTCCTTTCGGAACTGGTTTTACCGATAGCCTTTGAATTTGAGTTATGGATTCACCATTTTTGTAGACAATAGTTTGAAACTCTTTAAGTTTGGATTCCAAAGTGACAATTTCTTCAAGATATGAGTCGACACGTTTACTTGAGGCTTGCTTTTCTTCAAGAAGATTATTTTGAGATGTTGAAAGCTCAGATTGAGTTTTTAACAACTCAGAATTTAAAGCATTAATTTGTAATTTGAATTCAAATTGATCCTTTTCTTGTTGAGAGAGAAGCTCAGCCTTAGAAACGGTTAGCTCACGAACTTGATGTTCTAAATTTTGAACTTTGACATACTCTTTTTGGAAAGCAATCTCAAAACCTTTTTCACGTTTTTCTTGTTTTTGATATCCTGAAAGTTGTAGTTTATAGCACTCATTGTCCTTCGTTAACAATGCAATTTTTTCTTTTAGATTTTGATTTATTTCATTGCATTTTTCAATTTTTGATTGGGTGGTCATTAACAAGGCCTGAAGCTCTGAATCTTGATCAGGCAAAGGATCATTTTGTTCAAGATGATCATAACTTTCATCGTCAATCGAATCATCAAATGAATCGACGGTTTTATCATCATCAAATGATACAAAAGTGTTTATTTGATCATCTGATGGAGATGAGAACGACGAATCAAGTTGAACAGAATTGTCATTTGTAGATGAAGATGCAGATGCTGAAGCAATTTCATGTATAAGACATTGCGGATTAGGTACCTGAGATAGACCATCGGTATCATAAACCGGGCCTGTCTCGGACATATTCATCTCCTGCATATTTGCCATGAGCATTACTGCAGCATTTGCTTCAAGATCTTCCATCTCATCATCAGATGCAGCATTTGCCATAAAGCTCTGTTCATTCTGAGTCACCATTCCTGCTGCCGTTTCATCTTTGAGAGCCATTAGAAGAGCTTCCTTGTGATATGCACTGCCCATAGTACGAGGCTTAGGACACGCATTTGCCATGTGACCATTCCCACCACAGTTGTAGCATGTGATTGAAGTATTTGCAATGCCTTTCTGTGCATTCCTAGCCATCTGATTTCTACTCTGTGTAGTTCCCACACTGTTCCTGTTACCCCCTGAAGAATTAAACATGTTCCCTCCTGACTGAAACCTCTGAGACCCATAGTTTCCACTGTTCCCTGAACCATATCTGCCCGAAGACCGATTCTGAATTTCCACTCTGCCATCGTTAATAACAGCTTGATTCCTGGTATTGGAAGATGAACGAAGACGATTGTTGGATCTTGTGAACTTGCCAAATGCCTTAGCAATTAATCCAAATGCTTCATTAAGAGAGTTGAAGGCATCCTCTTCTTCATCATAATCAGCGTTTGAGTACAACATGGAATCTGAGTTGTTATATGGAACCATTTGGTTGTCAGAGTATTGTGATGGTGCTTCATATGGGATGATTTGGTTAGAAGGTTGTGGTTGAAAACTTGGTTGAAAAGATGATTGTCCAAATTCCTGGTTTGGTAATGGAAAGTTGGATTGAGCAACAAGAGCAAGTGAGTTAGGTGTTGGTGCTGCTATGAAACCGCCTCGTGCTGCAACTTCCTTATCTACCTCAGATTCATGTTGTTTCAGAAAGTCATACATTAGTCCATACTTGACTTCACCAATCTTCTTAGTTTGCCTGACAAATGTTGCATATTTCTGCCATTTTGGTCCAAGGCAACCCAGAAATTTTGAATTGATAGCAATCTTAGGTAACTTGATGTCATGACGATTGAGGTCATTTACAACATTTGTGAAACGGTGGTAGTATGATTCAATTGTCTCCCCTGGTTCCATGATGAAATTGTTGTATTCCATGTAAAGCTTTGACTCAAGGTCTTCTTGATTTAACTCAGTCCCTTCCATTAGAAGATGCACATGTTCCCACATGTCTTTGGCAGTCTTTTGAGCATCAATACTTCGGTAAATAGGATTAGGAATCCCCTGAAGTATGTAAGACATTGCCAACTGATTTGCCTCTTGTTGCAGTGTTTGTTCAGTTGTGTAGTTAGCGACAGCAATGGGAGTTGATGTTTCTTCTCTTTCTGTAGTTCCTGGAACAACATTTACTAGAACTGGAAAGGGTCCTTCTTCAATGGCTTTCTTAAGATATTTCCCATGGGGTTTACGGAGTTCAATGAATCTGAGAAATCTACTAGCTCACTGCACATAGTTACCAGGTGTCAGCATAGGTGGAGTATCCTGATTCCCAACTTCATGTCGGGATTGCTGACTGTTGATTGCCTTACACATCTTGTTAAACCAATGTGGTTCTCTAGAGTAGGATGGATTGTTCAGCATTTGATTTTGTTGCATGATTTGTTGTGGGGATACTTGTGGTGGAGAGAGAAATTGATGCTGTTGCACGAATGCTTGTTGTTGTTGATACTGAGGATGAAATTGCTGTTGTTGAGGATATTGCTATAGCTGATAGTAGTAATTGAAGTGAGGTGGTTGAGACATTTTTTGTTGGATCTTTAGATAATTAAGATGTGTTTTAAGAGTTATGATGTTTGATTTTTAAGTTTACTTAAGGTTCTTAGTCCAATTGCGAGAAACACTGTTTGAATTGCGAGAGATTCTGAATTGCGAAAGAGGTTGTCCAATTGCGAAAGATCTGAGTAATTCCGAGAGATTCACCAAATGCGAAATAGAATTGTAATTGCGAGAAACAATTTCAATTGCGAGAGAACTTAGCAATTGCGAGAGATAACTCTGAATTGCGAAAGATCAAGCAATTTCGAAAGATTTTCAAAATTACAATTTCGATCACGTTCTCAAACTTTTATACAAAAGATGAGAATAATTCCAAATCGAGGTAGTTTCACAAACTTATACAAGTAAGGAAACACCGAGTACCAAATCCGAAGAAGCTGATGAATTGCGAGAAACCCTTGTTCAGTCCAATTGCGAGAAACCCTTAAACCAGCAATTCCGAGAAACCCTTTTTACCAAATGCGAGAAACCCTTGTATTTTTGCAGACCAATTGCGAGAAACCCTTTTCCTTCGAATTTCAGACCAAAACGTTGCAGGATGATGAAAAACATAAAACTAATGAATATTAGCGATTAATACACCGAATTTGCACCAAAGTTTACAACTTTATCCTTAAAACACGAAGATTTGATGAAAATGAATAAGCAATGATTTGCCAAACTTGCGTTTTTCACACTTTTAAAGCAACGAACCACAAAAACTTACGTAAACTAAGTAAACCAAATGAAATAACGATTAGATCTACTCTAAAACACTAAACTTAACAACCTGGCTTTGATACCACTTGTAGGTCACTAATATCTCAAATACACACCCACGTATGAAAGTAAATACGTACTACTACTATATAAAAAGCTACGCTAAAGGAGAAAAGATAATAAGCAATAAGCTAAACAGAATAAGATGAGAATAAGAGAGAATGGTAGGCTTTCATATCCGAATGATTAAGTAACAAGGCTTGCGCAACACTACATGAAAAACCAACAAGAGAAATGTTGCCTCAACACCTCTATTTATAGGCACAATACTAGGGCAACATTTCCTTACATGTTTCTAGAAAGAAAATGATAAGAGGGCCGGCCCATGGACTTCTTATGGACCGGTCCTTAAAGCTAACCTAAAGTCCTTAATCGTGCAACATGTTAACTAAATGAACAAGACTTGTAATATAATTAAAACGTGTTCCTAACATTTTGGCTAAAATGAAGTAAACGAAAATGGTAAAACATTATATATACATATTAGGTGCATTAGAGATTTTTGAAATAGACATTAACATGACGACTAAAATTTGGTCACAAGAATTACAAGTTACGTTTTCTAAAGTGGTGATTTTCTAAATAAAGGATCAAGTTGACGGAACTATATTTTGACGACAAATAACAACATGTACAAGTGATAAAGTAAAGTATGAACTTGCGTGCATGGCCTTGTTTTTGAAGTCTAAGACATATGCATTATTTAGGTCGCGGTTAGGGTATCGGACCTATATTTCCCGTTTACCAAAACACCAATCGGGATTTACTTTTGCTAAGGTGAGTTTCATAGCCCCGATTTTACATTGTTTATACATGATTTCTAAACCCTCGGGGTGGGAATACAATGCTTGTTTTTACATACGGACACAAGTACTAAAACTGTTACTTTGCCTAAGTTACCACATTGCCGTTAAAGTCCCCTAGGAATCATGAACCGTTAATTACTTGTAAGCGCGGATGTTATGAATAGATCTATTTAGGTTGACACCCCGTCCGGGTTGGTCGCTCCAATTGGGTAAACGGACGCATATCATTCGGATTATTTTTGAGTGTCTGGCAAACACTTATTTGGGGCATTATTATTGTGATTGATAGCATACCATTACGTCGAGATTCGGGGTCATGAGCTTAGGCACTATATTTATTATTTTTTGCTGTGACATTATATTTGTTGTATTGTCTTGCTATTGAAATCTTGTGGTCCGCACATTACTGTTTACTTAAGCCTATGATTCTCACCAACATTATTGTTGACCCTTTTAGCGTGTATTCTCAGGTAATTAGGTGATGATGATACACCTCTTTGTATGGAGCACTTTTGAGTCACATTTTGGAAGCACATCATGATGAAGATTTTCTTACATTATTAGCGTTTGGTTATGTATTTAAATCTTACATTTTGATGGTGAACTCTGATAACTATGTTTTGTAAAAGGTTAACTTTAAATCAAACGCTTGTTTTAAAATGACAACTTAGAAGTCGTTCTTTATTACCTTGTACTTTGTTGACCATGAACATCACGCCCTCGGAATTCCATTCCGCTGCAACCCAGATTTTGGGGGTGTGACAAAAACTACCACAAACATAGCAAGCTTTGTTAAACATCTCAAAGTTACTTCCTAACCTATGAGACATCATATCATTCCAATTTCTTTGGTTCCCTCTAGGCCTGTTAGTATCTATCCTAGGTTGCTCAACAGTTCTCCTAGCATTTTGTTCCTGTGAATTAGGTTTAGCAAAATTTGTCCTTTTAACACTAGGCCTGATTGTTTTTCTTTCAACCTTAGGTGTAGACTCAACCTGATCCTCATCATCAGATACCCAATCTTCAATAATTGGTGCATCAGAATACTTCTTTTCAACTTTAGGCTTTTCCTCATTAAACTTAGCATTACTACTCTCACCTACAGGCTTATCAGCAGACTCATTTAAACAAGACAATTCTGGAAAAAGAGGTGCAAATTTTCCTGCAATGGGAGGGGGAACCTCATTATAGCCTATGCCACTACCTTTCCTCATAAGTTGGCGCTCTATTATCTTGTTAACACCTTCAGATGCATGTTCAACCTTATTCACTTTAATTTTAATGCCCTTTTTTCTTGTTGAACTACATCCTTTTCTTTTTGAGTCTGTTCTAGTCTCTTAGTAAGCTCTTTAATAACGTTTTCTTTGACATAGAGTTTACTTTCTAAAACATTAACCTTCTCTACATACCCAGTCTCATTCTGCTTAAAGAATTCAAGTCTTTGTTCAACAAACTTTAAACCTACTTTATAGCCTAAATTATCTAACTCAGACTTCTTTAAATCTTCAATTAATTTTTCATTCCTAGCCTTAAGCAACTCAACAATATCTAAACAAGATTTATAAGAACAACCAAAATCATTAGATACCTCAGAGTCAGAACTTGATGAAGAAGAATAAGCCATGAGTGCAAAGTTTGGTCCTTCTGCTGCTTAGTCACTCCAATCATATCCACCCAAACCATCACAAGACACCAAAGCTGTGGAATTTGTAGGTTCCACAGACACAGTTTTCCTTGAGCTTTCTCCACTCTTGTAGTCTTGGCTCCTTGGTGCCCTGCACTCTCTTGCAAAGTGTCCCTTTCTGTGACAGTTGTAGCATTCTACATTTGACTTATCAAACCCCATGTTGTCATTCCCATTGACTTTGAGTTGCCTTCCTGTACTCTTCAAAAATCTCATTTCCCTCATTGTCAACATAGCCATCTGCCACTTCAAGTCCATCCCTTCAAGATCATCTGGATAAATCTGTTCCAAGTCTTCATGTACAATCTGAGAACTATTAGATTGACCAGCCAAGAATGCATAGTTAACAGCATCACTCAAGTTGTCAAAGTTTTTAGAACTAGCAGCATTAACTTGAGTGCCAGCAGTAGTAACTCCATGAGCAATTTTAACTGCTTCACTAGTACTGCCAGAACTGTTATTATAGGAGGACATAAAAGCCAAGTTTTATGAGCTTGAGGATGAGCTAGATGACCCTTTGACTTCAGGTTCATACACTTTAAGATTGTTGTAAAGGTCATCCATACCCATTGTGTCTAGATCATCCCTATTTCTCCACACCACAGTATGTGTATGCCACTCTGGTGACAAGCTTCTTATAAATTTTTGATTTATATCTTCTTGGGAATTTGTTTCTCCCAAAAGTGCTAATTGACTGACAAGCTTCTGAAGTCTGTCAAAGGTCTAATCAAGATTCTCAGAACTTGAAGCAGCAAAGTTCTCATATTTTTGCTTCAATAGATTCTTCCTTGTTTTCTTAGTAGCAGCATTCCCTCCAAATCTCTTCTCAATAGCTGTTAGCAAAGACTTAGCATCCTTGATAGAATTAAAAGTCAACTGATGTTCATTAGGAATGCCCATCATGAGAGTACTTCTTGCCTTTACCTCCAATCTTCTTTGTGCCTTGTCTTCAGCAGTTTTGATAGGTAAAATAGTCACAACACCAGCATCAGATGTTTCAGTTTTTGGTAAGCTATCACCAATCTCTATGACCTCCCACAGAGAGTAGTCAATCATCTAAATATACTCCTTGATTCTCATTCTCCAGAGCTCATACTCACCAGGCTTGAGCATTGGTACCTTTGATGCAGCAATCATATGTGTAGACTCTGAATCCATGTCTTTACTTGAGTTTAAAATGGTTCCTCTTGATCACAGCTTCTAGATCACAAGCTCTGATACCACTTGTTGATCCTAGTTATGCACTTGATCGAATCCCTTAGCTTGTAAAGGTTTAGTTATCTTGAATAAATTCAACACAACTAAGTATAGAAACTGTCTTTGAGTTTATCAAATACAATGCGGAATCTTGTACTTGATCTTAAGAAGAACTTTGTAACAATGTAACAGTAAACAAAGAACACAATTATATCTAACAAAACGCTTCAATATTATTGACTATAATATGAATACTCAACAATATTATGTTTTACAACCTTGAAGCTATAACTCTATGACTCAATGAATACGTATATCTTTATGGCCTAGGACCTCCTTTTATAGACTAAGGAGTCCTAGTCAGCTTACAATAACTTTCTATGCAAGATAAATCTTTTCTATATTTATCTAAACGTGTTACACGGTATTACTATACTTATCTTACACATAAACCGACTTAATACATCAGCAGCACTAATCAATACTCCAGCAGCACTAAACTTTAACTCAGGCAGCATTAATACTTCAGCAGTATTAAGTTAGTACTAGCAGCACTAACTCTTCTTCTAGCAGCACTAACATACTTAGTGTATTTCTTTGAAGTTTAGCAACATTACCAGCAGTAGTAATATACACTAGAAGTCTTAATCTTTGTACCAGCAGTAGAAACAGACTTAGAGTATTTTCATTTAAGTACCTGAGCAGTCTTAATCATGTGAGTAGTCTTAACATCATGAGCAGTATTAAGACCTTGAAGCCTTTAAATCCCAACATACATATTTCATCATCTGTCTTAAACACCCCACTGCCGTCAGTCCAATAAATACTTGGCGGTCCCTTATATATACGGGACCGTCCAAGCATTTAAAGGACCGTCCCAGCATTTCTAATGTTTGTCTATTATCTTATACTTATCTGTCTAATTGCTTCTGTTAGTTGGATATAGATAAACATAGTTGTTATAACTGTCATAACCACGATTCATATTTAGCCACACTTGATCAGAAATTTGATACGAAAGATTTTAGATTTTAAATGGAAACGTATTCACCCCCCCCCCTCTACGTTTCTACATTCAAATTTACGTGGATGATATTATATTCGGATCTACTTGTCAAGAATTGTATGATGATTTTTCTAGAATTATGCACGACGAGTTTGAAATGAGTATTATGGGAGAATTGAATTTCTGTCTCAGTTTACAAATCAAACAAATAGAAGATGGTTGTTAGGAATATGAATATTCAGCTGAAGACTCGGTCACCCCGAGTAATTATTAGTACATCATAGCTCGTAGGATTATCAGTAATATTATTAGTAGCTTAGTTATTATTATTAGTATTGTGGAGTGGGTCGGGTCTTTACACTCTGTCAGCTCACTCTACAGCCCGCTAGGGGCATAATATGTAGTAAGTATAAATACCCCTTCCCTTGTGTGGGAAGGGTTGGAACTCTCATTATTTCAATCTAATACACATAGTGTTTCTCTCACTAGAAGTTCCCACTTTCTCTCTCTAAGTTTTCTTTCATTCGATCTAAATCTAAGCCTCAAACAAGTGTTTCTTGCATTGTGAATACCCTACAATTGGTATCAAGAGCCATGGTTAGGTCCATGAGAGTTGGTATTCACGGATTTGTTTAGTTTTTGAGGCTTTTTGGTTCGATTTGTTAAGTTACATTAATTTCATTTTGTGCTTTGTTTAGTGATTAAAAGTTGTTATACCTTGTACTTTCTAGCTTAGGAATAGTATAAGAGTAGTATTTGGTGCTTGGATTCACAGATTTAAGGCTTGTGTGGTATTTTTGGGTGATTCGAGTGGTTTTTATCCAAGTGTTCTTGGGTGCGGTTTGTGTACTTAGGACGTGTTCTTGAACGCGGTTTGTGTCCCATCGAGAACGCGGCTTGTCCTATTACTAGTTTAGGCAAAAGGACAAACAGCATTGAAAGCGACGTGTTTGGAAGTTTGTGCCAACGCGGTTTGTCTCTAAGGCGCATACGCGGTTTGTGTCTACGCGGTTTGTCTCTGCAGTGTGAACTCGGTTTGTGTCAACGCGGTTTGTCTCTGCAGTGTGAACTCGGTTTGTGTCAACGCGGTTTGTATCTCAGTGTGAACTCGGTTTGTGTCTACACGGTTTGTCTCAGCAGCGTGAACTCGGTTTGTGTCTACGCGGTTTGTCTCTGAAGTGTATATGCGGTTTGTATCAACGCGGTTTGTCTCTCCAGCGTGAACTCGGTTTGTGTCTACGCGGTTTGTCTTTGCAGCGTGTACTCGGTTTGTATCAACGCGGTTTGTCTCTCCGGCGTGAACTCGGTTTGTGTCTACGCGGTTTGTCTCTGCAGTGTGAACTCGGTTTGTGTCTATGCGGTTTGTCTAGGCGGTTTGTATCCTCAAGAGTGCTATTTGTCTAGGCGGTTTGTGTCTTGGTGATTTTAGAAATTCCCGCGAAAGATTCGATTTCTCGGTTAAATCACAAGATCTGTAAAATCCCGTAGTTACTATGGCTACCACATCAAACACATCATCAGAAGATATTCAAGCAGCAGGATCTGACACTCGTCCACCTATGCTAGATAGGACGGATTATGAGTCTTGGGCACAACGGATAAGACTTTACTGCTTGGGAAAAGATAATGGAGTTAACATTCTTAAGTCAATTGACGATGGACCATATCAGATGGGTACCACCAGAGATGTTGTTACAACTGGTGAAGATGGGACTGTGACTTGGGGCATAGACAGACCTAGAAACTACAATGATCTTAATGAAGAAGAAAAGAAGAGGTATGATGCCGACATTAGAGCCTCAAACATAGTCATTCAAGGTCTTCCAAAGGATGTATACAAGCTCATCAATTTCAACATTGAAGCCAAAGCTGTGTGGGACAACGTTAAAATGTTGTTGGCAGGGTCAGAACTCACAAAGGAAGATCGTGAGTCACAGCTGTATGATGAGTTCGAGCATTTCAAAATGAACCCAGGAGAGAATATCACAGACTACTATGTGAGATTTCATAAGTTGGTGAATGATATGAGGATGATCAGAATGACTATGCCCAATATCCAACTAAACTCAAAGTTTGTGAACAACATGACTCCTGAATGGGACAGATTTGTTACTGCTGTCAAACTCAACAAAGGTTTAAGGGATACCAACTATGAACAGCTGTATGCTTACCTGCAACAACATGAGAAGCATGCTGTCTATGATCGGGTGCTGAGAGAAAAGTTTAATCCTTCAACTACAAATGATCCACTGCGTTCATGACGAATGTTCAACCGATAATCTAATCATCTTCCAACCCAAGCTATCATCAACTTCACTCACAAGTACCTGCTATGAGTTCTCAACTTGACTCAGGCTACTCTCAGACCGACAAAATGATTGACAACCTCACCAATCAAGTATCATTACTAGTTCAACAGTTTCAAGCATCACTCCCTCAGACCAACAATCAGTTAAGGAATTCATCCAACCCACGCAATCTAGCAATGGTGGAGGATGGGAAAATTGTGGTTCAGAATGTGCAAGGGAGAGCTGGTAGAAACATGGGTCGAGGTTATGTGCAGAATAGAGCAGGGAATGCCAATCAGGGTCAAGGGAAACAGATCAAGTGTTATAACTGTGGGGGGCTTGGACACATTGCTAGAAACTGCAATCAACCTAAACGTCCTCAGAACTCAGATTACTTCAAAGACAAGATGCTGTTAATGCAAGCTCAAGAGAATGGAGCTGTATTGGATGAGGAAGAGTTATTGTTCTTGGCAGGAGATGGAGGAAATACTTTTGATGAAGATGTGGATGAGAAACCTGTTCAGGATCTAGCACTTAATGATCCTAACATCTTCAAGGCAGATGACTGTGATGCATTTGACTCTGATGTAGATGATGAACCTATGGCTCAAACAATCTTCATGGCTAACTTGTCTTCCCTGGTCTCATCTCCCCGTCAAGCTGGTCCTTCTAATGCATCCGTGATATCTGAGGTACTAAAAATTTATGACACATATAATATAGTCGAGGGACAAAAGAATCCCGAAGAAGTACATCAGGCAGATGTTTCTGACTCAAGTAATGTTGACATGGAAAATAGCAATATTATTTCATATGAACAGTATTTGAATCACAACAACTCGCCTGATGTACCAAATGGTGAATCTTTTGTCAATAATGATGTTTGTGTTATAAGTAATGTATGTGCCTTAGATAATGCGTGTAATATAGATAATGCATGTGAGCGCCATGAGAACCAATTGCCTGTCCCTGATGATAACTTGATCACTAGACTAAACATCTATAAAGAACAAGTGGCTATGTACGAACAGCGTGCTAAGTTTGAGCTTAATGAACGTGAGCAGAAATTAGAAGGTAAAATGAGTACACTTATTAAAGAGTCTAGAGTGAGAGAAGAAACATTAAAATTAGAGTTGAGTTCTTTGAAAAGTCAGCTAGAACAGTCTGTCAAACAGAAACATGAAGCACAAAAGTGTGTAACTACACTTAAGCAAGAATTCAAACAAAAAGAAACAACACTTTTAAATGATTTCTCTAGACTCAAGACATTAAAAAATAAGCTTGAAGATAAGTTGTACACACAAAATCAAACCATACAAACTGCTCAAATGATTCATAAGCACAGAAAGTTGAGTGATAAGCATAGTAAAATCATGATAGGTGAACCCAAGTCAACCATCCTTAGGGAAATGAAAGTAGTTCAACCAGCCCTATATGATGGTAATGTGATGCTTATGCCTATTCATGACCCGCCTGAGCTTCTCTACACTAAAGAGGAGGAGGAGATGAGTGAGAGAACAAAGGAAAGAATGAATGAGAAAATGAGGGATCCCGAGTGCGTAGTCAGACGAATAATAATCAAACCCCATGACTATGGTGAGGAAAATCGTTTGACTGTGTTTGCTCCTCAAAAGAAGTTAACACCTGAACAGATTTTCTGGAAACAAGATAATGAAAGACTTAAGGTAGAAAAACTTAAGGCCAACACCCCCCTCATTAGAAAAATTGCGTCCATAACGGTGTATCCTCCCAATACACCTAGGAATTTGGTGCCTTTATCTCTTCCCACTGAATGTAAAACCTTTATTAGCTTATATGTGCTTTGGCAACTGTTTGCTGATTTCGATAAAACATGCAAGAAGAGAATCACACCCTCTGGTATTACTGAGGGGGAAAGGTGTTTTGAACATGCTAAAAGGTGTTACTTAACTGAGGTCATGCCATTCTTTAAACTACTTAAAGAACACTTTGAAGGGTTGCAAACTGCCCTTAAAGCCGAAATAAAAGAAATGAAAGTAGTGTTTAAAGATATGGAAAATGAGGTGAATGAATATGCAATAGAACTTAAGAGTCGAGAGATTGAAAGAAAAAACATACTCATTACTAACGACAACTTGATTGCTAAATGTATTGCACAAGATGTATTTTACACTGTCACTGATTCTGCATTGTCTGCTTGTCAATTTAATGAGTATGCTATTGCGTTAAATGTCACCCAGAATCGTGTTGTTGAGCTTGAGGGGGAGAATTTAAAATTGCTTGAAAAAATTCAAAATGATGACCATGATAATATGGTTAAACGTTTTTCAAAGTTAGAAGTTGAGTATCTTAATTTGCAATTGAAACATCAACATTTAAATGAAAAACATAAAATATCAAATGACAAGACATCCTTGGATGCTCCTGAATTTGATACTTATTTTGAATTAAGCAAACGAGATGAGACAATTCAAGCTCACACGAACACGATTCGACTGCTGAGGGCCCAAATTGCCCAATTGAAATACAACAAGTGTGAAGTGTATGGCACCAATAAACCTTCGTCTTCAGATTCTCAGAATTTTCAATATCAAAACACCATAAATAAGTTACATTATGAAAATGAGTGTTATCGAGAAGAAAATTCAAAGGTTAAACAACATTTCAAAGAGTTATATGATTCTATAAAAGTTACAAGAAGCAATCACAATGATCAAATAACCTCTTTGACAAATGAAATTGAGAATCTTAAGGCTCGGGTGAAAGGTAAAATGCCATGCACCACTTGTAATTGTGATGCACCAAAGGCTACTGATAGTAAAAAGTATGATGTTGATGTTGGGCGTATTCCATTTAAGCTTAGAAATAACAGCTTTGCCCATCAAACATATCTCGATCATCTTAGAGAGGGCCTTGACACACTTCGTGAGGTAGTTGAAGAGGATAGGACTGATAAGCCACTTGATAGGGCAGTTGTCTATGCCTGCAAACTCACGAAAAGGATTCAGGAAAACTTAGAATATGCCATAGGCTCAATTCCTAAGTTTAGCAGCCATAGAGAAAGATTTGTTGCATCATCATCTACTGTTGAGAACAAGCATGTAGCCTTTGATCTACCACCAAAAACATCATAATCCAACACATCTTTATCAGGAAGGCATGTGACAGAAAAACAAACTAATGTTTCCTTCGATGCTTCTACAGGAGTAAAAAGTGACACCCAAGCTAGCGAGTCAAGGTCTAGAGAAAATGCAAGAAAGGATAGGACTGCGCCAGCTAAGAATGATCACTTGAAGAATGTAGAAGCCCAACCTAGGAACAATAAGTTTGCAATGAGTAGGATGAATCGTGTTGATTCTAGTATCCAAAGTACTGTAATTAATTCGAATTCTAATGCTATCTGTAAAACATGCGACAATTGTTTAATTTCAGCTAATCATGATGATTGTGTTGTGTCTTTCTTGATGTCTTCTGCATCACCCCATGTTAAGAATGGTAGGATAACTGAAGCATGCATGAAAGTTTGGAAAGCAACAGGAAAAACATTTGCTAGCGTAGGCTATCAATGGAGACCCACCGAAAGGAAATTCAATTTAGGAAAACAGTGCACGTTACCTAAAATGAATAAGCATAAAATTGTAAAAGTTAAGGAATGGAGACCCACTGGAAGGAAATTCAATTTAGGAAAACAGAGACCATTACCTAAAATGAATATGCATAAAATTGTGAAGAATAAGGAATGGAGACCAACTGGTAGAATCCTGTCTTTAGTGTCACAATGCCTTCCATCTAGGTCTTGTCCTGCCTCTAGTTCTGTCTCCTCAGTAAAGACAGTAGCATCTGTGAAACCTGTGGTTCCAGAATCTGTGTGTGCTGACCAAACGGACCCCAATTGCACTTGGGGATCCACATTTTTTAGTTATCCATTGTTGTCTGGTTTCAAATGCAGGTCGTACAAATCGTCCTGTGGTATTTAGACTCAGGCTGCTCAAAACATATGACTGGGGATCGCTCGCGGCTCAAGAACTTCGTGAAAAAGTTTATCGGGACAGTTAGATTTGGGAACGACCACTTTGGTGCTATTATGGGTTATGGAGATTATGTGTTTGGTGACAGTGTAATTTCAAGGGTATATTATGTGGAAGGACTAGGGCACAATCTGTTTTCTGTGGGTCAATTTTGTGATTCAGATCTGGAAGTGGCGTTCAGAAAGCATACATGTTTCGTCAGAGAATTGGATGGTATAGATCTCCTCAAGGGCAGTCGGGGCACCAATCTATACACCATATCAATTGAAGAAATGTTGAAGTCCTCTCCCATATGCTTGCTTTCTAAAGCCTCTAAAACAAAATCATGGCTATGGCATCGTCGTTTGAACCACTTGAACTTCGGTACCATAAATAATCTTTCCCGTAAAGATCTTGTTAGAGGGATGCCCAGACTGAAATATGAGAAAGATCATCTCTGCTCTGCATGCCAACTGGGTAAGAGCAAGAAACAAACCCACAAGCCTAAAACCATCAACACCAACTTGGAAGTTCTTCATACCCTCCACATGGACTTGTGCGGTCCAATGAGAATACAAACCATAAATGGAAAGAAGTACGTTCTGGTGATAGTAGATGATTATTCTCGGTTCACATGGGTAAAGTTTTTGAGAACCAAGGACGAAACTCCAGAGGTTATCATTAAACTGATAAAACAGCTGCAAGTAAGGCTCGATAAAACTGTCAGAATCATCCGCACTGATAATGGTACTGAGTTTGTTAACCAACAACTCCGTAATTTCTATGAAAGTATTGGCATCACGCATCAGAAAAGTATCCCTCGCACTCCTCAACAGAACGGAGTGGTTGAACGAAGGAACCGTACTCTGGTAGAAGCTGCAAGAACTATGCTTATATTTTCAAAGGCACCGATGTTTCTCTGGGCAGAGGCTATTGCAACAGCATGTTACACTCAAAACCGATCCCTAATTCATCCTGTTCATGAGAAGACTCCCTTCGAGTTAATTCATAACAAGAAACCAGATCTCTCTTTTCTCCGTGTGTTTAGTGCACTTTGCTATCCAACTAACGATAGTCAAGACTTGGGAAAGTTAAGAGCTAAAGCAGATGTAGGTATTTTTGTTGGATACGCACCAGACAATAAAGGGTATCGAATCTACAATAAGAGAACCCGTAAAATCATGGAAACCATTCATGTTACGTTCGATGAGCTGAGTGAGCAACCTGCTTCAGGACAAATTAGTTCTGGACCCGATCTTAACCTTTTGTCACCTGGACCCATTAGTTCAGGACTTGTACAGAATTCCACGCCTGCAGATTCTTATGTGCCACCTACATGTGAGGAGTTGAAGAAGTTATTCGATCCTTGATGCGCGTGATGTGTCGTTGCGGTTTAGCAGTTTTAATGCCTACTCAAGTTTTAAATTTATATTTAGCCGACTTATCAATAACACACACACTTAACGAGCAGTGTACCCGGTCAGTATGAAGATAATGGTAAGTAGAGTGTCGATCACTAAGAGTGGAACGTATAATCTCGTTAATCTAATCAGTATTTTAATATCCTAAAGCAAGGGGGTTTCAGCCTGAGAGACTGGCACAGTTTTGTTTGCAATTAAATAATAAAATAAACAAATAGGCACGAATCAGCAAGTAGCACACACGTACACAGATAGATACTAGAGACAATAAGAGGGCTGTCCTTATGATTAAGTAGATTGTCACTTGTTTTATTGATAGCTTTATATGAAGTGTATGTAATTAACCCTTTCTCGTTGGTCCTATTCTTATCGGCGAGTAAACCCTTAATGACGACTTATGTCTAAAAGTTATTCCTAAGTGATCAATTTAGAAACAACCGTGGGAGCCACACCTTGTCCCGCAGTCGGGTGCCCGCAAGCCACTAATAAACACAGAGGTGGTCAATGCACTAATAAGTAGTAACCAAAGACATCAACATATAAACTTTAATTGATGGGAAAGCAAGTATTAAAGGGAGTGCAATCTTTCCGTTGTCACATTACACAAGCCACCAATCCTGATGAATTAAAGTTTGCTAAAACAATAAAACAAAACTACTTAATGAATTAAATACATGCAGCACCTTCTTACAGCTCTTGTATCTTCGATTTGGGTGTGTCTTGTGCTGCCTCTTGACTGAATTCGTCCTTCTCTTCTGTTCGGTCTTTAGGTTTTCGAACTTCCGAATCTCTTTAATGCGTCTGGTCTACGGGGTATTTATAGTTTGTGTCTGAGGGAAGATGCGGCGCATCTACTTAAGTAGATGCGGCGTATGTACGTAACTTCGCGTGGGGTCCAAGATTATAATATTCAGGAATATTCGTACACCGCCAGAAGATGCGGCGTAACTCTTTATTAGATGCGGCGCATGTCCTCTTGTATCTTGGATCGTATCTGGTGACATCTTGATAGAGATGCGGCGCATGTTGATAGTGAGATGCGGCGCATCTGGAGCAGATTAGTCTTGATCTTCTTCATTTCAGTAGACTCTTCACTTTATGCACGTTTTGCTCCATTATTAGTCCAAAATCGCCAAGTTTCACCAAATGCTTGTTTTTACCTGAGAATTACAAAAGTAAACGATTAAGTATCAATCCTCATACATAATATAGTAAAACAAGTCAAATTAATAGGATAAATGATAGTAATAAAATGTACTTATTTGAGTTCATCAAATATCCCCCCACTTGAACTTTACTTGTCCCCAAGTAAACCTTAGATTAAAACTTATGAAAATGTATCCTAAAAGATGTTAGGATTTATTTTTATGTTTAAGCATGTATTCGTTTATTTCATAATCACACAACTAAACACTTAACGAATTAGAAGTAAAATAAAATAAGTCGATAAAAGCAAATCTAATCGTTTAACTGTCCAGTCGCGACGAATATTCTATCATAAGCTTGGCAAGTATACACATCTCCACCACTAAAGCTAAGGAATAACAAGTCTAAAGCGGTAAAAAGGGTTTTTAGGCTTAAGGGTTAATTATTCTCTTTTCACTATCGATCTCAAATTCCAGAAAAGGCGACAAAATCACAAATACATGATCGAATCCACGAACACGATACTTGCAATTGCTCAAATCCTTAACTCGAATAGGCTAAAGATAGGTCCAAACTTCACCAATAATAATATATCAAAAAGGGCGACAAAATCATAAATACATAGCCGAATCCACGACTACGATACTTAAGATTGCTCAAATCCCTAATCTCAATAAATCAAAGGTTCGGTTGGATAAAGAACAATACAGGGTATGGATAATATTTGGGATATAAATTGGTGTAAAATAAAAATAAAAATAAACAAAACAAATAAATTAAAATCCTAAGTGTGGTTAATCACTATCCCAACCATCCCATGAATAAGACTCATATCATTGAATAACTCACGCTTTAACACTTGAAACACACGCTTTAGGTAGACACGAATTATACTCAACAAAATCTTAATCAAAGAATAAACCTTAATTGGCGTTCCCATAACTGCCAATTCCCATTCAATCCATAGATATAGTACAACAAATAGTGGTGATATCGACCACTTACATAACTTTACATCGTTGGCTTAAAATAAACATCCAACTCTTTTTTCTTTCTTTTTCTTTTCTCTTTTTTTTTTTTTTTTTTTTTTTTTTTTTTTTTTTTTTTTGAAACATAAACATAGATGTGTAAAATTTCACCACATCACTACAACTTTCTTTCCGGATAATTTTTATTCATACTTTTCATACTTTCAGAAATAATGGTAATAGTGAAAGTAGTAAACACACGAAAAATAAACTCTAAAATATACAATATTTACTTTCACTCCAATTGCATTGTGCAATTTCCCGACCTAACCATAGATAATGAATTACGCACGCGAACACAGGTAATGTAAGGAAACACACTCTGCCTATAGCAATTAACCAACCACGGATTCTAATCTACAGGGTAGGCTAAGGTTTAAGGTGTAACGAAACATTTTAAACATAGGTGTAAGAAACGAAAGGAATGGCTCTGAGGGTTTTTCTAGGGGTATCTTACTCTTAAAATGAGAGTAACAAAAGGGTTTATACGGGGGTTAACTAACCAGTGTAGCTAGTTAATAACACATAACATATAAAGGCTATTTGGTGTAATCCTAGAATTTTACCAATTTAGACAAGTCATTCCAATTAAATAAATAATACTCATTATGGTGGTCTCGAATAGTATACAAGCCAAGTTCTAAAGTTTACAAGTCACCGGCACACTCATAGATTTGTGAATTTTGAAAAATCACAATTTTTGAAAATAACGTCATGTGTGCAGCTATGCAACTTAGATCTTAAACAAAAACATGCTAAAAAAAATTTTAAGTTTGATATATTAAGCACATTTTAAGCATAATTTTTGAAAAAGTTTAGGACAAGTAATTGTTAAGTGTTCTAATTCTCCTATCCCCCCACTTAAGTTAAACAACGTCCTCGTTGTTTGTATAAAAGGTTAAAAACTGGAAATAAAAGAATTAGAACGGAAAAACTCCCCTGAGATTTGCTCGGTATGATCCTCCATTAGTATATGAGCAAAAATCATCTTCTTGTGGATTAGAACGTTAAAGCTTCATACTTGATGTATCCACAGGAAATCCAGGAAACTATAATACCACCAACACTTTAAAACACACCTAAGATAAGAAAGGTTCAACTTGCATAATACATTAGTAGTTAGGAAAAATAAAACTAAAAAAATAATTAAAACTGAAAATCATCAGGTCAGTCGATGCGCCGTATCTTATTGAAGAAGATACGCCGTATCGAGCCTGGAATAAATACGGATCAGAATAAAGATGCGCCGCATCCTTAACCAGGGATGCGCCGCATTAAAATAAACTGATAAATAGTTTTAAAGTCGAAAAATAAAAAATGCAGAAAAATAAAATAAGATATGACCATTGCAGAGGATGCGTCGCATCTCAGGACTGAGATGCGCCGTATCTTCGTGCGGCCTGGACTGACTCGACTCAGAAAACAGAATAATAAAAGATAAATCCGGGTTGTCTCCCGGTAAGCACTTGTCTTTATTCCAGAGTCTTCAAGTTAGACTCACGTTCAGCACTTTAGTATCGATCATTGAAGGAGTCGGAAACATCACGCTCCTTCATCCCCAATTTAGTAATATTGAACACTCCTTGCTCGTCCTTAATTTCCACGCCGTTTCTCTTTAATATCTGTATAAACAAAGTCCTGTCCCTTTCGGGCAGAGATGACAAAATGATAGACGGGAAATTCTTATTATCATACAGGCACAAATAAGCAAGGTGGGGTGGTAGTTCAATAAACACATCATTATTCAAATTCGTTTTCTCAACTACTCTCCTACGTTTATTAATTACTACACAATCATACCACTCATCATCAGAATCACTAACAATATCGCGTCTAAGTTCTGTAGGTACATTAAGGTCAATGAATTCCTCAAAGTCTTCATGATTAGGATTAGCTGAGTTGTTTTGAATCAATGTTTCTCCCATAAGTCTAGCTTCAAGATCGAGGTCCATACGCTCTCTTAATCCTAGCACATAAACACCTCTAATTATGCTTTTAACTGGATCTTGGCACTTATAGACTAGTTTATTATTCCCTACCTTTAATGAAATTTTTCTCTTAAACACATCAATCTTAGCATGGGCAGTAGACAAGAAAGGTCTTCCGAGGATTAAAGGAATCTTAACATCCTCGGGCATGTCTAGTATAATAAAGTCCACGGGAAAAATAAACTGCTCAATTTTAACTAGCACATTATTAGCAATCCCTTCAGGTCGTTTTACTGTTTTATCAGCCAATTCAATAAGTAATTTAGTTGGTGCTAATTTTCCTAGTCCTAGGGTAGCGAATGTCTTAAGAGGCATAACACTAACACTAGCTCCTAAGTCAGTCAACACATTATTGAAAGATATATTATTAATAGAACAAGGTAGAGTAAAACTTCCTGGGTCTCTTTCTTTATGAGGCAAGGCATTTGAGTCGGTTGCAGGGCTCTCTTCTTTCATCGTTGCCTTGATCTCCTCTTCAATTTTTGTCTTCTCTTTTAGTAGTCTCCTTAAGCTGATTGAAGAGTTAAAGAAAAATTCGGGTCTTGCACCATCATTACCATTCATCGATCTTCTAGGTATATTAGGAGTGACTTCTTCAGTGGTGCTTATGGCCTTGACATGATCCCTTGGGTTGGTTTCAGTTGAGCTCGGTAAACTTCCATATCCCCTTTCTTGAAGAACTTTGCTCATTTGACCAATTTGTTGTTCCAATGCTTTGATCGAAGCTCCTTGATTTCTTGTAGTAGTGTCCGTTGAAGCTCTAATTTCCTTGATCATAGCAGTATTCTCTTCATGTCTTTTAGCAGCATCGGCCATAATTTGCTTTAAAGTATCATCTAAAGTCTGCCTCCTCTCTTGATAAGCGGGATTGAAGTTGTTCTTTTGATAGAATCCCGGACTAGCTTCCCTAAATCTTGCTGAAGGTCGGAATGGTTGTCCAAATTGGGTGTAATAAGCTTCTTCAAACGTCTCACTTTCATTCTTGTTCGGGCAATCTTTAGTGTAGTGAGGTCCTTCGCATTTTTCACATCCAACTTGGGCAGCATATGCTCTTTCATCTCGCTTCTTCATCTCTCTACTAATTTTATCCAATTGAGCTTGAATAGCAGCAATTCCATCAAAATTAGTGCTGCTCTTAGATCTAGTAGAGGTCCCATCGTGCCATTTCTGAGAATGATCAGCAGCTTCTTGGATCGCTTTCCTAGCATTAGTTGCACTCATCTGAGGTACAGCTCCCTTAGCATCCAAAATCTGTCTAGTAGGCACGTCCAATCCCTGATAAAACAATATTATTTCCTGCATAGGGGTTAGATAGTGTTGAGGACATTTTATCAATAAATCTTTAAATCGTTCCCAAGCTTGATAAAGGGTTTCATCAGGCTCTTGCTTGAAACTATTGATAGCCTCCATCTTCTTAGCAGTCTTAGCAGGTGGACAATATCTCTTCAGGAATTTGCTCTTCAAACCTTCCCACGTAGTGATTGAACTAGCAGGTTCATTCCTTAGCCACTTGTTAGCAGCTCCTTTTAGTGAGATTGGGAAGATTCTTAGCATGAGTTGATCGGTATTGACACTTTCTGTAGTAAACAAATCTGCAATCTCCAGGACCTTTTCAACATGCTCATTAGCATCCTCTTGTTCCGTCCCACTGAAAGCATTCTCTCTGAGCTCTTTGAGAAATTGTCCCTTCAACTCAAATTTTGACTTGTCATCAAACTTAGGTCTAGCAACTCCTGAAGTGTAATCAGCACGGGTATTGTTCATGTATTCCTCCATAGTAGTGTTTTCGCCCATTGTTTCTGTTTCAACTTCCTCTTTTTCTTCAGAAAAGTAATCAAGCTCGAGTGAACTTGAAAGATCAAAGCTTCTTGTGTTGAAAAGCCTTTTAAGCGAATGTAGGGCTCGTTCAGGATCTTCGAAAGGTTGAATCAAGTTCTTCGTAGAACTCCTGGTCATGCACTTCCTGAAATCAATCACAAAAGCATCAGTAGGGTATGCTCGAGAAAGTAATATATCAGATAATTAATAACGAAAACGGAATACGAAAAATTAAAGTTACTGATATCTGCAGACGATGCGCCGTATCCAAAGAGTTGGATACGCCGTATCTTAATACGTTAAAATTTAATCAGACTTTATTCAGAAAATAGATACGCCGCTTAGAATTTATGAATGCGCCGTATCGAATTAATCAATCAAAAATCAATTTGTCTAATTAAAATTAAATGCGTCGTATCAACGAAAGTTAATGCGCCGTATTTTCGTTACGTTTAAAAATAAAAGATTTTTGATTCAGTAAGATGCGCCGTATCGACGGAAATCGATACGCCGTATTTTGTTTAATAATTCGCAAACTGTTTTTAATTAAAATAATAGATACGCCGTATCTGCGAAAGCAGATGCGTCGTATGGCGTTAACGTTTAGAAAAAAATTTTATCAAAACAGATACGCCGTATCTACAAAAGCAGATGCGTCGTATTACTTTATCGCTTAGAAAAATTTTCTTGTTAAAAACAGATACGCCGTATCTTGGGGAAAAGATGCGTCGTATCGAATTAATTAAACGCGTTGTATTAAAAAAAAATTAAACGCAATACGCCGTATCTGAGAGATCAGATGCGCCGTATCGTTTGATTTAGCACAGTACAACGATAGCAGAACAGAAAAATACGAAAAATAAAAACAAAAAATAAAACACACGAAACAAAAATAAAACACACAAAAATAAAAACAAAAGCAAACAAATAACACACAATACAACAAATATGCAAAATAGTACAATGATGCAATTAATCTAATAAAAAGAAAAACCTAATTAAAATACTAATCAAATTAACAGATAATAACAATTCACTCCCCGGCAGCGGCGCCAAAAACTTGATGCGCGTGATGTGTCGTTGCGGTTTAGCAGTTTTAATGCCTACTCAAGTTTTAAATTTATATTTAGCCGACTTATCAATAACACACACACTTAACGAGCAGTGTACCCGGTCAGTATGAAGATAATGGTAAGTAGAGTGTCGATCACTAAGAGTGGAACGTATAATCTCGTTAATCTAATCAGTATTTTAATATCCTAAAGCAAGGGGGTTTCAGCCTGAGAGACTGGCACAGTTTTGTTTGCAATTAAATAATAAAATAAACAAATAGGCACGAATCAGCAAGTAGCACACACGTACACAGATAGATACTAGAGACAATAAGAGGGCTGTCCTTATGATTAAGTAGATTGTCACTTGTTTTATTGATAGCTTTATATGAAGTGTATGTAATTAACCCTTTCTCGTTGGTCCTATTCTTATCGGCGAGTAAACCCTTAATGACGACTTATGTCTAAAAGTTATTCCTAAGTGATCAATTTAGAAACAACCGTGGGAGCCACACCTTGTCCCGCAGTCGGGTGCCCGCAAGCCACTAATAAACACAGAGGTGGTCAATGCACTAATAAGTAGTAACCAAAGACATCAACATATAAACTTTAATTGATGGGAAAGCAAGTATTAAAGGGAGTGCAATCTTTCCGTTGTCACATTACACAAGCCACCAATCCTGATGAATTAAAGTTTGCTAAAACAATAAAACAAAACTACTTAATGAATTAAATACATGCAGCACCTTCTTACAGCTCTTGTATCTTCGATTTGGGTGTGTCTTGTGCTGCCTCTTGACTGAATTCGTCCTTCTCTTCTGTTCGGTCTTTAGGTTTTTGAACTTCCGAATCTCTTTAATGCGTCTGGTCTACGGGGTATTTATAGTTTGTGTCTGAGGGAAGATGCGGCGCATCTACTTAAGTAGATGCGGCGTATGTACGTAACTTCGCGTGGGGTCCAAGATTATAATATTCAGGAATATTCGTACACCGCCAGAAGATGCGGCGTAACTCTTTATTAGATGCGGCGCATGTCCTCTTGTATCTTGGATCGTATCTGGTGACATCTTGATAGAGATGCGGCGCATGTTGATAGTGAGATGCGGCGCATCTGGAGCAGATTAGTCTTGATCTTCTTCATTTCAGTAGACTCTTCACTTTATGCACGTTTTGCTCCATTATTAGTCCAAAATCGCCAAGTTTCACCAAATGCTTGTTTTTACCTGAGAATTACAAAAGTAAACGATTAAGTATCAATCCTCATACATAATATAGTAAAACAAGTCAAATTAATAGGATAAATGATAGTAATAAAATGTACTTATTTGAGTTCATCAATCCTATGTTTGATGAATACTTTGAGCCAACGAATGGAACCATCCCGAGTGAACCTGCTATACTTCCAATGGCTGAGGTTCAAGCCCCACAAGGTTCAGAAGGCCCTACAGCTTCAGTATCAGTCAGTCACAATGCTCCAGCTGCCAGTCAGTCGCCTTCGTCATCAAACGCTCTATCTTCTCCAGTAATGCAAGAATCTTCAGATAATCATTCTTTGGAAGTTAATCCTTTTGCTCCTGTTGATGAGGTTCCTTTTGAAAACATATTTGCTCCTGAACATTCATCAGACACATCTTCACTTGAAGAACACAGCACTGCTACGTCTGTTCATAACCCTCAACCTCACGACCATCTCAGGAAATGGACCAGTGATCATCCAATCGACAACATCATAGGCAATCCCTCACATCCAGTATCCACACGTAATCAACTAGCCACTGATGCACTATGGTGCTTCTTCAATTCCGTACTGTCCAAAGTCGAACCAAAAGATACCAAAGAAGCAATGACTAAAGATTGTTGGTTCCAGGCTATGCAGGATGAAATCCATGAATTTGATTGACTTGAAGTATGGGAATTAGTGCCTCCTCCAGAACTTGCAATGATCATTGCTTTAAAGTGGATCTTCAAAGTGAAGCTTGATGAGTATGGTGATGTCTTAAAGAACAAGGCACGGCTAGTTGCTAAAGGGTTTAGACAAGAAGAGGGCATTGATTTTGAAGAATCGTTTGCTCCGGTTGCTAGAATTGAAGCTATAAGAATCTTCCTGGCAAATGCTGCTAGTCGTAATATGATAGTCTACCAGATGGATGTCAAAACGGCATTCTTGAATGGTGACTTAAAGGAAGAAGTTTATGTGAGTCAACCAGAAGGATTCGTGGATGCTGAACACCCTACTCATGTTTACCGCCTGAAGAAGGCTCTTTATGGGTTAAAACAGGCGCCAAGGGCATGGTACGATACATTGTCCAAGTTCCTCCTAGTGAACGGATTCTCCAAGGGTGTTGTTGATCCCACACTATTCACCAGGAAGTCAAGAAACCATCTACTACTAGTTCAGATATATGTAGATGATATCATCTTTGCTTCAACAGATCCTAGTGAATGTGATAGTTTTTCAAAGGAGATGAATTCCAAGTTCCAAATGTCCATGATGGGACAAATGTCATTCTTCTTAGGATTACAAGTTTCTCAAAGTCCCGGAGGCATATTCATTAATCAATCCAAATACGCCAACGAGATCTTGAAAAAGTTTGGATTCTATTCAAGTGAACCTGTTGACACTCCCATGGTTGATAGAACAAAGCTGGATGAAGATCCTTCAGGGATTCCAGTAGATATAACTAAGTATCGAAGCATGATTGGATCTTTGATGTACATCACGGCTAGCAGACCAGACCTTCTGTTTGCTGTGTGTATGTGTGCTCGGTATCAATCCAGACCAACCAAGAAGCATGTTGAAGCAGTGAAAAGGATCTTCCGATATCTTCAAGGCACGGTTCATATGGGTCTCTGGTATCCTAAGGACTCTGCAATGGAGTTAACGGCTTACGCGGATGCTGATCATGCGGGATGTCAAGACACTCGTCGAAGTACTTCAGGAGGAGCTCAGTTTTTAGGGGAAAAGTTGGTTAGTTGGTCTTCTAAGAAGCAGATGAGTACTTCCATATCATCTACTGAAGCTGAGTACATTGCCATGTCTGCTTGTTGTGCACAAATCCTTTGGATGCGATCACAACTTTCGGACTATGGATTTTCATACAACAAAATTCCCCTATATTGTGACAACAAAAGCGCTATTGCTCTTTGTTGCAACAATGTTCAGCACTCCAGGTCAAAACACATCGACATCAGGCATCACTTCATCAGGGAACAGGTGGAAAAAGGAATTGTGGAAATATACTTCGTGAGGACAGAGTTTCAGTTAGCTGACATCTTCACCAAGGCCCTCCCAAGAGAAAGATTTCAGTTTATTCTCCCACGCCTTGGCATGAAAAGCATGACTCCTGAAACCCTCAAGTGTCTTCAGGAAGAAAAGGAGGAGTAAAGGATTGTCTTCTTATATCCTTGTACATAGTTGTATATATCTTAAATCAAAAAGAAAAATACAAAAATATAAAACCTATAAAAACCATAAAAATCGAAAAAATCAGAAAATACCAAAAATAGTCCTACCTAGGCATGTCTTCTGTTTATCGATAACATTTACGGATCTAGAAATGTCATTCAAAAATGGCACGGATTCTTAAATGAAGCTCGAGCAGAAGTTATACTAATCAGTTAAAACATGTCTTAATGGCTTGCAGTTACTTCATACTGCAACCCGCGCTGTACAATGGGGAAAGCATGTCGCCAAAAAAAAACAGTTGTTCCTCCAACCGGGTGATGTTCACCTGGGCATGGATTACTTTACATCCATGTTTCCCCGATTTGATGTACGTTTCAGTGCGTCTTATCGTGTATAAGAAGAGAAGTCTTCTTTTCATCAGACTCTTTATGCTGTTTAATTCTTCTAGAGAGTCTTGATGTTACACAAGGTGGTAAATTGAATTAAATTTTCACAAATATCCGTCGCTCAATTGAATGACTATAGCTCTTTTAATGGAAAATGGGTCATTAATTGAGGGGGAGCATATTTGTTCCAATTTCTGACACCTTGCCAAATTTGTGCAACATCAGCAGTGACACTCTCTCGTTGTTTCAAGGGAAGCATAGTATGCTTCAAAATCAGAATACATTTAAACCAGACCACATTTTCTCCCAAATTTTCTAAACTTATTTAAATCACTTGGGATCACAAATCTCAAATGGTTTGAAATTTTTGATCGGGGGAGAGAATGTGATTTAAATAGGAAATTCTGATAAAATGTGATGATTTGGAAGATAATGTAAGCTCTCCCGTATGTGCTAAACCATTTTGTATATCAAGGCACATATTGAGGGGGAGCAAAATGTTTTGTTCATAAAAGCAAGCTCTACCATATGTGCTAAAATCTTTTCGTATATCGATGCACACATTGAGGGGGAGCAAAGGATTTGGCATGCATCTTAGGTGAGCAAGGCTCAGACTTCACCAATGAATTGACGAAACTTGAACTGTCATCAATCGAAAGGATACGTCTTGGCCGGGTAATAATTTCAAGCTGGTCTAACCAGTGATGTAAGCGTGTCTCGAAAAAGATGTATCTGAGTAGAGTGTACCACTTCGAGAAACTTTCTGTGGACTTGACCAGGCCGGGTAATAATTTCAAGCTAGTCTAACTAGTGATGTAAGCGTGTCTCGAATCGGTCATGTTCACTGAAAGTGGATCAATTCAAAAAGTGCGAGCTCTACCTAACATGTGCAAATTTATAAAACTATCACTCGAGCACATGTTGAGGGGGAGCATTTGAAAAATATAAAACTCTCAAGTGTTTGCAAAAATGTGTTTCAAAATCATAAACACTTTGAGAGATTTTTCAAAGATTTGGTTTGGCAATTGTGGAAGAACACCAAAGACCGACCAGTGTATTTCACATAATGGAGTTATAAGGATGGTAAGGTTAGGTACAAGTTCCCACGATCCCGCCAGAGCCGGAGGGATCTACCCAGGGACAATCCATTAGTTAGTGTAGAAGTCCTTAGGTATGATTAAAGAGGAGAAAAGTGAATGAGGGAATAGTGCCGACTGAGATGGAGCTAACACTGGAACAAACCCAACAAGGTGTTAGTTATGAAGTCTCGGTAAGCACTGAAGGGGTTGAAGAATGAAAAAGAATTGTAAAGAGAAAGGGTGAAAAGAAATAGCCCTCCTTACAACTTAAGCAGAAACCGGGTCAATACATATGTTGTCAGAATCACTTAGTTGATTGCTGGCATTGAAGACAAAGTATCATGGACCCAGTGATACGCTGCACAACCCTCCCTAGCCACTCAAGGTCCCTCAAAGGACTCTTGTTTCAATTGTCACGGAGTTCAATACATTTCTATCGTCTCTCTCACTCCGAGTTAGATGATATTGAAAAGGTGGCAGTCCTCTCCAGCCTCCGCTCACTAAATCAAATCGCACTATCGAGTCTAGAGCCACGAGATGCATAATAAGATCTCATAGGGACACGAATTATTTCTACACTGGTTGTTCAACATTAAGGACACCAGTTGTAAACTCATGAGTCCTACGCAGATCTTAGCAATCTGCCAGAACATTTATGAGAGAATTTACAAATGTAATTCTCAATGATTGAATGGAAATTCCTGCCAGGGTCAACATCAAGCAGCCCAGAAAGCAGGTCACTTCGGTAATTCCTCGTGGATTACGCTTAGTGGTCGCGGCGGTTTCAACCGGTCTACAGTCGTGGAGTGATCTCCAGCGACTCACCTAATCGTTGATTTACTACGGTAAAATCTTAAAAAACCCTCTGTGGGTTTTCGATTAGGAACGGTCATGGTAAGGATTAGAGAGAGTTTTCACACTATGCTGTTGACTATCTCGAAGTCCAAACTTGTAAGTACCGGTCGAATTATTGCTAACTGTCGTATGCAGGAATCTCTGGTGGTTGTAGCAGTGGAATGCTGTAGCTGGTTGCTGTTGTAGCTGGTTGCAGAAAAGATGCCAATCCATCACCACATGTTCACTCTACCACATCATCATCAAAGAAGTCATGATCAACCAAAAGACCTTCAACACAGCTTCTGCTAACTCTGATGCTGAATATCATGACCCTGATTAGTGTGAGCATGTCGGTTCTAAGTATATTTCATCACATGGAGACCTACTACTAAAAGATGACTTGGAGACTCAAGTGGGATGATACTTTCAAAGATTACTCAAAGTTCATCCAAGACAAAAGAGAAGTCATCTTCAGATCACTGATGTTTGCACAACAATCTATGACATTGAAGAATCAATGATTACGAGCTATGATGTCAAGATCCAAGAAAGAAGTGCTGAAATTCAGAACATAACTTCTGGGTTGACCTCCCTTAGGGGGAGATTGTTAGGAATATGAATATTCAGCTGAAGACTCGGTCACCCCGAGTAATTATTAGTACATCATAGCTCGTAGGATTATCAGTAATATTATTAGTAGCTTAGTTATTATTATTAGTATTGTGGAGTGGGTCGGGTCTTTACCCTCTGTCAGCTCACTCTACAGCCCGCTAGGGGCATAATATGTAGTAAGTATAAATACCCCTTCCCTTGTGTGGGAAGGGTTGGAACTCTCATTATTTCAATCTAATACACATAGTGTTTCTCTCACTAGAAGTTCCCACTTTCTCTCTCTAAGTTTTCTTTCATTCGATCTAAATCTAAGCCTCAAACAAGTGTTTCTTGCATTATGAATACCCTACAATGGTATCTTCTTTAACCAATCTTAGTATATTAAAAAAATGCCAAAGAAATTTGGACTAGAAGATTCAAAACCAATGAGAACACCAGTGTCATCTGACACTAAACTTACCAAATACGAACACGGTGAATCGGTTGATGATACCAAGTATCGTGGTATGATTGGTAGTTTACTTTATCTCACGGCTAGTCGGCCGGATATTATGTTTAGTGTTTGTTTGTGTGCTCGCTTTCAAGAAGATCCTAAATCTTCACATCTTGAATCCGTCAAAAGAATCTTTAGGTACATAAAAGGTACAACTCAATTGGGGTTATGGTACCCAAAAGGTACGGGGGTCAAAACTATTGTATATGCAGGTTCTGACCATGCAGGTGATTATGTTGATCGCAAAAGTACAAGTGGTGTTTGTACATTCATGGGATGTTGTTTAATGTCATGGTTCTCTAAGAAGCAAACCGCACTAGCCATCTCTACTACCGAAGCAGAATATGTGTCTGCAGGCAAGGTATGCCAACAAGCACTATGGATGAAACAAGCTATTTTTGACTATGACATCCATCTAAGCGCCATTGCCATCCTCTGCGACAACAAAGGGGCCATCAACCTTAGCAAGAATCCAGTTTTGCATTCTCGCACCAAACACATAGAAATACGTCATCACTTCCTTAGAGATAATGTTCAAAAAGGAAACATCTCTATTGAGAAAGTTTCTTTCGAAGACAACATTGCCGACATTCTCACCAAGCCATTGAAGCGTGAACCTTTCAATCTACTTCGATTAGGACTCGGCCTTATGGAACAATCGTCTTAAACTCCTCTCTAAATCCTCTTTCTACAAGGTATGTATTTCTAATTTCTTCTTCTGAGTCTAGGATCTCTATTTTCGCACAAATTACAAACATTCAAATCTATGGGGTTTATATTTAGTCGTATATATACTTCTTTTTGCATCAAATCTTTAACGAAACAAATTCTTTGAAATTTACACCCCATACGTTCAAACCAAATCTTCTCACGATTAGGACACTCACGTCTTCCTTACGTATGTATTTTACATTTCTATCTTTACTTTTCTTCTAGAGTCGAGATAACCGCAACTCCACATAGTTTACATATAGGCACACACTAGTCATAATGTGTTTTCTACCCAAAACTGCATTAACGCAGGTTGGATCCCTTCTGGGATGGATTCCTGGGATCCGGGTGCACAAAAGACAGTTTTGTCATCATTTTGATGCTTTTGACTTGAAATTTCTTCTTGCTTCTATTTTCTACCCAATATTTACTGAGTTCAAGTCTTAGTAGTTAAGTCCTTATGATTACTTGCATTCATTTCATATCTAATCATTAGATTATGGATTATTTTTGGTTTTAGCATTCATTGCAATACATGATTTCCCACTATAAATAAGGTCTTATAATGCTTGCATCTCCATCATCTTCAACTTCTTAAAATCTCATAAACTTACCAAACCATGGCTTCCAAAAGACCTCAATCTTCTCAAAACCATGATGACTTAGTTAAGGAAATCAACACACTTCAAAACATTACCAACACCCTTGAACATCACATACGAGAAACCATCCAAACTCAAAGCACCAAGTTCATTCTACCACCTTCCAACATTCCTCCACCATCTAATGCTAGGAAAAACGCCTGGATTAGTGTAAGACCATGTTGCTTTGTCAATCCTCTATCCAACAACTCATCACCTCCTAGCAACTTCTCACCCCCTACCGACTATCAAAAAGCACCACCATCATCACCAAGCTCTCCAAAAGCAATTCAAAACAACTCTCCTATCTCTCCTTCCATTACCACCTTAGAAGAACTACTTAGGACTCCAAAAACAACTCCACCACCAATATCAACTCCACCACCTGCTCCAACTCAAACATCTAAATCCACACCATCTCTACTATCCAATATTAACCCCAAAGAGCTAGTTTTCTCCATACCTCCTACCTCTCCAAATGCTCTCTTCAATAATCTTGAAGAATTACCACCTCTACCATTCATTACCTCTCTAGAACACTTAGATAATCAACCTCCACAATTCCCCGACATCATGGATGTTGATCCCACTCTACCAAACTTTCCACCAACCCTTCCGCAATCTAGTCAACCAACTTTGATGGATGAAACCTTACCACATCTCCCACATTATCTCTTTTGCGAGCATTGCCAAAGCTCTAGGCAATTAGCCATAGAAATTAGGGACGAAATGCGATTCATTCTAAGCCACATCCTAGAACGTATTAGCATCATCACCCACCAAAACTTCCAACTATAAACAATATGCAAGCATCGAAAGACCAATCATATATTTTCTTATTTTTCTTTGCTTTTATTCTTAGTCGTTATAAGAACAACTCCTTGTGCTTAGTTTTACAAATGTATGTGGCCTATATACCGCTACATTTTTGTTATTTTTATTACAAGGATTAGTTCTATATACCTTGGCTTTCTCTTCTCTAAATCTCTCGTCTTGCGACTAAAAATCTCTTATCTACTACTTCACTTTCTTGATCATATCACTAACATCATTTTTTTTAGGTTTTCGACTCCATTTTTTCACTTGACGTCCTCATCTAGCGGGAGCTAACGTCAAGGGGGAGTTTTACTTTTTAGGATCCAAATCCCGCCATACGATCTCTTTGACACTCTTTTTGTTTCGACAAAAAGGGGAAGAAGAGAGTAAAACTTAAAACCTTTTCAAAAACTTTGAAACATCTAATCTTTAAGTTATACTCACCATAGTTTTGTTTTGTCATCAATAAAAATGGGGAGATTGTTAATACAAATAAACCGTAAAAGCGTTTATTAATATTTATCGATCTCTTTAAGTTTTGTCGATAACAATCATAGAATTATGTAAAAGTATAAATCTAAAGATTACATGTTATTACATTTACTTTTACTATTTACTTACATTAGTTAAAATATATTTACTTGTGATAAATGAAATGTATGTAAATGTGTTGGGCAATTCATAACCCATGACCCATGGAGCTTGACCCATAACCTATTGCATGACATCAATAATGGGTAAAACACATGACCCATGACCCAAAGTCCATAACCCATGACCCAAAATGTCTTTGACATCATGCATGACATCACATGACCCTTGGACCTTAACCCATAACCCAAAACCTGGAATTGTAACTAAAAATCCGGATTGGTACTACGAGATAGCCGGATCCCTGGCTTTACACTGGCCGGATCCCTTTGGGAAGGGATCCGCCGGATCCGGGTGAACAGTGCTCAGAATTGACCATAAATAGTGAGTTATTTCCTCCTTATTTCTCACCCCTCTTAGATATATCTTCTCTCTATATTCTAAGCTTCTCTAACCTCATATATAAATATCATTCTTGCAGCTTTCTTTCTCTTGTGTTCTCAAGGTTCTTCTTACAAGACGAGATCACACCTCTTGTATACGAGTCATCCATTCTTCAAGTGAAGAGTTTGCTCGGCTTCTTCATCACCTCAAGACCACTGAGTTGTCTCTTGTCATTGATACTTCTTCTTGTATTCTCAGAGTAGTTGTGATAGTTGTGTTGTTGTGTTGGATTGGTTCTTCCATGTAAAGGACCCGGTATTTGGCTTAGTACCAGAAAAAGTGTAAGCGACGTTGTGAGGTTTCTCCACCGGTTGAAGGAGCTTGTTGACATAGTGTTTAAGAACTCTCGAGTTGGAAACTCGGAGAGTGGAGTAGGGCAAGGAAGGTGTCCTTGTAGCCGAACCACTATAAACCATAGTGTCTCGCTTCTATCCTTTTACTCTCTTTACTATTCTCGTACTTATTTCATTTTACATACTTGCTTACATTATCTATATCTCAACATCCAAAGGTTTCACATACTTTCAATCTAAAAGTTTTATAAACTAAATTTAAATCGGAAAAAACTATTCAACCCCCTTCTAGTTTTCTACAGTATAAAAATGGACGAAAACGTATAAAACGAATGAAAATATATAAAAACGGACGAAAACGTATAAAAACGGACAAAAACGTATAAACACGGATGAAAACGGACAAAAACATATAAAAACGGGTGAAAACGGGCGAAAACATATAAAACAAATGAAAACGTATAAAAAAGGACGAGAACGTATAAAAACGGACAAAACGTATAAAAACGGATGAAAACGTATAAAAACGAACAAAAACGTATAAAAACGGACAAAAACATATGAAAACGTATAAAAACGGACGAAAACATTTTAGAACGGACAAAAACGTATAAAAATGGACGAGAATGTATAAAAACGAAAAAAAAAAGTATTAAAACATACAAAAACAAACGAAAACGTATAAATACGGACAAAAATGTATGGAGATGGACGAAAAGGTATAAAAACGGACAAAACATATGAAAACGTATAAAAACGGACGAAAACGTATAACAACGGACAAAAACGTATAAAAACGAACGAAAACGTATGAGAACGGACAAAAACGTATTAAACGGACGAAAACGTATAAAAAGGGACAAAAACGTAAGAAAACGGACGAAAACGTATAAAACGTATAAAACGGACAAAACGGACGAAAACGTATAAAATGGACAAAAACGTATGAAAATTGACGAAAACGTATAAAAACGAACAAAAGTCAAAAACTAAAGAAAAAACTCATTGATGGTATAAACACAAAAAAAATATCCTGACTAAATGAAGGTATTTACTTTTGTTTATAAACCTTAAAAGTCAAAAATTAAAGAAAAAACTCATTGAGACATTTTATCAAACATCTTATAGACATTTTTATAAGGATAAGGATCCTCTCATGTTCATTTGAACATGAGAGGTAAAGTTATGCATGTTATAATTGTACATGTGAATTAAAATAAAATAAATGTTTTGCAACGATGGCAATGTACAATCATAACATGTATAACTTTACATATCATGTTCAAATGAACATGAGAGGATCATGATCCTTTTTATAAACACTCTATTTGTTTGAGTTTTTTAGAAAAAAGAAATTGTGAAAACACAAGAGATGAAGAATTGACGATGATTTGGTTTTATTTATTCTAATTTGGAAGAAAATATTGAGAAAAATTAAGAAACCAACCTCGAATGAAGATATGAGATCCCGGATTGAAAAAATTGGATTTTAAATTGATGTAGTTAATTAATACTAGTAATTGAAGTAATTAATGCTTGAAATTAGATCATGATTGAAGAAATTATAATAAAAAAATGGATACGGATGAAAAAAGATAGAAAAATGATGAAAAAAAAATGAAAAAAAAAGACAAATGTTATTAAGACTTTATATATATATATATATATATATATATATATATATATATATATATATATATATATATATTATATATATATATATATATATATTGAGAATGAACACTTTCTATTTGACCTCCTCCTAATGTATAAATGTCTTTATAAATATGCTTTTCATTAATCTACAATTCACACCAAGATATATAGAAGGATCACATTCTCATCTATATGTAATAGAGCGTGGGAAATGACAACAGTGATGTCGTTTTGGGCCCAGTCCAGCTGCCATGTTCAGCCCACCTTAGCCCTTATCTTTTTTTTATTTTTTATTTTTCTCCTTCTTATCCTTTTTCCACCGCCTGACTGTGTAAGAGATTAAGAAGAAAAGGTGTAAAAGTCACCAAGCGCGAATTAAGACAAGACACGTCATTTAAAGAAAGCAAGAAATAAAACCCTTTTTGTTTCCAGATTCATCATTTTCTGTCTCCATCAACTCAGGTATTATTATTGAAGTTCATTTTTTTATTTCAATGTTTGTGACTGGTGATTTGATCGTGTAATTGTGGTTTATATGATCTTAGTTTTGTTCCTAAAGGTTATTTTTTGGGAGGTTATGACATGGATTTTGATTCAGTTGACCAAAATTACTACTCCAAATATTAAGTGTGATCTTAGAGACAGACCAGTCTTGATGTTTGTTTTCTTATGATTTTCCTGTTACCTAGGGAGGGAGGGCTGGCCACTTTTTCCACCGCCTAGATATTCATACATATCCTTTCACTATGTAAATTGAGGAAAGGACGACGCCGTTTTTACACTGGATTTCCGCCGAAAATTTTGGCCTCCCGGTTTAGTCCAGTTATGCTTTGGTCCACATTATCCTAAGTCGGTTGCCAAAAAAATATGATTAAACCGTCTGTTTGCCACAGAGAATGAACATGAACATACAATGAAATGATGGCGACGGAGATGTGGTTCCTATGGACTTGGGTTAACTGCAAAGAATGATTGGAAGGTAAATGTTTATGTATACGTCAGAATGCCACAGTAATACTATGATGAAATATGAACTATGTAGTTATCTTCAGTTAAATGATACACTGCCTAAAGCAAAAATAGAACTAAAGTGGGTTGTTACTATCTGTAGCTAATCATTTTATACAGCGAAATAATGCTTCTTACTGTTTGCGAACAACTACCATGTTTGCCGTAAATAAATAATAGTTTCCTTTTTATATATATGCATAACATTATACTGTTGAAAATTGGGCCATGTATATATTTGCTGTCAATTGAAAAAAATTATGGTGTCTTCTATTTATCTACTAAGTAATACATACTTTATTTTGTAATGGCAGTTTCTAAATTGAAGTAAAAATTATTTTCAGATAAGGAGTGCCACACAAAGTACTGAAGTAGGATGGGGAGAATGCAGCTATGTTCGGGTCCATAGGTGTTGCAAGTCCTAAGAAGCTACAATCAACAGAGCCAAGATAGGGAGTGAGCTATCTACGTGTATATCATAGGTACGGCATCCTAAGAATAGGAAAGCAACAATCATATGGTTGCGCATTAATGAACATCCAAATATTAAGGGGGTGTTTGTTTAAGTTTATATGTGGGTTTATGAGCTTATTTAAGTTTTTTTAGAACGTTGGACACACGACTTTTAAAAGTTTTATCTACTCTATTTACAGTATTTATTTGTAGTTTTATATGGAAACACTAACGGTCTTGCAAGATACAAACACAAAATGCCGTGTAATAATCAACGACATGAAACAACGCCCCGCTGCAACGCGGCGGGCCGTCGCCCAACTCGTTAGTTTAAATTACTATATCTAATGATCATGCTATCATCATTTATAATACTATTAAGTCCATTTGTCTATAAACTACATATACAATAGATCTTATAGGCTTTGAATCGGCAATGTAACTATGCCAAAATGGACTTCGCACTTCGCAATAAGATGTTAATAGCAGGTGTCGTGATGTTATCCGCCTCGTGTTATAGCAAAAAGTGCTCACCTCATCATATTTTACCTATATTTAGGAACTTATAACTTAAACCAAAAATACCCTTCTTCCAAAAGTTGGTGTTATATGACACCCCTGGCCCGCACAGAACCCAATAAAACACAAATACTACGCAAAGAAAGAAACAAAAAATGAAATTACGTATCGCTTGGCTGGTTATTTTGGCGCCAGACCTTATGGCACGAGATCTGGTGTCCGGCTCGCGTTATCTGCTTGGCTGGTGGGTTGGCGCGAGACTTCCAGCCACCCACACTCAACACTCTAATAAGTTTCTTGCAGACAACTTGGAGAGGTCCATCGTAAAAGAAATTGCTTAAAAGTTACATTTAAAGTCTATAATTGGTGAGTTTGAAAACCTAAATAAAAGTCGTCGATGTGGGTTGAATGCCTTTCTTATGCTTTATATATTGAAACTGTATTGTGTTCAAACGATTTCGCCCCCCCCCCCCCCCCCTTCGGGGGAAAAAACTATATGTCCAAGCTCCGTCCCTTTATAAAACTAGATAAATAGTCAATGACAGGTATAAACCAACGACTAGCTTTTGTTAATCTCATCTGGTTAACATCTTCGCCGTCAGACTTGAGAGATACCCCATATAACATTGCACACGGGCGAAGGTGTGCCCTCTCTCGCATCTATTACATAGTCATGGCTATATTTTCCCATATCAAACGTGGTATAGAACAACTATGTCGACCTTTCACGTGCCTGGCCGGCCCCAAATTTTGCATGATTTGACAAGAAAAACCCGAAATTTCCATGACCACTATATGAATTTGACAATGACTAACTAGATATGAGCATATGTGACATTGCCCAATGGCCCATCTCTTATACGTAATGTCTACGTGGACCCTAAAGATAGGTCCCAAGTGCGCTAGTGCTGCTTAGTTGGAATATGTTCGTTGATCATGACAATTGGGTCACAAAACATATGGATTGCATATGACACCTTATCTATTCAAGATTTACAACAACAAAAAACCCAATCCCGCCGGAGCAGGGTATGGGTTATCTATTCAAGATTTCAATCCTATTATTGAGATGTTGATGTAGCACATATTTGGATCATGATTCTTATTCTTTGTAACTTAATATATTCGCATGTAATTTCAATTTTCGATTACAAAATAAATGTATGTTCTTCATATATACCTCAAGTATTAACATGACAAGAATTATAAAAACTTATACAGTAATGTTTAAAAACAGAATGTGAATGCTAGATTGTTTGCAAAACAGAAATATGGACGTGAAAATGTTGGCGGATTTAGCTGCATGAAATATCAACCAACTATAACTTTAATTAATAATTATTCATTTCGGGTAACCAATTATGTTTCATATAAACCATTACACTTTATGAAACCTATTACACATGACCGAGAAATCCGTAAACTTGATGATTTGTAAATCACTTGCTTAAATGGCATCCATGTCAGCGACCACGTATTAAACTTTGTTATATGTGGGGTATTTTGATAATGTGGGAGGTGTTGACAAGGCATTGTTCATTTTGTGAGCTTTAAGTATAAAACAGCGGACGGATGATTAATTAGGAGAAGACATGATATCTTTTTGGCATATTCAATTATTCATAATGCAGATATCAGATCCATATAATCACAACTCTTGTTGCTTCACCTGAATCCGTTCTTGTTCTTGGTCTAATACCCACATAAGAGTTTGAAAACAGACACAATCCACTCACTTTGCGACTTTGTCAAGAAAGCTTGGCTAAATAGTAAATGGAGTTCAATTAGTTGCTTATTTATATTACTTCTATTGTTTCTATACACTAAAGTAAAACCAAAATTTAATCACAAAGTTAACCGATAGATCCCCATTCAAATAAAGCTTGAAAATTCGCTTAAAGCTTGCATATTTTATTTTAAACAGACGAAGTTCAAACTTTATTTGAATGGGGGTCTATTGGTTAACTTTGTGACTGAATTTGGTTTTACTTTAGTGTATAGGAGTAATATAAATAAGCAGATAATTGTTGTTATAACAAGGTAAATTTTTCATGTTCTCTGTTTTGCAGTAAAAAGGTAATTTTTTCATCAAAAACTAACAGAACCACCTGTTTAAAATTCCTCCAAATCATCCATTTAACCAAAAAAGTCTTGAAATGAAAATTGAACTCCTTCACCTTCTGGTCCAAAACCTCAAGAACACCAAAATATGCAAAACTACATTTACTCCATTACAGAAGTGCATTCCTTATTTCTTCATCTACTCAAAGGGAGTTGCAATTTGTTTTGTTTTTTTTGTTTTGTTTTTTTGTTTTTTTTTTGAAAGGGAAAGGGAGTTACAAATTGTAATTGCTGCCTTAATTGTAAACATCAACAAATTAGATAACAAAAGGTATTAAGTGAACCACAAACAGAACTAATTTAGTACGTGCATAATTATAGAGATATCAATAATTGCATATTGTCACATCTTTTTGGTTCCCCGTTTTTAGAAGTCGTGAAAGAGCGGGTAGCATATGATGGCCCCGTTTTTAGAAGAAGGGCGTATGTGAATCGTCGTCGAGAGGAGGCAAACGAGAGGTTGATGCCTTTTTACTTTGTTGATCAACCGATATTCGATGCGCGGGTATTTCGACGACGCTTTCGTATGAGTAGGCGGCTTTTTTTGAAGATAACAAATGAGTTGGAAGAAGAGTACCCATATTTTCAACAAAATTATGATTGTCGTGGGAAGCTAGGTTTCACCGCGATACAAAAATGTACTTCCGCGATTCGTCAACTAGCATACGGATCGAGCGTCGATTCATTCGACGAGAACCTGGAAATGTCGGCGAGGACTTCACGGGAGTCGTTGACCAAATTTTGTCAAGGTATTATTTTTAGAATTATTAGTTAGTATTTTTTTGAATTATTAGTAGTATTATTATTAGTTAGAATTATTAGTTGTATCATTATTAGTTAGAATTGCTAAATATTTTTAGTATAGTTAGTTAGTATTTTTTGAATTGTTACTTTTTAACTATTAATAGGTATTATTGAGATGTATGGGCCGACATATCTACGTAGACCGACTTGGACGGATCTACAACGTATTTACGAGGTGCATGAGCAGGTTCATGATTTCCCGGGCATGATTGGTAGAATTGATTGCATGCACTGGCCCTGGGAGATTTGTCCGACCGTATGGCGGGGCACACACACACGAGGGGATATTGGGAAACCGTCGTTGATACTTCAGGCTGTTACTTTGCCTAAGTTACCACATTGCCGTTAAAGTCCCCTACAAATCATGAACCGTTAATTACTTGTAAGCGCGGATGTTATGAATAGATCTATTTGGGTTGACACCCCGTCCGGGTTGGTCGCGCCAACTGGGTAAACAGACGCATATCATTCGGATTATTTCCGAGTGTCTGGCAAACACTTATTTGGGGCATTATTATTGTGATTGATAGCATACCATTACGTCGAGCTTCGGGGTCATGAGCTTAGGCACTATATTTATTATTTTTGGCTGTGACATTATATTTGTTGTATTATCTTGCTATTGAAATCTTGTGGTCCGCACATTTCTGTTTACTTAAACCTATGATTCTCACCAACATTATTGTTGACCCTTTTAGCGTGTATTCTCAGGTAATTAGGTGATGATGATACACCTCTTTGTATGGAGCACTTTTGAGTCACATTTTGGAAGCACATCATGATGAAGATTTTCTTACATTATTAGCGTTTGGTTATGTATTTAAATCTTACATTTTGATGGTGAACTCTGATAACTATGTTTTGTAAAACGTTAACTTTAAATCAAACGCTTGTTTTAAAATGACTCACTTAGAAGTCGTTCTTTATTACCTTGTACTTTGTTGACCATGAACATCACGCCCTCGGAATTCCATTCCGCTGCAACCCAGATTTTGGGGGTGTGACAAAAACTACCACAAACATAGCAAGCTTTGTTAAACATCTCAAAGTTACTTCCTAACCTATGAGACATCATATCATTCCAATTTCTTTGGTTCCCTCTAGGCCTGTTAGTATCTATCCTAGGTTGCTCAACAGTTCTCCTAGCATTTTGTTCCTGTGAATTAGGTTTAGCAAAATTTGTCTTTTTAACACTAGGCCTGACTGTTTTTCTTTCAAACTTAGGTGTAGACTCAACCTGATCCTCATCATCAGATACCCAATCTTCAATAATTGGTGCATCAGAATACTTCTTTTCAACTTTAGGCTTTTCCTCATTAAACTTAGCATTACTACTCTCACCTACAGGCTTATCAGCAGACTCATTTAAACAAGACAATTCTGGCAAAGGAGGTGCAAATTTTCCTGTAATGGGAGGGGGAACCTCATTATAGCCTATGCCACTACCTTTCCTCATAAGTTGGCGCTCTATTATCTTGTTAACACCTTCAGATGCAAGTTCAACCCTATTCACTTTGATTTTAATGCCCTTTTTTCTTGTTGAACTACATCCTTTTCTTTTTGAGTCTGTTCTAGTCTCTTAGTAAGCTCTTTAATAACGTTTTCTTTGACATAGAGTTTACTTTCTAAAACATTAACCTTCTCTACATACTCAGTCTCATTCTGCTTAAAGAATTCAAGTCTTTGTTCAACAAACTTTAAACCTGCTTTATAGCCTAAATTATCTAACTCAGACTTCCTTAAATCTTCAATTAATTTTTCATTCCTAGCCTTAAGCAACTCAACAATATCTAAACAAGATTTATAAGAACAACCAAAATCATTAGATACCTCAGAGTCAGAACTTGATGAAGAAGAATAAGCCATGAGTGCAAAGTTTGGTCCTTCTGTTGCTTGGTCACTCCAATCATATCCACCCAAACCATCACAAGACACCAAAGCTATGGAATTTGTAGGTTCTACAGACACAGTTTTCCTTGAGCTTTCTCCACTCTTGTAGTCTTGGCTCCTTGGTGCCCTGCACTCTCTTGCAAAGTGTCCCTTTCTGTGACAGTTGTAGCATTCTACATTTGACTTATCAAACCCCATGTTGTCATTCCCATTGACTTTGAGTTGCCTTCCTGTACTCTTCAACAATCTCATTTCCCTCATTGTCAACATAGCCATCTGCCACTTCAAGTCCATCCCTTCAAGATCATCTGGATAAATCTGTTCCAAGTCTTCATGTACAATCTGAGAACTATTAGATTGACCAGCCAAGAATGCATAGTTAACAGCATCACTCAAGTTGTCAAAGTTTTTAGAACTAGCAGCATTAACTTGAGTGCCAGCAGTAGTAACTCCATGAGCAACTTTAACTGCTTCACTAGTACTGCCAGAACTGTTATTATAGGAGGACACAAAAGCCAAGTTTCTTGAGCTTGAGGATGAGCTAGATGACCCTTTGACTTCAGGTTCATACACTTTAAGATTGTTGTAAAGGTCATCCATACTCATTGTGTCTAGATCATCCCTATTTCTCCACACCACAGTATGTGTATGCCACTCTGGTGACAAGCTTCTTAGAAATTTCTGATTTATATCTTCTTGGGAAATTGTTTCTCCCAAAAGTGCTAATTGACTGACAAGCTTCTGAAGTCTGTCAAAGGTCTGATCAAGATTCTCAGAACTTGAAGCAGCAAAGTTCTCATATTTTTGCTTCAATAGATTTTTCCTTGTTTTCTTAGTAGCAGCATTCCCTCCAAATCTCTTCTCAATAGCTGTTAACAAAGACTTAGCATCCTTGATAGAATTAAAAGTCAACTGATGTTCATTAGGAATGCCCATCATGAGAGTACTTCTTGCCTTTACCTCCAATCTTCTTTGTGCCTTGTCTTCAGCAGTTTTGATAGGTAAAATAGTCACAACACCAGCATCAGATGTTTCAGTTTTTGGTAAGCTATCACCAATCTCTATGACCTCCCACAGAGAGTAGTCAATCATCTGAATATACTCCTTGATTCTCATTCTCCAGAGCTCATACTCACCAGGCTTGATCATTGGTACCTTTGATGCAGCAATCATATGTGTAGACTCTGAATCCATGTCTTTACTTGAGTTTAAAAAGGTTCTTCTTGATCACAGCTTCTAGATCACAAGCTCTGATACCACTTGTTGATCCTAGTTATGCACTTGATCGAATCCCTTAGCTTGTAAAGGTTTAGTTATCTTGAATAAATTCAACACAACTAAGTATAGAAACTGTCTTTGAGTTTATCAAATACAATGCGGAATCTTGTACTTGATCTTAAGAAGAACTTTGTAACAATGTAACAGTAAACAAAGAACACAATTATATCTAACAAAACGCTTCAATATTATTGACTATAATACGAATACTCAACAATATTATGTTTTACAACCTTGAAGCTATAACTCTATGACTCAATGAATACGTATATCTTTATGGCCTAGGACCTCCTTTTATAGACTAAGGAGTCCTAGTCAGCTTACAATAACTTTCTATGCAAGATAAATCTTTTCTATATTTATCTAAACGTGTTACACGGTATTACTATACTTATCTTACACATAAACCGACTTAATACATCAGCAGCACTAATCAATACTCCAGTAGCACTAAACTTTAACTCTGGCAGCATTAATACTTCAGCAGTAGTAAGTTAGTACTAGCAGCACTAACATACTTAGTGTATTTCTTTGAAGTTTAGCAACATTACCAGCAGTAGTAATATACACTAGCAGTCTTAATCTTTGTACCAGCAGTAGAAACATACTTAGAGTATTTTCATTTAAGTACCTGAGCAGTCTTAATCATGTGAGCAGTCTTAACATCATGAGCAGTATTAACACCTTGAAGCCTTTAAATCCCAACATACATATTTCGTCATCTGTCTTAAACACCCCACTGCCGTCGGTCCCATAAATACTTGGTGGTCCCTTATATATACGGGACCGTCTAAGCATTTAAAGGACCGTCCCAGCGTTTCTAATGTTTGTCTCTTATCTTATACTTATCTGTCTAATTTCTTCTGTTAGTTGGATATAGATAAACATAGTTGTTATAACTGTCATAACCACGATTCATATTTAGCCACACTTGATCAGAAATTTGATACGAAAGATTTTAGATTTTAAATGGAAACGTATTCAACCCCCCCCCCCCCTCTACGTTTCTACATTCAAATTTACGTGGATGATATTATATTCGGATCTACTTGTCAAGAATTGTATGATGATTTTTCTAGAATTATGCACGACGAGTTTGAAATGAGTATGATGGGAGAATTGAATTTCTTTCTCGGTTTACAAATCAAACAATTAGAAGATGGTATCTTCTTTAACCAATCTTAGTATATTAAAAAAATGCTAAAGAAATTTGGACTAGAAGATTCAAAACCAATGAGAACACCAGTGTCATCTGACACTAAACTTACCAAAGACGAACATGGTGAATCCGTTGATGATACCAAGTATCGTGGTATGATTGGTAGTTTACTTTATCTCACGGCTAGTCGGCCGGATATTATGTTTAGTGTTTGTTTGTGTGCTCGCTTTCAAGAAGATCCTAAATCTTCACATCTTGAAGCCGTCAAAAGAATCTTTAGGTACATAAAAGGTACAACTCAATTGGGGTTATGGTACCCAAAAGGTACGGGGGTCAAAACTATTGTATATGCAGATTCTGACCATGCAGGTGATTATGTTGATCGCAAAAGTACAAGTGGTGTTTGTACATTCATGGGATGCTGTTTAATGTCATGGTTCTCTAAGAAGCAAACCGCACTAGCCATCTCTACTACCGAAGCAGAATATGTGTCCGCAGGCAAGGTATGCCAACAAGCACTATGGATGAAACAAGCTCTTGTTGACTACGACATCCATCTAAGCGCCATTGCCATCCTCTGCGACAACAAAGGGGCCATCAACCTTAGCAAGAATCCAGTTTTGCATTCTCGCACCAAACACATAGAAATACGTCATCACTTCCTTAGAGATAATGTTCAAAAAGGAAACATCTCTATTGAGAAAGTTTCTTTCGAAGACAACATTGCCGACATTCTCACCAAGCCATTGAAGCGTGAACCTTTCAACCTACTTCGATTAGGACTCGGCCTTATGGAACAATCATCTTAAACTCCTCTCTAAATCCTCTTTCTACAAGGTATGTATTTCTAATTTCTTCTTCTGAGTCTAGGATCTCTATTTTCGCACAAATTACAAACATTCAAATCTATGGGGTTTATATTTACTCATATATATACTTCTTTTTGCATCAAATCTTTAACGAAACAAATTCTTTGAAATTTACACCCCATACGTTCAAACCAAATCTTCTCACGATTAGGACACTCACGTCTTCCTTACGTATGTATTTTACATTTCTATCTTTACTTTTCTTCTAGAGTCGAGATAACCGCAACTCCACATAGTTTACATATAGGCACACACTAGTCTTAATGTGTTTTCTACCCAAAACTGCATTAACGCAGGTCGGATCCCTTCTGGGATGGATTCCTGGGATCCGGGTGCACAAAAGACAGTTTTGTCATCATTTTGATGCTTTTGACTTGAAATTTCTTCTTGCTTCTATTTTCTACCCAATATTTACTGAGTTTAAGTCTTAGTAGTCAAGTCCTTATGATTACTTGCATTCATTTCATATCTAATCATTAGATTATGGATTATTTTTTGGTTTTAGCGTTCATTGCAATACATGATTTCCCACTATAAATAAGGTCTTATAATGCTTGCATCTCCATCATCTTCAACTTCTTAAAATCTCATAAACTTACCAAACCATGGCTTCCAAAAGACCTCAATCTTCTCAAAACCATGATGACTTAGTTAAGGAAATCAACACACTTCAAAACATTACCAATACCCTTGAACATCACATACAAGAAACCATCCAAACTCAAAGCACCAAGTTCATTCTACCACCTTCCAACATTCCTCCACCATCTAATGCTAGGAAAAACTCCTGGATTAGTGTAAGACCATGTTGTTTTGTCAATCCTCTATCCAACAACTCATCACCTCCTAGCAACTTCTCACCCCCTATCGACTATCAAAAAGCACCACCATCATCACCAAGCTCTCCAAAAGCAATTCAAAACAACTCTCCTATCTCTCCTTCCATTACCACCTTAGAAGAACTACTTAGGACTCCAAAAACAACTCCACCACCAATATCAACTCCACCACCTGCTCCAACTCAAACATCTAAATCCACACCATCTCTACTATCCAATATTAACCCCAAAGAGCTAGTTTTCTCCATACCTCCTACCTCACCAAATGCTCTCTTCAATAATCTTGAAGAATTACCACCTCTACCATTCATTACCTCTCTAGAACACTTAGATAATCAACCTCCACCATTCCCCGACATCATGGATGTTGATCCCACTCTACCAAACTTTCCACCAAACCTTCCGCAATCTAGTCAACCAACTTTGATGGATGAAACCTTACCACATCTCCCACATTATCTCTTTTGCGAGCATTGCCAAAGCTCTAGGCAATTAGCCATAGAAATTAGGGACGAAATGCGATTCATTCTAAGCCACATCCTAGAACGCATTAGCATCATCACCCACCGAAACTTCCAACTATAAACAATATGCAAGCATCGAAAGACCAATCATATATTTTCTTATTTTTCTTTGCTTTTATTCTTAGTCTTTATAAGAACAACTCCTTGTTCTTAGTTTTACAAATGTATGTGGCCTATATACCGCTACATTTTTGTTATTTTTATTACAAGGATTAGTTCTATATACCTTGGTTTTCTCTTCTCTAAATCTCTCGTCTTGCGACTAACAATCTCTTATCTACTACTTCACTTTCTTGATCAAATCACTAACATCATTTTTTGTAGGTTTTCGACTCCATTTTTTCACTTGACGTCCTCATCTAGCGGGAGCTAACGTCAAGGGGGAGTTTTACTTTTTAGGATCCAAATCCCGCCATACGATCTCTTTGACACTCTTTTTGTTTCGACAAAAAGGGGAAGAAGAGAGTAAAACTTAAAACCTTTTCAAAAACTTTGAAACATCTAATCTTTAAGTTATACTCACCATAGTTTTGTTTTGTCATCAATAAAAACGGGGAGATTGTTAATACAAATAAACCGTAAAAACGTTTATTAATATTTATCGATCTCTTTAAGTTTTGTCGATAACAATCATAGAATTATGTAAAAGTATAAATCTAAAGATTACATGTTATTACATTTACTTTTACTATTTACTTACATTAGTTAAAATATACTTACTTGTGATAAATGAAATGTATGTAGATGTGTTGGGCAATTCATAACCCATGACCCATGGAGCTTGACCCAAAACCCATAAACCATTGCATGACATCAATAATGGGTAAAACACATGACCCATGACCCAAAGTCCATAACCCATGACCCAAAATGTTTTTGACATCATGCATGACATCACATGACCCTTGGACCTTAACCCATAACCCAAAACCTGGAATTGTAACCCAAAATCCGGATTGGCACTACGAGATAGCCGGATCCCTGGCTTTACACTGGCCGGATCCCTTTGGGAAGGGATCCGCCGGATCCGGGTGAACAGTGCTCAGAATTGACTATAAATAGTAAGTTATTTCCTCCTTATTTCTCACCCCTCTTAGATATATCTTCTCTCTATATTCTAAGCTTCTCTAACCTCATATATAAAGATCATTCTTGCAGCTTTCTTTCTCTTGTGTTCTCAAGGTTCTTCTTACAAGACGAGATCACACCTCTTGTATACGAGTCATCCATTCTTCAAGTGAATAGTTTGCTCGGCTTCTTCATCACCTCAAGACCACTGAGTTGTCTCTTGTCGTTGATACTTCTTCTTGTATTCTCAGAGTAGTTGTGATAGTTGTGTTGTTGTGTTGGATTGGTTCTTCCATGTAAAGGACCCGGTATTTGGCTTAGTACCAGAAAAAGTGTAAGCGACGTTGTGAGGTTTCTCCACCGGTTGAAGGAGCTTGTTGACATAGTGTTTAAGAACTCTCGAGTTGGAAACTCAGAGAGTGGAGTAGGGCAAGGAAGGTGTCCTTGTAGCCGAACCATTATAAACCATAGTGTCTCGCTTCTATCCTTTTACTCTCTTTACTATTCTCGTACTTATTTCATTTTACATACTTGCTTACATTATCTATATCTCAACATCCAAAGGTTTCACATACTTTCAATCTAAAAGTTTTATATATTAAATTTAAATCGGAAAAAACTATTCAACCCCCTTCTAGTTTTCTACAGTATAAAAATGGACGAAAACGTATAAAACGAATGAAAATATATAAAAACGGACGAAAACGTATAAAAACGGACAAAAACGTATAAACACGGATGAAAACGGACAAAAACGTATAAAAACGGGTGAAAACGGGCGAAAACATATAAAACAAATGAAAACGTATAAAAAAGGACACGAACGTATAAAAACGGACAAAACGTATAAAAACGGATGAAAACGTATAAAAACGAACAAAAACGTATAAAAACGGACAAAAACATATGAAAACGTATAAAAAAGGACGAAAACATTTTAGAACGGACAAAAACGTATAAAAATGGACGAGAATGTATAAAAACTAAAAAAAAAGTATTAAAACAGACGAAAACGTATAAATACGGACAAAAATGTATGGAGATGGACGAAAAGGTATAAAAACGGACAAAACATATGAAAACGTATAAAAACGGACGAAAACGTATAACAACGGACAAAAACGTATAAAAACGAACGAAAACGTATAAGAACGGACAAAAACGTATTAAACGGGAAAACGTATAAAAAGGGACAAAAACGTAAGAAAACGGACGAAAACGTATAAAACGGACAAAACGGACGAAAACGTATAAAATGGACAAAAATGTATGAAAATTGACGAAAACGTATAAAAACAAACAAAAGTCAAAAATTAAAGAAAAAGCTCATTGATGGTATAAACACAAAAAATATATCCTGACTAAATAAAGGTATTTACTTTTGTTTATAAACCTTAAAAGTCAAAAATTAAAGAAAAAACTCATTGAGACATTTTATCAAACATCTTATAGACATTTTTATAAACACTCTATTTGTTTGAGTTTTTTGGAAAAAAGAAATTGTGAAAACACAAGAGATGAAGAATTGACGATGATTTAGTTTTATTTATTCTAATTTGGAAGAAAATATTGAGAAAATTTAAGAAACCAACCTCGAAGGAAGATATGAGATCCCGGATTGGAAAAAGGTCTCTATTATCCAACCCCCCCCCCCCCCTATTATGTGGGATCCGGCTATTTTTGGTGGAATGTACAACCCGACAAAGCAGACAGTACAAGCGGCGGCAGCAGGGGAAAAGTCAACACCCCCCTAAAGGGGGTTTGGATAAGATGGGCAATTGGATTTTAGATTGATGTAGTTAATTAATAATTGAAGTAATTAATGCTTGAAGTTAGATCATGATTGAAGAAATTATAATAAAAAAATGGATACGGATGAAAAAAGATAGAAAAATGATGAAAAAAAGAAAGACAAATGTTATTAAGACTTTATATATATATATATATATATATATATATATATATATATATATATATATATATATATATATATATATATATATATATATATTGAGAATGAACACTTTCTATTTGACCTCCTCCTAATGTATAAATGTCTTTATAAATATGCTTTTCATTAATCTACCATTCACACCAAGATATATAGAAGGATCACATTCTTATATATATATATATATATATATATATATATATATATATATATATATATATATATATATATATAATAGAGCGTGGGAAATGACAACAGTGATGTCGTTTTCTCCCGTTTTGGGCCCAGTCCAGCTGCTATGTCCTGCCCACCTTAGCCCTTATCTTTCTTTCTTTTCTTTTTTTTTTTTCTCCTTCTTATCCTTTTTCCACCGCCTGACTGTGTAAGAGATTAAGAAGAAAAGGTGTAAAAGTCACCAAGCGCGAATTAAGACAAGACACATCATTTAAAGAAAGCAAGAAATAAAACCCTTTTTGTTTCCAGATTCATCATTTTCTGTCTCCGTCAACTCAGGTATTATTATTGAAGTTCATTTTTTTATTTCAATGTTTGTGACTGGTGATTTGATCGTGTAATTGTGGTTTATATGATCTTAGTTTTGTTCCTAAAGGTTATTTTTTGGGAGGTTATGACATGGATTTTGATTCAGTTGACCAAAATTACTACTCCAAATATTAAGTGTGATCTTAGAGACAGACCAGTCTTGATGTTTGTTTTCTTATGATTTTCCTGTTACCTAGGGAGGGAGGGCTGGCCACTTTTTCCACCGCCTGGATATTCATACATATCCTTTCACTGTGTAAATTGAGGAAAGGACGACGCCGTTTTTACACTGGATTTCCGCCGAAAATTTTGGCCTCCCGGTTTAGTCCAGTTATGCTTTGGTCCAGTCCATTATCCTAAGTCGGTTGCCAAAAAAATATGATTAAACCGTCTGTTTGCCACAGAGAATGAACATGAACATACAATGAAATGATGGCGACGGAGATGTGGTTCTTATGGACTTGGGTTAATTGCAAAGAATGATTGGAAGGTAAATGTTTATGTATACGTCAGAATGCCACAGTAATACTATGATGAAATATGAACTATGTAGTTATCTTCGGTTAAATGATACACTGCCTAAAGCAAAAATAGAACTAAAGTGGGTTGTTACTATCTGTAGCTAATCATTTTATACAGCGAAATAATGCTTCTTACTGTTTGCGAACAACTACCATGTTTGCCGTAAATAAATAATAGTTTCCTTTTTATATATATGCATAACATTATACTGTTGAAAATTGGGCCATGTATATATTTGCTGTCAATTGAAAAAAATTATGGTGTCTTCTATTTATCTACTAAATAATACATACTTTATTTTGTAATGGCAGTTTCTAAATTGAAGTAAAATATTTTTCAGATAAGGAGTGCCACACAAAGTACTGAAGTAGGATGGGGAGAATGCAGCTATGTTCGGGTCCATAGGTGTTGCAAGTCCTAAGAAGCTACAATCAACAGAGCCATGGTTGGGAGTGAGCTCTCTACGTGTATATCATAGGTACGGCATCCTAAGAATAGGAAAGCAACATTCAAATGGTTGCGCATTAATGAACATCCAAATATTAAGGGGGTGTTTGTTTAAGTTTATATGTGGGTTTATGAGCTTATTTAAGTTTTTTTAGAACGTTGGACACACGGCTTTTAAAAGCTTTATCTACTCTATTTACAGTATTTATTTGTAGTTTTATATGGAAACACTAACGGTCTTGCAAGATACAAACACAAAATGCCGTGTAATAATCAACGACATGAAACAATGCCCCGCTGCAACGCGGTGGGCCGTCGCCCAACTCGTTAGTTTAAATTACTATATCTAATGATCATGCTATCATCATTTATAATACTATTAAGTCCATTTGTCTATAAACTACATATACAATAGATCTTATAGGCTTTGAATCGGCAATGTAACTATGCCAAAATGGACTTCGCACTTCGCAATAAGATGTTAATAGCAAGGTGTCGTGATGTTATCCGCCTCGTGTTATAGCAAAAAGTGCTCACCTCATCATATTTTACCTATATTTAGGAACCTATAACTTAAACCAAAAACACCCTACTTCCAAAAGTTGGTGTTATAGGACACCCCTGGCCCGCACAGAACCCAATAAAACACAAATACTACGCAAAGAAAGAAACAAAAAATGAAATTACGTATCGCTTGGCTGGTTATTTTGGCGCCAGACCTTATGGCACGAGATCTAGTGTCCGACTCGCGTTATCTGCTTGGCTGGTGGGTTGGCGCGAGACTTCCAGCCACCCACACCCAACACTCTAATAAGTTTCTTGCAGACAACTTGGAGGGGTCCATCGTAAAAGAAATTGCTTAAAAGTTACATTTAAAGTCTATAATTGGTGAGTTTGAAAACCTAAATAAAAGTCGTCGATGTGGGTTGAATGCCTTTCTTATGCTTTATATATTGAAATTGTATTGTGTTCAAACGATTTCGCCGCCCCCTCTCCCTCCGGGGAAAAAACTATATGTCCAAGCTCCGTCCCTTTATAAAACTAGAAAAATAGTCAATGACACCGTTAGGGTATAAACCAACGACTAGCTTTTGTTAATCTCATCTGGTTAACATCTTCGCCGTCAGACTTGAGAGATACCCCATATAACATTGCACACGGGCGAAGGTGTGCCCTCTCTCGCATCTATTACATAGTCATGGCTATATTTTCCCATATCAAACGTGGTATAGAACAACTATGTCGACCTTTCACGTGCCTGGCCGGCCCCAAATTTTGCATGATTTGACAAGAAAAACCCGAAATTTCCATGACCACTATATGAATTTGACAATGACGACATTGCCCAATGGCCCATCTCTTATACGTAATGTCTACGTGGACCCTAAAGATAGGTCCCAAGTGCGCTAGTGCTGCTTAGTTGGAATATGTTCGTTGATCATGACAATTGGGTCACAAAACATATGGATTGCATATGACACCTTATCTATTCAAGATTTACAACAACAAAAAACCCAATCCTGCCGGAGCAGGGTATGGGTTATCTATTCAAGATTTCAATCCTATTATTGAGATGTTGATGTAGCACATATTTGGATCATGATTCTTATTCTTTGTAACTTAATATATTCGCATGTAATTTCAATTTTCGATTACAAAATAAATGTATGTTCTTCATATATACCTCAAGTATTAACATGACAAGAATTATAAAAACTTATACAGTAATGTTTAAAAACAGAATGTGAATGCTAGATTGTTTGCAAAACAGAAATATGGACGTGAAAATGTTGGCGGATTTAGCTGCATGAAATATCAACCAACTATAACTTTAATTAATAATTATTCATTTCGGGTAACCAATTATGTTTCATATAAACCATTACACTTTATGAAACCTATTACACATGACCGAGAAATCCGTAAACTTGATGATTTGTAAATCACTTGCTTAAATGGCATCCATGTCAGCGACCACGTATTAAACTTTGTTATATGTGGGGTATTTTGATAATGTGGGAGGTGTTGACAAGGCATTGTTCATTTTGTGAGCTTTAAGTATAAAACAGCGGACGGATGATTAATTAGGAGAAGACATGATATCTTTTTGGCATATTCAATTATTCATAATGCAGATATCAGATCCATATAATCACAACTCTTGTTGCTTCACCTGAATCCGTTCTTGTTCTTGGTCTAATACCCACATAAGAGTTTGAAAACAGACACAATCCACTCACTTTGCGACTTTGTCAAGAAAGCTTGGCTAAATAGTAAATGGAGTTCAATTAGTTGCTTATTTATGTTACTTCTATTGTTTCTATACACTAAAGTAAAACCAAAATTTAATCACAAAGTTAACCGATAGATCCCCATTCAAATAAAGCTTGAAAATTCGCTTAAAGCTTGCATATTTTATTTTAAACAGACGAAGTTCAAACTTTATTTGAATGGGGGTCTATTGGTTAACTTTGTGACTGAATTTGGTTTTACTTTAGTGTATAGGAGTAATATAAATAAGCAGATAATTGTTGTTATAACAAGGTAAATTTTTCATGTTCTCTGTTTTGCAGTAAAAAGGTAATTTTTTCATCAAAAACTAACAGAACCACCTGTTTAAAATTCCTCCAAATCATCCATTTAACCAAAAAAGTCTTGAAATGAAAATTGAACTCCTTCACCTTCTGGTCCAAAACCTCAAGAACACCAAAATATGCAAAACTACATTTACTCCATTACAGAAGTGCATTCCTTATTTTTCATCTACTCAAAGGGAGTTGCAATTTGTTTTTGTTTTTTTTGTTTTGTTTTTTTTTTTTTTTTTTTGAAAGGGAAAGGGAGTTACAAATTGTAATTGCTGCCTTAATTGTAAACATCAACAAATTAGATAACAAAAGGTATTAAGTGAACCACAAACAGAACTAATTTAGTACGTTAGAGATATCCTAATGTGTCTCGAGTAAAAGGTCTTCAAGAGCGAGACAGATATACAAAATGCCTTGTGAGCATCATCCTCAAGGCCTAAATCTTCCTTCTCTGCAGTAAACAGAAAGGAGGGAAACATATTCAGACCACCAAAGATATTGGAACTTGAATCAAAATAAATATATATTCTGATGGGAAATATGATATCGTTGGGTCCAAGCTCAAATGTGAGTGGAAGGATAAAGTCTTCATCTTGAATTCCTGATGTTAACCCTTGTATTCTCATGCAATCTTTTTGTAAAACCCATGCTGAAACTCACTCAATAAGTTGGCTTGCAGATAAATGTGATCCAACAAGGCCTCACTGGTCTCAACATTTCGTGGCATCAAGTAGACAAGTCCAACCAAGTAAATTTTAGTAAAAGTTAACCCAAAATGATTTTTATAACACTTGTAGTTTGTCAAATATTATCATAAAAAATTTGTATTATTAAATAATCTTAGAATTTTTTGATATTGGATATTAATGGTTTATTGCTTTATAAGTGTACTTTAGGTGAAACGACCTACTTGTAAGTAAAGGGGTCAAATTTTCACCTCATGGATTTGGTCTAAACAGTGCAAGTACTTCGTTTTAATGGCTTGAAGAACCTACGACATGCATTCCAAGAATATGCATCAAACACATATCCAAGATTTTTTTTTGAACCGTCAACCAACCTTTTGATTTTTCATGTAAATATAAAAGGGTCTTTGTTCATCGAATGGGTCAAAACTATATCATTCTTTGCATAAATAGATGCATGGCCTTAACTTCATAGAACCGGATTCAGCTTGTTTACTAATAACTGAATTTGCATATTACCTTAAAGCATTGATATGCTTGTCGATCACAGTCATCTGTTCAGCATCAAACTCGAACCAAATTTCACTTGATTCAATTGTATCATCCCCAGTTCCTATATCTGCGTGATGAACAGTAATAAGCACAGACAAGAGCCACATTTTAATGGCAAATAGAATCATTCACAAAACTGCAGTTAGAGCTCACCTTGAAGTAGAACATCCAATTTGTCAGAAAAACCTTTTAATCTCCAGTAAACACGCCCTTCACTGTCCCTGAAGATCGGCTCTGTTCTTACAGCATCAGGCCTTTTGTTATCTATATAGACAATAATAGTAACAATTGTTTAAAGGAAGATCTCAGAAATGATTGTTAGATTAATATGAAAACATTTGTACCAATTGGAACCATTTTTTTGCATTCAAGCATCTCATCATGAGCTTGAGCTGTGTTTTTCTTGATTTCAGAAACAAGGGATTCATGTTCTTGGATAGTAAGAGGAACACCATTTTTTGCTATAACTGCTTTAGCAATATCATCCTGCATTTTCTGCTTCAAGCATTTTTCCTATAAAAGTTTGGAAATATACAGCATTAATACAGACTGAATTAATACTTTGCAGGCAACTGTTGTTGTTCCATGATACCTTATCTTTTGCAGCTGCAAGTTTCTCTCTTGCTTCCTTTTTCTGTTCAGCAAACTTTACGTTTTGATCATCAATCCAGTTTCTTATTTTCCTGTTAAATAATTTCAAACATTAGGAGACCAAGTTCAGTTAAACCCATTATTATGAGTTAACAAATGAGTTTATGCTAAACTTACTCAGTCCCAAGAACCTCATCACATAGAAAATTTAAGAGCCTAAGCTTCATCGACGAGTTTAAATGATCGTAATTACCGCCCTTTTTATCTATACAAGCAAAAGCCTCCTGTGTATGTTTGGAATCAGGAATGCAACTTTTAAGAGCCGTCAACCATGTATCACTGTTTGGAGACCTGAAATACGAAAATGAGAAAATGACAATCATGACATGAAAATGTAAATAATTAGATATCTGTAGTAAGACTACGAAGCATACTCTGATCCAATGTCCTCTTGTATAACAGAAAGCAACTGAATTTGAAATTGGACAATCACAGAATATCTTCCACGGCGTGTACTTCGTCCATTTATTAGTTCTCTGAGAACTACTTCACCTTGGCCTTTTCTCAGATTAAGAATCTGAAAATAAATAATGAAAATAAGCCAGATCAGAAATAAAACTTCTAAAAACCTTGGTGTAAAGACGTTGCAATGAAGTTACCTCTCCAAAAGTAGCACAAAACTCCAAGAATTGCAGCGCGTTACCAGCATCTTCTTTTGGAATGTCAACACCAGCTATTTTCACTAACTCGGTCCCAGTTGGCAAAGGGGCAACAGCCTCAGATAATTTCTCATGCAACTTGATATCATTGTTTTGATGTTTCTTAGTATTCACACATGGCTTTGTGTTTTGATCACTCTTTTTATCCAAAGCATTGCTACATTTATGAAGATTATCCATCTGTTCATCTTCGTCTATATGAATGATAATCTCGAAAGCCTTTACATCCTGTTGTATACCGGCATCAACCTTTTCATTAGTTATACCTTTCTTAGGATACCCACTTGAATCTTTACAAACAGTATCAGCATCTTGCTCGGGCATTTCCTTAAATCCCTCTATCTTCATTTTCTTAAGTTTCTTCTTGCCAGGACAGTGACTAGTCTCCTTTAACACCAAAGTTTTGTGGGTTTGAGTCAACACTTTACCTTTTAGATCCTTCGGGTGTGTATCGTTAAGGGTACCGCTAGCTTCGTTTGGTGAAGCAACTTTTACCCCATTGACATCATGTATAACCTTCAAGGCTTTCCTCTTCATTTTCTTGGGTTTCCCCTCAACAGGGTTCTGGACTGAAGATAAAGGAATGACGTTCAGATCTTTCTTGCCATCAAGTACGTTTTCCTTCCCCGGCTTCTTAGCTGAAGTAATCATGTTTCCCTATTCAAAATAAGAGGTGACAAACTTATAGATCAAAATATGACACGTAGATTGTTAGTTATTATTCAGCAGCATCACTAAACTGATTCATAACATGGTTGCCCTGTGTGATTTATAGCATATTCATTGAGCAACTATTGTTTGGAAACTTATGGAGTAATAACTTATCATAAAACTAATTAGTATAAAAAAAACAATACGCATACAAAGAATGGTATCACACCTCTTCTGAAGCTGCTTGCTTACTTGGTGAAGCACCTTTTCGTGTTGGGATCTTGTAATTACCAACATTTTCAGCACCTTTGACATGAAGCAGGTCCGAAACAGAAGAAAATCCACCTACCTTTGCTATTTGCACAAGAGCGCCAGTCGGGTTGTGACCATGCTTCTTCCTGTTGGATTGCACACACCACATGATTTCATGCAAATTACAGAGGCTTTTTGTAGCAATGAGAATAAAATAAGTAAAAGTAATGTACTTACATGCAAAAGCTACAATTGCATAACTCTCTACACCTAGGACAACTCCAATCCTCTAAAGCCGCCACCTCTTCTGCTTTTTCCCCATACCTAACAGAAAACATACGTATCAGTAACAAAGTTTAGAATTCAGAAGTCCCTGCACTAGGTCTTATAACTTATACAGATAAGTTAACAAAATACAACAAAGTTAACCTGTTCATTAGACACGTGCAACAGTACTTTAGAGTACACGGCTTTTTCTTCGAACTATTCTTGCAGTCAGCTGTGAAATCCAAGGTTTTTTGTCGGCACTTGAGAGAAATCATGCAAATTTGAGATGCATTAGCCAACCAAATTGGATACAGGTCATGGTATTGAATGACATTAAGTAAGCGGCATAGATTGTTTGGAGGCTAAGAGCAAGAAGTATGAAATTATAATACAATCTGTCCATCACACAATGTACAGTAATTTTATAAAATAATACGTACTTCATCACCTCCTTGTCTTCCTAATTCCTATTCATATTTCTTCTAATATAATTGATGAGTAGCAAATAACAAAGTGGTACATAATATTCTCAACATCATACGAAATTACAAATTGCCTATGATTAATAAACTTCCCAAAACTTAAAAACACAATTAGTATCAACCGGATTCTGTAATAAATTGTTCATGCACCTTCAAAAAAGCTATTAGCAAGGTCTTTCTACATTCTATGTATCATCAGTTCTGTTTTAACTGCCATATTTCTGAGTAATTTGTATAAGTGTCAACAATGTCATTAAGGAACCATTAAATTAGGCAAGTTTATTTTTAGCAAAGTCATGAGCACTTAGGTTACAGTGAATTGAATTAGAAATAAACAAGATTTTTGTCATAAACTTGACAGCATTTATAATCATGTACACTTAGTTTTTTGTATTCCACGTAATAAGGGTGTTTGGCATTGCTTAAATAAACTTCTTATCTATTTAGCCATTTTTAGAAAGAAAAAAAAAAAGGTAGCTCTATACCAGCTTAATAAGAAATCCCAAACACCCCGTATCCGCACCAGATTTTCTTTGTCCCAAAGGGGGTGTTTAGGATTGCTTACTTAAAGGTAATTATAAGCTTTGAAAATAAGTTGGCACCATTCTGATTACGCAAAGTTCTTATCTAGTCTTATATAAGCAGATAAACCATTTATCCAGACACTCAAAACTATTTCTCTGATAGTGCTTTTTTCGTCTAAAATAAGCAGAGAAACAGTTCATCCATGATTCAGGTCTATTTGGATTGCCATATTTCTGAAAAGTGTCAAGCATCATTAACTTGCCATTAACTTTGGAAGATTAATTTTAGCATAATCTCGAGCACTTATGTTACAACTTACCAGAATAAGAGTTACTAATAAACCTTAAACAATAGACTTTCGTGAATGAAATTAATAAAATAAAATAAACAAGATTCTTGTCATGAAGATGTGAAACTTTATTTGTAATCAACATAACAAGGGTGTTTAGATTGCTTATATAAACTGCTTATCTCGTCATCAATTTTTAGTTAAAAAAACAATCGGCTTATTATAATAAAACGGGTAAACAGATGATGCTTTCCGGTTCAGGTTACCCGGCCTTTTTGACTCAGATGTAGGATTAACCATTTCCGACCCTTCCATGACCACCCCAAGCAATTTGGTGGTGGTTAATCGGTTTATTTTACAGTTTACAATAAGTAGCTCAATATCAGCACATTAAGCATATCCACAAATTATAAAGGTCAATTCCAAACACCATTGTTCACACTAGATATTCCTTTTTCTAAGGGGGTGTTTGGGATTGCTTAGTTTATAGTGCTTATCTGCTTCGAAGCTAAACAAAAACCCGCTAAAACTGCTTATCTCCTAATGCTTTAGTATATAAGCAGTTAAATAAGCAACCCCAAACACAATCTCAATATATTCAAATCCAATCCATTATTTCAGCTTATTACGAGAGCGAAATCTTTACTCAATTTCAATAAATTTCATGAACCCTAACTCCAAAATTAGACATATGTTGAGAAAAGAAAAAAAAAAAAAACATACTTGATGACATGTTTTCCCATTTTCAGAATCATAAACTCGACCACCGACGACGCGAACACCCGGAGCCTTGTTCCGCTTCCGTGGCTTCATTTCCTTCGCCTCGTCAAGCATCGTCCTCTTGCAATTCTTAATCGCAGACATTACCCAAAAAAAATTAATTTGAGACTTGTGTGAAATGTTAAAGAGGTGTAGTAGATGTGTCAAATAAATTTGTATTGTAATTTTGTGCTGGGTTTTGGCGGGATTCTTTTAAATGAAATTTGGGGCGCCAAACTGAAAATGAAAATGAAATTTAGAAAATACTGGAGAGACGGGCCTTTTTATTTTGGATTAAGTAGACTTGAAGCCTTTAGACTGAAAGGAGTGGGGCGGTTTTTCTGGCGAACCACCCCTGAAACGTCTCTTGGTCGCCGGCCACACTGCCCCCCCTAGGCGATCCAGTGACTAGGCGATATATTTGGCTCGGCGGCTGTGCTATTTCTTCGAGAAAATTATAGCCGTTGGCAAACGGCTTTCTCCCATTTTTTTTTTAAAATACCTCTATTTTCCCAAAAAATAAACACACACAACACTTATTGTTAAAAAAAAAAAAAAAAAACACAACACTCTTATTCTATATAAAAAAAAACCCACCAGGAAAAAAAACAGAAAAATCGAATGGAAGATTTCGAATATTCGTCATCCTCATCATCAAGTTTCGATTCTTCGGAACTAGATGACGCGATCGAATGTGCCATTTATAACACCGTTAATACAATGATTGAAGTCGTGAAAGAGCGGGTAGCAGATGATGGCCCCGTTTTTAGAAGAAGGGCGTATGTGAATCGTCGTCGAGAGGAGGCAAACGAGAGGTTGATGCGTTTTTACTTTGTTGATCAACCGATATTCGATGCGCGGGTATTTCGACGACGCTTTCGTATGAGTAGGCGGCTTTTTTTTAAGATAACAAATGAGTTGGAAGAAGAGTACCCATATTTTCAACAAAATTATGATTGTCGTGGGAAGCTAGGTTTCACCGCGATACAAAAATGTACTTCCGCGATTCGTCAACTAGCATACGGATCGAGCGTCGATTCATTCGACGAGAACCTGGAAATGTCGGCGAGGACTTCACGGGAGTCGTTGACCAAATTTTGTCAAGGTATTATTTTTAGAATTATTAGTTAGTATTTTTTTGAATTATTAGTAGTATTATTATTAGTTAGAATTATTAGTTGTATCATTATTAGTTAGAATTGCTACATGTTTTTGGAGAAGTTAATGAGGTTCATGCTAATGAGAAACCTAACTTTAATGATAAGAGTGACGATGAAGCAGTTTCCGATACTTTTTTTGGAGAAGTTAATGAGGTTCATGCTAATGAGAGGGACCAATCGCATATTTCCATTGTAAAAGAGACATCTGCTGATCCGTTTAATATTTATGGTCTTCTTAATAAACGTAAGGATGATGTAAGTAGCTCAGAAGCGAGTATTTCCTTTCCACCGGGGTTTACTCCGAATCCTGAGAAAGAAGTTAACCAGAATGATCGTCATGGGGAGATGGGTTCCAATTCAGATAAATCCAAGAACCTTTCAGGTGATTTAAATTCTCGAGTAGTGGATGATACTCAACATGTTGATGATCACTCTTCTCCTGTTACTAATAATAGTGGTAATGTAGGAAGAACAGGTGGTTCGATCCTGGATATTTTAGCTGATATGATCAAGGTTGGTACTACTATGGGATATTCTTTAGACGGGTGTGCTGAAGACTTGGAGAAGATCATTAGCCTACAAGGAGAACAAGACGTTTTCCTATGAATTGTCTTTCTTTGAATGCTCAAGGCCTCGGATCCAAGGCCAAGAAAGACTGGATTAGGGAGTTAAATAATGTTCATAAGGTGAGTTTTTTGACTATTCAAGAAACTAAAATGGAATTCATATCGGCTATGGATGTCAAAGTTCTTTGGGGCAATTATAACTTTGAGTATATTTTTAGTGAATCGCTGGGTAACTCTGGTGGTATTTTATGTGCGTGGGATACTAATTTATTTCATAAAGAGCAGCATACTATCTCGGATAATTTTGTCGCCGTGTACGGTTCTTGGCTTCCTACTAAGGCTAAATTGTTACTCATTTCTATTTATGCTCCTCAACAAGATGCTGGTAAACGGGCTCTTTGGAATTTCATTTCGACTATCATTGCTAGATGGGATGGAGAATGTATTGTCATGGGGGATTTTAATGAAGTTCGTTTTGTAGGAGAACGTATGGGCTCTGTGTTTAATCCTCGTGGTGCAAAGGATTTTAATTCTTTTATTTCTTCTTCGGGATTAGTCGAGTTGCAACTTGAAGGATACTCTTTCACTTGGTCTCATCCGTCGGCCACCAAGATGAGTAAATTAGACCGGTTTCTCGTTTATGAGGGATTTACTTCTATCTTCCCCCATTCTTCTGCTATCTGTCTAGATAAGCATTTATCAGACCATCGTCCTATTCTTTTAAGGGACATTGTTACGGATTATGGTGCTACGCCTTTTCGTTTTTACCACTCTTGGTTCAATTTGAATGGTTTTGATCATATGGTTTCTAATACTTGGAAGTCTATCATGCTTGACGATCGTAATGATATGATTCGTTTTAAAAAGAAGCTCCAGGTTTTGAAAAAGACGATTCGTTATTGGGTCGCGACATATAAGAGGGAGCACACAAGTAATGCTTATGAGATTAAATCTAAACTTCAAGACATTGATAAGGAGTTAGATCAAGGTGGTGTTACCAACGATATTCTTCATTCTCGTAAAGAATTGTTGAATCAATTACACGACGTCAAAGCAACAGAAGCAAGTGATCAGGCTCAAAAGGCGAAAATTCAATGGGCTATTGAGGGAGATGAAAATTCCAAACTTTTTCATGGCATAATTAATAGAAAATGGGCGAACTTATCTATCAAAGGCATTATGGTTGATGGTGAATGGGTGGATGATCCTCTTCGTGTGAAAGCAGAATTTCTTAATCATTTTTCTACACGGTTTCAGGTCCCCAGGTCTTCACGTGCTCGTTTAAATTTTCAGTTTCAAAATCGGTTGAGTCAAGATCAGGCTGATGATTTGGAAATCCCTATTTCTCATGACGAAATTCGAGCAGCTTTGTGGGATTGTGGGGAAAACAAATCGCCGGGTCCAGACGGGTTTACTTTCGAGTTTTTTCGTAAATATTGGAATGTCATTGGTAGTGATTTTTGTGATGCGGTTGTGTGGTTTTTCCAACATGGAGCATTTGCTAAGGGTTGTAATTCATCATTTATAGCCCTTATTCCGAAAGTTCAAGATCCAAAATTCGTTAGTGACTACAGACCTATTAGCTTGATCGGAAGTTTGTACAAAGTGGTTACTAAAGTGCTGGCTACTCGTCTTGCGTATGTGATTTCGGACCTCATTTCGGACGTTCAAACCGCGTTCGTTCCTAACCGACACATTTTAGATGGTCCGTTCATTATTAATGAAGTTCTATCTTGGTGTAAACATAAAAAGCAATATGCTATGGTTTTTAAAGCTGATTTCGCTAAAGCATATGATTATGTACGGTGGGATTTTCTCGACGAGGTTTTTGAGGCGTTTGGTTTTGGAAATAAGTGGCGTTCATGGATTGCTGGTAGCTTATCATTAGGTATGGCTTCTATCCTTATTAATGGCAGCCCGACATCTGAATTTCAATTCCATTGTGGGCTTAAGCAAGGTGATCCGCTCGCTCCGTTCCTTTTCATTCTTGTTATGGAATCCCTTCACCTATCATTTAATAGAGCTATTGAAGCGGGTATTTTCAAAGGCTTAAGGATTGACTCTTCTCTTATGATCTCTCATTTATTTTATGCGGATGATGCGGTGTTCATAGGGGAATGGTCTGAGTACAACGTTACTCGCATTCTGCACATTCTCCATTGCTTTTCGCTTGCTTCCGGTCTTAAAATTAATCTTCAAAAAAGTCATATTTTAGGTGTCGGTGTTTCTCATGAGATGGTTAATGCAGCGGCAGTTTCTCTTGGTTGTTCTGTTATGCGAGCTCCGTTCAAATACTTAGGGGTGTCAGTTGGAGGCAATATGTCTTTGGTCAAAGAATGGGACGTTATTATTGATAAACTTCACTCTCGGTTATCTAAGTGGAAATGTAATCTTCTTTCCGTTGGGGGGAGACTTACTCTTCTCAAGTCGGTCCTCGGCTCCACTCCCATATATACTTTGTCGTTGTATAAAGCCCCTAAAGCTGTGCTTAATATTATGGAGTCTATTAGACGTAAGTTTTTCTATGGTATCCAAGATGGTGATAAGAAGATTATGTGGGTTAAGTGGTCTAAAATTCTTGCGGCCAAAAAATATGGAGGGTTAGGTGTGTCCAGCTATTTTGCTTTAAACAGGGCGCTTCTCTTTAGATGGGTCTGGAGGTTCGTTACCCATGATGATTCTCTGTGGTATCGTGTGATTTCTGCCATGCATGGACCTAGTTTTCTTCAATGTTCTTCTCGTTACCCATCGGTGTGGGGTAATATAGTACGAGAGATCCATAAGCTCAAGAATAAAGGAGTTGATTTACTCTCTTATTGTCGTATTCGTGTTGGTAATGGTCTTAAGACAAGTTTTTGGAAGGACCCTTGGATCGATGACTCCCTTTTGTGCCATCGTTATCCGAGAGTTTTCGCTTTGGAATCTAATCGTGACATTTGCGTGGCCGATAAATTGTCAGATTCTATAGATGGATCTCTTCGTCGTTCTGCCAGAGGTGGGAGTGAAGAGCAACAGCTCGTTCAGCTCCAGAATTTGGTTGGATCATCCGTTTTGTCCTCGGTCGATGATAGATGGGTTTGGTCCTTGAGTGGCGATGGGATGTTTCGTGTTAAAGATGCTAGGACCCTGTTGGACGAGATCTTTCTTCCTAAAGATCACAACGCTACTCGGTGGTGTAAGTTTATTCCGATCAAAGTCAACGTGTTTGCTTGGAAGTTGAGTATAGATCGGCTGCCTACCCGCGTGAACCTGCTCAAAAGAGATGTTTATATTCCTGATTCTTCTTGTCCGATTTGTAAGGATTCTCCGGAAGATTCTTCGCATTTGTTTTTTAATTGTAGTTTGGCTGCTGATGTTTTTCGATTGATTTGTCGTTGGTGGGGTCTGAATTGGACGCATATTTCTTCTTATGAGGAGTGGCTTTATTGGATCAAAGATATTCGGCTCAGATCCAAAATTAAGCTCTTGCTGGAAGGTGTGTTCTATATCGCTTGGTGGAGTATTTGGAGTTTCAGAAATGGTCTTCTTTTTGCAGCCAAAATCCCTCGGAAGGATATTATTTTTGATGATATTGTTTCTCGTGCTTATTCTTGGTGTCATGCTAGATGTAGTAGCTCGTTTAGTTGGGTTAGTTGGTTACAACACCCTTATTTAATTTCTTTGTAATTTTCTAGCTCCTTGCTAGTTTTCCTTCAATAAAAGTTGCCGTTCAAAAAAAAAAAAAAAGAATTGCTACATATTTTTAGTATAGTTAGTTAGTATTTTTTGAATTTTTACTTTTTAACTATTAATAGGTATTATTGAGATGTATGGGCCGACATATCTACGTAGACCGACTTGGACGGATCTACAACGTATTTACGAGGTGCATGAGCAGGTTCATGGTTTCCCGGGCATGATTGGTAGTATTGATTGCATGCACTGGCCCTGGGAGATTTGTCCGACCGCATGGCGGGGCACACACACACGAGGGGATATTGGGAAACCGTCGTTGATACTTCAGGCGGTTGCGTCTAACGATTTATGGATTTGGAACGCTTATTTTGGTCAGCAAGGATCAAACAACGACATCAACGTGTTTGAGTCTTGACCTATACTTGAAGAAATTATATCTGGGTTGGCGCTAACAGGTTATTATATTTTTCTTAGATTTTTTAATAAATGAATTATGTATTTTATAACTTTTTATGTTTAACTAACACGTTTTCATTTTCAATTTGTAGCTGCTTTTTATGCAAACGGTAATTATTACAGAGCCGGGTATTATTTGGGTGATGGCATATACCCGGAATACACTACATTTGTGAAGACTTTCACCGACCCAATTGATGAAAAAAGAAAATACTTTAAGAAGAAACAAGAGTCGGCACAGAAGGATATTGAGCGAGCGTTCGGGGTTTTGAAAAAGAGGTGGAAAGTTGTTAGTTTTCCATCAAGATATTGGGACAAGGAGAAAATGCATGCCGTCATGTATACTTGTATTATTATCCATAACATGATTTTGGAGGATGAGGACAAGACATATTGTCAAGATTTCAACGAGCACGACCAGACATTGAACCCCGAGTATTGGACTCAAGAAACTCCAATGGAGCAACGGATTGAGAATTCAAATGTCGTTAGAAGCCGCGAAACACACAATATGCTTAAGGCGGATTTGGTGGATCATGTATGGGATAATCGTTGCCCGAATGAAGACGAAGTCGACGAATTTGTTAGTGATTAAGAATAATTTTTAGTATTATTATGTAATATTTATGTTTTATTAGTATTTAATACTCCCTCCGTCCCTAAATAAATGTCCACTTTGACTTTTTACAGTCTTTCTTGTTTAATTTTGACTTTAAATAATTTTGTTTGTGTTATATAATACTTGATGAAAATTATACCAATGAAAAATACTTTTAGAATCCAATCCATTCATATATTTTGCATCAAGTATTATATAACACAAACAAAAATATTTAAGGTCAAAGTTGAATAATAAAGACCGCAAAAAGTCCAAGTGGACATTTATTTAGGGACGGAGGGAGTATGTATTTTTAGTTATAAGAATAATTTTTAATATGTATTTTTAGTTATAAGAATATTTATATAAAATGTATTTTTAGTTATAAGAATAATTTTTAATATGTATTTTTAGTTATTATTTATTTAAAATGTATTTTTAGTTATTATTAATAAGTTAATAGTGAAAAAAAAAAAAAAAAAAAAAACAATCATTACAAGTGACACGTGTCGCGAGTCGCCCCACCTTCCTGGGTAGCCCCACTCCCCCTTTTTTTTGAGGCTACCCAACATGCTGACTCAGCGCCACGTGTCGCGAGTCGCCCTTTAGTTGGGTAGCCCCATTCCCTTCAACCTTAATTTGTGATCGAAATTCCAAGATGTATATATTTTTTTTAGGAACTACTCAATTTTTAACTGTTTCACAATATTTTTTGAATTCTAAGATGTATTTTTAACTTTATTTGACTACCTAACTTTGAAAAAACGTTTGTAGTGAACAATGATATGTTAAACCTGATACTTTGTGATGATGTCAAGCAGGATTGGTTAAAGCATCATGATGTACCCAGCTATGAGCAGTTGCGCGTTAACACATTGTCCAAGTAGTTTTCGGCAAATTGAGTCAGTCGGTCGGTTAGTCGTCCAGACACCGAGCGTATCTAGCATTTTTTTTTTTCTCTAAAGAATTATGTGTGTGTGAGTGATATAGTGGAAAAAGTTAGCATCGGTTACGGTTAAGGCATAACAAAGAAAATATGGTTTCTTTTTATATTTTACCAGGGAAAGATACTCTTTACCCAAAAGAAAGTATTGTCAAATATCAGTTATGATAGAAAAATGATGTGACGTTGACGTGACAATAGTGATAAACAAGCATATGTTCTATTCAATTTGTTTAAATTTAACATAATATAATCCATTATGATTAAAAGAAATTAAATATGAATTACAATGCATATTCGCTACATTTATTATCTCATAGTTCCTTCGACTTTACTCTTAAAGCTTACTATTATATTAATGATTTTTACTTAGCCTTTTTTTTTAATGGCAAATTTTTCACACTTTATACCACTTATCTCACAAATGCCTCCAGCAAAGCTTGAACTCACAACTTATAGGTTGGTGAGTAACTCACATATAACTAGACCAAAGACCTTGGGTAATTAGTTAATTGGTATAAGAAAAACTTCAGATATGATAACACGAAAGTTTGTGGCTCAACTTCGTCAAATGCAACCATCGATACAAGCCGATTTATTTTACATCATGAGTATTCTCCGCGTAATCTTTAATAAACATTACGAAGATTTTCTTTAGCGCGAAAGGAAATAAATCCTTACTCATGAGCTATAGCAACAACTTGCTTTCCAACATTTTTGCCCGAAAATAAACCAACCAGTGCAGCTGGAGCATTCTCGAGGCCATCTACAATATCCTCGACATAAGTTATCTTTCCTTCTTGAATGAGAGGCAGTACCGTGTTCAAGAACTTTGGATACAAGTGATAGTGGTCGGTAATTAAGAACCCTTCCATTCGAATACGTTTCAAGATAAGGAATATAAGATTGTTTATGCCTTCATGTTTATTTAGGTTGTATTGTGAAATCATCCCACAAACAGCAATGCGGGCATGCACATTCATGTTGCTTAGTACTGCATCAAGCATCTTTCCACCAACGTTCTCAAAGTAAATATCGATACCATCCGGAAAATACCTGAAACAACAACATTATCAAAATCTTTCATAGTTTAAGGTTCCTCCTATATTCTAGTAAATTTTTCACATTTTTTTTGCTTCAAGGCTTAAGCTACTCCAAATGTTGGTATTTTCCCCATAATGCTTTTGATATTAACCAACATCTTTTTATACGGTATAAATCATTAAATCCTGACCTTTTTAAAGAAGCATCAAGATCTCCCTCTTCTTTGTAGTTAAAAGCCTCATCAAACCCGAATTTGTTCTTAAGTAGATCAACCTTGTCATAGGAAGGAAATTATACTAAATTCACGTTAACAATATATATTACAAGTACTAATTAAGTGGTCACAAATGAAATTTAAGGTAACATATGTTAACTGATTTATATTTCTTGGTCGTCTTTGTTACGTTTTCACCTTTTCTTTCGATCCAGCACTTCCAACAACATAACAACCCAATAGTTTTGCAAATTGACCAACAAGTTGGCCAACGGCTCCGGATGCTGCAGACACGAACACAGTGTCTGTTTTCTTTGGTGAACAAATCTCGTAAAAACCAACATAAGCAGTCATGCCGGCCATACCTAAACAATACACAAATGCGGGTAGCACGCAAAATCTGTCAAGGATATACCTATCTATATTATCATATAGATATGACATGCATCATGGTAAATAAAATTACCGAGGATTCCGGTATAGTAGGAAAGAGGGACATCAGTATGTTGAATCCTTATTAATGATTGTGGATCTGTTATCAAGCTATATTCTTCCCAATTAGTCATTCCTGATATAAAATCGCCTTTCTTGAAGTCGGGGTGACTTGACTCTAAAACTTTTGCGACTCCATATCCAGCTAAAGGCTGTAGAAAATAATAGTTTGGTTTGAACATGAATCCATTTCCCTTTTTAATACAGAAATGAACTACACTAATATATCTGTTTTTTTAATGTAGAGCAAGTGCAATACTTTAATATCAATGGTTCTATAACAACTTGTCTATAGATTAAAAAATTAACATAGTTAATCGTATAAGCCATAAGTTGCTAATGACGCAACATGTAAAATTTAGTTATGCCATACACCGGCATAAAAAAGGTAGCCAATTGTCAAGACTAAAAGAACTCATACATTTTATAGTTGGTGAGTGAGGTACATACCGAACCAGGAGTGAAAGAAGCTACATAACTTCCTTTCTTGTCTTTGGTCATGCGACCCCTCATGTAAGGGTCGCATGACAAATAAAGAATTTTTATCAGAATCACGCCATCTTTATCCTTAGGTAACTCCAAACAGATGGTGCCATCGGAGGTCACAACCATATCGGTTTTTGTTGGGTATCCTCTCACATAGTCTTTGAATAACACCTGCGTGTTTCTCACCACAGCCACGTCTGTCAACGGCTCTACAACATCTCCCATTTTTTTTAATCTATATGTAAATAAAGGTTGGCATATCCCCTATGAGTGTGTATATATATACTCCGTATATCTTTAAAGGTTTATTGTTCCAATGTAGCACACATGCATGACTAGTTAACTAATTAAGCCGGCCAACATCGTTACATCCGATATTAACATTAAAAATCGATCTTTTTATACTATTTCGTTTGGACTATATATGCGTTGGTTTTTTACTGACACTGACATCAAACATGTAGTAAACCTACGTTGTTGGTTTTAAATCACAATGACATAACGTATATACTCGTAGTCTATAACCTATCATGCATGCTAAAAGATTATTTTCTAAAAAAAAGTATAAAGGTGACCCAAAGCAGAACTTTGATACCTAAATGTTCTAACGATCGATCAATTAGTCTAAAATTTGGAGAGACGGAAAAGAATGAATGGATGCTTGATGTCAGCATCGATAGGTGATTAATAATTAAAAGTCTCTAACTAAATCAAGTGTATAACTTACTAATTTTGTATATTGTTCGTTTGAAGTTCATTTGTTATTAAGAAAAGTAGCTGGTGCGTAGTTGTAAAGTTAAAGTTCTAATAATGGATCTGTTAACACAAAATTTTCTCTTTATTTATGAATGATAATGAGTTTTTTTTGTATTCCAAAGAAGTCCATAAAGACAGAACAATAAAGTGATCGAAACAAAACAAAAGGAAAAAAAAACATCAAATTTTGTGTGTGACCAAATAATAAGACTTGTCACATATTCGGGTCTCCTCATCTTTAGTTTTAGTAAGGATCAATAGCTTACTCATGAGCTATGACAACGACTTGTTTTCCGATGTTTTTGCCTGTAAACAAGCCGACCAGGGCATCTGGAGCATTTTCGATGCCTTCCACAGTGTCCTCGACGTAGTTTATTTTCCCTTGTTGAATGAGAGGTAAAACCGTTTCCAATAACTTTGGATACAAGTGATTGTGTTCGAAAATGAGGAACCCTTCCATTCTGATCCGTTTTAAGATAATTAACCCGAGGCTGTAACTGGGTTCAGGTATATCACGGTTGTATTGTGAGATCATCCCACAAACACCAATGCGACCGTGCACCTTCATGTTGCTTAGTACTGCATCAAGCATCTTTCCACCCACATTCTCAAAATAAATATCAATGCCATCTGGGAAACACCTGAAACATCAACGAATAAGAAGTTAAAAATAATGTGATTTTTTTAATTTCAACTATGCTTCTGCTAATAAATGGCATCGTATTTCATATTAGTACACATCTCTACCTTTTTAAAGCGGCATTGAGGTCTTCCTCTTCTTTGTAGTTAAATGCGTCATCGAACCCAAACTTGTTCTTAAGTAGATCGACCTTGACAAATGAATTTTTTTTACAAAATTAGAGTCAAAATTACTAGTATGATGTCACAAGTAAAAAACTAAACTAATGCTTGGCTTTATTTTCACCTTTTCTTTGGATCCAGCACTTCCAACAACATAACAACCATATAGTTTCGCATATTGCCCAACCAATTGACCTACGGCTCCGGACGCTGCTGACACAAACACGGTGTCTCCTTTCTTTGGCTTACAAATCTCGTGAAAACCAGCATAAGCAGTCAATCCGGCCATACCTAAACGATGATGAAATTCAGAAAGCATACTAGATTTAGACAAAAGCATATGTAAATAAGTAGATAATACGAGTACTATATAAAAGGATTTATCATAAGTTAACTAACCTAGGATTCCTGTGTAGTAGGAAAGAGGAACATCAGTGTGCTGAATCTTTACCAACGTTTGCGTGTCAGTGATCAAGCTATATTCTTCCCAATTAATCATCCCCCAAAACAAGTCGCCTTTTTTGAAGTCAGGGTGAATCGATTCCAAAACTCTTGCCACTCCAAATCCACTTACAGGCTGTAATAAACAATGGTTAGTTTCAATGGAAATCTTGTTCTGTTTCCTACTACTCCACTTCTTTTTTTCTTCAAACTAATACAACTTTATGTTGTTTAATTGTTTTCAACTAGTTTTGGTTATCAAAAACACCTAGACTTGCACATAAGTTAATGAATATACACATCAAAAAGATTTCTATGTATCCAATATAAGTAACATTTTATAAGACAATAACTCATAAATAATGTGCAAAACAATAGCATGTGTTATGATAAATGACAAACATACCGAGCCAGGAGTGAAAGACTCAATGTAACTTGCTTCGGTGGCCTTGCTCATACGACCTCTCATATAAGGGTCGCATGACAAATATAAATTCTTCGACAATATTAGACTGCCATCCTTAGGGAGCTCCAAACGGATGGTGGCATCAGAAGTAACTTCCATATCAGATGCTTTTGGATACCCATTGACATAGTTTTTGAATATAACTTGCTTGTTTCTCGCCACCAACACCTCCGATGACGCCTCTCCCATTTTTATGTATTGATCAAGTGATCAACTGGTCGTTCTATATGAAGATGATGAATATAAACTTTTTATTAAACAAGTTGAATATAAACTTTGATGTAAACAACTATTTATACTTTTATAGGGACGCGGATATATAAAATAAAAGTGCGTGTGAACTAAAGTTGTGAACCCATGCCATAAAATTATTACACAGGCCCCAACCGTTTTTAATTTGGAGTACGTGTAGTTATCTGGAATGCTTAGGTCATTTGTTCGAAATCTCTAAGTTTCAAACACTTTATTATTTGGAATGTAGCGTGTGGTAAAGGACTAAAGGACGTATATGTCTGATAGTAGTTAGAACGTGGTCCAGTAGGAAAATAGTCTTAGATGGCTGCGGTGAACATTTGTTTCTCACGACCAGTTAGGCTTTTGTTTCCACCTAAACAAAACTTTTACAATTCTATTTTCCGGAAATATATATATATATATATATATATATATATATATATATATATATATATATATAATATATATATATATATATATATATATATATATATGTCAACTAAATATAAGAGAAAAGTTTAAATGTGTACTCTCATTTTGGTGCATATCAATGAACAAATCTTCATCATACATTTAGTTTGATAGACGAGTACCCGTGCATAGCAACGAGATTCTATAGTGGCAAATAGTTGTAGTGATAAAAAAAAGTCTATAGGTTATAAACGAAAAATAATAAAAGTTTGAGAATTTGGGGATTAAATATAATGTTTTGAAACCCGGTTCGACCCATAAATCAATTTTCAAACTTTAGCTCAGTTCTTTCATGTTTTATAACTCATTTCAAAGACTATAATATTTTCAATTTTACAAATAGAACACATTCAAATTTTAAATGAAAAAAAATGCACAAATAGATATTCCCTGGATTAGCTTGAAAGTCAATTAATACTTTCCAAATGCCACAAGCTTTCAAGCGTGTTCATTTTTCATGTTTAACCAAATTAAGTTTTTTCACTTTTCAAGATTGACCATTTTTTGCATTATAAATAGTATAGATCTAATAGTGGGAGTAAACCTAAAATTTAATCATACTTTAAAAAACATTGACTTCCATATCTTTCACCCCATCTTTTTTAATTAAAACATAGAGTAAATTGCAAAAATCGTCCTAGTGGTTTGGCCAAATTGCACGTTTAGTCCTTGTGGTTCATTAAGTGCAAAGATCGTCCTTATTTTGCACTGTTACGTACACTTTTGGTCCTTCAACAGTGAAATTTGGCAGACCACAAGGACGATTTTTGCAATGATGAAGGACCAAAAGTGCACGTAACAGTGCAAAATAAGGACGATCTTTGCACTTAATGAACCACAAGGACGAAACGTACAATTTGGCCAAACCACAAGGACGATTTTTGCAATTTACTCTTAAAACCCACTTTCACCATGTTTAAAAAAAATACATATTTCAAAAATCGTAAACTATTAATCTTCAAAAATTATACCATCGTAACGAGCATTTAATTATCTTTCTATAGACGGGCACTTTCATATACATTCGACAAACTTTTTTTTTTGTTTTTTCGTGGTGCATTATATTGTTTCATATATAACTTGTGATATAATACTAATCTGTAAGTTCGAACACTCAACATGCATTCGTAGAACGAGTATAAATAATTAAATAGTTTTAGAACTCTAAATGACTCGTTGTTTTTTGCATTAAAAAATACGCATCCTTAGCTTTCCAACATATTACACATAGTTTTTGAACCACCAAATCTACACAAATTATTCATAGAAGTTGAGTGTTCGAACTTATAGATTAGTGTTATATCATAAGTGATATATTAAGCAAAATATTTGGAGGTTCAAAAACTATGTGTGATAAATCTAATAATTTTTTTTGGATAGCCAAATTCGATTGATTTATCACATGTGATATAACATGATTTGTAAGTTTGAACACTTAACATGATATCATGAAAAGAGCATAAGTATTTGTGTAAAACATAAAACGATTAATCTTTTTGGCATTAAAAATGACACATTCTTAGTTTTCCAATCATATATTAAACATAAATCGTTAACATCAAAATCATAATTCGTAAGGTTCTAGTTAAGATCCATCAATTGCAAGGACCAATGGACGTGAGAAGGAGCGTATCAAGGGTGGACGCGAGAAATCAATGGCGCAAAATAAGAAGAGACAGAAGGGTTGCATTATTTGTGGAGAGAATGATCATAACAAACGTACTGTTCCAAACAAGGAAAAAGTTGCCAACTTATATTCCGTAGGCGGTGCCGCCGGAGGCGACTCTACCCTACTACTGTTGAAATATGAGTTTAGTGTTTGAATTTAATTTTTTATTTTTAATTTATCTTTAGTGATAAATACAATAATTGAAAATTTATATACTTAATAATTGAAATAAATATGATGATTTTGTGTCTTTTTAGAATATTTGACATTTATCACTTGTGATAAAACATAAGAATGATCAAATAGTTACATCATTTACGAGGTTTTATGAGTTTACTATTATGTATCACTTTTGATATCACATATTATAACCCACTATACATCCCTCGCATAGCTCATGTACATTCTATCAACCGGTGACATGGGCATAAACAAAAGAACAATGGGTTTAGGGTTTAGGTATATATCACTTGTGATATTATACCTAGTGGTTAAGGGTTTAGAGTTTTGGTATATGGATTATTGGTTAGAAGTTTAGGATTTTTGGTATAGGGTTTAGTGCTTAGGGGTTTAGGGTTTTTTGTATAAGGTTTAGTAGTTAGGGTTTAAGGTGTAGGCATGTATCATTTGTGATATTAGACCATCATCATCTTAACCATTGATCATATCGCTTTTCAGTTGTGATATTATACCTATTGGTTAGAGGTTTAGGGGTTTAAGGTTTACGTATGTATCAATTGTGATATTACACTAGCTTAGTGGTTAGGGGTTTAGGGTTTTGGTATAGGTTTAGTGGTATAACAATAATCTGTAAGTTCGAACGCTCAATATGTTGTCATAAAATAGCATAAGTATTAGTATAGAACTCCAAAAGATTCATCATTTTTTGCATTCAAATACACATTTTAAGCTTTCCAATCATATATCCCACATAAAATTTAAACCTCTAAATCAATAAAGTTAATTTATCGAAGTTGATTAAATTAGAAAAGATAAGTAGATATTTAAACTAGTTTGATATATCACTTGTAAAATAACACTAATATGTAAGTTCAAACACTAAACATGTTGTCGTAAAATATGCATAAGTATTTGTATACAACTCCAAAAGATTCACCATTTTTTGCATCTATGCCAATATCTTATGTCTTCGAATATAAAGTATAGTGTTATATCACATGTTATATGTCAAGCGTGTTCTAATATAACAAAAAATCACAATTTTTTCCAATTTCTATGAATAAACTGTAATGATTTAAAAGTTCATAAATTATATGGGATATATGGTTGGAAAACTAATAATTTGAATTTTTAAATGCAAAAAACGGTGAATCATTTGGAGTTCTACACAAATACTTATGTTAATTTTAATACAACATGTTAGGTGTTCGAAATTACAGATTAGTGTTATATCACAAGTGATATATCAAACAAAATGTTGAACCGAGAAAAAACGAAAAATACCAAAAAAACCGAAAAAAAGGTTTGTCGAAAGTATATGAAAGTGCCCCTCTATTAAAAGATAATTAAATGTTTGTCACGATATATGTAATATTTTAAAATGAGAGGTGAAAATGGATTTTAATTAAGGGGCAATTACATCTATATCCTTACTAAAGTTCAATATTACATCAATGTCCTTCTCACTTTCGTAATTACGTCAATATCATTCTCAAACATTTGTAATTACATCAATATCCTTCTCAAACTTTTAAATTCTCTTAGATATCCCAAAATCAACATGTTCTTTCATCACTCGAGACTAAAAAGTACATATGAACAAATAAATAAATATGAACAACATGTGCTTTCATATATATATATATATATATATATATATATATATATATATATATGCTTTCATATATATATATATATATATATATATTCAAACTTTTGTAATTACGTCATCATGTTCTTTCATCAATCGAGGCCAAAAAATATATATGAACAATATAATTATGATGAATATCAGAGATAAATAAGAGATAGATAATGGTTTTTGAATTTAAAATCAATATAATTATAATTTAATTGATTTCTGGATATATATGAGAATTTAAAAGTTTGGAAAAAATATTGATTTAATTACAAAAAGTTTGAGAAGGACATTGATGTAATTATAAAAGTCAGAAGGATATTTATGTAAATGAGAATGATATTTACGTAATATTGAACTTTAAAAATAATACACATGTAATTCTCATGTTTTTTTTCCTTAAATCTTGTCTTTTAGATCTAATGATTTGTATGGTCCAGATTTATCCCTCAGTATGTAGTAGATTATGGGTGTGTAAAATAACTTAACTCACTAAATATAAAGGGTGATAAAAAAGAGAAAAAAACAGACTCACAATAAAATCTAGTTGATGATGACGGAACCGTTGTGAATGTAAGAAACAAATAATAAATATTCAATGCGGAGAGTTATTTTACATACTAAACTTTTCTCACGTACCAAGGGACTCATCCTCACCCTTCATCTAAAAAGAAATCAATACCTGAGATCAAAGCCTACTATGTTTCCAAACCTCAATAAAAGGCTCCAATTCTGATTATGAGGCTCATTGTGTGTTATAAGTGAAATAAACGATCCCCAAATTAAGTAAAATGCATAAATTTTTATTTTTTTTAAAGCTGACCGATACGGTCGATACGGCCGATTATTTGCCCAGACCAATTTTTTGACCGATATTCAAAATTATACAAGGTCGAAGGCCGATAAGCGATATATCGGAGATTAATCGGCCGATACAGCCGATTTTTGCAACATTGCCTGAGATTAAAAGCATTTTAATATTTCACATATTTTTTATAATTTAAATATCTCTTAAATCGTTAATCGTTAAGCGAAAATAATTACACCATTGCGATAAGCATTTAATTATCTTTCTATAGACAGTCACTTTGATATACTTTCGACAAAAAAAAAAAAAAAAAAAAAAAAAAAAAAAAAAAAAAAAAAACGGTTTTTTCCACTTTTTTTCGTGTTCTTTCGTCTTCTTTTACATGTGTGATATTAGTGTTAAATGACATATGATATTAATTTCACATGTGATATTATTAGAATATTCAAATAATTGTTTAATCACATGTGATTTTTTCATGCAAATTTTAATAACGAAAAAAGAAAAAAAACGTATAAAAAAAGGTGAAAAACACGAAAAATTATTTTTTGTCGAAAGTGTGGAAAACTAGAACAGGGGTTGAATAGTTTTACCGTTTTAAAATTCTTTTGCTTTGAATACTTAACGTGATTTCAAGTAATGCAAATAATAAACAATATATAATAAGCAAGTAGATAAAGAAACAATCAAACCACAACACGGATGTTTATAGTGGTTCGATCTACAAGGACTCTCTTCCTTGCCCTACTCCACTCCTCGAGCCTCTAACTCAAGAGTTTTTCTTCACTAAGAAACAAGCTCCATTCTCGGCGGAGAAAACCTTTACAAACGTCGCTTACACTTTTTCCGGTACAAAGCTAAATACCGAGTTCTTTTACAAGGGCACAACCACTCCCGATACTCTGTGTATTTTGAGGACTAAAATACTAACCGATCACTACTGAGGTATATGATTGTTTGGTACAACAATGATGTGTGAAAAACAACAAATTCACACTATGACTAATCTAACAAGTCTTGCAACGCTTTGTTGAAGCTTGTGATGCTTTAATCTCTTTGCTACAAAAGAAAGATCACTAAGAATGAAATATGATATATGAACGGGTTAGTAATGAATGAAAGAATGAATGATGTTGTTTATGCTTAAGAGTGATCAGAAAACATGAATGTGTGGCTTGCTATTTATAGGCAACTGCCTTGGCAAACCACGGATGGGACGGATCCAAAATAAGGGATCCGTCTGTTATGTTGTTTGGTTCCGTGGGAGCCTGACAACAAATCTCTAAAAATCTTTTCCAAATCTAACCAATATATTTCCATATCTAATCTTTGAGTGAAGATCAATCCAAGATATTCATATGATCTTCAAGATTTCCTAAAGATATCAATGTGATGCATGCCATGATGTCATTGTATAATTTCCAAATTTAGAATGAAAATGAAAATGTATGTAACTTGTAAATGTATGATTGTAACATGTATATGTATTAATGTATATACTAGTGATCTTATATGTAGCATGTAGATGATGTTATGAGTTTATGAAAAGCTTGTGACTATAAATGTAAAAGACTTAACTATATTTAAGCTTTGCTAAAAATAAAATTTATAATTGTCATTAACTAAATATAGCAAAGATCGTAAAATATAAATAACATTTTTTAGACGAGATATGTATTAACAATCTCCCCACTTTTTGTTGAGGACAAAACATAAAATTTATATTTAAGCAATGAGATAAATAAAGTGCAAGTCTTTTAAAAATATAGATTAAACTAGTTTTATGCAATTTTTAAAATCAATTTAGGTATTTTAAATTGTATAAAACATGTAATGTATGAGTTTAATATTATCTTCCCCTTTTTGTCGAAACAAAAAGAGAAAATGCATAGCGGAATGTAGTGCAAGGCCCTTGGTCAATACTCCCCCTAATTTGAGTGCCAAGTATAATGATGCATGGATTTTGAGTGCTTGATTAACTCCCCCTTGGACAATACTCCCCCTAGTTGGAGTGCCAAGTATATGATGCATGAACTAAGAAAGCTACAAAAACAAAGGTTATTGCTTGATTAGCTCCCCTTTGGTCTATACTCCCCCTTGTTAGGGTGCCAAAGTATATGATGTGTTGGGAACACGTTTTCTATTATTTCAAGTATTGGTCATATTGATGTAATAGGTTGCTCATTAATATAGGGCTTTAGGTTTGTTTGATCCACACGGCTTGTAAAAAGACCATGGGCCGTGTGGTTTAGAGCTTAGATTCTAGAAGGTTTAAGGCAAAGTGTTGCCCTAACACTTTGCCTATAAATACCAAGCTAATGTGCTCATTTCATTTGTTGGTTTTCTATTCATTGTACCGAACCTTTGTCCATGAATCGTATGAATATTTGATCAACCATTCTCTTCATCTTATTACTCTCGCTCTCTTTATTATACGCATTAGTTATCGTTATACGTGTGTTAGATATCTTGTGTTAAGCTAAATCTAGGACCTAACAAGTGGTATCATTCGCTAGAAGATAATTGTTTGTGTGTTTTTTGAGTAGTTTCGTTCGTTATTTACCATTTACGATTGGTTTTTGTGCTTTATTTGACATAAAAGTCTCATTTCTTTTACTTTTCTTCACACTTGTAAAGTGTAAAGATCCATATAGTGAGTAGAAATCAGATTTGAAGTCAAAAGTTTAGTTCTTGTTCGATTTCTATTAGTTTTACACTAGTTTTCATTCGTTGCGTTTTGTCGAAATTCACCAAATTTTGGTTTAAACGTTAAAGGTTGAAACTTTCCTATTATTTTAGTGTTATTAAACGTTTTGAACCAAAAAAATCCTGTTAAAACATCGCCTTTTAGTCGTAAAAGTGATTTGTAAAATTTGGTATTTTATCGGAATTGGTGAAAAGAGGGTTTATTTGATTTGGTTTTTGAGGGTTTGTCGGAATTGCTCGCTAGGGTTTGTCGGAATTCATCAGAAAGGGTTTATCGAATTTGCAGACTTAAGGGTTTATCGGAATTGGTGTTCAGTAGATTCCTTGCTTGTATAAGCTTGTGAAAATACTTCGACTTTGAGGCAAATCTCCTATCTTGTATAAGGTAGTGAGAAAATTATCGGAATTATAATTTAGATAAGTTATCGAAATTGCCAGTTCTATCGCAATTTAGATAAGTTATCAGAATTGTCAAATTTTGTCGCAATTGCAAAGTCTATGGCAATTCTCATATTCATCGAAATTCACTAGTCTATCGGAATTCAGCCATTTTGTCGGAATTAAGATAAATCCATCGGAATTGTACAATTTCATCGGAATTCAGATTACTCATCGCAATTCAGTGACCTCATCGGAATTCAATAACCTCTTCTTCTTGCTCTTAAAGATGAATCTGGAGGCACCCTTACTGAGAAGGAGCACAACTTTATGGCTAATGCATACTCGGACGATGATATGGAAGATCTAGAAGCCAATGCAGCCGTAATGTTGATGGCCAATATGCAAGAGATGCACATGGCTGAAACAGGCCCGGTTTATGATACCGATGGCTTATCTCAGGTACCCGACTCAACATGTCACATTCATGAAATAGTATCCCCCTTTGCATTTGTATCAGCTGAATACCATGATGGTCAAGAAGACTTATTCTTATCTCCTCAAGTCGATGACCAAATAAACACCGTAGTTACATTTGATGAAGATCAAATTAACCCGGTTGTTTCATTTGATGATCCTCTTGATGAAGATAATAATGATCAACTTGAATAAGATGATCTTTTGCTTGGTCCAGATCCAGAGCTCATGACCTTGCTCTTGACCACCCAAACCCAGTTAGACTCACAGAAATCCCAAATTGATAGATGCAATGAAATAAATAGAAATTTAAAAGTAAAGGTTGCATTATTGACCAAGGATCTTGAGTGCTACAAACTTCAATTTTCAAACTATGAAACAAAAGAAAAACGGGAAAAAAGTTTTGAAGTTGCATTCCAACAATCTTATGTGAAGGAACAAGAGTTAGAACATCAGGTACGTGAATTATCTGTTTCCAAAAATGACTTGATTTTACAAATGGAACAACAAAGATTAGATTTTCAAAAACAAGTTGACATCCTACACTCTGAACTTTCTAAAACAAAAACAGAGCTGTCAACTTGTCAAGATAATTTTTCTGAACACAAACAAGCATCAAGGAAACGGGTAGATTCCTATCTCGAGGAAATTGTTGAGTTGGAATGTAAACTTAAAGAGTTTCAAAAAGTTGTGTATAAAACTGGTAAGTCAGTTACAACCATTCAGAAATTTACTCTAAAGCAAAATCCCCAAGGATATGGATTTGCTATTGGGGATGACAAACCAAGTTTTTTACAGAAAGCACTCAAGGAAAATCCGAAGTTATATAGTGCAGAACATTTGTTTGATGACTCTTTCATGCGTGTTGTTGTATATAATCGTGAAGAGGAAATGGAACAAGACGAAGAGAGTCGATCTAAAATGAGTAATGTAAAATTTAATAAACCATATGATTACTCAAGTGTACCTCATATTAGCAACACCTTCGTACCACAAAAAGATAAAACAAAACAGTCATGGTCTTTAATAGGAATGAATGAATCTTCTGAGGTTGGTCCTGTGAACACAGTAGCACAAGTCAATGGCCCTTTACCAAATTCAGGTGAAATTGCACCTTTACCAAAACAATGTCGTGTCCTTAGATATTTTAATACTTTTATGGAAGACATACAATTTTTGAACAAGCAATTGAATGAAATTCAGAGATAACAATCTCTACTTTTCTTTCTCCCTATGAAAAAGAAAAGAGAGAGGTTTTTCAAAAACAATTTTTGCCACACGTTCAACACCTGCTAATTTGTGCTACACATTAGGAATAGGAACTTCAATCAAAGGTTGCATCTATGATGAACATTTTCGAAGCAACAGAAAAAACGATCTCAAAAAAAAATGTAAAAACAAAGCTTTGCAAAAAGAAGCAGATCGACTCTTAGAGAATGTTCTATGTTCTGATGTTATATCTATGATTATGAATTCCATTTATATGTCTTGTAATGAAATGCTTGTTGATGATCATTCCGTTGATACTAAGATATTGAAACTTGAGATTGATAATTTGAGAAGAGAAAATAAGAGACTTCGAAAAGTCAATGATGATGTGGAAAACAAATTTTCAACAGAAATTTTCCAACTCAACCAAAAATTGCAATGGTGTTAGACTCAGAGTCTTGACTTTGAGTTAAAATTACAAAGCCAAAAAGAATCATTGTCCTTTCAAAACAGTCATGATTCCAAAATTCGAAATATTGAAAAAAATGTTGTTTTAAAACATCAAATTATTGAATATGAAAAGGACATTGATGAAGTTTGCCAAAACAGGAATGACACTGTTCGATTAAATCGAGAATTGGATTCCAAAATTCAACAACAAAAACGCATCATCATTGAGTTGAAAGAGAAAATCAAATTACTTGAAAAAGGGAAATTTGTTCACAAAAATGTGATTGCACTAGGCATGTATAGAGTAGATGAGACACCTAAGAAAGCATCCCCTCAGACCACTAATGTGCATGCTTCGACTTCTACAGGACTAGGCACCGCTCCTAGCGTTAGCAGATCCAAGACTAAAAAGAACAAAAAGAAGACTAGTATCTGGCTACGTAAGAGCGGCTCACCTAAAGATCAAGAAGTAGAAGACCACACTAGGAATCTGAATAAAAAGCATGTTATGTCTAATGTAGAATCAAACTTTAAAATGTGTAATTCTGATTGTGATGTAACAAATGCTAAGACTATGAATGTTCTGAATGATGTTATTGTTGATACTTATTGTGTGTTTTGTCATACAAGTATATTGTCTGGTAATCATAAAAACTGTGTTGCAAAGACCTTTTTGTCTCGTAATTAGAAATGTGCATATGGCATTTCCTCTAGGCCCACTACTGCTGCTAAGTCAATATTAGGAAAGCCGACAAATGTAGTTTCTAAGAATACCGTAGACAAGACCATAGTTGCTACTAGAACAATCCAAACACCTCGTGCATTTATTAAAAAGAAAGCAGAATCTAGTTGGACATGGCAACGTTGGCTACAGCATAAACCTAGTTTTACGTGGTTACCAAAAATGCTTAAAAACTATGCTACTAACCGAACGGGTTCCTCCGTTACCATCTCTCCATCTGCATTGTCTTCTTGTGATGCAGGTGATTCAGATTGTACTTTGGATTGTTGATAGCGGGTGTTCCCGACACATGACAGGAAACCTAAAACTTCTAGTAAACTTTGTTGCAAAGTTCATAGGAAGTTTCAGATTCGGGAATGACCACTTTGCCGCTATTATGGGCTATGGGGACTATGTCAACGGAAACATCGAGATTAGCCGTGTATACTACGTTGAAGGCCTTGGACATAATCTTTTCTCAGTAGGGCAGTTTTGTGATGGTGATTTGGAAGTTGCATTTAGGGAGAAAACCGGCTTTGTTCGTGACCTACAAGGAAACGACCTTATGACAGGAAAATGCGGAACGAGTCTCTACACCATTTTCTTGTCAGACATGACCGCTTCTTCTCCAATTTGTTTACTCTCCAAGGCACACTCTACAAAATCATGGCTATGGCATAAACGTTTGTCTCATTTGAATTTCAAGACAATGACAGATCTCGCTCGTCATAAACTGGTCGACGGTCTTCCAAGATTCTGGTATGCTAAAGATCACCTTTGTCCAGCATGTGAACAAGGGAAGAGTACTCGTGCTCATTTTCCTCCTAAAACTGAGCACAGTACGGATCATGTTCTCCAACTTCTACATATGGATTTGTGTGGCCCGATGTGAGTTCAAACAATCAACGGGAAGCGTTACATATTGGTAATCATCGATGATTTTTCAAGATGGACTTGGGTCTACTTTCTTCGAACTACAGATCAAGCTCCTTCGATGATCACCACCTTTCTCACCAAAATTTAGGTTCAGCTCCGCAACACCATTAGAAAAGTCAGAATAGATAACGGAACCGAATTTAAGAATCACACTCTTCGTGAGTATTTTGAGAAAGTAGGGATTGAACACCAAACATCAACTGCACGCAGCCCAGAACAGAATGGAGTAGTCTAAAGACGAAACCGGACGTTAGTGGAAGCCGCAAGGATGATGTTGATAAATGCTCAATTACCTGATTACCTCTGGGCTGAAGCTGTCTCAACCGCTTGCTACACCCAAAACCGATGTATGATCAACAAAAGGCACAACAAAACCCCATATGAACTTGTTCACAGACGAAAACCGAACATAAATTACTTTCATATATTTGGGGCCCTCTGTTACCCAAATAATGATCGTGATGACCTTGGAAAGTTGAAAGCCAAAGCTGATATTGGAATCTTTGTTGGATACTGTGAGAATTCTAAAGGATTTCGTATCTGGAACCGTCGAACCCGAGAAATTCAAGAGACAATACACGCTCATTTTGATGAACTCACGGATATGGCTTCTGAGCAAAACAGCTTAGGACTCGCTTCTAACCATCTGAAGTTTCCTGATCAATCAGCTGCACCACTCTCTCTCAACCGCAAGGATTTGGAAGACTTGTTTGCTCCACTGTTCGATGACTCTCTCGTTAGTCGTGCCTCAGATGTATCCACCAGTTTCGTTGCACAACCTGTCAATATTCCAGTATCTGATACACCAACGACTACAACAACAGCAGTTGCTGCAGATGCACCTCCAACAGAAACATCATCATCAATCGAACAAACAGCTTCTAATTTTGAGACTGCATCTGAAGATCCCCTCCTATCTCAAGAAGTACCCACACCCGCACATTATGACGGAAATACTTTCTTCAATCCATTTGCTCTGGCTCCAACCATTCCAGATATTGCAGAGTCATCAACGAGCAACTTGGATCCGTCAAATATGCACAACAATTTTCAACACTACCCTTCTACCCACAAATGGACCAGAGATCACCCTTTAGTGAACGTGATTGGAAATCCAGACAATCCAGTCATGACACGAAAACGACTCCACACAGATGGTGAAACCTGCATTTATGCACTCACCGTTTGTCAAGCAGAATCCAAAAATATTAAAGAAGCCTTAACTTACGACAATTGGATTGAGTCAATGCAAGAAGAACTTGAACAATTCAAGCGTCTTGAGGTTTGGGAACTGGTAGAAAGACCGGATGGAGTATACGTTGTCGGACTGAAATGGATCTGGAAGAACAAATTGGATGCTGATGGCACGGTTATTCGTAACAAGTCTCGGTTGGTTGCTAAAGGTTTCAGTCAAGAAGAAGGTATCGACTTTGAGGAATCCTTTGCACCAGTGGCAAGACTTGAAGCCGTTCGCATGTTTCTGGCGTATGCTGCCCACAAGAACATCACCGTTTACCAAATGGACGTGAAGACGGCATTCCTGAATGGACAATTCCGTGAAGAAGTGTACGCCACACAACCAGAGGACTTCGTTGACCCAGAACATCCAAATCATGTGTACCGGCTCAAGAAAGCCCTCTATGGCCTTAAACAAGCCCCGAGGGCATGGTACGATAAACTTTCTGCATTCCTAATTGCTAATCATTTCACCAAAGGATTAGTTGATCCTACATTTTTTATACAAAAACACGGGGAGGACATCTTAATAGTTCAAATTTATGTGGATGACATCATTTTTGGTTCAACCCATAAAAAGTACTCAAATGCTTTTGCTAAATTAATGAAACAAAACTTTGGGATGTCCATGATGGGTGAACTTACGTTCTTCTTAGGACTGCAAGTTCATCAATCACCCTGTGGTATTTTCTTAAACCAGTCCAAATATGCTCTTGAAATATTGAAAAAGCATGGCATGACAAGTTGTGATACATATAATACTCCGATGTCTGCATCATCTCCAAAGCTGGATGCTGATTTACATGGGACACCAATTGACCCTACCAAATACCGAAGTATGATTGGGTCACTCATGTATCGAACAGCCAGCAGACCAGATATTGTCTTTGCAACATATCTTTGCTCCCGCTATCAGTCTAGACCAACTGAAAGACACCTCTCTGAGGTTAAGAGAATCCTTTGATACATAAAGGGAACTATTCATTTGGGGATCTGGTATCCGAAGGATTCTGGCTTTGAACTAATTGCGTTTTTAGATGCTGATCATGCAGGTTGCTTAGATACCCGTAAAAGTACGTCTGGAGGAGTGCAGTTCCTTGAAGACAAACTTGTCTCTTGGCAGTCAAAGAAGCAAGATTGTACATCACTGTCATCAACAGAATCTGAATACGTAGCCATATCAGCATGTTGTGCTCAAGTCATCTGGATGAGATCACAACTGATGGACTATGGTTATGTATTCAACAAGATTCCAATGTATTGTGACTCCAAGAGTGCCATTGCCATCTCGTGCAACACCATTCAGCATTCGAAGTCCAAGCACATTTCACTTCGATACCATTTCATAAAGGAGCACGTGGAACAGGGTACAATTGAACTTTACTTTGTGGGTACAGATTACCAACTGGCAGAATTATTCACCAAAGCCTTGCCCCATGCAAGATTTGTAGAATTAGTTCACCAGATTGGTATGAGGTGTTTGACTCCTGAGGATTTAAACAACTTTCTTACAAACAATTAAAGAAAGTCAAACACCAAAACTATCTTTGTAAATATTTTATCAAAAACCCAAAAAGATTTTCTATTTTTCTTCATCTTAAAAAAAAAAAAAAAAAAAAAAAAAAAAAAAAAAAAAAAAAAAGGAATGCATGCATGCAAGTACAAAATTTCCATCAACACTCTGTTTCAAAATATTACCAATTTTTTCTGAACAAGTGTTGAGGGGGAGAAAGAAATTTAAATTTTAAAATTTTTCATTAAAATTTGTACTTGCATATTTTCTTTAAAATTGTTGCTTTACAAAATGGTGGTTATATCATCTGTGGAATACCCTCCTTGATTTTAAAATATTTTCAAGATACTCATAAGTCAAGGGGGAGTATGGAAAAAATTTTCTAGTCAAAGATCATGTCAATTCTAAATATATAAGTTGTGAGTTAGGACTTAGATTGAAAAACAATGTGGTTAGGGGACTAAATGTGACAAAGTTGGAAACTTAAAAAAATAATAATAAAAAAAAATAACAAATGAAGTCAAAATGCATTTACTGCATTTCACTTCTCAGTCATAACTTTTTCACCAAACCGTATTAAATTTTTTCACCTACTCTATCCACGGCTCAAAATCAAACAAGAAATCCGATCAAGAATCTGCTAATCTGTGAGTGTTTAAACGTTGTTCATATGATTTTAAGACATGGTTTTAAAGGATTTTAACATCCAACGGTTAAATCTTTCATAATCGAGTCTTTTAGATCTAGGGTTTATATTGATTCGGGTTGTTATGATTTTGTGTGTTTTTGATGAAATTGAATGGTGGGTTTTGGTCGGAATTGATCCCTAAACATGTTATGAATCTTTAATCGAACCCAGAAACACGATTGGTGATTGATTGTAAATTAGGGTTTATACGTCGTAATTGGGGAAATTCATATAAGTGTGTTATGGTGTAATTAAGTTGTTGAGATAGTGTTTATATGTGTCGAATTACATGATGTAACCCTTGAATCGAACCCAGAAACACATTTGAAGTGATTTAGATGATTAGGGTTTAAGGTGAACTCGTATAAGTTCTATCTTTCGATTTTGTGGTTAAAATGTGTTAAGATATGGACCAAAGAACTCAGGAACATCATTAGAATCTATTGGAATCAAGCAAAACAAACTTCTAACAAGTTTTTGTGAATTCCGATAATTTGTTGAATAGGGTTTTGTCGGAATTGAGTGCTGTTGTGTTTTAATTTGATAAACAAGGTTTAATGAGCAGTATATAACTTGTGAACTGATTTTAATTGGACAGGAAAACCAAATTCGAAAATGAACCAAGAAAAATGTACGTCTACAGTATCTATAGCAATTTCTTGTATAAGAAATTGTCGAAATTTCAAAATTCGTCGAAATTGGATAAGTTTTGTTGGAATTGCAAAATCTATCGAAATTGGATAAAATTGTCGCAATTGCCCAAAACTTATCGAAATTCAACATTTTTATCGCAAATGGGCAAATTTATCGCAATTTTAGATTTCCATCGCAATTGGACAAGACTTATCGCAATTCAGATCTTTTCCATCGGAATTGGCCAAATGTCATCGAAATTCAAAATCGTTGGAATTGGACAATAAATCTGTCGGAATTTGTAAAATTGTCGAAATTGGCCAAACTGTCACAATTAGATATCTGTCGCAATTCTACAGTCGAAATTGACATAAGTTACAAATTGTCGAAATTACTCCTTGGACAATAACATGAAATCAAATTTAACTACATATCTACATAATGTCCTAGGATGCAAATTGCTATACTTAAACTTGTAAAATCAAATTAAGCAACTAACATGTCACATGAATGATAACAAGATTAACTATTTGCTAACTTTCATGTATCCTGCAAATCTGTGTTTGATTGATGTTTCAATTATCTCAAATGACTGCACCACAACAACAACCACTCCCAATGCTCACCAAGGCTGACATTCTTCCACAAGACTACAACATTGAAATTGGCAAGAACAATGCAAGGGTGGAATTTCACAAGGTCAAGTGTGCAGAACCAAATTTTCAGATAGCAATAGAGGTTCTCAAGCAACACAAGTACAGGAGTATGTTGGACAAGTCAGCTAATATTCCCGAGCTCTACATTCATCAAATGTGCAATACTCTACAGCTAGAATTAAATGAGGAATATTTCACATGCAAGCTGGACCGAAAGGAAGTAACTGTTGACAGACACTACCTTCGCAAGGCTTTGCTACTACCAGAAGCTCCTGAACCTGACCAAGAATTCTATCCAACACCTACAGAAGAAGAGGTTCTCAACTTCCTTGAAGAGATAGGCTACGATTTACAACCAGACAAACCATCAACAAAAATCTCAAGGGTTGAAGCCAAGTTCATCCCACAACCCTGGAGAACGATCTACTACATCTTGGCCCGATCTGTTTCTGGAAGGGAAAGTGGTCACGAGAACCCCCGTCTGCCTCATCTTCAAATCTTCTGGAGAATCGTTAATCAGAAAGAGATTGACTTTGCTTCACTTATCTGGGATGATCTGGTCTACCAAATTCAAAAACCCTTAACCAAAATCCCATTTGTTCGTTACACCAAGCTTCTCATCTGTCATCTACTTGAAGACAACACAGACATCTCTCCACGTATTGAAGACAGAGAAATGCATCTCTTCAAAATGGACAAGACCATCAGGTCAGTCTACATCCCCAAAAGCAGCACACGTAAGCAAGGGATGAGACTACCTGAATCTCTGCTGACAGAAAAGATTAAGAAAACAAAAGCTTACAGAGATTATGATAAACCTTTCAATGAAGGTCATGTCGGCTATTGCAAATATGATGATGAGTCTGCATCAACTAGGACTCGATCGAAGGAAAGCAGCAAGTCAGAAAGTACATCTAGTGTATCAAAGAAAATCAAACCCGCTGCTCATAAAATTGTTAAAAGAAGAGTTCCGGTTACGATACCTAAGCCCGAACCTGAAGAAGGAAAGATTGTTGAGGAAGAGGGATCCGATTCAGAAATGGAGACCGATGAAGAACCGACAATTTATAAGGAGGAAATAGCTACTCAGATTGCACTAGAAGAGAGCCGAGTTTCTTTTAAAGCTGAACAGAAAAGGCGAAAACAGATGATGGAGGAACAACAAAAGAGATTGGATGAAGAATTGGCCAGAGATTTTGGTGAAACCCAGACCGATGATGATCCGGTTAATCGACCCAGTGGGTCTGGGGTGGTAAAAGAAGTAACTCCACCTCACCTTGATCCGTTTAATCAACTCGGTGGGTCTGGGGTTGTTAAAGACATTACTCCACCTCAGTCTGATCCGATTAATCAACCCAGTAGGTCTGAGCTTGAGAAAGAAGCTATCCCACCTCAGTCAGATCCGGTTAATCAACCCGGTAATGATGAGGAAAAGAAAGAAGATGAACAGGTAAAAGACTTCGATATGGATGAAGGGAAAGAAATAGAAAAGGTGTCAGCGGATGAGGAAAAGATGGAAGACAAACAGATGAAAGACTTTGAAATGGATGAAGGGGAAGAAACAGATAAAGTGTTAACTGATGAGGAAGAGATCACTAATGCTGTTGAAGAACTGGAATTGGAGATGAAGAGGCAAGAAGAAGAAAAATTGGCTGAAAAGGAAGCAGAAAAATACATTCTTACACCACCAATCACTCCTCCACATTCTCCACCAGTTACTCAGGATACACCACCAGTTTCTCAGCATGATTTACCTCCCAAAGTTCTAACACATCCTGAATCATCCACATACACCTCATCACCACCACCACCACCACCACCATCCACTGAAGCAACAACTAAAGAAACAAAAGGTAAAACAATCAAGACAAGCAAGAAAACCAAGAAGACAACTAGGCTAAAATGGGATGATGTAATCTCCCAGGCGTCTGAAAGGGTGAAAAAGGCCGCAAAGCTGGCACGTGCTAAGAAAGATAACCAGCTAAGTGACCAAGTCAAATCCTTAACAAATATGGTCAACGGCCTTGTCAGACAAGTAAACGAGATGCAAGAGACAAAAGCTCGCATGGATGAATTCCTTGCCGACGATATTGAAGACCGGATGCTCATAGCAGTCAAGGGCAATACTAAAGCGTACGTGAAGAAGTACTTGCCCAAGGTTGCATCCCAGAAGGTAGAAGAGTATCTCGATCCCAACATCGAAGACATGGTCAAGAATATTGTAGCCTCGGTTCCACTTGTCTTTAAATCAGTACCAACGCAGCCTAAAGAACCAACTCTTGAAGAACTCCAACTCCAACTCCTTGATAGACTGATAAGCATCACCTCACCGACTCCAAAAGAAATAGCTATCCAAGAGGCTATAAAAGCCAACATTGCAAAGGAGTCGTGCAAAACTGAGGCCTACAAGGGTAAACGTCCAAGAGAGGACGAAGACTCAGATCCAGACACCCAAGCCAAGAAATAAAAGGGTGACGACGGATCTGGTTCCCAATTTAAAGAACCAGTTGGTCCCTCAACAACAACAGCCACTTAACCACCAAAGGCTTCAGTATCAGGACCTACAACAATGGAGCATCAGTATGAGCACACTGCAACTGAGGAAATGGAATTTCAGCAGCACTACGATCAACCAGATTCACCTCCTAAGACCAAATCTACATCCTCTAAATCTGGCAAGAAGACTTCCAAAAGACCAACTGTTGTCTCCTGGCTAGATGAAGATACGACATAGGGAAATGAATGGTTTGATCAGCTTGCAAGTGCTCAACCTCAGATGGACGAAGATTTAATGATTGAAGGTAGTACGTTTGAGTTCACACAAAGACTCAAACGTGACCAACGTATCAAGAAGATGACTAAAGGGGAACTACGTCGCATCAAGAACGATGCATTCAATATGCTTAAGGATAGGCCATCCAGTGAAACTGAGCTTGAATATCATCTGGAGAACATTGCCCTAGCAATGTCAAGTGAGTTCAGCTGGACCAATCCAGATGTGGTTATGGTTGGTAGCACTTCTAAAAACAACCAACCATACATCACGGATTGGACGAAGCCACTACCAGTGATAAGAGTCTCCGATCAACCTGCTATTCCTTACCAGTTCTTCTTCAACAATGATCTCGAACTGCTCGTGCATGGTATCAAATGTCAACCAAAATGCGCAACCTCCATAACTTTGATCCCTGCAGCAAGTTACACAAAACCAGCAATCAAGGAAACTGCTACTAGACTCTTCATTTCAAAGAAAGTGCAGTATGACCAAGATGCGCGGCTAGGCATTTATCATTGGTTTGAGAAAAAGAAGACATGTTACAAGAGTAAACTCACAAAGAAGTCTTCTACTCCAGTGAAAAGTGACCTTAGGATTCTTGATGTGGTCAGTCTAGAGGGTGAAAAGAGATATGACTACACCTTCTTGATAGAAATCAAAGTTAGAAGACACGATCAGCAGATCTACACGTTCTCAGAAGCAGATCTCCCAGATTTGAAGATCAATGACCTTGAAGACATGTATCTTATCAAGGTTCAAGGGAAGCTGCAGCATTTCTCAACTGATCTACAATACGCGTTCAGCACTTCCATACTACACTTTATCAGAAGAAAAATCATCCAAGAACGTGTAGAAGATCTGCAGCTTGGGGTCGAGAGCTACCAAAGGAAGTTGAATCTAACCGCACCAGTTCTATCACTTCCTGGAATCAACAATGAGCCCCAGTACACCATGAAGAAGGAACCAACCTTCGGGTTTGTTTACAAGAGCGATCTTATGATCAACTGCTTCATGGCGTACAAGGAAGTTCATAAGTTCTGCGATCACACGCTGAAGAAGGTTCGTGATGGGTTGGTAATCCGAGTACGTGATCGGGAGTTGTATAAGACAAGCAGGTGGACAACTTCTCAGTTAAGAGAAGTTCGTCAGCTCATTTTGAAGATCGAGAGAAGGCTGTTTCACAGGGATCAAATGAGGCGGCTTGAGAGTTATGTTGGAGGGAGGCCATCATTCCCGATTTGGAACTTCCAGAGACCTGATCCAGTCTTCATTGCATTCAGAAGTTCGGAATGATGTAAGAGTTGAATATATTCTTTGATTGATTATTATTGCTTGTGTGATTGTCCATAATGGCTTGTGCACAGATAACAGTGCACAACCCGTTCTTGTAAAGAAAGGACCCTGAGGTACGCTTTAGTGCCTCAATCCTAAACTAAGGAGCGAAATCTTCTTACTTTTGAGTAGAATTAACCAGAATTTTTTAAGTTTTTCAAAATTCTGCTCAAAAGAACAAGTACGCCCTTGTTAAGGGGGAGTACTTGAAACGAAAATCTTTGTTCTAAAACATAAAAGTTCTTGAAATTCTTCCAGAAAACCTCAAAAAGCATATTTTATTCAAAAGTTTAACAAAAACAACATAAATATGCTATTTTTGAGGAGGAGAATATGTAAGTGATTAAAATAAGGTAATAAAAAGTTGAAATCTCGCATGAGCTCGGCTCAGAATGAACCTCGAATTGACGATATCAAAAGTCAGTAATCGAAAAGACATGTCCTGGACGAGTAATAATTTCAAGCCGGTTTATCCGGTGATATAAACGTGTCTTGCAAAGGACTTGTCTGAGTAGAATGTACCGATTTCGAGAGATTATTCTTTGAATATGGCCGGGACGGCTAATAATTTCAAGCTAGTTTAACCAGTGATGTAAACGTGTCTCGCAAAGGTCATATTCATTAAAAATTAATCAATTCTAAAAGTGCTGACTCTACCCGACATGTGAAAATTTACTTTAAACACTTATGAGCACATGTTAAGGGGGAGTATTTCTGAAAAATGCAAAACTCTCAAAGTGTAAACAATATAAGTTTTACACTCATAAGCACTTTGAGAGATTTTCAAAAGGATTGGTTTATGGCAAACATAGGATTAGTCATGGAGATATAAGGTGACTAAGGTTAGGAAACCGTCCTATGATCCGCTAGAGCCGAAGGGATCTACCCAAGGACAATACCAATAGTTTAGTACTAGAAAAGTCCTAGGTATGATGGAGAAAAAAAGGAGTAAAGAAATGAAAGGGAAAGAAGGGGTTGAAGAATGTAAAAGAAAAGAGTGGAAAGAAATAGCCCTCCATTTATTCAACCTTAGGGCAGAAACCGGGTTCAACTCATATGCTACTAGTTATCACTAAGGTGACACTGGTATTGAAGATTAAGCCGTCATGGACCCAGTGACGCACTGCACTAAACCTTCTAAACCACTCAGGTGTCTCTCAAAAGACACTTGTGTCATTTCTCACGGAGAACCCTTCATTATCTATCGACCTCTCACTCCGAGATGTGTTGATATTGAAAAGGAGGCACTCTGCTCCATGCCTCCGACGAATAAAACCAATAAGCACTTAATCGAGTCTAGAGCCACGAGATACATAAAAAGATCTCATAAGAACACTTAGTATTTCTACATTGGTTGTTCAACAAAAAGAACACCAGTTGTAAATTATAAGAGTCCTATGCAAGTCTTAGTAATCTGCTGAGAACATTCATGAGAGAATTCACATATTGTGATTCTCAGTGATTGAGTGGAAATCCTGCCAGGGTCCACATCAAACAGCCCTGACAGCAGGTCACTTCAGTAATCCCTTGTGGATTATGCTTAGTGTTTGAGGTGGTTCCAAATGGTCTATAGTCGTGGAGTGATACTTTGGTATACTTCAGCGGCTCACCTGAATCATTGATACACTTCGGTGTATCTATGTCAGCTCTTTCGTGGGCATCCGGTTCAGGAACGGCCTTGGCAAGCATTAGAGACAGTCTTCACACTATGCTGTTGACGATCTCGAAGTCTGAACCTATAAGTGCCAGATGATTTGTTGCTAACTGTCTACATTGCAGGTAATCATGGAGACCAGGAGTTCCACCACCACCACTTCCATCATGCTCATATCCTGAAGAAAAGTTCTCACAAAGACTAAGAGATAACAAAAGTTCAAAAAAAGTCAAAGAAAAGTCAAAGATCAAGCATAACAAACTTTCACAAGTCAAAGATTGAAGCTTATAAAGTGAGAACTAGTTGAAGTAAGAAGATCAAAAGTCAAAAGACATATGAGCATGGTGGAAAAGACGTAAAGACATCAAGATTTAAGAACGTCGGTGGAAGGCAGATCAAGACATTACCATATCATATCACAACAAGAACAAAGAACAAAGAATCGAATGACGTCGAAGCCGAAGAAGCAAAGAAGACGTCAAACAACCTAGATGACCAATCCTTAGGGGGAGATTGTTCGGAACATGTTTTCTATTGTTTCAAGTATTGGTCATATTGATGTAATAGGTTGCTCGTTAATATAGGGCTTTAGGTTTGTTTGATCCACATGGCTTGTAAGAAGCCCATGGGCCGTGTGGTTTAGAGCTTAGATTCTAGAAGGTTTAAGGCAAAGTGTTGCCCTAACACTTTGCCTATAAATACCAAGCCAATGTGCTCATTTTATTTGTTAGTTTTCTACTCATTGTACCGAACCTTTGTCCATGAATCGTATGAATATTTGATCAACCATTCTCTTCATCTTATTACTCTCGTTCTCTTTATTATACGCATTAGTTATTGTTATACGTGTGTTAGATATCTTGTGTTAAGCTAAATTTAGGACCTAACATGATGCAAGGATGAAGAATGCTACAAAACAAAGGTTAATTGTAAATGGTTCAAACCAACCAAGTATAATGATGCATGAATAATGAGACCTACAAAACAAATGTTAGTTGATAAGTAGTTCAAACCAACCATATAATGCACAATAAGTGATCACTATCAACACATAAACATCAACAAACATCCTTCATTGGAAAATTATTTGTGACAAAAGTCACAAATTGAGATGCTTACAAAGGAAATAAAGAGAAAATAACTTAAAAAGAAAGAGAATCCTAGAAAAAAATCCTATATAAAAAAATCCTAGATAAAGAGCTCCTAGTTTGAGCAACTATTAAGGTGGGTGCGAAAGAGCGTTGAGAGGCTCAAGGATATGGTTCAAGATGAACCTCATCTCATTTTGTAACTTATGAACCAAAATGTTGGTTCGTTGAGTGAGATGAGCGGTTCGCTCACACATGGGGCAACCATGTCTAGGGAAGTTGGGTGGGAAGGTTGGTTCGTTTGTTGGTGGTGGTGGTGGTGGAACATAGGTTGATTGTTGGTTGGGGTTTAGTGGAGACATGATGGATGCAAGCAATGTGGATTGAAGATCCATTGCTTCATTGAGGTGGGAATCCACCATGTTTGAAAAGGCGTAGAGGCGGTCAAGTTCCTCATTTATTTCACCTTGAGTTTGTGGTTGGTTAATCAACATTGACTCGTCAATCCCTTGGAGTGTGGAGGTTGGTGAGAAAGGTTGAGGTTGAGGTTGTTGTGGTGGAGCTTGATCACGGTAGAGAGGGCCATGAATGTCCCTATAGATAGGATGGAAGAGTAGTGGTTCTTGTTGTGAAGGTTCAACCTCAAAAGGCATTGGTGGTGGATTGGTGGATCTAGGTGGAAGGTCTTCCAAGGTTTCTAAGTAGGGGTGAGGAGAGGTTGGTGGTGTGGAAAACAACTATATTGGTTGAAGTTTAGGTGATTGAGGAGGTGATGGTGATCTTGTTATCTGAGATGGTGCGGGAGGTGGTGTGGTGGCCACTGGTGTTTTGGTAGGTGGTGGAGTGGTGATGATGATATGTGGTGGTGTTGGAGTTGACAAGGTGAGGAAGTTCTCATTATCAATTGGAGATGAGATGTTTAGTGGTGATGATTCTGAGGATGAGGAGTTGAGATTTACAAAGCAACATGGTCTAACACTCATTCTAGCAGTTCTTCTATGTGGTCTGGATGTTGATGAGGAGTTGTTTGACTTTGTCATTTTGAAGAGGAAGGCTGAGATATGCAGAAATGTTACTAGAATTGGTAGTGAAGGTGTGAGAATTGTTCATCCTAAAGCTCCTAATTTATAGAATTCAAGATTTATGGAAGAGTGTGTTTGGATTTGATGTTAAACCATACAAAAATGGTGGTTTCTAATGATTTGGAAGTGGAAGAGAAGCTAGTCATATCATCAAAGTCAATCCAATGAGATGGAGTTGAGTGAGATGAGGAAGATATGCAGTTAATGCATTGTAGTGAGTGGGAAATCTAATGATGTGATTGATCCACGGGTTGCAAGGAACCATTTTGAGGGATCCTTGCTTGTTGGAGAAAGGTAACTTGAGTAGATTTTTGAATTTTCAAGTTTTGGTGGGAAATGAGTTTCCTATTGTTCTAAGTGATCTAAGGTGATCCTAAATGAGTTATTATCAGTAAAAGTATCCTAATAACAAGAGTGAGTGAACTAGTGTGCGGGATTAATCAAAAATTTAAAAATGTAGCTATTGATCCGTGAAAGCAAATGGTTACACAGGCGGAACCCAAAAATTGGCTCCGCCTGATCCGTCAGGTGGTTTTTGGCGGCACCAAAAAAAAGGACGGACGGAACCATATTTTTGGTTCCGCCATATCCGCCGATCAAAAAAAGTAAACAGTGGGCATTTTTGAAAGCCCGAAACCCGTTCAAATCCCGTAAATTTTCCTAAAACATGTGTAATTAATTAGTTGTGATTGAACAGTAACAAAAAAACAGGTATTAACACATAAGCATATAGATCAAACCGAGGATAATGAACTTACTAATAATGGAAGTTATGCCAAACAATGGCTTAAGAGTAAAATTGATAACATCAAAATGTTATTGCCCTGCATGATCACGTTAGTTCACATAGTTGTTTAATGATAAGTTAATATCCTAAAATCTTAAAAATACATCACATCATTATTTAAAACCAATTGTACCAAACACTCATTAACCTCTTATTGCCTGTCAAGTTTCTTGTTGATCTTCGTTAGGAAATGCCCGATGCACTTGAACATCCCTCTCGTTTGCTTGAACTCTTCAGTTTATTGTTCAATGGGTGGAAGTTGGTTCATATATTCTAGAGGTGGAAGCCTAGAGTTTGGGAGTCCGTCATCCTTGCTTATAGATGATGATGATGAGGAGGTTGGTGGATGAGGACGTTTTCCTTTTAATTTGGCTACTCTCTTATCACTCAAGGGTACAAATGTGTGGGGAATGAGAGAGTAGTCGGGGCAAAAACCTCTAGCATTTGGAGGGATAGGTGCAAAGGCTCTAAAAAGACGGGTGAGAAGCATCCCGTATGGAAGAGCGGTGGTTCCTAACATTGGTATGTCGGCCATCCTCTTGGCGACATAGTAGGCAAGATTGAAAGGTTGGTGAGTTGACAAGCAATAGAGCATGTAGCATAGGCAAGCATTGATGTGGTCTCTATTCCCTATGGTGCATAAGACGTTGGCCCGAAGAATTTCTTCTCGTTTCTTAAATTGTGGCCTAAGTTCGTTTAGCTCCATGCCAAACGGGTCTCGATTGACCTCATTGCCTTGTCGGGTGGTCCTAGTGTGGGAAGTTCTAGGGAGGAAGAGATGGTCTCGGATAATCTCTTTTGGTGTCAAAGGAGTGTCGTATGGAGGCGTACAATCGACAATAGAATCAAGGGTTGACAAAGACCATTTATCCGAATAAAGGCGAGTACCTTCACCCGGAATTCCAAGGACTTTCGCAAATTGGTTTAAGGGAATGTTGAATTGGGATTGATTGACTTTGAAATGAATGGAGATGAGACCATAATCATTTGAGCTAAGGACAACACTAGCATAAAACTCTAATATAAATCTAGGACATATTGGTTCGTCAATGTCCAAGAGGCAATCAAATTGAATGGTAGCTAGTTGTTGGCGAATGTTGGTTCCTTCTAGAAAGGAAGGGTCTATGGTTCTACCCTCGTTGACATATCTTTTCTCTAAGGCCTTAAAGATTTTTACTTGTTCCGGTGTAAGTCCCTTAGTCTTATGGTGTTTTGGGAGGTAGTTAAGGGTATCCTTGTGATCGTAGAAGGTTGCGGGAGGCATGATTTATCCTAGATACAAAAATTGCATAGTTTAGTTAAAACTAACAAGAGTTTAGATATAATGTTCTAGTGTGTGCCTATATGGGGACAATGTGGAGGTGTAGTTATCTCGACTCTTTTTAATGCATGAAAATTTTGTTTAGCAAATTTTGTAACAAAACGAGAGATAACCCAAACGCTCCTAATTCAATGTAGCTTCGATTGAATGTACCCGAAAATACATATTAGTTATGTATTTCTTTTAGCATTCAAGAGACATTACGAAAATAATGTTTTAAACATAACGTTTTTATTTGTATGAACAATGTGAAAATTAATTTTTTCTAATAGTGAGAAGCTTTTTACAACAAATTTGACATGGGGTTTTTAGTGAATTATGATAATGTCTTACAATATGCAATTTCTAACTAAGGGAAACATGATTAGTTATGTAATTTAACAAATATGCTTCATTATTTTACAAAAAGATGCATAACCCCCAAGTTTTGATTTTGTGCAAGAAATAGAAATCCTAGACTCAGATCAGGAGTGTAAATATAGTTGAGATACTTACAGTGTGAATTAGAGCACAAATTAGTTGAAGTAGAATGCCTAAATTTTGAGAATGGTGTGATATGGGGCGAGTTGGTGTTACTTGTGTGTTGTGGGAAGGAGAAAAGGAGTGTTTGTTTAATATATTTAAAAACTGACCCAGGAACCCACGGATGGGGCGGAACCAAATTTTTGGTTCTGTCCTTGTTGTCGAAGGGTTTCGCGGGACTGTTTTTGGTTTTTGGTTATTTTTGTCGTGTTTGGTTAAGCTAGGGTTTTAACTACAAATTAGGTTTCATTAATCCTAAACCAAGTCTAAGAAGGTTAAATGGTTCACTCTTAAGAGGTTTTGTGAGGATATCGGCAATGTTGTCTTCTAAGGATACTTTCTCGATTGAGATGTTTCCTTTTTGAACATTGTCACGAAGAAAATGATGACGGATTTCTATGTGTTTGGTTCTAGCATGTTGAACTGGATTCTTACTAAGATCGATAGCTCCTTTGTTGTCGCAAAGAATAGGAACGTCATTGAGTTGAATTCCGTAGTCGACGAGATCTTGTTTCATCCAGAGAGCTTGTTGACATGTGATGCGTGGTTTTGCGACCTTACAACAGGTTTTACCTCTCGAGGGATCTCAAGAGGCTTACAACCCCACCAGGCAGTGTACCTGACCGATGTAGTATAGTGTAGTGGTAAGTACGGGGGATTAATCGTTCTCCACAGGGAAAAGTGTTCGTTAGGTATGAAAAACTACTCTAATAGGTCTAAGGGTTGAGGAAGATTCTTTTTATGTTTTTATATTTTTATGAAAGCAAGTAAAATCTCGGGTTTGAAGGAGTGGGCGGAATTAGTTGCTAGTCAACTAACCCAAATAACTACAAATGCAAATAAAATAAATAACTGAAAATAAAATGTTGGTGAGAAACTTATGTGTAGAGAAATGTGTTTACTTAGATTTCCTTACTCCCTAACTATCTTTTACCGGTTGATTAGTGTGTATTAGTCGCGTGGATGACGGGTGTATTCCTTAATACCAATCGTGGGGTGGCGTACGTACTTCCCCAACTCTACAAGCTCCTACTTCACTCCTATGTCGAGCCGGCTAAGAAGCTCCTAACATGGGATCACTAGAATTCGCTTGTGCATTAAATACAACCATAAAAACCTTTAGTACGCATTTGGTTCATGTTTCTTAAGACGTTCAAGCAAGTTACCGAATAGGAAGTTAGCCAGTTTTCTTAAGCCTAACATAGATAAACAATCATCCAATACAACTAATAACACACTAATAACCAATAATCAATAGCTAGGTTTCATTAGATCTAAGCAAACACAAGATAAATCTAGCCTAACATGTTAAACAAAAGACAAGAACAAGATAGAATCAAACAACACATAGACATATTGAATGATTAATTGATAACTTATCTTTCAATGTAACATGGAAGATCTCAAGGCAAAAAGCCTTGAAAAAGATGCTAAAATCGTCTTAGGGTTTTCTCCCAAAAATTCCACACTAAGCTCTCCCTCATGACAAAAAATTAGAAAACTATATATAGATTTTTACATCTGACGGCGTCACCTTATGGAGTGTGATGCCGTCACCTCGCCGCTTTTAGGGTTCCCGGATGACCTTCTTGACGCCGTCCCTCTTTAGCTCTCCAAAATCCGTTCTGGCTTATCAAGGCTTGACGCCGTCAGACCTTGAACGTGACGCCGTCCCTCTTTGATTTAAGCCGTGACACCCTTGATCAGGTTAAAGCGTGACGCCGTCAGAATTTACATGCAATTTTCACTGGCTTATCATGAGTAAATTCCACGTCCACCTTTTCTTGCCAAGGCATGACGCCGTCCAGAGTAAAATCTGACGCCGTCAAAGGTAACTTTTAGCCGATTTTTGAGACTTTGTCGTTTTCTTCACTTTAATGCTCCAAAAACGTCCAAAATGCCTCCTTTTCCAGATTTCTCCTCAAAAGTACCTAAAATGACAAAAGGAACGATTTAGGGCAATATTTGATCAAATAAATACGATTTAGGGCTTAAATGACCCCTTAAAAGCGGTACACTTTTCGCTTCATCAAATACCCTTACACTTGAGATTTGCTTGTCCTCAAGCAAATGCGCTTTTATTCTAATCAAAATACAAGTTAGGGGTCATTTAACGCAAACATAAAAGTAATTACAACAAATAATCATTCCACTTCAATCATAATAAGCACGGAGATTATAAACTAGCACCTCACAAGTAGTGTTTAGATACTCACATCTCTCAAGTGTCATCAAAATAAATCTCATAAATGAAAACGGATAATATCTCTCACTACCTGTCATAGCAAATAGATTACCATAGGCTTGGGAAAGGATCGAAAACCTCCTCCACTAGGCGTAAGCACCAAAGATAAACTATCAAAGAGGGCTTTTAAATGGGTTATAACGTTAGGTGTAGGGAAAAGGAAAACACGGTTTTGTTGGATAAAGGATATTTTACTGGTGGCGAGTTAAAGATCTTGATCAATTACATGTACTGTACAATGTTGCTAAGCCAAGACTCGACTCAATCTTAAGCTAGAAACAAAATAACAAAATAACAAAAACATAAAAATAAACATAAAATGAAACGGGATGGTAGTCCGTATGTTTTTTCTACTTTTCTTTTTCTCATTTTTTTGTATTTTTCTTGATTTTTTCGAATTTTTTTTTTTTTTATTATTATTATTATTTTTTTTATTTTTTTTTTACACTCTTGCCCTACCATCCAAAATAATACATCATAGGGGCGTTGCATTCCCCTTACACTTGAACTTTTACATAACTTTACAAATAACTATTTTAATGACTCGAATTAAGATAATTGAAAAACTTGGAGTACTTTTAAAATATTTAGCACATATGGGGGTAATAAATGATGTTCTTCCCCATTACTCCATTACACTAGTACTTTACCCATGAGTCCCAATCGTCCCAAAACAATATGTACAAGGATATGACTCGACTTAGCAACCATGTAATCAACTAGATAATTAACTTGGGTTTAAACAAATGTTGTCACAATAATGCACTAAAAATAAGTGCATACAAGTTAGGCTAAGGCGATTTGGGTGTACATTTAAGTGGGGTGTAACAAATTCTTCCTTTAAGTAAAATGCTTAAAGGTCGAAACGAAAAGATAGGCTCTGAGGGGTGTACTAGGGTATCGTGTACTAAAAATGAGTACAACGCAAAGGGTGTGGGAGAATTACTTGACCAATGTAGCCAAAGTAATTATAACAAAAACACAGGTGTAAAACAATGGGTTAATCCTAATGCCTCTTATCATGTAGTAAATCTAACTACACGAATGTAGTCTCACTTGTGGCCTCGGAGTGGTCCTAACGCAAGTTCTAGAATCTAAGTGCTACCGGTACACACATCATAGCATAAATGCTTTTCCTACCAATTCTAGGGGCGAACCTCACATATTTGGGGGTGGAAAATTTTTTAGTGGTACGGTTTTTGTGCTAGTCATATAACTCCTATCCGTGAGACGCTCATTAAGATCAAAGTTTCACTCCTATATGTTGTAAAAAATTTTAAATTTGGCACTAAAATTACCCTAACAGGTATTTATCTCAGTTTTATTACACATCTGCTATTAAACAAACAAAAATCAAGCGTAATAGTATTCTCTAAAATCGTACTTTTACCCTCCCCTTACACTTAAGATGAACATTGTCCCCAATGTTCAAATAACAAGATGTAAAAGCATAAAGTAAAAGAATGAAATCAAATACTCCCCTGATTCGCTCGGTGGATAATGAAGTAACACGGTTAAATCTTCTTCCAAAGTAATGTTGAAGCTCCATGACTAATGCATCGCCATAAGCTTGATTCAAAACATTTCCTTGTCCAAAATAACCTGTTAAACCTGAGAAAACAAACACGAAAACCTGCATAACATCGGCGGGATAAATCTATATATAAGGATATAATGCTTGTGGAATGATACTTTTGCAGATTCCTGGAGATTATAAGTTGGAGATTTTAATAAAAACTTTTTAAAAACAAAACTTTCAAAAATTCCTGAAAATTAAATCTGACGCCGTCAGGTTATAAACCCTGACGCCGTCAGAAATGACCTGACAAAAATTTTCATTTTAAGTTTCCGGAAAATTTCTGGAAAAACCTTTACCTTACTTCCTGGAAATCCTGCAAAACATCATTATGACTCGATACAAGCATTTGACTCAAACACACACTAATATGTATGTTAATTTATTATTATTACGATTCATGTTCATATGTGTTCTAATAAACCGATTTAGACTTCCCTTACACTTAACTTTTGCAAAATACCTTTATATGTAGTTAAGACGAAGTTAAAAACAAAATAAAGCATTTTCACAAATTACTTTTGAACATGAATCAATAATAATAAAAATTAAACACACATACGGAAACAAATAAAAACAAACAAACAAACAAATAAACACACAAAGCAAATAAATAAAATAAAGCTTGGGTTGCCTCCCAAGAAGCGCTTTTCTTTATTAATGAGTCTTGTAGCTAGACTCAAATTCACGTACATTACGTGACTCCATCATCGGTCACGGTTCCTAGGCCATTTTCATTCCCGGTTTTATATTCCGGTCCTAATTTCAAACAATCCTTGTAGAAACCGAATATCCTTTCCATAACATAGTCTACTCCTTTATTTCTATCCTCATCATTCCTATAGTAGACCGCTTGCTTGAGCTCCTTCTCAACATTTGACAAGTGTTGGAATTGTTCTATCTTATATGGCATTTGGTAGTTCACTTCATCGGTCTCATCCTTAAATCTAACTATCCCTAGGGAAGGTTCATAAGTCATTCTAGAGACCTCAACAAATGGTTTTCCAAAAACCACTTGAGTTAAGGACGCATCGACTATTGGGCGGATATCTTCTACAATTACAAAGTCGGTGACATAGGTGAAGTTTCCTACATAAACCGGTAATCCCTTAACTCTTCCCGTGAAGTTACTCATCCAACCCTTGTCAGGGAGCATCCTATACCCAAGTTGATTTTTCATTATCAAGTTGTAGTGAGCTTTAGTCATGATGTTTATGGGTGATCTAAGGTCGATGTAGGCTTTCCACACATGCAAATGTCCGATGTTGCATGGTATGTTGAGATTAGAAGGGTCGCCTATTTCAATGATTGGTCTACCTAGGAAGTATGGTGTCTCAGGGTCATCGAATAAGTTTGTATGATATGCGCGCTCTTCCTTAGTGGGTAGCCTATTGAAGTAGTCCTCATCATCATCTACTTCTTCAATCTCATTTGTCCTAACTTCCTTATCAACCTCGAATTTCTTATCCTCATCCTTAGGTTCACTATTATCCTCATTTCTATCAATTGGTTTGATAGTGACGATGTTGACGAAGTGGACGTGTTTGGATGAAGAGGGGTCCTTTACTTGGGGTCCGCTATTTGTGTTCCTAGCGTCCCTATGTGGAGGTGATAGCACTTGGTTATTGAGGGCTTTCAACAAGTTGTCAATTTTGTTGGTCATCTCTGTTTGTTGTTGATTGAATTCGGATTCGAATCTAGCTATCCGAGCTTCTTGAGATGCCATAAATTGAGACATCAATCCTTCAAAGTTATTGGTACTACCATTGCCGGAAGGATTGTTGTTGAAAGTACGGTTCGAGTTGGAACCGCTTGATTGGAAACGATTAGGTGGGTTGGAAGAATTGGGTTGTTGTGCGTTTTGGTTTTGTTTCCACCTAAGGTTCGGGTGATTTTTCCATGAAGGGTTGTATGTATCACCGTAATGGTTTGGCTCGGGTTTGAAAGTGTACCACTTGTCTCCCGCTCCGTCGGTACGCGAGGATGCGTAGTCCACAAAAGCTTGTTCGGGGAGTTCCATGCAATCACGAGTGTCGTGGGGACCACTACATAATTCACATGAAGAAGTGATTTTGTTCACTTGGCTTGAAGGTTTAGGAGTCTCGTAGGATTTCATGAGAAACTTGACTTGGTCTTCAAGTTCTATGATCCTACGGTCGGAAGTGCTTGAATTGTTCGAAGGCAAAGATATTGCCTTGACCGTTTTATTCAAATCACGGGGATCACTCCAACTTTCGTTGTCATAAAGAGCAAGATCCTCTAGGAGAGCCCATGATTGTTCCGCACTTAGATCACGTAGCTTGCCACCGGCCGATTGGTCAATGGTTTGCCTCGTGTAGAGATTGATATGGTCATAGAAGATTTGGACTTGGAGCCAAAGTTCTATGCCATGGTGAGGGACTTTTTGGAGTAAGTCCTTGAATCGAGTCCATGCCTCGTAGAGAGTTTCGCCTTGACGTTGTTGGAACATCAAGATATCATTCCTTAGCTTGGTAGTTCTTCCCGGTGGGAAAAACTGAGCAAGGAAACGAGTGGTGAGATCATCCCAAGAGGTGATGGATCCTGCGGGTTGACGTTCTAGCCATTGACTAGCTTGATCCCGCAGAGAGAATTGAAAGAGACGCAGTCGGGTCGTCTCTCGAGTGGCAACATCAAGGTCTATAGAATCAACGATTTTAAGAAAGTCCTTGAGATGTTGATTAGGATCTTCAGATCGAAGTCCATGGAATGCGCATCCGCTTTGCACCAACCGGATGGTGTCGGATCGCAAGGGTGTGACATTGGCTCCTTGAGTGAGCTCAATGGTGTTTCAATAGCCATGGTGGCTAGGACGGGAATACTCTCCTAAAGTACGGGCTCTAGGAGGTGGTGGTTGTTGTGGTGGTGGGTTGTTGGGATTAAGGATATTACCATCTTCCATGATGTCGGATGGTATGGTTACGAACAAAGACACGAAGAAAATAGATAGACTAAAGAAAACCTAGAAAAATAAAACAAAAATCTCACTAGAAAGGAATCTAGTGAGTAGACCTATAAAGTAAAAATTCAACCTAAACAATAACTATTCCCCGGCAGCGGCGCCAAAAACTTGATGCGTGGTTTTGCGACCTTACAACAGGTTTTACCTCTCGAGGGATCTCAAGAGGCTTACAACCCCACCAGGCAGTGTACCTGACCGATGTAGTATAGTGTAGTGGTAAGTACGGGGGATTGATCGTTCTCCACAGGGAATAGTGTTCGTTAGGTATGAAAAACTACTCTAATAGGTCTAAGGGTTGAGGAAGATTCTTTTTATGTTTTTATATTTTTATGAAAGCAAGTAAAATCTCGGGTTTGAAGGAGTGGGCGGAATTAGTTGCTAGTCAACTAACCCAAATAACTACAAATGCAAATAAAATAAATAACTGAAAATAAAATGTTGGTGAGAAACTTATGTGTAGAGAAATGTGTTTACTTAGATTTCCTTACTCCCTAACTATCTTTTACCGGTTGATTAGTGTGTATTAGTCGCGTGGATGACGGGTGTATTCCTTAATACCAATCGTGGGGTGGCGTACGTACTTCCCCAACTCTACAAGCTCCTACTTCACTCCTATGTCGAGCCGGCTAAGAAGCTCCTAACATGGGATCACTAGAATTCGCTTGTGCATTAAATACAACCATAAAAACCTTTAGTACGCATTTGGTTCATGTTTCTTAAGACGTTCAAGCAAGTTACCGAATAGGAAGTTAGCCAGTTTTCTTAAGCCTAACATAGATAAACAATCATCCAATACAACTAATAACACACTAATAACCAATAATCAATAGCTAGGTTTCATTAGATCTAAGCAAACACAAGATAAATCTAGCCTAACATGTTAAACAAAAGACAAGAACAAGATAGAATCAAACAACACATAGACATATTGAATGATTAATTGATAACTTATCTTTCAATGTAACATGGAAGATCTCAAGGCAAAAAGCCTTGAAAAAGATGCTAAAATCGTCTTAGGGTTTTCTCCCAAAAATTCCACACTAAGCTCTCCCTCATGACAAAAAATTAGAAAACTATATATAGATTTTTACATCTGACGGCGTCACCTTATGGAGTGTGACGCCGTCACCTCGCCGCTTTTAGGGTTCCCGGATGACCTTCTTGACGCCGTCCCTCTTTAGCTCTCCAAAATCCGTTCTGGCTTATCAAGGCTTGACGCCGTCAGACCTTGAACGTGACGCCGTCCCTCTTTGATTTAAGCCGTGACGCCCTTGATCAGGTTAAAGCGTGACGCCGTCAGAATTTACATGCAATTTTCACTGGCTTATCATGAGTAAATTCCACGTCCACCTTTTCTTGCCAAGGCATGACGCCGTCCAGAGTAAAATCTGACGCCGTCAAAGGTAACTTTTAGCTGATTTTTGAGACTTTGTCGTTTTCTTCACTTTAATGCTCCAAAAACGTCCAAAATGCCTCCTTTTCCAGATTTCTCCTCAAAAGTACCTAAAATGACAAAAGGAACGATTTAGGGCAATATTTGATCAAATAAATACGATTTAGGGCTTAAATGACCCCTTAAAAGCGGTACACTTTTCGCTTCATCAACATGCTTTTCCTGCTGACACGTACTCGACTTCGGTTGTTGAGATTGCTAGGGCCGTTTGTTTCTTTGCAAACCATGATGTAAGACAATGCCCAACAAAAGTACAAATACCACTTGTACTTTTTCTATCGACATAGTCATCAGCATGGTCTGAGTCGGCATACACTATGGTTTCAACACCCGTTCCTTGGGATACCATAATCCTAAGTGTGTAGTACCTTTAATGTATCTAAATATTCGTTTTACGGCTTCAAGATGGGATGTTTTAGGATCTTCTTGAAAGCGAGCACATAGACAAACACTAAACATAATGTCGGGTCTACTAGCCGTGAGATAGAGTAGACTACCAATCATTCCTCTATATTTAGTGTTATCTACGGATTCACCTTCTTCATCCTTAGTGAATTTAGTTTCCGAGGACATAGGTGTTTTCATAGGTTTGGAGTCTTCAAGACCAAATTTCTTAAGCATATCTTTGATATACTTAGATTAGTTAAAAAAATATCCCATCTTCTAATTGTTTTATTTGGAGGCCTAAGAAAAAGTATAGTTCTCCCATCATACTCATTTCAAACTCATCATGCATGATTTTTGAGAAATCGTCACATAACTCTTGACAAGTTGATCCAAATATGATGTCATCCACATATATTTGAACTATGATAATATGTGATCCCTTTTTCTTAGTGAAAATAGTGTTGTCTACTAGTCCCATGGTGTACTTATGTTCAACTAGGAATGTCTTAAGTCGATCATACCATGCTTTTGGTGCTTGCTTAAGTCCGTATAAAGCTTTTTTAAGTTTGTAGACATGATTTGGTTTTTCAAATTCGGCAAAGCCGGGAGGTTGTGCGACATACACTTCCTCATTAATAAAACCATTAAGAAATGCACTTTTGACATCCATTTGAAAAAGTTTAAAGTCATGTGCACATGCATATGCAAGTAATATTCTAATTGACTCGAGCCTAGCAACCGGAGCAAATTTTCGTCGTAGTCTATACCTTCTTGTTGATTATAGCCTTGAGCTACTAGCCTAGCTTTGTTTCTAGACACTACATCATTTTCATCCATTTTATTTCTAAACACCCATTTTGTTCCAATTATGGTTTGACATTTTGGTTGAGGAACTAATGTCCAAACATCGTTTCTAACAAATTGGTTTAATTCTTCTTGCATTGCTATAACCCAAGATTCATATTTTATAGCCTCATTTATATTTTTGGGCTCAATGGTTGAAATGAAACAAAAGAAGTTACTTTGGTTTTGGACTTTTGATCTTAAGGTTCTTTCATTGATTTCTCCTATGACATTATCTAATGGATGACTTTTGGATTCTTTGACATTGACTATTTCTCTATTTAAAGGTTCATCTTCTTTGTCATTATCTAGATTCTCTTGGTTTTCAACCATTTGACTTTCAACTAAGTCATCATCTACCAAAGGTGATGTCTTAGAGGGAGGTGGACTTTCGTCAAATGTTACGTTCAACGATTCCTCGACTCTTAAGGTTTCTTTGTTCAAAACGATATAGGCTTTACTATTTTGCGAGTATCCAAGGAACACACCTTCATAAGACTTTGGGTCAAATTTGGTGAGATAATCCTTTGTGTTAAGAATGAATCACTTGCTTCCAAAAACTCTAAAGTATCCTAATGTAGGTTTTTTTGCCTCTATATAGCTCATATGGAGTTTTATTCAAAAATGGTCTAATTAAAACTCTATTTAAGATATAGGTGGATGTGTCAACGGCGTTACACCGAAACTTTTGTGATATGTTTTATTCATTTAGCATTGTTCTACTCATTTCTTGAAGTGTTTGGTTTTTACGTTCTACTACACCGTTTGATTGAGGAGTTCGAGGAGCCGAGAAATTATGTGTTATGCCATTAGCATCACAAAAAGCTCCAAATTGAGTTTCATTATCAAATTTACGACCATGGTCCGTTCTAATTGATATAATGCTATTTCCTAGTTGATTTTGAATTTTCTTACTTAGAATTTCAAATTTATCAAAAGCTTCATTTTAAGTTTTCAAAAATTTAGTCCAAGTGTATCTTGAATAATCATCTACTATGACCAAAGTGTAGAAGTTTCCTCCATAACTTTGTATAGCGGATGGACCAAATAAATCCATATGCAAGAGTTCTAGACACCTAGATGTGGACACCATGTTTTTAGCCTTATGGCTATTATGAACTTGTTTCCCAATTTTGCAAGCATCACAAAAGTATTGGTCATATTTCAACTTGGGTAGTTTCCTAATGAGTTCATTAGATGAAAGAGATTGGATGAGTCTCATATTGGCGTGGCCTAAGCGTCTATGCCAAAGAGTTGAGTTGTCGTCTAGATAGGTGAGGCAAAGTTTATCTCTAGATGTTTTATCTAATTTCATAACGTATACGTTATTTTTCAAAACACCTTTACCTACGGTTATACCGTCTTTAAGTATTTTACTTCTGTTTTCACTGAAAAGGACGTCATACTTTTTACGGCATAGTTGGCTAATGCTAAGTAAGTTAAAACCTAGGTTATCAACATGAGCAACATCATCAATATAGAGAGAGAGTCATGAGAGATAGTACCTTTTCCGATGATTTTGCTTTTAAGCTTGCTACCAAACGTAACATTACCTCCGTCGTATGCTTGGTAGGTTGAGAAAAGGCTTTTGTTTCCCGTCATGTGCCTTGAACACCCGCTATCTTTTATCCACTCGTCTGGTTCCAAACCGACTTTCAAGCATACCTAAGTTATAGAAAAACTTAAGCATTTGGTCCCCAATATCTCATGGGTCCATTTGGGTTAAACATCCCATTATCTTGATTCATATATGGAAATGGTGGATATGGGTTCCATGGCATGTAGTTGGGACTTTGATAATTCCTAGGAAAGTTTGGGTTTCAACTATTTTGATAATGAGGTTGTGTGTTGTAGTTACTTTTTGAAAAGGGGCGTTTGGGAATAGTCGTCCTAGGTCTTTGTTGAGTAGTTTTAGCTCTAAATTCATTTCTAGCTTGTCCTACTCCTATAGTAACAGCTGGTTTTTGTTTGTTAATAGTTGAGCTAGTATTAGGTTTCCGTGTGACTTTATTAAACTCAGTACGAGCCGATATACAATCTTTCTGTTCAGCAACAGTTCCCACGGATCCCTTCTCCACTACTGGCGGAACCAAAGATTTGGTTTCGTCTGATCCGTGGGTTTCTGAAACTGTTGGAACAATTTCTTGTACTTTTACGGCTTGTTTCTTAAAACTACTTAAGTCTCCTAGTTTTATAAAGCCTAATCCAGTTTTATCATGAGGTAATTATTGAATTTTCATTATCTCATCTACACAACTTATATTTTTATCAAACATTTTGAACTTAGAGTTTTGTTTGATAAGTGCATCCTGTGTGATTTTAAGCTTTTCTAATTCTAGTCTAAGCTCTTGACATGAAACACATACTTCGTCAACAGCTTTACCTTTTTCTAATCGTTTAACTTTTTCTTTTAACTCATAAACTTTGTTTTCTAGAAATTCCTTTTTTGTTTTCAAAAACTTATTTTTGTTTATGATTTTTAGGCTAAGTTCACAGAGATTGTTATATTCCTTTTGCAAGGTGTCATCATCAATAGAAGAATACGATGAGTCAGAATGTACCTCGTCTGAGTCATGAGCCATGAGAGCAACTTCGTCATTCTTAGGCTCTTCGTCATCATCTTCACTGTCACTCCAAGCCCCACTTACAAAGGCTCTTTGAGTTTTGTTCTTAGGTGGCTTAGGACATTCTCCTATTAGATGACTTGTATCTCCGCATCTAAAACACTTTCTTTCTCCTTTTCTTTTCTTGTCATCACGGTCTTTCCGGAAGGATTTCTTTTCTTCTCGAGGTTGTCTTACGAACTTTCCTCGTCTCCTAAAGAACTTCTTGAAATCTCTTACGGCCATGGCATATTTGATGAACTCAAATAAGTACATTTTATTACTATCATTTATCCTATTAATTTGACTTGTTTTACTATATTATGTATGAGGATTGATACTTAATCGTTTACTTTTGTAATTCTCAGGTAAAAACAAGCATTTGGTGAAACTTAGCGATTATGGACTAAAAACGGAGTAAAATGATCAAGATTGGAATTGGTTGTTGGAATGAAGAGAATGAAGACCACTGCCTGACTTTGAATAATGCGCCGCATGGATTTATCCCATGCGCCGCATATGAAACTTTGGTCAACGAAGAATAACCAACTTGTTCTGCTCCAGATGCGCCGCATCTCACTCGTTACATGCGCCGCATCACTATTAATATTTCACCAGATACGATCCAAGATACAAGAGGACATGCGCCGCATCCAAAGATGAAGATACGCCGCATCTTCTGGCGGTGTACGAATATTCCTGAATATTATAATCTTGGACCCCACGCAAAGTTAAGTACATACGCCGCATCTACTTACTAGATGCGCCGCATCTTACCCTCAGACAGAAACTATAAATACCCCAAGACCAGACGAATTCAAGGAGACATATATTATATACGAGACCGAAGACCAGAAACCAAGGACGAATTCAGTCAAGGCAGCAGCACAAGACACACCCAAATCAAAGATACAAGAGCTGTAAGAAGGTGCTGCATGTGTTTAATTCATTAAGTAGTTTTGTTTTATTGTGTTAGTAAACTTTAATTCATCAAGATTGGTGGCTTGTGTAATGTGACAACGGAAAGGTTGCACTCCCTTAAAACTGCTTTCTCATCAATTAAAGTTTATATGTTAGTGTCTTTGGTGACTTTTATTAGTGCATTGATAACCTCTGTGGCTAGCTGAGCGTTGATCGGGTCGCCATGCCTCTGCCCTCGCCTATTTATTAGATGCCTATGCATTCTATGGTCTGTAGAAAAGTAGGAGAAAGATAAATAGGATAGTCATAAGTAACCATTAAGGGTTTACTCGCCGATAAGATTAGAACCAACGAGAAAGGACTTAATCTCGGTGCGTTGCATCGAACTATACACTTCATATAACACTAGCAATAAAACAAGTGACAAACTACTTATCATAAGGACAGCCCTCTTATTGTCTCGAGTATTTATCTGTGTACGTGTGTGCTACTTGTTGATTCGTGCCTGTTGGTTTAGTTTATTATTTAATTGCAACCAAATCGTGCCAGTCTCTCAGGCTGAACCCCCTTGCGTTAGAATAGGTTGTATAGCTAACTTAATATATTAAAATACTGATTTGAATAACTAGATAATACGTTCCACTCTTAGTGATCGACACTCTACTTACCATTATATTCATACTGACCGGGTACACTGCTCGTTAAGTGTGTGTGTTATTGATAAGCCGGCTAAATATAAATTTAAAACTTGAGTAGGCATTAAAACTGCTAAACCGCAACGACACGCACGCGCATCAATATTCTTCATCTTCGCTACCTGAACTAGACTCTTCATCATCACTTGAATCCACCCTAGCTTTTAAGGTAATGGATTTGACTTTGTCCTTTTTGCCCTTAACTATCTCCGAATCTTTTTCTATTACCATCTCATGAACTTTGAGATTTCCTATTAGCTCGTCAAGTGACATGCTTGAAAGATCCTTGGATTCTTCAATGGCCTTCACCTTTGCTCTCCAATTCGGATGGAGTGCTCTAAGAAATTTCCTGACAAAGTTCTTGTTGGGAATTAAATATTCAAGAAGTTTAATATCGGGTTCTACTCAAAGAAATACTCTAAGTATGATTCTGCTGCTAGAGCATTTTGTTTCTGCTGCTAGAGCTTTTGGTTTCTGCTGCTAGTGTTTGATTCTGCTGCTAGCGTTAAACATTCTGCTGCTAGCGTTAACATTGCTGCTAGTGATTAACTTTCTGTTGTTGAGCGGATAAGTATGAAAAGATATTATGTGTATTAAAGTCAACAATATACAGTAGGTAATATCTTACCCCATGTGATCAGTCATAATGTTATATTCACAGAACAAGTTGTAAACATAGATACAAGTTGTATCTTAATGACTGACACTCTTAAAGCAAGCGTTCGATAAGACTTGACAATATTGTAAAGATCTTTCTTGTGTTACAAAAGAAAGATCTTAGTCTTGTGACTTAAGTGTGTGTGAATTATTAAGTGTTTAGACAATAACTCTCAAGAACATAGAACAAATATCACAAGATATAGAAACATAAGATTCAAGGTTGTAACCCTAGTGATAACTCAAGATCACTCGTATTATTATCTTAATAATATTGAATCGTTTGGTGATAAGCTTTCATTTATCATTATCATATAACAAACACAACTGTTCCATTTCCATAACCATAATAACCTTCTAAGTGTGATTAAGTAAATTCCGCGTACTTGATCATATTAACTCAACTTATCACATACACACAAGAACAAAGGTTTAACCACCTTATCAGTGTATCGATCATCCTCATCAATTGGTATCAGAGCAAGGCTGATATAGTTGATTTAGAAGAAGAAGCTTAAGAAATGGATGCACAAGATACTGCTACAAATATTGCTGCAAAGTTGCCCATGATCAAACAAAATGAGTTTGAGTTATGGAGGTTGAGAATTGAGCAATATTTCATGGTTCAAGATTATGCTCTTTGGGATATCATTCTGTATGGTGATTCATTTACACTAGGTTATACAGATATTATTCTTTAAGGCAAAACTGAAAGAAAAAGGAATACTGGACCAGCTAACAATGATGAAAAGATTCAGAAGAGGAATGATCAAAAGGCAAGAAACTTATTGCTTATGACCATTCCTGGTGAACAAATGCTATCTTTTAGCAAGTATCCTGATGCAAAAACTCTTTTTGAAGAGATTTGTGCATGGTTTGGTGGTAATGAAACTACCAAGAAAACACAGAAGACATTGCTAAAACAATAATTTGAAAACTTTAGTTCAAATAGCAATGAATCACTTGATAAGCTGTTCTCAAGATTACATAAGCTTGTCAGTCAGTTAGCTGTGTTGGGTGTTGAGATAGCCAAGGAAGATCTCAACATGAAGTTTTTGAGAAGTCTACCTGATGAGTTCCATACTCATGTGGTTGTCTGGATGAACAAACCAGACATTGAAATCATGAAACTCAATGATTTGTTCAACAACTTCAAAATTGTTGAACAAAGTCTAAAGAAGTCTGGAATCTATAGTACTAGTTCTGGGAATGTGGCACTCTTGTCATCTCCTAGTATTAGTAAATCAGAAGAGGTAGATGAAGATGAAGGTGTTTCTACTGCTATCTATGGTGGTCCTTCTACTAGTTCACAAAAGAATGCTGCAGGACTTGGAGATCCGGCATTCTATGTATTCATGTCTAGTCAATCTAGTGGTTCTCCTCTAACTCATGAAGATCTTGATCAGCTGGATGATAATGATTTGGAAGAGATGGACATCAAATGGCAGGTTGCTTTACTTAGCATGAGGGCTAAGAAGTTCTGGCAGAGAACTGGTAAGCAGATTACCATTGATGGTAATGAAACTGTTGGGTTTGATAAGAAGAAAGTAGAGTGTTTCAACTGTCACAGGTTAGGACACTTTGCTAAAGAATTTAGAAACCCAAGGAAGCAGGACAATAGAAGCACATGGTATAAGCAAGAGAAGAAGAAGGAAGTCACAGTTGAAGAACCAAGGGCTATGCTAGCCATAGATGGTGTTAACTATGATTGGAGCTTCATGGCTGATGAAGTGGAAGCACCAACAAATGCTGCACTGGTGGCCACTGAGACTTCTTTAATGGCCTTTTCTGATTCAGAGGTAAATTCCCTAATTAAATATACTGAATCATGCTCTACTCTTAAAGCTTATGAAGATCTTAAAAAGAGATTTGATGCTCAACTAGAACAGTTATATGATGCATTAGACAACTTAGGTAATCATAAAAGAGGTATATCTGTTGTTGAAAAACAACTTGTACATTTTCAAGAAAATGAGTCTAAGTTTGCTGATGACATGAATGCTCTCCAAAGAAAAATAGATTTTCAAGCTGAAATAATTTGTTCAGAAAGAGCATCATTAGCTAAAGCCCTAAATAACAATGAAAATGTTAAGATAACAGTAGATGCTTTAGCTCATGCCTCTGATGGAGTTAATAAAATTTGGGAAGCTCAAGTAATCAATAAAGCTAAGTCTGGTTTAGGATACAAATTTATTCCTCCACCATACAGAGGTGTTCCTTCACCTCCAGGTATTGACCTAGCACACACAGGTTTTGCTGAGTTTCAAGAACCAATAATGGAATATGGTTCTAAGTCTACTGAGGGTCCTAAGATAGAAAAAGTAAGTGAGAGTTTAAATAAAACTTCACTTCTTCAGGACAAGGTGTCCTTTGTTAAGAAAGGAGATGCTATAGTTGTTGAGGATTGTACAACTGATAGTGATGAAGATGATCAGGTTATGTCTAAACCTGAACAAGTTAAGAAAGCAGGAACAAGTGTTCCTAAAGTGATAAAAAAAGATATTGTTCGGCCTAAATCAAACATTAAACATGTTAGGCAACCAGTTAAATATTGTGAACAATACAGATCCACTAGCAAGCCCAGAGGTAACCAAAGAAATTGGAATAACCTCAAGTCTAACCAATTAGGTGATGACTTTGCTTTTTACAACAAAGCTTGTTATACATGTGGTAGTTTTGATCATCTTGATGCTTTCTGTAACAAATGGGTATCTGGGTATGAAAACAATAGAGTGAACTACAAAAGGCAAACACCTAAATCTCATTTTCACTCTAGTTCTAATGTTAACAGAACTAAACCCAAAACAGTCTCTGTTAAGTCTGGCTTCAATAAAGTTAATTCTGCTAGACCATATATGACTGTTTACCCAAAATCAACAGCTAAGGGTGCAAAAACATCTTACAAACATGCACCAAAGACTATTCAAAGGCCCATTCAAACAAAAGCAGTGGTCCCAAAACAAGTTTGGAATATTAAGGGAACAATTACAAAGCTAGCGGTTTCTGCTGCTAAGCATTTAATTCATTCTGCTGCTAGGGAAAACAGGGCAAATGCTGTTAAGGCCTCAGCATGTTGGGTTTGGAATTCAACTAAATCCAATGTTGCATCAACTGTTCTAAAAAGATTAAATTACATTGATGCAAGAGGCAGATCCAAGTCAGTAATGGCTTGGGTCCCCAAAAGAAACTAATACTTCTCATTTATGTGCAGGAACATTCAATTGATCAACAAGAGGATCAAGGATACTCAGATAGTGGATGTTCAAGGCACATGACAGGCAACAAGTCCTATCTTTCTGATTTTCAAACATTAGATGGTGGCTATGTTACCTTTGGAGGAGGTGTTGGTGGCAAAATTTCCGGTAAAGGTACAATCAAAACTGGAAATTTAGATTTTGAAGATGTGTACTATGTACAAGAGCTAAATTATAATCTTTTTAGTGTCTCACAAATGTGTGACAAAAAGAACAAAGTTCTTTTTTGTGACACTGAATGTCTTGTACTTTCTCCTGATTTTAAGATGCCTGATGAAAGTCAAATGCATCTTAAAATTCTTAGAAAGGGCAATATGTACAGTGTAGACATGAAGAACACTGTTCCTAAAAAGAATTTAACTTGTCTTGTTGCAAAGGCCACATTAGATGAATCAATGAAATGGAATAGGAGGCTTGGTCATATTAACTTCAAAACCATAAATCAGATTGTTAAGAATGGTTTGGTAAGAGGTTTACCTCAAAAACGATTTGAAAATGATCAAACATGCATTGCTTGTCTTAAAGGCAAACAACACAAAGCCACTTGTAAGCCCAAGCTGTTTAACTCTATTAATCAATCATTGTTTATGCTTCATATGGACTTGTTTGGTCCTACAAATGTTAGAAGTATGCAACATAAGAGATATTGTCTAGTTATTACTGATGACTATAGTAGATTTACATGGGTTTTCTTTTTAGCTACTAAGGATGAGACACCTAGCATCCTTAAGACTTTCATTACTGAGATAGAAAACCTAGTAGATAAAAGAGTAAAAGTCATTAGATGTGATAATGGGACTGAGTTCAAAAATAGAGTTATGGATGAATTCTGCAAAGAAAAGGGTATTAGGAGAGAGTTTAGTGTTGCTAGAACTCCACAACAGAATGGAGTTGCTGAAAGGAAAAATAGAACACTAATAGAAGCTGCTAGAACTATGTTAGCTGATTCTAAGCTACCTATAACTTTTTGGGCTGAAGCAGTCAACACTGCTTGCTATGTTCAAAATAGAGTTTTAGTTGTTAAACCTCACAATAAGACATCATATGAACTTTTTAGAGGTAGAACTCCTGCAATAGGATTTCTTAGACCTTTTGGATGTCATGTGACAATTCTCAATACCTTAGACCATCTTGGAAAGTTTGATGGCAAAGCAGATGAAGGTTTCTTAGTTGGATATTCTCTCAATAGTAAAGCTTTTAGAGTATACAACTTAAGAACTAAGAAAGTAGAAGAAAACCTACATGTGGAATTTTTAGAGTATAAATCCAATGTAGTAGGTGCAGGTCCTAATTGGATATTTGATATAGAGTCATTAACCCATTCTATGAATTATGTGCCTGTTGTTGCAGAAACTAATGATTTTTCAGGTTCACAAACAACAAATGAGGCAGGGTTAGACAAGGAGACAAATCAAGATCATATTTGGATGCCAATAAGTACCAGTGTAGTTTCAACTTCAACAAATGATGAATCTTCTTCTGATAAAGCTAAAGAAGATGTTGAAAGTGAATACAAGGAAGATGGAACAAAGGAACAACAAAATGTTTCTGCTGATGATAGTGCTGCTGAGACAGAGCATTCTACTGCTAGGCTTAATTTTTCTCCTGCTAGGCCAAATGATTCTACTGCTGGCCCTTCAGACTCAAATGAAGCAGATTTCTCAGATAATGAGGTGGATTTAAGCAATATCACACCTACCTATCAAGTTCCTTCAACCCCACACACAAGGATTCACAAAGTCCACTCCCTAGAAAATGTGATTGGAGATGTACAATCAGGTGTGAAGACAAGACAACAACTGATGTCTTCAGACCAACAAGGGCTTCTTGATGCCCTTTATGCTTCAAAGCAGCATGAGTTTTCAAACTCTTGCTTGTTTGTATGTTTTCTCTCACAAGATGAACCAAAGAACATTCTGAAAGCCTTAGATGATTCAAGCTGGGTAGAAGCTATGCAAGAGGAGCTTCTTCAGTTCAAGATTCAGAAGGTATGGGTGCTAGTTGATTTACCTAAGAATGCAAAGGTAATTGGCACTAGATGGGTTTTCAAGAATAAAAGAGTTGAAAGGAAAATAGTGATTAGGAATAAGGCTAGATTAGTAGCCCAAGGGTACACACAACAAGAAGGGATAGACTATGATGAAGTTTTTGCTCCAGTAGCAAGACTTGAGGCAATTAGGCTTTTCTTAGCTTATGCTTCATTTTTAGGCTTCACAGTTTACCAAATGGATGTCAAGAGTGCATTTTTATATGGCACAATTGAAGAAGAGGTGTATATCTCACAACCTCCAGGGTTCATTGATCCTGACCATCCAGAAAAAGTGTACAGAGTTGTTAAGGCTCTTTATGGCCTTCATCAGGAACCTAGAGCTTGGTATGAAACACTAGCTTCCTATTTAAAAGCAAATGGATTTCAAAGAGGAAAGATTGATCAGACACTTTTCATCAAACAGCACAAGAAGGATCTTATGTTAGTGCAGGTGTATGTGGATGACATTATCTTTGGGTCTACATGGAAGGAGATGTGTTTGGAGTTCGAGAAGCTTACGCATGATAAGTTTCAGATGAGTTCCATGGAGGAACTTACATTCTTTTTGGGTTTGCAAGTTAAACAGTCATATGAAGGCATATTTATTAGTCAAGATAAATATGTTGCTGAGATACTTAGAAAGTTCAACTTTGCTGATTCAAAAATGGCAAGCACACCAATGGACTCTGAGAAGCCTCTTCCAAAAGACTTAGATGGAGAAAATGTGGATGTACACACATACAGATCTATGATAGGATCTTTGATGTATCTTACATCATCAAGACCTGACATCATGTTCTCTGTTTGTGTTTGTGCAAGATTTCAAGTAACACCAAAGGTTTCTCATTTAACAGCAGTCATGAGAATTTTCAGATATCTCAAGGGTCAACCTAGGTTGAGACTATGGTATTCTAGAGAGTCACCTTTTGACTTGGTAGCATTTTCGGATAGTGATTATGCTGGTGCTAGCTTGGACAGAAAGTCAACAACTGGAGGATGTCAATTCCTTGGGTGTAGACTTATCTCATGGCAGTGTAAGAAGCAAACAACTGTGGCTACTTCAACAACTGAAGCTGAATATGTAGCTGCTGCAAGTTGCTGTGCTCAAGTCTTATGGCTTCAAAACCAACTTCTTGACTATGGGTACAATTTCATGAACACTGTTATTCATATTGATAATAGTAGTACTATTTGCATAATTAAAAATCCAGTGCAACATTCTAAAACAAAACACATTGAAATTAGACATCACTTTATAAGAGACTGCAATGAGAAAAGATTAATTCAAGTTCTTAAAATTGCTTCAGAATTCAACTTTGCAGATCTGCTAACAAATGCTTTTGATGTTGGAAGGTTTCAGTACTTGGTAGCAAGTATTGAAATGCTTAATCTTTGAATTTTTCAATCTAATGTGTTTTTGTAAATAAATTTTTGTTTGTGTTGCTGGCTTTAAAAGATATTACTGCTATTACAAAAGTTTGTGCTGCTAGTACAAATTTAATTTGTGTTATTCATACAGTTAGTCCTATGATTATTCTAATTCAAGATAAGTACTTTGTACATTGTTCTTTTGGTTTTAGACTAACAATTTCAGGTATGAACATGTGAATACAAAGGATGTTTCAAGTGAAATGGAAGCAGCAGAATGATAATATTAGTTGCTGACATAATAGGTTTATGATAGAAAAAGTTTAGGAATTTCAAACCTCCTTAAAACTTCTTTCTTGAAGCTTGATTATGATGTTTCACATTGAATTGATGACTTAGTTGATCAGATAGTAACTGATACAACTCACTTTCTATCATTTTATACTTTTAAGTATAATGAGCAAGTCTCAGGACATATGATAGAAAGAACAGCTAGTAAAAGTGAATCTAACACTTGTGTTAGAGGCAACAATTACTATGAGCTGGAAACCCTGTCAAGAAAGCCTTTTGAATAGGTTTATCTTTACACAGGCAGTTATTTATAACTGAAAAACATTGGTTCTCACACAACCAGAGGTTGCTTTAAACCGAAATTTTGATTAAGTGTCTGTTATACACTTGATCCCTTCAAAATGGTTGAAAGCAGTATGGTTTTTAATAATAAAATCAAGTACATACTGCTAAGGCAAAAGTTTCTTAAAAGGATTTTCAAAGAGACTCACAAAAACCATCAAATGATACCATGAGTCAAATGCCCCATGAATTACCTCTCGTAGGAGTTAACACACCTAGAAGTGATGAGGGCAGCAACTTAAACTCTTAAGGAATTGATGGCTACATGTACAACATTGTCTGATAACATGTTCTGATGGATAGCTCAGATGATGAAGAGAAATATTTTGGTACATAGTGAGAGATCTTCCAAACAGGGGAGGATAAAATGTTATTTGCATCTCAGGGGAGGTAATATCTCAGGAGAGGAAATAAATCCCAAAGAAGGAAGATTAAGCAATGAAAGGGAGGAAAAGACAAGAGCATACAAGATGATGACATGGAGGTTGAAAATAACAAGAACATTTCAAAAGAGAAAGTTCTATCTAGGTCAAACGAAGAAAAGTTTCAATTTCAGTTCACCACGTTTGTTCATCACTTGAAAAGGCATGCTGACAGATGATTTCACTTGTTGAAACAAGCATCCAAGATACACAGCATCATTGCCTCTTATAATTCCTCCATCCAAGGAAATTGCACCATCTTTTAGGTCAATGTTTGAAGCCTGAAGATGTGTATTGATATTGTTAAAGTCAAAGAACAGAAAGCAGATGAGTTGCTGAGAAAGATATTCAATCTTGAAGAACAGAAGTGTTTGAAAGATCTTCACAATCCATAATTTAATTCAGAAACATGTTGAAAAGGATTCACATGTTTAGGGGAGGATTGTTGGGAATTAAATATTCAAGAAGTTTAATATCGGGTTCTACTCAAAGAAATACTCTAAGTATGATTCTGCTGCTAGAGCATTTGGTTTCTGCTGCTAGAGCATTTGGTTTCTGCTGCTAGTGTTTGATTCTGCTGCTAGAGTTAAACATTTTGCTGCTGAAGGATTCTGCTGCTAGCGTTAACATTGCTGCTGGTGATTAACTTTCTGCTGCTGAGCGGATAAGTATGAAAAGATATTATGTGTATTAAAGTCAACAATATACGGTAGATAATATCTTACCCCATGTGATCAGTCATAATGTTATATTCACAGAACAAGTTGTAAACATAGATACAAGTTGTATCTTAATGACTGACACTCTCAAAGCAAGCGTTCGATAAGACTTGACAATATTGTAAAGATCTTTCTTGTGTTATAAAAGAAAGATCTTAATCTTGTGACTTAAGTGTGTGTGAATTATTAAGTGTTTAGATAATAACTCTCAAGAACGTAGAACAAATATCACAAGATATAGAAACATAAGATTCAAGGTTGTAACCCTAGTGATAACTCAAGATCACTCGTATTATTATCTTAATAATATTGAATCGTTTGGTGATAAGCTTTCATTGTTCATTATCATATAACAAACACAACTGTTCCATTTCCATAACCATAATAACCTTCTAAGTGTGATTAAGTAAATTCCGCGTACTTGATCATATTAACTCAACTTATCACATACACACAAGAACAAAGGTTTAACCACCTTATCAGTGTATCGATCATCCTCATTAGTTCTTACTACAAAAAGAATCGTCAAGTGCTTAAAGAGAAGTAATGATAGTATTAAACCTAGCAAATGCACTATTAATGGTCTCATCTTCAGGGATAACAAATTGTTCATATTGTTGAACAAGAAGATCAATTTGGTTATCCTTGACTTGTGAGTTCCCTTGATGAGTGATAATTAAAGATTGCCAAATATCTTTAGCGGTTTTACACATAAAGACTCTTTCATATTCTTTCCTTTGTAAAGCATTATAAAGCATCATTTTAGCCTCATTATTTTTGGAAATTAACTTCTTTTGCTCATCACTGTGACGAGCAAGTGAAGTATCCTCATCCCGACCACTTGATATATCTTTTAGTATAGGTTTATGATCACCCTCTATAATAATATACCATAGATCTATGTCTTTTGACTTCACATAAGTTTCAAAGTGGTTTTTCCAATATATAAAACCATTTGGTTCAAATAGTGGTGGTCTTTGCATAGATTGCCCTTCTTTGAAATTTTCAAAATTCATGGATCGTTTCTAGTTTTAAAATACAATATATTTTGAAAGTCTTGAGTAACGTAGCTCTGATACCAATTGTGGAAAGCTAGAAGGGGGGTTGAATAGTTTTACCGTTTTAAAATTCTTTTGCTTTGAATACTTAACGTTATTTCAAGTAATGCAAATAATAAACAATATATAATAAGCAAGTAGAGAAAGAAACAATCAAACCACAACACGGATGTTTATAGTGGTTCGGTCGACAAGGACTCTCTTCCTTGCCCTACTCCACTCCTCGAGCCTCTAACTCGAGAGTTTTTCTTCACTAAGAAACAAGCTCCCTTCTCGACGGAGAAAACATTTACAAACGTCGCTTACACTTTTTCCGGTACAAAGCTAAATACCGAGTTCTTTTACAAGGGAACAACCACTCCCGATACTCTGTGTATTTGGAGGACTAAAATACTAACCGATCACTACTGAGGTATATGATTGTTTGGTACAACAATGATGTGTGAAAAACAACAAATTCACACTATGACTAATCTAACAAGTCTTGCAACGCTTTGTTGAAGCTTGTGATGCTTTGATCTCTTTGCTACAAAAGAAAGATCACTAAGAATGAAATATGATATATGAATGGGTTAGTAATGAATGAAAGAATGAATGATGTTGTTTATGCTTAAGAGTGATCAGAAAACATGAATGTGTGGCTTGCTATTTACAGGCAACTGCCTTGGCAAACTACGGATGGGACGGATCCAAAATAAGGGATCCGTTCGTTATGCTGTTTGGTTCCGTGGGTGTCACACCCCCATATTACGTGACTTGCAGCGGAATGAAGCATTCAAGGGCGTGACTGATCATAGCACCATAGTACAGTTATATTGAACGACCTAAAGTGTCGTTTAGAAAACACATCGTTTGATCATTTAAAATATTCAGAGTTTACAAAACAAGGTCCCAAAAGGTGAAACAAGTTTGCGGAAAATCAAGTTTATACAAATCAAACGATTATTTAAGTGCATAAAATAAGGTGAGACGCGTCGACTCCGCGACTCCATGGTATGTCCTTGTGCAAGCCAACATGCGATACCTTAATTACCTGAAAATACATTGCTAAAAATGGTCAACAAAAATGTTGGTGAGTTCATAGGTTTATGTAAATGAAATGTTTCTACGGTAACCACAAGTATAAAGTGTATGACAAAACAATGCCACATAAAAAAAAAAATACATTAGCTCTTAAGCTCATAACCCTGAAGCTAGACTGAATGAAATGCCCCAACTGAGTGTTTGCCATTCACTCTAATATGACAGAAATAAAATGCGTTCGTTTGACAAGTTGGCGCTACCAACCCGAATGGAGGAGTCACCCTCAATAGATCTATTCACTCACTCTCGCTTGCTCACAATTAACGGTTCATGATAATAAAGGGGACTTTAATCTGGGCAATGATGTAACTTAAGCAATGTAAATGAGTTGATACTTTGGTCCGCATAAAAATGGTGCAATGTATTCTCCCCCGAGAGTTTAGAAATTATGTAAACAATTGAAAACGGGGCTATGAAAACTCACCTGATATGATAGCAACAATGACAACAATGGATATGATGAAAATGAGACTCGGTCTCTAACCGCGACCTATTTGAATGATATGATCCAATGTAAGCAATGATACAATGTTACACATGCAAATACGTATGTTAACGATACCACTTGTTAGTTTTGAAATTAACGTTTATCGACAAAAAATACATTTTTGACGTCTCGTTATGTTGTAAACTATTTTTCGTGTAATTATGTTGGAATGATACTCCATGATCCTCGTTTGGTGTTCTATCGGCAAAATATAATGTTTTCGTCACAAATTAATATTTTCCTTAACTTGTGAAAATATGCCCAAAATGGCCTCGCAAAGCTAGTCGTGAAATATTGTACGTTAAGTGTTAGTGATCAAACTTGACGTTTTTTAAAACCTTGTAACAATGTCATAATGTCGTATTATTTAACTTTTGATCATACGCGCCTTGATTAGATAGAAAATCGGCTATCAATGTTATGCCTTGTAAAAATACTAGTTTTTACACTTAGAAATTATTTCTATTAGTGCTGTCAAAAATAAAGTAGAGTTTGTCGGGTTCAAACGCGTGTATCTCGGTCGTTATAAGCTCGTTTTCCACGTTCTTTATATCCACGGCTTCGTATAAACATGAACTAACATGTTTTCAGTAGGTCGGGTCGTCTAGATCACGTCTAACACCTCGTTTTGTCCTTTGAATCTCGGCGAACAGCACGCTAAATTTTCAGAAAACTAGTTTTCGTCGCCTAACTTAGAAAAATCATATCTCCTTCGTTATAAGTCGGTTTTTAGTGATTCAAGCGGCCACGGTTTCATTTTTGAAAGTATTTTCTAAATCTTAAAGCCAAAACATCCCCTGAGTTACTGAGTTTTCCAGATCACACGTTTTTGGACAGAACCTTTTCTAGGGTTTATGAAAACTAATTTTTCTAGTTCAAAATTTAATCAAACCACTTCCAATCAACTTCACAAGTACTCAAATCCTACCATACACCTTCTTAGGGTGTCATGGGGTCCTAAACATCACCAACAATGGTGGATCTCATGAGATTACTAGTGAAACTTATAGATCTAGTGTTAAAGATAGTTTAAGAGTAAAGTGGTATATATAACATAAATAAGTTGCATGTTTAACTAATATAACTTGAAAATACATAAACATATGAATCAAATGAAAATATAATAAGATCAAAAAGATGTTCTTGAAGCTTACTTGAATTATTGGAGAGTTTTGATGAAAAATGTATAAGAACCTAGGGTTTTTACCACAAAACCCTAACTAGGAATGTAATTGGAGCTTGTTTAATACTTGATATTCAAAAGTGATGGATTGATCTTGGTGTTATTGGGTTTGGCCGAACAAGGAAGAGAGAAAAAGAGAGTGTGTGATGCTTATTTAGCTAGTGAAATTTGTAAATGAAGTGTTATGGAAATAAATTGGAAAACATATAGAATCAAAACATTAAATTTAGTCTTCAACATCAAGTATGCATAAAATATAGGGTGGCTAAGGGGGGGGGGGCGGCACATGGTAAGAAAAAGAGTGGGATTTGATGTGTAATTAAAGATGTTGTCTAAGTGTTGGAAAGTATTAGTGTGTTTGTGTATACATTAGGTGTTATTGGGTACCGAGTTATCTTGAAATAAATCTTAACGAGGTAAAATAAAATACGAAAAAGTTGTAAGAATGGTAAAATCATATTCCTTGCAAGAATCGGGTGTTAGAATAATTATCGGGTTAAAATATCGCAAACCGACGGAGTTATAAGTTCCTAATGGAAAATATAGCAATTGATTTAAAAACACCGGGTAAAGTAATAATATAATCTTTATATCATTATAATAAGTATGAAAATACGTTATGATCACTGACGGGAGTATCGGATATAATGTTAGTGGTAATTACTGAGTGGTAACGTTTAATAATTAATGAACATACGTAAATGAAAATCACACAAACTCGTGCATGACCTAACATGTTAATGATGTTGCTGATGATATGTAGACTACTCTAGTCTATATGAAGTGTCCCTACTGATGATGCATGAATACGCAGCTAAACCATACTGGTTACGCGCATTTGGATACCCGTAAACTAGGTTTACGAAAAGATGAATGATGATCATGAACAGAAATTTCCCTCCGGGAATGAATAGTGTCACATGAATAGTAAAATTTTTGACGACTTCTCAAATTCTCAAACTGACTCTGAAGAAGATGAATAGTGAAATGATGAATAGTGATTAGTGAATAGTAAATGATGAATAGTAAATTGTCGAGGTTTGGAAAATGACCTGAAATTGTGATTTTTGAAAGTCGCCCACCCAAAAAGGAATTCAGTCCCTGAATTCAACTGGTGTTGGTCTCTGGAGTGAACTCGGTGAAAAGATGTGAGTATTTGAGCCGCATCTGGTCTTCTCGTTCCCAAGTAAACTCAGGACCTCTATGAGAATTCCAGCGAACTTTGACGATCGGAATTCGACTCTGTTTCAACCATTTAACCTCACGGTCCATGATCTCTGCTGGTTCCTCCACAAAGTTAAGCTTATCATCGAGCTGAACTTCTTCCAATGGGATTACGAGCGTTTCGTCTGAAAGACATTTCTTGAGGTTTGAGACATGAAACGTGTTATTTACACTGCTGAGCTCTGACGGAAGCTCAAGCTTGTATGCTACCGGAGCAATTCTCTCCAGAATCTTAAAGGGCCCTATGTATCTCGGGTTCAACTTCCCGCGTTTCCCGAATCGTATCACGCCCTTCCAAGGCGAGACTTTCAACATGACTTTGTCTCCAACCTGAAATTCTAATGGTTTGCGTCAAACATCGGCGTAACTTTTCTGTCGGCTTCTAGCTGTTTGGAGTCTTTCTCGTATCTGAACTATCTTTTCGGTTGTTTCTCTAACCAACTATGGACCGGTTAGTTGTACATCACCAACTTCGGCCCAACAAACTGGGGACCAGCACTTTCGACCATAGAGTGCCTCGAATGGTGCTGCCTTTATGCTCGAGTGATAACTGTTATTGTAAGAGAACTCGATCAATGGCAAATGGTTAGCCCAACCATTTCCAAAGTCAATCACACATGCCCTGAGCATGTCTTCCAATGTCTGAATCGTTCTCTCGCTCTGACCATCGGTCTGGGGATGATAGGCAGTGCTCATGTCTAATTTAGTCCCAAATGAATCTTGCAATGATTGCCAGCAGTTTGAAGTAAAGCGACTATCTCGGTCAGAGATGATGGAAATTGGTGCTCCGTGCCTTGAGACTATTTCCTTGACATAAAGTCTGGTGAGCTGATCCATGGAATAAGTCTCTTTGATTGGAATGAAATGGGCTGATTTGGTGAGACGATCAACGATTACTCAAATAGCATTGTAACCGCTTGTTGTTTTGGGAAGTTTGGTGACAAAATTCATTATAATGCATTCCCATTTCCATTGGGGAATCTCTGGTTGCTGAAGTAATCCTGATGGTTTCTGGTACTCGGCTTTTACTTTAGCGCAAGTAAGGCATTTGCTAACATACATAGCTATGTCTGCTTTCATATTCGGCCACCAATAAGGTTTCTTGAGATCCTGATACATCTTATCAGAACTTGAGTGAATGGAGTACCTCGACTTGCGCGACTCGTGTATAAACAACTCTCGTATTCCACCATAGAGGTATCCAGCTTCTATCCTTGAAGCATAATACTCTGTCTGACCTCTTTATTAAACCATTTGCATCCTTTGGCATTCCATAGGGTTTTTCAATCTGTCGATTTTCTTCCTTGAGTGCTTCGACTTGAGCCTCGAGGATTCGTGATGTTAAAGGTGAAATGATTGTCATTCCCAATGATCTGACTCTCAAAGGCTTGAGTCTTTCTTTCCGGCTAAGGGCATCTGCCACAACATTAGTTTTCTTAATTATCCATTGGTATGAAGATGGTAGAGCATGTGTATATCTGATTGGAAAGAAAATATCTTAAGGGGATTGTCAGAAGTTTGGAGGTACATCGTCTATCCTTTATTAGGAGCCTTTGAAATTTGTACAACGTGTCTCGTGACTAATCCTACAACGGTAGGTTCATCGGAAAGGTGTTATCGAAGAACAAAGCTACGGTAACGGTTTCTGATTCCTTGTGCCCTGCTCTAACTGATATCAAGACATGAGTCTCTCTTCACCTAAGATGCTTGGTCTTTATTGCTAAAATTCGCGCTGTTTAATAGTTTTCCCTAGATTTCCTTCTTCAAAAGTTTCCCATGCTATTGTTTGTCAATCACCAGATCCTAAAGGTATGGAGTGTCGTAGTATGGTGGTTGGTTTTCAAAATTTGACTCGATATGGAGTGTTTTGATTGAAATCTTCCTCTGAACAATTAATTTACGAGTTTGAGTAATGAGTCTTACAACTTGAATAAATGGATTCCACAAGTTTGAATAAATGAAGTTTTACAAACTGAATAATTGAATTTATAGGTTTAAATGAATTTCTAAATCTGAACAAATGAAATTTCTCTCTCAATATGGAGTGTTTTGTTTGAAATCTTTTTCCTGAATAAATGAATTCTTCAAGTTTGGATAAATTTCAGTGGTTATGCAAGTTTGGACTATTTTCAAATAAGACCCAAGGTTTTATAGATAGATTTTCGACATGATGTGGATAGGAATGTCTTAGTAAAGTTTGGTGTTAAATAATGCTTATTGGTTAATCTTGGGTAAGACTTGTGGGTAGGTATATCCAACTTACTTGATCCTTTCCAAACTGGATCATGACTTAGGTTCGTTGTCCTACTTGGTCCAACTAGTGCTTCTGAAATGATAGGATTTGGTGACTATGCCAACGATAGTGATTTGGATTGCCTCGCGATGTCTTAAGATTTCTGTTGCATCATGAATCAACTAACCGTATGTTTCCAGTACTTGTTCGTAGTTTCGTAATCCTTTCATTGTTTTCTTATGTCATGGAATACTCTTCGTGGATAGAAAATCTTTCCTAGGAAGGTCAAGGGTAAGAATCCACTTAACGGTTGAGTGAGTGACATGTGCTGTAGGTACTTAAAGAGGGTTTGTCAAAAAGGATGTTTATGAAAAATTTACTTGTCTACAAAGCTTTTGAATGAAAATTGTTATTATGAACTTTTGAAAAGATGATTGTTCTCTTCATGGCATAATCCTTCCTGAATTATACATAGGTGATCAGGCTATGTATACTTGAGGACCAATGATGCGATGCTCGGTTTGGTCAAAATAGCCTTGTGTTTCTCAAAAGTTTTAGATGGTGTTCAACGTGTTGTTTGGTAAAATAGTAGTAATTAGTTGGTAGAACGACAGAAAATCAATTTATAAGGCGGTAGTAACGTAACTTGTTTTTAGAATGTTGTGAAATTATTCCCTGAGATGGTAGTAAAATAACTTGAGGTATGGTTATGTGAAACAGTTTTATAAAGTGGTAGTAATATATCTTGTAACAAGATTGTGGAATGGGTTATAGGACGTGTATGGGACATCTTACGGAATGGTAATAGTCTTTAGTCAGAGGCGAAATTTGCCTAACTCCTACTATAATAGTGATATGTTGTTGCGATATGATTGAAAATTGGGCAAATGGAATAGGAAATGAAATAAACGAAGATTGTGCTAATGGTGGAGATGCTAAAAGATAGGGATTACATTAGATAGAAGAGTACATGGTACAACGAGGTTACAAGAAAGTACTTAAGATAGATTACTTAAAGGAATACAACCCTAGTGGGCTCCATCTATGTTTTATTGTTAAGACAGAAGTTCTTTGTTCTTATTCATTATCATTTTCGTCGTTGATTTGACGAGCTTCGCACTTCAACGAGCTCTTTCTACATTCTGGTTTCTCAGTTATGGACATTCACTCTTGAAGTGTCCAATTATTCCACACTCACGGCAGGTTACCATGACTTTCTGGCTCATTACACGGGTGGGAGCCTTGCAATCCTTGGCTTTGTGTCCGACCTTCTGGCAGTTTCCACATTGAGTGGGGCAAGGTCCATTGTGGTGAAACTGACACTTAATGCATTTGGGTAGAGTCCCTGCATATCCTTTCTTTTTGCTTGGCCAAACAGCACAGGCATCCACCACTTCTTGTATCTTAGGTGGTTGTTGTGCAGCACTTTCACCCTGATTATTGTGGTTGTTCCATTTTCGTTTGTTGTTGTTATTGTTCCCTATGGCCTTGGTGTGAGCTATGTGTTCCTCTGCCTCGTTCGCCATAAAGATAGCTTTAAACATGGTGTCAGGTTCTGATAAGGTGACCAACATCCGAACTTCAGGGGAGAGTCCCCCGATATACCTCTCAAGTTTCTTGCTTTCCGGTTCCTCCATTGCAGGGCCTAGTCGTGCTAATTCGTAAAAACGTTTAGTATATTTGGCAACATCATCTCCTACCATGGTAAAGTCTAGGATTTCCTGTTCCATTGCTTGTATTCCGCTTCTTGAACAATATTCTAAGGTCATCATCCTTCTTAGTTTCTCCCAAGAGATTGAGTAAGCAGCGTCGACCCCTACTATCTGAACCTGTTTAGTCCACCATTCCTGGGCATGATCCCGAAAAGTGCAAGTGGCGAACTTAACTTTATCTTCCTTGCGACAGTTGCCATTTTGAAATATTGTTTCTACTTCTCCAAATCATTTGTAAAATCCCTTCGCGCCTTCAGTTCAGCTAAAGGTGTGGGGGTTGCAATCCATAAATTCCTCATGGGTAAGATTTTCGGTGAAGGTTGTCGCTATGTTCTTGGCAATGAGTTGCTCAACGGTGGCTTGTGTCATGCCTGGAATGGCTTGCTTTAACCTAACTTCTTCCACATCATAAGAGACCATGCGAATTTATGAGTAGTAAAGATCATCATACTCACATATATGCAATCATGACATATATTAATGGAATGAGAGTACAACAAGGTGCAATCACGAAATACCATAAATATAATCATAACACCCGTGGGTATATACCATGAAAGTTTCGGTTTACATGAACCGATATCATAGATAGCACAACCATATCCATGTAGTAGAGTCAATACTTGGCAATTTCATCATACAACAATCAAAATACTACAAGTTTCTTTGAACTATGCCACACAACTCGTGGTTGGGATAATAGTAAAAGCTAGTAAAGACATAAGTCTAGTCTAGAGGCTTCCTGGTGCTCCTCTGATTGGATCCTGGATTGTGGCATCTTAGGGTTGAGATAAGTCATGATGTGGGGTCTGAAGTTGTGCATCGATCATGTCTGAGGTAGTGTCGATTCCAAACCCTTCTTAAGGAATCTGCTGATGTTCCTGTTGAGTTGGTGGTCTTGGTATTATCCACAAGGTGTCATCTAGTTCCCGATATGTGGGGATGGAAAAGGGGAATGACGATGGTGGCAGTGGGAAGGTAGGCACAGTCTCTTGAACTCCAAAAGTTTCAATGCCATATCTGGTAGTCTCTCCTAAGTCTTACTCAGGTAGTGCTAACACCTCAAATAGGTGAACATTATCACTCAATAATTGTGAGTGATATGGAAATGTCGAGGTATAGGAAGGTGAGAGTGGTGATGAGACAACTGACTCTAGTACTATAGTGGGTGGTGATGAAACCTTTTCTGAGGAAATAATGATGGGATGGGTATCTGACGACATCTCTGTGACAATTGACGTAAAATGAAAGTAAATAACCACTTACATTATGCGGGTTATGATGAAATGACGTATGTATGAAACCACACGTATAATGACTATGCACTTACGGTGAAATGATGAGATGCTATGATGATGTGGTTATAGTCTAGGGTATAAAGGACAACCTAGTTCGCTATAACCTTTGCTCTGGTACCAATCTGTCACACCCCCAAATTACGTGACTTGCAGCGGAATGAAGAATTCAATGGCGTGACTGATCATAGCACCACAGTACAGTTATATTGAACGACCTAAAGTGTCGTTTAGAAAACACATCGTTTGATCATTTAAAATATTCAGAGTTTACAAAACAAGGTCCCAAAAGGTGAAACAAGTTTGCGGAAAATCAAGTTTATACAAATCAAATGATTATTTAAGTGCATAAAATAAGGTGAGACGCGTCGACTCCGCGACTCCATGGTATGTCCTTGTGCAAGCCAACATGCGATACCTTAATTACCTGAAAATACATTGCTAAAAATGGTCAACAAAAATGTTGGTGAGTTCATAGGTTTATGTAAATGAAATGTTTCTACGGTAACCACAAGTATAAAGTGTATGACAAAACAATGCCACATAAAAAAAAATAATACATTAGCTCTTAAACTCATAACCCCGAAGCTAGACTGAATGAAATGCCCCAACTGAGTGTTTGCCATTCACTCTAATATGACAGAAATAAAATGCGTTCGTTTGACAAGTTGGCGCTACCAACCCGAATGGAGGAGTCACCCTCAATAGATCTATTCACTCACTCTCGCTTGCTCACAATTAACGGTTCATGATAATAAAGGGGACTTTAATCTGGGCAATGATGTAACTTAAGCAATGTAAATGAGTTGATACTTTGGTCCGCATAAAAATGGTGCAATGTATTCTCCCCCGAGAGTTTAGAAATTATGTAAACAATTGAAAACGGGGCTATGAAAACTCACCTGATATGATAGCAACAATGACAACAATGGATATGATGAAAATGAGACTCGGTCTCTAACCGCGACCTATTTGAATGATATGATCCAATGTAAGCAATGATACAATGTTACACATGCAAATACGTATGTTAACGATGCCACTTGTTAGTTTTGAAATTAACGTTTATCGACGAAAAATACATTTTTGACGTCTCGTTATGTTGTAAACTATTTTTCGTGTAATTATGTTGGAATGATACTCCATGATCCTCGTTTGGTGTTCTATCGGCAAAATATAATGTTTTCGTCGCAAATTAATATTTTCCTTAACTTGTGAAAATATGCCCAAAATGGCCTCGCAAAGCTAGTCGTGAACTATTGTACGTTAAGTGTTAGTGATCAAACTTGACGTTTTTTAAAACCTTGTAACAATGTCTTAATGTCGTGTTATTTAACTTTTGATCATACGCGCCTTGATTAGATAGAAAATCGGCTATCAATGTTATGCCTTGTAAAAATACTAGTTTTTACACTTAGAAATTATTTCTATTAGTGCTGTAAAAAATAAAGTAGAGTTTGTCGGGTTCAAACGCGTGTATCTCGGTCGTTATAAGCTCGTTTTCCACGTTCTTTATATCCACGGCTTCGTATAAACATGAACTAATGTAAAACCCGAAAATTTAAAACATGCAAAAATTACCAAATTACCCCTGAAACTTTAAAATTTAATTAAAGTTTAATTAAAGTACCGAATCAATCCCGAATCTCTGGAAACGAACTACGAATCAAGTGAGATAATTTTGAGGCAAGCTTCTAATATTTTTACAAGGTACAAAAGAGCATAATTACACAAATAAAACATATGGGCCGAGTTTTATAATTAAATTACATAAGTTATAATATTTGATTATTTAAAAACATTTAAAATACAAAATTAATTAAGTAAATCTTCTATAATTGGTAAATTGAAATTTTGGTCAAGATTGCCGGTTCTCTAGCTGATTTCCCTCCCCCATACTCGGTCTTTATTATCCTATAACCACCCATGATTTTCTTTTGCCATTAAACCCTAATTACAAAGCCGACAAACACAAAAATACACACACATTCAATCCGAATTTTCTGCAGCCAAGAAGCATTTTTCTGGAGTTCATTCTAGTGCTAGGAAGACTAGAAAAATAGCCATTCGATTTATAAAGGCCTGGTCTAGGTGGTGTCGAATTTTTCCTCCTTATTTCCATACGATAGGTATAATTCGTGATCCTTGATTCCATACGTTCTAAAATTAATCCAATATTTTTCTTATGATCTTTATAACATATAAGACTCAGGAAAATTATATGAATCGAATCATGCACAGTTTTTAAGTCGCTTTGAATTTTATGGGTTTTAACACACGTAAATCACAAAAATATGTAATCCGAATTTTTGGACATGATAGCTATTTTATTTAGACCTCATATGATGTAATAGACCTGGGAAAAATGATAGATCGATTTATGGTAGCCTAAATCATGTCGTGGTAATTTGGATGTCTAAAATGTACGTAAATATTAAATATATGTTAAACGATTTTTCTGGGCATGCTAATTATTTTTAGTGGGTTCTTTATAAGTCTTATGATCTGGGAAAAATATGAGTTTGATTTTTGGAATCCTAGATTTAACGTGGTGAATTATTGTTAAAACCGGATTTCATGAAAATAAAGAAAGCAAATAAAATAAAAATCGGGGTTACTAGGGTTTGGGTTCTTGGAGAAATTCTGGTCATTAAATGTGTTTTAAGGATGAATTAATGATGGTTCAATGATTGGTGAATAGTAGGGTTTGTAATTGTTTGTAAAAAGTATAATCCGATCTAAAAGAAAAAGTATAAGGACCTGTTTTGTCAACTTTGAAACTTCTGGGATATTTTTGTAAGATCATATACATCTGTAGGAATGTGGGAAAAATATAACTTTGGGGTCCTAAGTGTAAATATTGCAATATAATGAATTAATGGCATATTAGGGTTACGATTTGAAATTAATTAAAAAGGAGGGACCAAAAGTGTAAATCTGAAATATTGAGGTTGTTTTGAGTTAATACTGATATAAAAAGGTTGTTGTGTAATTTTGAGGATTTATGGGCTAATTATGTAATTGTTATGAATTATGACTTAATATATATGTTTTGTAAACTTAAAGGACTAAATATGTAAATTCTGAATTCTGAGGGGTCTAATCTGTAAAGTACTAAATTCTGATGGTATATTCTATAAATTTGAAATATAATATGCTTGGTTGGTAATTATGGATATTGTAGGGTTTAATTTGTAAAATATGTAATTATAAGGTTGGTTTTGTAAATTATGTAACTAAAGGGGTGTAATCTGTAAATTGTGAAACTTAAGGGAATAAAATGTAATTCTGAATAAAGTGAGTGTATAATTCTGTAACTTAAAGTAATTTTCACTAATGACCTTGGAAATTAATGAAGTTACATTTAAAACCCTAAACATTGTATAATTGTCATAATTAACCCTAAACTTCTGTAACTTGATAAAATGTACTGTATTCCATAATAATCTTTGAATAAAGGTTCAACCTAATCTGAAATGATAATATCTGTTAATTCTGGAAACCTGCTAATTATGGAAACTTACTAAATTCTGGAAACCTACAAAAAAATAGAAGTTACTTATAATGGGAAGATAACTGAAAACCCCTTTCGTATTTCTGTTTTCTACTCCTTAGGTTCGAGGAGGGAGTGATTTGATTTCCTGTCAGCCTTTTCTATTTTGTGTGCTTGCATTGAAATAAGGTACAGATATTCTGCCCTTTTTAGTAAGGTGCCTTCGTTCTCTTTTGATTACTGATCTTGATTCGTATTAGGATTTCCCGATGCCATTGCTATGTTTTCCCTGCTTGTGAACCTTGATCTGTTGTACTTGTTCTTGAACCTTTGTTTAAACCCTTGTCTTGATCTTTGGTTTACACCTTGTTCTGAACCTTGCCATGAACCTTGATATGAACCCTGCAACTTTGACTTGAACCTTGATACTTTTGATATTATAACTGGATGAGAAAACCTTTTTAAGTGATTTATGAAAATGTTTTAAGAAACTATTCGTAAGGCTATCTTTATAGAAACCATTTTTAAAAGACCTTCTTTATGAAACTGTTTTAAAGATCACTTTTATGAAAGTCATTATTAAAGGATTTCTTTTCAACACCTATGAAATGGACTTGTAATATAAACTGTTAAAATGAACTTTTAAACAAACTGATATTGAACCTTCCTGATATTGACCTCCCTGATATTGAACCTTTGGACTACCTGATATGGAGCCCTCTGATATGAACCTTCTGATATCCTGTCTTGAACCCTGATATGGAACTTGATTCTGAACAACCTGATACTTGATACTTGACGCCTGATACTTGATACTTGACACCTGATACTTGACACTTGACACTTGATACTTGACACTTGACCCTGACCCACAGTTTGATATTACGAGCCACCCACCAGGCATGAGGTGTTCATGTCCTTGTCATTGATGCACCGATGACTTGACTCTAGGGTAGGAGAGAGATGTCCTATCCCGTCCCTGACTTGATTATATGGTGTGTATTGGTAGACTCTGGCCACCTGGGGCGTATGGATGCATCCTAGACTTGTTCTGTTTTCTGTATATGATATATGACTTGTTATCTCTGGTGACTGATGGTGTGTGCGATACACGTCTTTCACAACCCCTGGGAGCTCATGACTCCAACCCTGCGAGGTAGCCCCTCACCCTGTTATATCTGATACATGAGGACACCCCTCATATTATCTGGTTACTTGAGAGGCATCCCCTCTGGATTTCTGATATGGCTACATGTTTATGATATCTCTGATTTCTGGGCTCGTAGTGGATTTCTGTTACCCTTACACTTACCTGTACTAATTTCCTTAACCCTTGACATATTTGCATGACCTTGATATTACCTATCTTTCATTACTGTTACACTATACTTGTACCTTGACTCTGACCGGTTCGTATTTCTCTTCCTGTTCTTTATTCTATATTATTGCTTTGTTTCTGTTATATCTGTTCACTGAGCTCTCGTAGCTCAGCCGCATTTCTTTTCCTGCGGCAGGTACATTTAAGCTAGGAGCTGGGTTTAGCTTGGGATGAGAGCAACTTGTGTGAAGTCTAGACCTTGTCATTCTAGTGTGACTATTTGGATATTATTTCTGTTATGCCATTGTTTGGGCATTTTGGATTCTGTTTTGTACTTCGTTATTTCTGTCTTGCACTTGATATAAGTCTTGTTGACTTATTTCCTTTTGATTTTAATGTTAAGGCTTCCGCTATTTTATATCTTGAATGCTTGTATCTGATATGAAACCATGTATTTGTGACATCTTTGCCCTTGCCGGGTTGGGGTGTTACAATTTATGGTATCAGAGCTAAGGCTTCAGAAACCCTTAGAGCTTAGGCTTGACCTGTGAGGATTGGGTAGACATTAGGTTTCCGCACGCGCACTCTCTTTTCCTGTTATGCTCTGTCATCTTTCCTTGATTCTGCTCTGTCATATTTTCCTGTTCTGCTCTGTCATTCTTCATGTTCTGTTCTGTCATATTTTCTTGATCGTCGGCTTAATTCGGAGTTTGCGGATCCGTCAGCATGTTGCGATGCAGCTCGCAACATCGAGATTTTCATGAGGGTGTTGGTTACAAACGAGACCGTGATGGCGACAAGGTGCAGCAACAGATTCAGAGTCGGGACGTCAAGGAGTATTCGGGCAAGAGCTACGACCAGAAGAAATCAGATTCGAGGGGCCGAGATTCGAGGTCAGTTTCTAAGCAGGATGGTGATCGTCAGGAGCGCAGCGTCAACCAAACGGCAGCGGAGAGATCATTCTTCTAGAGGCTATCAGCAAGATCGGGCTACTGGATCAAACTCGCAGAGGAGATCATCTGAGTACTCTACTTCCCTACCTGTTTGTGGTTCTTGTGGGAAAAACCATACTGGAGCTTGTCGTACGACGTCTGGTGCTTGTTTCAGATGTGGTTCTTCTGAGCATCAAGTGAGAAATTGTCCAAAGCAATCTACGTCAGCACTTGAGAAATTTCTTGATCCTCCTCCTCCTGCTCCTCATACCGGTCGTGTCTTTATGCTTTCTGGCGACCGGACTGATCGCGCGTCTGGTATGTCCTTGTTCTGTTTTCCATCCTGTTTCATTTCTGATTCCTTGCAAATTTCGAGGACGAAATTTTTTTTAAGAGGGGAAGAGTTGTAAAACCCGAAAATTTAAAACATGCAAAAATTACCAAATTACCCCTGAAACTTTAAAATTTAATTAAAGCTTAATTAAAGTACCGAATCAATCCCGAATCTCTGGAAACGAACTACGAATCAAGTGAGATAATTTTGAGGCAAGCTTCTAATATTTTTACAAGGTACAAAAGAGCATAATTACACAAATAAAACATATGGGCCGAGTTTTATAATTAAATTACATAAGTTATAATATTTGATTATTTAAAAACATTTAAAATACAAAATTAATTAAGTAAATCTTCTATAATTGGTAAATTGAAATTTTGGTCAAGATTTCCAGTTCTCTAGCCGATTTCCCTCCCCCATACTCGGTCTTTATTATCCTATAACCACCCATGATTTTCTTTTGCCATTAAACCCTAATTACAAAGCCGACAAACACAAAAATACACACACACTCAATCCGAATTTTCTGCAGCCAAGAAGCATTTTTCTGGAGTTCATTCTAGTGCTAGGAAGACTAGAAAAATAGCCATTCGATTTATAAAGGCCTGGTCTAGGTGGTGTCGAATTTTTCCTCCTTTATTCCATACGATAGGTATAATTCGTGATCCTTGATTCCATACGTTCTAAAATTAATCCAATATTTTTATTATGATCTTTATAACATATAAGACTCAGGAAAATTATATGAATCGAATCATGCACAGTTTTTAAGTCGCTTTGAATTTTATGGGTTTAAACACACGTAAATCACAAAAATATGTAATCCGAATTTCTGGACATGATAGCTATTTTATTTAGACCTCATATGATGTCATAGACCTGGGAAAAATGATAGATCGATTTATGGTAGCTTAAATCATGTCGTGGTAATTTGGATGTCTAAAACGTACGTAAATATCAAATATATGTTAAACGATTTTTCTGGGCATGCTAATTATTTTTCGTGGGTTCTTTATAAGTCTTATGATCTGGGAAAAATATGAGTTTGATTTTTGGAAGCCTAGATTTAACGTGGTGAATTATTGTTAAAACCGGATTTCATGAAAATAAAGAAAGCAAATAAAATAAAAATCGGGGTTACTAGGGTTTGGGTTCTTGGATGAAATTATGGTCATTAAATGTGTTTTAAGAATGAATTAATTATGGTTCAATGATTGGTGAATAGTAGGGTTTGTAATTGTTTGTAAAAAGTATAATCCGATCTAAAAGAAAAAGTATAAGGACCTATTTTGTCAACTTTGAAACTTCTGGGATATTTTTGTAAGATCATATACATCTGTAGGAATGTGAGAAAAATATAACTTTGGGGTCCTAAGTGTAAATATTGCAATATAATGAATTAATGGCATATTAGGGTTACGATTTGAAATTAATTAAAAAGGAGGGACCAAAAGTGTAAATCTGAAATATTGAGGTTGTTTTGAGTTAATACTGATATAAAAAGGTTGTTGTGTAATTTTGAGGATTTATGGGCTAATTATGTAATTGTTATGAATTATGACTTAATATATATGTTTTGTAAACTTAAAGGACTAAATATGTAAATTCTGAATTCTGAGGGGTCTAATTTGTAAAGTACTAAATTCTGATGGTATATTCTGTAAATTTGAAATATAATATGCTTGGTTGGTAATTATGGATATTGTAGGGTTTAATTTGTAAAATATGTAATTATAAGGTTGGTTTTGTAAATTATGTAACTAAAGGGGTGTAATCTGTAAATTGTGAAACTTAAGGGAATAAAATGTAATTCTGAATAAAGTGAGTGTATAATTCTGTAACTTAAAGTAATTTTCACTAATGACCTTGGAAATTAATGAAGTTACATTTAAAACCCTAAACATTGTATAATTGTCATAATTAACCCTAAACTTCTGTAACTTGATAAAATGTACTGTATTCCATAATAATTTTGAATAAAGGTTCAACCTAATCTGAAATGAATAATATCTGTTAATTCTGGAAACCTGCTAATTATGGAAACTTACTAAATTCTGGAAACCTACAAAAAAATAGAAGTTACTTATAATGGGAAGATAACTGAAAACCCCTTTCGTATTTCTGTTTTCTACTCCTTAGGTTCGAGGAGGGAGTGATTTGATTTCCTGTCAGCCTTTTCTATTTTGTGTGCTTGCATTGAAATAAGGTACAGATATTCTGCCCTTTTTAGTAAGGTGCCTTCGTTCTCTTTTGATTACTGATCTTGATTCGTATTAGGATTTCCCGATGCCATTGCTATGTTTTCCCTTCTTGTGAACCTTGATCTGTTGTACTTGTTCTTGAACCTTTGTTTAAACCCTTGTCTTGATCTTTGGTTTACACCTTGTTCTGAACCTTGCCATGAACCTTGATATGAACCCTGCAACTTTGACTTGAACCTTGATACTTTTGATATTATAACTGGATGAGAAAACCTTTTAAGTGATTTATGAAAATGTTTTAAGAAACTATTCGTAAGGCTATCTTTATAGAAACCATTTTTAAAAGACCTTCTTTATGAAACTGTTTTAAAGATCACTTTTATGAAAGTCATTATTAAAGGATTTCTTTTCAACACCTATGAAATGGACTTGTAATATAAACTGTTAAAGTGAACTTTTAAACAAACTGATATTGAACCTTCCTGATATTGACCTCCCTGATATTGAACCTTTGGACTACCTGATATGGAGCCCTCTGATATGAACCTTCTGATATCCTGTCTTGAACCCTGATATGGAACTTGATTCTGAACAACCTGATACTTGATACTTGACGCCTGATACTTGATACTTGACACCTGATACTTGACACTTGACACTTGATACTTGACACTTGACCCTGACCCACAGTTTGATATTACGAGCCACCCACCAGGCATGAGGTGTTCATGTCCTTGTCATTGATGCACCGATGACTTGACTCTAGGGTAGGAGAGAGATGTCCTATCCCGTCCCTGACTTGATTATATGGTGTGTATTGGTAGACTCTGGCCACCTGGGGCGTATGGATGCATCCTAGACTTGTTCTGTTTTCTGTATATGATATATGACTTGTTATCTCTGGTGACTGATGGTGTGTGCGATACACGTCTTTCACAACCCCTGGGAGCTCATGACTCCAACCCTGCGAGGTAGCCCCTCACCCTGTTATATCTGATACATGAGGACACCCCTCATATTATCTGGTTACTTGAGAGGCATCCCCTCTGGATTTCTGATATGGCTACATGTTTATGATATCTCTGATTTCTGGGCTCGTAGTGGATTTCTGTTACCCTTACACTTACCTGTACTAATTTCCTTAACCCTTGACATATTTGCATGACCTTGATATTACCTATCTTTCATTACTGTTACACTATACTTGTACCTTGACTCTGACCGGTTCGTATTTCTCTTCCTGTTCTTTATTCTATATTATTGCTTTGTTTCTGTTATATCTGTTCACTGAGCTCTCGTAGCTCAGCCGCATTTCTTTTCCTGCGGCAGGTACATTTAAGCTAGGAGCTGGGTTTAGCTTGGGATGAGAGCAACTTGTGTGAAGTCTAGACCTTGTCATTCTAGTGTGACCATTTGGATATTATTTCTGTTATGCCATTGTTTGGGCATTTTGGATTCTGTTTTGTACTTCGTTATTTCTGTCTTGCACTTGATATAAGTCTTGTTGACTTATTTCCTTTTGATTTTAATGTTAAGGCTTCCGCTATTTTATATCTTGAATGCTTGTATCTGATATGAAACCATGTATTTGTGACATCTTTGCCCTTGCCGGGTTGGGGTGTTACAACTAACATGTTTTCAGTGGGTCGGGTCATCTAGATCACGTCTAATGCCTCGTTTTGTCCTTTGAATCTCGGCGAACAGCACGCTAAATTTTCAGAAAACTAGTTTTCATCGCCTAACTTAGAAAAATCATATCTCCTTCGTTATAAGTCGGTTTTTAGTGATTCAAGCGGCCACGGTTTCATTTTTGAAAGTATTTTCTAAATCTTAAAGCCAAAACATCCCCTGAGTTACTGAGTTTTCCAGATCACACGTTTTTGGACAGAACCTTTTCTAGGGTTTATGAAAACTAATTTTTCTAGTTCAAAACTTAATCAAACCACTTCCAATCAACTTCACAAGTACTCAAATCCTATCATACACCTTCTTAGGGTGTCATGGGGTCCTAAACATCACCAACAATGGTGGATCTCATGAGATTACTAGTGAAACTTATAGATCTACTGTTAAAGATAGTTTATGAGTAAAGTGGTATATATAACATAAATAAGTTGCATGTTTAACTAATATAACTTGAAAATACATAAACATATGAATCAAATAAAAGTATAATAAGATAAAAAAGATGTTCTTGAAGCTTACTTGAATTATTGGAGACTTTTGATGAAAAATGTAAAAGAACCTAGGGTTTTTACCACAAAACCCTAACTAGGAATGTAATTGGAGCTTGTTTAATACTTGATCTTCAAAAGTGATGGATTGATCTTGGTGTTATTGGGTTTGGCCAAACAAGGAAGAGAGAAAAAGAGAGTGTGTGATGCTTATTTAGCTAGTGAAATTTGTAAATGAAGTGTTATGGAAATAAATTGGAAAACATATAGAATCAAAGCATTAAATTTAGTCTTCAACATCAAGTATGCATAAAATATAGGGTGGCTAGGGGGGGGCGGCACATGGTAAGAAAAAGAGTGGGATTTGATGTGTAATTACAGATGTTGTCTAAGTGTTGGAAAGTATTAGTGTGTTTGTGTATACATTAGGTGTTATTGGGTACCGAGTTATCTTTAAATAAATCTTAACGTGGTAAAATAAAATACGACGAAGTTGTAAGAATGGTAAAATCATATTCCTTGCAAGAATCGGGTGTTAGAATAATTATCGGGTTAAAATATCGCAAACCGACGGAGTTATAAGCTCTTAATGGAAAATATAGCAATTGATTTAAAAACACCGGGTAAAGTAATAATATAATCTTTATATCATTATAATAAGTATGAAAATACGTTATGATCACTGACGGGAGTATCGGATATAATGTTAGTGGTAATTACTGAGTGTTAACGTTTAATAATTAATGAACATACGTAAATGAAAATCACACAAACTCATGCATGACCTAACATGTTAATGATGTTGCTGATGATATGTAGACTACTCTAGTCTATATGAAGTGTCCCTACTGATGATGCATGAATACGCAGCTAAACCATACTGGTTACGTGCATTTGGATACCCGTAAACTAGGTTTACGAAAAGATGAATGATGATCATGAACAGAAATTTCCCTCCGGGAATGAATAGTGTCACATAAATAGTAAAATTTTTGACGACTTCTCAAATTCTCAAACTGACTCCGAAAATGATGAATAGTGATCGGTGAATAGTAACTTGTGAATAGTAAATTGTCGAGGTTTGGAAAATGACCTGGAATTGTGATTTGTGACAGTGGGAGCCTGACAGCAAATCTCTAAAAATCTTTTCCAAATCTAACCAAGATATTTCCATATCTAATCTTTGAGTGAAGATCAATCCAAGATATTCATATGATCTTCAAGATTTCCTAAAGATATCAATGTGATGCATGCCATGATGTCATTGTATAATTTCCAAATTTAGAATTAAAATGAAAATGTATGTAACTTGTAAATGTATGATTGTAACATGTATATGTATGAATGTATATATTAGTGATCTTATATGTAGCATGTAGATGATGTTATGAGTTTATGAAAGCTTGTGACTATAAATGTAAAAGACTTAACTATATTTAAGCTTTGCTAAAAATAAAATATATAATTGTCATTAACAAAATATAGTAAAGATCGTAAAATATAAATAACGTTTTTAGACGATATTTGCATTAATAGAAAGTATATCAAAGTGCCTATCTATAGAAATATAATTAAATGCTCATCGTAATGGTATATTTTTTTTCGCTTAACGATTAACAGTTTGAAAGATATTAATATTTGAAAAAAAAGGAGGAAAGTTGGTTTATTTTAATTGTTGGGATTAATCTCATCCATTAAATCAAATAAAGATGGAGGTGGAGATTGATCCCTTGGTGTGTAAGAAAAGTTTGGTTTGTAAATGATCTTTAATCAAATTCAATAAACTTTCAAAAGGTACTCAATCGAGAGAAGATAAATATTCGTTTCTTATTCAATAATTCCTGATTGTCCTCAAACGTAAACATATATTACAATTACTTATACTCTAATAAAGTCTTGAAAAGAAAGCCATAGATCTTATGTCAGACTTCGGCTTCGTCGGGCTTATATTTGGGCCGAGTCTAAAGTGTATGGGACTTAGCCAAGTGGCTGAAGGTCCTATACGCTATCACCAACTAACTTACACCATTTGGTATGTCATACCAAATCCCGAACCAATTTACCAATTTGAACCCATTTGGCAAGCAACTTACATTCGAGCAACTTCAACTATTCGATTAATTTTAACTTCAATAAACCCAAAATTTTCAACAACAATACGAACAAACAGAACCACTATACAAACCCCAATTTTAACAACAATAAAAACAAACCTAACAATAATCCCCACAACCCCAACAATCTGAAGTCGCGGGACCGTCATCACCTAAGAAATGTAGCAAAGGCAAAAAAAAAACTCGCGAACGAGAAATGAAAACCAAAATAACTCGTATGCCATGAAGTCAAACTGAAAAGTTAATTTTGGCGGAATGTCGTTTACATATATCCGAGGATCCGAAACGGGCACTGACCAAACCGATGTCATGTTTTGGTACAAAATTCTTGCAAAATACAATGACCAAGCCAACCGGAGATGTGACAACCGTCAAACTCTGCTTAGCAACCGTAGAGTTTTTATAACGTCCTTGACTAAACTTACATGTGTTAAGTTTATTTTGTGCTTGTCGGGTCATTTTGTGCTTAGATTGTCATTTTCTTAGGAACCCTTGATATTGAACGTGTCTTTGAACTAGGATCTTATTTAAACGTCACGATATGCTCATGTCATTTTAAATTATTAGAGTCACTAACATATATAAACTTATGTCATGTTTAACACTATACATTTATAATTATAGCACGTACACTTTTAATTATACTCACATTTGAAAAAAAAAAAAAAAAAAAAAAAAAAAAACCCTTTTAACCCCCCCCCCCCTAACTGGCCCCTTGGAAACACAAATTCAAAACCCACACTCAACCTCTTATACTTCCAATAACATCATCATGTCACTTTTTCAAAAACACTTTAACCTACGTACACACTTCACATATCGATTTAGGTTTTCTTCCTCCCTCTTTGCTCTCTTGTGGCCGGCCAACAACAACAAACCCCCACCATCACACCTTAAAAACCTTGTTTTCTCAAGATTTGTTCACCACTAGTCACCCTTTTACCACCCTTACAATAATCAACCACCAAGAACCTTCATAGGACACTAATAAATCTTTGAAGAAACTCAGCTCTTAGGTCTTTCCTATCATCTTTTGAGGTTTTTAGAGAATAAACTTCAGGTGCAAGACGAATTGTGTCTATCTTGCACAAAAAAGCTCAATATCAACACTCTTTGTACTTTTCTTTTACATAATCTTTAAGGAACTTTTGAGTAAAATAACCGTTGAGATTATGGCTTTAAAATGATGTTAAAACATGGTTAAAATGACTTTTAGGGTTGGTTTGGTCATTTATTGGTGTTGGTGTAAAGAAAAAGCATGAAAAACAATTTAGTAAAATCAAACAGCTTGTTGTTGGAAACTTTAGGTCAACTTTTATGGATCATAACCCATTCAAAAATCATCATATTTACCTGTTTCTTAGCTCTAAAATTTAGTATTTTGAGTTAGCTTTCTAACCATGGTGGTTTGGTGAAAATATCTCATGATTTGGTCGTCCAAAATGGTGAAACAAACTGATCAAAATTGTTCTTAAAAATCATATTTCTAGGGTCAACTTTATAGATGCATAACTTGCTCATATTTCAAGCTTTTTCACTCATTCCAACTCTTAAAGTTAATTTTATGTATTAACTTTAAAACTTTATTGGTCTTGCATGTAGAAACCAAATATTAAACCCACCATGGTCGATATAAAATGAAATGTCAAACTGACCCGATTTTCAAAAATGTTCAAGTGACTTAGATTATACCTCACTCATACATGCATTTGGTGACTTGAAATTGATATGAAAAATGGTTATATCTCACTCATACATGCATTCAAACTCTCAAAGTTAATTTATGTGTTAACTTTAAAACTTCATTGGTCTTGCATGTAGAAACCAAATATTAAACCCACCATGGTCGATATAAAATGAAGTGTCAAACTGACCCGATTTCCAGAAATGTTTAATTGACTTACTTAGATTATATCTCACTCATACATGCATTTGGTGACTTGAAATTGATATGAGAAATAGTTTTATGTGTTAGATTGAGTCTCCCACTGGCCTAGAACATGAAACCTTGATTTAGACCTTCTGATCGTTGAAATACTTTTGTGTGTCTAGAACCGAGTACAATTTGTATCGGGTCTATTTGAACGGGTTAAAATACTTTATAAAATCTACAAAAATTCAAGAACACACTTAATACATAGTATATTGATATGTGTAAACGGTAGCACAGTAATACATTTTAACTTGGTCAAACGGTCACCCGAAGTGACGTTAAAGTCGGGACAGATTCGTGATTTTATGTATAACTAGAAAAGTGACACTTTGTAATGAGTTTTGATAAATGACCTAACTAATAAACATAAATTTTGTCCGAGCATATCGTATAGATTCTAAAAAGTATTATTTACTTGCCTTAGGTCGCGGTTAGAAGGTGCGTGTTCTTTGGGTTTTCCTAGTTGTCTTCGTGAGCTGTATTTTTGTCCTCGCTTGCTCTACCGACTAAGGTGAGTAATCACATCCCTTTTTTACCGTTTTACATAGTTTTTAGGGTGAAAAGCATGATTTGTACTTAACTGAAAACTTGGTTGTGCTTTTATGACTTTGCGTATTACTTTTTATATACATATGACTTTGATAAATTATAAGCTTTTATAAATTCGCGTATTATTTTTGCTATACGTATGACTTTGATAAATTATGACATGTACTTGTGAGTTTTACGTACTTTTAGATTTTGACATCTTTTGAAATTGGTATGTATGATATGATAGACGTATTAACTCACTCCCGCGGAACCAGAGTAGAGCGTAGACTATGATTAGATATATTAACTCACTCTTGCGGAACCAGAGTTGAGTTGTGGATATTTATGGATAGCACTATTTAGGGTAGTTCATCCCTGCGGAACCGGGAGTGCAAAAAATCACCTTCTTCCTCGTGAAACCGGGAGTGCATAATATCACCTTCCTCCTTACAGAACCGGGATATCTAGCATCACTTTCCCGCGGAACCAGGAGTCCACGGTTGGCCTTATTGCATTAACAATAGGGCATACGGTTTTACCATTTTGCATTTTATTACAATCAAGCGTGTTTTGACTAGTTGACGTACTATTTTTGGACTTACTTTTTTATTATAGAATTGTATGTGAATTCATATGTTACAAGTCTTGTATGGGCGGAACTTGTACTAGGATGGGTTGATATGACAATTTCCATGAGGACTTTCTTTAAAAGGTTTTTGTATTATATAAAACTTGTGTACTCACCAACTATTTAACAATTGACCCGTTTTTCTCATGCATTTCAGGTGATCGTCAGTAAAGTAATTGAATGCACTTGCATTAGAGTCAATTTACTTGTCATCTTCATTATCACATTTTTTTCTAGACAATATTTAGTTAAACTGAAACTTATGGTTTTTATTAGCCGATGTGTGGCTAAAAATATTGTTGTAATGTCGTACTATTTTATTTAATTTAATCATGGTGTTGTTCTATTATCTTATGCTAGTGCCTTGAGCTGTTACATATCGTGTTTCTGCTTTAGCGAGGTGTGACAGGAGAAGACCCGAGCTATTTGCAGATGATGATTTGCCGCGTCCACCCGACAAAGAACAAAAGTCTAAAAGTAAACAATCTTCAAACTCATCTGCCACTTCTTCTTCACAAGAAGCTTTTCAAGAGATGTTGAAACAACAACTAGCACTAGACCGTAAGGCGAAGACGGAAGAAATAAGAAACGAGACTAGGGCGACGGTGAATTTAATCAAGGCTCAAACAAGGAACGAGGACATGAAGATGCTTGCAATCAACACCGAGGGGATGGATCCGGCAGATAAGGCTATCATCGAAGAGGCCACATGTGAAATTCGAGCCAAATATTTCCCCAAAAACTAGTTGAGTTCATGTACTTTTATTTTTTTTGTATTTATTTTATTAATGAAATTTTAATTTTTGTTAATGTGTTATTTTTGAATAAATGAAAAAAGACATTAACAATTGTGAGGTCTAGCGATGTCCTATAATTTGAGTGGTGGAAGAAGACTCTCTTTGGTTAAGTTATACATTTGGAATTATAAGAAAAAAATACTGGTTACTTTTTGCTATAAAACAATCTCTATGGCTCATGTGCACCTACTGCTCTAAACATGATTTAGACAAAAAAAATTATTAGAAGATGAGTAAATTGCAAAAATCATCCCTAAAGTTGGCCAAATTGCAAGTTTCGTCCCTAAACTTTGGAAAGTGCAAGGATCGTCCCTGTGGGAAAGTTTTGGGGCAAATTTCGTCCCTGGCCCCAGACGGCGTTAACTCCATCCACTTTAGTGGGCACATGCGTTGCACAAGAGGTCATTTTTCGTCTTTTTACATCCTTTCCCAATTTAATACCCCACCCACCATTTTTAATACACTTTCCCACTTTTTTACAGTTGACTTTTTTAAAACCCTAAATCCCAAATATCTCTCTATCCTCAAAAGTTTGATATAATCAAAATTCAGTCCCTAAACTTGAAATCCAACAAAAATCAATTATGGTTACTGGACTACAGATCTGGTACTTTCGTAAAGAAGGGAGTAAATTTGATCCACACATTGTATATGGTAAGAACATGTAACTGAAATAAATAGGTTTGGTATACGCAAGGTTGCAAAAATCGCGAATCGGTAGTCGGGCGGTCGATCACATAGTAGCTTGTAATCAGTCTAGGCGGGATTAATCGGTGATTAATCGGATTGGCATAAATGACAAATTTTAGTTATTTCCGGCAAGTTTTGTGTATTTCCGGTGAGTTTTAGGTATTTCCGGCAAGATATTTTCTAAAAAATAACTTGTAATAGACTTAAATAGTTGCTATAAGTGATCAAAATAAGTTTACAGTGAGTTTTGGTACTTCCGGCAAGATTTATAGGTTTCCGGAAAGTTTGACCACCATTGACCGCCGTTGATCGCCATTGACCACGGTTGACCTATTTGTTTGACCCAGTTACATAAATCGGTAAGGTCGGTGGCCTTGTAGCACCTAATCGGCGATTAATCGGCCTTGTAGACCTTTTTTTGCAACACTGGGTATATGTAAATGTGTTTATCTTAATTAGGTTTTTTTTTTTTTTTTTTTTTTTTTTTTTTTTTTTTTTTTGGTTTATAATACAGCTGATCATCCAGAAGTGTTTTCGATGAAGCTTTTTCATGGTGGAACTTTCACACCAACACCAAATCGTAGGTATTTTGGGGGTAAAGTGCAGTACATTGATTTGTTAGATATTGAGCAATTTACCATTGAAACAATGCATTCAATAGTGAAGATGTTGAAATATGATGCAAGGGAAATAATGTATTATCACTTTAAGATACCAAATAAGAATTTAGATTGGGGACTTAGGGCTTTGGCTTCTGATGATGATATTGTTAACCTTTCCCAATATGTAAAAGATAATAAGGTTATTGAAGTTTTCATTGAACATGGTGAAACCACAGTTGAAAGTTATTACATGCCTACATTTAAAGAAAAAGTTCAAATAAGGGAGTTGAATAACACTGATGAAGTAGTGGAATTAGATGAAGAGTTGCCTATTGTACCACATACTACTAGAAAGAGGAAGTTTCTAGGGTTGCCTAAGTGCAGAAAGAGTTTAGCTATAGATTGGTTTGCAGATAATGAACTTGGGCAGTCTAGTGGCTTAGGTGGTGATGATACTAATGTGGATGCAGAGGAGACTAATGTAGGTGGTTATGATAATGATTTAGGGGGAGATGAGACTGATATAGGTGGTGATGAGACTGGTCTAGGGGAAGATGAGACTAATGTCAGTGGTGATGATAAAGATGTAAGTGGAGATGAGACTGATGTGGACATTGTGGATGATGAGCACATTATAGACCAAGTAGATGTCAACATGGAAGGGTTTAGGTTTACAATAAATTCTGTCAACATGTTCAAATTGCAAGCAAAATGGCCACAACAAGAGAGGTTGTAAGATGCCAAGGCTCACCCAACCAAGTGGAAGTCAAGCTGCTGCAACTCGGAGTCAAGCTGCTGCAAATGTGACTGAATCTGCAACAACTGGGACACAAACTTCTGCAAATGTGACTCAAGCTGCAAAAACTGGGAGGAAAAAAAGTCTTGGGAAAAAACCAAGTGGGAAAAAAGTTGGTGCAAGTGGAAGTCAACCTACCATGGTCACCCCACCTAGCAGGGTCACCCAACCAAGTGGAAGTCAAGCTACCATGGTCAACCCACCCAGTGGAAGTGCAAGTCCATTCAGATATTCAAAAAAAACTGCAAACAGGCTCACCCCAACAAAGTAGGTTCATAACATTTGTTGGTGTTAAGTTATTTCCACAATAACTCTTTTGTGTTTGTAAGAAAACTTGAAACTGATGCAATCAGTTTAAGACTTATTATGTATGATATTGTCACATAATGTGACCATTTTGTCAACTATATTCCATGTTTGATGTTTTACATTTATTGTCACATAATGAATCTAAAGTTTGACTCTTATTGTCAAATACCAATAATGGTACCAGTTTGTGACTTGGGTATTGCTCAGTTCCACATAACAAACTGTGTCTTTTGTATCTAAACACAAAAAAGTATAAATGTTACTAATACTTAAGAACTTCATTTCATTAAACAGCAAGAACCTTACATCCAAAATTCATTGACCATCATACATATTGGTCAATGTATAGGTTCAATTAGTCAACAACCAAAGATAATCTACTACATCATAAAAACAAGAAAAAAAAACCCAACTGGCAACTAGAAAAATCTTCAATCTTCGATTTGCAGCTTCAAGCACAATCTTTGACTCTTCAAGCTCATTCTTTGACCTTAGCAATCCGGGTATGATCTGAATTGAACGTGCACACATTGGTGGATCATACCAATCAAAATATCCACAATTACTACTACTCTGCAAAACCTCATTGTTAATTTAAATTCAAAGTAAACTAAAATCAAATGATTGTTAATGACGAATGATTTTTATAACTTACCATTTGGGAGCAAGAATAAAACCTACGACCTGGGTTATGCGGGGTCCAAGAACAACGAACCACACATTGTTTATCACAAAAGCAATGGACCATTTTGAGTGATTTTGTGTTTTCTTAAAAATTAGGGTTAGAGGGTTATGATTATACGGTTTGGGTTGTATGTTATTTTAATTGTGTGTGGTGGGGAAAGTGTATTAAAAAGGGTGGGTGGGGTATTAAATTGGGAAATGATGTAAAAAGACGAAAAAGGACCTCTTGTGCAACGCACGTGCCCACTAAAGTGGATGGAGTTAACGCCGTCTGGGGCCAGGGACGAAATTTGCCCCAAAACTTTCCCACATGGACGATCCTTGCACTTTCCAAAGTTCAGGGACGAAACTTGCAATTTGGCCAAACTTTAGGGACGATTTTTGCAATTTACTCTTAGAAGATTGTATCTAAAATAATATTAAGAGTAAATGTCATAAATCGTCCCTGTGGTCTACCAGGTTTAACGAAAATGGTCCATAAACTTTTTTTTTCCGGGATCCAGTCCCTGTGGTTTTGACCCGTAACGGGTTTGGTCCCTTGACCAAGATTTCCGTTAGTTTCACCGTAAGATGCATTTTTGGAGGACTGAAATGACGAATATACCCTCATCATAGAAGCCCTTGTAGTGTTCAAATGAAGGGCCAGTCTTCCATTGCAAAGAGGCTTTAACATGACTTGCTATTTCTTTTTTCATCTTTGATCCTTTAACCACTTTTGAGCCATATATCACAGTAGAAGACACAAGTAAATCTGTTGTGCATTTGTATTGCACGATGAAAATATTTAGAAATCCCATAGTTGAAACCACTTTACCCTTGGATGTTCTTTTTCTTCCGATGGTTATTTTCTTCTTAACAACAATAGTACGCTCATTTGATCTCTAATTTCAACCACAACTTACGTTCATTCCGATTCCTGGTCTTTCAGCTTAAATTTTATGATTTTTTTCCCCAATGCCTTCATTGCCTAACTGGTTCTCAAATCCCAGGTCAACATCTGCCTTATTTGTTACCAACAAAGTTTACTTAAAACGCTTGCTACAAACTGCTTCCTCAGTTATATTCTTGAACCTGTCTATCTTTTCTGACGTTTTGAACTTCTATTTGCTCTTTTTGATTCTTAAGAAAAATGTACTTGATTTTTCTTTCACAATAACCTTTAAACCACCACTGTTACCGAATAGATATACCATCTTCGAAAACAACCACTCTCGCCACCACCCATTGCCGGCCAACCACTATCCCACCATTACCACCACCCACGTCGTCAACCACAACTTATGGTGAGATGTTATGGTATAGCAATGGGTTTAAAAACAAAAGCTAAGATTAACAGCCATTTTTACTCAACAAAAATCTATAACTAAATCCAAACAAAAATACATACCTAGATCGTTGGGTTGTTTGTTAACTTTCCTAAAAAAAAAAAAAAAAAAAAAACAACACGAACAACAAACAAAAAATTCATGATTTTTATGGATTCCTAGATCAGAAATAAATTTGAAGAAAGAAAAGAATTATGGTCAGATGTGGTTGTGGAGATGACGGGCCGAGGTGGTGGAGGTAGATTCGGTGACATTGGAGTAGATGGCGGCCATCGGTGGCAGAGTTGAAGGCTGGAGGTGTGGGGGAGGAGCTAGTGACTGTGAGTTTGGTTGTAAAGAGATATTAATTTGAGCGTGTGTTGTGTGATAAAGAGTAAGTGTGTGTGAGAAAGTGATTAATTGGTAAATATGGGTTTGGATGAAGAAGATAAGAAGAGAAAGAGGACGAAGAGTGTTTGGTTAGTTTTGTGTGTATTAATTTGTGCAGTCATAAGGTGAAAAGAAAAGATATAAAAATGAAGAGTGTTTGGTTGAATTATGTGTTGTGTTGAATCAAAATGACAAAATTACCCTTCCATGTGACTTGCACGTGACGCATTTGATGGTCAAAGTAACAGAAATGTTGGTCAAAGGACCAAACTTGTTACGGGTCAAAACCACAGGGATTGAATTCTGAAAAAAAAAAAAAAAAAAAAAAAGTTTAGTTAAACCTGGTAAATCACAGGAGCGATTTATGACATTTACTCTTTTATTAAACAAGTAAAGGACTTGTGTTCGAAGTGTAAAAAAAAATACTAGTAGTTGTTTACATTCATCTTTCTATGTTATTTTTGTGAGTTAGAGTGAGTTGCAAAACGCGATCCCAAACACCCTCTACCAAATTTATTTGTATACCTAGACGACCTATCATTTCAACAAATTTAATAAGTTTGATAAATAAAAATGGGTTATGTTCAAGAAGCAAGAGAAAATCATGTCAAGAAGAAGGTCGAAGAAGGTATAATCAATAAACCCCTTTATCACTTTCTATGAATTTGAATATTATGATCTGATTAGCTGATGATGTTTTCCATTTAATTAGATTTTTATGAATCAAATGAACTGATACTTTCTGTGATTAGGATGAAGATAAACATTCTTTGTCGTTTAAGTTATGTCATTTGTGTTGTAGCTTTACGAAGCAAAATGAAGGCAAAGGCGCTAAAGGAATGTGATTTTTACACTGCCAAATATGCCGAGTGTGCTTCAGGGAGGACCTTTTCTGTTGTCTGGAAATGTCGTAAACAAGCTAAAGAACTTAATACTTGTCTTCATGACTAGTAAGTTGTTCTTTCTTTACCAGACTTATATGCTTATCTTTTATGATTCCCATTCCCTGCCCTGTAACTTGGCGTATAAATAAGAAGGAAACGCCTCTAATCATGGTTGCTTTATTGCATAATGTTTAAATAAAGGCAAATTATGTGTAATCTAATTCAGTATTTCGTAATGATTAATGGTTACACTGGGGTGTTTGGATAAGAATTTAGATAGTGATTATTGCTACTTGAAGGATTAAATAATTAGATAGTCACTTGTTTAAAGGTAAGGATAAGTATTAAGTAAGAAACTTTAGAATAGTCTAAATAACCAATTTGTGATGGCAACTTATAATCCGTTTACCTGAATGTGTCTCCATGTATAATTAGATACCATTATCATAATCGTTTTTATCCAAACGCTAAAAACTGATTATTGGGACTTTAAGGGGCTGTTTCTTTTTGACTTAATATCCTGGATAGGAACAAAACAAGATGGAGAAAGGAAAGATGAGTGTTTCTTTTTAACTTATTGTAGACAGAATCCTGATTGTGAAAGAGAGTAAAAAAATGGGTCTTCACCATCTAGGACACACATTACATATATACCCCTTTATAACCCTTTGTCTTCATTGTTTCTTTATAAACAAAAGCATCACTCCCATCTGCTCTTCTATTGCGGATCACATCGGCGGCGCCGATATTCAACAATTATCTCATCCACTTCACTCATTCTCCCACAAAAGGAACGACGGCAATAACATCACTTAACTTTTGTGGTACCTTGTCACTCGGCGACATTCTTGTCGTCACTCCTTGTCGGCGACGTTATTGCCGTCACTTCTTCTTTCCGGCAAGGTTATTGTGGTCACTCCTTGCCGGCTACGTTCTTGCCGTTGCCGTTGCCGTTGCCGTCACCGCCTCTAATTTTTGTGCCGTCGATGCCTCTAGGTTGTTGAAATCGGGGGTTTCTTGTTTATGAATTTATAGCATTTGTTTGTTTATTGATTTGATGTTTCATAAAGATCCGGTGAAGAAAAAAAAGGAAGAATGGTTGTTGAATATGGTTTTGATTTATAGCATTTTTGTTTATGAATTTATACTTTCGTTTACCTCTAGGTTGTTGAATATGGTTTTGATTTTTGTTCAAGAAAAAAAAGGAAGAATGATTTTGATTTTTGATCAAAGAAAAAAAAGAAAGAATATGGTTTTGATTTTGGAAATTGACGTGAAGGTGTTATTGCTGTTAGATATTTGTTAGAATGAAAGGGTAAAAAAGTCATTTGAGTACATACAAAAAGGAAAAAAAAGAAACACAGTTTTCTAATCTATCCTTTATCAAAAAGACACTTGTGTAAACAGAAACCATATCCAATCATGAAAAAAAAAGAAACAACCCCTAAGTAGCGGTTTAACCGCACATTTGAACACCGCCCACGAGTTAAGTGGAAATTGTTGCAATTCCTGGACTTTTTTCGTACAAACATCAGCAAAATGTTTCTTGTTTATAAGTAATTGAAGAGCACGAAATGAAATCACTAATATCAATTTATCTGAAGTCCAGCCTTTGGAATAATTGTTTGGCTTCATATAAGCATGTTTCTTTATTTGGTTCTCATAGAAGGATACACTTCACACTTCCCTAAACCTGTCCCTAGGGAAGAAACTGCAAACCAGCCGAGAATTAACATGTTATTTTTTTGCCAGATTCACCAAGTCTATGTTTTCCTGTGAATCGATTGCATATGGATTGACATAGGATAAAGTTGTTTCCTGCATTCCGCATCTTTAACAAACAAACAAACAAACAAACAAAAAAAAAAAAAAAAAAAAAAAAAGAAGTTAAAAGATTGAATATAGTGAAGGCTATGGCTTTTTTTGTGATTTATTAAACATGACCTGGCTAGCTGGCATGTACATCATATAGGCATAGAGTTGTGAATCTTTGTTGTAGTAAATGTTACCATTTAACGTCTTCAGTTTCTGGGTCCCAGTATCTGGTAGTTGGAGAAGTTAAGATGTGATTGTGGGCTATCGAGAAACCTCCAAAATGGACCAAAAATTTGTATGAATAACAGGAACTTAAAACTACATCTATATGCATCATGATGCAAGTGCACATAACAATAAGTATCATGCGTGAATGATGTATAATTATTTAAGACGGGAATGTTGGAAGATCCAATGCTCCTGTGACACAGTTCTGATTCATGTACATTGATCTAGCGGTATCTCTGTGGCTGGCCAACCCAAGATGTTTACCCAATGAGGTTTGCAACCAAAATCTCAGAGGAGACGCGGGCGTCAAACCTCACTGGATAAACATCTTGGGATGGCTAGGAAAAAATCCAGAAGCATCCACGGGAATACCGGTTAGGCCGCGTACATGAGAGCCAAAAAGGCTCGACTTTCCCCAGGTAGTCTCAACTGGGATCCCTCTCCTTTTACCCGTTTATACATGCATATAACTCCAACATCTATAACATACTTCTATCAGGAGAACTCACTTCTGAAAACTCATATCAAATTCGAATTTGACATCGGCTCTTTAGATTTCTTTATACACAACTTGCTTTCGTATGGAGTTTCTTTTATCATCTTTACATTTATGTATTAATTTTCCAATAAAGATAAAGTATCTTGTCTTTATGAACTAATATAAAAAAGCACCTGTCACTCAAAAGTAAGTTGTAGACTTGATGGTTCTGACTTATAAAAATGGTAACTTGTTTAAGAACTCCCTTGCAACATGCTTCATTCAACTTTAAAAATTTTTAAGTTCAGTATTGCACTTTCCAAGTTCAAGGTTTAACTTTAAAATGTCGAATTTGTTTTTGTTTTACCATCTTTCATTAGCTCAAGTTACCATTCTTTTGTTGTTGCTTCAACTCTGTATCAGTTTCTTGTTAAATGCATATTACTTGATTTGATTCTAACCACTCAGTGGCCACGCCAACCTCCTGAAAAGGGAGGGCTTTACCTGGTTTGAGTGTGTGTGGCGGTGGGTTTAAATCCTGTGGATCAGTCGGCCAAAAGGTCGGAAACCATGTTAACCCCCCAAAAAAAATAATGTATCACTTGATTCTCACCCATATATGAACACTTTTAGGATAGAGGGAGTAGTACATTATATCCTATCAATCAAGTTACATCTTTACCGTATAAACTAATTTGTGGAGCAGGAATGTCTTTGTGTCTCCTAATCAAGTAATCATAGTATGTATGTATATTTTTGGTCATATCAAAGTGCATACGTGCACTTGACTTCATTTTTGATTTGTTGACGGAAGCAAGCTTTCAATGAGTGGTACATTGCAAGTTTGGTGGAACCAGTGTATGGGTTTCATGCAAAATGTATCCACCTGAAATGGGCTTATAGTTATCATTGTTTTTCTTGCAGCACGAATGACAAAGTATTGGAGGAAATGAAGAAAGAGTACGCACTTCAAGAGGATGCCAAGAGACCCGTAGGAGTCTAACTACGTTGTTTGTTTTCAAGATATGTATGCATTTTCTGTCCATGTTGATACAAAAGTTGGGCGTTCCTTGATAGGGCTTCTATTCTCGTACCAATTCGAATCTTAATGCTTGATGAGACCTGCGCACTAAGAAAAATAACAAACACCGTTAGGCTTATCGAGGGATTGTCTCCCCCGATTATCCTCCGGCGTGAGAGTAAGTAATCGAACGTAGGGTTTAGTTTGTGGTTTAGGGTTTATTGAAGATCGTACCTTTTACCGAGGGCTGGAATGCCCTTTATATATGCACGAAACCCTAATAGGTTTCGTGTTCCCTACTCTTCGGCGTGTCCGCCGACATCGGAGATTGGGTATATATCTTCTTTATTTAGAAGATATCCCATATATTATCCGGAAATAGCTTTGGGCTTGGGCCTTGTCGACCCAATCCGCGCAACTGGTAGTCCAGTTGCGGCCCATACGTGGTGGGCTTAATTGTTAGTATTGTTTACTAACATGGCTTCGCGACCCGGGTATAGACTATACGTCATCATGTCCCCCCAGTCTAGTGTGCGCAGGGTAAAACCTGCGGACGCTAGACTAGAGTCGTATCGAAATTATTCCCCATGCGTACGCGGGAAGCTTTCAAAAAATTACCGCCAAAACACACGTGTAATGTATCTAGTCCAAAAAAGTGCATTTGGGGTACCTTGGGAAGTGGTGAGGTTGCCCACTTGCCTTGTCTCGTCAGTTATCCTAGCCACACGATTGGAGCTAGTGGGCTACACGTGGCGATCATCGGTGGTGGATAGGAAAGGTATATAAACTACCGCCGCTTTTTCATTGTGAAGTCCGCAGTTAAAATATCACACTTCCGCCATTTTTACATCTTCAAAGCTTCTTCGAAAAAGCAATAATTCAAAGGTAATAGCGCTTGCGCCCATATTCTGACTCACAAGATGGTAGCACAACTTCACGATTTTCATTCTGATATAACCGAGGATGAACTGATTCAGTTCACCTCGGATTATTTCATCCCTATGGGCCTACGCCCAGAGGTACCCGGTCCGAATGACACCATCGCGGATTTCCCTGCTGGGAAGGTGGGGGTATATACGCGGTTTTTCGAGTGGGCGAATTATCGCGTACCCATCTCCGTGTTATTGAGTGACATACTCAATTATTACAATCTCCACATCTCCCAGCTGCACTGTATTGGTGCTGGGAAAATTGCTAATTTTGAGGTGAACTGTCGCTTGTTGGCGATTCACCCAACCCTCCACTTATTTCGCGCGTTTTATCACGCAACGTGGTCAAATGGGTGGGTTACCTTCTCGAAGCGCGTTGGAAAATTACAGTGCTATACGCAGAAGGTAGATAAGCTTAAGGATTGGAGGGAGAAGTTCTTTTGGGTTGATGAAGCCGTCTTCCCTGACCATTTTCCATTTTACACCCGTGCCGATCTGCAGAAGGATGAGCGCCCACCAGAGTCATGGTATAACGCGGACCATGCGGCGATCATTGATGAGAACCGTATTCCCATCAAGCCATATCCGGAGGCGTTCCTGGTGCACATGGGCATCAGTCGCAACTACTTCGATCATGAGACAGAGGTGCCCACGTTCTTGAATGCGGATGGCACGGGTGGGTGCTCATTCTGTCGTCTTTCTGTCGTTATTAGTGTAAGCACTTCTTCTTTTTCCATACTTTATGTGACTTGCTTTTCTGTGTTTGCTTGATGTGCAGAGATGGATTTATTCGCCGTTGTGAGGCTAGAAAATCCGCGCTCTGTGGCGGTAGGAGTGCGTCCTCGGGGGGACGGTGAGCAGACTATTTTGCAGGCGACGGAAGGGCGCGTCGTGGATTTGGTTATCCCAGATCCTGAAGGCTCCCCTAATGTGGTGGTCGCTGAGCCAGTTCAAGCTGTGGCTCCTCCTGTGCAGCAGGGTCCTGAGACTGCTCAGCCGCCTCCTCCCGAAACGGTGATCCATTTGGAGGAGACTGATAGTGAGATGGAGGATAGCTCCCCACTGACGCGGAAGAGAGCGTCTGGTGGTTATGGTGAAGGGCCTTCCAAGAGGCCGCGAACTGATGTTGGGGGAAGCCCATCTTTTTCAGAGGTGCAGATGGAGTAAGTGCCTTCATTGTTAGTTAGAAACTTTTGTCAAGTTACATTGTATTCTAACTTTGTTTCTCCATGTCTTCAGTGTGGATGCTGAGAAGTCTGGTGGAGGCGCGTCCACGGCTGAGACGGAGATGCAGAAGGATGTGTCCTCGGCTGAAACTGAGAAGGAGAAGGAGGTGTTCGCTACTCCTCCCCACATGTAAGTAATCCATTAGGATTTTGTATTTGCTTAACTGTTTTTCGTGCGCTGATCTTGGTTCTTGACCTGTCGTGCAGTGAACAGCCTGCTGGTGTTGTTGATGAGAGTGCTCCACCTAAGGAGAGTCCCCTTGAGGCGTCTGTATCAAAGGACATTGCAGTGGAGTTAAGTCCATTTGACTCCGCGATGGAGGAGCTGGCCTCCATTGCTATGCGCCAGTCTGAGCTGGTGGCGCAGATAAGGGCGCACAGGTCTGAGGAGGTTTCCAGACTGCAGGCGCAATTAGCGTCTGTTCAAGATGAATTAGCAAGCTCTAAAGCTGAGCAGCTGAGCTCCAAGGCTAAACTGGAGCGCGCAGAGGCATCTGCGCAAAAGTTGGCTGAGGAGAAGCTCTCGGTGCTGGCTGAGTTGCAGAAGGAGCGTGCTGCTGCGGATCGTCAAAGGCGGAACTCTTCCTGGGCGCTGAAGTACTTGGAGCAAAATAGGAATAACCATTTTGCCAGCGTTGAGGAGTTCCGTAACCGAATAGAGTTTTTGCTGAAGGCGCAAGAGGAGAAGCTTCGCAAGCTCAGCATCGAGTTTGATGAGGAGCTCTACCCGCATTTGGTTCAGTCTGTGGCTGAGCGCAGGTACATGCTGCTTTACTTCGTTATAACTTGTATATATTTTGGTCCTTCTTTCGTTAACACTTGTGTTATTTTGTAGGTGGTTGATCAGCCATGGTCTTCGCTTGGCTGCCATGTGCACATTGGAGCATCCTGAGGTCACCACGCCTTTTGGAAAGGTTGTGGAGTGCGCTATCGCACATGGTGAGACCTTGGCTGCGCATAGGATTGCTGATGCCAAGTTGCTGACCGTGCCGGTGGCTGAGGTACCTGGGTACAAGGCGGATGCCCATGCTGAGCTTGTTGCTGCTATGGGGGAGCTGAAGAAGGTTGAGCTTCCACATATTGCTCGCTTGGAGCGTGACCAGGATCAGCCTATCAGCGTGATCATGGCGGGGCTCACTCTTCCTAGGCATCTGCAGGATGATGCGGATCAGCAGTTGGACTTCTACTTGAAGCCTGATGTGTCGCAGTTGCAGGTACCCATTTTTGCTCAACCTCGCGACCTTCTGAATCCTTTCCGTCTTGAGAAAGAGGTTTCATTGCAGAGGTCTTTAAATGCTCATGTTTCCAGGGTCGCAAGAAAGAAGGGCGTGAAAGGAAAGGCCATCCTGTGCGGCATAGGCGCTGCGCATCTGCCTAGGTCTGATGGTGTGCCTGTTTCAGTGGCCACCGTTTCCCTTGATGATGCCGCGTTACTTAAGCGACTCGAGGATGCTAAGGAAACGGCTTTGGGTGGGGGTCCCAGCCAGCTGAGGCGCGCGTATAGCATTTAGCTTGTTTTTGTATAAGCCTTTTTGTAGAACGTATTCTATAAATAAAATAGGTTGCTCTTTTGTACTCAGTATTTATATAACTACCAAATACTTTTGCTTTTGAACTCGTAGTTCGTGTATTACTTATGCATCTTGTCGTGAAGATATCTTTAAGTATCTAAGCGTATTTAGAAAATAAGGATCATAATCGTGTATGAGTTTCCTTAAGGACCGTAGTCATGTGTTGAATTTTTCCAAATTTAATCATAGTAGTCTATGCGCTTTTGTAAGTTTACTTGTCGTATTTTAAGGAATCAAGAGTCTTGATTACTGAGTTGTTAAACGCGCACAGTGTGCTCTGTCGCGCATCCGTCGTGGGGTGCGCGAGGAACTTGCGCCAACGTCTTGATCGCAAGGTGTTTAACAAGGATTCGTGATCCGGTGTTGATGGGTTTGCAACCCTCTTACTCAACGAGTAGTTTATTAGGTATACTCATCCTTTCTGCCATCGTGGGTCTTAGTGTGTGCATGCACGCCATGTAGGCAAGAATATAACAATATTGAAACATAATAAGAAATGCAAACAATAAAGTCAAAAGTGTTATGGAGTTAGCTAGAAACCATAACGTTTTATTAATACTTGCAAGTTTTGAAAAAAAAAAGGAATGTTTATCTAGATAATTCATAAAAAATAAGATTACATGGATCTTTATTGAGGGCACTTTCTAAAGCGCATGAGTGTCCATGTTGGGCCGTAGCCTTCTTCAAAGATAGCACCGTTTAAGGTTGCGGACGTTCCATGTTCGCTGTAGCTCATTTCCGTCCTTGTCGCGTAGCTTGTACGCTCCATTGCCGAGTGCCTCTATGACCTCGTAAGGTCCTTCCCACTTTGGTCCTAGCTTCCCAGTGTCTTCTGCGCGGCTTGAGTCGTTTTCGCGGTATACGAAGTCACCTGGTCTGAATGAAGTGCTGCGTACTTTGGCATCATAGTATTTTTTCATTCTCGACTTGGCTTTCTCTTCGCGTATTGCTGCGCGTTCACGTCGCTCTTCCAATAGATCTAAGTCTATGCGCCGCTCATCATCATTGGTTGCCACATTAACTTCCGCAGTACGGATGGTTGGCATTCCAATTTCAGCTGGTATAACAGCTTCTGTCCCATAGACCAAAGAGAAGGGGGTGTCCCCGTTGCTAACCTTGATGGTTGTTCGGTGCGCCCAGAGAACATGTGATAGTTCTTCTACCCATCTTCCTTTGTGTCTGTCCAGACGCGCTTTGATTCCCTCACCCAGGCTTCTATTTGCGCGTTCTACCAGACCGTTGGTTTGTGGGTGAGTTACCGATGCGAAGTGTTGCGTTATGTTCAGCTGTTCGCACCAATCTTTGAACGGGTTGTCACGGAATTGTTTTCCGTTGTCTGAGATAATTTCACCAGGTAATCCGAAGCGACATACTATGTTGTCCCACACGAATCGTTTCACCTGGTTACCTGTTATGGTCGCTACTGCCTTTGCTTCGATCCACTTGGTAAAGTAGTCTATTGCCACAATAAGGAATTTCAATCCGCCTGCGGCAATAGGGAAAGGTCCAGCGATGTCGATACCCCATTTGTAGAATGGCCATGGCGATGTGATAGGTGTTAGCTCATGCTGTGGTCGGCGCGGAATGGGTCTGTGGACTTGGCAATCGTTGCACTTGCGTACTAAATCTCGTGCGTCACGATGCATTGTTGGCCAATAGTATCCAGACCTTAGGGCGCGCGCTACAATGGACCGTGGTCCTGAGTGCATGCTGCATGAGCCTTCGTGGATTTCTCGAAGTACATAGTCTGCCTGGAGAGGTCCAACGCACCTAAGCCATGGTTGCAAGAACGAGCGTCTATATAAGACGTCATCTCTGAGCTCGAATCGCTGCGCTGTGCGCCGGATTCTTCGAGCTTCCTTCTGTTCTTGGGGGAGTGTGCCCTTGCTGATGAAGTCAATGATCGGTGTCATCCACGTGGGATTTTCCTCTTCTATCACCGTGGATATTTCCATCTCTGTGATTGACTTGCTTTTCAAGGTTTCCACCAAAACTTGTTTAGATAGATGCGCAAAACTGGTGGATGCAATTTTGCTCAGCGCATCTGCTTTCCTATTTTCACTCCTGGGAACCTGCTTGATGACAAATCTATCGAAGTTCTGGATCAGAGATTTGGTCTTTTCAAGGTATTGGATCATGTGTTCCTCCTTTGCTACGTATTCGCCTGACACGTGGTTAGCCACTAGTCGTGAATCGACGTTTACTTCTAGATTACGTACACCCATTTGAGTTGCGATACGTAACCCAGCTAGGAGTGCTTCGTATTCTGCCTCGTTGTTCGTGGCTGTGAATTCAAAACGCAGTGCGTAGGTGAATTCAACTCCTTCTGGATTGGTGAGAATAAGGCCTCCTCCTGATCCATCTACGCATGAGGATCCATCAGTAAATAGAACCCATGGTTCTTGCAGTTCCTCCTTGCTTGTCGCAAGTGGAGTGTCTGTATCCGGCTTCTCAATGATGAAGTCGGCCAATATCTGCCCTTTAATTGCAGTGCGCGGTCTGTATGATATGTTATGCTCTCCCAGTAACACACTCCATTTTTGTAAGCGCCCCGATGCGTCGGGTTTCGAGATAACTTGTTTGATAGGTTGGTCTGTGATGACAGCGATTGGGTGCGCCTGGAAGTATCTGCGCAGTCTTTTCGCTGCGAACACTAAAGCTAGGACCAACTTTTCCATTGCCGTGTAGTTGATCTCCGTCTTTTTGAGCGCCTTGCTAACAAAATAAATGGGTGTTTGGATGGAGTTCCTGTCTGTCAATAGCACTGCGCTAACTGCTCCTTGGGTCGCAGATAGGTACATGATCAGCTCTTCCCCTGGTCGGGGTGCAACAAGCTTTGGGAGCGCTGCTATGTGTTGCTTGAGCTGTTGGAAAGCTTCTTCTGCTTCCGCAGTCCATCTGAAGTCTCCCTTTTTGGTGCACTTCTTGAGTGTCTTGAATAGGGGAAGTGATTTATCCGCCGACTTGGATAAGAATCGATTCAGTCCGGCTAGCTTGCCGTTTAGTGACTGAACCTCTTTTAATGTGCGCGGTGAGGGGAGGTCAATGACTGCTTGAGTCTTCTCTGGGCAAGGCTTGATCCCATCGGGTTCTATCAAATACCCAAGAAACATGCCTTCTGTAGCGCCAAATGTGCACTTCTTAGGGTTCAATTTCATGTTGATTCTCCTCAGTGTTTTGAACGTTTCCTCCATGTCGCGCACCAGCTCTTCCTCTGTATGGCTTTTGATGACGAGATCATCGACGTACACTTCCAAGTTGCGTCCCACTTGCTTCTCGAACGCAGTGTCTACCAAACGTTGGTATGTTGCGCCTGCGTTCTTTAGGCCGAAGGGCATCTTTGTGTAGCAGTAGACCCCTTGACTTGTATGGAAGGCCGTCTTTTCTTCGTCTTCCTCCGCCATTTGAATTTGGTGGTATCCCTTGTATGCGTCCAGGAAGCATTTGAAGGGATATCCACATAGAGACTCAATTTTCCAGTCTATTTCCGGTAGTGGGTAGCAGTCCTGTGGACATGCTTTATTGAGGTCTGTGAAGTCCACGCACATCCTCCAACTGCCATCGCTCTTCTTTACCATCACTGGGTTAGAGAGCCAGTCATGATAGTAGACTTCTCGCATGATGCCTGCGTCTACTAGCTTATGTACTTCTTCTAAGATGGCTTTTGCGCGGTCTGGAGCTTGTCCGCGCTTTTTCTGTCGTATTGGAGGATATCCTTGTCGGATTTGTAGCTTATGTTCCGTGATGGAACGTGGTACTCCTGTCATATGCTTTGGCTCCCATGCGAAAATATCCAAATTATTTTGCAGGAGTGCGCATATAGCTGATCTGCCTTTGTCAGACAGAGACCCGCCAATAGATACCTGCTGATCCAGATAGTCAGGGTGAATGGCGACTGTTATGTTTGGGACTTTGATTGCGCGTTGTTCTGGAACATCGGCTACGTCACTTGTCACTGCGTTGCATTCTTTTGGTGGTATGGTGGTATTGTAAAGAGTGACAATACCTCCTTCCACTGGGAACTTGAGCATTCCGTGCGCTGTGGATGGCACGGCGCGGATGGATGATATTCCAGGTCTCCCAATAATACCGTTATACGGAGAGGGGGATCTGATTACCATGAAGTTCATCCAGGTGGTTGTAGAGTGTGGTTTGTCACCAACTTCTACAAATAGACGTAATTTTCCCGTGGGCCATATCTTCTCCCCTGTGAAGCCGGTGAGCGGCGTTGTGGCTGGGGTTAGCTGACTCTGTATCTCAGGTCGCAGCTTCTTGAAACAGTGTTCATATATAATATCAGCGGATGCACCTCCATCTATGTACATGCGACGGATGTCGTGACCCCCCGTATGTATTTCAATGGTAAGCGGATCCCACTACTGCGTTGTTCGCAGTCAGGGAGGGGAAAGAGATTTCGTTTCCCTTAGAGAACCTTTGGCTGACTTTTTGCCTAGTCGCGCGCTGCCACGGCTGTATCATGTATATGATATCTGCCTTTTCTTTTGAGGTCTCTTTCTTGGTCCCTGGTTTTGGTTTCTCCTTTCCTTCTCTGATGTTTTTCACGAGGTGGTCCATCTTTCCTTCCTTTACCAATTTGTCAATCAATTGGCGTAGTTGGACGCACTCATTGGTTGTGTGGCCTTTCTGTCCATGGTATTCGCAATAACCATTCCCTATGCGCTTATCCTCTGGGGTGCGGATTGGTGGTGGTTTTGGGAAGTTCGCACCCTCCGTCACAAATATCTCTCTTGGGGTTTTTGTGAGGGGTGTGTATCTATCATTGTCCCTTCCACTTCCTTGGTTGCGATAACCTCTGCTGCGGTTGTTACGATTGCCACCCTGGTCATTGGATTGTCTCCTTGACTCTTCTTGTGGTCTATGGTTTGAATACCCTTTTTTGCTATCCGCAGCGGCTTCTTCTCCTTGGACGAAAGACCTTGTGCGCTTCATGAGCTCATCAAAGGTTAAGGGAACCTTGTCGTTTAGCTTTTTTATGAGATCTGGGTTATTGATTGCATTCATAAAACCCGATATTTTTAATATCTCTGGACACGCCTTGACTTTCATGCATTCGTCCTTAAAGCGTTCCATGAAAGCGCTTGTGGATTCCCCTTGTCGCTGTTTAACCCTAGCGAGTTCGACAGGGTTTTTGGCGCACTTTTTCCTTTGAGTGAAGTTTAAGCGAAACGCTCTGCGTAACTCTTCAAACCCATCAATGCTTCTACGTGGAAGCTTACTAAACCAATTGCGCGCATTCCCTACTAGTGTGGAGTTGAACATATGGCACCACACAGGCTGTGGCCAATTTTCGATAGTTGCTGCTGATTCGAAAATTTTTAGGTGATCGTCAGGATCACCTGTCCCATCATATGTTTTGACATTAGCAGGCATGCGCCTTTTCTTATTCTCAGAAAAATCGCTGATGCGCCTAGTAAACGCATCAACCTTGTGACGACGCCAGGGAAGAGACATGTCCTCATCTTCCTGGTCGCGGTATTTCCCTCTTGATTTCCAGTGTCCGGTTTCTTTATCCTCGTTGTCCGAGGAATCTCTTGAAGGTGAGCGGACTCTTTTGTGACGCTTGCGTCTACTATCATCAGAGTCTGAGCTTGCTCCTCTGTGGCGCTTGCGTCGACTGTCATCAGAGTCAGAGCTTGAGGGGCTTTCACTTGGGGAGCACCGTCGCCCAAGCCTATCTTGGATTTTGCGCTTGCCAAGCCTAGCGTGGACATTGGCGCGCCGCTCACTTTCTTCAGGTTCCTCCAGATGTTGAAGATCGGCTGCCTCATCATCCACAACCTTCCTTCCAATCCTGGCGAACACTGGTTGTTTACGGCTATCCCTCTCGCGTCCTTCCTTTCGGTAGCGCGGTGGGGATGCGTCAGGATTAGGGTCAAAGTTGAGTCTGCCGTGCAGACTTTGGCTTGACCTTTTCTTTGCCTCCTCTCGCATGAGCGCAGTCAAGGCTTCGTAGTTTTGGGATACAAAGTCGCTTGGCGCTAATTCGGAAGTGACTCCTTCAAGCGCGATGGAGTCCGTTTCCAAGGCAGGATCCTTGTTTCGGATAGGCGCATTGGGAGGTTCATTGAAGTTCACCTCTGGCATGGTGAAAGGAGTGCGCTCCAGGTCTACCGCGCTAGTACTTGTCGTAATAGCGGGGTAGTTTTGGTAAGCGATTCCACTGCAGGGAAGACCTGATCTGAATACACTCCTAAGCTTTTAGGCACACTGGTTGTTCCAGGGGTCTGCTTAGGGGGCGCATCTGTTTGGTGCTTCTTCCCTAGTGGGTCATCCTGCGCCTTCTTCCCATACGGACTCTTGTGACTCCCATGTTTCGTCATTCTAGTTCTTGGCAAAAATCTTAGTGTAGGGTCCCACGGATGGCGCCACTTGTTGATACAAAAGTTGGGCGTTCCTTGATAGGGCTTCTATTCTCGTACCAATTCGAATCTTAATGCTTGATGAGACCTGCGCACTAAGAAAAATAACAAACACCGTTAGGCTTATCGAGGGATTGTCTCCCCCGATTATCCTCCGGCGTGAGAGTAAGTAATCGAACGTAGGGTTTAGTTTGTGGTTTAGGGTTTATTGAAGATCGTACCTTTTACCGAGGGCTGGAATGCCCTTTATATATGCACGAAACCCTAATAGGTTTCGTGTTCCCTACTCTTCGGCGTGTCCGCCGACATCGGAGATTGGGTATATATCTTCTTTATTTAGAAGATATCCCATATATTATCCGGAAATAGCTTTGGGCTTGGGCCTTGTCGACCCAATCCGCGCAACTGGTAGTCCAGTTGCGGCCCATACGTGGTGGGCTTAATTGTTAGTATTGTTTACTAACATGGCTTCGCGACCCGGGTATAGACTATACGTTGTTTGTTTTCAACATCAGTATGCATTTTCTGTCCATGGTCTTAATTTTTAGTTTGAAATTAGTTATCTGCTGAATAGAGATAAAGTTTGTGTATTTCTGCAACACTTGATTTTGAAATGCACGAATTGTTAAACAAATTAATCTTGGAGTTTGAGATATTTAGAAGTGTTCTATCCCAAAAGTATGAACTTCTTTTGTGATGTCTTTGGCAGGAGATTTTGCTATTGCCTTTGATTTATTGGTAGGTTTGAATGGAAAAATTAAGAAATATTGAGGGGGTGTTTGGGGTTGCTTATTTAAAAGTGCATTTCCCAAATGTGCGTTTATAAAATTGCGTTTCCCACAAGCACCTCCCCACTTGCTTTTAGAAAACTGCGGTTTGAGGGATCAAAAACGCAAATAATTGATTTTTTGAATCTTTTTGCCAAACACTATTTTAGATTAATTGCGTTTCCAAAACTCAATAAGTAGATAATCAGTTTCAAATCGCACTCCTAAACACCCTCTAAACAAAAATGTCAGGTAAAATTTTTATGGTTACATGATTCAGAGCAACACTTGACATATTTAAAAAGCTACATGATTCATAGTAACACTTAACAAATTCGCTAAAATTGCAGAATGAAAAATGTACAACTAAAAATTTACCTACGTGTTTAAGAAGTTCTCTATAAAGTCCTTAACAGCCTGTTTTGGTGTTGATCGTGCTGTTTTCGAGTTGATAATAAAAATGATCAAATATAAAAGATGGATCTAGGAAAGTTGCCTGATTCTACCACAATGTTTCAATGGGTCTTTGAGACAGCAATATCTATAGTAGCTTCGGCGGCTGTTAAAAAATAATCACTACTGGCCGTTTGTACATAACCTGCCACAATAAGTTTTGAGAACAAATTTTGAAATATACGTAATACTTTTTGTGCTGAAATCAAAGGTCATTAGTGTTAAACATAAAGAAACCTACACACTACGGCTATGTTTGGCGCGGAGCTTTTTGGAGCTTTTTTGGTTAATGAGCGGTGAGAATGAGCTTTTTTATTTTTGATGTTCGTTTGGTAAGAGTGAAATGAGTTGTAGCAATTTTTTAGGAGAGCTTTTTTCCCAATGCTTCCTTTTGAAGCTTTGGAAATTTACAAGAGCTTTTTTATATTCAATGACTAAAATACCCCTTACCCCATCCCTAATAAAAATCCTATATATCCTTTTACGTCATTTTACATATATATAAATACAGCTACAGCTATATTACCAAACGTTTTTATTTAAAAAATAGCTACTGCTCACGGCTACTGCTCACTGCTACTGCTCACTGCTACTGCTCCTTTTACCAAACACAACCGTTCTTAAACTTACTTTTTAAGTGATCTTGATAAATGTTTTGAGGTCATACTCTGAAAAAATTAAACACATTTTAGTATCTTTTTAATTATCGGTGAACTTGGATACTAAACATGAAACACAAATTTTGACAAAATAGAAATGTAATCCAATGCACATAGCAAAAAGCAGAGTATGAAACCATTGCTTACTTTGCAAACTGCAGATCCAGTCAACTATTTTGTTTTGCATTTTTTTGTTGACAAATAGTCAGGCTAAACCTTGCTTAAAAGCAGAAATTTTAATCAACTCCAGTCAACTGTTTCGTTTTGCATTTTTTTGTTGACAATAGTCGGGCTAAAGTGCTAAACCTTGCTTAAAAGCAGAAATTTTAATCTTCAACTCTTGGACTTTCTATCCTATGCAACTAATGTTATAATGGTTCAATTCAGATCATAATCCATCTCTTTGATTCACTTAAGTTGCTGTTTAAACCAGTATCCCTATAGGCGGATCATTATGTATCAGATCAGAGTCTCTCTACTTGGATTACTAATGGGTGAAGATACTTGTAACACATATCCTAATTTCAGTATCAAGTTTTTTTTTTTTTTTTCACCCATGGTTTCCGACCTTTTGGCTGACTAATCCACAGGGTTTGAACCCACCGCCACACAGACTCAAACCATGTAAAGCCCTCATTTTTAGGAGGTTGGCATGCACTTCAAGATTGTTTGCACCTAACAGGAATTGAACTTGAGACCTCACACATTTTAGAGTGATAGTCACACATTTTAGTATTAAGTTACAGTGTAATATCTCATGAAGTTTAAACGGAACATCCAACAAGGTTCAAATGATACAGAAGCAAGACGCTTAGCCATCATGATGTTAAGAACTATACCAAAATATTTGGCTTGCTTTGCGGATCCAAACAAACATTCTACTTAACTAAGTGTAGGCTGAATAGCTTAAATAGTAAGCTTAAGTTGGCTTTCTCATGTTGCGACCTGCACGAATCACTTCATCCACAAGTAGCAGCTGTGATGCAATTACCGGGCTGTAAAAACAAAGCACAAGTTTTATTTTCTCTCAATAAAAAAAAGCAATTAACAAAATCCCAAAAAACATTAACAACCTAAGAATCACTATACTCCCCAAGTGTTTCAACCAAGGTCTTTGGATACTAGGAATCATTATTAAAGTAGCAAGCACACACCAACACAATAGTATCTTTTGCATACCCCGAGTTTATAATTTGGCGCTTCACAGCATAGTTGTCAAAGATACCCTCCATTTGGGGGTCAACTGGCTCCCCAGTGTGCTGATTTAGCCCCACAATGTTGCCTTTATCATGCTCTCCCTGAAAGAAAAAAATTGTTGTTCAAAGTAAAGACCCAGGTATGTCAAAAAGTAGAGGTGGAAAATCAGTGCGTCATGCGGGTTTAGGTAACAGATATTCGTGGTAAGGCCAGATTGGGTCGACCCGAAGTTTTTATAAACTATGTGTCTTAAATGAATCGTATGAGTATATGACTACCAAAATCTATAGTAATACAACAAAATTCCAGTTTAAAAATAGAATGAGGTTGTATTATACAATAAGAATATACTTCTATGACTTTTGACCCATTTCCATTTTAGCTATTTTTATAATTTACCCGTTAAAAATAATACACAACCCAATTTGACTTGCTCACAAAAAATGGGCCAAAAGAAAAAGTGAAGTGATAGATTGATGGTATATAATTCTTACAGTCAATGAAATTATCACGTCTTGAGTGTCAAGTCCAGAGTTTTCAGCAAGTATCTTGGGCACAATAAGAAGAGCGTCAGCAAAAGCCTGAATGCCGAGCTGAGCACGCTGTTCATAAGTGTAAGCACCAAAAGGGTGAGAAACACATACCTTAATAGTGATCAGTGTGAATAATGTGAGCATACTAACTAACTTACCCCTTTGACAGATTTCTTCACTTCATTAATCAAGTACTGTCGAGCAGCAACCTCAAAAGCCCCAGCACCCTGAAATACAGATTTAAATCAAACCTTGATAACAGGAATCAGGTCACACAGGATATCTTATTGGTTAACTGGTAATCTGTTAGGATCCTTCCTGAATAAATTATTGGAACCACTGCCTTTATATCTTGACAAAATATAAAGTCGATGCTTATACCGAATATGATCCCAACAGATTAGCATCTAACTAGTTTTGATCATTAAATGGTGTGAAAAGTCTTACGATATAATGGTGGGTCCCATACGCCCATTTGCACAGTGTAACAAGACTTATAGACAGTTGTAATAAAATAAAGAACCAGGAAAAATGGTAACTGTCTACATAAAAATAAGTCTTAAAGCATGTGACTAAGAAAAGCAGTTTAAAAGTGGCAAGCTTATATACTGAAGGGGAAAAATAAGAAGCAATAGACCTACAGAAGACTGCCATAAAAAAAAGATCCACAGAAGGCTGACTAAAAACACATCTGATCCGGATTGCAGCCTCATTTAGCCCTATGCTCGCATGGTATACATTAGGCCATTATAGCTTAAAACTAAAAATGTTTAGGAAGTTATAATCAATTTGTGATCCTCAAGCAGCTTATGATAATCACATAATGAACGAAAACTTACTAATACAACTGCTTCATCTTCAATGGTATTTTTGACTGATCTCAGGCCATCCCTAACAGCATCCTTTATTTGTGCAATCGTATGGTCATTAGGTCCTTTAAGTATCAAAAGAGGCAATGGTTAGCACCATTACATATGAACACTGAAAAACGTTAATAAATCAATGCAGAACAAGCCAATGGGGCCCAATACCAAAATGTGAACATGGTTTTGTCAGCAATGCAAAAGCATGAGAAGTTGTCAAATACCTTTAATTAGAATCGTACAGGAGTGAGGATGCTTTACTTCTTCAATAAAGGTATACTTCTCTTCCCCAAGAACATGCTCATAGACTAGTCCAGCCCATCCAAGGCAATCAGGAGTTAAGTCATCCACAGAGTTAACAGCCTCACCGCCACAAGCCAAAACCAACCGTTCCATATTTCTCCTCTTGGCTCTTCGAAGGGCAACTATCTGAGAAACTTAAATATCAGCAATTTGAAACTCCCACAAAGGAACTATAGGTAATACTATTGAGTATTGACTATCTAAAAAATAAAACATTTGAGTGGACAAACACAAAACAAATGAGGTGCAACGCCGAATAGCTCATATATTTCTCATCTTGGCTCTTCGAAGGGCAACTATCTAAGAAACTAAAATATCAGCAATTTGAAACTCCCACAAAGGAACTATAGGTAATACTATTGACTATCCAAAAAAAACATTTGAGTGGACAAACACAAAACAAATGAGGTGCAAGGCCGAATAGCACATATGATGGATAAAGAAAATGGAAGGGCTAATAGCTACCAACATGGTTTAGAGGATTATAGCTTAAAGGAAGTAAAGGACAATCTTATGCAATAAAGTTCAGGCTGAATCATAAGAATTCCCTAATAAACATAAAAATCAGATAAACATTTTCACCAGGCACTACATTTCTTGAGCTAGAGGTTGTAGATACCATGGTTTCTCCTATCAGCCAAAAAGAATATAAGTCACCTCTTAAGAAGATTTGGAAATCTATCATGGCAATTGACAAGAAACTAGCTGTACTAAGACTACTTATGCTTGTATCCAAACAAAATAAGTATATACAATATTACAATCATGAGACTGATGCATATGGCTCCTTTCAAATGACATACAATGTCAAAAACTAATTTCATTTGCTCTAGCAGTATATGCGAAGCGATCAACTATTTAACCACCAATACAGGGATTGGGCTTAAGTATGATCAAGGAGCAACTTACCCCTGCCCTAGCAAGAAGATCCAATGATGGAGGATCAATTCCTTTCTGATTTATAACAACAAAGTTCTTGTCAGTTCCATTGCAGACCTGCAGATCACCGAAAACAAAATTAGCTGAACATGCACTTATAAACATGAAAACATCCACTGTCCACCAACACCTAGGTTGAATACCTTATTTTTTAGCTCAATTATTTTTCTCACTCTCTCATCAACTGAACGCCTCTCTGCTGCAACCATTGCTTCTCTTTGCTCCGCATTTGAATAGAAAAATCCAGCATTTATTTCACTGAAAAAAACAGACTAACTTAGTACAGAACAAATTTGTAGCCCAAAGAAGTGACTAAATAAATTATATGAGCCAGATGTCTTTGATTAATGGTTTAACTGTTTAACAAATTAAAGGATGAATATATGTGGATTACATGAAAGAATAAACAGAACTTTTAACCCATCATTCACTTCTTGTCTAGACAGCACATATCTAACCTTTTCTCATACTCCAATGATGCATTGCAGGTCAGTATGTAGCAATTCTCTGCTCGCCTCTTCATATCCGGATGCCTGGACCCATGGTCAAGAACAAGGCCCTCTACCTATAGAACATGTGAAATCATCAGGTTCCAAAGTAGAAAGAAGACCCCACCCTGACCTGAACCCCACTCTAACACCCAACTAGCTTCAGTCGTTATTAGTAACTCATCTAAGATTCTAACATACCAGACGAGTGTCTACATCAAACTTGTGGCGCATGTGCATGATCTCGACCATGAAAAGATCAATCGGTTCTTCTGGCTTGCGAACACATAGTACCTACAGAATTTAAGGATAGCCTTTCAGCAGCAAATTAATGTCAATTGCTGATTACAAGGTAAGATGACATAGTAGGTCAAACCGTCAAACCTGACATTACAATTATCAATATCAAACATATTTCAAAAAAGGCTCACCGCATTTGCAACTATGTCTGTCAACTTATCAGCTAATGCTTCATACAACTGCACAATCAATAAAAAGGATATATGATCATCAGTAAGTACTAATTACAGATAACCTGCATGTTCCTAAAACAGTTACAAAAATAAACAATAGAAAAAGGGATGACTGCGCGGTATTCTAAAGACCTTTGTTCTTAATGTTGTCCTTGCAACCATCTTAAGTATCTCTTTGTCTGGCTCTTCACCCATCACAACAGGAGTTTTAAATTTTTCAAGATATTGCAGAGTTGATCTCTTGGCAATTTCAAAACCATCAACCAGAACACGTGGATGCATTCCTTCATAACAGGAAATAAAACCATAGACATGGTAAGTCCTCTAAATATCCAGTTATGAGGAAAGCAACTATAACATCGTTAATGAACTTGGAAATCTAAATTATAAATTAATAAGTCAAAAAATAAACTTGGTGGCAAACACTTTTTGGCATAAAAAATATTTGTTAACCTAGGATCAATAATCATGGCAGAGACTCTACAGTATTAAACATGGTCATAGTTTTACTGAGTTCAAATACTTAGGCCTTTTAAACTCACATAAAAACTTAGATAACAAGAAGAGCACAAAGGTGATATATACCTTCATCAATATAGCGTTCAGACTGTTTCATAAGCTCACCAATGAAGATGACTGTAGATGTTGTCCCATCTCCACTTATATCATCTTGTGCAACAGCTGTCCTTGCAATCATAATTGCAGTTGGATTTTGTATTTGCTGAAAGGAATATAAATTTAATCATTGAAAAATTTGGCAATATGATAGACAGAACATAAATCATGCAGACGACCACAATGAACATCTAACAAACATGATTAATACAACATGAGGCTACCAATAGCATTTAATGTTCAAATAGATACCCGCATCCATCGTCACATAATGTTTTCTAGATCCAAGCAGATTAACTACAACCTCAAAAGCAGACATACATACACATATAAAGCAAGCCTCATTTAGTAACTCACCATTTCAAAGTCTTGTAGACATTTAAAGATAAGATTTCATTAAGCTCCTTTTAACTGCATATATAAAGATTTACGTATTGGCACAACCTAAATCGCATTGAGAGCATACAACTATACCTAGTAAAGCATTCCATCTACCAACTTTTTGGAGCCTTAAAAAAAAGAGGTTAACAATTAGTAATATATCATAAAATAATTTCACGACAAGTTCAAGATAAGAAAATAGCAGCATGTTGATGTGCGTGTTTGCACCTTTTACTTCATTGATGATGAGTATGCAACCAAAAAACTAACAGAACAACCCTTGAATGAGCTCACAATCGTATTAATGTTGGATTCATCAGTGACAAGATGCATCACATGCAGCTAATGAACATATAAGATGACGCGAGAGGCAGGAATGGGTGAAATAAGATAGGCATAACCAAATATGACAGAATTAGATAATTAAAACAAGAATTATATACTATATACCGAATGACCGTAAATAGAAGCATGTTTGCTTGGCCTGGTCCACATTCTTAATCAATATAACACTAAATAAAACTCTATATTCATTGTTTCGTGTATAGTAATTCCATTCGATAAGAGAGCTGTTTCATTTCAAATGCAAAGCTGATATCGATCATGTAAAATGTCACACGTTCGCCAATCAATGTCCTTCCCCTTTCTAACTTCACATATATTTTCAAAGCCAAAAAGTTACCATTTTACATGCAAACTTTAAACTATGCGCTATATGTCTCCTCATCAAACAAAACAAATACTTAGAATTTAAACATGAATCTTAGCGAAAATACATAAACCTAAAAACACTAGCAATACTCAACTACTTTCATTTACTCAAGATTCCGACTACACGAATATGCAGATAAATAAAATCATTATTGCGATACAGTAGAATTTATAAAACTGAGCAAAGACTAACCATTTCTTTCAATAAAGTGTTGCCATCTTTAGTCAATTTAATATCACCAGCTCCACCAACAAGCCTGTCATAACAATTCATCATCAGAAACAAAATATTAAAAAAAAAAATAATAATGATAAAAAAGTATTGTAGTAACATAGCACATCTTAATGGTGCCTTTGGGGCCGAGGTTAGTTTTGAGAACATCTTGTAGGCCTTTGGCAGCATTAATGTTCATATGAAGTGCTGCTGATTTGTTTAGTACTTCTGCATTCGGGTTCAGCGTTCGTATTGACATTTTCTATCAGAAATAATTAATTATGAGAAGAGATCGGAGGTGAGAATCAAAAGGAGGGAAATGAGCATACAGGGGTTGGTTTATTATAGAGCCTTCTGGATTAGTGTAGTTTCAATTATAATCTTTCTACATTATTACATAGATGGTCCCTCTTCTATAAATTGATGGACGCATTTGGCAAAATGGTAAGCGTGTAGTGGGCTTACATTACAAGTCATCTAAGGTGATCTTTGATATTCATTTAATTGATGAGGTAATTCCAAACTACGCCAAAAGTTTTGTCATATTTCAATAGGAAGCCAAAAACAAGTTCTATTTTTCATTTTGTTCACGCTCGACCGCTCGACTGCTCGACCCCATAAAACTAGCGACACGTGTCATTTCTTTATTGACACGTGTCATTCTTTTATTTTTTTATTAATAAAAATTTGGCCCACAATTGACCAATAAATTTGGCAATATTAGCCCCTTAACCAAACAAGCGTTTGCAAAGTTAATCCTTTTATTAACGGCCATTTTATTTTAGTCCATTAACCAAACAAGCGTTTGCAAAGTTAGTCCTTTTACTAACGGCCGTTTTATTTCAGTCCATTAACCAAACAAGCGTTTGCAAAGTTAGTCCTTTTACTAACGGCTGTTTTATTTTAGTCCATTAACCAAACAAGCGTTTGCAAAGTTAGTCCTTTTCATTTTTGGTCCTTGCGATTATTATTATTATTCAAAAAATTTAAAAGAATTTATAAAAATTCCAAAAAACTTATAAATATTCGAAAAAAATTATAAAATTTCGAAAAGTTTCGAAAAAATTTATAAAAAACCGAAAAAGATTTAAAAATTTAAAAAACTTATAAAATTTTGAAAAATTTATAAAAATTCGAAAAATTTATAAAAATTCAAAAAATTTTAAAAAATTAGAAAAAAATTTTGAAAAATTTATAAAAATTCGAAAAAATTTATATAAATTCGAAAATTTATAAAAATACAAAAAAATGTATAAAAATACGAAAATTTTATAAAAATTCGAAAAAACTTATAAAAATTATAAAAATTTAAAAAATCGATAAAAATTATAAAAATTTATAAAAATTCAAAAAAATTTTAAAAATTAGAAAAAATTTATAAAAATTAAAAAAATTAGAAAAAATTCAAATAAATTCGAAATTTTTTTATAAATTCGAAAATTTCGAAAAATTTTAAAAAATTCAAAATTTTTTTGAATTCGAAAAAAATTATAAAAATTCGAAAAATTTATAAAAATTCGAAATTTTTTTAAAAATTAGAAAAAATTTATAAAAATTCGAAGAATTCGAAAAAATTTAAATAAATTCGAAAAATTTTAAAAAATTCGAAAAATTCATATAAATTCGAAAAATTCCTATAAATTCGAAAAATACTTATAAAAATTTGAAAAATTTATAAAAATTCATAAAAATTTATATAAATTCGAAAAAATTTTAAAAATTCGAAAAAATCGAAAAATTTATAAAAATTCAAATTTTTTTTAAAAATTAAAATAAATTATAAAAATTCGAAAAATTTTTAAAATTCGAAAAACCTTATAAAAATTTTATAAAAATTCTAAAATTTTTTAAAAATTAGAAAAAAATTATAAAAATTCGAAAAATTTTTAAAAAGTAGAAAAAATGTATAAAATTTCGAAAAATTAGAAAAAATTTATATAAATTCGAAAATTTTATAAAAATTAAATTTTTTTTTAAAATTAGAAAAAATTGAGCAGTTGAGCAGCGGTGGTCGAGCGCTCGACCACCGCTGCTCAACTGCTCAACCGCTCGACCACCACATTTCGAATTCTTTTCGAATTCGAAAATTATTGAGCATTTGAGCAGTTGAGCAGCGGTGGTCGAGCGGTTGAGCAGCGGTGGTCGAGCGCTCGACCACCGCTGCTCAATTTTTTCTAATTTTAAAAAAATTTTGAATTTTTATAAATTTTTCGAATTTATATAACTTTTTTCTAATTTTTCAAATTTTTTTAAATTTTTTGGGATTTTTATAATTTTTTTCGAATTTTTTTAAATTTTTTGAATTTTTTGAATTTTTAAAATTTTTTCTATATTATTTAAATTTTTTCGAATTTTTATAAATTTTTTCTAATTTTTAAAAAATTTTCGAATTTTTAAAAATTTTTATAATTTTTATAATTTTTTTCGAATTTTTCTAAATTTTTTCAAATTTATAAAAATTTTTGAATTTTTAATAGTTTTTTCGAATTTTTAGAATTTTTTCGTGTTTTTATAATTTTTTTCGAATTTTTAAAAAATTTTCGAATTTATATAAATTTTTTCGAATTTTTTTAATTTTTATAATTTTTTTCTAATTTTTAAAAAATTTATGAATTTTTATAAATTTTTCGAATTTTAATAATTTTTTTCGAATTTTTATAAGTTATTTCGAATTTTAAAAAATTTTACGAATTTTTAAAACTCTTTAGAATTTTATAATTTTTTTTCGAATTCAAAATTTTTTTTGAATTTTTTAAAGTTTTTTGAATTTTTTGAATTTTTAAAAAATTTTCGAATTTATATAAATTTTTTCGAAGTTTTCGAATTTTTAAAACTTTTTCGAATTTTTAAAATTTTTTCGAATTATTATAATTTTTTTCGAATTCAAAATTTTTTTTGAATTTTTTTAAGTTTTTCGAATTTTTTGAATTTTAAATTTTTTTTCGAATTTATATAAATTTTTTCGATTTTTTCGAATTTTTATAAATTTTTTGAATTTTTCAGATTTTTATAAGTTTTTTCGAATTTTTCAACATTTTTCGGATTTTTCCAAATTTTTTTAATTTTTAAAAATTTTTCGAATTTTTATAAATTTTTTCGGATTTTTCGAATTTTTATTAATTTTTTGTAATTTTTAAAAAATTTTGTATTTTTATAAGTTTTTTCGAATTTTTATAAGTTTTTCGAATTTTTAAAAATTTTGAAATTTTTAAAACTTTTTAGAATTTTTTAAAATTTTCGAATTTTTATAATTTTTTTCGAATTCAAAATTTTTTTTGATTTTTTTAAGTTTTTCGAATTTTTTGAATTTTTAAAAAATTTTTGAATTTTTAAAAATTTTAAGAATTTTTAAAAAATTTTTTAATTTTTATAAGTTTTTTCGAATTCTTAAATCTTTTTCGATTTTTTATATATTTTTTCGAAACTTTTCGAAATTTTATAATTTTTTTTGAATTTTAATAAGTTTTTTTCGAATTTTTATAAATTTTTTTGAATTTTTTTGAATAATAATAATAATCACAAGGAACAAAAATGAAAAATAAAACGGCCGTTAGTAAAAGGACTAACTTTGTAAACGCTTGTTTGGTTAATGGACTAAAATAAAACGGCCGTTAGTAAAAGGACTAACTTTGCAAACGCTTGTTTGATTAATGGACTAAAATAAAATGGCCGTTAGTAAAAGGACTAACTTTGCAAACACTTATTTGGTTAAGGGGCTAATGTTGCCAAATTTATTGGTCAATTGTGGGCCAAATTTTTATTAATAAAAAAATAAAAGAATGACACGTGTCAATAAAGGAATGACACGTGTTGCTAGTTTTATGAGGTCGAGCAGTCGAGCGGTCGAGCGTGGACAAAATGAGAAATAAAACTTGTTTTTGGCTTCCTCTTGAAATAGGCCAAAACTTTTGGCCTAGTTTGGGAATTTCCTCTTAATTGATTTAATATGAAAAAACTAAATCTACAAAGTTATATAAAAATCGTTTGTTTATAACAGAAAAAAAGATGACTGAAAATATAAAGTGATAAAACTGAGGGTGTCTACATTAAGCCATCTCTTATTTAAACATCACTTAATAGAGAATTTAAACAAACAAGCCCTAACACTCGTAGCCACGCGTTACGACGACGATTACTCTATTATAAAAATTTTGGCAAGACTATTTTCAGGTTTTATGTTTTTCGTTACAATTACTTTACAAATAAGTGAATGAGGTTATCGAAATCAGAAACCACGAAATTACTAATGGTTGCATGGATATTGATACTCTGTTTCAAAGGATTTGGTTATGAACAAATAATTATACCTATTCGTCAATCAGAATCATATCAATACCAGGAATTTTTTGCTTCCTTAAAAAAATAAAATTAAAAATACCAGCAATTCTTGATTGTTGAGTGGCGCCAAAATACTGGTTCCATATAGAAATGGCTTTTACTTTGATGCTATACTTACCATTAGTGCCATCGATCTATGAAAGTGCGATGATCCACATGATTTTGCCTGCGATAAGAAAACAAAGACACAAAAGTTAGAAGACCAATGAATGATGAGCACCCTTCTTGGGCGAGTACATATAGGCTCCGAATTAAGGTTTCGTATTCGTATTCTAATAGATATCCACGTAACGTAATTTAAATATATAAAAAAAAATATATATATTGAGGAAAATAACTATTGTTTTTAAAACTTTCTAGAATGTACATCTTATATTTGGAAACACGATTCTGATGGGACAAATTTATTTTTTATACTTTTCGACACCAAAATTTTAAAAATCACACCCGGTTCCTCTTAGTTTTTTTTTTTTTCTTTGTGATTTTGACACATCTATGCTTGGTGAGTTTTAATAAAAACTCCAATATTGACCCCATTTTTTCTGGCTCGAATTCTCTCAATTGGCCAGCGAAAAAGCTCAATTGCAAAATCAAGCCTCGATTTAGCCAAAAGTAAGTTTTCTTAGATGCATTTATTTTTGAGGAAATTCCCAAACTAGGCCAAAAGTTTTAGCCTATTTCAAGAGGAAGCCAAAAACAAGTTCTATTTCCCATTTTGTCCACGCTCGACCGCTCGACTGATCGACCCCATAAAACTAGCGACACGTGTCATTCCTTTATTGACACGTGTCATTCTTTTATTTTTTTATTAATAAAAATTTGGCCCACAATTGACCAATAAATTTGGCAACATTAGCCCCTTAACCAAACAAGCGTTTGCAAAGTTAGTCATTTTATTAACGGCCATTTTATATTAGTCCATTAACCAAACAAGCGTTTGCAAAGTTAGTCCTTTTACTAACGGCCGTTTTATTTCAGTCCATTAACCAAACAAGCGTTTGCAAAGTTAGTCCTTTTACTAACGGCTGTTTTATTTTAGTCCATTAACCAAACAAGCGTTTGCAAAGCTAGTCCTTTTCATTTTTGGTCCTTGCGATTATTATTATTATTCAAAAAAATTCAAAAGAATTTATAAAAATTCCAAAAAACTTATAAAAATGTGAAAAAAATTATAAAATTTCGAAAAGTTTCGAAAAAATTTATAAAAAATCGAAAACGATTTAAAAATTCGAAAAAACTTATAAAATTTTGAAAAATTTATAAAAATTCGAAAAATTTATAAAAATTAGAAAAAGTTTTAAAAATTCAAAAAAATAAGAAAAAATTTTCGAAAAATTTATAAAAATTAGAAATTTTTTTTATAAATTCGAAAATTTATAAAAATTCAAAAAAATGTATAAAAGTACGAATTTTTTTTTTAAAATTCGAAAAAACTTATAAAAATTCAAAAAATCTATAAAAATTCGAAAAATTTTTAGAAATTCGAAAAAAATTATAAAAATCCAAAAAATTTGTAAAAATTCAAAAAAATTAGAAAAAATTTATAAAAATTCAAAAAACTTGAAAAAATTCAAATAAATTCGAAAAAATTTTAAAAATTTGAAAATTTCGAAAAATTTAAAAAAATTCAAAAATAATTTTGAATTCGAAAAAAAATATAAAAATTCAAAAAATTTTTAAAAATTAGAAAAAATTTAAATAAATTCGAAAATTTTTAAAAAATTCGAAAAATTCCTAAAAATTCGAAAAAACTTATAAAAATTAGAAAAAATTATAAAAATTCGAAAAAATTTATATAAATTCGAAAAAATTTTAAAAATTCGAAAAAATCGAAAAATTTATAAAAATTCGAAATTTTTTTAAAAATTAGAAAAAAAATTATAAAAATTCGAAAAACCTTATAAAAATTAGAAAAAATTTATAAAAATTCAAAATTTTTTTAAAAATTAGAAAAAAATTATAAAAATTCGAAAAATTTATAAAAATTAGAAAAAATTTATAAAATTTCGAAAAATTAGAAAAAATTTATATAAATTCGAAAAATTTATAAAAATTCGAATTTTTTTTAAAATTAGAAAAAATTGAGCAGTTGAGCAGTTGAGCAGCGGTGATCGAGCGCTCGACCACCGCTGCTCAACTGCTCAACCGCTCGACCACCACATTTCGAATTCTTTTCGAATTCGAAAATTATTGAGCATTTGAGCAGTTGAGCAGCGGTGGTCGAGCGGTTGAGCAGCGGTGGTCGACCGCTCGACCACCGCTGCTCAACTGCTCAATTTTTTCTAATTTTAATAAAAATTGAATTTTTATAAATTTTTCGAATTTATTTAAATTTTTTCGAATTTTTCGAATTTTTATAAATTTTTTATAATTTTTAAAATTTTTTCGAAATTTTATAATTTTTTTTGAATTTTTATAAGTTTTTTTCAAATTTTTTTGAATTTTTTTGAATAATAATAATAATCACAAGGACCAAAAATGAAAAATAAAACGGCCGTCAGTAAAAGGACTAACTTTGTAAACGCTTGTTTGGTTAATGGTCTAAAATAAAACGGCCGTTAGTAAAAGGACTGACTTTGCAAACGCTTGTTTAGTTAATGGACTAAAATAAAATGGCCGTTAGTAAAAGGACTAACTTTGCAAACACTTATTTGATTAAAGGGCTAATGTTGCCAAATTTATTGATCAATTGTGGGCCAAATTTTTATTAATAAAAAAATAAAAGAATGACATGTGTCAATAAAGGAATGACACGTGTCGCTAGTTTTATGAGGTCGAGCAATTGAGCGGTCGAGCGTGGATAAAATGGGAAATAGAACTTGTTTTTGGCTTCTTCTTGAAATAGGCCTTAACTTTTGGCCTAGTTTGAGAATTTCGGTCATCCATAAAAGCAAAAAATGTGGAGATTAAATATCAAGAACTTCATAGTTTAGGGCCAGTTATGTCAAGTGACCAAATATATGAAAAAAATCAGTTCCCAAAAGGGTTTAACAATTACAATAAAAAAAATCGCAGTTTTTTTCCGGCGAAACCATAAATCCCTCCGGTACCTAAAATTCAAAATAAAAAACTCACCGGCCGGCGGAGCCCACACTTAAAAGGAAGATATTCCGGCTCCGTTATCGGCCGGTGTTATAAGTTTTAGTTAATTAGAATAAGAGTTGATTTTTTAATGGAAAAAAGTAGACAACTATTAATTCTATATGCAACTGAAACCGGTAACGCGTTAGACGCTGCGGAACGAATAGGCCGTGAAGCCGAAAGAAGAGGCTGCCCTATTCGTATAGTTTCACTTGATGAATTTGACCCTGTAAGTTAATTTGTCTAGTTTTTTAGTTAGTATATATGTATTTATATTTATATTATAATTAGGGTAATGTTACACTCAAGTAATGAACATGGTGTTGCCTTAACTTTTCGAACCAAATAAGCGATTAAGGGTTTACAGTTCCGCAGGATAGACGCCGAATTAGGTTAAAGTCACATACTTGCTGCGGCTAGGCTATCAAACAACAACAGGAATTACACATGTAAGAACAAATATACGTGTGTGAGTATATAGCTACAAAACGTGTTGTAGATGTTTAATTTGTTTGAAAACACTCATACAAGCGCCGAGCAGTAGATATAAATGCACTATGCATACTCTAGTTATAGGCCTTAAGGTTTGTTACTAGTGGGGCGTTTGGTATAACATACAAAATGCTTGCATACTTGATAATCTTTTTTAGTGGTTATATTTTTAACATAGCCGAGAATTTAATGTGATCGTATTCATTGGGGCTGGCCTAGTGATAGTTCATTGGCTCTTGATGTATTTTGAAACAATCTATTCATGTCCCAATAGGTGCCATCAAATCTCAGGGGTCATCGTTGTTGACTTCATAGTCGAAAGCCTCTTGGTGGTTTTAGTACATTTGTTAACCAACCCTCGTCTTGTAGTCACACTCTTTTTTTCTTTTTCTTATTTATTTATTTATTTTATTTTTTTTATTTTTATTTATTTATTTACTCCGTATTTTTTTTTTATTGCATTTCATATATTTTGATTAATGGCTTATGTTTCTGGTATGACTGTTGCTTATGGACTATGACAGAGCTCGTTACCTTCTGAAAAATTTGTCATTTTTGTTGTCTCAACAACCGGACAAGGGGACACCCCGAACCCCATGAAGGTTGGTTCATTTAAATAATGAAGGTTTTATATGTTTGTGATTCTTCTTTTTAACTCTTGTTAACCAACATTTAGGCGTTTTGGACATATCTTTTACAAAGAAGCTTAACCCGGCAATGGCTTGAAAACACGCACTATGCAGTGTTTGGATTGGGGGATTCAGGTTACCAGAAGTACAATGTAAGTTGACTTGGTAATAATTTTCAATAATCTATATATTTTACTCATACATGTCATGGAGGATGCATTATCCATATTTTTTGTTTGTTTCTGGAACTGTATATTGGGACATTCTTGAAATATATTAAGCTTGTGTCATAACTTAGATTGTTATTTTTTCTTGCTTTTAGTTTGTGGCAAAGAAGCTTGATAAAAGACTTGCAGATCTTGGGGGAACATCAATTGTTGAAAGAGGCTTGGGAGACGATCAACATCCTTCAGGGTATTTTTGTCATTTCCATTATGCCAAGTGAAATGATGCGGAGAGGAGATTATGTTGTTTTCATAATATATTTCAAATAGGATTGATAAACGTGCTTTCATTTTCTTATGCAGGTATGAAGGGGCGTTAGACCCATGGATGTCATCTTTATGGTCTATGTTATATAATGAAAATCCACAACTCTTTCCAAAAGGTTTGGATATTTCTGCATCTGACATAAGGATGCTTGATCAACCCAAATTACATATTACGTATCTTGACCTTGATGAAGTGTATTTAAAATCTCCAGAAGGAATTGGTAATAAATTATGTTTAAACTCAAATTTACCACTTTTTTGCAACCTTACTTTTCATCATTTACTATCTTTCGAGTATCTCCATGACATTTTAATAAATTTTTTGACGATCGAATTCATGTTCACAGATTTGAAGTCACTTGAGAAGGAAATAGTGAGGTCTCGTTCAATGCTTTCTGGAAAAAAATCAAGTGACGTGAGTAAACCTGACTGCTTTTTGAAAATGGTAACTTCTGTAAAAAAAAAAATATTTTAATAATCTCCAATTCATTTTTACAAGTTATATGACAGTGTTGTTGGCTTCTCATGACTATAATGTATACTCTTTTTATTGATATAGATGAAAAATCATCCCATTAGCAGAGCAGGTTGTGGCAAAGATGTACGCCATTTTGAATTCGCTGCCCTTTCATCTGTAAGTACTAAATTACTATGTAACTTGTTGCAATCTTGCCCATAAGTAGAAGTTTATAGGATCATTTAAGCTCTTCGTACAATCATTCAATTAGGAGCTCAACCTCACCTGTAAAAGTATCATTGTTGAAGTGGGGTTGTTTTACTTATTATTTATTTTTTTAGCTGTTCTAAAGAGTCAGTGTAATAAAGTTGTTACTGTTTTGCTTCTTTCAGACCATCGAGTATGAAGTTGGTGATGTTCTTGAGATCCTCCCTGGACAAAATCCTGAAGCTATAGATGCGTTCATGAAGCGTTGCAATTTGAACCCAGAATCATATATTGTTGTGAGTAGCATTTCTTTATATAAAAGTTGTTCCTAAGTTTTGCATTTATGTAGTGGTTAGAGTGTACATCAGTACATGTCAGTTTTATTGACATATGCTGATTTCTTATCAACTATAATCAATTGGTGTGCATATGGCTCTATGGATCTCAGGTTGCACCTAGAAATAAAGAGGACAGTCTTGAGAATGGTGAAAGGGCCTTAAACATTCCCATAAAGTTACGAAGATTTGTTGAGCTGACTATGGATATTGCATCAGCTTCGCCAAGACGTTACTTCTTTGAGGTAAAGTCTCCCATTGATTTTTCTGCCCTTTTGTTAATATTCATTGTTTCATACTTACATGTAAAGACTTACTCGTCATATTTCATATATACATGTAGGTGATGAGTTTTTTCGCCACCGCTGAACATGAGAAAGAGAGGCTTCAATATTTTGCTTCACCTGAAGGACGAGATGATCTGTACCAGTACAACCAGAAAGAACGAAGGACTGTTTTAGAGGTAAAAATATCAAGTGCCAATTTCAACCCATTTGCTTATGAATTGAATCATGGATTGATTTGGGCTTTGCTTTAGCTATAATAAGATAAATGGGTAAAGCAAAAAGTTAGCTCAAAAGGAACTAGTTGAAAGTCGTCCTAAGTTTATCGTGAATGCATAAAACCTCATTACCTGGGTCTCAAGTTTTTTGGTGGTCTCAAATCACTTCAGGATTAGTTTCAAACAGCACCAAAAAGAATTTGTTTGACTCTGCTTAACCGGTCCATCTTACAACTTCTAGTAAATGTGAGGTCACATTGTTACTTGTATTTGATGTGCTTATCTAGAAATTCAATAGCCAAATCTGTAATTTTTAGAGATGCAAATTGTTTACACACCTATGTTGGACAAATAGGTAATTTTGGAGCAAACTTTGCCAGAAAAAGTCGGTATGGAATCTGTTTTGGGACAATAGGGAATGTGGTCTTGACTGATATTATAGTAATCTCATTTTCCAGGTACTCGAGGATTTCCCATCTGTTAATATGCCATTTGAGTGGTTGCTACAGCTTATACCTCCCCTGAAAACACGGGCTTTCTCGATTTCTTCATCTCCATTGGTTCACCCCAATCAAGTGCACCTTACTGTTAGCATAGTCTCGTGGACGACTCCTTTCAAGAGGAAACGTACCGGTCTATGCTCTAACTGGCTAGCTTCACTGGATCCTCACCAAAGTAAGTAACTACCTTTTTATGATATGTATGTAACCCTCTCTACACACGAGCACTGTTGGTAGATATATGAGAATTTGCATATATGTTCCAATTCGTGATTACATGGTTCGTATCTGTACTCACTGTAGGTAGGTCCATATATGGATTAGGTCTTTATCATATCTAAAACATGTTACATCTGAACTTTTTGAAAGATATACAAGTGTTAATACATTCCTTCACAAGATAAGTGAAAGTAGATTGAATATTATATGCGGCAAAATGGGTAAACTATATGTACCGGCCAAAATGTTTTAGGTCAGGCCAGGTTAAGCTGTCTTTCTTTTTTCTAACTTTTAATTAGTTAATGTTGTAAATATAAATTTTTGACAATGATATAGATAATTAGTCTGTTAACTATTATTAAGAAAACTATATTATTACAATGATAATCTAAATTTTAATTTAAAATGATTTGGATGGTTTTATATTTTTGGATACGCTTTAGTTCCCCTCAATCCGTTCAAACCTATGTGTTTCCAGTTTTACTTTTATGATCCATTTGACCCATTAAATGCATGTTATAACCAAAAAATCAATCTGTTTACTTAGAGATGGATTGAAATTATCACTTCTATCTAACTATTATAACTAGTTAAGCACCCATGCTACCACCAGGTACGGAGCTAGGAAACATAATGAGAGGGGTCATGATAGATTTTGAGTTGATAGGAATCGAAATAGGCTGGATTTTTATTAGAAAATAGATGATAGTGGCCCTGATTCGAGAAGGGCAAGATCTCCGGTTTACAAGAATAAAAGGAAAATTAACAACTTGACCACAAACTATGAAATATTCCAGCTATTTATAACATTCGATTCCTAAAGTTGGGTGTAGTAATCTACTCCCTAATTTCCTGCTTGACCATTAATTAAATTGACCAGTAAATTCAGCAAGTTGACCATCATTTTCTTGACCGAGTGGATTTAGCCAATTCCCAAAAATAGAATTCAGCTGCCCCATGTTTGCAGCTGTGACCCGGTTCCTTTTTCTCGAATACACCTTGAGTGGGACTTTATCATTACTTCCCTCCCGGTAAAACGCCTTGTCCTCAAGGCGGAATGCAGGAAATTGCTCAGCCACTAGATCGTAATTTTCCCATGTTGATTCTTCTACTGGACGATTGCACCATGAAACCAACAGTTCCAGGGTTGGATGACCACCTTCATAAACCCATCGATGAGTGATGACAGAACTTGGCTGCAAGTCAACTTCCCAGTCCTTAGTGATGGGTAAAGGTGCAGCTGGAACAGAAGAAAAAGAGCCATGGGCAGGTTCAAGCATGGAGATATGGAAGACTGAATGAATTTTAGCTTCGGGTGGCAATTCCAACTCATGGAAGACTGAATGAATTTTAGCTTCGGGTGGCAATTCCAACTCATAAGCAACTGGACCCACTGTTCGTTTAATACGATATGGGCCAAAAAATCTAGGGGACAACTTCTCATATCGGCGTTTTGCCACTCTTTTGCCGATAAGGTTGAATTTTCAAGAAGACATAATCACCAACCTGAAACGTGAGTTCCCGTCGCTTTAGGTTTGCTTGGTTTCTCATTCGGTCTTGGGCTTTTTGGAGGTTCTGTCGAAGAAGCTTCAACATCTCATCCCGATCAACTAATTGTTGTTCCAGTTCTGCATTCTTGGTTTCCCCTAAGACATAAGGGGGCAAAGAAGGAGGTTCCCTGCCATAAACAACTGAGAATGGAGTTGTACCAGTGGACGTGTGATACCCGGTGTTGTATGAATATTCAGCCCATGGTAAGTAAGTGCTCCATTTGGTTGGTTGTTCACTAGCGAAACAACGTAGGTAGGCTTCTAGGCAACGATTCAGAACTTCCGTTTGGCCATCTGTTTGGGGATGGTAGCTTGTGCTCAATTTAAGCTTAGTCTGACTCAATCGGAATAGTTCCTGCCAGAAGTTGCTAAGGAAGATAACATCTCAATCAGAAACGATGGAACGGGGAAAACCATGTAACCTGATTATCTCCTTACAGAAGGCAGTAGCTACTCCCTTGGCAGTGAATGGATGAGACAAACAGAGGAAGTGAGCATATTTGCTTAAACGATCCACCACAACTAAAATAGTATCGAAATGGTTCGATGGAGGTAAACCAACGATAAAGTCCATGGAAATATCCTCCCATATCTGGTTAGGAATGGGTAAGGGTTGAAGCAAACCTGCTGGAGACAGAGTTTGATACTTGTGCTGTTGGCATATTACACATCGCTGGAGACAGAGTTTGATACTTGTCCTGTTTCATCTTTGGCCAATAATATCGAGAAGAAAGTCGTTTATAGGTTTTTAGAAATCCGCCATGACCTCCGATTGGGGTATCATGTGCTTCTTGTAACAACTTAAGTCTGATGGAAGAGACTTCAGGTATAACCAAACGCCCCTGATGAAACAATAGCTGATCCACCAGAGAGAAATCATTAACTGATGAAGGATTTTCTTGTAATTTCCTGATCAGCTAGATTGTAAAGGGATCGGTCTGCAACCCTGATTTGATATATGCCATTTCGACACAATAAGGAACAATGAGTGTCAACAATTCTGAATGGGGTCGACGGGACAAAGCATCTGCCCCCTTGTTTTCTTTTCCAGCCTTATGAATAATTGAGAAATCATACGGCAGTTTAAGCAGCAATCTTTGCTGCTCGGTGGTGGTAATGCGCTGTTCTAACAAAAACTTCAGGGTATAATGATCTGTGCGAATGAGAAAATGTCGACCGAGTAAGTAATGACTCCATTTTTGTACCGCCATGACTAACGCCAACAGTTCCCTATCATAAGCCGATTTAAATCGGTTAGATGGGGAAAACCCCTTACTGAAATAGGCCACTGGATGGTTTTCTTGTGATAATACTGCTCCTACACCATCCGACCAAGCATCACACTCAATAACAAAGGATTTCGAGAAATCCGGTAGCCTCAGAACAGGTGTAGACAGCAGAGCTTGTTTCAGATCATTAAAGGCTTTAAGAGCCGCTTTTGACCAAACAAATCCATCTTTCTTGGTCAATGCAGTGAGGGGTCGGGCTATGAGACCATAGTTATGAACAAAGCGCCTGTAAGGCTGTAATACCCAGTTAACCCCAGGAAACCCCTCACTTCTTTTACTGTTGATGGGATAGGCCACGACTTAACTGCTGATATCTTTTCTTCATCCACACTAACTCCTTTCGAGTTAATCACGTGCCCATGGAACACCACCTGTTTTTGCCCGAAGCAACATTTTGATAACTTGGCAAAAAATTGGTTGTCATGAAGTAGTTTCAGGGTCTGTTCCAGATGACTTCTGTGCTGCTCCATGTTTGGGCTGTAAATTAAGATATCATCAAAGAATACAAGTATGAAACGTCGTAAGTAAGGACGAAATAAATCGTTCATGATAGTTTGGAATGTGGATGGGGCATTAGTCAAACCAAAAGGCATGACCCTGAATTCGTAGTGACCTGAGTGGGTACGAAAAGCTGTTTTTTGGACATCCGGGGCTGCCACTCGAATTTGATAATAACCCGATCGCAAATCAAGCTTTGAGAACACCGTAGCACCATATAATTCATCAAGTAGCTCGTCAATATTAGGAATAGGATACTTATCGGCTATAGTTATCTTGTTAAGGGCCCGGTAGTCGATGCACATTCGCCACGAATTATCTTTCTTCTTCACTAGTAAGACCAGACTTGAAAAAGGACTCGTGCTCGGTTGTATAAAGCCTGCCGACATCAATTGCTCTACTTGTTTCTCAATTTCATTTTTTTGGGAATGAGGGTAACGATAAGGACGAATGTTAGGTGGGGTGGAGTTTGGCAGAAGTGGGATTGAATGGGCTTGCGACCTAAAAGGGGGTAATTGTTGAGGTTCCTCAAAAATAGTAGTATATTGGGTGATGATAGGCTGCAGTGGGGCTGGTATGTTGGGTGTAATTTCTGGTTCAATAGCTAGGTGCTGGAAACTAGATGATTTTTGGGGCCCGGATGCGACACCTTGCAACTTGTATCGCTTCCCATCTATTGAAAAGATCATGAACATCTCTTTCCAATTAGCTTGAACTGTATTTAATGTGGCTAACCATTGAATACCCAAAACTAGATCAGCACCACCAAGAGAAAAAGGATGGAAGTCTTGAGTAATCTTGAGGTCATTAACCTGCACAGAAAGATTTTTGCAAATCTGGCCACATCGAATAACATCCCCATTACCGATTTGAACACCAAAAGGAGCTACAGCTTGAGCCACCAGCTTAAGTTCATTCACCAAGACATCAGAGATGAAATTGTGTGTAGAACCCCCATCAATCAAAATTAAACCTTCAGTAGCATTAAGCATACCTTGGACCTTCATCGTGGTAGGATGTGGTTTCCCAAGAATGGCATGTAAACTGATTCCAGCAGTTTCTTCTTGGTCAAAATCAGGGTTGGTTAGATCTGCCACTGGTGATTCATCAACTTCCTCGTCCGCTTCTAGCACCTTGAAGGTACCGGTTTTGCAACGATGACCCGGCCCGTATTTGTCGCCACATCTAAAGCGTTCCCCTTTTAAGAACCTGTTTTGTTTTTCTGCCTGGGGAATTCGAATGGTATATTTTGATTGGGCTGATGTTTGGCCTGGGGTGGAGTTGATTTGTTTAGAATCCGGTTGTGAGGGTTTCGAACTTGAGGTCCAAGAAGCATTTTTTCCAAGTCGGTGGGGGTTGACTTTGGATTCAAATTCCAGAGCCAAACTCATAGCATTATAGACCGTACGTGGTTTGTGAATTCGAACATCAGATTTCAGGTCATCTTTAAGATCGTTAAGGAATACTCCTAAGAGGCAATGTTCGGGCCAATTCGATACTCGGGAGGATCTCTTAGCGAATTCCTGCCGGTATTCTTGGACTGACCCAGTTTGTTTAATGCTACAAAGGAATTCATCCGGGTTTTGGAACTCGGCGGGACCAAAATTTTTGGTAAGAACTTGGACCAATTCTTCCCAGAAAATGATTGGTCGGTCGCTAGAGACTAGAGAGCCAAGAGTAGAGGTCCAAGGCATCACCCTCTAAATGCATTGAAGCTATCTCAACCTTGTCCTCATCAGGAATATGATAATACCTGAAATATTTGTCAGCTTTCAGCAGCCACCCACGCGGATCGCCTCCGTTAAAAGTCGGGAAATCAATTTTGTTAAAGGGTCTATATGGCTGTCGACCCCTCCAAGAACTTACCCCTTCATCATTCCTGTTTTCTCGTGAACGATCTCCTGCCTTCAAAGCTGCTATATCCTCCTTCATCGGATCGATCGCCTCCAACTTCGCGGCTATGGCAGCTAGTTGAGCAGCAATGGTATCGGGAGGATTACTTCCGTCACTAGAGTTATTCCGGGTTTGCACCATTTCGTTTCCCGGCATCGGAACCAAATGATAGATTTTGAGTTGATAGGAATCGAAATAGGCTGGATTTTTATTAGAAAATAGATGATAGTGGCCCTGATTCGAGAAGGGCAAGATCTCCGGTTTACAAGAACAAAAGGAAAATTAACAACTTGACCACAAACTATGAAATATTCCAGCTATTTATAACATTCGATTCCTAAAGTTGGGTGTAGTAATCTACTCCCTAATTTCCTGCTTGACCATTAATTAAATTGACCAGTAAATTCAGCAAGTTGACCATCATTTTCTTGACCGAGTGGATTTAGCCAATTCCCAAAAATAGAATTCAGCTGCCCCATGTTTGCAGCTGTGACCCGGTTCCTTTTTCTCGAATACACCTTGAGTGGGACTTTATCAGGTCATTTATACAACACAATACCAAGAAAGAATTATACTATCAAACAAGTAATTGTCCTCATGAAGCATCGTGGCTTTAAATTATAGTGATAATTAGAGGTGTCATTTTAGCAAGAGTGATTACAAATTTCGCCCCTAAGGTTTACATACAATTTCACCTTTCGTCCTAAAACTTCAATATTTACACTATCGCTGTGGTTGCCGATTTGTAACAGACCGCTCCTTTGACTTCGTTAGTGAGCTTTTCACATGAGAGTATATCGCTCATTTTACACTTCATCTTCAACCTTCTATTATTTTTCAAAAAAACCCTTTTCCAAAAAGTTCCCTTTTGAACAAAATAGTAGGCTGAAGATGAAGTGTAAAATGACCGAAATACCCTCACATGGGGACTTAACGGAAGCTCACTAACGGACTAACGGTTAAAGGACCGGTTGACGAAGTGTCTAATTGTACTTATGGTTCTTTTTTTCAAATTGAAAGACATCAAATCCCTGAAGTACTTGCTGCACTATTTGGGATTGCATCCGCTCTTCTCTTAGCATGAACATTCATTCTATTTCATTTGTCTTCTTTATTCATCCCCAACCCGAACCATTCTTAATACCACCAAGCCCTCCTGAATGGTCCGTTCAAGTCGACAACCACAAGTATGACAAGTATAATTATTGAAGTTTTATGACGAAAGGTGAAATTGTGTGTAAACCACAAGGACCAAATTTGTAATCAACTCTTTTTAATAATTTAGAAGGGTAACCATTATTTTTTCATAAAGTAACTATAATACATCAATAGGCAGTTCGGTAACTTTCAGTTTAGCGCTGGTTTAGTTGACTTTGGCTTTTGTACTTGTATATAAACTTTCTTTTTAATGAGAAGTAACAAACTTTCCAACCAAAATGAGTTACAAACCTTAATTATTTTTCACCAGATGGTCTCTCACACAGAGTGACTGACCAACATTATCATATATAGAGAATATCAGAATTCAAAGCTGATCAATAATCCTATATCGATTGGTTTATATTTCCTCACCCTCAATAACTAAATTCATCAATTGTATGGACGCCGTATGGTTGAAAAAACCACAACATTTTCCCGACAAGCAGTGAGAGAGTAAAGAGCTCGGGGAAAACCTGATCCGCGCCGACTAACCTTCCCCAAGGACCTAGCCCCAGCCAATTAAGATGTTCCAGTGACCTTTCCTTTAATCAGGAGATAGGATTGAACCCATGAGTCATTTCTTCAAAGCCCTCCTTGACCGATCAACTGGATGTTTGCGGTGGGGGAGTGATACCGCTGGGGCAATGCCCCAATGGTTATATGTATTGAAAATATACTGAAAGCTAATATGCAATTATGACTAAAAATATTAACACATTAAGGTATAATTTCCTTATGTTTCTTACTAAAGATTATTTACATTGTAAACGCATATATAATATAGAATCTGATCCATATATGTGTTAATATTTATGTGGGACAGGAGTCTGCATACCAGCATGGTTCCACAAAGGGTCTCTTCCTGCACCCGCACCCTCACTTCCACTCATTCTTATTGGGCCTGGAACCGGCTGTGCACCTTTTCGTGGGTTTGTAGAGGAACGGGCTTTAGAAGCAAGTAAATCAATACCGACAAGTCCAATTCTTTTTTTCTTTGGGTGTCGGAGTGAGCAAAATGACTTCTTGTACAAAGATTTATGGATTTCCCACTCCCAAAACGGTGGGGTCCTATCAGAAGAAAAAGGCGGAGGGTTTTATGTTGCTTTTTCAAGAGACCAACCACATAAAGTGTATGTTCAACATAAAATGAAAGAGCAGAGTGTGAAAATATGGGATTTGTTGAGTAAAGGGGCTGCTGTATATGTTGCGGGTTCTTCAAATAATATGCCTGCGGATGTGTTGGCAGCTTTTGAAGAGATTGTAGCGACAGAAGGTGGCGTATCAAGAGAAGCTGCTGTAAGGTGGCTGAGGATGTTGGAGAAAGGCGGGAAGTACCATGTTGAAGCTTGGGCTTGAGTTTCGAGAGAAGATATGTGTTATAGTTATTCTTATTCTTTTTCTTATAGCATGTGCCCCATTTTTTATTTTTTTAAATGATCGTGATAATCAGCATATGGGATTGGGTTGGTAGAATAAGCTATAGGAGATTTGTTATTTTTACCAGAAAGAACCGAACAAATTTGAGTTTAATTACAAAATTTGCAATTCAAACTTGTATTTGAGTATGAATGTGACGTTGATAAAACTGAGTTCATGGCCCAGATAATCTGATATTTTGTAACTGATCTTTAGGGACATACAATGTTTCAGTTGCAAATTTACTTTTGTTGGAAAGTATTTTATCACATTTATCCATTACCAAACTCTTGCATTGACTACCATCTTTATGGTACAATCACCTACTTTATGCTATTTACGACAGATATACTTTGCGTAATCTGCACCTACCTTAGACATAAAAACAAGCTTTTGGTGCTAAACATGTGAGAATATAAAAAGAAATGTATCATGATTCATGGTGCCGAGTTACCTACGTGTGAGGAACAACAAAGCCATTGAATCAAAACCATATTAGCAAATTGTGAAGCGAACAAAACTGAACCAAAGAACCATGCATTGTACTAGTTTTAATGAACATCTGAATTTGATGTAAAAGTCGAATTATGTAATGTGAACATGATCTTCACATTATATTTAATGCGAGTGTTTTGTAACGCAATGTGAAATGTTAATGAAAGCCCAGTTTCGGTCATCGTTCAGATCGGTGGTTTCGTGATTTACATACTGTTGATGCAAATAATGTTCTAAAAACGTTATTTATATCTTTCGATAACTCCACATTTTGATGATAACAAAATGTGAAAACACTTTATGTCAAAATTAACGTAAACAAGTTTTTAGTCGAAACATCCCGTTTATACGTATATCACTCTAGGTATGAACAAACAAATTTACAACTTGACAAATGATCAAAGAAGTGAATTTGTGTTTCAAACTTCACATTTTTAATGTGACAAAACATTTTTTCAAAAATATACTTTACAAATTATTTTTGAATTATAAAGAAATGTTTTATCAGAAAAATAAGTTTAAAAATCATAACAGCTATTTCCCCCCCAAAATCAGCTCCAAACTTCCCGAAATAAACTTTCACCACTAAAAACAAAAATTGAAGCGTCCTTGTCTAGCACGGTACCATGGTACCACTAAATTTAGTGGTACCGTGTGATATTTAGTGGTACCGTGTCCCTATAACGGGCAAATTTCTTTTGCCTATAAATACCAGCCCTCTTCACAGTTTTTGGGCATCCTCTTTCACACACAACTTTCTGAGTTTAAAACTCTTAACACATCTTCTCTCCTTTAATCATTTAGTTTAGTTTTCTTTTGTTTAAAGAGTGATTCAATCATCCAACCAAGTGATCACCTTCATTTCTCTACTAGTGCAAAAGAAGAACACAAAGTATCAAAGAAGATACAAAGTGTTGTAGTTATAGTTAGTGCACTTGTAACACTTGTTACATACTTGTTGTATCCTAGCATACACCAAGTTCATTTTCTTTTGTGTAGTTTGTGAGAGTAGATCATTGTGATCTTGTTGAGATCTCTTGTAGCTTGTGGGCTTATGTGTTAATTAAGTGGATCAAGGGTAGATCGAGTAGATCGATTCAAGTGTGTTGATTGTGTGAATTAGTAAGGATCGTGGTATATTGGTACTAGCTAAGATTAGTACTCGACATTTAGCTTAGTGTCGGGAATAAGGATAAGCGACGTTGTACGGTTTTCTCCGCCTGAAGGGAGCTTTGTTGACATAATGCTTAGAACTCTCGAGTGTGGTACTCGGGGAGTGGAGTAGGGCGAAGAAGAGCTTCGTGACCGAACCACTATAAATCTCTTTGTCCCGGTTTGATCTTTCCATCTCATTTCTTTATATTTATTATTTATATTAGACCGTATAGTTTAGTGTTTATATTGGTGTTGATTGATTTCACAAAAGAATCGAATCAAAGTTTTTCACAAGTAAAGTTTTATAAAGGTTAAAAAAAAAAAAAAAAAAAAAAAAAGGAAAACTATTCACCCCCCCCCCCCCCCTTTCTAGTTTTTCACAATTGGTACCAGAGCCACGTCAGGCAAGATTTTAAAATAAATTGTATTTTAAAACTTGAATCGATCAATGAATTTCAACAAATATCAAGAAGGGCAATCTATGCAAAGACCACCACTTTTTGAAACCGATTGTTTTATATATTGGAAAACAAGATTCGAAACGTATGTGAAATCAAAAGACATTGATCTTTGGCATATTATTACCGAGGGTGACTTTCAACCGATTGAAAAGAATCTGAAAACAAAAAGGATGAAATAGTTCCTTATAATAAACAAAGTGATAACCTTAAAAGAAAACTAGCAAAAAATGATGAGGCTAAAATGATGATTTATAATGCTTTGCTGAAAAAGGAATTTGAAAGAATTTTTATGTGTAACACGGCAAAAGAAATTTAGAAAACTTTGTTAGTCACTCATCAAGGTAATAATCAAGTCAAAGAGAACAAGATAGATCTTCTTGTGCAACAATATGAACAATTTTCCATTCCGGAAGATGAATCTATTGATAATACTTTTGCTAGATTTAATACTATTATTACTAGTCTTAAAGCTCTTGATGAATGTTATTCTAGCAAGAACTATGTTATGAAGTTTCTTAGGGCTCTACATCCCAAATGGAGAGCAAAGGTCACCGCCATTGAAGAGTCAAAGAACTTGGCAACATTATCACTTGATGAACTAATAGGAAACTTGAAGGTTCATGAAATGATAATCAAGAAAGACTTCGACATAGTCAAAGGCAAAAGCGAGAGAGTTAGATCTCTAGCATTGAAAGCCAAAAAGGAGTCTAGTGATAAGGAAAGTTCGGATTCCGATAGTGAAGACGAAGAATATGCACTAACCGTTAGAGATTTTAAGAAGTTCTTTAGGAGAAGAGGTAGGTTCGTTAGACAACCTCGTGATGAAAAGAAGTCGTCACAAAAGAACCGAGATGAGAAGAATAGAAAGAGTGATAGGAAATGTTTTAGATGTGGAGATCCCAATCATCTCATAGGAGAATGTCCCAAACCATCGAGAACCAACAACCAAAGAGCTTTCGTAGGAGGCTCTTGGAGTGATAGCGGTGAAGAAGAAGAGAAGAAGCCTAACGACGAAACATGTCTTATGGCTCAAGCTTCAAATGAGGTACATTCCGACTCTTCTTATTATAGTGATGATAATTCGTCAATAGATGATAATAGACTATATGATGAATATAATAAACTATGTGAAGTAAGTTCTAAAATCGTAACTAGAAACAAAACACTTAAAGTAACATTGCATGAACTTGAAGTGCAAATTTTAGAACTAAAAGATCAAGTAAAAAGACTTGAGAAAAATAAAGAAGTAGATGTTGGATGTAGGTCATGCATATGTCTTTGAGTAGAGAATGAAAAACTCAAAGAAAATGCGTTAAGAATCGTTAAGTTTGAAAAGGGAACAAAAACACTTAATGACATGCTTGAAAACATTAGGTATAGTGAACATGCCGGAGCGGGCTTAGGATTTGACCCAAATAAAGCTTCTACAAGTGAAACTAAGGCTATGCATACTCGAACGTAATTAATCGGTCGATCGCTCCAAAAATTCAAAACCGACCGATATATAATTCGGTCGCTTCCAATGTGGAGGATCGGTCGGTTTAAGGCAAAATGTAATATCGGTCCCTTCAGCGACTGAGTTTAAAACAAAGCAAACACACTTCCAAAACTTATATCCGTTGCAATTAAATAAAATAAAATAAATAAACTTTTCCAACCTTATAAATACCAACCTCAAACACACATCTAAACACACAATTTCAAACACAATTCAAACAACTTCTCATCCATATTCAAACAACATTTCTATCAATACCTTCAAACACATTTTTTTAATTATGTCTTCGTCTTACGAGCTATTATTCGGTTCTTCGTCTTCCGACGATGATGAAGTTCTGAGTGAGTTTCTTGAGTTCGGGAAGTATGCTTGGAACGCTTACCAAGCATTACAGCCAAAAGTTCCACGAAGGTACATACGTAGGGATCATGAGGGTGCTCATAATCGTTTAGTGGCGGCATACTTCTCCGGAAACCCGCAGTTCGACGAAAGAATATTCCGGCAGCGATTCCGAATGAGCCGAGAACTTTTCACAGAAATTGTTCAAGAGGTAACCGATTATTCTCCTTATTTTCAACAAACTCTTGATGCTAGGGGCATACCTAGTATTAGCCCATTGGTCAAGTGTACCGCGGCCATTCGTCAATTGGGATAAGCGGCCGTTCCTGATTCTCTTGACGAGAATCTGGCAATGGCTGCAACAACATCCCGTGAATGTCTCCGTAAGTTTTGCACGGTTATCATGGAGTTATATGGTGCTGAGTATTTGCGAAAGCCCACGTATACTGACCTTGAAAGATTATATGCTCATCACGACCGTAAGCATGGGTTTCCTGGGATAATGGAAAGCATTGGTTGTACAAGTTGGGAGTGGGAGAATTGCCCAAATGGTTTGAGAGGTCAATATGCTAGGGGTGATCATGGGCCACATCCATTCATCTTATTGGAAGCGGTCGCCTCCCAAGATTTATGGATTTGGCATGCGTTCTTGATGAAGCGAAAAGTGTACCGCTTTTAAGGGGTCATTTAAGCCCTAAATCGTATTTATTTGATCAAATATTGCCCTAAATCGTTCCTTTTTGTCATTTTAGGTACTTTTGAGGAGAAATCTGGAAAAGAAGGCATTTTGGACGTTTTTGGAGCACAAAAGTGAAGAAAACGACAAAGTCTTAAAAATCGGCTAAAAGTTACCTTTAACGGCGTCAGGATTTACTCCAGACGGCGTCATGGCTTGGCAAGAAAAGGTGGATGTGAAATTTACTCATGATAAGCCAGTGAAAATTGCATGTGAATTCTGACGGCGTCACGCTTTAACCTGATCAAGGGCGTCACGGCTTAATTCAAAGAGGGACGGCGTCACGTCCAAGGTCTGACGGCGTCAAGCCTTGATAAGCCAGAACGGATTTTGGAGAGCTAAAGAGGGACGGCGTCAAGAAGGTCACCCGAGAACCCTAAAAGCGGCGAGGTGACGGCGTCACACTCCATAACGTGACGCCGTCAGATGTAAAAATCTATATATAGTTTTTCAATTCTTTGTCATAAGTGTGGAACTTAGTGTGGAATTTTTGGGAGAAAACCCTAAGACGATTTTAGCATCTTTTTCAAGGCTTTTTGCCTTGAGATCTTCCATGTTACATTGAAGATAAGTTATCAATTAATCATTCAATATGTCTATGTGTTGTTTGATTCTATCTTATTCTTGTCTTTTGATTAACATGTTAGGCTAGATTTATCTTGTGTTTGCTTAGATCTAATGAAACCTAGCTATTGATTATTGGTTATTAGTGTGTTATTAGTTGTATTGGATGATTGTTTATCTATGTTAGGCTTAAGAAAACTGGCTAACTTCCTATTCGGTAACTTGCTTGAACGTCTTAAGAAACATGAACCAATGCGTACTAAAGGTTTTTATGGTTGTATTTAATGCACAAGCGAATTCTAGTGATCCCATGTTAGGAGCTTCCTAGCCGGCTCGACATAGGAGTGAAGTAGGAGCTTGTAGAGTTGGGGAAGTACGTACGCCACCCCACGATTGGTATTAAGGAATACACCCGTCATCCACGCGACTAATACACACTAATCAACCGGTAAAAGATAGTTAGGGAGTAAGGAAATCTAAGTAAACACATTTCTCTACACATAAGTTTTCACCAAACTTTTTATTTTCAGTTATTTATTTTATTTGCATTCGTAGTAATTTGGGTTAGTTGACTAGCAACTAATTCCGCCCACTCTTTCAAACCCGAGATTTTACTTGCTTTCATAAAAAATTATAAAAACATAAAAAAGAATCTTCCTCAACCCTTAGACCTATTAGAGTAGTCTTTCATACCTAACGAACACTATTCCCTGTGGAGAACGATCAATCCCCCGTACTTACCACTACACTATACTACATCGGTCAGGTACACTGCCTGGTGGGGTTGTAAGCCTCTTGAGATCCCTCGAGAGGTAAAACCTGTTGTAAGGTTGCAAAACCACGCATCAAGTTTTTGGCGCCGTTGCCGGGGAATAGTTATTGTTTAGGTTGAATTTTTATTTTATAGGTCTACTCACTAGATTCCTTTCTAGTGAGATTTTTATTTTATTTTTCTAGGATTTTCTTTAGTCTATCTTTTTCTTTGTGTCTTTGTTCGTAAAAGAAATTTCCATTGACTCTTCCGTTCACCATTATGGAGAACGTGAATCCACTACATAATCTACCCCTTCCACTCCAAAATGACATCTTTATGTTCCGTCGACATAATGGTGAATCTTTTTCCGATACATGGACTCGTTTCAAATACTTATTAAAAAAGGTCTTTCATCATGGTCTTGACTTATTGTTTCCACTTCAAATCTTTTACACTCGTATCGACCGCCAAACCCAGCAGGAGATTGAAAATATGGAAGATGGGAAAATGTGGGATTATGGTGATGAAGAGGCATGGGAAATCTTTGAGATTCTCGCCCAAAAAAGAAGTGGAGCATGTGACCCAAAAAATGCAAGCTTAGACCTATTTGGTATTTGGATAAATCAATCGGAAGGTTTGTTTAGGAATGAGGTGGGTAGAGTTGAGGTACCTAAGTGCATGTCATGGTTAGGCCCTACCATAATACAAGATGAACACATTGGTGATCTTAATGTGATGGAGGATATTGTAGAGAACCCAAGCCCACCAAGTACCCCACAAGTCCCACCATTGTCTGAGTCATACACACCGCCCTTTACTTACCCGGAAGATGTAGAAGAGATTATAGGAACCCCAATAGAGGTAGAGCCCTTGGACCAAACACAACTAGAAGAAATAGGTTTGAATGCTTTTAGTGATCACAACCTTTCTTTTAGTCCTATGGAAGTTCCTAGTTTTGATGAGCCGGAGCCTCAACCAAAACCGTTACCTAATCTTCCATCCTTGGATGAAAATTTAGGAATTAAATTAGGTCCCGATCCACCCATCAAAACATATAGTCTGGGTAGTCTTAAGTTTAAGGTAGTAGACATTAAGCCTTGTAGTGAGGAAGCTAATATAGGAGTGAACCATGACCTTACATACTTACATCACCCATTCATGATAGATCACAAGAAACACTATGGGTTTAAACCGGGTTTATTAGGTCAAGATGGATTCCCAACTAGGAATCTCTCGAAGTTGATAGAAGATGATCCCTTTTTAGGAGAAAACTTTAATTCACCCATTGACCAAAGTGAACTAGGTAAGGTTATGATGAAAGGAGCACACCCCTTTGAGCATATAATTCATCCACCACTCTTTCCTCACGTGGCATACTCCTACCGAGCTGGTGTGTATCGCTACTATCACCCGCACTTAATCCTAAGTGTAGGGAAAACCTCTCCTTTATCCATTAAATAAGGGTAGAGTCAGGCTCATGACTCGAACAAAAACAAGCGCTTCTTGGGAGGCAACCCAAGCGTTATTTGCTTTATTTGCTTTGTGTGTTTATTTATTTGTTTGTTTGATTTTATTTGTTTCCGTATGTATGTTTAATTTTTATTCTTATTGATTCATGTTCAAAACTAAAATGGTGAAAATGCTTTATTTTGTTTTTAACTTCGTCTTAACTACATATAAAGGTATTTTGCAAAAGATAAGTGTAAGGGAAAGTCAAATCGGTTTATTAGAACAAATGAACATGAATCATAATAATATTAAATTAACATACATATTAGTAATTGTTTGAGTCAAATGCTTGTATCGAGTCATAATAATGTTTTGCAGGAATTCCAGTAAGTAAGGTATAGGTTTTTACAAAAATTTTCCGGAAACGTAACATGAGAATTCTGTCAGATCATTTCTGACGGCGTCAGGCTTTACAACCTGACGGCGTCAGGTTTAATTTTCTGAAAATTTTTGAAAGTTTTGTTTTCATAAAAAGTTTTTATTAAATCTATAACTTATAATCTCCAGGAATCTGCAAAATTATCATTCCACAAGCATTATATCCTTATATATAGATTTATCCCGCCGATGTTATGCAGGTTTTCGTGTTTGTTTTCTCAGGTTTAACAGGTTATTTTGGACAAGGAAATGTTTGCTGGATCAAGCTTTTGGCGATGCATTAGTCATGGAGCTTCAACATTATCTTGGAAGAAGATCTAACCGTGTTACTTCATTATCCACCGAACGAATCAGGGAAGTATTTGATTTCATTCTTTTACTTTATACTTTTACATCTTGTTATTTGAACATTGGGGACAATGTTCATCTTAAGTGTAAGGGGGGGGGGGTAAAAGTACGATTAGAGAATACAATTGCGCTTGATTTTTGTTTGTTTAATAGTGGATGTGTAATAAAACTGAGATAAATACCTGTTAGGGTAATTTTAGTGCCAAATTTAAAATTTTTTTACAACATATAGGAGTGAAACTTTGATCTTAATGAGCGTCTCACGGATAGGAGTTATATGACTAGCACAAAAACCGTACCACTAAAAAATTTTCCACCCCAAATATGTGAGGTTCGCCCCTAGAATTGGTAGGAAAAGCATTTATGCTATGATGTGTGTACCGGTAGCACTTAGATTCTAGAACTTGCGTTAGGACCACTCCAAGGCCACAAGTGAGACTACATTCGTGTAGTTAGATTTACTACATGATAAGAGGCATTAGGATTAACCCATTGTTTTACACCTGTGTTTTTGTTATAATTACATTGGCTACATTGGTCAAGTAATTCTCCCACACCCTTTGCGTTGTACTCATTTTTAGTACACGATACCCCTAGTACACCCCTCAGAGCCTATCTTTTCGTTTCAACCTTTAAGCATTTTACTTAAAGGAAGAATTTGTTACACCCCACTAAAATGTACCCCCAAATCGCCTTAGCCTACCTTGTATGCACTCATTTTTAGTGCATTATTGTGACAACATTTGTTTAAACCAAGTTAATTATCTAGTTGATTACATGGTTGCTAAGTCGAGTCATATCCTTGTACATATTGTTTTGGGACGATTGGGACTCATGGGTAAAGTACTAGTGTAATGGAGTAATGGGGAAGAACATCATTTATTACCCCCATATGTGCTAAATATTTTAAAAGTACTCCAAGTTTTTCGATTATCTTAATTCGAGTCATTAGAATAGTTATTTGTAAAGTTATGTAAAAGTTTAAGTGTAAGGGGGATGCAATGCCCCTATGATGTATTATTTTGGATGGTAGGGCAAAAGTGTAATAAAAAAAAAAAAAAAAAAAAAATCGAAAAAATCAAGAAAAATACAAAAAAAAAAAAAAAAAAGAGAAAATGAAAAATAGAAAAAACATACGGACTACCATCCCGTTTTATTTTATGTTTATTTTATGTTTTTGTTATTTTCTTTCATTAGCTTAAGATTGAGTCGAGTCTTGGCTTAGCAACATTGTATAGTACATGTAATTGATCAAGATCTTTAACTCGCCACCAGTAAAACATCCTTTATCCAACAAAACCGTGTTTTCCTTTTCCCTACACCTAACGTTATAACCTATTTAAAAGCCCTCTTTGATAGTTTATCTTAGGTGCTTACGCCTAGTGGAGGAGGTTTTCGATCCTTTCCCAAGCCTATGGTAATCTATTTGCTATGACAGGTAGTGAGAGATATTATCCGTTTCCATTTATGAGATTTATTTTGATGACACTTGAGAGATGTGAGTATCTAAACACTACTTGTGAGGTGCTAGTTTATAATCTCCATGCTTATTATGATTAAAGTGGAACGATTATTTGTTGTAATTACTTTTATGTTAGTATTAAATGACCCCTAACTTGTATTTTGATTAGAATAAAAGCGCATTTGCTTGAGGACAAGCAAATCTCAAGTGTAAGGGTATTTGATGAAGCGAAAAGTGTACCGCTTTTAAGGGGTCATTTAAGCCCTAAATCGTATTTATTTGATCAAATATTGCCCTAAATCGTTCCTTTTGTCATTTTAGGTACTTTTGAGGAGAAATCTGGAAAAGGAGGCATTTTGGACGTTTTTGGAGCACAAAAGTGAAGAAAACGACAAAGTCTCAAAAATCGGCTAAAAGTTACCTTTGACGGCGTCAGGATTTACTCCAGACGGCGTCATGGCTTGGCAAGAAAAGGTGGATGTGAAATTTACTCATGATAAGCCAGTGAAAATTGCATGTGAATTCTGACGGCGTCACGCTTTAACCTGATCAAGGGCGTCACGGCTTAATTCAAAGAGGGACGGCGTCACGTCCAAGGTCTGACGGCGTCAAGCCTTGATAAGCCAGAACGGATTTTGGAGAGCTAAAGAGGGACAGCGTCAAGAAGGTCACCCGAGAACCCTAAAAGCGGCGAGGTGACGGCGTCACACTCCATAACGTGACGCCGTCAGATGTAAAAATCTATATATAGTTTTGCAATTCTTTGTCATAAGTGTGGAACTTAGTGTGGAATTTTTGGGAGAAAACCCTAAGACGATTTTAGCATCTTTTTCAAGGCTTTTTGCCTTGAGATCTTCCATGTTACATTGAAGATAAGTTATCAATTAATCATTCAATATGTCTATGTGTTGTTTGATTCTATCTTATTCTTGTCTTTTGATTAACATGTTAGGCTAGATTTATCTTGTGTTTGCTTAGATCTAATGAAACCTAGCTATTGATTATTGGTTATTAGTGTGTTATTAGTTGTATTGGATGATTGTTTATCTATGTTAGGCTTAAGAAAACTGGCTAACTTCCTATTCGGTAACTTGCTTGAACGTCTTAAGAAACATGAACCAATGCGTACTAAAGGTTTTTATGGTTGTATTTAATGCACAAGCGAATTCTAGTGATCCCATGTTAGGAGCTTCCTAGCCGGCTCGACATAGGAGTGAAGTAGGAGCTTGTAGAGTTGGGGAAGTACGTACGCCACCCCACGATTGGTATTAAGGAATACACCCGTCATCCACGCGACTAATACACACTAATCAACCGGTAAAAGATAGTTAGGGAGTAAGGAAATCTAAGTAAACACATTTCTCTACACATAAGTTTTCACCAAACTTTTTATTTTCAGTTATTTATTTTATTTGCATTCGTAGTAATTTGGGTTAGTTGACTAGCAACTAATTCCGCCCACTCTTTCAAACCCGAGATTTTACTTGCTTTCATAAAAAATTATAAAAACATAAAAAAGAATCTTCCTCAACCCTTAGACCTATTAGAGTAGTCTTTCATACCTAACGAACACTATTCCCTGTGGAGAACGATCAATCCCCCGTACTTACCACTACACTATACTACATCGGTCAGGTACACTGCCTGGTGGGGTTGTAAGCCTCTTGAGATCCCTCGAGAGGTAAAACCTGTTGTCAGGTTGCAAAACCACGCATCAGTTCTTTGGTGTCTCCGGTATGAATAACGACGTAAACGTTTTACGTCGTTCACCTGTTTTCAATGATATCAAATATGGGAGAGCACCAGACCTTGAATTCGAGGCTAACGATGTACAATATAAAAGGGGATATTATCTTACTAACGGGATATATCCACAATGGTCCGTTCTTATTAAGTCCATTTCAAATCCTCCCACGGGTGAAGAAAAAAGAATATTGTACAAGAGGAAGCACTAAGCAGCAGGAAAAGATGTGGAACGGGCTTTGGAAAATGCTTAAAGTTCCGGCACGAGGGCTGTATAAAAAGGATCTCCAAGATATTATATATACATGTATCATATTACATAATATGATCATTCGACACAAGCAGCGAGCGATATGTCCTACATGGTTCGAAGATGAGGGTCATCAAGATCACGATCCCTTAAGAACGCATGAAGAATCGTTAGTAGTTACCCAGAAGATTATGGACTTATGAACTCATCTAAACTTATAATCTAATTTGATTGAACACATTTGGGCAAATCGTAGAAATCAAGTCAATCAAGGGAATGAAAACGAAGACGATAGTGATGGTGACGATGAGGACGACGATGAAGAACTTTTTTAAAATTTTTAGGGGGTCCTTGGTAGGGGGGATAAGGGGGTAGGTAATAGCAAACATAATGATTAATCATGCTTGGTTCAAGCTAAGGAATATAATGATTACCCAGTAATGGGTAATGAACCATTATAGAGTAAATTGGGGGGTAAGGTATTGATTACCCACCATCACCCATTCCTTTGCATTCCCTTTCCCTTACCCTTTCCCCACTACTTACCATGCACACCCTTATTGTTATTTGAATAATTTACTTAATGTTTTTAATGTTTAATTGAATAATATATGTAATGTTTTTATTATTAATGAATTTTAAGTTTTTTTTTAAAAAAAATGTTTGATTAAAAAAAAAAGTCGGTCATCGACTGTGGCAGGTCGGTCGCTTCTGGTCGCCGGAGAGAGAAAGCTGACGTGGCAGCCGGTGACCCAGGTCGCTTGGGTCAACGACTGTGCATAGCCTAAACAAGTAAAATTTGTAAAATCTGTAGAATCTGAAATAGCAGAGGACGGTACCATTAAAGGTACAGACGACACCACTAAAATTAGTGGTACCGTGGTACCGTCTGGTGCTAAAGTCAGAACAGGGTCGATTTTAAAAAATAACTTAAGTCCTAAACCGAGTCACATAGTTGTTAATAATGTTGAAGTACCTATTGCTAGTAAAAAGGAAGTTAAAAGTTTTTACAAACCTTTGTCAGCCCCCGGGCTTGGCTTTGTAAAACCCGATACTAGATCAAAGACTCCTCCACCTAGAAAAACAAATGTTCCTAAACCTCGGTCAAGAACTCCTCTACTGAGAGGTAATGTTAGAAGACAAAGTTATCCAAATAACTATCCCGTAACTTGGAATAACCATCAACTGCGAAGTTACTTGCCATGGGAAATTTGCCCTCCATTCCAACATCCTAACCAAATGCAACTAATGAATGGGATGTTTAATACTAACAACTTTGGACCCATGAGATATTGGGGACCAAATCTTTGAATCTTTGTCTTATTCAATAGATATTCTTGAGAATCGACTTGGAGCCCGATGAATGGGTCAAGGATAGTAGATGCACTAATCATACGACGGGTAACCAAAGTCTATTCTCATCATACAAGGCTTACAACGAAGGTAATGTCACTTTCAGTAGCAAACTTAAGGGCAACATCATAGGCAAAGGTATGATTATTCAAAACTCCCTCACTATTAGAAATGTTGAGCATGTAGATAACTTAGGATTTAACTTGCTTAGCATTAGTCAAATGGTTGACAATAAGTGTAGAGTTATATTTTCCGAAGAGGGTAGTGAGATCACTAAGAATGGTAAGACCATAGGCAAAGGAGTTAGGAAGAATGGCTTATTTGTTATGAAAATAGGAAATAAGCCTCACGATAAGATTTGCCTAGCAACCATAGATGATAATTCCACTCTATGGCATAGGAGACTAGGTCACGCCAATATGCGTTTAATACAATCATTGGCGTCTAAGGAACTAGTTAGAAACCTACCTAAGATTAAGTTTGATAAACACTTTTGTGGCGCTTGTAAAGTTAGAAAACAAGCTCATTCTAGTCATAAAGCTAAGAATATGGTCTCGACCTCTAGATGCCTAGAACTCCTTCACATGGACTTATTTGGTCCATCCACCGTACGGAGCTACGGAGGAAATTACTACACCTTAGTAATAGTTGATGATTACTCTAGGTATACTTGGACTAGATTTCTTAAGGATAAGACACAAGCTTTCGAGGAATTCGAAATCTTTAGTAAGAAGGTCCAAAATCAACTAGGGTGTACAATAGTGTCAATTAGGACGGACCATGGTCGGGAATTTGATAATGAAGTGCAATTTGGGGTATATTGTGATGCTAATGGTATTACACACAATTTCTTAGCTCCACGCACTCCACAATCAAATGGGGTAGTTGAGCGGAAAAATCGTACTCTACAAGAGATTAGTAGAACGATGTTGAATGAACAATCAATTCCGAAAAAGTTTTGGTGTAATGTGGTTGACACCTCAACTTACATACTTAATAGGATCTTGATTAGACCAATCTTAGGAAAAACACCATACGAAATCTTGAAAGGTAGAAAACCTACTCTAGACTACTTTAGAGTGTTTGGAAGCAAGTGCTTCATACTAAACACTAAAGACTACCTCACCAAGTTTGACCCAAAGTCTTACGAAGGTGTTTTCCTAGGTTACTCCTAAAATAGCAAAGCCTGTGTTGTCCTAAACAAAGAAACAATGAAAGTCGAAGAATCACTCAACGTGACATTCGATGAAAGTCCTCCACCAACTAAGACATCACCCTTGGTGGAAGATGACTCAGATGAGGAAGAAGCCATTAAGGTCAATGGCAAGAAAACTTTAGAAAATGACATTGAGGATGAAATAGTTGAAGTTGACGAAGTTGTCAACATTAAGGAATCCAAGAACCATCCAATTGAAAATGTCATAGGAAACCTAAACCAAAGAACCCTTAGGTCACAAGCACAAAACAAAAGTAATTTATTTTGTTTTATATCTACCGTAGAACCTAAGAATGTTGGTGAAGCAATTAAGGATGAAAGCTGGGTAGTTGCCATGCAAGAAGAGTTAAATCAATTCACCGCAAACCAAGTTTGGGATCTAGTACCTCCACCTAAGAATCAAACCATCATAGGAACTAAGTGGGTGTTTAGAAACAAACTCGACGAAAATGGCGTCATAACTAGGAATAAGGCAAGGTTGGTAGCACAAGGCTATAACCAACAAGAAGGAATAGATTACGATGAAACTTTTGCACCCGTAGCTAGATTAGAGTCTATTAGGATACTCATTGCCTATGCTTGCGCCTTAGACTTTAAATTATACCAAATGGATGTGAAAAGTGCATTCCTAAATGGTTATATCAACGAGGAGGTATATGTTGCTCAACCTCCGGGATTCGTTGATTTCGAAAAACCGAATCATGTTTATAAACTCAAGAAAGCACTCTATGGTCTCAAACAAGCTCCTAAAGCTTGGTACGATAGACTAAAAGCATTCTTGATTGAACATGAATATACCATGGGAATGGTTGACAACACACTTTTTACGAAGAAACGTAATTCACATCTCATCATTGTTCAAATATATGTCATCTACATTATATTCGGCTCAACTTGTCCAGAATCGTGCGATGATTTTTCAAAGATCATGCGTGACGAGTTTGAGATGAGCATGATGGGTGAATTAAATTTCTTCCTTGGTCTACAAATAAAACAAATGGAAGATGGTATATTCTTTAATCAATCTAAGTATATTAAGGAGATGCTTAAGAAATTTAGTTTAGAAGAGTCTAAGCCCATGAAAACTCCCATGTCCACAGAAACGAAACTCACGAAAGATGAAGAAGGTGAGTCTGTGGATAGTACTAAGTATAGAGGTATGATAGGAAGTTTGTTATACCTAACGGCAAGTAGGCCCGATATCAAGTTTAGTGTCTGCCTTTGTGCTCACTTCCAAGAGGATCCCAAAACCTCTCACCTTGAAGCGGTTAAGCGTATCTTCCGTTACATTAAAGGCACTATACACTTGGGATTGTTCTATCCCAAGGGGACCGGTGTAGAAACTATTGTCTATGCCGACTCTGATCATGCGGGAGATTATGTGGATCAAAAAAGTACAAGTGGCGTTTGTACCTTCATGGGTTGTTGTCTAACTTCTTGGTTCTCCAAGAAACAAATGGCTCTTGCTATCCCCACGACCGAAGCCGAATACGTAAGCGCTAGAAAGGCATGTCAACAAGCACTATGGATGAAACAAGCTCTTATTGACTACGACATCCATCTCAACAACATCCCTATTATGTGCGATAACAAAGGTGCTATTGACTTGAGCAAAAACCGCGTTCAACACTCTCGTACTAAACACATCGAAATTCATCACCACTTCCTTCGCGATAACGTCCAAAAAGGAAATATTTCTATTGAGAAAGTTCCCTCTCAAGACAATATCGCCGACATCTTGACCAAACCTCTCAAACGAGAAACCTTCAACTATCTTCGCCTAGGTCTAGGAATGATGGAACATATTCCATAAATCTTATGACTACTTAAATATTTCACTGGAAATATTAAGTCATCCTTCACATCCCTCTTATGACTACTTGAATATTTCACTAGAAATATTGAAGTCATATCTTATGTCTCATCTCATGACTTTTTAAATATTTCACTAGAAATATTAAGTCATCCTTCACATCCCTCGTATGACTACTTGAATATTTCACTGGAAATATTAAGTCATCTCTTATCCTCTGGTCTAGCTCCTCTCGTTAAAAGAATTTATTAGGTATAAATTCTTTCCTCGTGTCAAAAAGTCTCACTAAAACAGCGAGACTTATTCGTCAAAAATCAAAATGGGACAAAAATTCATCCCAGCAGATCACGGCACCATTAAATTTAATGGTACCGTGTATCCGATACAATCCGTATTTCAGTCTTCTTTTCCCACATTATTCACTTTTAAACTTTTCCAACTTCTGCCATTGCTGTCAAAACCAAACCTCACAACCCAAAATTCAATTACACTCTTTCAAGATCAAATTCGAGGCATTAACTTTTCAAGATTATCAACTACTTCCACTTTTTCAACATTAATTGTAAGTCATTTGACTCTAATTTCCTTTAATCTTGAGTCTAGGGTTTGTTCATGCATGAAAATTGAATTGGGGTTTTTTAATTTTGATTGAGTCTTCATGAAATTAGAACTAGGTTTAGATAATGTATAACCTTCATGATTCCCTTAACTTAGGATTTGCATAAACCTACCTATATCATACATTTTGGTCCGAATTTTGCTTTTGATTAAATAGCTTTAAGAGGAATCATGTCTAGGATACTTGTTATTGCATTAGGAGTCATTAACACTAAAGCTTTTCAAACTTAAAACTCTTGGTGCCAAAAACATTGAAGTCGCCAAACACCCCAATTCCATTGTTTTCGAAAAATTTCACGAAACTAGGATCATGAAACATCTTTCATGCATTGTTGATACAAACCAAAAACGTTTTCTCATGCATACATGATCTCACGAATATTGATCGAATTACATAACTAATATGTATTTATCGACATATTCGTTTGAGCAAAAGTGAAGTTAGGAGCGTTTGGGTAATCTCATTATTTTCAGTTCTAGAGTTGAGATTACCGCACCTCCACATGGTTTGCATATAGGTATACACTAGGCACGTGTCTTCAAAGCAACTATTCTCAATTTTAATTTTTCTTAAAAATTTCTTATAGGTAACAAAAATGTCTCATGAGTATGATTTTGATCATCTTCTAACCGACACCTATACTCCCGAAATCTCTCATGAACCTACAACACCCGGTAGTCACATTCGTGCCTATGTTAATCTTGAAACCCGTCAGTTTCATGAAGGTCGAGTCGTTAATCCATCTTTAGTTTATCATAGGGATATCAACACCTCATTTAGAGCTATAGGATTCGATTGTTTGCTTCATATCAACGAGCACATTTGTCCTCGTTTTGTGTTGGAATTCTTTCGACAAGTTGAACTCGTACATAACGAGGATCAAACTTTGTCTCTTCAATTCTCGATACAAAACCAAGAAATCTCTCTTACTCTTGACCAATTTGCTCATATTCTTGAACTTCCGAACCATGGACAATGTTCCTACACGGAAGGATGGTCTCTCAAAACCCTCACTAGTCACCGATATGAGTCCTGTCCATACAATACCCTCATTCCCACTCCATGTGAGATTAAAGAACACATTCGTCTTCCTCAAAAAGTTCATGGTTTTCTTAATGAAAACGGTCAAGTTGAGTTCCGTGAGTCTCATGTCTATGACTTAGATCCACTAAAAGTCTATGTTGATGAAATTCATCCAAATCTACGTAGATGGATAGAAGTCATTCGTGAAAATGTTTTTTGTCTTTCTCACAACTGTGAGCATCTCTCGGCATGTTGTGCTCATATGTTGTATTGCCTAGTCACCGAACAACCCTACAATCTTGCCTACTTTGTGGCAAAGAGAATTGTCAATGTCAAGGGTCGACTAAATAAGGCGATACCCTATGGCATGTTGTTGACTCGTTTATACCGTTTTGTCATGAACTCGTTCCCTCACCTCCAAAACAATCAATATCTCCTTGTCAATCCCACCATGGCTCCTCTAACTCAAAACACCTACACCTCTCTCTATTGGGAATGTACATCATCTCAAGGGAACCATGATGATAGCTCGGTATTGTGCTATTATGTCTCGTCGAGTGATGATGAATGAGGGTGTGCTCAAGCCAATGGAACTATTCTCATCGTATTAGAATAGGATCTTCCATCTCATATTAGGATTTATCTATGATAAATTATATTAGGGATTAATACTCTTTACTATCTTGCATGCTTGACATTTATTCTATCACCTTGCATGATTTTCAATTATGTGATTCTTGGATGATAGCTTATTTTGTCCTTTTTGATTGCATGCTTATAGCTTATCTTAGATAGTTGCATGATAATATTTAATTGCTAGGAGTAGCTAAATATGACATATATTTGGCAAATTAATCTTTAGTGGTTTGAGACACTAACATTTCCTGCAAATAGTCCACCTAGAAAACTCCTTTTAGCTGCCCAGAACTAGGCTGCACAGGAAAATTCGTGACTCCCAGGTCACGGTACCGTTAAATAGGCCACGGTACCGTTAAATTTAACGGTACCGTGTGGTATTTAGTGGTACCGTGCCCTTGTTTGACAAATTTTCACTGTTTCCTCTAGATTCCTGCATCCCTAACCTCAAACCTGCATTATTTTGCAAACTCTCATACACCCTAAGATTCCTTCACTACGCCATAGGACACTTCCACCAACTTTAATTCAAATCCTACAACTTTTGCTTATTTAAAGCCTCACAATTGCAAGCTTATCTTGTATCTCATCTTCAACCTCCCATTACTCATTCACCATGTCTTCCACACAAGGATCAACAACCCATATCTCCAAGAAACCTAGGATCACCGTTAGACCACCATCCAAACCTCTCTTTATTGATCTCACCAAAGATGATGAAGTCACAACACCACCTTCCCAAAGCACTCCTAACTCACCATCTCCACCAAATGCTCCTTCTAAAACATCATCTAGAACAACATCTTCATCATCTCCCTCTTTGAACACCATGCCATCATCCATGGACTACACACTCTCACCTATCACCCCATTGGATTATGCCATGCCAACCCCATCACCAACATACTCACCACCACCTCCTTCTCCGATCATGGGCCAACCTATTCAACCTTATCCGGTTGATATACATAGTGCTAATTGCCTATGTTGCCTTCACAACCACAACCTCATCTTCTCTTTGAGAGATGAGATACACTTCATGTTCTCCTATATGGAACATCTCTTGACACCACCACCACCTCCAATCATGTCACCCTCTCCACCTCCCACTAGCCCATTCAACTAAACATATTCATGTTTAGTTTCCAACAATAAACATCTAGGATCCCTTTTAGAAATGAAACTAATCTTAGGGCCTCTTGTCACTAAAGATTTATATGTGCTTCTTGTAGTTTGTTTTTATTTTTATGTTGTAGTCATACTTTATGTATGACATTTCTTTTAATGAATAGATAGGCTTATTATGTGGTTGTTTTATCTTTTATGGTCTTTGGCTTCTTAGCCATTTTCTTAGTTTATGGTTAGATATTTGTCTTGGTTGCTACATGTTAGATATTGTATGTGTGTCATCTAACTTTGTTTTGTAGCAAGAACCATTGCTCGATTCCTTGGTGTCCTCCAAACGAGGGGGAATATACATCAAGGGCGAGCCTTTGCGACCTTTTTGCTTCGACAAAAAGGGAGAGAAATGGGATATAAACTCATGCTAAAAACTTGTCAAAATTAATCTTTAACTTAGAATGAGTTTCTGTTTTGTCATCATCAAAAAGGGGGAGATTGTTGATGCAAATAATGTTCTAAAAACGTTATTTATATCTTTCGATAACTCCACATTTTGATGATAACAAAATGTGAAAACACTTTACGTCAAAATTAACGTAAACAAGTTTTTAGTCGAAATATCCCGTTTATACGTATATCACTCTAGGTATGAACAAACAAATTTACAATTTGACAAATGATCAAAGAAGTGAATTTGTGTTTCAAACTTTGCATTTTTAATATGACAAAACATTTTTTCAAAAATATACTTTACAAATTATTTTTGAATTATAAAGAAAAGTTTTATCAGAAAAATAAGTTTAAAAATCATAACAGCTATTTTCCCCCCAAAATCAGCTCCGAACATCCCCAAATAAACTTTCACCACTAAAAACAAAACTTGAAGCGTCCTTGTCTAGCACGGTACCATGGTACCACTAAATTTAGTGGTACCGTGTGATATTTAGTGGTACCGTGTCCCTATAACAGGCAAATTTCTTCTGCCTATAAATACCAGCCCTCTTCACAGTTTTTGGGCATCCTCTTTCACACACAACTTTCTGAGTTTAAAACTCTTAACACATCATCTCTCCTTTGATCATTTAGTTTAGTTTTCTTTTGTTTAAAAAGTGATCCAATCATCCAACCAAGTGATCACCTTCATTCCTCTACTAGTGCAAGAGAAGAACACAAGGTATCAAAGAAGATACAAAGTGTTGTAGTTATAGTTAGTGCACTAGTAACACTTGTTACATACTTGTTGTATCCTAGCATACACCAAGTTCATTTTCTTTTGTGTAGTTTGTGAGAGTAGATTATTGTGATCTTGTTGAGATCTTGGAGATCTCTTGTAGCTTTGGGCTTGTGTGTTGATCAAGTGGATCAACGGTAGATCGAGTAGATTGAGTCAAGTGTGTTGATTGTGTGAATTAGTAAGGATCGTGTGGATCGTGGTAGATTGGTACTAGCTAAGATTAGTACTCGACATTTAGCTTAGTGTCGAAAATAAGGATAAGCAACGTTGTACGATTTTCTCCGCCTGAAGGGAGCTTTTGTAATACCCTCGTTTTCGATATACGCAGCGGAATATAAGTTGGGGTATTACTTCAAGTATCACAGTCATGAAAATAGAAAACGACTCGAAAAGAGGCGTTTTAAATAAAATTGTTATCATTCATTTATCTAAATCAGAGTACATAATACAGCCCCAGCAGGAAGTTTCGAAATGCGTTATAAAAGATACATTATTCGTTGAATTATAACAAAATGGACACTCTTTTTATAAGAAAGTCCACAGCCACTCCGCGCCAAATTAAGCTTCTAATTACCTGAGATAAAACACGCTAAAAAGTCTACACAAAGGTTGAGTGAATCCATAGTGTTTAAAGTTATAATCAGTTTGAACACAAGCTAAGTAGAAAGTAATTCAGTAATATTGCAGTTCAATATATTGCCCTAAGTCTCATGACACGCAAAACGTGAACCGGTTTATCATCATAGTTATAAGCTAATGATGTATATTACTACATAATTAAATGAAGTAATTTTGCCCCCGAGTAGGAGATTGCCGGTCTCTTTATAGATCTCAAATAAAGTACATTTGGTCACGTTACTGTAACACAAAGGGGTCGTCACACCCAATAGATATATTCACTATATTCGCGCTCACCCGAAGGTGATTAATGGTCCATGATGGAGGGTCTTTTAGGCAACAGGTAACTTAGGCAATATTAATCAGGAAAGCATACAGAAAAATACTTGTGTTCGGTTTTGTAGCATGTATCTCCCCACAAGTTTGGAAAATGTATGAAAAGTGGGAATATGAACTCACCTTAGCAGTCTGGATGGAAAACAAATTAAATACAGTTGATAAACGTCTCCGGCACGCGACCTGGGTTGGTATGTCAAGTTTCAGTAATCGTATTCCAATATATATAAGTCTTAATATTCGTTTCGTAACGTTTTGGTTGATAGTTAAATGTTTAATTGAGACAACATGAAGTCTCTTCAAAAGTTGGATAATGTTTTATCTTATTTCTCATTTTTATGTTTCCGTTTGTTTGTTATTGAGATAAATGTATTTTGTTTATTAGTTTTTATTATAAATATATTCAAAATATATTTCTAATAATAATTATATAATGTTACGCTTTTTACCCTTATAGTTTCATATATTGACAGTTTATACCCCTGAACTTTCATAAAATGACAATTTTTACCCCCGAACTTTCATAAAATGACAATTTTTACCCCTGAACTTTGGTGAAATGACAGTTTTTACTCCTGTAGTTTCAAAAATGACAATTTATACCCTCAACTTTCGGTCGTTGTCAAAAATAGTCCTTGTTTTAATAATTCCGAAATATTTACACTTTTGGCCCAATAAAACTCCATCTTGCAAATTTGGCAGATTTTACCCTTAAACTCTATGTCGATTTCAGTTTTAGTCCTAGTTTTAAAATTAGTTAGAGTTTTGACAGATTTGGCCCTCCAAGCATTTTTGTTATATCATTCGACATCCTTAATTCATTTTTACGTGTTTCTGTTTAAGAAAACGACACGACTTGCTACGAATCCTTTGTATAAGTTATTATCAGTTTGTTAACACCTTATTTATGGATTATTAGCTTATGATTCGAGCTTATGAGCTCGAATCAATTAAAAAGGGTGCGTTCGAAACAGTTTGCGACAGGGCAGGAAAATGCCTGAATAAAAACAAGGCAAGGCAGTAACTTTATGACGCTTTTGATCCTACTATTAGCTAGCTGGGTTGTCCTTAAGTTGGCCAAAATTCAGATTTTATGGGGGTCGTTTAATGGTCGAAACAATTATGCAAAGTGGGCGGCTTGGGGGCTGTTGCGACAGAAAAAGAAAAAGAAAACATGTGGGTTTTTGGTTTCTAAGTGTTCTAACTAATTTTTAATGCACATTAATATGATCATAAGCATATTTAACCTATCTCTTGTGTGTTTTTAGAGTTCCTTGATTAGTATAACTTAAAAAAAAATAATTATAGTGTGTTTGGTTTGGTTCGACAAAAAGAGAAAAAGAAAGAAAACAAGTATTTTGGCCTAGATTGCTATTAGATTATAATTAGTGGCATGTTTTAAGAGTTTTTAAAATTTATAAAAGTATTGGAAAGGGTCCAAGTTACTTACTTGTTATGTGAGTCGATTATAGGGAGTCTTTGGCGAATTAGCTTGAAAACGGAACTCCAATGCCTCTCCTCCTTCTAAGTCTTTCTAAGATATTGTTTTAACTTCTATATGGGCTGTTTGATCAGTAGTGAATGAGTGTGGGCTGTTTTGGTTGTGGTTCGAATGGTGTAGGTATAAAATGAGGGTGTTTGGCTCGTTATTTATAGAAGGGGATGAGTTAGGGTTCCCAAGGTGTTAAGTCACCTTGTTAGGGGATTAAGGGAACATAGTGATGTAGGTTAAGTGTTGTTCCCTTAACACACCGAGTAATAACAATTAAGTTAAACTATGTGAGCTTATGACTGAGATCAATGCAAAGAATATTTCTAACAGTTATAATACGTGAATATAAAAAAAAACAATATTTTTCAACGTTTAAATTCTTATTAGAAATAATTCCAAGAATCTATTACCCAAGTGTTTTGCGGAACAAACACTTGGGATTGAATAGACAAGGGTTTATGGTGTCTCCTGTCGAAACTCAAGTTTTGCTTGAGTGGTAACAATATACCCACTGAGCTATCTCAGTGAGTTGTATACACTTTGTAGGAGAGAAGTTACTTTGTAAAAGTTCTAAGCTTTCAATATACAAAGCACACATAACTTCTCTCCATCTGATCTATTTATACACAAGTAATCTAAGTATAAGTGATTAAAATATTACAAGTCGTTGAGGTAGCGTGTCTGACAATTACAAACAGTAATTGTCATTTCCAAGAACCAATAAGAATGGGCTAATAAGACTTTGGGAGTTGTTGGCTGACACTCCATGACTTTTAGCCGCAATAGGGAAGGTTGGTATCTGACAAGATAAGAGTGTTTGGTCTGACACTCTTATCTTCTCAGATCTTTCCCTTTTGTTCCCGCCTATTCTTCAGGCATTGGTTCCTCAGTCTTCAATCACTTTAATGTTGTTGAGGAGACTGGGGTTCAATGAGATCTTGTCCAACACTCACTGAACCATCATCTTCTTCTTTGGCTTAAGTCCTACTCAGGGAGTACCGCCTTCCTGAGAGTGAGTCCTTTATTGACCTCGCCTTAAGCATCCTGAAGATGACTCACTGAGAGGCTGTTCTCTCAGTGACTTGAATTGTTCTCGGTTTAGCAAATACTTGGCTTAATTTGTGTTCAAATCCTGTTTAAGATAATTGGGTGTTTTACGAACCCAACAATCTCCCCCTATTTGGATATAAATTATGCTTAAGTGTTTTGATCAGTATGAGTGAGCTAAAGTCTTCTGCTCATACTGAATGTACTAGAAAATAAATAAGGACATTGATATAACAAAACATTCATCAATTTATTCATATCATTACAAGTCCTATCATTCTAAGTACAAAATACTCAAGGTTCCTGAACGAGACCCATGAGTTCTAGTTTAGCCCTCTTTGACATCAACACATCATTGTCAGGTCGTTCCTTCATTATTTGATCCATCAGCTTGACGAACTCCTCATTAGCAGGACTCCTGATATGAAGCGCCATCAGTTTGTAGGCTAGGAGTGTTGTTGTTTCCACTTTTTCAATGTCAGAGACTCTCTGAAAGGCTTTCTGACCAAATTCATCCACGAAGAAGATACCATACTCAGGTTCCTTGATGACCAAGTTGGGACATAATTTTACTCCCTGAGGAGGAATCCTGTTGTAATGAAGTGCAGCTATGTATTGTTCAGGTTCTTGAGCCACAGCTTTTCTTTTCTTCCCGGTCTTCTGAGTAAGTTCAGGGATAGCCAGTCCCTGAGAAGCAAGTTCCCTATCATGGTCAATTTCGAGACTCTTGGCCACTCTTGCGAGTTCCTCATACTTGGCACTCAGAGACTTGATAAGGGTTGGGGCATTCTTGCTTGAGGTTTTCTTCCTTAGGATGGGCATCATCATATCCCATTCTCTTAACCCATAGTCTGAAAATTTGATTGTTGGAAGGTGTTTAGACTTTCTTGGGCCTCTATGTATCGTTATGCTCAGGGGTTTGGTGTTGTGAATGGTGATGTCAGTGATAGTGCCTTCATCCTTGGTTTTGGTCATGTGCCATACATACCTCTCGTATGTTTTCTGCCTCCTTTCTTCCTTAAGTTTGGCTTGTTTGTTGTGTTCCTTAAGGAGTTCAGCCTGAAGCTTGAGAAACTCATCCCCTTTGATGTCCTTTTTCTCAGACTCCTTGATCAATTCTTTGGCAACCTTAGAAATTACAGACTTGTTGAGTTCCTGCTCTTTCTCTTGGTCCTTCCTGAGATCTTCTTGGTGTAAGATTTTAGCAAGTTCTTCATGAGTCCCATAGACCCTTCTCCCATCCTCTAAATCAATATAGAACGGTGCATCAGGATCTGCACGTCTTTCAGTTGAAGCCTTGACTAAGCGTGCTTCAGGAGGAGGGTTTGTTTCAGTCACCATGATTTTCTTCCCTTTGTCAATGGGAGGGGGTTGACTAGTGGATGTTTCAGGGACAGGCACCAAAGCGGAAGTAGGATCAGGGATTGGATCATCATTTTTCTCCCCCTCAGCAGATGGTGGAACTTCAGTGGAGACACCTGCTGACTGAGGAGTTGGAGGAGCATGAGAGGCCTGAAGAATAGATAGGATGTTGGAGACCATAGACTTTGTCTCAGAAGTCTCATTCTTCATGGCACTTAATTTGGCAGCCATTTCCTTTTGGTGGGTGGTGAGTTCAGTGACATGGGTGGTGTAGTGGGTGACCAACTCATTATGTGTTGTTGAGAGCTGTTCAAAGGCTGAAGAGATTCTGATCAGGTGCTCCTTGGATGCAATAACAGCCTGATGAATGGACTCTTGCTGTGTCCTTAGACCTTGAAGATCTACCCACTGAAGGAGCTTTAGAAGCTCAGTAATGTTGGTGGAGGTGGATGCCTGAGAGGCCAAGTATGCATCCAGTCTTTTGACGAAGGTGGGATCATCTGTAAGATGTTCTTGGACTGATTCAATAGCCTTGAGGATGTTGGAGAGTTCCTGATGCTGTCCAGTGGCTATTTCATCTACAGATTTGTTCAGGTCGCCAAGTTGTTTATCAGTGAGATTGGCGGCCTGAAGAATCTTTGCCTGAGATTCTTCTACAGAAGCCCTGAAGTCGGCATAGGAGGCTGCCACTTCAGTGTGCTTATCCCATTGCTCATCCGTGAGTATATTGTAAAGACCTTCGTTGGCTTTGCGAAGGAATTTGGCCACTTGCCTTTTAGAGGCCGGACAAGCATTGTCATACTTTTGCAACCACTCAGGAGTGGCTGAAGCACCTGATGATGATGATGAGGTTGTTGGGGAACTGGGTGGTTGATCCTCAGGAGGAGGAGAAGAATGTTGTTGCTCAGAGGGCTGAGTAGGGTTTAATTGACTCTCCATTTCCTCCTCAGCATCAGGGATATCATCATCACCAAAATCAATCTCCTCCTCTGACTCATCAGCCAACAAATTTTCATAGTCAGACAGAGAAGGAGCCTTCAGGATATCCGGCTCCCCCTCAGAAGAGGGCTCACCTTCGTTGTGGCCAGGTTCTGACTCTTTTGTCATAATAACTGGTAGGGTTTGACCAGCCTGACTAGTCATAATAACTGGGGGGGGGGGGTTTGCCCAGCCTGACTTTTAGGGTCAGTTCCAGAGAACAAAAGTACCTGAGATGCCTGAGGTGGGTTTGGGTTCCGTATCGGCGGGTGGTTTATATCCCTCCGAGTCTTTGTCCCCCTGAGCGCCTTCATCCACTGATGGGTGTTTTCCAGTGGAATCATGAGGCACTCCTTGTGAAGATGTATGGACCCCCTTCCCATCAGGATTGGACTGTCCTTTTGGGGATTTAGGGTCCTGAACTCCCTGAGACTCTGAGTGTGATTTCTCAGAGACGTTAGCGGGATGTGAGTGGGTGTGGGTCCCCTTCTCAGTGGAGTAGTGCTGCCCCACTAAGGATATAGAACCCTGTACTCCCTCAGGCTCTGATTGTGATTTATCAGTGCCTTCATTGGGATGTGAATGGGTGGATGTTCCTGATCCCTCTGACTTGTTTATGTCAAAGGAAACATGCGGAAAGGGTTTGTCCGAGGACACTGAGGATGATTTCTCAGTGACCTCCGGTGACGGTTGTTTTGTGGTCAGAAGGGTCTCTGTAGTAGGTGTCTCAGAGGTCTGGGCCACAACTTGAATGGTGCCTGAGGCAACAGTCTCAGTGACGAGTGGTTTAGGTCTAACCACCTTACTGGACTGTCCCCCTTTCTTCTTCTTCACCTTCTTGGTTGGTGAAGGTACTGGTGAGATTGCATTTCCACCCTGAATGACTACTAACATGTAGTTAGTCAGGGCAACAGGTTGTACCTCAGTGATGTCACTACTAAAGTTGGTCTTATGCAAGACGTCAGGTTTTGTACCATCAACGTCAGACCTAAAGTAGTCAGGACCAAGAAGATCCTGAAGCACACAGGAAATGAACCTAGGGTAAGACATGTGTCTTTGCCTATGTTTCCCTGATAGCTTGGCAATGAGGTCACGGAAGATTATACCTCCGATGTCAATTTTTGTACCCTCCAAGAGACTGAACATCATCAATTGTTGTGATGAGTTCAATTGCCCAGTGGAGGATTTGTTCCCTCCAAGGACCTGGATAACAAATGTCATCATGATCCTCCAGATGGGGTGAAACCATGTTTTCACTATGGGAGCTTTTTCTAACAAGGCTTCAGGAGACCATTTAGGCCGCCTAGCGTCATGAGGACCAAGGAGCAGCATTTTTGCTTTAATGTCCTGATCACTAGGGTTGGCTTCAAACGTCTTGGTGAAATCAAGACCAGTTGCTTTGATGAAGGTCTTGTAGGTCAGGGAGAGGGGTTTCTTCCCGTTCATCACAGTGAATGTGATGACTGAGTCTCTAGGGTCCTTAGGGCTGGTGGCCGTGGCGGTGCACCAGAACTCCCTGAGGTACTCATGGTAGATGAATGATGGGGTTTTGGTAAAGGCCGTGGAAAGGAAGCAATTTTGTAAATATTTTACCACATCCTTATACCCCTCATATTGTTGTGGGTAGTGGAAGTTCCCAACCACATTGTTTTTGGTCATATCCACGCCCTCCATTGTGAAATTCACATTAGGGGCGATGGTGATAGCATTAGGAGATGCCATTTTTGTGTTTGGTTGGACAAATGGACTGGGTTTCTAATTGCTATGAACACACACAGAGTTTTGAGAGATAAAATGGGCAGAGTTTAGCTTAGATTTTTAAAACGCGTGTGTGTGTTTGTTTTGGTTGGGGTATTTATAGGATAGTGGAGATGGGGTTATTTTTGGCATTTGAGCGGTTTTATTTAATCAAAATATAATTTTTGGAAATTATTTTGAATAAAATGTTTGAGATCCGCATTAAATGCCACCACTCCACTTTTCCTCTTTTTTCGCAACTGGCAAGGTGAACAGTTGAGCAGTTTCTGCAAAAGGAGAAGTTGTAGATTTTCCATCATCACACAGTGTATTGTGTGAGAGAGGGCATTGAATGCCAAGTTGGGAAGTGGGGGCCCATGAGGTGTATGCCAGAAAGGCAAAGGAACAAATATTCTTATATTTAATAAGAATCCAGTTACCAACCTCGGACATTTACTAACTAGATACTTAGAGCATTTAAGTTAGTAGTGAATGTCCTTTTCAGGGCCCTGAATGACTTTTCATTCAGGGATGGTTTTTCAAGGACTTGGGATTAGTCACTGATGATTCAGGAATATGGAATGATTCTTGAGCTACAAGGATTCAGGAACTTGGGTTTAGTTCCTGAACCCTAAAGATTTCAGGAACTTGGGTTTAGTTCCTGAGGTTGAGGATTTGTGAGGTTTCGACACACGGTTAAGGTGGTTAAACCTTTTGTACTTTGTGTGTATGATATATTGAGTTAATATGATTAAGTATGCGGAATCTACTTAATCACACTTAGAAGGTTATTTGTGTTATGGAAATGGAACAGTTGTGTTTGTTATATGACAATGAACAATGAAAGATTAACACCAAACGATTCAATATTATTAATGATAATAATACGAGTGATCTTGAGATATCACTAGGGTTACAACCTTGAATCTTAAGTTTCTATGTTCTTGATATTGTTGTGTTTGTTCTAGTTCTAACAGTTATGAAAGTTCTAAGTGTTTTCACAATATCAACCAACTTATCAACCCATAATATCGAGTCTAAGATCTTCTTTTATAGTCCAAGAAGATCTTTACAATATTGCTTAAAGTCTAGTCGAACTGCTTGCTAACTTATCTTGAGTGTGTCAGTACATAAGATACAACATGTATCTGTGTACACAACTTGTTAACTAAGCACATGGGGAAAGATATTATCTACCGTATATAATTGACTTTAGTGTACAAATATCTTTTCAATACTTATCCAACCAGCAGTCGTATATGTGACAATTATCCACTCAGCAGTCTCAACTCAGCAGTCCCTTCTTTGTACTACCAGTACCAACATCAGTTAGTACGATTAGTTATAACTTGAACAGTCCTAAGATATACACCAGTAGTTGGAACTGTTAGAGTATTCTTCTCAGCAGTTGGAACTGTTAATACTTGTAATTCTTGATACTTAATCTTCAGAACATTTAATTCCCAACAGGATTCAGTGATTTTTTCACTGATGTACACATTGAGTCAGGGGCCTGAGGTTTATTTTTTTAATAGACACTTGGTTGGGAGAAATCAATCAGTGGACTGATTCTCTATATCCAGCATTCCTAATTCAGTTTTCAGTCTGGTGAAAGTTGGTTCATCCAATGGTTTGGTGAATATATCAGCTAACTGATATTCAGTAGGAATGAAGTGTAATTCAATGTCACCATTCATGACATGGTCCCTGATGAAATGATATCTAATATCAATGTGTTTTGTTCTCTGATGAAGAACATGGTTGTTTGAGATTGCAATTGCACTTGTGTTATCAAAAAAGATGGGTACCATCTTATACTGAATTCCATAGTCACTGAGTTGACTTTTCATCCAGAGTACATTTGCACAACAACTAGCTGTTGCAAAATATTCAGCCTCAGCTGAGGACAAGGCAACTGATTGTTGCTTCTTAGCACTCCAACAGACTAGTTTCCCACCAAGTATTTGGCAAGAACCTGAGGTGCTTTTTCTGTCCATGTTGCATCCAACATAGTCAGAGTCTGAGTAACAGTGTTTAAGAAATTGTACCCATAGTCAAGGAGTTGGTTTTGAAGCCATAGAACTTGACCACAACAACTTGCAGCAGCTAAATATTCAGCTTCAGTTGTTGAATTAGCCACCATTGTTTGCTTCTTACACTGCCATAAGACAAGTCTACACCCAAGGAATTGACATCCTCCAGTTGTTGACTTCCTGTCCAAGCTAGCACCAGCATAATCACTATCCGAAAATGCTACCAAGTCAAAAGGTGATTCCCTTGAATACCATAGACCCAACCTTGGTTGACCCTTGAGATATCTAAAAATTCTCTTGACTGCAGTTAAATGAGAAACCTTTGGAGTAACTTGAAATCTTGCACAGGCACAAACAGAGAACATGATATCAGGTCTAGATGATGTAAGATACATCAAGGAGCCTATCATATATCTGTAAGTGTGTACATCTACATTTTCTCCATCTAAGTCTTTTAGAAGTGGCTTCTCAGAGTCCATTGGTGTGCTTGCCACTTTTGAATCAACAAATTGAAATTTTTTAAGTATCTCTGAAACATACTTGTCCTGAGAGATAAAGATTCCTTCATTTGATTGCTTAACTTGTAGACCCAAAAAGAATGTAAGTTCCCCCATAGAACTCATCTGAAACATATCATGCATAAGTTTCTCAAACTCTAAACACATCTCCTTCCTAGTAGATCCAAAGATAATGTCATCCACATACACCTGCACTAACAGAAGATCCTTCTTGTGCTGTTTGATGAAAAGTGTCTGATCAATCTTTCCTCTTTGAAATCCATTTTCTAATAAGTAGGAAGCTAGTGTTCCATACCAAGCTCTTGGTGCCTGATGAAGGCCATAGAGAGTTTTAGCTACTCTGTACACTTTGTCTGGATGTTGTGGGTCAATGAAGCCTGGAGGTTGTGAAACATACACCTCTTCTTCAATTGTTCCATATAAGAATGCACTTTTGACATCCATTTGATAAACTGTGAAGCCTAAAAATGAAGCATAAGCTAAGAAAAGCCTAATTGCTTCAACCCTTGCTACTGGAGCATAAACCTCATCATAGTCTATTCCTTCTTGTTATGTGTACCCTTGGGCTACTAATCTAGCCTTATTTCGAATCACTATACCCCTTTCATCCCTTTTATTCTTGAAACCCATCTAGTACCAATTACCTTTGCATCCTTAGGTAAATCAACTAACACCCATACCTTCTGAATCTTGAACTGAAGAAGCTCCTCTTGCATAGCTTCTACCCAGCTTGAATTATCTAAGGCTTTCAGAATGTTCTTTGGTTTATCTTGTGAGAGAAAACATACAAACAAGCAAGAGTTTGAAAACTCATGCTGCTTTAAAGCATAAAGGGTATCAAGAAGCCCTTGTTGGTCTGAAGACATCAGTTGTTGTCTTGTCTTCACACCTGATTGAACATCTCCAATCACATTATCTAGGGAGTGGACTTTATGAATTCTTGTTTGTGGAGTAGAAGGAACTTGATAATTTGATGGAAGATTGTTGAAATCCACCTCATTATCTGAGAATTCTGCTTCTTTCGGTTCTGAAGGGCCAGCAGAAGAATCATTTGGCCTAGCAGCAGAATCAGTAAGCCTAGTAGCAGAAACACCAGCAGAAACAATTTGTTGTTCCTGAGTTCCATCTTCTTTCCTTTCATCTTCAACACCTTCTTTAGCCTTGCTAGAAGAAGATTCATCAATTGTTGAAGTTGATTCCACACTTGTACTTGACCATATTGGCATCCAAACATGATCTTGGTTTGTCTCCTTTTCTAACCTTGCCTCATATGTTGCTTGTGAACCTGGAAATTTATTAGTTTCTGCAACAACAGGCACATAATTCATTGATTTGGTTAGTGTTTCAAGATCAAATAGCCATTTTGGTCCTTGACCTTCTACATTGGATTTATCCTCTAAAAACTCCACATGTAGATTTTCTTCTACAATCATAGTTCTTGTGTTGTATACTCTAAATGCTTTGCTATTGAGAGAATATCCAACAAAGAATCCTTCATCTGCTTTACCATCGAATTTTCCTAAATGGTCTAAGGTATTGAGAATTGTCACATGACATCCAAAAGGTCTAAGAAATCCTATTGCAGGAGTTCTACCTCTAAAAAGTTCATATGATGTCTTATTGTGAGGCTGAATAACTAAAACTCTATTTTGAACATAGCAAGCAGTGTTGACTGCTTCAGCCCAAAAAGTTATAGGTAGCTTAGAATCAGCTAACATAGTTCTAGCAGCTTCAATTAGTGTTCTATTCTTTCTCTCAACAACACCATTCTGTTGTGGTGTTCTAGCAATACTAAATTCTCTCCTAATACCTTTTTGTTTTCAGAAATCATCCATAACTCTATTCTTAAACTCAGTCCCATTATCACATCTAATGACTTTCACTTTCTTGTCTACTTGGTTTTCTATCTGTGTAATGAATGTCTTAAGGATGCTTGTAGTCTCATCCTTAGTAGATAGAAAGAAAACCCATGTAAATCTAGTATAGTCATCAATTATAACAAGACAATATCTCTTATGCATTATACTACTTACTGAAACAGGTCCAAATAAGTCCATATGCAACATAAACAATGATTGCTTGATAGAGTTAAAAATTTTGGGCTTACAAGTGGCTTTGTGTTGTTTGCCTTTAAGACAAGCAATGCATGTTTGATCATTTTCAAATCTTTTGTGAGGTAAACCTCTTACCAAACCATTCTTAACAATTTTATTTATGGTTTTGAAGTTAATATGACCAAGCCTTCTATGCCATTTCATTGATTCATCCAATGTGGCCTTTGCAACAAGACAAGTTAAATTCTTTTTAGGAACAATGTTCTTCATGTCTACACTGTACATATTGCCCTTTCTAGGAATTCTAAGAAGTACTTGCCTTTCATCAGGCATCTTAAAATCAGGAGAAAGTACAAGACATTCAGTCTCACAAAAAAGAACATTGTTCTTTTTGTCACACATTTGTGAGACACTAAAAAGATTATAATTTAGCTCTTTTACATAGAACACATCTTCAAAATCTAAATTTCCAGTTTTAATGGTACCTTTACCAGAAATTTTGCCACCAACACCTCCTCCAAAGGTAACATAGCCTCCATCTATTGATTGAAAATCTGAGAGATAAGACTTGTTACCTGTCATGTGCCTAGAACATCCACTATCTGAGTATCCTTGATCCTCTTGTTGATCATTTGAATGTTCCTGCACATAAATGAGAAGAATTAGTTTCTTTTGGGGACCCAAGCCATTACTGACTTGGATCTGCCTCTTGCATCAATGTAATTTAATCTTTTAAGGAAAGTTGATGCAACATTGGATTTAAGAATCCAACATGCTGAGGCCTTAACAGCATTTGCCCTGTTTTTCCAAGCAGCAGTACCAACTGCTTTCCTAGCAGTTTTAACTGCTGGCTTTGCAGTTTTACTCTTTGGTTTCCAAACTTGTTTTTGGACCACTGCTTTTAATTGAATGGGCCTTGTAACAGTTTTTGGTGCATGTTTTGAAGTTATTTTTGCACTTTTAACTGTTGGTTTTGGGTTAACAGTCTTAAATGGTCTAGCAGTTGAAACTGCTTGCCTAGCAGTAGAGACTGCTGTCGAAACTGCTCTGGGTTTTATGCTCTTGGACTTAGAGTGAAAGTGAGTTTGAGGAGTTTGCCTTTTGAAATTCACCCTATTGTTTTCATAACCAGATACCCAATGGTTGCAGAAAGCTGCAAGATGGTCAAAACTACCACATGTGTAACAAGCTTTGTTATAAAAAGCAAAGTCATCACCTAATTGGTTAGACTTGAGGTTATTCCAATTCCTTTGGTTACCTCTGGGCTTGTTGGTGGTTTTATATTGCTCACAATATCTAACTGGTTGCCTAACATGCTTAATGTTTGATTTAGGCTTAGCAGTATTGTGTTTGACTATCTTAGGAACACTTGTTCCTACTTTCTTAACCACTTCAGGTTTAGACATAACCTGTTCTTCTTCATCACTATCAGTTGTGCAATCCTCAACAACTATAGCATCTAATTTCTTAACAAAGGACACCTTGTCCTGATAAAGTAAAGTTTTATCTAAACTTTTACTTACCTTTTCTACCTTAAGACTCTCAGTAGTCTTAGAACCATATTCCATTATTGGTTCTTGAAACTCAGGTAAACCTGAATTCCATAGGTCAATCCCTGGGGGTTTTGGGATGCCTCTATAAGGAGGTGGGACACTCTTATATCCTACTCCTGACTTAGCTCTATTAATCACCTGACATTCTACTATGTTGTGCACACCTCTAGAAGCATGTTCTAGTGCCTGTGTAGTTAAGTGAATCTTTTCATTTTCCTTTTTGACCCTATCATAAGCTTCTCTCAAAAGCTTAATTTCAGCATCTCTAAAGAATATGTCCTGTCTTAGGAGAGCTTTGTCATCAGAAAAAGCTAATTCATTTTCTTTATAGTGTGTGATTTGTTTCTCTAAAGTCTCTAATCCACACTTATAGTTTATAAAGTTTTGAAAAGTGCTGCTTAGCTCTTTCTTTTGATCATCATATTGTTTGATTAAAACCTGTAGAGCATTAAGAGCAGTGCAAGTATTTGAACAAGCTTTATGATTTTGTACCTCAGTAGCAGAAAAAGCCATAAGTGCCATCTGAGCAGGAGTTTCTTCTTCATCTGCCATGAAGCTCCAATCAAAACCAAAGCCATCAATAGCTACCATAGCTTTTGGCTCAATAACCTCCTCTGTTTTGGATTTGCTTCCAAAACCTCTATTCTTGCTATCTTGCTGCCTTGGTCTTCTGCACTCTCTTGAGAAATGACCCATCATGTGGCAGTTATAGCACTCTATCTTTGACTTATCAAAACCAGCAGCATCAGTGTTGCTGATTATGAGCTTCTTCCCCGTCTTGTGATAGAACTTCTTGGCTCTCATGCTAAGAAGAGAAATTTGCCATTTTAGATCCATTTCCTCCAGATCATCTTCATGGATCTCTTGGAGGTCTTCATAGGAGAGCATGGATCCATTATTCTGACTTGTAAGAAAGGCACAACAAGTCTTTTCATCCAAAATACTTATGGTACTGCTTGATGAACTAGCAGCATCAACATCATCAACAACTTTCACCTCTTCACTTGATTTTGAGGTACTAGGAGTTGACATAAATGCCTTGTTCCCAGTATTAGAACTAGTACCTCCATTCTTCTTCAAATCTTGCTCCACAATCTTTATATTGCTATACAAGTCCATCAGTTCCATGGTGTCTAAGTCTGGCTTGTTCTTCCAGACAACAACATGCATAGCCCACTCTTCTGGTAAGCTTCTCAGAAATTTTTAGTTCAAATCTTCTTGAGGCATTTCAATCCCAAGAATAGCAAGTTGGCTCACAATATTCTGAAGCCTATTAAACATGTGGTCAAGAGATTCATTGTATGTAGAGGAGAAGTTTTCAAACTGCTGCTTGAGCAGTGTCTTGTGGGTTTTCTTGGTGGCTTCATTTCCACCATACCTTGCAATAATAGCTTCAAATAATGACTTGGCATCTTTGAACTTGCTGAAGTTTAGAAGTTGATCATTGGGAATGGTCATCATCAGCATGCTTCTTGCCTTCAAGTCATTTTTCTTCTTTATTCTATCTTCTGCAGATGTTGGCTTTGTCTGCAGAGTTGACACCACTTTGCATTCCACTGTTGATGTAGTGGTGGTAGGCTGGTAAGAGTCTCCATCTTCAATGATTTCCCAAAGTTCATAATCTTGCACTTGGAAATATTGCTCTATCCTCAGCCTCCACATCTCAAACTCATTTTGTTTGAGCATGGGAATCTTCGCAGCAACATTTGTCTGAATAGATTCAACGTCCATTTCTTCAGCTTCTTCTTCTAAATCAATAATATCAGCCTGAGCTCTGATGCCAATTGTGAGGTTTCGACACACGGTTAAGGTGGTTAAACCTTTTGTACTTTGTGTGTATGATATATTGAGTTAATATGATTAAGTATGCGGAATCTACTTAATCACACTTAGAAGGTTATTTGTGTTATGGAAATGGAACAGTTGTGTTTGTTATATGACAATGAACAATGAAAGATTAACACCAAACGATTCAATATTATTAATGATAATAATACGAGTGATCTTGAGATATCACTAGGGTTACAACCTTGAATCTTAAGTTTCTATGTTCTTGATATTGTTGTGTTTGTTCTAGTTCTAACAGTTATGAAAGTTCTAAGTGTTTTCACAATATCAACCAACTTATCAACCCATAATATCGAGTCTAAGATCTTCTTTTATAGTCCAAGAAGATCTTTACAATATTGCTTAAAGTCTAGTCGAACTACTTGCTAACTTATCTTGAGTGTGTCAGTACATAAGATACAACATGTATCTGTGTACACAACTTGTTAACTAAGCACATGGGGAAAGATATTATCTACCGTATATAATTGACTTTAGTGTACAAATATCTTTTCAATACTTATCCAACCAGCAGTCGTATATGTGACAATTATCCACTCAGCAGTCTTAACTCAGCAGTCCCTTCTTTGTACTACCAGTACCAACATCAGTTAGTACGGTTAGTTATAACTTGAACAGTCCTAAGATATACACCAGCAGTTGGAACTGTTAGAGTATTCTTCTCAGCAGTTGGAACTGTTAATACTTGTAATTCTTGATACTTAATCTTCAAAACATTTAATTCCCAACAGGATTCAGTGATTTTTTCACTGATGTACACATTGAGTCAGGGGCCTGAGGTTTATTTTTTTAATAGACACTTGGTTGGGAGAAATCAATCAGTGGACTGATTCTCTATATCCAGCATTCCTAATTCAGCTTTCAGTCTGGTGAAAGTTGGTTCATCCAATGGTTTGGTGAATATATCAGCTAACTGATATTCAGTAGGAATGAAGTGTAATTCAATGTCACCATTCATGACATGGTCCCTGATGAAATGATATCTAATATCAATGTGTTTTGTTCTCTGATGAAGAACAGGGTTGTTTGAGATTGCAATTGCACTTGTGTTATCACAAAAGATGGGTACCATCTTATACTGAATTCCATAGTCACTGAGTTGACTTTTCATCCAGAGTACATTTGCACAACAACTAGCTGCTGCAACATATTCAGCCTCAGCTGAGGACAAGGCAACTGATTGTTGCTTCTTAGCACTCCAACAGACTAGTTTCCCACCAAGTATTTGGCAAGAGCCTGAGGTGCTTTTTCTGTCCATGTTGCATCCAGCATAGTCAGAGTCTGAGTATCCTTTAAGATCAAGGCCTGAGCATTTTGGATAATATAATCCAAGGTTTGGAGTACCTTTCAGGTACCTGAATATCCTTTTCACAGCTGTGATGTGTGATTCTCTTGGGTCAGATTGATATCTGGCACATAGACATACTAAGAATTGGATATCAGGCCTTGATGCAAGTAGATACATCAGTGATCCTATCATTCCTCTAAAGAGAGTTTGATTTACTAGTTTACCAGTGAGATCAGGACCAAGGTTGTTTGGAGGAACCATGGGAGTCTTGACTGTTGATTCCAGTTGAGCTTAACGATCTTGTTAATTACTTTAGATATAAACCTAAAGCAATTGGTATAGAAACTGCTTACGAACGATCTATTAATTACTATGCGGAAACTAGTAATTAATCTTAAGAAGAATAACAATAACACACAATAATTCTCTCAACCTTCACCTTAATATATTAATATACGGTTACTCAAAAGTAACAGGGTTACAACGAACCTTGAAGTGATTACAAGACAATACGTATGCTATGACAATCGACTTCTAACCCTAACCCTAGATCCTCCTTTTATACACATAAGGAGTCCTAGTCGGTTACAAAACTTTCTATACACGAATAATATCTAATCGTATCTTTACCATAAACAAACTATACATATCCAATAAGCAGCAGAATCAAACTCTAGCAGCAGAATCATCTTAGGCTAGCAGCAGTTTAACACTTAGCTTATTTCATCATTCTTCGAATATCATCAGCAGCAGAATGAATATACCTAGCAGCAGAATGATTATGCCTAGCAGCAGAATCATACTTAGTATATTTCCCTTAGAACCATGAGCAGCAGAATAAAACACTTAGCAGTAGAATCTTCAAAGTAGCAGCAATATCATTTAAACCCAACAATCCTCCCCTAAACTTGATATTTTCTCCCAAAATATACAAGTTTCTTCCATAAAGCACAGATAATCACCAAGAGGATGCTTCCAAACACTTACTACGATGAAGTCTTTGATTTCAGAATCTTTTGATACTTATCTACCAACTCATACGCTTGATGATCTGACAAAAATGGTCTTTGTAACCTTAATTTTCCATATTGTAGCATCTCAGTGATAACAGCAGTATTGTTATTCAAGGGATAATCTTTCTCCACCAGCATATACACACCTACACCTTTCCCAATCAATTCATGTACTCCACATGATTGAAATAGGTACCACTTATGAACCTTAGTTGAGTGTAACAGATCTATCCATTCCATATCTCTTGGATCAGGCTCAAACATATTCTTCAGGTAGTAGTAGTGTAGTCCTTCAGAAATCACATCTGGTCTTCTATCCCCATACTTTTCTTTATATAACCTCCAGAGCTGAACAATATCATCCCTATCCATGTAATGCAGCATTTGTGAGAATCTAACTGTAAAACCCTAAAATCTAAAATGTGCAAAAAGACCAAAATGCCCCTACAACTTTGAAAATTAAATAAAGGCTTATATAACTTATAAATTAATTCCAAAAATTATGAAATGAACCAAGTATGACATGAAATAATTAGAGAGCATCATAAAATATTTTTGCAAGCTATCAAAATTGTTATAACACATAAACAAGTCCAATTTAGTCAAAAATAATTAAGTATATATTTACTTTGTTTTAAAAGTTAATTAAAAGTATTTAAATTACAAAATAAAATGGGAAATAATACAAAATAAAGGATGATTGATTTATTCCTCTATTAGGCCGATTCTTTTGCTTCCCCCTCCTCCTAAAATTCGGCCTTATCACCATTTAAATGACCAAATCATTTTCTTTTTCCAAAAGCAAACCGATAGAACCAAAAACCCTAACAATAGCCACCAAAAATTCGTGCGACTTCCTGGAGGTGTGAGGCTATTTTTCGTGTGTTCTTGAGCATCAATTGAAGCTTATAAAAATACTCTTCGAGCTGTGTGTAGTCGGATTCGATTGTGGTCATTTTATTTCTATCGCTAGTATTAAAAGTAAGTAAAATCGTCCATAATTCATACGAAAAATATAAAATTCATTTCTTATTTTTTTCAAGATCCTTACATCATATATGTTCTATGAAAAATGAATACAAGGTTTTTAGATCGTTCGTGAAGCCGTGGTGAATTATTGTGTGTCGCGTATAGGGCCAAGAAGAAGAAATTTCGTTACAGCCGTTCGACTCATTCTAAATTCGGTTTGCCATTTTTCCTGAATCCTTTATGATCTAAGAACATCAAATAAAATGATAAGAACATACCATGCATGATCCACGAATTATTTGTGAATTAGATCTTAAAATCATGTATAAAACCTAAATAATTGTATCCGAATTTTTGAGGCTTCATAGTTAATTTATTTAGACTCTATATAATCATGTTAATCTGGGAAAAATGATATTTCGAATTGTTGAGGCCTGAAATATTTATTGGTGAATTATTTGCATAATCGGATTCAAGAAAAATAAAGAAGAAAAAGAAATAAAACATGGATCGATGTTAGGGTTTGGATTAGGGTTTGTTCTTGTAAATTAAATGATGACTAAATGATGATATAATGATGTAGTAATGATTGGTATTTTTAGGGTTTGGGTTTTGTTAATAAAAGTGCTATACGATTGTGTTTAAAATGTTTAGGGGGGTGTTTTGTAACTTTTAAAACTCAAGGGTTATTTTTAGAACTTAATTTGGACTGTGTATTATTCGAATAAAATATAAGATGGGGGTGTCATGTGTATTTTTTATATTTAAAAGGATTAAAATGTTTAGTTTAATAAAATGTAATTCGGTTTTGAAAATAATTAATTAGAGGGACTAAATATGTAATTTCTGGAAACTTAGGGTTGATTTGAGAAATAAATTATATTCAGGGGGTTATGTGTCATTTTGGTAATTTAATGGCTTAATATGTAATTATTGATAATTAAAGGTTGAAAATGTAAATTAAGGGTTAAATATGTAACTTTGATAACTTGAGGGACTTGATGTGTAAATTATGAATACTTAAGGGTATATTCGTATAACATAATGAAATAAGTGTCCATTGTGTAATTTTGATAAATTAAGGGCTTAATGTGTAATTATGGATACCATAAGGTTTAAAATGTAAATTATGTAACTACAAGGGTGTAAAATGTAAATTACGAAATCAAAGGGACCAAATGAGTAATTCTGGATAACTTAAGATTGGAATAAGCTAAGTATGATATTTATTTACAATATAAACCCTATAGTTAAACATATGACATTTGTAAACCTTAAACTTTGATAATTTACACTTATTACACTAAAATTTACTAAATTGACATAATGAACCCTAATGTAACACCTAAAATCTGAAAGCATGTAAAATGACCAAATTGCCCCTACAAGTTTAAAAGTTATTTAAAAGATTATAAAGTATCAAATAAATTACAAACTCTTGACAATGAACAAGGTATGCTCCCAAATAATTTTAACAACTTCATTTAACATTTATACAAGTGGCAAAATTACCAAAATACCCCTAATGGTGCCGAATGATTTATACTTAATTTATTTTGATTTAAAATGATGTAAATTACGTAAATAAGGAAGATATCAATCACAAATATTTTGCCAACCCATTTTGTCGAATATTCTGGTCCAAGCCCACCCCTAGGACTCGGTATTCCATAATTTAAGTCAATCCATATCCTTTTTCTACTAAACCCTAATTACCGGTTGGAAGGAAAACACACCAATAATACCTATAGCCTCCATCCGATTCTCTAAAATTACCAAAGCATTTTTCTGAGTTCAAACATCATCCAAGGAGTCCTAGAAAATTCGGGTTGAGTTCGTTTGTTGCCTGTTTCGTTGGTAGTGGATTTATTCCTGTCGATAGCTCACTTTTAAGGTAAAATTCGTATCAATTCAACCAAGCTTCATAAAATTCGTTTCTCATTTTTCCTGAGGTTCTTATATCATATGTGATCTGCGAAAAATGTGTACAAGGTGATTTGATTCCATTTGAAGTTGTGGTGAATTCTTTCTTGTCGAGTAACCATCCGAGAAGCAATAATTTGTGCAGCCTTGTTCACTCGTTCTAAAAATATTCTGGTATTTTTCACAGCTCCTAATGATCGTATATAACATAAGAAAAATAATAAAAACAGCCCATGCATCATGTATGATTCGTATGTTAATTATTGTGTTTATAAACCCTAAATCGAACTAAGTCTATAAGAACATGCATGCGAATTTTCTTGACCAGGCTATTATTTTTCGTGGCCTCTATGATCATCATACAACACCAGAAAAATGCTCATTTGAATTGTTGAGACCTAAAACTATTATTGGTGAAGTTAATTGAAACCGGCTAAAAAGGAAACGAGGAACAAAAATACCTAGGGATCGAATTAGGGTTCAAAACTGATAAGATCTGATTATAAATGAACATTAATGATGTGGGAATAATTACATAATGATTGGGATCGATTAGGGTTTTGTTTTGTTAAAGATGGTGTTTAACGATTTGAAAATTAAATATAAAGGGGGTGTTTTGTCAATATTAAAACTCATGGACTATTTTTGTCATGTTCTATAGATCAAGTATGACCTGTAAAAATTATAAAATGAAGGGCCTATATGTAAAATTTACGAGATAATGAAATTAGTTGTAATTGTTGGTTCGAATTGGAAATTAAATAAATATAGGGACTAAATATGTAATTTCTGAAAAGTTAAGGTCGATTTGAGTAGTGAATGATATTCAGGGACTAATGTGTAAATTTGGATATTTATTGGACTAATGTGTAATTATTATTAATTAAAGGTTGAAAATGTAAACTTTAAGGTTAATTATGTAAACTTATTAAATGGAGGGACCTATTGTGTAAATTATGAATATTTGAAGGTCAAATCGTATAACTTGTTAAAATAAGTACTCATTGTGTAAATTTGATAAATTAAGGGTTAAATGGGTAATTATGCATATTTGAAGGGTTAAAGTGTAACTTTGGAAATACAGGGGTGTAAAGTGTAAATTGTGAAACCCTAAGGACCAAAGGTGTAAATATGATAAAGATACCTTATTTCCAGCTAATAATGATCTAAGTAAGCTATGTACTCAATACTTCTAAAAGTGGAAACTTTCTAAAAATAGAAACTTTCTAAAAGTGGAAACTTACTAACTATGGAAATCTGCTAAAAATGGAAAGTTACTTTAAATGGAAAGACAAGTAATTAAGAATGAATTGTAATTCCCTTCTACTCCTTTAGGTGTGAAGAAGGAGAGACTTTGAGCTGTCCCCTGTTTCTGTGCTTATTACCATTTGTGCTTTCTTAATAAGGTACAGATACTCTGCCTTTGTTTCAGTAAGGGTTCTTATATTCTTATACATTGATTTTGAGTTATGATTCAGTTAAGGTTTCCCAAGCCATTGCTATGTTCCCTTTTAAATGAACCTTTGATATTACTTTTGATATGACCTTGAGATGCACCTTTTGATATATGACCTTGTGCTATGATTTTGAAACATGACTCTTAGTTTGATACCCGAGCCATTTATGTTACCTAGCCAGGGAGGTAACCTGGCCATGTCTGTGATGCACCACTGGCATGACTCCCGTGTGGGGGAGTGATTTCTCACACCGTCCCTTTTATGATTTTCTGCCATGGCTACTATGATGTTGGGATGACTTTGAGTTTGGGGGCGTATGGGTTGCAATCCTAGATTTGTATGTTTAGTGGATTTAACTATGACGTTGAGTATTGACTTTGAGGTGACTGGTGCTTGTGTGCAATACACGCCTTTCACATTTAGCTGGAGCTAGCTACTCCACTATTTTGATACATGAGGACACCCCTCATATTATCTGGTTGCCTGAGAGGTATCCCCTCTGATTGTGAGCTTATGACCTTGAGACAATGATGTTGACTTTGAGTTATGGGCTCGTGGTAGATAACTATCCTATATTTCCTTATTACTCTTTTGCTTTGATTGTACCTTATGATATCTCCCAGTGCCTCAGTATATTTCGGTTTCGTTATCTTTGTTTGTATTATGTATCTGTTCACTGGGCTTTGTAAGCTCAGCCGCACGTTTTCTTTTTCGTGTGCGGCAGGTATCTAGCTAGGAGATGGATTTTATGCTTGGGATGAGAGTTAGTTGGATGCTTTTACCTTAGATGATGTCCTACCCTAGTCTTGCCATTTTTTTAGACATTTTGATTATGGATTCATTTCGTTATGTATTTCCTTTGAATTATTCCGTTTATCTTGTGAGACTTTTGTATTGGATTCAAGTCATGTTGACTTGGCTTATTTATTTATGATGTTTTATGGCTTCCGCTGTGTATATGTATGAATGCTTTGAAATGTCGCCATAATGTGATATCTCTACCCTTGTCGGGTTGGGGTGTTACACCTAAACTACTATAATTGTCATTTTAACCTTTAAGTTGATTAAATTGTCATTTGTAACCTAAAGTATAAAATTGCTATTTTGGGAAACTTTCTAAAAATGGAAACTTACTAAAATTGGAAAGTTACTTAAAATGGAAAGGTTTATAATTCTTTGCTACCCCTCTAGGTGTGAAGAAGGAGAGGACCTGATTCTATTGCATCTTATTCATTTTGGTTTGTGCTTTGCTTTTGGAATAAGGTACAGATATTCTGCCCTTTTAATAAGGTGCCTTCAGTCTCTTGAACACTGATTTGATTTGACCTTGACCTTTGCTATGAACCTTTGACATTTGAACCTTTGGCATATGAACCTTTTGATATGAATCCTGTGATATGAACCTTGACATTTGGACTATGATTATGACTATAGGAACCTTTGTTTTGATATGACCCCTTAACCTTTGACCCCAGTTTGATACTACGAGCCAAATATGTTTCCTAGCCATGAAGGTAACATGGCCGTGTCATTGATGCACCAATGGCATGACTCTTGTGTGGTCAGAGTGATTAACCACACCGTCCCCATTTTGACTTGATATGAGCTCACTATGATATGATTTGATATGGCCAATATGATATGTTCGGGGGGCGTATGGATGCATCCTAGATATGTTCTGATATGATATGATATGCTTTGATATGATATGATATGGTGACTGGGGCTGGGTGCAATCCACTCCTTTCACAAAATATGGGAGCTGATCACTCCAACTGGTACATGAGGACACCCCTCATATTATCGGCTTATTTGAGAGGCATCCCCTCTATATGATTATGATATGCTATGATATGATAGGTTATGATATGGGCTCGTGGTGGATGACTGTCCTAACCTTTACTCTTGTACCTTATTTATATCTCTTTCATTATGCTTTGTTTGTTCGTTTCCGTTTATTTTATATATCTGTTCACTGGGCTTTTAAAGCTCAGCCGCACATTTTCTTTTCGTGTGCGGCAGGTATCTAAGCTAGGAGCTTTGGGATTTTGCTTTGGATGGGATGAGAGTGTAGATGGAGCTTTGACCTTAGATGACCACCTTTATCTTATGACCTTGTTTTAGTCATGGATTTCATTTGTATTCGTACCTTTGGATTTTTCTCCTTTCCGTGAACTTATGTATTATTCAAGTCGTGTTGACTTGACTTTCTCTTATGTATTTATTAAGACTTCCGCTGTGTATTTATGTATGCTTTGATTTTTCGCCATAATGTGATACTTCTACCCTTGTCGGGTTGGGGTGTTACACTAACAAATTTCTGACATACACCATTTGCCCTTTTGATCACCCACCATGCTTCACTACCATCTAGAATATCATGTGTATAGGAAATGATTGGATGTTTAGAGTCCAATGGAACTGCATTGATTAGCTCTGGTTCTTCTTGAGGTTTATGAATTGTAAAATCCATAACCCTTTTCATATCATCTGCAGTCACCTCTTCAAAATTATGCTCATCACTTTCTTCTTGCTCTGAGTCACTCATTATCACTGACTTAGTTCTTCTCTTCTTCTTAGCCACCTGTTTTACTCTTCTCTCATATCTCTTTATACCAACAGTAGGTTCAGGCTTTTCCTCATCATCTACATTCTCTTTCTCTTTCTCTTTCTCAACATCTTTTTGTATCTCAGCTTCAACAATAACCTCTTTTTCTTTCTCAACATCTGACACTTTGGGCATGTTGACACTTGACTCAGGATTCATATAAGCATTTGGTGCCATTTTGATTCTTGTAAACTCTTTAATCTCAGCATCAATTAAAGGTTTAAATTTCCTCTCCATCTCTTTCTTAGCAGCCTCAAACTTCTGCTTAACTTCTTCATTTGAGTATGGTTTCAGTTCCTTCAATTTCCAACCCTTCATATTCCTCAGATATTGCTCATGTAAAGTTCTCTGTTGCCTTGCAGTTGGTGGTCTGTTCACCTTCTTATTCTTCCTTGCAACCAGCAATTTTTTCTTATTTTCCACAATGACTTGTCGAATCCAGTCATTAATACCTTCATCTGTAAAAGTATCTCCCAACTCTACTTTTACTTTCTCCCATTCCATAGCAGCTTTGCATCTTGCCTGCTCATCTTCCCATGCAACCACTTTTGCTTCAACTTCAGCTTGTCTCCCAGATTGTTGCTTTTGTTTCTCCATTGCTTTATCATACTCAGCTTTTTCTTCAGCAGCAATCCTCTGAGCTTCTTCTGCATCCCACCTTTCTTGCAAATGTCTAGGCCATTCCTCAATTGGAATTTCATTAGGATCAGGATAAGGTTCAAGTTATTCCACCATTTTCTCCTTACCCTTACCCTTGTAGGTAGGTGTTAGAACAGGTTTTCTTGTTGGAACAGGCTCTTGTATGACAACTCCTTTGGCTTTAGGTCTCAAAGTTGTTACATGTTTTGGTGTTGGTATAGGTTGAGCATCAGGTTGTGATTTTGGTTGTACAGCAGTGGTTTCAGGTGTTGGGATAACTTTTGGTGATTGTTGTGACTTAGCATGAAGGTTTAACATGATTTGAGCTATGGGTATGGTGTCTTCATCTGTTTCAGCAAAATCATCCTTTTCTGAAGCAACAGCAGAATCCTTAAGTCCAACAGCAGAATCCTTCTGTGCCTTCTTTTCACCAACATCAGCAGCAGATTTACTTCCAACATCTTTTTCAATATTATCCTTACCAGAACCAACATCTATATCCATATGACCCTCATTTTCTGCAACACCAGTAACATTCTTATCCAATTCTATCTCAGTCTCCCCTTGAGCCTCCCTTTTAGCCATGTTTTCCTTTGCTTCATTCCTCCCCTGTTTGGGAGCATCCTCTCCCAAACTTGGTTTGGAAACCTTCAGCTGTGAAGACCTTGATCTCAGCAACCCCTCAAGATGTGTAACCCTAAGCTTAAGCCTTCTGATTTCAGCACCCTGAGAAGCTTTCACTGTCTTTAGCTCCTTTCTAAGACCAATAACCTCCTTTGACAATTTTGTACAGGTATCCGTCAATTCTTTTAATTGTTTCATGATATCCTCACAACTTCGGTCTGTGTAACCTGACCCGAGAGGTTGATCACTGGATTTGGCATTGTGTACAGGTGTTTTAACCGTCAATTCTTCTGTTTCAAGTTCAATGCTAGCCTCAACACTTCGACCTGTGTGACCTAGTCCGAGAGGTGTATCATGGGCATTGTCATTTTGTACATCAGTGTCCATCAATTCATATGTTTCATCTCTGTTCTCATCACTTCGAGATGTGTTACCTTCTCCGAGAGGTGAATCTTTGGACACAAACTCAGTCTCAACCCTAGGCTGAACATCTGAGCCCCCTATATTAGCCATGTGGCTAGGGTTTCCATCATGTGCATCAGGTTCATGAGAACCCTCAGCAGTAGATGTTGCCAAGGTTGGGGTCTTAGTTATGTTGACACAGGCCTGTTCAACTTCTAAGTTGGAAACAGTAGTGTCAGCCCCTTCCTTCATGCCATCTCCATCACCTATGGCAGCCTCATCTGCTTCCATACTAGCACTAGTCTGAGGTAACTCAGTGCTCTTTTCTTGTGAAATCCTAGGTGATTGAGTCTTTTGTGGTTCATTATGGGATGATTCATGTGAATATTCAGGAGTGGGTGTGTGATGGGAAGCTGTGGGGTTTTCAGCCTCTTCACCCTGAACAATCTCAGCAACAATGTTCAAAATATGTTGGGACAATGGAGTTATTCTCCCAGAAAAACCAGTCCCATTTTTCCTTAAGTGTTTAAACATTTTAGTTACAAGAACTGGAGTTTTGTAAGGTTTTTCATTAGCAAAAGGTTCTTGTAACTGATTATCAATAAGTAATTGCAAAAACCTTGGATAAAGATAAGAATTTCCAGAAATATTCCTTTTCAAACCCTCAAAAATCATAGCCGAAAAATTGTATGGTTGGCCTGAGGCTAGACAAATCAAAGCAGAAGCTTGACTTGCACTAAACTCATTCTACCCACTTGTTTTAGGACTAAGACAATGTAGAAGGGTGTGAATAAGAAATTTCCACTGTGGGCAGAGCAAACGTTTGTAAAATTTAACTTTAGTATTTGTTTTCTCATACCCAATTCTTTCAAGTTCCTCAAAAATTTTAGAAGTGGGAAGGCAAGTTGTTGCTTCATCATCTGCAAGGCGAAGAATTCGTCTTACAGATGTTTCAGTAACAACAATCCTTTCCTCATCTACTAAGGCAATTAACATTTCTTCCCCATTAATAGTTTCAGTCGTAACAGTCGACCAAAACTGTTTCATGTGGGAACGATATATAGTTGGATTGACTGATAATGCATACCTAATGGAGGTAGCATTAAGAAAGTCTATGACCTCAGTGAATCCATCAGCCTCCGGCACCTTCTTAAGAAAAGCTACTTAATTGTGATCGTCAGAATAGGTACGTCTCGCCATTGTAAATTAGGGTTTTGATTTTGGAGAATTTTGAATCAGATGCTAATGGAGATGTTAGGTTTTGGAGATAATTGAATTTTGGGCGCACAATTTTAATTTGGGGACCTAATTAGGTCTTATACCAATTAGAACGTTTTAGGCGCCAATTTGCAAAACAGTCCTCCAACTTTCAAATTTAGCAGTAGAATGCTAAACTTGCAAAACTAAGCAGCAGAACACCTCCAGCAGTAGAATGGATTTCTTGCTAACACTTATCCAATTACCCAAAATAAATATCCATCCTTTTGGTCAACTCTTCCAAAATTAATTCCTTATACCAAGTTGAGAGCTAATTCTAAATACCAACCCCGCCTTTAATGTCATTAAACCTTGATTAACTCTATAAAAGGCCTTAACACATCTACACACATTCATCTCATCCCACAAAGTCATCAACACTAATCTTCAACATTCCAATCACCATGAACCCTTCAAATATTATAGAAATCTCATCGGACTCATCATCTGATTCCGGAAGCTCTGGTTGGAATTACTATTTTCCACCCGACTACATCGGTCAAACCAGCAAAAAGCAAAGGACAACTCCTCCAATATCATCGGATGAACTAAAAACTCCCCCGTCCTATTTAAATGATTCATTCCCCTCTTCTGATGATGATGAGGAACAATCACAGTCACTTTCAGTCGTGTTGACAAGAGAGTTTGAGAAGGCCGTGGCTGGAATGAGCAAGATCCAAGTGCCTGAAAGACATCAAGTTCCTGAAAGACATCAAGCTCGTCCAAAGCCAAGACCACAAGTTCTAGCCCTCCCTTGCAAGAAGGTGGCTGATGCCATGGACATTGAAGGTAAAAGAGTCCATAGGACCATGCCAGCTGTCCAGGGAAAAGGCAAAAGGAAGCTTGAGTAGTTGTTGTGTAGTAGGTTTGTGTAGGTTTATGTGTAGTAAGGTTGTTGGTTGGTTGTTTGTTTTGTTGCTTTTGAATCCTGAATGATGGTGTAACTCCTGCTAATGTAGTGAATGCACCCAGTAATGAATAAACTTTTATTATCTTTGTGTTGATGAACATTCACTCTTATGCTTTTGATCCTGAATAGATAGCCTCCCCTGAATTTCAGAATCATCTTTTTCTCAGCAATCAAACTTTTGTGACTTATCCTGCAAAAGATTAGTCCAACAACCACAAAAAAAAAAAACAAACAAGAGAATCTCACAATAATCACAAGACAGTCAACAAAAGAACCATCTTAGCAGCACACAATATACAGACATAGCAAGCACTAGAAACAACTTATTTGATCAATAACAGCAAAAATCCTCAAAAACTTTTTACAAAACATACAGAGATAAGATTTTAAAGATTGATCATACCTATACTAGCAACTAAAAATTGAAATCTACTTATATCAAAACTTTTTGTAAGTAGATCAGCAACATTATTGTCAGTATGTATTTTAACCACTTGAATTAACTTTTTCTCATAACAATCTCTAATAAAATGATGTCTTATCTCTATATGCTTTGTTTTAGAGTGAAAAACAGGATTCTTGATTATACACATTGTGATGTTATTATCAATATAAATTTTGGTGTTCATGAAATTGTACCCATAATCCAAGAGTTGATTCTGAATCCAGAGTACTTGTCCACAGCAACTAGAAGCAGCCACATACTCTGCCTCAGTTGTTGAGTTAGCCACCATAGTCTGTTTCTTGCATTGCCATGAGATTAGCCTATGACCAAGGTATTGACAGCCTCCAGTGGTTGACTTTCTATCCAAACTAGCTCCAGCATAGTCACTGTCTGAGTATGCTATCAAGTCAAAGGGTGAATTATTAGGATACCAAAGGCCCAATTTAGGTTGACCCTTTAGGTACCTAAAAATTCTTTTGACCACTTCCAAGTGTGAAACTTTTGGGGACAATTGAAATCTGGCTCAAGCACACACAGAAAACATGATATCTGGCCTTGAAGCAGTCAGATACATCAATGAACCAATCATTGATCTATAAAGATGTACATCAACCTCTTCCCCATCTTCATCCTTGAGCAAAGGTTTGTTGTTATCCATTGGTGTCTTAGCTGCCTTCACATCATTGAAACCAAATTTCTTTAACATATCAGTCACATACTTGTCTTGACTGATGAAGATCCCCTCAGCTGTTTGCTTAACCTGAAGCCCCAGAAAGAATGTAAGTTCTCCCATAGAACTCATTTGAAATCTGTTATGCGTGAGCTTCTCAAATTCTTCACAAAACACCTTGTTTGTAGACCCAAAAATGATATCATCTACATAAACCTGAACTAGTAGAATATCATTCTTATTTTTCTTGATGAACAAAGTTTTATCAATGGTTCCCCTTGTGAATCCATTAGATAACAAATACTTAGACAAGGTGTCATACCAAGCTCTAGGAGCTTGATGTAAACCATATAGTGCTTTCTCCACTTTATATACTCTACCTGGAAAGTCAGGATCTTCAAAACCAGGAGGTTGCATCACATAAACCTCTTCATCAATCTTTGTAATACCTGAAATTCAGATAACCCGTAAAATGACCAAATTACCCCTGATTATATAAAAACCTTATAAAACAACTTATAAAATCCCGAAATAATTCCAAAACATCTGAAATCGAATTATATCTGAAACGAATAAATTTATGAGACAATGTTACATCATTTTAGACATTTAAAAATTAACTTACACATTTATTTTATATATTCCGAAAATTACAAAGTAAATAAACATAAGGTTTTTATTTCTTTTAATTAATTATATGTTAAATAAATTAAAGATAAGATCAAATAAAATCAATCAAATATTCTAATTGATATCATGGGCTGAAACTTCTGAATTTGCCCCTCCTATTGTCGGTTCTCAAAGTTAAATAAAATCCTTTTCTTTTATTCTCCAAAAACCTAACCGACTATATCAAAAAAAAACCTAGCGATCTAAAGAAATTCGTCAAGGTCTCTCCACGACTTCTGGGTTTAAACTAGTATTTTTCTGGTGTTATTGGGGTTGCAAGGAAGCTAAGAAAATTGATAGTTGCTGCGTTTTCTCTTTGGTTCATCCTTGTTCTTAATTCTTGTCGACTTACACTAAATCAAGGTAATAATTTCTTGCGACTCAACCAAACGTGATAAAATTAATATGGCATTTTTCCAGTGATGTTTAGATGATATATAACTCAGATAAAATGTATAAAATGATCCATGCATGCTAATTCTATGCGTTTGAAAATATTATGGCTAAAGAACACGTAAATTGCAAATATATGAAATCCGAATTTCTGGGCATGATGGCTATTTTATTTAGACCTCTTATGATATATTAGACCTGGGAAAAATGATAGATTGAATTATAATAGCCTAGATCAAGTCGTTGTAATTTTAGTGTCTAAAACATACGTAAATATGTAATATATGTTGAACGAATTTTCTGGGCATGTTCACTATTTTTCGTGGGTTCCTTATGAGTCATATGATCTGGGAAAAATATGGTTTTGATTTTTAGAAGCTTAAATTAACGTGGGTAAATTATTGATAAAACCGGATTTTAGAAAAACAAAGAAATAAAATAAATGGAAATCGTGGCTTCTAGGGTTAGGGTTCTTGGACATGAATATGGTCATTTAATGTGTTTTAAGGATGATTTAATGATGGGTCAATGATTGGTGCATAGTAGGGTTTCTAATTGTTTGTAAAATGTATTACCGATTTGAAGTTAAATGTATAAGGACCTGTTTTGCCAACTTTGAAACTTCTAGGATATTTTTGTAAGATCATATACATCTGTAGGAATGTGGGAAAAATATAAATTTGGGGTCCTAAGTGTAAATATTGCATAATAATGAATTAATGGGAAATTAGGGTTTCGAATGGAAATAATTTAAAAGTGAGGGACCAAAAGTGTAAATCTGGAATTTTGAAGTTGTTTTGTGTTAATACTGATATAAAAAGGTTGTTGTGTAATTTTGAGGATTTTTGGGCTAATTATGTAATTGTTATGGAATTATGATTTAATATATGTGTTTTGTAAACTTAAAGGACTAAACATGTAAACTCTAAATTCTGAGGGGTCAAATATGTAAAGTACTAACTTCTGATATTATATTATGTAAATTTGAAATATAATATGCTTAGTTGGTAATTATGGATATCGTAGGGTTTAAATTGTAAAATATATAATTATAAGGTTGGTTTTGTAAATTTGTAATTAAAGGGGTGTAATATGTAAATTATGAAACTTAAGGGAATAAAGTGTAATTCTGAATAAAATGTGTATATAATTCTGTAATTTAAAGTAATTTCACTAATGACCTTGGAAATTGATGAAGTTACATTTAAAACCCTAAACTATGTAAACATGTCATAATTAAATCTAAACTTCTGTAACTTGATAAAATGTATCATTATTCCATAATAATCTTTGAATAAGAGTTTAACTTAATCTGAAAGAGTAATAATCTGAATTAGAATCTCTAGTAATTCTGTCTTCCTCTTCCTTAGGTGTGAAGAAGGAGAAGCCCTGACTTTCATCTTTGTGTTTGTTTGATTTTTCTGCTGTGCAATAAGGTACAGATATTCTGTCCTTTTTCAGTAAGGGCGTTTCATTTCCTTTTCCTTCAGTATTTCATTTTCCTTATTAGGATTCCCATACCACTGCTATGTTCCCTTCTGTGTGTAACTTTGTTGTGACCTGTTTATCTGAAACCTTTGTTTTAAACCGTCTGCCATGATTCTTTTCTGAACCTTATTTAAACATTGATTTTGAACCTTTGACATTTCTTTCTAGACTTGACATGAACCTGTTTGCATGTACCCTTAAGATATGACTTTCTGACTTTGATAGTATATCTGACCCTTGACCTACAGTTTGATATTACGAGCCAATCACTAGGCATGAGGGTTTCATGTCCATGTCATTGACGCACCTCTGACATGACTCTAGGGCAGGAGAGTGATGACCTGTCCCGTCCCTTACTTATTATCTGCTATGGCCATTATGTTATGATTATTGATTTATCTGTGGGGCGTATGGGTGCACTCTAGATTTGATCTGATATCTGTTATATGCTTTCTGTTTATTATATCTGGTGACTGATGGTGTGTGCGATACACGTCTTTCACATTATCTGAGAGTTTGGCCACTCTATACAGGTTTGTTGCATTATATGTTTTGTTATCTGGGCTCGTGATAGATTACTGTTTTCTCTAAACCTGATTTGCTTAATTATTTCCTGGTTCATTTCTTCTCTTATTCCTTCCTATGCTTTCACTTTGATTTTTGTATCGATATTGTCTGTATTCCTGATTTGTTTTACCTGCTACTTGTTATCGTTTCCGTTATCTATATATCTGTTCACTGAGCTCTTGTAGCTCAGCCGTACGTTTTCTTTTCATGTACGGCAGGTACTTAAGCTAGGAAGCTGGGTTTTAGCTTTGGGATGAGAGCAATCTGACTTGGAGTTTTGACCTTAGTTATTCAGCTTTACCATTTGGACTTTCATTTATTTTGTTATGCCATTGTTTAGGCATTTGATTTTTGGATTTTGTACTTCGGTTATTTTGTCTTGCATTTGGTATAAGTCATGTTGACTTATTTTGGAGTTAATGTTAAGACTTTCGTTGTTTTATTATTGTATGCTATGTTTGTTCTGATGTGAAACCATATACTTGTGACATCTTTGCCCTTGTCGGGTTGGGGTGTTACAAATTGTGGTATCAGAGCGACAGGCATCCGAAACCCTTAGGCTTAGGCCATTGACCTGTGAGGATTGGGTAGACATTAGGTTTCCTTTCGCGTACTCTTTTTCCTTATTCTGCTCTATCATATTTTTGCTTCATCTTACTAATCGTCTTCATAATTCTATAGATGGTTAACACTCGTCACCAGGAGTATAATGCTGGAGGGGATGCTGAAATCCCCAATTTGGAGGCTTTGGTGGCTAATGCTATAGCCAATCTGTTACCGGGTCTTAACACTGATTCGGTGATCAACCGGCTTATCAGTGGTGGAGCTAGTTCATCTGGAGGTGCTGGTAGTTCTTCTGGTGGTGGGGGCCGACCCACTACCATGATTGGGTGGCTTGAGAGTTTCAACAAACTCAAGCCGTTGTCTTTCAGTTCTGCTGCTACTCCTCATGCTGCAGAGGACTGGATCACCCACATGGAGAAGCTGTTTGAGGTGCTAGGTTGTGAGGACGAGTTTAAGACTCGTCTGGCTGTGTTTAAGCTGGAAGGTGATGCACTTAACTGGTGGAAGGCGCACAAGGCAGCTAAAGGAGGTGATCCGTATGTTCTTGGTTGTTCTTGGGTTGATTTCCGCACTACCTTCTATAGTCGGTACTTCCCTGACTCTGAGCAGCAGAGGTTTATTCGGGAGTACAACACTATTTCCCAGCTAGATTCTGAGACCGCAGGGGAATATCTGGAGCGGTTTCAGAGATTGGTCAGCTTTGTGGGCCCCACTGCTGGAGATTCAAGGCGTCAAGCCAAGCAATTCAAATGGGGACTCAAAAGGTTAGTAACCTGTATAAAGTTGATTTTGGTTCCAATTGACTCTAATGCTCTTTTCAATTTACTCTGAATTAGGTGGGTGCTCGATCGTATTCTTAATGATGAGTTTCAGGATCCGTCAGCATGTTGCGATGCAGCTCGCAACATTGAGATTTTTCATGAGGGAGTTGGTTTCAAGCGAAACCGTGATGGCGACAGGGTTCAGAATCAGAATCAGAGTCAGAATAGGGACAACAAGGGGTATTCTGGTAGGAACTTTGAGCAGCGAGGTCAGTCAGATCGTGGACGTGACTATCAGGGTCAGTCAGGTAGGAGTTATGATCAGAAAAGGCACGACTCGAAGGGTCAGGATTCGAGGTCGTTTGCTAAGCAGGGCAATGAGCGTCAAGGACGCAACGATGGTCAGAGGCAGTGGAAGGATCAGCCTTCCAAGGGTTATCAGCAGCAGTCTCGAGGTTCTGGATCGGGTTCTCAGGCTTTACCTCCCCCTCCTATCTGCACTACTTGTGGGAAGAGTCATCCCGGACCGTGTCGTAGGGCTTCTGGGGCATGTTTCCGATGTGGGTCTTCTGAGCATCGGGTGAAGGATTGTCCCAAGCAGAATCCGGCACCAGCTATGCAGTATCTTCCTCCTCCTCCTCCGAATACAGGCCGTGTGTTTTCGACTACTCGGGATCAGGCAGCTAAAGCGTCAGGTACCATCACTGGCATTCTGTATATTGGTGATCATACTGTATTCATATTATTTGATACTGGCGCAACACACTCTTTTATATCTGTAAAACTAGCTCAGAAACTTAAAACAACTCCAACACCATTAATAAACCAACTATCTATTTCCACCCCAATGAAACACAGTGTTCTCCTCGATCATGTATATGTTAACTGCCCTCTCCGCTTTGATGACCGGATTCGTCCGGCTAACTTACTTCCTCTGGATATGATTGATTTCGATGTCATCCTGGGCATGGATTGGTTGGCTTCCCATAGAGCTACCATCGACTGCCATGCTAGGAATGTGATTTTTGGAGATCTGAACCATCCTGAATTCATTTATCATGAATCTCACCCTTTGAAATCTGTTAAAATCATCTCTGCTATGAAGGCGCGGACCTTGATATCTCATGGTTGCCAAGGCTATTTGGCTTCTGTTAAAGATTCATCTGTCGAAGCTCCTGATATTTCCGATGTTCCCATTGTTCGGGATTTTGCCGATGTTTTCCCTGAGGAACTTCCTGGTCTTCCTCCGGCTAGAGAAGTTGAATTTGCTATTGATCTGATTCCCGGTGCCGAACCTATCTCTAAGGCTCCGTACCGGATGGCGCCTGTTGAACTGAAGGAGTTAAAGGAGCAACTGGAAGAGTTGTTGGACTGTGGTTTCATTCGCCCTAGTGTTTCGCCATGGGGTGCTCCGGTGCTTTTCGTGAAGAAGAAGGACGGTAGTATGCGGTTGTGCATTGATTATCGTGAGTTAAATCGTATTACCATCCGAAACCGTTATCCGCTTCCTCGCATTGATGACTTGTTTGATCAGCTGCAAGGAGCTAAAGTGTTCTCTAAAATCGACTTGCGATCTGGTTATCACCAATTGCGAGTTAAAGAGCAGGATGTTTCTAAGACTGCTTTCCGCACCCGATATGGACACTATGAGTTTCTGGTTATGCCTTTTGGCTTAACGAATGCTCCTGCTGTGTTTATGGATTTAATGAATCGGGTCTTTCATGAATTTCTGGATAAGTTCGTCATCGTTTTCATTGATGATATTCTGGTGTATTCTAAATCGTCTGAGGAGCACGAGCAGCATTTGCGTATCGTTCTGGGTATTCTGAGGCAGCAGAAGTTATTCGCGAAATTTTCTAAATGTGAATTCTGGCTGAACCAAGTAGCTTTCCTTGGTCACGTTGTGTCTGCAGATGGTATCACCATGGATCCATCTACGGTCGAGGCTATCACCAAGTGGCCGAGACCTACCACTGTGACTGAAGTCAGGAGTTTTCTGGGATTAGCTGGCTACTACCGGCGTTTTGTTGAAGGATTTTCTAAGTTAGCGTTACCTTTGACTCAGTTGATGCGGAAGGGTGAAAAGTTTGTATGGACTGATGAGCGTGAGCAGAGTTTTGAGGAGTTGAAACGGCGATTGGTGTCTGCACCCATTCTGACCTTACCATCAGGATCTGGAGGTTTCCAAATCTATAGTGATGCTTCTAAGAAAGGTTTGGGCTGTGTGCTTATGCAACACGGCAAGGTGATTGCCTATGCTTCGAGGCAATTGAAACCCTATGAAGAAAATTATCCGACTCATGATCTGGAATTAGCGGCTGTTGTTTTTGCATTGAAAATCTGGAGACATTACTTGTATGGCGAATCGTGTGATATCTTCACCGATCACAAGAGTCTCAAATACATCTTTACTCAGAAGGAGCTTAATATGAGGCAGAGGAGATGGTTAGAACTTCTGAAGGATTATGACACTAACATCCAATATCATCCAGGTAAGGCTAATGTGGTTGCTGATGCACTTAGTCGGAAATCTGGAATGGTTGCTAGTTTGGAAATTGATCCGCATGTTCTCAAGGATTTGGAGCGTCTGGATGTTGAGTTGTGTGTTCGTCGTGATGTTGGTTACTGGGCTAGCTTAAAGATTGAGTCAAATCTGATGTTGCGTATTAAAGAGGCTCAGAAAGATGATGGTGAACTCTGGGCTATTGTTCAAAATATTGAAGAGGGTAAGCAAACTGAATTCAGAGTTGATGATGATGGAGTTGTCTGGTATGAGGATCGGTTATGTGTGCCTAATGATTCTGATCTGCGTGAGGCTGTGTTGACTGAGGCTCACAGTTCTCCTTTCTCTATTCATCCTGGTTCTACCAAGATGTATCGGGACCTTAAGCAGCATTTCTGGTGGAACGGTATGAAGCAAGATGTGGCGTTATTTGTTGCTAGATGTATGACTTGTCAGCAAGTTAAGATTGAACATCAGCGGGCTAGTGGTTTGTTACAGCCTTTGGAGATTCCGGCATGGAAGTGGGATGAGATTTCCATGGACTTTGTTTCTGGTCTGCCTGTTACTCGTAAAAGACATGATGCGATTTGGGTGGTCGTTGATCGGCTAACTAAATCCGCTCATTTCTTACCTATCCGTATGACCTATACTGTCAGTCAGTTGGCGGATATTTTCCAGCAGGAAATCGTTAGATTGCATGGTATGCCTTCGTCTATTGTTTCTGATCGTGATCCTCGTTTCACTTCGCGTTTCTGGAAAGGACTTCATAAAGTTTGGGGCGCTCGTCTCAAGTTCAGTACTGCATTTCATCCCCAAACTGATGGTCAGTCTGAGAGGACCATTCAGACTTTGGAAGATATGTTACGGGTTTGTGCATTGGAATGGACGGGTAGTTGGGATGAATATTTGTGTTTAGTGGAGTTTGCGTATAATAACAGTTTGCATGCGAGTATCCATATGGCTCCCTTCGAGATGTTGTATGGTAGGAAGTGTAGGGCTCCTGTTTGTTGGAATGAAGTAGGTGAACGTCTGATCGAGGGACCTGAAATGGTCGAGATCACTAATGAAAAGGTAGCTGTGGCTAGGGAGAAATTGAAGGAGGCGCGTGCTCGTCAGAAGAGTTATGCTGATAAGCATCATCGGGATCTGCAATTCAATGTAGGTGATCGGGTATTTCTGAAAGTATCTCCTTTCCGTGGTGTTAAGCGTTTTGGAATCAAGGGCAAGTTAAGTCCTCGATTTATTGGACCGTTTGAAATCCTGGATCGTATCGGGGAGGTTTCTTATCGTCTGGCTTTACCTCCTCAGCTATCTCATGTGCATAACGTTTTTCATGTATCTCTTCTGAGGGGATACAACTATCATCCGTTGCATGTAGTATCTTATCCGCTTGATCAGATCCAACCTGATATGTCCTTGTCTGAAGAGCCGGAAGCGGTTCTAGATCGTCAGGAACGAGTCATGAGGAATAAGGTTATTCCGTTCGTAAAGATTCTTTGGAAGAACCACCCGGAGCGTGAGGCTACCTGGGAAACCGAGGAATCAATACGAGCTAGTTATCCGCACTTCTCGTTTTAATCTGGTATGTCTTGTTTTGTTTCCTGTTCTTTCTCTTTTCCTTCTGCTTTCTGCAAATTTCGAGGACGAAATTTTTTGTTAGTGGGGAAGAAGTTGTAATACCTGAAATTCAGATAACCCGTAAAATGACCAAATTACCCCTGATTATATAAAAACCTTATAAAACAACTTATAAAATCCTGAAATAATTCCAAAACATCTGAAATCGAATTATATCTGAAACGAATAAATTTATGAGACAATGTTACATCATTTTAGACATTTAAAAATTAACTTACACATTTATTTTATATATTCCGAAAATTACAAAGTAAATAAACATAAGGTTTTTATTTCTTTTAATTAATTATATGTTAAATAAATTAAAGATAAGATCAAATAAAATCAATCAAATATTCTAATTGATATCATGGGCTGAAACTTCTGAATTTGCCCCTCCTATTTTCGGTTCTCAAAGTTAAATAAAATCCTTTTCTTTTTATTCTCCAAAAACCTAACCGACTATATCAAAAAAAAACCTAGCGATCTAAAGAAATTCGTCAAGGTCTCTCCACGACTTCTGGGTTTAAACTAGTATTTTTCTGGTGTTATTGGGGTTGCAAGGAAGCTAAGAAAATTGATAGTTGCTGCGTTTTCTCTTTGGTTCATCCTTGTTCTTAATTCTTGTCGACTTACACTAAATCAAGGTAATAATTTCTTGCGACTCAACCAAACGTGATAAAATTAATATGGCATTTTTCCAGTGATGTTTAGATGATATATAACTCAGATAAAATGTATAAAATGATCCATGCATGCTAATTCTATGCGTTTGAAAATATTATGGCTAAAGAACACGTAAATTGCAAATATATGAAATCCGAATTTCTGGGCATGATGGCTATTTTATTTAGACCTCTTATGATATATTAGACCTGGGAAAAATGATAGATTGAATTATAATAGCCTAGATCAAGTTGTTGTAATTTTAGTGTCTAAAACATACGTAAATATGTAATATATGTTGAACGAATTTTTTGGGCATGTTCACTATTTTTCGTGGGTTCCTTATGAGTCATATGATCTGGGAAAAATATGGTTTTGATTTTTAGAAGCTTAAATTAACGTGGGTAAATTATTGATAAAACCGGATTTTAGAAAAACAAAGAAATAAAATAAATGGAAATCGTGGCTTCTAGGGTTAGGGTTCTTGGACATGAATCTGGTCATTTAATGTGTTTTAAGGATGATTTAATGATGGGTCAATGATTGGTGCATAGTAGGGTTTCTAATTGTTTGTAAAATGTATTACCGATTTGAAGTTAAATGTATAAGGACCTGTTTTGCCAACTTTGAAACTTCTAGGATATTTTTGTAAGATCATATACATCTGTAGGAATGTGGGAAAAATATAAATTTGGGGTCCTAAGTGTAAATATTGCATAATAATGAATTAATGGGAAATTAGGGTTTCGAATGGAAATAATTTAAAAGTGAGGGACCAAAAGTGTAAATCTGGAATTTTGAAGTTGTTTTGTGTTAATACTGATATAAAAAGGTTGTTGTGTAATTTTGAGGATTTTTGGGCTAATTATGTAATTGTTATGGAATTATGATTTAATATATGTGTTTTGTAAACTTAAAGGACTAAACATGTAAACTCTAAATTCTGAGGGGTCAAATATGTAAAGTACTAACTTCTGATATTATATTATGTAAATTTGAAATATAATATGCTTAGTTGGTAATTATGGATATCGTAGGGTTTAAATTGTAAAATATATAATTATAAGGTTGGTTTTGTAAATTTGTAATTAAAGGGGTGTAATATGTAAATTATGAAACTTAAGGGAATAAAGTGTAATTCTGAATAAAATGTGTATATAATTCTGTAATTTAAAGTAATTTCACTAATGACCTTGGAAATTGATGAAGTTACATTTAAAACCCTAAACTATGTAAACATGTCATAATTAAATCTAAACTTCTGTAACTTGATAAAATGTATCATTATTCCATAATAATCTTTGAATAAGAGTTTAACTTAATCTGAAAGAGTAATAATCTGAATTAGAATCTCTAGTAATTCTGTCTTCCTCTTCCTTAGGTGTGAAGAAGGAGAAGCCCTGACTTTCATCTTTGTGTTTGTTTGATTTTTCTGCTGTGCAATAAGGTACAGATATTCTGTCCTTTTTCAGTAAGGGCGTTTCATTTCCTTTTCCTTCAGTATTTCATTTTCCTTATTAGGATTCCCATACCACTGCTATGTTCCCTTCTGTGTGTAACTTTGTTGTGACCTGTTTATCTGAAACCTTTGTTTTAAACCGTCTGCCATGATTCTTTTCTGAACCTTATTTAAACATTGATTTTGAACCTTTGACATTTCTTTCTAGACTTGACATGAACCTGTTTGCATGTACCCTTAAGATATGACTTTCTGACTTTGATAGTATATCTGACCCTTGACCTACAGTTTGATATTACGAGCCAATCACTAGGCATGAGGGTTTCATGTCCATGTCATTGACGCACCTCTGACATGACTCTAGGGCAGGAGAGTGATGACCTGTCCCGTCCCTTACTTATTATCTGCTATGGCCATTATGTTATGATTATTGATTTATCTGTGGGGCGTATGGGTACACTCTAGATTTGATCTGATATCTGTTATATGCTTTCTGTTTATTATATCTGGTGACTGATGGTGTGTGCGATACGCGTCTTTCACATTATCTGAGAGTTTGGCCACTCTATACAGGTTTGTTGCATTATATGTTTTGTTATCTGGGCTCGTGATAGATTACTGTTTTCTCTAAACCTGATTTGCTTAATTATTTCCTGGTTCATTTCTTCTCTTATTCCTTCCTATGCTTTCACTTTGATTTTTGTATCGATATTGTCTGTATTCCTGATTTGTTTTACCTGCTACTTGTTATCGTTTCCGTTATCTATATATCTGTTCACTGAGCTCTTGTAGCTCAGCCGTACGTTTTCTTTTCATGTACGGCAGGTACTTAAGCTAGGAAGCTGGGTTTTAGCTTTGGGATGAGAGCAATCTGACTTGGAGTTTTGACCTTAGTTATTCAGCTTTACCATTTGGACTTTCATTTATTTTGTTATGCCATTGTTTAGGCATTTGATTTTTGGATTTTGTACTTCGGTTATTTTGTCTTGCATTTGGTATAAGTCATGTTGACTTATTTTGGAGTTAATGTTAAGACTTCCGTTGTTTTATTATTGTATGCTATGTTTGTTCTGATGTGAAACCATATACTTGTGACATCTTTGCCCTTGTCGGGTTGGGGTGTTACAATCTTTCCATACAGAAAAGCACTTTTCACATCCATTTGGTACACAGAAAAATTCTTGAATGAGGCAAAAGCCAAAAACAATCAAATAGCCTCTATCCTTGCTACAGTAGCAAAGACCTCATCATAATCTATTCCTTCTTCCTGAGTGTACCCCTGAGCCACTAGTCTTGCTTTGTTTCTCACCACAATCCCTCTTTCATCTCTTTTGCACCTGAACACCCATTTTGTACCAATTACCCTCTTCCCATTAGGCAAATCAACTAGTGTCCAGACCTTTTGAAGCTTGAACTACAACAGCTCCTCTTGTATGGCTTCAACCCAACTTGAATCTTTCATAGCTTTGTGAATATTTTTGGGTTCCTCTTGTGATAAGAAACAGGCAAATTTGCAATTTTGTAGGTCCTTGTGGCTATTTCTTTGATGCAATGATTGAGCAAATAAACCTTGATGGAGTTGATTACTCAGCCCTTTTGTTTTACTTCTGGTTTGTACAGTAGATTGTACATCACCAATTATCTGCTCCTTAGGATGGTTTTTATGTATCCTTGTAGTTGGAGTAGGACTGACTTGAATAGAAGGCTCCATATTTGTCAAATCAGCATTTGCTCCACAAACATCCACAACATCATCATCTGTGTCATAGTAGATTTCTTCCATTTCAGGCATATGAGGAAAGTCAACATCATCATTAAAGTCAGCAACAGAATTCTTTGGAATAGCAGTAGAACTACTAGGCTTAGCAGCAGAATTGGGAATACTGCTGCTAGGCGTAGCAGCAGAATTATTTGGCTTAGCATCAGAATTAGAGATACTGCTGCTAGCTTCATTTCTTGAACTTCCATGCTTTGGTGACTTTTCAACAGTCTTGCCATCATTAGAAGGTTCATCATCACCTTCTGCATCATCCTTTGGTACTTCCTTATGAACAGCATCATCATCAGAACTCTTTCCCTCTTTATCTGTTGGAGTGAAGAACTGATTAAACTTCCATTTCTCAATCAAAACAAACTCCTCTACAGATCCATCCTTCTTTGCTTGTGTACCTGCATTGGGGTTAGTTTGTGTACCTGCAGACATGTTAGTTGTACCTGCAATCACTGGTTGATAATTCATACTCTTGGTTAGGGAATCAATATCAAACAGCCATTCAGGTCCTTTTCCAGCAACACTAGGTGTGGTTTCACTAAACCTAACGTGTAGATTTTCTTCCACATGCATTGTTCTTTGGTTAAATACCCTAAAAGCTTTGCTATTAGTTGAGTATCCAACAAAGAAACCTTTGTCTGCTTTCTCATCAAACTTGCCTTGTGAATCAATGGTATTTAAGATAGTAACAGGACACCCAAATGGTTTTAAGAAATCTATCATAGGTTTCCTACCATGCAATAATTCATAAAGGGTCTTGTTATGAGGCTTCACTACCTTACTCCTATTTTGCACATAGCAAGCAGTGTTAACTGCTTTAGCCCAAAAAGTAGTGGGTAACTTTGACTCAGACAACATAGTCCTAGCCGCCTCAATTAATGTTCTATTCCTCCTTTCAGCAACACCATTTTGTTGAGGAGTTCTAGCCACACTAAACTGCCTTAAAATACCTTTTTCCTCACAGAACTGATTCATTACATAATTCTTAAATTCAGTTCCATTGTCACATCTGATTACTTTGACCTTATGATTTACTATATTTTCTATTCTTGTAATGAAGGCCTTAAGAATTCTAGAGGTCTCATCCTTAGTTGCTAAGAAAAACACCCAAGTAAACCTACTGAAATCATCAGTGACAACGAAGCAATACATCTTCTTATTCAAGCTCTTCACAAAAGTTGGTCCAAACAGATCCATATGCAACATATACAAAGGTTCAAAAATAGAGTTCACCACTTTGGACTTACAAGAAGCTCTGTGTTGCTTTCCCATCTGACAAGCAACACAGGTTTCAGCATTTTCAAAAATCTTTGAAGGTAACCCTCGGACAAGGTTGCCTTTTACCAATTTGTTTATAGTTTTGAAATTTAAGTGACCCAATCTTCTATGCCAAAGCTTGGATTCATCAATGGTGGCCTTTGTAAAAAGACAAGTTAAATCTCTTTTGGGAATGATGTTCTTAATGTCCACAATGTATATATTGTTTGTTCTAGGGACTTTAAGTAGTACTTCAGAATCATGAGGTAACTTAAAGTCGGGAGACAAAACAAGACAGTCAGTGTCTGTAAAAAGAACAAAATTCTTTTTGTCACACATTTGTGAGACACTAAAAAGATTGAACTTAAGTCCCTCTACAAAATACACCTTTTCAAAATCCAATTTTCCTGTTCTAATAATACCTCTACCAACAATCTTACCACCTTTTGGATCATTGCCAAAAGCAACATAACCACCATCAAAAGCCTTAAAATCTTCCAAGTTGCTCTTGTCTCCAGTCATATGTCCAGAGCATGCACTATCAAAAATGCATTTATCCTTTAGCTCCAATTGTAGATTGCCCTGCACAAAAAGTAAGAGAGTTAGTTTCTCTTTGGGACCCAAGCCATTACTGACTTGGATCTGCCTTGTGCATCAAAGTAATCATATTTCTTGAAGTCCATTGTTGCACTGCTTTGTCTGGTTTTGGGTTTTCAGACCCAACAAGCTGAGGCCTTAACAACATAGAAATGAGTGCCTATAACAGTGTCAGTAACCACTTTTGGCTTACCAGCAGAATGAGAGATACTACTGCTAGCTTTAGCAGTAGAATACCCTGTTTTCTTTGGAATGGGCCTTGTTGGTGCAACAGGAAATAGTCCTAGAAATACCATTTCTCAACAAAATCTCCTTAGGAACCATGTTTCTTTTGGGATGTGGGTGAGTCTTTCTTGCAAAGTTCCTATGGTTCACCCTAGTATTATGGTTCCATACTGGTTTTGGAGCACTAGTTTTCTTAGGTATTGAAAGATAACAAAATTCTTGCAAGTGCTCAAAACTACCACAGCTGTGACATGCCTTCTTAACCAGTTCAAAGTCACTACCTAACGTGTGTGAAATCACCTGGTGCAAGTTTCTTTGATTTCCTCTGGGCAAGTCACAAGTCTTCCTAGGATAAGCTCTAGGTTTATCATCATACTCAGCCACTTTCCTAGAGATTCTACTTCCTAGCACAGGTTTCACAAATTTGACATTTTTAGCTTTAGTTTCTACAGGTTTAATTTCGACCTTTTTAACCTGAGGAGGTGTTGATTCTATCTGCTCATCATCACTATTTGATTCCCAATCTTCAATGATTGGTGCATCAGACAATTTTTCATCAATCTTAGATGCCAATTTTTCATCAACCTTAGGTGCACTAGTCTTTTCAGATGTTTCAGTGTTTACTTGACTTGTTTCACCTATAGATTGTGCAGCTAACTCAGATATAAAGGACAATTCTTTCCTAGCTGGTGCATAAGCACTTTTAAGTGGGGGGCCACTTCATTGTATCCTAGGCCACATCCTCTTTTAAAAATCTGAGATTCAACTGCTTTGTTTGCTAGAACAGATGCATATTGTTGTTTATCTATCCTAACAACATGTTTTTCTTTTTCACTTAAAGCTGAGTCTCTAGCTAATTCAACTTCTTCCACTCTTTTATTAAGCACATTAATTTCACATTCTTTCTTAACTAGCTCAGTTTCAAGAGTATGAATTTTATCAGCATATTCTTCCTCAATTTGATTAAGAAACTCAACCTTGTTTTCTAAAGATTTTAAACCATGTTGATATCCTAAGTTATCAAGTTTTAGTTTATCAAATTCAACTCTTAAAGCATCATAACTAAATCTCAGTGCCTCTATTGTATCTGAACAAGATTTAAATGAACATGAAGATTCATTTGATACCTCAGAGTCTGATCCAGAGGAGGAGTAACCCATAAGAGCAAAGTGTTGTTCTTTGGGTTCTTCATCAGCTACCAGTGCATAGTTGGGACCATCCTCAGCTTGGTCACTCCAGCCGAAATCTCCCAAGCCATCACATGAGACCATAGCAGTAGTAGGTTTAGCATCTTCAATGGGAATCTGCCTTGGATTTTCCTTGATCTGCTTTGGTGCTCTGCACTCCCTTGCAAAGTGCCCTTTTCTGTGGCAGTTATAACATTCAAACTTTGATTTGTCAAACCCCACATTGTTCTGCCATCTGAACTTGAGCTCTCTTCCAGTTCTCTTCAAGAATCTTCTTGCCCTCATAATCAACATTGCAAATTGCCAATGCAAATCCATCTCTTCTAAATCATCAGGATCAACTTGATCTAGATCCTGACTCATTACTAGAGTACTTGTTGTGAGTTCAGCTAAATAGGCACAAATAGCAGCATCACTAATGTTGTCACTATTTGTAGAACTAGCAGCAGAACCAGTATGACCAATAGCAAAATGAGTTTCTTGAATATTCCCAGAAGTCTTATTATTTGAAGACATAAAAGCAAGGTTGTTTGAACTTGAAGAACTGGTTGAACCCTTTACCTCAGTTTCATAGACCTTCAAGTTGTTATACAAATCATCCAAATTCATAGCATCAAAATCAGCCTTGTTCCTCCAGAAAACTGTGTGAGTATTCCATTCTGGTGCAAGACTCCTTAAAAACTTCAGATTAATATCTTCCTTTGCAATAGTGACATTAAGAAGCGCCAACTGACTCACTAACTTTTGCAGCCTGTCATAAGTACCATCAATACTTTCATTGCTTGATGCAGTGAAAGTTTCAAATTCGTGCTTTAGCAAATTCTTCCTTGAATTTTTGGTGGCTTCATTCCCACCAAACCTGAGTTCAATTGCTACCATCAAATCCTTGGCAGACTTGGTGTTTTTGAAGGCCAATTGGTACTCATTAGGTATCCCCATTAAGAGAATAGTATGAGTTCTAATCTCCAGTTTCCTTTGAGCCCTATCTTCATTGGTTTTGATGGGTACGGCTTGCCCATCAGCACCAGTCTTAGGTAGAGTATCACCAGTTTGTATGATTTCCCACATTGTGTAATCACACATCTTCATGTACTGTTCTATCCTTATCTTCCAGAGTTCATATTCTCCAACCTTGAGCATTGGAACCTTGGATGCAGTAACCATATGATGAGATTCAGACTCCATTGCTTTTGATGATGAACAGATCTGAGCTTTACGAAATACTTCTCGATATCAGTTTCTAGATCACAAGCTCTGATACCACTTGTTGATCCCAGTTGAGCTTAACGATCTTGTTAATTACTTTAGATATAAACCTAAAGCAATTGGTATAGAAACTGCTTACGAACGATCTATTAATTACTATGCGGAAACTAGTAATTAATCTTAAGAAGAATAACAATAACACACAATAATTCTTTCAACCTTTACCTCAATATATTAATATACGGTTACTCAAAAGTAACAGGGTTACAACGAACCTTGAAGTGATTACAAGACAATACGTATGCTATGACAATCGACATCTAACCCTAACCCTAGATCCTCCTTTTATACACATAAGGTGTCCTAGTCGGTTACAAAACTTTCTATACACGAATAATATCTAATCGTATCTTTACCATAAACAAACTATACATATCCAATAAGCAGCAGAATCAAGCTCTAGCAGCAGAATCATCTTAGGCTAGCAGCAGTTTGACACTTAGCTTATTTCATCATTCTTCGAATATCATCAGCAGCAGAATGAATATACCTAGCAGCAGAATGATTATGCCTAGCAGCAGAATCATACTTAGTATATTTCCCTTAGAACCATGAGCAGCAGAATAAAACACTTAGCAGTAGAATCTTCAAAGTAGCAGCAGTATCATTTAAAACCAACATTGACTGAGGCACAGTCACCGAGTTCATACTTTTTCAGTAGGTTCTTAACATACTTCTCTTGACTGATAGTGGTTCCTTTATCAGTCTGCTTGATCTGAAGACCAAGGAAGTAGGTTAATTCTCCCATCATGCTCATTTCAAATTGCTTAGCCATTAGTTTTTCAAATTGTTTGCAAAGCTTGTAACTTGTTGAGCCAAAGATGATGTCATCAACATACATTTGTACTAGTATGGCATCAGTATTTGTCTTATAGATAAACAATGTGTTGTCTATCTTGCCTCTGACAAATTTGTTTTGGATCAGAAAGGCTGAAAGAGTTTCATACCATGCCCTGGGAGCTTGTTTCAGTCCATAAAGGGCTTTATTAAGCTTATAGACATGATCAGGAAACTCATGGCTTTCAAATCCAGGAGGTTGCTGAACATAAACTTCTTCTTTCAGTGAACCATTTAAGAATGCACTTTTAACATCCATTTGGTACACCTTGAAGTTCATGTATGTAGCAAAACCAAGGAAGATCCTGATGGCTTCCATCCTTGCTACTGGTGCAAATGTTTCTTCATAGTCAATGCCTTCTTGTTGATTATAGCCTTTGGCTACAAGTCTGGCTTTGTTTTTAATGACTATGCCATTTTCATCAGTTTTGTTTTTGAATACCCATTTCATGCCAATGACTGAGACATTCTCAGGACATTTGACCAAGGTCATTACCTTGTTTCTGTCAAATTGTTCCAGTTCATCATGCATGGCCTGAACCCAACTTGGATGTGTAAGTGCTTCTTTAACACTTTTGGGTTCAATTGTGGAAATGAAGTCCACAAATAGGCATTCATTGGTTGAGGCTGCTCTTAGACTAGCAGCCATGCTCCTGGTGAGCATGTCTTCAGTAGGCTCTCCAATAATATTGACAAGTTCAATGTTCTGAGACCTAGTCCAACTTTCCTGAGGTCCTGGATACTGATTTGAACTTGTGGAGGCCTGATTGGGTGGAGGGGTTGGTTCTGGAGTAGACACATGATCATTGATTGGATCTTGAGTGTCTACCTAATCACTGAGATTGTTTGGTTCTTGAGCATTTTGAACAGACTGATTAATTTCATCAGTGTTTGCATGTGCCTCAACAAACTCAGTGATGGTTGGGTTAGGTAGGTTGTGAGGGATTATGTAATAGGAGATGTTTGCATCATCTTGATACTGAGTGGAAGGATTGTTTTCAGGAAGATATTCATCAGGAGGATATCTTGAAGAGTTATCAATTCCTATCTCTTCTACTGAGGCAGTGGAGAACCTGATTGCATCAGTGCTCTCATCAAAGGTAACATGAAATGTTTCCTCAGTCTGCTGTCTCCTTGTGTTGAACACTCTGAAGGCTTTTGAGACAAGTGAGTATCCCAGGAAGTATCCATCATCAGCTTTTGCATCAAATTTCCCTAAGTGATCCTTGTGATTATGAATAAACACAGGACACCCAAAGACATGAAAGTAGCTGATGTCAGGGACTCTTCCTTTAAATAACTCATATGGGGTTTTCCCATGTCTCTTGACAATGATGGATCTGTTTTGTGTATAACAGGCAGTTTTGACTGCATCAGTCCAAAAATGTTTAGAAAGGACTGATCCACTTAGCATTGTCCTAGCAGCTTCAATGAGTGTTCTATTTTTCCTTTCAGCAACACCATTTTGTTCAGGTGTATATGGAGAGGAAAAGTTTTGTGAGATACCTTTCTCATCACAGAAACATTCAAGTTCATAATTTTTGAACTCAGTCCCATTATCAGTTCTAATCTGTTTGACCTTAATGTCATTTTGATTTTCAATGTTCCTGACAAAGGACATGATTGTTTCAGCTGCCTGACTCTTTTTGATCAGGAAGAATACCCAAGTGTATCTAGAGTATTCATCCACTATGACCAGAGTATACTTCTCATAGTTAATAGACCTTGGACTGACAGGTCCAAATAGATCCATATGGAGAAGATGTAGGCAGTTCCTGATGGAAAAGTTTGTTTTGGTTTTAAAGGATGCTCTATGATGTTTACCTTTTTCACAAGCTGAGCATGGTTTATCCTTTGAAAACACTAGTGATGGTAAGCCAAGGACCTTGTTTTGTTTTACAAGATTGTTTATGTTTTTAAAGTTCAGGTGGGTGAGTCTCTTATGCCAAAGCCAGTTGAGTGTATCAGTGGCCTTAGCAAAGAGATAAGTTCCATCCTGAGTTAGACTGGACATGTCTAATACATAAACATCTTGTCTTCTTGGTGCAATGAGGACAATTTCCTTATTTGCATTGAAGATGGTTCCTTGCTTATCATCAAACTGAACTATGTATTTTGCATCACATAGTTGACTGACACTGATCAGATTGTACTTAAGACCATTTACATAAGCTATCCTAGTAAAGACAATACCATTGCAGTTTACTGAACCATAACCTTCAGTGAGACATGATGAATTATCAGCAAATATCACTTTGGGTCCTGGTTCTTCCACATATTTGTGCAGATACTCCTTAACACCAGTCATGCTCCTTGAACATCCACTGTCTAGATGCCAAACAGGATCCCTGGCATGACTCTGCACAAATAGTAAACTGGGTCAGTTCTTTCTAGGACTCCATTTCATGGAGGGTTTAGTTTTGTAGGTCTTTATGAAAGTATTAATCGATTCATGGTCAGTGGTTGAGTGGACTGAGCTACCACATGTTTTGCATTTAGTCGCAGGGGTAGCCTCAGTAGTCTGAGAGGATTGTTTATTCGTTCCTCTTCTTAACTGAATGACCCTCTCTTTTCCTGAGGATTTCTGAGTGGAACTTCCACTAGATTCACAGTGTTTGTCAATTTGACAATCCTCAGGATGATGGTCATTGAATCCACACAATGGGCAAGGTGGAAAAGGCTTGGCCTTTTGCTTCTTTTTCTGCTTAGAATCAGAAGGGTAGTTCAAGCACTGAGCCTTAAGTCCTGAAAAGTTTGACATGACTGAGCATTTTTTATGATCAGAGGTCCTGTGATCTTCCTTTTTGTAAATCATGCAGTAAAGGACTCTATAGCAATCATCAGTGAGATGATTTGTATAGTTGCATAGTTCACACTTTTTCAGGGGTTTGGTTGGTTTAGGTTTGGTCTTTGAGGAAGCTAGTTTTTGTTCCTTCTTTGATTGAGAAGGTTTTTCAGAAGATGCAATCTTCTCACTTAGCTTCCTGACCATTTCAGTCAACTGATCAATTCTTGGATCAGGACTTTGGGTTGCTACTTTAGAAGGGATTGAAGTTGATGAGTCATCAGTATTTACTGAGACTTCAAGGGGTGGTCTTCTCAGGAGGATTCTACCTTTTCCTGATCTCTCCTTTGATGAGTGTGGGGAGTACACCAATGGTGGGAGGTCTGAGCTTGGTGCAGCACCCTGAAGGGTAATTAGTGGAGGGAGTGGAGGAGTTGATTCTGATTCAGGCTCACTGATTGGATCAGAAATACTGAGTTGGTCAAAGAGTCCAAGCATACCTTTCAGAGCCTGACTTTCAGGGAGCAAGATGTTTCCAGTCTCAAAGTTTGGCAACTTACTGACTGGGTTATCCCTGACAATCCAATCATTTGACTTGGGTTCCATCTCTTGCTCAAAGGATAAGCCAGCTGGAACAAAGGTCATTTCACTGGGACTCTCACTGGAGGTTTTATTGAGGTGGTCAATTCCTATAGTTATCTTAGGAATTAAGCCCACAGTATCAAAGACCTTAGGGTTCTTTTTGGTCCAGCTTTCAATAACAACCTTTTCTTTCTTAAGTTCTGTTTGAAGGGCTTGGTTTTGTTTCAAAATTTCAGTGTTCTAAATTTGTAGAGTAATAGATTCTAATTTGGCTTGTTTCAGTGCAAGCAGTTCATCTCTACATTTATTCAATTCTGACACAATATTGTTATATTTTGAAAACAGGTTAAGCCTTTGTTCCTCAACAAACTTTAGATCAACACAAATATAATTCATGTAAGACTGCCAATCAGAATCATCATCCATAGAAAGTAAAGTATTTACCTTCTTCATGGTGATGTTTACCCACTCTCCATTCCTAGCATGGCTCTTTCCAACAGCCACCTGATCCTCTTCAGAAAGTGCCATCAGTGCACTAACTCTTATTTCCTCATCTAAGGAAACCTCTTCTTCATCCCAATCATATGCTTCAGCTACTAATACCTTGTTCTTTTTCTGAATAGGTTTGGATGTTTGAGCAGCCTGAGACAATATGGGGTTAGTTTCAAGAAGTGCAAGTTTAGCTTTGATTTTCCTATATTTTGTTTCAAAATCCTTTTGACCCTTGTTTTGAAATTGTTGGGTGGACTGAAACATTTTTGGTTGAAACTTGCTAGTTCCTAAGAAATTGTTTCCTGAAAATTTGTAAGAGGGTTCTGAGATGGTTTTAGAATAACAGTCCCTAGCAAAATGACCATTTTTACCACATTTAAAGCATTCAATGGTCTCATTTGCTTTTGGTTTTGTAAAGTTGGACTGATTTCTTTTGATGAAACGTCTTGAACTAGCAAGGAGTGCCCTTTCTTGGAATTCCAAGTTCAAGTCGTTCAGGTACTCCTCACCAGTCCTTTCATCAATTTCATCTTCAGAATCCTCTTGAAAATCCTACACAACACCATTAGATTAGAAAGCAGTTGATATGGGTGTGGAGGTTAAGGCCTTTTTGGACTCAAGAGCTTTTGAGTCAGGGTATCTCCTTGAGATCAAGTTGTCTTCATAGACAAACTTCCCATAAATTTCAGGAAGCTCAAGGGTCTGAATGTGGTTAGCATTCCTCAGGCCTTGTGAGAAGTTGAGCCACTTCTCAGGGAGACTGTTGACAAAGCCAACATTAGTCTCATGCTTAGATAAAGTTACACCATCATTTGATAGCTCATTTATCAAAGTCTTGTATCTGGTGTAGGTCTGAGAGAGACTTTCAGAGTCCTTTGCCCTGAAAGTATTATACTCAAGTTTAAGGTCCATGACCCTATTTTCCTTGGTATCTGAGGGACCCTCAAAGCTATTTACCAAGTCATCCCAAGTTTGCTTGGTTGTAGAACAGTTGATGACTGATTCCATTATATCGTCAGGAAGACATGATATAAGGATGCTTTTCAGGCGATGGTCCTGATTGACCACCCTCCTCTCATATATGGTCCATTGAGCTTCAGGCTTAATTAGCCCTGCAGCAGTTTTTGGGACAAATGGGCCATCCTTGATACAAGCGATGTATTAGGGTTCCATCCCAGTTAAATAGCAAATCATACGTTTTTTCCATTTGCTAAATTTGCCAGCCTCAAGTCTGGGTGCTACAGCAGAATAGCTGCCACCCTTTTTATCGACTAACTGGGGTACATTGGTATCAGTCATTTTAGGATCTTGGTTTTAAAAACCTGGAGCTCTCTGGGTTTTTGAAAGGTTTTATAAACCAGAGGCTCTGATACCACTTGTTGTTCCCTTAGCACACCGAGTAATAACAATTAAGTTAAACTATGTGAGCTTATGACTGAGATCAATGCAAAGAATATTTCTAACAGTTATAATACGTGAATATAAAAAAAAACAATATTTTTCAACGTTTAAATTCTTATTAGAAATAATTCCAAGAATCTATTGCCCAAGTGTTTTGCGGAACAAACACTTAGGATTGAATAGACAAGGGTTTATGGTGTCTCCTATCGAAACTCAAGTTTTGCTTGAGTGGTAACAATATACCCACTGAGCTATCTTAGTGAGTTGTATACACTTTGTAGGAGAGAAGTTACTTTGTAAAAGTTCTAAGCTTTCAATATACAAAGCACACATAACTTCTCTCCATCTGATCTATTTATACACAAGTAATCTAAGTATAAGTGATTAAAATATTACAAGTTGTTGAGGTAGCGTGTCTGACAATTACAAACAGGAATTGTCATTTCCAAGAACCAATAGGAATGGGCTAATAAGACTTTGGGAGTTGTTGGCTGACACTCCATGACTTTTAGCCGCAATAGGGAAGGTTGGTATCTGACAAGATAAGAGTTTTTGGTCTGACACTCTTATCTTCTCAGATCTTTCCCTTTTGTTCCCACCTATTCTTCAGGCATTGGTTCCTCAGTCTTCAATCACTTTAATGTTGTTGAGGAGACTGGGGTTCAGTGAGATCTTGTCCAACACTCACTGAACCATCATCTTCTTCTTTGGCTTAAGTCCTACTCAGGGAGTACCGCCTTCCTGAGAGTGAGTCCTTTATTGAACTCGCCTTAAGCATCCTGAAGATGACTCACTGAGAGGCTGTTCTCTCAGTGACTTGAATTGTTCTCGGTTTAGCAAATACTTGGCTTAATTTTTGTTCAAATCCTGTTTAAGATAATTGTGTGTTTTACGAACCCAACATTAAGTTATTTGAGGCCATGTGTAAGGAGGGGAGGGTATGTGTTAATGTGTTTTATCCCTAACTATTGAATTTACCTACAAAGTTTGACTTAGTGTAATATCTAGGTGGCTTGATCATGTGGAAGCATTTGGGACATAGGAGAGGGCTTGTGATGCATGGGATGCTTAGGTATTAGTGAGGAATGATCTTGGTTTAGTTGTAACTAGAATCGAACTTGGGAAATTAAATATAGATCGAATGGGCTTCATAAGGGTGTACATTGGCTATAGGATGTTGTACCTAGGGTTTAAATGAAGTAACTAGTTAGGTTTAGGGTTTTGTTTAAGTATTTGTTGAGTAGAAATTAAGTTAGGGTTTATGTGTTTATTATTTGTGTCGAATTAATGAGAAAAAGAAAAAGGAAATCGAAATGTGCTATAATGGGTGGTACCATATGCTTATTAGGTTTGTACTAGGGTTTAAATAATATAGGAAATGCATTTTAAATGTTTGGTTGAGTTATATTAAATATATGTTGTTTTTATTAAGTTTAAAAGTATATAAATGTAATTTTTAGTTTTTCATGCATTGGGCACTTGTACACTAGGGTTATGGACTTGTACTTATATTTAGTAAGTTTAAGAATTTATTTTTAAGGTTGGTGCATAAAAGACATGGATAATGTGCTTTAAAATAGGTACATTGAGGTTTATAGTGTGATATATATATTTTGTTGTTATGCATAAATGACTTGTACCTTGGCTTGAAAGACTTGTACACTTATAATTTGTAAAAATCTTATATATATTAATTAGGGTTTGTGATTTTAATACATAAAATCATAGTTTTGTGAGTTTAGGGTTTATATCGGGAGTTAAAGTGAATTTAGGGTTTTTGTGTTTTAGAGGCTTGTACATTGGCTTGGATGAGTTGTATTTTAGTGTTTTAGGGTTTAGTTATTCATAATTATTGTTATAATAATTTAGAGTTTCATAGAAACTCTAATAGATAAGAATTGTTTAGTTTGAACGTTTATTAATCGTTCGTTAACGAATTAACGTAAAGTGGCAAATGAGATATCGTAAAGTTTTATATGAAAATGTTTATATAAAATAAACATTAAGTAAGTTGATGTTGGTCCGCGTGAGAGCACGTTTATCGAGGATGTGAGTTACGTCACATTAGATAGTAGTTATGATCAGATAAATAAAATAAAAAAAATTATACGTAGAAAAAGGATAAGTATTCTGTAAGATAGTTTATTACAAGGTGAAATTTTACCAGTGGTTACAGTATCCCCCCGTTGAGGGAATCTCGTCCCGAGATGCAGTCTGTGTTGGTCGAGAGGTTGGGAAAAAGTGAAATATAAAAAGAGTTGGGCTTAGATTCTAACTTATTCAGATAGTGGGTGTGAGAATGGGAAATCGTATAACGATTTGATTGGTGATGTGAGTTTGATATGCTTAAAATGCCTAAAGTTTAAAAAAAATATTATATATAATATTATCTTATTTTTATGTCCTTTATATCCAATAATATTGTTTCACAGTTGGTCCTTGGTTATATTTTAGTCTAAAAAGGGTTGTCTAGGAATTTTCATTCGGTATTCAAGAGAACGTAGTTTTTTTAGTTTTATTCCTACTGGATGAAATAAATTTGAATGTTTTGACACCTAATAAATCCAAAGGCTGTGAATAGTGATTTCTAACGGTCAGGAATAGTAAAATCTAACGGCTATGAACAGTGATAACTAACGGTCGCGAATAGTAAAAACTAACGGCTAGTTTCTCCCCTATATATACTCCATTTTAATTTCCATTCTTCCACTAAACATATATCCCTCATCTAACACTTCCAAAATGCCGCATCTTATCACAATCTTAGCAATCGTTTATGTTGTTCTGGCGGTTACTTATTTGGCGTACGTTCCTGACGAAGATTACTTATTCTTGGTTTACGTCCTAGCGGTTCTTATGCCAATCTTGATCCTAGCCCTTGGCGTCGACAAGTTATGGGGGTAATAGTCTTGCGCTAGGGTTGTTAAAATGAGTCCTTGTTGTATTTCTATGTAATCCTTAATAAAAGTGAAATAAAACTCGTTTGTCTTTGTGTCTAATATCTAGTCTCGGTATCGTGTTTAATGGTTTGTTTGTATTTATCGCACAGGATAATCAAAGTGATTCATCCCGTGGTGGCTCTCGCTATTGCTGGATTGGTGGTGGTCTTTGTTGCTATGGCGGGTCAACCTATTGGCGATTCTATACCTTTTCTTGTAATCATTGTAACATTAGCACTCTCGTTGCTAATTATGTCGTTATGTATGAATTTTCGTGGATTCTAATAAAATTTGTACTATTTGTGTTTGCCATAAATCTTTGTGAACTCTTAGGGTTTCCCTATCCGTATTTTTGTCGATTTCCTATCATAGGGGTAATGGGTAATAGGTGTAGACATCTATTGTATTTAGTCAAAAGTGATGTTTTATGAACAATTTATTTTGTTTCAATATTTTGCTTTTGAATGAAAATTGTTATTAGAAAATCTGAAAGGATAACTGTCCCATTTATTACATGATTCTTCCTAAATTAGTCATAGTTGATCAGGCTATGAATAATTAAGGACCAAATGATGTGATGTTTGGCTCAGTCACTGTGGTATTTATACTTTTCAAAAAGTTTTAGATGGTGTTCAACGTGTTGATTTTGGAAAATAACAACATAATTATTAAAAGAATAAGAAAATTTGGTTCACACTATAGTGATGAATTAGGAATTTTCTAGGGTACTAATGGGATATCCTTGAAATAACTCTTAGAGTTCGTGTGAGAATCTTACAGGGTGGTGATAGTCTATTGTTTAGTCAGAAATAATATTAGCCAAATTTCTAATGGTATAACTGTGTCTTGTTACGTAATGACTATGAACAGGGTAAATGGAATAGAAACTGAGAATGTGATTATTATGGAAGTATTACAAAGTAGAGGTTTCATACAGTAAAAAGGTAGTTGTTACACTTAGGTTACATCCATCGTAACTAAGGTAAAGTACAAAAGGAAATACAACTTAGAGAGTTCTAAACTACAGTTTATTTATCTACTACAGGAATTTATCTTCTGCTTAAATACTGATGTCATCCTTTGACGTTGTTGGGATCTTAACAAGTTCTCATTCTCTTGCACTAGTTTTGTCTTTCCAATTGGTATTGTAGTTTGGGCACTGATTCTTGTAGTGTCCTTTTCCACCGCATCCGAGGCATACTACAGCCAATGGCTGTTCCTTTTTGCCCATGGTTTTACAGTCTCTTGTCTGGTGACCTATTTTCCGGCATTTCCCACACTTAGCAACGCAATGTCCAATGTGATGCAACTTGCATTGATGGCATAGAGGTTGCTTTCCATGATAACCAACTTTGGTAGCAAGCGTGGCGATGCAGTCTCTACCAGTTTCCTGCCTACAAACTTGTTGGCGATGGTAGTTGATGCGATCTTGCAGATGCTTGCGGTAGCAGTCGTGGTTATTGTGGTGCTTGCAGTTGTTAGGGACATTAGTTTTCCTATCATCGAGTTTTCGCTTTTGGTTATTTTTCTTGGGCGTAGCACCTTGCTTAATTCCTTGATTGGGAAATCCTTGGGTAAGGGTGATGGTAGGTTTAGTCATTCTCTCTAAGCCTTTATGGTGAGCTAGTCTACAACCCGTAAAACTTTCAAGGATATGCTTACAAGACACAGCCGTCTTCTTTTCTCCTGTTGCCATATTATTGCTACTCAGGTGAGCTACTGTAGTCACTTCGAGTATTGCTGCAATGAGGTTGATTACCAATTTTTGGATAGCTTCAGGAGTCATTGGCGTGGTTAGTGCTGGTGGGGTATTTGTATTATTCATGCTGGCTATCTTCTATCACTATCACAAGAATCACGAATTTAGAACTTATGTAATGACCATGTTAACATAATTTGAGTATACTTAGTCCTAACAAGTGGTCACAATGCGAAGTCATAACCAATTGAGAATCACAAAATTACGATGTGTCTGGTTAATATCGTAGATAAATGATTTACTCTTGATATAAAACTGCTAAGGAACAAACTAATTCATCTGCAAATACTGAAATTCAGCAACTTTCTCTTCATTCATCAAGTTTTTCTTTCGAAATTTGTCTTAGAGGATTCTATGGTTATAGCCTAGTTATGGTAGGTATTATAATAATCGTAAGTAATGTCATGGTAGGTCTGGATATAATTACTGAAAATAACATGATATTAATAACTTGATCGATTGTTTTTGCAAAACAATTGATACAAGGTCTTTTATTAACGTTCCATGTGGTAGGTTAAGGATTTTCTGTCTTTAGCATAAGTGTTTGGTCCTTTGTTGACAATAGTGGTCCTAGTTTCTGTTACTTACTGTGCTACAAGTTGGTCGGTTGACTAGGTTTGGAGGAAAGGGAAAGTGACATTTATTGCGTTTCAAGTGGAGCCATTTGTCTATTAAGGAGAGTAACAAATGGTGGGGTTTTGCATGAGTTCATGAGTAGTCATTACATGCATGCATAGCATTATAGTAGGGTATAATAGAATGGATTTATTCCTAACAGAGATATATAACAAAAGAAGGTTGTTATATATTTAAGGATCGATTACAAGTTCTGAAAGTTTCGGGCTTATTGGAAAATACAGGAAATACTAACAAAAAACTATTTGGTTTAGTGGACACAACAACGATACATGTGAATTTAAGATCAATTACGTCCTTGACGTAGATGCTTAACTTCAGCTTCAAGTTTCAGTTGTGCCAGCTTCCATTTCTGAGAAGCGTTCCTAAACTTCCTGGTACATCCTCATTTGGTTGGCCAACATGGCTTCTAAGGAGAAAATCTTCTGACCCTGGTTTCTTGCCGTGTCTCTGGCCATCCATAGGGTTCTTTCGATGTCTTCCACTCTACCATGCGTCTGACCGTGTTCTCTTCTTGAATAGTGAATTCTGGAATCCAAGCTTCTAAATTCATGGTTGTAAATATCCTTCATCTTATCAACCTTTATTCCTAAGTCGAACATTGCTTGTCTCTCGGCATCGGCTCTTCTAAACAGAGTGTCAAGGTTACGGTCATACCATTCGAAACGTAATGGTTGTAACCCTTCCAGCTGTTCAGTGTGAAGGTCTAGGGTGTGAGCGTGTTGATAAAGAAGAGTCCATATTGAATCACGAGGGTTTAAATTATGGTTAGGGGAATTAGGTGTAGATACGTCGTCTGGGATGTCTGGTATTAGGGAATCTGGAGTGTCAGGTAGTGGAGAGTTTGACTCAACATCTTTCCGAATTGTTTCTTGGTGTGAATTCTGTCGAACCTCAAACGTTGTCGGACCACCAATCAACTCTTCATCTGACGTAGTTCTCCTAAGTTTCCAATGTGGAGGCGAGTGGGTAGGTGATGTACATGTAGTATGGAGGGTAGTTTTGTAAATATCAGGTGTTTCGGGGGACATAGTACTGTAGTAACCTGCAAATAGTAATTATAAGTAATTAATAACATTAAGGGAGGAAAAATAAAGGTAAAAGAATCAAGTGTGTGAAGATTAGTGCAAAATAATTCCTAATAGGTAATATATTGAGCACGGTAATATGCAGGCATGGAGGGCGTATGATGGTATGGTGTAAAATCATTTATTTTTGAAAGTGTAGTTATAGTCCAATGTTTGAAAACATTTGGTTCTCTATAACCATGAGCTCTGATACCAATCTGTAACACCCCCGTTTTCGATATACGGGTATTACTTCAAGTATCACAGTCATGAAAATAGAAAACGACTCGAAAAGAGGCGTTTTAAATAAAATTGTTATCATTCATTTATTTAAATCAGAGTACATAATACAGGCCTCAGCGGGAAGTTTCGAAATACGTTATAAAAGATACATTATTCGTTGAATGATAACAAAATGGACACTCTTTTTATAAGAAAGTCCACAGCCACTCCGTGCCAAATCAAGCTTCTAATAACCTGAGATAAAACATGCTAAAAAGCCAACACAAAGGTTGAGTGAATCCATAGTGTTTAAAGTTATAATCAGTTTGAACACAAGCTAAGTAGAAAGTAATTCAGTAATATTGCAGTTCAATATATTGCCCTAAGTCTCATGACACGCAAAACGTTAACCGGTTTATCATCATAGTTATAAGCTAATGATGTATATTACTACATAATTAAATGAAGTAATTTTGCCCCCGAGTAGAAGATTGCCGGTCTCTTTATTGATCTCAAATAAAGTACATTTGGTCACGTTACTGTAACACAAAGGGGTCGTCACACCCAATAGATCTATTCACTATATTCGCGCTCACCCGAAGGTGATTAATGGTCCATGATGGAGGGTCTTTTAGGCAACAGGTAACTTAGGCAATATTAATCAGGAAAGCATACAGAAAAATACTTGTGTTCGGTTTTATAGCATGTATCTCCCCACAAGTTTGGAAAATGTATAAAAAGTGGGACTATGAACTCACCTTAGCAGTCTGGATGGAAAACAAATTAAATACAGTTGATAAACGTCTCCGGCACGCGACCTGGGTTGGTATGTCAAGTTTCAGTAATCGTATTCCAATATATATAAGTCTTAATATTCGTTTCGTAACGTTTTGGTTGATAGTTAAATGTTTAATTGAGACAACATGAAGTCTCTTCAAAAGTTGGATAATGTTTTATCTTATTTCTCATTTTTATGTTTCCGTTTGTTTGTTATTGAGATAAATGTATTTTGTTTATTAGTTTTTATTATAAATATATTCAAAATATATTTCTAATAATAATTATATAATGTTACGCTTTTTACCCTTATAGTTTCATATATTGACAGTTTATACCCCTAAACTTTCATAAAATGACAAATTTTACCCTTGAACTTTCATAAAATGACAATTTTTACCTCTGAACTTTGGTGAAATGACAGTTTTTACTCCTGTAGTTTCAAAAATGACAATTTATACCCTCAACTTTCGGTCGTTGGCAAAAATAGTCCTTGTTTTAATAATTCCGAAATATTTACACTTTTGGCCGAATAAAACTCCATCTTTCAAATTTGGCAGGTTTTACCCTTAAACTCTATGTCGATTTCAGTTTTAGTCCTAGTTTTAAAATTAGGTAGAGTTTTGACAGATTTGGCCCTCCAAGCATTTTTGTTATCATTCGACATCCTTAATTCATTTTTACGTGTTTATGTTTAAGAAAACGACACGACTTGCTACGAATCCTTTGTATAAGTTATTATCAGTTTGTTAACACCTTATTTATGGCTTATTAGCTTATGATTCGAGCTTATGAGCTGGAATCAATTAAAAAGGGTGCGTTCGAAACAGTTTGCGACAGGGCAGGAAAATGCCTGAATAAAAACAAGGCAAGGCAGTAACTTTATGACGCTTTTGATCCTACTATTAGCTAGTTGGGTTGTCCTTAAGTTGGCCAAAATTCAGATTTTATGGGGGTCGTTTAATGGTCGAAACAATTATGCAAAGTGGGCGGCTTGGGGGCTGTTGCGACAGAAAAAGAAAAAGAAAACATGTGGGTTTTTGGTTTCTAAGTGTTCTAACTAATTTTTAATGCACGTTAATATGATCATAAGCATATTTAACCTATCTCTTGTGTGTTTTTAGAGTTCCTTGATTAGTATAACTTAAAAAATAATAATTATAGTGTGTTTGGTTTGGTTCGACAAAAAGAGAAAAAGAAAGAAAACAAGTATTTTGGCCTAGATTGCTATTAGATTATAATTAGTGGCATGTTTTAAGAGTGTTTAAAATTTATAAAAGTATTGGAAAGGGTCCAAGTTACTTACTTGTTATGTGAGTCGATTATAGGGAGTCTTTGGCGAATTAGCTTGAAAACGGAACTCCAATGCCTCTCCTCCTTCTAAGTCTTTCTAAGATATTGTTTTAACATCTATATGGGTTGTTTGATTAGTAGTGAATGAGTGTGGGCTGTTTTGGTTGTGGTTCGAATGGTGTAGGTATAAAATGAGGGTGTTTGGCTCGTTATTTATAGAAGGGGATGAGTTAGGGTTCCCAAGGTGTTAAGTCACCTTGTTAGGGGATTAAGGGAACATAGTGATGTAGGTTAAGTTATTTGAGGCCATGTGTAAGGAGGGGAGGGTATGTGTTAATGTGTTTTATCCCTAACCATTAAATTTACCTAAAAGGTTTGACTTAGTGTAATATCTAGGTGGCTTGATCATGTGGAAGCATATGGGACATAGGAGAGGGCTTGGGATGCATGGGATACTTAGGTATTAGTGAGGAATGATCTTGGTTTAGTTGTAACTAGAATCGAACTAGGGAAATTAAATATGGATAGAATGGGCTTCATAAGGGTGTACATTGGCTATAGGATGTTGTACCTAGGGTTTAAATGAAGTAACTAGTTAGGTTTAGGGTTTTGTTTAAGTATTTGTTGAGTAGAAATTAAGTTAGGGTTTATGTGTTTATTATTTGTGTCGAATTAATGAGAAAAAGAAAAAGGAAATCGAAATGTGCTATAAAGGGTGGTACCATATGCTTATTAGGTTTGTACTAGGGTTTAAATAATATAGGAAATGCATTTTAAATGTTTGGTTGAGTTATATTAAATATATGTTGTTTTTATTAAGTTTAAAAGTATATAAATGTAATTTTTAGTTTTTCATGCATTGGGCACTTGTACACTAGGGTTATGGACTTGTACTTATATTTAGTAAGTTTAAGAATTTATTTTTAAGGTTGGTGCATAAAAGACATGGATAATGTGCTTTAAAATAGGTACATTGAGGTTTATAGTGTGAGATATATATTTTATATATATATATATATTATATATATATATATATATATATATATATATATTGTTGTTATGCATAAATGACTTGTACATTGGCTTGAAAGACTTGTACACTTATAATTTGTAAAAATCTTATATATATTAATTAGGGTTTGTGATTTTATTATATAAAATCATAGTTTTGTGAGTTTAGGGTTTGTATCGGGAGTTAAAGTGAATTTAGGGTTTTTGTGCTTTAGAGGCTTGTACATTGGCTTGGATGAGTTGTATTATTGTTATAATAATTTAGAGTTTCATATAAACTCTAATAGATAAGAATTGTTTAGTTTGAACATTTATTAATCGTACGTTAACGAATTAACGTAAAGTGGCAAATGAGATATCGTAAAGTTTTATATGAAAATGTTTATATAAAATAAACATTAAGTAAGTTGATGTTGGTCTGCGTGAGAGCATGTTTATCGGGGATGTTAGTTACGTCACATTAGATAGTAGTTATGATCTGATAAATAAAAATAAAAATAAAAATAAAAATTTATACGTAGAAAAAGGATAATTATTCTGTAAGATAGTTTATTACAAGGTGAAATTTTACCAGTGGTTACAGCTTTGTTGACATAGTGCTTACAACTCTCGAGTGTGGTACTCGGGGAGTGGAGTAGGGCGAAGAAGAGCTTCGTGATCGAACCACTATAAATCTCTTTGTCCCGGTTTGATTTTTCCATCTCATTTCTTTATATTTATTGTTTATATTAGATCGTATAGTTTAGTGTTCATATTGGTGTTGATTGATTTCACAAAAGAATCGAATCAAAGTTTTTCACAAGTAAAGTTTTATAAAGGTTTAAAAAAAAAAAAAAAAAAAAAAAAAAAAAAAAAAAAAGAGGGAAAACTATTCACCCCCCCTCCCCTCTTTCTAGTTTTCCACACATACTATGGGTTTTTCACCCGTATCCATGTTTCCTGTGTGGTGATGCTCTTAATTTATGTGTTGCGTCGGGATTGGATGGCGATGGTTGCTCCATGGATTCTTGGATCTATCATATGGTTGATGTAAGCGTCGTTTAAGGTTGGGATCTATCATATGGTTGATGTAAGCATCGTTTAAGGTTGGGATAGTTGCTTAGGTTGAAACTATCAGTTAAAGTCGTTGCAACTCCTAAAACCTTTGCTAGTACTCCGTAATATATTTATATGATTTCATTTAAAAAGAACAAGAAAACTAAGGTTTGTAAAACACATAAAGGTTTTTTCTAGGAAAAAAAAATAAGGAAAATTTAAATAAAATATTATTCAAAAAAGTTATAAATATCGAAAAAGTGACTTTTCTAATATATAAGGGAAAATGTCACCTAACAATAAACAAGTTTTATAAGTGTTCCAATTTAGTCACTCAAACTTTCACACTAACTATAGAAACCGTCAAAATTTCAATTTTGTTCCATTATGAAAATATGCAAAATGACTGTGTTTAAGGTATTTATACATACATTATTAAGTTGTACCTTATTAATAAATACACATCCCTTAAATATAACTATTTCAACCCAACTCGAGAAAGAAAATAATTCACAAAAGGGAGTTGTTATTGCTACCCTATATACCCCTCCAACCCACTTTTACTTGTTTTATTAACAAGATAATACAGCTTTCTATCCTTTTCAGTTCCGTATTTTTTGTCTTTTAATACTTTTGATTTGTCAAACTTTATATTTTATGTTTCATATTTTATGTTCCGCAGTTTTATGATAAAATTAAAGTTATAATAAAAAGAATCTAGGATGGATATTGGAATCGCTTTTAAGAGGGTATGCAGGTGACTCATATATAAAAATTTCACAACAATGAAACACTATTAAAACTTTGAGTGTTTTTTTTTTTTTTTTTTTTTAATAAAAACACAATTAGAGTGGCTAAATTTGAACAAATTTATAACTAGTCTTTATATTTTCACCCACTCTAAAACTAGTCTTAATAAAACTATGTTTTTTCACATTTTTTTTGGTAAAAGGGTTTATACCCGGTGAATATAAAAATATTTAGATTTTATATCAAGTTTCGGCATGTGGACTTTAGCCATGTTTGATATTAACATGGGAAAGAATACACAGACGCTTCATATTAATTCTAACATTTTTCCTTGCAGTTTTCTACATTTTCTTGTACTTTTCATTTTTTTTAAATAAATTATGCGTTTTCAAAATTTTCAGCACTTTCCTACATTTCACTTTGTTCTCGAGTTTTCTTTTGTGAGAATATAAATGACGGTTAAAGAAAAGAAGTGGAAGGAAAAGAAAGTTGCATTTATATTTCATGAAAGAAAATGAAAGGAAAAAAATAAAATTGTATTCGCGAGTTAGGAGGAAAAGAAAGAAAAAAGGACAAAATTACAGTTATGCTTTTTTAAACATAAAAAGACATATAAGAAAAGATATTTAAATAATAAGAATTATAAGTTATTTTATAATAGATAGTTTAGGTGTAAATTTGTTTTGTTCAGATCTGCCCAAATTTAGGTGGAAAATTTTGGATGAAAAAACCTATTAATTTTCCTATCGAATCCTTTCTGTTTCCATTATTTTCTATTTGAAGAAAACCCGAGAACACAATAATTTTTTCATTTCCTTCTAAAAAGAAAACTCAAGAAAGCATCTCAAGTTTTTTCAGACGGGGACAGAAATGATGGGTAAAGAAGAGAAAAGAAAGGAAACGAAAGGAAGAAATTTGCTTTTTAATTTCATGTTCTCGAGTTGAAATGAAATGAAAAGAAAGAATGTTGTATTATCGAGTTGGGAAGAACTGAAAGACATTTATGCCTTTTAAACATGTTAATTTTAGAGTAAACTGCAAAATACATCCCTGTGGTTTACAGTTTTTGAGACCTTACATCCTTGTCAGAAACTATTGGCATGTTACATAATTCGTTAGCCAAACGTTTGCCACCCTACATCCCTCGTTTACAATGAGGACTAACAGTGCAAATAATTTCTCCGTTATCTCTTAAAGAGATAGATAATATTACACCGTTAGCCTTCAGGACTAATGGTATTTGCACCGTAAGTCATTTTTTTAAAATTTTATCCGTTTTTTGTACGTTTTCTCCGTTTTTTGTATGTTTTTATCCGTTTTTTGTATAATTTATCCATTTTTTTGTACGTTTTATCCATTTTTAACGTTTTTATCCCCTTTTTTTTTTAACGTTTTATCCGTTTTTTATGTTTTTTGTACATTTTATCCGTTTTTTATACGTTTTATCAGTTTTTTTTACGTTTTATCCGTTTTTTGTACGTTTTATCCGTTTTTAACGTTTTTATCCATTTTTTTTGTTTTATCTGTTTTTGTACGTTTTTATCCATTTTTTGTACGTTTTATCAATTTTTTACGTTTTTTGTACGTTTTATCCTTTTTTGTACGTTTTTATCCATTTTTAACCTTTTTTTTACGTTTTATCCTTTTTTGTACGTTTTATCCATTCTTTTTTACCTTTTTTTGTACGTTTTATCCGTTTTTTAACGTTTTTATCTTTTTTTTACGTTTTATCCGTTTTTTGTACGTTTTATCCATTTTTAACCTTTTTTTTATGTTTTATCCTTTTTTGTACGTTTTATCCGTTCTTTTTTACCTTTTTTTGTACGTTTTACCCATTTTTTAACGTTTTTATCTTTTTTTTTACGTTTTATCCGTTTTTGTACGGTTTTTCCGTTTGCTTTTTTATGGTTTTTTATGTTTTTATCCGTTTTTTACGTTTTTATCCGGTTTTTAAGTTTTTATCCATTTTTTCCATTTTTATCAATTTTTTATGTTTTTATCCGTTTTTTCTTTTTTGTACGTTTTATCCCTTTTTTTACGTTTTATCTGTTTTTGTACGGATAAAAACGTATAAAAAATGGTTAAAACGTACAAAAAAACGGATAGAAACGTAAAAACAGACAAAAATGTTCAAAATACAAAAAAAAGGGATTAAACGTACAAAAATGGATAAAAACTGGATAAAAATGGATAAAACGTACAAAAAACGTAAAAATGGATAAAACGTACAAAAAACGGATGAAAACGTAAAAAAAACGGAGAAAAAGCTTAAAAAACGGGTAAAACGTACAAAAAACGGATAAAATATACAAAAAAAGGATAACAACGTACAAAAATGTATAAAAAACTGATAAAAACGGGTAAAAAGTAAAAAAAAAACGGATAAAGCGTACAAAAGACGGATGAAAACGTACAAAATCGTAAAAAAGGGATAAAAAACGTAAAAGAAAAGGGTAAAACGTACAAAAAACGAATAGAAATGGATAAAACGTACAAAGAAGGGGAAAAACGGATAAAAAATGGATAAAAACGTACAAAACACGGAGAAAACGTACAAAAAATGAAGAAACGTACAAAAAACGGAGATAACGTAAAAAAATGACTAACGGTGCAAATACCGTTAGTCCTGAAGGCTAACGATGTAATATTATCTATCTCGTTAAGAGATATCGGAGAAATAATTTGTACCGAGTGGCAAACGTTTAGCTAACGAATGATGTAACATGCCAATAGTTTCTGACAGGGATCTCAAATCTATAAAATGGGAATGTATTTTGCAGCTATAAGAACACAATAATTTTATTTTTAACGAGAATAAATAAAAAAAGAAGGAACATTTTGTTATCAAGAAAGAAAGAATGTTATCTTCCATGCCGACGATAAGCGTGAATTGGTCATACAAACCTTCTCTTCTTACAAATTCTCATTTCATCGGCAGAGTTAAATTCAATCATGCCTCCACAATTAGAACCCCTATCATAGCCGCCTCAGCTCAAGCAATTGAAACTGAAACTCCTCTCCAATCTCAGGTCTCACTTCATTTCTTTGATGCAATGTCACTTATCACTAACTCTGTAAATAAAATACTATACGAATTACTACTATTAAGTGAATTGTATTTGTATTATCAGTCATTTCATCTTGCAGGGGGTGTTTGTTTAAGCTTATATGTGAGCTTATGAGCTTAGTTGTGTTTCGGCTTATGTTTCATAAGCTCTAAAATAAGCCCACATATAAGCTTAAAAAAACACCCCCGCAGTTGAAGTAGCTTCACTTGGTATTCAAATAGTAGAATTGTTGTTACCAGGTGAAATAGTAATGCCACCTTCTGATATAATTCTATAAAATAAATTAGTAAATGCATATTGGAGTTTTCTACTTTGAGGCTCAATATTGCAACTTCAGTTCCGAGAGTGATTTAATTCCACTTTAGACTTTAGAAGGGTTTTTCACAATTTTCTTCCTAGTTTTGTAAATGCCCAAATACAAAATGATTATTGAGAATGACAGTGCTGATTTAGGACGTCAAATGTATCTTGATGTATAAGGGTATAACACAACTGTCCTCTTGGCACATTGATAATGCATAACATGGATGCGGTTTTGGGGTGGAGGGAGTATTATGTATAATATAGTTGTCCCAGTCTCGATAAAATCTCTAAGAAGTTTATGTCAGTTTGTGTCTAAAGATAGTATTTCTAACTTTATGCACACAAAATTCTCCCTTCCTTTGGAAAGGATGAGTTGTTACGTATCACCATAATGAAAAGATCAAAATTTAGGATTGATTGATCTTTTCAACCCGTTTACCAAAATCTCTGCAGCATGCTAACCATTGTTTTTGCATAAATTTAGAATAAAGAAACCAATTTTGCTCGACAATTTTCTTCTAAAATCACTTATTCTTGCAGAGTGTGGTATACAGTTTCACATTTAAACTAGATCTATGGTGTTTTTGCATTGTAAAGTCAAGTACAATGGTTTAAAAAATCAATAACTTAAATATTTAGCCTAGGAGCTGTAATTCAAAAGACAAAATCAGAGTTGATAATTTTTTTATCAAATCGGCTGAATTTGTAGAAGCTCGGAGTGGTTGTCAAGCCAATGGAGAAACCAAGGCTGGTATTGAAATTCATATGGATGGAGAAAAATATCGGGATAGCACTGGACCAAGTGATTCCAGGATACGGAACTATTCCTGTAAGTCCTTACTATTTTTGGCCAAGGAAAGATGCTTGGGAGGAGCTTAAGATCATGCTTGAAAGTAAGCCGTGGATTTCTCAAAGGCAGATGGTTGTTCTTCTTAATCAGGCTACTGATATAATTAATCTGTGGCAGCAGAGTGGCGGTGATACACAGTAAGTTTGTATGAGATATATAGATATTAGTTGTGCTTATTGTCGTAGATTGTGGTAACTTGTTGCAGGTGAATCCGTTTAGACCTGATGTATTGTTCACAATTTGATAGAGATAAAATGTTTATTCAAGCCGTGCTTTATTATCTTGGTTTATCAGCATCTTCTTGTAACTTTATGTAACCTTTCGCCATATTAACTCTTCCAAATAATGCTCAATTATTCATGAATTAATCGTCACTATTTGCTTATAAGCATCAAGCCTTGATATCAGGTTAAATGCACAAGAAATGTTGGCATGATATGCTTTATATTACTAATTAGAATGTGTCTTAAACTTAATTTTCATGCTTCTCATGTAAAAATGAATGAATAAAAAAAAGAAAAAAAAGAAAAAACTGGTCCTGCACAACCAAACTGATATTTGTTTAGTTTGGTAATGCAATATGGCCAATTGCTTTTTAGAATAGATTTCAGGTTTGACGATGTCATATAGCATAGACCAAGTTTATAGTTCATCACAAGAACATCAAATTGACTTGCCCATTTTTGGCACAACCGAAAAATCATTTTTTTTTTTTTGGGTAAAGAACAGAACAATCATTCAAAACTGGCGTGAAAATTCTCCAACTATTACATCATCTCATGGTTATATTGTTGTAATGATAAAAATTTACCGTCATGTGTCGCGCCAGTTGATACCATCTAACTACTTTTTTTTTGGTCTACATCAGCAACATATCACTTTCTCTCATCCATCACTTCCCCACCAATTTTCCCCTGTTATGGTTTGCAGATGACATCGTACCACTTTTCAACAAGTTTTTTTTTTTCTTTTTTTATTCTTTTTATTAATTACCACAGTTAAAAAACTAAAGTACATCTCAATACAATAAAAGTTGAAACTTACATTATACAAAATGACTAAAAAAATAAATTTAACATTCAATAAAATTTTAGTGTGGATGATAATTAATTTGATTACAAAATGTCATCTTATTTATTCGGGGAAAAAATATAATTTCACAAAACATGATTTGATACATGCTTTGATAAACAAAATACTAGTAACAAAAGAGCCAATGCAGATTATGCAGCCAAACATAACAATCATTCAACAGAGGTACGAACTTTTCAAGTATCAACATCTTCTCATGGTTACAAGCTTACAATTGTAGAAAACTTCAATCCAAATCTGATTTGTTTACATCATGGCTATGTGTGCCTAGTGGTATCGCAAAACTTTCAGTGATATCCAACTACAGTATATAACATCTAAACCACACCAACAGGAAATCTTTACTCAATCATGAACTAAAACCATTTTTTGTAGGAATCTATGTCAGTCAAAGTAAAATATCAAAATATCTACGAAAGATGGAACAATCTGATATTCACAGCCCTCAATGTCTATCTTCAAATTCGTCCATGTGATCCAAAAGAAAGGTAGCTGCTACTTCCTGATCCTTGTGGCACCCCAAATATACTTCCATCACCAATGATCTGTCAAAGCCCATCGCCTCAAGCTGACGCACAAAACAAGTTTTCTACATCCCAACCCAAAACACAACCAACCATTCATATATAATAAATAACTAATTTTTTCTGATGTTATGAGTTAAAACGGTTTGGGTCGGGTACTCGAGTTGGGTCAACCGCCAGATACCTTTTTATTTTAAATTCAGTATTCTGGGTTTTATAAACATACAATGCACTAAATATGTAAATCTGTATTTTTATTAAAAAAAAAAAAAAAAAAAAAAATCTAACCTTTTGATGACCAAGCAATAAATGAGTTTTTTTTATGCATTTGATACACTTTATAACTTATATGACTTTCATGTTTTGATTAAATCCAAAGTATGACCTTGACGACCCATTTATAAGTGAATGGGTCGAAATGGCCACCTTAAGGAAAAAAGTTATAAAATCAATCACAGATAAAAAGTCAAGGAAGCTTACACGCTCGACTGCTTTATGTTCTTCAGGTGTAATGCTCATAGACTCTGTTGGCATTGCTTCGGGTAGTTGTTCGTTCACGTTTCTGATTTCACTGTTTTTAAATGTCACAGCAATTAATGCATAAAACATGTAATCAAGGCTGAATTAATGAAAGTTAATAAGTATGCAAAGTCGTGATAACTAGACTCACTCATGGCTTTCAACAGGCTCGTTTATCATGCTTAAGAATTCAGTCTGATTTTCAAGGATAAACCGCAGGAAGTCAGGTTTTTTCTTCCCTAGTTCATGAAGCATAGGCTGCAAATACAAATATTTGTCATATGCATCTGGAGAAACACATCTATCCATTTTTATGCACAATTAGTGTGTAAAAGTTTGATTACAAAAACAATCCAGTTATAATAACCCTGACCGGTTCTTAAAGTTAAACAATATAGGAGATTTTATGCACTAAAAATGCACTTCTGAAGTCACTCGTTCAACCCATTTGATGTGGTGTCCCTTTAGGTAAATTTTACATTTGGTATTATGATCTGTTTGAGATAAAATATAACCCAAACATACCAGTTCATAAGTAAGTTGGTTGAAATTGCTTATGTCTATCTTCACTTTTGGTTCTTTTATTAATATTGTCAAGATATGTTCAAAAAAATTACTTTTGTCAAGAGTGGTTTTTCCAATATTTTTACATATTTTCTCTCAATTTGCCCATTTTCACTGTTAGATCAGATAAAATTACAACTCTGTGCATGATAGAATAACTTTATCTGGCAAGAAGTAACAAAATTACCTGCAAGATCTCTGGATAGGCTTGAAGCGTGGTTTGGACAGCTCGGAACTGAATACACAAAGTTAGAACTACAAAATAGCCACTGTTGTAGAAATTTTGAAAATAAAAGAAAAATCACTCCACTTACATCTTGATCATTTCTAAGGAAATCCATGATATGAGCTCTTGCATTTGAATCAACATTCTGAAGGCCCTATATATGCATATAATAAATTGTCACCCAATGTACCATGAAGGATAAAAACCAACATCAAGGTAATTACATCAAATTTTTATGTAATTTATGAATTTTGTTTTACCTGTGGGGAAAGATCAAGAGGGTTTGTATTAGGACCACCAGAGGCCGCTGCTGGTTGGGGAGCAACTTGGGCCACAGGTGACATTGCAGCTTCATCTGGAATACCCTGTATGACGTTGTTTTTTTATTGCTTAGAATTTTATATTCTCCTCTAGAAACTGCATCCCATTCTTATGTACCCAAATTATACCAAAGGATTCTAGTAGAAATGGATAAATGTAATCCATCTCAGTATGGTCAGGCTACACAGCCACTAAGCCACTGAGCCTGATCTACACATGATATGATCATCATGTCATTCTTTCTTTTCTTAGACATATAGTACTATATAATTTAATAACTTAACTAAGACATAATAGTTTCTTAATATATCTGTGACATTCTAAACCATAAGAAGATATTAACAAGTAGCTTTATACTCGTTGGTAATCAAAAGACGAACAAATAACAAAATCGACAAACGAAGTGGAAGCTTTATTTTAAATTGCCAAACAAATTACAAAACCAAATTCAAAGGTACCAATTACAAACTTCTAATTCAAAGGTACAAAGAATTCTAATGCCATTGACTTCGATTTATAAGAAACCAATGACCTAAAACAACCAAATCCTAAAACAACTCAAATAAAAGACTAATATCTATCCAAAACCAAATTTATTAAACAAACTCTAGAGTGTAAGTCACTTTCTAACACTAACCACATTAGCAGGAATACCTGAGGCGGTTGACGATCCGCTTGCTAAACTCTTAGTCTACAACTGATAGACCTCATAATATGTCAGTGGTGTAACTAATTTCCATATACATGATGACACAAAATTTAACTAAAAAGAATAAATGGAACTATTGAAGCATTGTGTTTCCTTCAGAGGGAGTAATGGTAATAGTATTCTTCAACCCATTAGCTATTTCAAGCAGTTAAAGTGTAAAACCCAAAATTTTTAAACAATAAATTCTTGCTTCATTTTGAAATCTCCTAAGTACGAACTTTTAACTTGTAACACATTAAACTATACTTTATGAATAATATTACATTATATAAATAAAATCCTATTATAACTAAGCTAAATAAAAGATGTCTAAAAAAAAAAAAAAAAAATTCCTAAACAAATTTCTAGTACTAATTAAAAACCCATGCCTTTCTCTTGATCGTAAATTTTGAGATAAGAACAAATCAATACCAAAAATTCCAGCCCCTAAATTACGCTCAATCACATTAATGCCATTATTATAATACCAAGTTTAAAGGACACGTTATACCATATTCATACTTGGACCATATATTATTCCCTCCTGGTCTCCTTTCCTCACCGAACCAAAACACAGAAAACACTTATCAATAATTCCTTGTTGCTGCCAAAGAGAAGAGGGACGAAGCAGTGTTTGGTGATCAAGAGTCGATTGTGTGCTATTCGTGGAGGGTGGTGTTGCTTGTTTCCTTGTTCCTACTCGTTTTCGTTTTCCAAGTCGACATCAGGTTTCTTTGTCTTCTCTTTTGTTTTCTTTTAGTCGACATAACATGTTTAAGTCGCGACTAAATGGTAGCTTTAACCATATCAAAATCATGTTGTTCTATCCTAGCCATAATCATCCTTGCTGCCTCGTTTTGATACGTAAACTCATGCTTAATATATAGAGTTGGATCATCACATGAAATAATACCTATATAACTGTATACGACTCGTTCGAGGGCTGTTTGGTGTCGTGTATATGGCCTCTTTTGTGGGCTGTTTGAAGTCCATTTGTCCAGCCCTCATGTCGACTTAATTTAGATATAAACAAACCCTAACAACCTATAAATATGATCTTGAACAGAGGCGCATAATATGAAAATCCTAGGCTGTACTATTAATGTGAACACTATGTCTTCATGTGGGAGTCTTGGTGGTGTTGGGGCTCGTCAAGGGCTGGTATGAATGGATTGGTTTGTGAGTTTAGGTGTTATCGCATGCACGTTTATTTTAATATCAACAGGTCACATACACTGTTAAAACGTTTGTGTGCTGGGGGTCGATGTCTCAAAATGTACAAGTCATGCATAAAATATGTTTCAAAACAAATATTTTCTTGCTAAACAAGAAGGTCCAATGGAGCTTTGGTTTGTGTTTGTACGAGGGAATGTTTGAGTATACGCATGGGAATTACATGCTAGTCAATGAAAGTTAATTCTGGTGCATGTTGGTGTCGTGTGGGTAAGTTAAGAATCTGGTTTTCATAGTTCACAAATTGAGTTTAGAAGTGGGGACTGTTATGTGTGCAATTTCGGCGAGGCTTTAAACACGGTAATCACACACTAATCATGGCATGGTGGTGATGGCCATAGTCGTTGTTGGCTGCCCATGAAACCCCTCGCACCACCTTTATTTGGTCTCGCCAATGTGTGTCGCGATATGAGTCTATTACCGTTATATTACGAGGTAACCGATGTTGTTTTGAATGAATGTGATCCGTACGTATATTGTTGTGTATGTCGAGTCGATATCGGGTCTGGGTATCATTGTGTTGAACGACTTATATATATAGAAGAAGATTGCATGATTATACTATTCTTATCAAGATAAAATAAAGCTTGTTTCTTTGTACGTAAACAAAAAGGAATAAAGAATTGCATGTAATTCATGTCATGCCTAAAAACTAATTTGACAAACCTAACCCTAAACAATGATAAATTTACATTTTAGACCTTGGATTTTGCTATATTAACACTTTAAGCCTTAAAATATGATAACTGTCATATTTGACCTTTAAGTTAATCTATTATCATTTGTAAGCCTAATGACTAATTAATGGATTATACTTTAAATTTCTAGAATGACAAGATACTAAAATTGGAAGTTACTAAAAATGAAAGGAAACTCTAAATGAATATAATAAATGAGCGGATAAATAATAATTGATTCATAATTCATGTAGATTATCTGAAGAAGGAGTGACTCCCGTTTCCGTGTTCATTTCCTTTCGTTGTCATTGCTTGCTAAGGTACAGATATTCTGCCCTTTTAATAATGTGCCTTCAGTCTCTTGAACACTGATTTGATTTGACCTTGACCTTTGCTATGAACTTTTGACATTTGAACCTTTGGCATATGAACCTTTTGATATGAATCCTATGATATGAACCTTGACATTTGGACTATGATTATGACTATATGAACCTTTGTTTTGATATGACCCCTTAACCTTTGACCCCAGTTTGATACTACGAGCCAAATATGTTTCCTAGCCATGAAGGTAACATGGCCGTGTCATTGATGCACCAATGGCATGACTCTTGTGTGGTCAGAGTGATTAACCACACCGTCCCCATTTTGATTTGATATGAGCTCACTATAATATGATTTGATATGGCCAATATGATATGTTCGGGGGGCGTATGGATGCATCCTAGATATGTTCTGATATGATATGCTTTGATATGATATGATATGGTGACTGGGGCTGGGTGCAATCCACTCCTTTCACACCCCTGGGAGCTAGCTACTCCATTTGAAGAATGAGGACACCCCTCATATTATCTGATTATCTGAGAGGTCTCCCCTCTATATGATTTGAAGATTATGGTTACGATATGATATGATTTGATTTGTTTGGGCTCGTGGTGGATTACTGTCCTAAACCTTACTCTTTATTTTCCTTTTCCTATATCTCATTCATTATGATATGTCTGTTCGTTTCCATTTGATTTTGTTTCTGTTTATTATATATCTGTTCACTGGGCTTTTTAAGCTCAGCCGCATTTCTTTTCCTGCGGCAGGTTTTAGTAGGAAGCCAGGAGCTTGGGTTTGCTTCGGGATGAGAGATTAGCTTATGAAGACGCTACCTTAGTTTTAGTATTCACTTATGTATGACTTCGTATATTTGATATATTTTCCTTTGTAACATTGTAAACCATTTGTATTATGTAAGTCGTATGTATGCTTTGCTTTGATTTGACTCCATAACGTGACGCCTTTTAACCTTATCGGGTTGGGGTGTTACATAAAGTATCATAAAATCAACTTTGAAACATATCCTTAAGCTAAAAACTAGGTTTATATATAAAAACAATATGTGATATATACCATAATATGCGATAAGATCTAATTCTAATGACCCATCTATGAGGAGATGGGTTGGCATTGCCACATTCGCAGAAAGTATTACGATCAACCACAGCTATAAAGTCAGCAAGCTTACATGCTCAATTGCTTCATTCTCTTCACGTGTTATGCTCATAGACTCTGTCACCATTGATTCCGCCAGTTTTCGCGGAACGTTCCTAATTCATAGTTGTTACACATCACAACATTTAATGTATCAAAAGTGTAATCAAGCCAGAATGAAAGCAAAACTTGTGAATTATTGTAATAAGTAAACTCACCCCTCTCTTTCAACAGGTTCGTTTAACAAGCATACAAAGTCAATCAGATTCTCTTGAATAACTCGCAGGAGGCCCCGGTTTACTTTACTCAGATATTGAAGCATAGGCTGCAAATGCCAGTATAAGTATTTGTCATGCCGTTGGAGGAACAATTGTCATTTCTTATAATAACAATCATCGGAGTCTTAATGTTAGCATAACTCCTCTTAATATATATATATTTTTTTTCCTTTTTAACTGTTAAATCAAATCAGCTACTCTATAGGCAGTCCAAAAAATTTCTATACGAAGAAATAAGACTCAAGTTATCGAGTCTTAAAGTTAAACCTTCCATTGCTATCATGAAAGTGGCTACGTTGTATAGGTATATAAGTCCTTTTGACATGAGGAACAAGAGTTTAAACAGAACAGAAACGTATCCTTTATTTGTTTTGTCAAAAAAAAGTTTACCATGGAATTTTATCAATGGATATCAGGAAAATGATAATGTAATATTTGCATATTTATAAAACTTCCTTCCTTTCATACAAAAAAACTACAACTTTATGTTAGCTTATACTAGCACATACTAAAATATCAACCAATTTTTTTAACTTTAGAAAAGACTAGAGAGGTTAGTCATTTGAAATGCATGGAGTGATAAAATAACTTTAGCAGGTAAAAACTAACACAATTACCAGCAAGCGATGAGGATTGGCTTGGACCGTGGTCCGGAAAGCTTGGAACTGAATAAATATGTATATAAAGTTAGATACAGATAGTTACTATTATAGAAAATTTGAGAATCCAAGTACAAGCAATCCAATTACGCGTTCACTATTTCTCCAAGACTGTATGATACGAGCTCTTGCTTCTGAATCAACATTTGAAGCCCTCTATATATTTAGATAGCAAATTGTCACCCCATGTACCATGAATTATAATAAACAAATATCGCATAATTCAATTGTTAATTACTTTATGAAAACATTTTACCTGAGGGAAAAGATCAAGAGCGGATGCATGACCACCAGAGGCCGCTACTGGTTGGTAAGCAAAGGCAAAAGCAGGAGCTGGAGTTCGATCTTCAGGTGGAATTTCATCTTCCTCAAGATCACCCTGTATGATTTTGTTTTTTTATTGCTTAAGGTGTCATATGGCACACAACGGAATAGTATTACATAGCAAAACAAAACTTATATGGCGGAGATTCAATGTTTTAGGGAGAGATGTCTAGTTATTTGGTCACCATCTCCAATTTCAATGGAAAGATGAACTGTATGATATCTATCTCCAATTCTGTTTCTGGTGACCTTTTTTGACCTTGTCATTGAACACTGTTTGCACCCAACATTGTGCATTTTTTTAATAAAGGTAGTTTTCCGAACTTATACAAATATGGATACGTTCATATTTATTGGCTAGCGTTCTATTAAACGAGATCAACTAGTATCAAGTAATATATGATAGGAACTAAAAAATGGAAGCCAACTCACAAACAAGATGTATTGTACAGCTTTCCTTCGATCGTTAGATGAAGCATGAAGTGCATGACTGACCGTTTCTCGATCCCAATTTCCTTTTCCCAAATAAAGAAGATGTTGGATATTAGACTCTACATCAGTTCCTACAGCCTTACACGACTCTGCTTGACCATGAAGGTTTGTTACTGCACTGCTTCCAAACAAAAAAAGTTAAATTTGTAGAGCCAATTCTCATAAAACTTATTTTAACAAAGATGTAACAAAAAGAGACTAGAACTGGTCTCTAAAATAATCAGTGTTGCTTTTATAGCAAAAGGCAAAGTATGATTTGTACTTACAAGGAAGGAGAAATAACCGGGACTGAAACAGAAGCATGAATAGATTCAGTAACTGGTTCTGAGCTGCATGATAAAAAAAAGGTACTAATTAACCATAAAAATGTAAAATAAGCGAGAAATTATAGTTATTTTAATGAGAGAACCATCAATGAAAGGATGCAAATAACTCACCATGCAAAATGAGATGCTGGTGAAGGCTGTGTTGAAGTAGCTATAGAATTTGACGGTTGAGCCTAAATGGATAAACCCTTGATTAGTGGCAGGTGGATAAACAAGTTTATATATAATCAGTTCTTCCGGATAGCTATCACATAGGTATATTTATGTAATTATATAGTATGCAAAACAGGCCAAAATGGAAGAAATTCAGCGGAACTATTTTAAGAGAGTTCTGATTTGACCATTACATACATAAATAAATAGGCTTAAGATACGACACATTTGGTGTCCATCTAGGGCACTGGTTCAAACATGCCAGCATAGAGACACAAGAATCATAAACCCCTATGACTGAAGCTGTAAGATATTAAGGGTAGCACCGACCATGGTTTCTTTTGGGTGCCAGATGCTTACTAGTTTAAATACCAGACTGTAGTAAGATCAGCACGTCATTCTCTCTTTTCTTAATCATCTCGTACTTTATCATTTGACAAATTGACCAAGACAAATAAGTATATTAAGATATGCGTGGCATTATAAAAGAAAAAGATAATAAAGTGCTTTTATACTAACCACGTTAGCAGGGGCAGCTGAGGTGGTTGATGATCCGCTTGCTGAACTCTTAGTCTGCAATTGAAACAACACATACTATGTCAGTGGTATAACTAAATTATCTACTAATCTACATATTATACATATGAAAGAAACATTTGATATACAATACGACAAACTTGTACCTTACGTAACAGAATGAACATAAAACTATTTTCAGTAATGTTGTTCTCCTCCAACGTTGTTTCATTCTTGAGAATATTCCCGTGATGTAGAAGCACTTGTTGTGCAGCTGGGTAAACATTTGGTCCCTGAACCGTCTCTATGTTTTTCTTGACATCGGAAACCTGAAAGGAACAATGAAGAGAGTCTTCAGCCCATGTTAAAACAACGAAAGCAGTACAGTCAATGAACAAGAATATAATGCAATGTATCATTTCATGTTCATGGTCGAAACTTAGGCATAGTTGGATACAATCGATGAATCGAAGCTGCACCTTCAAACACCCAAACTGTCTCAGTGTTGTATCTATGTACTTGTCCTTTAAATTATCGTGTTCACTATAAGCACCGAAGTTTGAAGTTAGAATTTATGGTTTGCAAGTATTCTGGTATTGGACTTTCAGGTGAAAAGCTCCCTGGATATCGTTTCTTAAATTTTTAATATCTGTTAGGAGAACATTATCTTGTACCTTTTAATGCATTATCCTGTCAGGTGTGGTAAAGGTCTCTTATCTATGTATAAATTACTCGTTTCTAAAGCTTAATGTTCTATCAACTATATAGCCCTTATTCTTCACAGCAGTTACCAAATATAACGAGCTTAGCTACTAAACGTAACACGCCACTATTACTATACTTCACCAACTTATTGACCAACAATCCACACTAATTCACAGTTTTCTTGCATACTGAAAAGATCAACTAATACCAGAAGTATTTAATTTAGTGTCGAAGAGTCAGAAACACCAATAACTCTTCTCACAGTAAACACGTTCACAGGTCATTCTTTCCGCAGAAACAGAGTATTTGACCTTAATTTAGGTCAAATTCACACATCACAACTTGGAATTCGGTATCATATGAACGCAACATACTACTAACAACTAACTACATTCACCTCGATATATAACAGCCAAATACGAAAATATTACCAAATTGTCATCACATTTAACCCTAACTCTATCAATTGATTCACTTAAATGTGAACAACACAAATGATCCATTCAGCAAAACACACTCTTAATCAATTAGTGACGTCACTCAAAAACTGTACAATACTTCATAATTACTGTCATCTATATATAATTTGTATAAACATCTGCATGCATGTATCAATACACAAATATACGAAATTGATTATGTAAAAACAGAGATAAAGATCAGAAGCGTTACGATGTCGTCACGTTTAGCTTTGATTTTAAAGCGTGCGCCTGCGACTGTTTTCACGTTGATCTTCATCTCCGATCGCTGATTCGTTACTGGAAGCTCAACAGAATGACAGTAATCAGTTAGAAGTGTGTTTATATATGCATGTGTGTAAGGTTAAATTGACAGCAGTGTGACTGACGGGAGCTTAGTGTCCAATTATGATTTGACACGTGGATGATTAGTGGAATCCCGCCCGTTCTTTCAAGTGTTTGAAATTTTAGGATTTTTTTACACTAGTCTTTAAAATGTTGTCATGCTTGCCAAATAAAATATTACGTATTGTTTCTCGATCATTTTTTTCATTACGTGTGGATTTATCCATTAGGCATAAGTCTGATGTGTTTCAAAAGTTTGTTTATTTTGGTTCATATGTTACAAACCAATTTAAGTGTGACATTAAAACATTTCAGTGCGACCATGGTGGTGAGTTTGACAACACCAACCTTCTTAGGGGGTGTTTGGTTCATATAAATTGAAATAATGGGGTTTCAATTGCTGATAGATTTAAATAATGGAGAATATAAATCTTATGTTTTAAAATTATTTTACATGTTTGGTTCACATTATTTGTGTTAAAGGATTGTAGATTCATATATTAGGAATTACATTATTGCCTTCTTGCACAGTGAAGAACCACAAAATAAGAAAAAGACAAGGGTTTTTTTGGGATGCTATGGGGATCTTGAGCTCAAGTTATGTGAAGGACTGCTGCTGCACTGTTATCTCCATTATGTATGGTAACTCTCATTCCATTAGTCTTAGCAGTTTAGCTTGCTATGAGTTATCCTCATATGGTGATGTTTGGAGGTGCATTGGTTGGTCCCTTTGCATTTTTCCATGTATTATGATGATGACTTTAGTTCAAGCTTATCTTCCTGTATGATTATGTTTTGGGGTTACCTTGGTTGTTATCTTTGCATTTGTATTTTCCATGTTTTTGTATTTCCAGGTTTTGGTAGTATGTATTGTTAGAGTTTGGATTTTGTACTTGGTCATTTTGCCTTTAAAAGCCAAAGTTAACTAGTTAGGGATGTGTTTTAAGCTTTGGGCTTCTTTTCTGTTCTTGTTGCCTTTTTGGCCCTTTTCTTAAAAAAATTTACCATTAAAAAAAAAAAAAAAAGGTCAGTTTGTCCAATTTCAAGATTTAAATGTGAGTGTCCCACTGAGTTCAGAATTAAATGAGGGTGTCCCCGCTGGGTATAGAATGCATCGTTCAAGTGGTGTATTTTTAAACCAACTATTTATGAGTTTTTAATATCAAATCTCATCTTTTATTTACTAACCAAACACACTATGTAATTGTATTTCAGTATAAAAGCCACTAAAAACCATCCAAATACAATAAACCAAACAGCCCCTTAGTCTATTTGAACAAAATGGTATCCAAATGTGTTTCTCTTATCCCAAAACATCTCAACAAAATGGGAAATCAAAGCGAATGATCCGAACCATAAATAATGTTATCCGTACTCTAATTATCCAAGCGTATCTTTTGCCTACATTTTGGTTCGAGGCTCTACATATAGCCGTCTACCTTTTTAACCTACTTCCATTCACCGCCATTAATAATGACATCCTTGCACAAATTATTCAACAAAGAACCCGATTACTCTCACCTTCGCATCTTTGGGTGCCTTTTCTACCCAAACCTAGACTCTCCTCATAAACTAACACCTCGCGCTACACCTTATATTTCTAGGCTATCCCGCATACCATCACAATTACCGGTGTCTCAACCTCTTGAAAACAAAATGATTCTTTCCCGACATGTTACATTTAATGAACAACAATTTCCTTATGGTTCACTCTCAAATGTCAACCCCCTTCCTATGATTTTCTTAAACCGACACCCTACACCCACACTTTAATTAACAACGGAACCCTCCCTCCATCTATGGCTCAGACGAGCCAGCCCTTCAAAAATGCGTTAATGAGTGTCTTATAAAATTTACTAGAGAAAATGTCATTCATATGTAAATATGTAGTATAGATTTACCGAACCACTCTAACCAAGCACAACTTAATATATCCTATAGGTGATCAATTTTTTAATGTGGCGCAAATTACCATAGGCAAATTAATAGTTACAATAATTCAATTTCATTTATTATAATCATCATTATGGAGGTTGGTTAGGTTTTGATGGGTTGTGACTAAAACTCTAATTTTAGGGTTTCTTTCTTTTGTTTTTGCTTAATCGTGGTTTTTTTTGCTGTGGTGAGTGGTTTCGTAGGGTTTTAGGGTTTAGTCATGAAGAGAGGATTTGATGCAATTGTTAATATGAGTATGAGTGAGACGGAACAAAATACTCATAAGGAGAGTTTGGATAGGGTTCTTGGTAACTCTGTGAATGGAGGCTCGAAGCCGGCCTCTTTTGCTTCCATTTTTAAGGATACCACCTCTAAGACGACTGTACGAATTTCTGAACTAAATACTGATGAAAATGTCGAATATGCTAATGTGGTCATTCTGTTGGCAGTGGTGGATGAGGTTAGTAATCGTTTTGCTAATACTATATTTGGATATTTTATTGGTAAGCATCTCGCGTTCCCTATTGTTGAGAACTATGTTAAAAACACTTGGCCGAAGTATGGACTTGAACGGGTTATATTGAATAATTGTTTCTTCTTCTTCCAATTTTCAACAAGGGAGGGTATGGATCAGGTTTTAGAAAACGGGCCATAGCTAATTCATTTGGTTCCTATAATGTTGAATATATGGACGCCCAACACTCGACCTAACAAAGGAGGAAATCACTAGGGCCCCTGTTTGGGTAAAACTCCTCCTATTGTTGCCTGTTCGGAAGTTGGTTTAAGTTTGATTACCACTAAGTTGGGATGACCTATAATCCTTGATGCTTATACGAGCACTATGTGTCTTAAATCAGGGGCCGAAACAACTATGCTCATGCCATTATTGAGGTTTCTTCTAAAATGGCTCTTGTAGAATCTCTAGTAATGGTTATTCCATTTCCAAATGGGTCGGGGCATTCTATGAAAACCATTGATATTGAATACGAGTGGCAACCCCCTCAATGTGATACTTGTAAAAAATTTTATCATAAGGACGAGCAATGCCCAAAGAAGACAAAAGTAGCGGTTCTGACTAAGGTGTCGGATGATGGGTTTGTGGAAGTGACTCGTAAGCAAGGGAAAGGAAAATCAGGTTCTAAACCGCGACATATCGATGGTGTCCGGTTAAATAAACATAAACCAAATTACTACTATCGCCCTATAAGTAAACCAACTAATGTGCATGGCGTAGCTTCTTCATCACAAGTAAATGGCGAGGCTTCTACATCACAGCCTAAGGCAACTCAAGATGGTCCTAGCTCTCAACCTAGTAAGTAACATTAAGGATCTTTCATCACAAGCTATTAATATTATATCTCTTAAAAATTCTTTTAATGCCCTACAAGACCAGGATGATGTTTTTGAGGTTGATAAGACAACTTTTCAGTCGACAAATGATGTAAGAAATATTGTTAACGATAGTGATAGTGACGAAGTTGAGAATGTGTTTGAGGAAAAGAATACTTCTATAGGAGGAACAATGTGCAAGGAAAAAGGTAGGGGCGCCTCCTAGGAACATATTGATGATACAAGGAAAAAGGTGAGTGCGCCTTCTAGGAAAACTGGTATTTGGTCGGGTAAGAATGTAGACTTTGACCTTCTCATAAAGGAAGATGAGAAGAGTATTTTGCATGATCTATAGGAGGGTGATGATGATGCTGATCCATTGTAGCAGTTGGATAGTTTTTTGTTCTAGTTTGTGTATGTAGTTAGTGTGATTGTTTTTTGTGGCATGTCATAAATGATCTAGTGTTGTTCAAGCGGTTGCTTGAGATTAATGTGGTATTTTAGCCATCCATTGTAATTAAATATTTTTTGGTATAACATACATTTTACCGGAGAAACTCTTTACTAAAAAAAATTAATAGTTACAATACCTTTAACAAATCAACTATTATGCAATAATAGCGGGGAAAATCACAAAAATACCCAATTTTTCAAACCTATTTCATAAAATACCTAATTTTTTTCCCAAAAAGCAAAAATACCCATGAAATCCGCAAAAAATTGGACTTTTTGCGATTTTTTAAAAAAATCAAAAAAATTTCGATATTTTCTTAAAAATATCAAAAAAATTCGATAAGAAAATTGAAAATTTTCGATAAAAAAATCAAAAATTTTCGATTTTCAAAAACACTTATATTTTAGATGTTTTAGACCATTTTGGATGTTTTACTATTTTAGATGTTTTAGTAATTTGGATGTTTTAAACGTTGATGATTTTAGTAGGGAAGACATGTATAATACTATGAAGAAAATAAGTGAACTTGTTTCTATAGATGTGCAAAACATATCCTTACGTCAAAAGAATCAAAAAGTCAACTACTACATGTAGCATATATATAGAAGGCCAAACCAAAAGAAAGAATTAAGTTTGAACCAATGACCAATTTCATCATCATCACCGCACCCATGAGACTGCAGCAATCTCGTTCCTTGATTTTTTTTTAAACAAATTGGACACTTTGCGATTTTTTTTAAAAATCGAAAAGTTTTCGATATTTTTTAAAAATATTAAAAAATTTCGCTAAGAAAATCGAAATTTTTTGATATTTCTGAAATATATCGAAATTTTTTGATTTTTTTTAACAAATATCAGATTTTTTTTGATTTTTTAAAAATTTCGCAATGGGTCCAATTTTTTGCAGATTTCATGGGTATTTTTGCTTTTTGGGAAAAAAAGTTAGGTATTTTGTGAAATAGGTTTGAAAAATTGGGTATTTTTGTGATTTTTCCTTTAATAGTGAAACTGAGATCAACAAACAATTAGTAACAAATAAAATAGAGTTAACTACATTTTTGGCCCTCGTGGTTTACCGGGTATAACGATTTTGGTCCAATAGTTTCATTTGTAACGGATCTTGTCCTATTTTCGCTGACCCGTAACACTTTTGGTCCATTTTCACTAACACCGTTACTTTGACTTTGTTTGACCGTTAAATAAGAGGGTGTTATTGTCCTTTCATACCCACAACACACATTACCCTACTTGTATCTGTTTTCTCTCATTCTACACAAACAAAAAAACATACATCATCCCTTAGTTCTCTTAATGAGAATTCACCATCACTACCAGGGCTGACCACCGCCACCTCCATGGTTGGCCGCCACCATCCACCATCCACCATCTCATTCTAAACACACATAACACACATATCTACCACCAACCCGCCACCTAACCCTCACCACCGCCACCTACCGCCGGCCAAACACCAATCAAATACTTACCCATAAACAAATTCATTAAATACACGAACATGAATGGTCTTCAAGATCTTTGAAGTCTCGGGTAGGTTCTTTCTTTTTTTCCTTTTTGTTTAAGATCTATGACGGTTTTGTGTTGGATCTGTAAGGATCTTTTACTTGTACATGATATACCCGAGATCTTTGTTTAAATTCTTTTCCGTTTTGGTTCTTGATCGATGAGGTTGAAGTTTGTTGTTATAGTTGGAGATGGGTTAGGACAAATTTGGATTTGGTTAAATTCTTTTCCGCCTGGGACGGTTTTGGCGCAGGAGTATGGATTTGGTTGTTTGAGTAAATAAGGGAATAGTGTGAGGAGTTTGGAGGTTGCGGTTGTTGGGAGCTGTGGGTTTTGACTTATAATGAGGGGGGGTTTTGGTTAGGATTATTTTAACGGGTGGTGGAGTTTATTGTTAATGAGGGGGTTTTTGGTTAGGATTGTTGAGCTGTGGGTTGTTGGGAGTGAGGATTTAGTGTTGAGAGTGTTGTCAGTTATATTTGAGGGATGAGGGTAATGATGAAAAGGGTTTGAGGGATGAGGGTAATGATGAAATGGGTTTGATGGGTGTTAATGAAATGGGTTTGATGGGATGAGGTTAATGAATTTGAAAAGGGTGTCTGAAAAGATGGTTTTCTTGGGTTGGATCGGAGGTGGAGGGAAGGTGGTGGGGAGAATGCGGTGGAGAAGAGGGTGGTGGACTCCATTGATGAAGGAAATGGTGGTGAGGGTTTGCGGAGTGAACGAAGAAGATGAGTCCCCACAGGATTTGAAGTTGGGTTTGATAGTGGCTCGAACAAATGGTTGAAACAAAGAAGATGGATTGATGTATAAGTATGAACAAAGAAGATGGATAGAGTTTTGTGGTTTATAAGTATGAACCTGCATAATTGTGTGTTACCAGAAAAGAAACAAAGAAGATGGATAGAGTTTTGTGGTTTGGATTGTGTAAAGAAAAAGAAATAAAAATGAAAAGTAGTGAAAGGAGGGTATATTAGTCATTTCAGATAACAAAACAAGGGTATTTTAGCCATTTTACATATTTTAACTAGTCAAACTAACGGTCAACAAAAAAAATGGACCAAAAGTGTTACGGGTCAGCGAAAATAGGACAAGATCCATTACAAATAAAACTATTGGACCAAAATCGTTATACCCGATAAACCACGAGGACCAAAAATGTAGTTAACTCAATAAAATATCTATAAGCAAGGATTGACACGTAATAGTTGCATGTGACCAAATTAATTTCCAAAAATAACAGATCTCATGTTCTAGAGTAAACTACAAAATACATCCTTGTGGTTTGGTCAATTTCACACGATACATCCCTCCCAAAAAAGTTGCGCCATACACATCCCTCCGTTAGTAAAAGTCAGACACAATACAATTTCACACGATACATCCCTCCCAAAAAAGTTGCGCCATACACATCCCTCCGTTAGTAAAAGTCAGACACAATACATCCAAGAGGACGAATTGTGCAAAGATTGTCTCGTTAAGTTGGACACGTGGCAGTTAACTCTTTTTAAACAAGGGTATTTTAGTCCTTTTATTCACACCTGCACACTCTTTTTCTTCTTTAATCACCACCACAAATCAAAAACTCAAATCCGAACAACAAACACATATTCATAAACCCAGATTCAAAAACATATTCACTCAAACAAAATATTCACTCAAACACATATTCATAAACCCAGATTCGCTCAAACACATATTCATAAACCCATATTCACTCAAACAGATTCACTCAAACACTCAAACACATATTCATAAACCCATATTCACTCAAACACATATTCACTCTACACATATTCATAAACCCAGATTCAAAAACACAAACACATATATAAAACACAAACACAAATCAAACACAATCTAAATCACACTACCCGAATCTTTTGTATCACACTAACCTAATCTAAAAAGAGCCGCAGCCAACATCTCTCAAATCCCAGATCGAAAGAAAAAAAATTGACACCCCTTTTTTCTCATGATAATCCAAACAACAAAACCTTTTGATAATCCGAACAACAAGACCTTCAATGGTTTCCAGTGGCAAACGCTTAAAGAATCTTTGTCAAAAGGTTACGGGTAAGTATTTATCTTGTAGTTGTGTCATTTAATCGAACAAAAGAACGATGATAACATGCTTGTTATCATTTTTCTTTAAGAGTTTTCGGACATGTAATGAAGTATAGTTTCAAAAGATCAATGATGGTTAATTTCTTAAGCGTTTATTTTAAGAACGAATATTTGATTAAGAGAAAAAAAACTGAGATCTATTTTCTTTTGTGTTTCAGTTTAGGGTCGAGTAAAAGTGGGATGAGATGATTGTTGGATGAGTTGTGGTGTGGTGTATGTTAAAGATTAGTGGTTAGAGATGGGTGTGTTCAGATGAGGCAGTGATTACGTAATGGTTTGAATTTGGATTTGTTGATGAAAATTGTTGTTGTAATTAGGTTGTTGGGATTTTTGGATTTTTTGGGTTTGATTTGTTAATTTGATTTCTGAGTTTAGGTGTTTGTGTTTTGATTTGGATTTGTGTTTTGATTTTGGTTTGACTGATAAAAGAGTATAAGAAGAGTCTTAAAAGAAGAGTGACTGGGTAGGTGTGTGAATAAAAGGACTAAAATACCCTTCTTAAAAAGAGTTAACTGCCACGTGTCCAACTTAACGAGACAATCTTTGCACCGTTCGTCCTCTTGGATGTATTGTGTTTGACTTTTACTAACGGAGGGATGTGTATGGCGCAACTTTTTTGGGAGGGATGTATCGTGTGAAATTGACCAAACCACATGGATGTATTTTGTAGTTTACTCCATGTTCTATAAGCAAGGATTGACACGTAATAGTTGGCTGTGACCAAATTATGATTTTTCAGATTGTTAGTTAGAATGATGGGATATAAATTACTCCCTCCGTCTTTATATAAATGTCCATTGTTAACTTTTTTTTTTTTTTTTTTTTTTTTTTCAACTTTGAACTTAAATTATTTCATTTGTGTTATGTAATACTTGATGAAAATTATACTAATAAAAATACATTTAAAACACAATTCGTTCATATATTTTGCACAAAGTATTACATAACACAAATAAAATAATTTAAAGTCAAAGTTAAAAAATAAATACTTTAGAAGTTAATAGTGGACACTTATTTAGAGACGGAGGGGGTATAAAGATATAGTTTCATTTTTATTTTTTCATGTATATATAGATGTTCGTGTTTTTTTGTTCAGTTTGGTTAATTTTTAAACCAAACACTGATTATATACTTCAGTTTCAACAAAAACCTTACATCAATTAAAGATTTTGGTTCGATTTTTTTTCGGTTTAAGTCTATTTTTTTTTTTTCATTTTTTTTTTTTTTTGTTTTTCTCCTGGTTTAGGCCCTTCAAGGGCAAATGTTCGTTGAATGGTAGATGAGCCGAATGGTAACGTTTGGTTGAATGGTAAATTTAATTTTCGACAATATATATTGGTATATACCAAGGTTTTCAAGATCGGGATCCTACCTAGGATCGTTTTCGTCTTTGCAAGATAGTGATCGTAAGATCGGATCGGGATCCTAAGATCCTACTATAATGCAATTTTTAAAGATCTTTGTAATATTATTCAAATTTATAAATTATTATATATTATAAACATGAAATTATAAGAATATTTTATGAAAATGTTGTTCTAAATTATGAATATGGAATGTTTAAGAAGAATCACATGTTGTTTTTTAAATTATATAAAAACATAAACTATAAATTTGTAGTTTATTAGTTTGCGGTTCGAGAAAAGTAAGATCGGATCAGAGTAGATCTTAAGATCCTATGGTCAAGATCGGGATCCTATAAGATCTTAAGCTTGTTAAGATCCTACGTAAGATCCGGATCGTTTTTGCTGCGTAAAATCGTAAAATCGTAAGATCCTAAAATTAGGATCGGGATCTTAACAACTATGGTATATACCCTTTAAATGTCGTCATGGCCAAATATGAAGTCAAATTCAGTTCTCGGTTTTTAGTAAAAAAATAGATTATTTTCATGGCCACAATCGATTTTACCTCATAAAGTGTAAATTGTTTTTGCAATATGTATTTTTTTGGTACGTGTTAGCTAAATATAATCCTTATGATGCAACTTTATTACTTATAATCAGAGTCGTATACGAGGATGTGCAATCTGTGCTATCGCATAGCCGCACAGGGCATCAAAATATATACCCAGTTATATATTTGAGGTCTCAAAATTTACTTCCATCAAAAAATATTAATGTTGTACAATTTTATGTTGTATAGATATATTTGGTAAAACTTAAATAGTTAGTATAATATATTTTTAATCATTGTATTTAGTTATCGTATAACCTTTCACACATGGCTTCCGTTCGCTTAGTTTCGCACAGGGCCTCCGTTTGCTCAGCTATGACACTGCATATAATCATAAACAAAATTTATGCAACGCCTTCTAAAAATCTTGGATACGATTTATTTCACGAGTCTAGAGAGAGAAGAAACACGAATAAAGTGTAAGTCAAGAAAAAAATATAAGAAAAAATAGTACTCCCTCCGTCCCTAAATAATTGTCCACTATTGACTTTTAGAGTCTTCTTTTTTAAACTTTGACATCAAATTATTTTATTTGTGTTTTGTAATACTTGATGCAAAACATATGAATGGATTGAGTTTTAAATGTCTTTTCATTAGTATAATTTTTATTAAGTATTATATAACACAAATGAAATAATTTAAGGTCAAAGTTCTAAAAAAAAGACATTAACAGTCAATAGTGGACATTTATTTAAGGACGGAGGGAGTATAACGTTTAAGTCAAGAAAAAAAAGTGCGTAGAGGGAGAAGTAATGCGAATAAAGTGCAAGTTAAGAAAAATATATATACTTGTAAAAGAAAGCGCAACAAATTACATAAGTTTTTATAGGAAGTGATACAGTGAGAAAAAAATAATAAAATAAAAATGATTTTTTGCCATACAATTTAAATAAAGAAGGAGTATATATATATATATATATATATATATATATATATATATATATATATATATATATATATATATATATATATATATATATATATATATATATATAGTGAGACTTTCTTACGAGAATCATTTTATCTGCGAGAACTGACAGAACCATTAAAAACATACATGCACGCCTTCAATAATTGTATTTTTGTACATATGTTCTAAAAACAACATCTATGTTTTAAAAAAAACATGGTTGTTCTAAATAATTTGATAACAAATTGGAAATACAAAATTTTTCTTTGAAGGTGTGCATGTATGTTCTTATAAGGCGTGTAATGACAATATTGCGGCCTTGTGTAAGGTTTTTGTGAAAAAAAAGGATGAGTTCATGATGATATTGAAGAACATATGTGGATACTTACGATTATTGATGATTTGCATGTATTTTTATTTTATTTTAAAAGGCGTGCATGTATGTTTTTTGTGGTTCTATTAGTTCTCGCAGATAAGATGGTTATCGTAAGAAAGTCTCCATATATATATATATATATATATATTATATATATATATATATTATATATATATGGGGATAGCTTGGCTACAATTTTTATAGCCAATTGGCTACAATCCTTCACAAAAAATACACAAGCAATAAATCAAAGACCCACAGAAAAGAATCAGAACCCACAAAAAAAATCAGGGGCCCAAATTTATAGCACAAAATTGTAGCCATATCTTTCCATATCTTCAAATGTCAACTCTTTGGCTTGAAGATCTAAACAAAATATCACAAAATCTTACCAAGATTGTGTATATGATGCATGCCATGATGTCATCCTAACTTTTGAAAAATAAAGTTTCCATTTTAGCAAATAAACATGTAAATGTATAAAATGTAAATTCTAGTGATCTTGTGAAATGTAAATGTGTTCTAAAAAGACTTTAGCTTGTATTTATGATTTGCTAAAAGATATACCTTGTATTTGTCATTAACAAAACTAAGTAAAGATCATAAAATATAAATAACGTTTTTGGGATGATATTTGTATTAACAATCTTCCCCTTTTTGTTGATGACAAAACATAAGGTGTATTTTTAAGCAAATGAATAAATGAAGTATGAGTCTTTTTAGAAATATATATTAAGTTTGTTTTATGCAAGTTTTGAAAACAATTTCAAGTATAAATGTATGTACTGTGATGTTTCACAGTAATGCAAACTTAATCATTTCTCCCCCTTTTTGTCGAAACAAAAAGAAGATATGCGTAGCAGAATGCGATTTTGAGAACTTTAAAGCTCCCCCTTGATTTATACTCCCCCTAAATGGAGTACTAAGGTTATGATGTATGAATCTACAAAACAAATGGTTAGAATATGATGTGCTCCCCCTCGATGTATACTCCTCATTGCTAGAGTACCAACGTATACATTTCAAGGATATGAGATGCTACAAAAGAAAAGTTAGTTACTTCATGGAAGTAAAATGCATATGTAATAATCAACCAAACAATAAGTTTCAGCCCATTTGACTTTAAAAAATCAAAATTAAGTGCCTGATCAAAATTTAGTACCTAATGTACATTTGATCAAAGCGATATGTGAGGTTAAAACAACCATACTATGATGTTAGTATTCTAAAATGAGATAATATGCTTAATGTTGATCACCCACAAGCATAAAAACATAACATTCATTACTTGAAAAAAATGATGTTACATTTAAACAAGGAAAATAAATACTAATAAGAAAAATTCTAAAACAACACCCTAAAAGTTCCTTTAAGAGGAAACTAACAAAGCTCCTATTGAGGAGGATGAGAGATTGCATTGAGATGCTCGAGAATGTGGTTCAATATGAACCTCATTTCATTTTGGAGGTCATTGACCAAAATGTTGGTCCTTTGGGCCAAATGAGTGGTTCTCTCGCAATGCGAGCAATCATGGCTTGAAAAACCGGGAGGAAGAGTAGTCTCATGGTTTTGTGGTGGTGGTGGTGGTTGGTTGTTTGTTGATGGTGGTGGTGGATTATTGGATGTAGGTGGTGGTGGATTGTTTGTTGGACCCGTAATGGAGGCTAACAAGGTGGATTGTAAGTCCATAGCCTCGTGGAGATGGGAGTCAACCATGTTTAAGAATGCATAGAGGCAGTTTAGTTCCTCGTTGATATCGGCTTAGGTGTTGGGTTGATTAATCCAAAACTCTTCATCAATGGAATGGAGAGTGGATCTTGGTGAGAGTTGTTGTGGTTGCGGTTGTGGTGGCGGTGCATCATGGTATAAAGGACCATGGATATCCGGGAAAACCGGATGAAAAAGCATGGGTTGTTGACCTTCAAAGGTCATGGGTGGAGGATTGGTTGACCTTGGTGGAAGGTCTTCCAAGTCATCAAGGTATGGGTTGTGGTAATGAAGGTGGAGTCCTAAATAGCTCCATGGTTGGAGTTTGGGTGATTTTGGGGTGATGGTTGATTCTAACAGGTTGTGTTGGAGTGGTAGCTATTGGAGTAATTGTTGGTTGTGGAGTATGAATGACTACATTTGGTGGTGTTGGAGTGGAGAGTGTGAGAAAATTCTCACTTGCAATAGGTGAAGAGATATTTAGAAGAGATGATTCCTCTGATGATGAGTTTGCTAAGTTTATGAAGCAACATGGTTTAACACTAATGCGGGCAGTTCGTTTTGGTGGTCTAGAGGTGGAAGAGTCGTTTGATTTAGTCATGGTGAAGTAATGTAGCTAAGATGTACAGGAGAGAAAGTAGAGGAAATGGTGAGTGAGTGAGTTTAGTGATGATCCTAAGGTACTAATTTATAGGCAGAAGGTTTGTTGGTCTGTGTGTTTGGATTAGATGTAAATCCAATTGAGAATGTTGGTTCCTAATGATTTGGAACAAAAATTTAAGCTTGTCACATCCTAAGGTCAATCCATTGAAATGGAGTTGAGTGATATGAGGGGGATTTGCAGTAAATGCAAGGAGATAGTGGAAAATCTGTTGATAAGATGTTTCCACGGATTTGACGGATCCCTCAAAAGGGTTCCTTGCTTGTATTAGAAAGGTAACTCACATGTAAAATTTGAAAATTCAAATTTTGGTGAGAAATTGAGTTCTTAGGATTCTAAGAGTTCCTGAATCATTCTAGAGAGTTTAATGATCTGTGAATATAATCTAAAGAAGTTACAAACCAAAATCTAAGTGTCGGGATGAGTCGGGAATTTTTGAAAAAAGTTACTGTTGGTACCCGCGGATCCAATCGACAACAAAGGCGGAGCCAAAGTTTGGGATCCGTGGGATCCATGGGTTCTGGACTGGCGGATCCAAGAGATACACTAGGCGGATCCAAAAACTGGGATCCGCCATATGGACAGACAGTTTCTTAACAGAATGAATGTCATATTTTGCGTTTCTTGGTCAAAACCTGAAAACTCTCCTAAAACATATGTAATAGCTAATATGTAGTGGAATAAAGCTAAAAACATGAATACTAACACACGTTTGCACATAGTTTAATCCGATCATCATAACTTACCTTAAATGGAGTTAAGCCAAACAGTGGCTTATTCTCGGAAAATTGATAACACAAAATGTTATCGACCTGCAAATCTGAGTTAGTTTACATACAAGTCAAGTACTACCATAATAAGTAAAGAATCATACATGTTTAACACATCATTGTCTAATAACGTCTAATTCCAAACACTCCTCTCACTTGAACTTCTTGCTCAATTTCTTCATACCCTTGTGAAGTTTCATGATCCAACGCTCTAAATTCTTCACCATTCCTTTGGTTTGATTGAACTCCGGTGATTCATTCGCAATCAGTGGAAGTTGAGGCAAGTATTCCGGTGGAGTGATCCTAGAGTTTGGCAGGCCGTCATCGTCACTCATTGATGATGATGATGATGATGATGTTTGAGGGCGAGGACGTTTGACTTTGTCAACCGCTACCCTAAAATCGCTTAAGGGAACAAAGGTGTGTGGAATCTCATCATAATCGGGAACAAATCCTAAGGCATTTCTAGGAATGGGTGCAAAGGCTCTATAAAGACGAGTCAAGAGCATCCCGTAGGGCATAGCAGTGGTACCTTGTACCGGAATATCGGCCATTCGTTTGGCGATATAGTATGCAAGGTTGAAGGGTTGATGAGTTGAGACACAATACATCATATAGCAAAGACAAGCGTTGATGTGATCTCGATTTCCAACGGTGCATATGACATTAGCCCTCAAAACATCTTCTAACTTCCTAAATTTGGGCCTAAGTTCATTTAGTTCCATGGCTAAAGGATCTCTAGGTACATGACGACCTCGATGCAAACTAGTTGGGTTGTTCCTAGGTAAGAAGAGATGCTCCCTAATGGTTTCTTTGGCGGTCAAAGGTGTGGCATATGGTGCCATTCTCTCAAGGTTGGACTCTAAGATTGCTAATGACCACTTATCGGAGTAGACACATGTTCCATAATCTGGAACTCCTAAGACATCACCAAATTGATCTAAGGGAATATTAAACAAGGTTCCATTGACACTAAAGTGAATGCTCATAAGACCATTGTCGCTTGAACTAAGACCTATGGTTGCATAGAACTCAAGAATGAACCTAGGAATGATAGGCTCATCATTGTATAAAAGACAATCGAAATGAATCGCGGCCAATTGCTCGCGAAGATTGGTATTTTCATAGAATGAGGAGTCTACAACCCTACCCTCATGGACGTATCATTTTTCTAAAGCTTTGAATATATGGACTTGGGCTTCGGTGAGACCCTTTGTTTTGTGGTGTTTGGGAAGGTAATCGATGGTCTTTTTGTGATCGTAGTTGGTTGCGGGAGGCATAGTTATCCTAGACACGAAAAATATATAGTTTAGTTGAAATTATCAAAAATACGTATAAAGGTCTAGTGTGTGCCTATATGGGGATAATGTGGAGGTGCGGTTATCTCGACTCCTTTTGATGCATGAAAATTATGTTTATGCAAGTTTTATGATAAAACGAGAGATAACCCAAACGCTCCTACTTCAATGAAGCTACGATTGAATGTACCCGAAAATACATATTAGTTATGTATTCCCTTTAGCATTCAAGAGACATTATGCAAGTGATGTTTAAAACATAACGTTTTTGTATTTGTATGAACAATGTTCAAAAACTGTTTTTCCTAGTCGTGAGAAGATTTTAGCAAAAATTTCTCATGGGGTTTTTGATGAATAATGACAATGTACTACAAGATGCAATTCCTAACTATGAAAAACATGATTTGTTATGCAATTTGGTAAATATGCTTCATGATTTTTCAAGAATTATGCATAAACCCCAAGTTTTGGTTTTGTGCATGAAATAGAAATCCTAGACGCAGATCAGGAATGTAAACATGATAAGGATACTTACAGTGATGTTTAGAGCTCAATTTGGTTGAGAAAGATGGCCTAATTTGTGAGTTTGGTGAATTATGGGTCGTATTCCAGTGGGTGATATGTTTTGGAGAGAGAGATGAATAGTGCAGTGTATTTGTTTAATATATAAAACTGCCTGAGCAGATGACGGATCCGGCAGATCCCAAACAAGGGTTCCGCCCTTGTTGTCGTTTGGATCCGCAGGATCAGAAATTAGGTTGAGTTTTTGCCGTGTTTGGTTAATCTAAGGTTTGAGCTAACTTTTAATCTATTCACTAGGTTCCATTAATTCTAAACCAAGTCTAAGATAGTTGAAAGGTTCTCTCTTGAGAGGTTTTGTGAGGATATCGGCAATGTTGTCCTCTGAGGAAAATTTCTCAATTGAGATGTTTCCCTTCTGAACATTGTCACGAAGGAAGTGGTGACGTATTTCTATGTGTTTGGTTCTAGCATGTTGGACTGGGTTTTTGCTAAGATCGATAGCTCCTTTGTTGTCACAAAGAATGGGAATGTCGTTGAGTACAATTCCATAGTCTACGAGAGCTTGTTTCATCCACAGTGCTTGTTGGCAAGCTTTTCCTGCTGACACGTACTCGGCTTCAGTTGTTGATATGGCGAGGGCTGTTTGTTTCTTAGCAAACCATGCGATGAGACAATGTCCTACAAAAGTACAAATACCACTAGTACTTTTCCTATCAACATAGTCACCGGCAGTGTCTGAGTCGGCATACACTATGGTTTCTACACCTGTCACTTTGGGATACCATAATCCTAAATGTGTAGTGCCTTTAATGTATCTAAATATCCGTTTAACAGCTTCAAGATGAGATATTATGGGATCTTCTTGAAAACGTGCACATAGACAAACACTAAACATAATGTCCGGCCTACTAGCCGTAAGATAGAGCAAACTACCAATCATTCCTCTATATTTAGTGCTATCTACGGATTCGTTTTCTTCATCCTTTGTGAGTTTGGTTTCTGAGGACATGGGTGTTTTCGTAGGTTTTGAGTCTTCAAGACCAAACTTCTTAAGCATATCTTTGATATACTTTGATTGGTTGAAGAATATCCCATCTTCTAATTGTTTTATTTGGAGACCTAAGAAAAAGTTTAGTTCCCCATCATACTCATTTCAAACTCGTCATGCATCATTTTTGAGAAATCATCGCATAACTCTTGACAAGTTGAGCCGGATATAATGTCATCCACATATATCTGGACGATGATAATATGTGATCCCTTTTTCTTGGTGAAGAGAGTATTGTCTACTAGGCCCATGGTATACTTATGGTCAACTAGGAAGGTCTTAAGTCGATCATACCAAGCTTTTGGTGCTTGCTTAAGTCCGTATAAAGCTTTCTTAAGTTTGTAAACATGATTTGGTTTTTCAAAATCGGCAAAGCCGGAAGGTTGTGCAACATATACTTCTTCATTTATAAATCCGTTTAAAAATGCACTTTTGACATCCATTTGAAATAACTTAAAATCATGTGCACATGCATATGCAAGTAGTATCCTAATAGACTCAAGTCTAGCTACGGGTGCAAATGTTTCATCGTAATCTATACCTTCTTGTTGATTGTAGCCTTGTGCTACTAGCCTAGCTTTGTTTCTAGATACTATGCCATTTTCATCCATTTTATTTCTAAACACCTATTTTGTACCGATTATGGTTTGATTTTTAGGTTGTGGAACTAGTGTCCAAACGTCATTTCTAACAAATTGATTCAATTCCTCTTGCATAGCAATAACCCATGATTCATCTTTTATAGCCTCATTTATATTTTTTGGCTCAATTGTTGAAACAAAAAAAAAGCAATTACTCTCATTTTGAGCTTTAGATCTCAATGTTCTTTCATTAAGTTTTCCTATGACATTTTCTAACGGATGGCTTTTTGTTTCTTTGATGTTGACTAAATCACTCTTTACTGGTTCATCTTCTTTATCATTTTCAACATTTTCTATATTTTCAACCATTTGACTTTCAACTAAGTCATCATCTACCAAAGGTGATGTCTTAGAGGGAGGTCGACTTTCATCGAATGTTACGTTCAATAATTCCTCGACTCTTGAGGTTTCTTTGTTCAAAACTATATATGCTTTACTAGTTTGTGAATATCCTAGAAATACACCTTCATACGACTTTGGGTCGAACTTGGTGAGATAATCCTTTGTGTTTAAAATGAAGCACTTGCTTCTAAACACTCTAAAATATCCTAAAGTAGGCTTTTTGCCTCTGTATAACTCATATGGAGTCTTTGTCAAGAATGGTCTAATTAGAACTCGATTTAGAATATATGTAGATGTATCTACAGCGTGACACCAAAACTTTTGAGGTATGTTTTGTTCATTTAACATGGTTCTACTCATTTCTTGAATTGTCCTATTTTTTCATTCTACCACAATGTTAGATTGAGGGGTTCGAGGAGCCGAGAAATTATGAGTTATGCCATTGGCATCACAAAAAGCTCCGAATTGGATTTCGTTGTCGAATTCACGACCATGGTCAGTTCTAATTGATACTATGTTACTTCCTATTTGATTTTGAATTTTCTTACTTAAGATTTCAAATTTATCAAATGCTTCGTTTTTAGTTTTTAGAAACTTAGTCCATGTATACCTAGAGTAATCATCTACTATTACCAAAGTATAGAAGTTTCCCCCGTAACTTTGTATAGCGGATGGACCATCAAATCCATATGTAATAATTCTAGAAACCTGGATGTAGACACCATGTTAGCATGACCTAATGAGTTCCTTAGATGATAAGGATTGAATTAACCACATATTAGCATGACCTAAGTGATGAGTGCCTATTTACTCATCATTTTATGCCCATATAATACATAAAAAATGCTAAAAACGGCCAAATATACCAATTTATACTGCAGATATCCTTGGTTTGTGTTTTTATGTATTTCAGGTACAAAGGATTGAAAATGGAGCAAAAGCGGGCATTTTTTGATCGACTCGACAACGTTTGTGCATTTGATCAAGTGAAGAGAAAGTCAAAGTCAAACCCGGGATATGGCATTTGGACGAGCTTGAAAAAACGAACCCGACACCAAAATCACATTTCACCAATTACCCTAAACCTAAAATTACCTAAACCTAAACTAATTAACCTTTAAACTAAAACCCAACCCAATCCCACTAATCAAATAACCCGGATCCAACCCACCCCTTCTAGTTAATAAAAAAAAAAACTCAGTTAACCCTTTTTCCCACCTTATCTTCATCCCCACTTGCCCGCCAAATCCCTGCACCTTCTCTGCTACACTCAACCTCTCCCCTCCAAACACTCCAAGCTACCCCAGTCCAAGGCCATTTAATGCTCCCCCCTCCTCACAAGTTACCACTGCCAAGTTGGCAGTCCAAGTGGTATATTTTGGCGCCAAAAAACCCATTTAAAGGCGGAGATGATTTCAGAGCAAATCCAAGGGTCCAGATGAAGACAAGAAGCACAGAAGACAGAGGAGTAACCCTAATTCTAATAGTATAAATAGGTCTCAATTGTAAGCCTTTTTGGGCAGTTAGTTAATTAGCAGTCCAGAGTTAGTTTTTAGTAAAATCTTTATTAGCTTGATTTTAAGTTTTAATTAAGGTTTTAGTGTTAAATTGTCCTGTTACTTCAAGCATTGTAATCCATTTCAAGTTTAATGAAAGTTCAAAGGTTTTATTTATAATCTGTTAATTCGAATTAAAATTAGTTACTGATTAAGATAATACACAAGCTCTGTATTGTGTTTCTATAAGCTTATATAAGCTTATGATAGCTTTTTGTAAGCTTATTCTAGTTCAAAACTGATTTAACTTCAAAAGTCAAATAAAGTGAACAAAAGTCAAAATGGTCAAAGAAGCTGGAGCATGGTGAATTGTGGATGGCTATGGGTTAGAGCTTCTTGTGAAGCATTAGGTTTGTTTAGAGAGTACTTGGGGTATCAAGAATTTGTCTTTGGTTTTGAGCACAAGGGCTTTGTAAGTTTCATTTCAATTCAAATCATTAGCTTATTACTGTTCATTTGCTTATTTCCCTTGATTTCAGTGCTTATTTGAGTAGTTGTAGCATATTTGATCATATTTGAGGTTATTTGTTTGTTTATTAAGTGCTTAATATCATTTTATTCTTTAAAAGCTAAAAACAGCCAAAAACAGTTAATCTAGGATTTAGCTTATTAGTGCTTATTTGGATCTTAAAAGTTGATAATCTAGGTTTAAATAAGGTAATAAATCAGTGGTAGATCAGTTGCATAGCTTAATTTGGCAAGAGCTAGTTTAAAACTTCAAAACAGTTTCTTATAGGGGTGTTTGGCATAAGCTTATTCTGGGTTAAAACTAGCTGCTACTGTTCATTGACCATTATGTGAACTTTGGTTGAGCTTATTGGGATCTATATAAGTTGATTTCAGTAGGACTTTGGCTTATTTGTAGCCTTTTGAGGATTTGAGTTGGTTAGTGCAAAGTGAGAATCTGAACTGCTCATTTAAGCTTCCCATAAGCCTGAGCTTATTTGGTCCTTATTTTTGATAAACTTAGGTGCAATATATTGGTTCAACTGTATGTTCAAAGTTTCGTAGTGTTTCATTAAGATTTGAAGGAATTAAGGACAAAATAGCAAAACTGCTGCATCAATATGTACTGATGCATCAGCATAAGTAATGCCCAATTCAGCCTTAGTTTTTCATTTTTCATTTCTTCATTATAAGCCATTTTAAGCTCAAACTTGGTACTGATAATCTTGAGTTGCTAATAGACTTGTTCCACATTTTTTTGAATTTTTATGTTAGCTTTTTAACAGCTTTTCCTTAGCTTAAAAATCACTTCAGTTAGCTGTTTTTTTTTTACATATATTGTGCATCAGATCAGCCTATGTTTTTAATTTTTCATTTGTTCATTATAAGCTGAATTAAGCTCAAATTTGGTACGCATAATATTTGGTTGCTCACAAACATGTTCCCCATTTTTATGATTTTTTATATTAGCTTGTAGATAGCTTTTTAGTGGCTTAAAAATACCTCAGTAGCCCAATAATAGGCCTACAACTCAGAAAGTTTTTGGCTTATTCCATTATCAGTGCTTATTTGCTCTTAACTTGTGCTTATTCTGAGGTTGTTAGATAATTTAGATTAGGTTTTGATTAAATTAGCTTAATCTAGTTCATATTAGCTTATTATTAGCTTATCAGCCTTGTTGCTTCATTTCTCTTTATTGTTTTCCTTTCATAAGCCTACTGTCCACTTTCCAAAGCTTTTTCCCAGCTTATTTTAAGTTTTCAAAAATATTGTCTTTTATAAAAAGTGCTTATAATTAAGTACTTTATCAGTTTCAAAAAGCAAAAAACCCAAAATCTTATTGTTTTCACTATTCATTGCACGTTTCACGAACCCGATATCACAAATTCCATTCATCCTTCATCGGGGATAACGACCCGGGATTACATATTTCCTTTGTAAATCCTTGATAAAAAAATCGTGTTGATTCTTTCGAATCAATTTTTGGCGCCGCTACCGGGGAAGGTTGAAGCGAATTTTTAATTTCGAATTCGTGTTTTGAAAACCCTTCCTTGTGAAGTTTTCAGTCTTTTTGTGAATATTTTCAAAAACCAAAAAAAAAAAAAAAAAAAAAAAAAAAAAAAAAAAAAAAAAAAAATCGTAAAAATTAAAAAATACCACTAACACTTTTCCTAAAGTGTTTATAATACCATATAAATATCCAACAAAACAAATCGCAAGTTAATTGTTTTCGGATTATCTTGAAATTACAACCTATACAAGTGGTTTAAGGATGGTTTGACATTAAATTGACAAACCAAAAGAGGCGGGTTTTTAATCAGCTTTCGAGCGGACCTTTGCTTCTCCGCCACTCTGCGAGTAGTTTTGAAAAAAATAAATTTCGGTTGACGAATCGATTCCAAAAATATTGTGTAATCTTTCTTTAAAATAAAAATCCAAAAATAGTTTCATTTTCAAATTTTGTTTTCTTTTTATATTTTTGTTTCTTTTTGGTGTATGAACACCCGTTCTTCTACACCCGATCTTCTTTCACCAGTTTCCAATCCCGAAAGAATTATTCGTCGAGGTCGACGTCTTGATTTTCAAGACGAAGAAGAGATGGATACTTGTAACACCCCAACCCGACAAGGGTAAAGATATCACAACAATGGATTCATATCAGATCAAAGCAGAGCATACATCTTCAGTAATACAAAAATCTCAAAGGTTTACAAATGAAATACTGAATCTACAAGGTTACAACGAAAACTTTCAAAACTAATTCTAAAACATAATATCTTCCATCCAATTCTATTCCAGAATAGCTACCAAGCCTTCTAAGTCCAGAGGTATACTCCCACTCATTCCCAGCTTCCTACTAAAACCTGCCGCAGGAAAAGAAATGCGGCTGAGCTACGAGAGCTCAGTGAACAGATATATAGATGACAGAAGCAATAACAGATAACAATACAGAAACAAATCCGGAATACAGATTATACAGATACTGAATTAAAGTGAAGGAATAGGAAAGGAATAAGGGTAAAAGAAAAGAAATGAGAAAGAGATAATGTACAAACCAGGTTTAGGGAAATACAGAAATCCATCACGAGCCCAGAGATAACAGATAATATCATAACAGATTAATCATATAATAATCCAGAGGGGATACCTCTCAAGTAACAGATAATATGAGGGGTGACCTCATGTATCAATGCGGAGTGATCAGCTCCCAGATATATGTGAAAGACGTGTATCGCACACACCATCAGTCACCAGATATAATAATAAACATATAACATAAACAGATAACAGATAACAGATAACAGAGTCAGAACTAGGATGCATCCATGCGCCCCCTGTGGCCAGAAACTCCTTAACACACCAGATAAAATAAATCAGGGACGGGACAGGTCATCACTCTCCTGCCCTAGAGTCATGCCATCGGTGCATCAGTGACATGGACATGAAACCCTCATGCCTAGTGATTGGCTCGGATATCAGACTGTGGTCAAGGTCAGATGTCATATAATAAACAGAGTCACATCTAAGGGTTCATGGCAGAAGGGTCATGTCAACAATTCAGATTAAGATAATAAGGTTTAAATAAGAGTTTATCAGATTAAGTTTAATATCAAAGCTTAAGTTCAGATTAAAAGGTTTATTTCCAATAGTCCAAAAATATATCAAAGGTTAATGATTACAAATTTATAGCAATAATCCATTTCAGAAGTTCCTGTCAAAAGTTCATTTAAATCAATCCTTTAATAATAGTTTTCATTGAAATGATCTTTCAAAATAGTTTTCATACAATGGTCTTCCAAACTTTTTGTAACTTCCATTTCAAGTGGTATAGCTTCTTTTTAAAATAGCTTTTAATAAAGGTTCAAAATCAATTAGGTTCAGATAAGGATTTAACAGGTTAAGGTTTACCAAAATCGAATCAAAATTTACAACAGATATATCAGGTTAAGGTTCAGAACAAGGTTCACAGATCAGATTCAATCAAGACTCACAAATTCAGGGTTCAGAACAAGAGGTCAATCAGAGTTCAGGAAAAAGGTTCAGAATAAAAGAATCATAGTAGAGGTTCAAACAAAAAGGTTCAAGACAAACAGATCACAACAAAGATTCACAACAGAAGGGAACATAGCAATGGTATAGGGAATCCTAATAAGGAAAATGAAATACTGAGAGAAAAGGGAAAGAAACACCCTTACTGAAATAGGGCAGAATATCTGTACCTTATTAGCACAGCAGATAACAAACAAACACAGAACAAATGATCAGGACTTCTCCTTCTTCACACCTAAGGAAGAGGAAGACAGAATTACTAAAGTTTCATATTCAGATTATTCCTTTTAGTTTATCTCTTCATTTTATGTACTTTCTTTCCAGATTTAGTAAGTTCCCATAATTAGCAGGTTTTCCAGAATTAACATATATTATCATTCCAGATTAGGTTTAACCCTTATTCAGAGATTATTATGGAATACAGTACATTTTATCAAGTTACAGAAGTTTAGGGTTTTAAATGACAATTATACAAAGTTTAGGGTTTTAAATGTAACTTCATTAATTTCCAAGGTCATTTGTGAAAATACTTCAAGTTACAGAATTATACACTCATTTTATTCAGAATTACACTTTATTCCCTTAAGTTTCACAATTTACAGATTACACCCCTTTAGTTACATAATTTACAAAACCAACCTTATAATTACATATTTTACAAATTAAACCCTACAATATCCATAATTACCAACCAAGCATATTATATTTCATAATTACAGAATATACCATCAGAATTTAGTGCATTACATATTTGACCCCTCAGAATTCAGAATTTACATATTTAGTCCTTTAAGTTTACAAAACATATATATTAAGTCATAATTCATAACAATTACATAATTAGCCCAAAAATCCTCAAATTTACACAACACCCTTTTTATATCAATATTAACTCAAAACAACTTCAGAATTTCAGATTTACACTTTTGGTCCCTCACTTTTAATTAATTTCCAATCGAAACCCTAATATGCCATTAATTCATTATATTGCAATATTTACACTTAGGACCCCAAAGTTATATTTTTGCCACATTCTTACAGATGTATATGATCTTACAAAAATATCCTAGAAGTTTCAAAGTTGGCAAAACAGGTCCTTATACTTTTACTTTAGATCGGATTTCACTTTTCACAAACAATTAGAAACCCTACTATTCACCAATCATTGAACTATCATTAATTCATCATTAAAACACATTAAATGATCAGATTCATGCCCAAGAATTCAAACCCTAGTTACCCCGATTTCCATTTTATTTTATTTCTTTGTTTTCATGAAATCCGGTTTATACAATAATTCACCACGTTAATTTTAGGCCTCCAAAAATCAAACTCATATTTTTCCCAGATCATATGACTCATAAGGAACCCACAAAAAATAATTAGCATGCCCAGAAAAATCGTTTAACATATATTGCATATTTACGTACGTTGTAGACATCAAAATTACAACGACATGATTTAGGCTACTATAATTCGATCTATCATTTTTCCCAGGTCTATTACATCATATGAGGTCTAAATAAAATAGCTATCATGTCCAGAAATTCGGATTACATATTTTTGTGATTTACGTGTTCTTTGCTCATTATATTTTCATACGCATAGATTAGCATGCATGATTCAATTCATATAATTTATATGACTTATATATCATGTAGAGATCACAGGAAAATTGCCATCTTAATTTTAAAACGTTTGGTTTAGTCGTATGAATTATTACCTTGTTTTTGAGCAATTCGACAAGAAATCAAGAACAAGAACGAACCAATGACAAAACGCAGCAACCCTTATTTTTCCTAGCTTCCTTGCACCTCCAAGAACCCTAGAAAAATCCTTTTACACGTCCAGAATTTGTGTGATGGCCTTGGTCGAATTATTTTGTGTCGCTAGGGTTTTTCTCTAGTTCTAGCGATTAGGTTTTTGGATAGAAAAATAAAAGATTTACTTAAATGTTGAGGAACCGACCTAGGGGGGAAAAATCAGTATATTTGGATATATAGATCAAGAAATTATTTGGGTTTATTTTATCTAATCTTTTCTTAATTTACTTTACATATTATTTAATTAAAAGAATTAAACATAATATTTAGTTAACTTATGTATTTTCGGAATTTTAAATAAATAAATGTGCATGATCATTTTTGAACATTTAAAATGATGTAACATTGTCTCAGAAATTTGTTCGTTTCGGATATAGTTCGATTTCAGAAGTTTTGGAATTATTTCGGAATTTTATAAGTTGTTTAATAAGGTTTTATGTTATCAGGGTTAGTTTGGTCATTTTACGGGTTATCTGAATTTCAGGTATTACAATACTGATACAAACAATGATGAGCCAGCTCCCGATCTCCGAACGATGGAGGAGTTGTGCCAACCAACAATGCACGGACGTGGTGGCCCGATTGCCCCCGTTAATGTCCAAGCCGCGGATTTTGGACTTAAACATCACATGATCCAACAAGTCCAAAATTCTTGCCAATTTCACGGATTGCCGGGTGACAATGCAAACAAGCATCTTGATAAATTCCTTACCGTCACCCAGAGCATGAAACAAAATGGGGTCACCGATGACGCCCTTTGTCTATATCTCTTCCCTTATTCTTTGACGCATCATGCCACCGCATGGTTTGATCGTCTTCCCAAGAATTCAATTCACAGTTTCGATGAAATGACTTCAAAATTCTTGGCAAAATATTTTCCACCATTGATGGTGACGAAGTTGAGAAATGACATAAGCAACTTCCGTCAGCTTCCCGATGAATCATTATTTGAGGCATGGGAACGCTATAAGCTTTCGATTGATCGGTGTCCAAACCATAACATGTTATTAGTCACCATAATAGACACGTTCTATAATGGTTTAACATTGAGACACCGTGACATGATTAATGCTGCAGCTGGTGGTACTTTTATGAAAAAACGACCACAAGAGTGCTATGATCTAATTGAGAACATGTCCACCCACCATAATCATTGGGATTCCTCTGCCGAGAGGAATGAGTCAGCTAAATCCACCACTACTTCTTCTTCTACCTCCAAGATGGCTTCACTCACTAAAAGGATGGATGATTTGTCCACTGCTGTCTTGAGAATACATCAAACTCAGATTCAAAACAACAACAATCATCAAGTAAATGTTGTTAATCAAAGTTATGAAACATGTGGTGGTCCTCATCCGTATTCCGAGTGCCCAGCCTTCGGTGGCTGCACTCAAGAGAACGTTTATGCTGCTACGGGAACCTTTAACATGGGAGGTAACGGTTACCAACCGCAAGGAGACCGTAATCTTCTCAGCTACCGTTCTAACAATTTTCTCGGACCACCCGGTTTTAATCAAAATCCAAATCCGAATGTGCAAAACCGAAATTCCCAATTCAATCAAAATCAAAATCGGATGAACCAAGGTTTTCAAAACCAAGGGAATTACAATCAAAACCAAAACCAAGGTTTTCAAAACCAAGGAAATCAAATCCGAGCTCAAAATCAAGGAAATTTTAACCAACATCAAGGGAATGTTCAAAATCAAAACCGAGGGCAAAATTTCAATCAAAACCAAGGTTTCAATTAAAATCAAACGTCCTCGGATGAGTTGTTGAAGCAATTCATGAAATCCCAAGATGAAACCAATCGGTTGTTGGTTAATCAAATTACGGAAATCAAGAAGTCTTTACATGATCGACCCTCGGGCTCAGGTACTCTTCCTAGCAACACGATCGCTAACCCGAGGGGCGATGTGAAAGCGATCACTACTCGAAGTGGTGTATCTTATGATGGACCCACGGCTCCAACTACCTCTTCTTCTCTTCCTCCCAAGGTAGTTGACCGTGAGACCGAGGCGACAAAGGACACGTAACTTCCTACTAATAACGGAAGTACCGAAGACGTCCAACCTACGGTTGTCCAACCCTCTAATCCAAAAGTTGTTTTTGAGCCCAAAGAAGCTCCCGACAAAACCAAACTTCCTTATCCATCAAGATTAAATGATCAAAAGCTCCGTGAAAAAGCTTCGAATCAAATGGAGAAATTCTTTCAAATCTTCCAAGATTTGCATTTCGACATAAGCTTTGCGGATGCTTTACTTCTTATGCCCAAGTTTGCTTCCACAATTAAGGGTTTGTTGAGCAACAAAAAAAAATTGTTTGAATTAGCAAAAACTCCTTTGAATGAAAATTGCTCAGCGGTTCTCCTCAAGAAGCTTCCCGAAAAGCTTGGAGATCCCGGAAAATTCCTTATCCCATGTGATTTCCTGGGGATGGTTGAATGCTACGCCTTGGCCGATCTTGGTGCAAGCATCAACCTAATGCCGCTTTCCGTGTGGGAAAAGCTTTCTCTCCCAGAACTTACACCAACTTGCATGACCCTCGAGCTAGCGGACCGTTCTATATCTCGTCCAATGGGAATAGCCGAGGATGTCTTTTTCAAAGTAGGGAAGTTCCATTTTCCCGCCGATTTTGTCGTTGTTAATTTCGATGCCGATTCTCGGGTTCCCCTTATTTTAGGGAGATCCTTTTTAAGGACCGGGCGTGCTTTGATTGACTTTTATGGCGAAGAAATAACACTTCGGGTTGATAATGAGGCCGTGACCTTTAATCTTGATCGAACCTTCAAATACTCCTCCAATCACGATTCTATCTCGGTTAATCGAATTGATGTCATAGACATTGCTTCGGAGGAGTATTCTCAAGAAGTTCTTGGATTCTCAAATAATTCTTTGAGTGGTAATCCCACTCCTTCTTCTCAACCTATTCTTTCCGACTCTTCCCCTTCTCTCACTCCGTTTGAGGGAAGTGACTTCATTTTGGAAGAGATCGATGCTTGTCTCAAAGATGAATCGATTTCACCAGAAATTGATGATACCGATTTTGATCTGGAGGGAGACATTCTCCTCCTCGAGAAGTTACTTAATAATGATCTGTCATCTTCTCCCCCTCTGAAGGAAATTTAAATCGAAGAAATCAAAGAGATTAAGCCGTCTAATCCTTCGGAGCTCGAGCTCAAGGATTTACCTCCTCATCTGGAATATGCTTTCTTAGAAGATAACGACAAATTTCCTGTCATTATTTCTAAAGATATTAAAGATGAGGAGAAGACCTAACTTCTTGATGTGCTCAAAAAGCACAAGAGTGCCATCGCTTGGCAGCTCTCTGATATAAAGGGTATTGACCCTCGTTTCTGTACTCATAAGATCTTAATGGAGGATGATTTTAAACCCACAGTGCAACAACAAAGAAGGGTAAACCCAAAGATTCATGAGGTTATCAAGAATGAAGTTCTTAAACTTCTTGATGCCGGAATGATTTACCCTATCTCCGATAGCCCGTGGGTTAGTCCCGTCCATTGTGTACCCAAGTAGGGGGTATGAACGTCATTGCAAACGAAGAGAATGAGTTGATTCCCACACGTCTCGTCACCGGATGGAGAGTGTGTATTGATTATCGAAAACTCAATGATGCTACCCGAAAAGACCATTTTCCGCTTCCTTTTATGGATCAAATGCTTGAACGATTAGCGGGAAATGAGTTCTATTGTTTTCTCGATGGCTTTTCCGGGTATTTCCAAATCCCGATTGATCCACAAGATCAGGAAAAGACCACCTTCACTTGCCCTTATGGTATGTTTGCCTACCGGCGTATGCCTTTCGGCTTATGCAATGCTCCGGGCACGTTCCAAAGGTGCATGATAGCCATATTCCATGATATGATCGAGAAAACAATGGAAATTTTTATGGATGATTTTTCGGTTTATGGAAATTCTTTCTCATCTTGCCTCTCCCATTTAGACAAAATGTTAAAACGGTGTGAAGACACCAATCTTGTTCTAAATTGGGAGAAGTGCCACTTCATGGTCAAAGAGGGCATTGTCCTCGGCCATAAGATTTCCAGTGCCGGGATTGAGGTCGATCGAGCTAAAGTCGATGTTATCGCTAAGCTACCTCATCCCACTACCGTCAAAGGAATTCGCAGTTTCCTTGGTCATGCCGGTTTCTACCGTCGATTTATTCAAGATTTTTCTAAAATCGCCCGGCCTCTGACCCATCTTCTTGAAAAAGATGCTCCATTCTTCTTCTCTCCCGAATGCATTGAAGCATTCGGAATTCTTAAAAAGAAATTAACTGAAGCACCGATCTTAGTTGCCCCTGATTGGGACTTGCCGTTTGAGCTCATGTGCGATGCGAGTGATTATGCTATTGGGGCAGTCCTGGGGCAACGGAAATCTAAGTACTTTTAGCCGATACACTATGCTAGCAAGACAATGACCGATGCTCAATCTCATTACACCACTACTGAGAAAGAGTTGTTGGCCGTTGTCTTTGCTTTTGAGAAATTTAGACCATATCTTGTCTTATCCAAGACCATAGTGTATACGGATCATTCGGCTCTCAAGTATCTCCTTGCTAAACAAGATGCAAAGCCGAGATTGCTCCGATGGGTTCTCCTCCTTCAAGAGTTTGATATCATCATCCGTGATAAAAAAGGAGCCGGAACCTCGCAGCTGATCATCTGTCCCGATTAGAGAATCCTCATCAAAGTGTGCTCGAGAAAAAGGAAATAAATGAAACATTTCCTCTCGAGACACTTAACGTGGTTTCTTTTCGTGGTGATTCTAGTACCCCATGGTTTGCCGATTTTGCAAACTACCATGCGGGGAACTTTGTTGTCAAATGGATGTCGTCCCAACAAAAGAACAAATTCTTCAAAGACGTGAAGCATTACTTTTGGGACGACCCCTACTTGTTTAAAGTATGTGCGGATCAAGTCATCCGTCGGTGTGTTCATGGCCAAGAAGCCATTGATATTCTTAAGGCTTGCCACAATGGACCCACTGGGGGACATCATGGCCCGAACTACACCGCCAAAAAGGTGTTTGATTCCGGTTTTTATTGGCCCACAATTTACCATGATGCCCATGACTCAGTCAAATCTTGTGACTCTTGTCAACGTCATGGGAAAATCACACAAAAAGATGAAATGCCGCAAAATGTCATTCAAGTTTGTGAAATCTTTGACGTTTGGGGCATTGAGTTTATGGGGCCGTTCCCGTCTTCACGAGGGAACAAGTACATACTCGTGGCTGTTGATTACTTATCTAAATGGGTTGAAGCGAAAGCACTCCCCACCAACGACGCCCGAGTAGTTTGTAAATTTTTGAAATCTCTCTTTTCTCGGTTTGGAACTCCCCGTGCTATCATTAGTGGTCGCAGTACGCACTTTTGCAATGACCAATTTGCAAAGGTCATGCTTAAGTACGGTATCACTCACCGTCTTTCTACCGCGTATCACCCACAAACGAGTGGACAAGTGGAAGTTTCCAACCATGGTTTAAAAAGAATTCTGGAAAGGACCGTAGGTGAAAACCGTGCCTCTTGGTCAGATAAATTAGATGATGCACTTTGGGCCTTCCGTACCGCGTACAAAACACCCATCGGGTGTACTCCTTACAAGCTTGTGTACGGAAAGGCGTGTCATCTACCGATCGAGCTCGAGCACAAAGCCTATTGGGCCTTGAAGCATGCAAACTTTGACCTTAAGTCCGCGGGTGATCACCGGAAGGTTTAACTCAATGAATTAAATGAACTTCGCGATCAAGCCTACGAGAACTCATTGATCTACAAAGAAAAGACAAAGAAGATCCACGACTCCAAAATCAAAAACCGCTTTTTCAACGTTGGTGATCGAGTCCTTCTTTTTAACTCTAAATTAAAGATATTCTCGGGTAAACTTAAAACCCGTTGGACCGGACCGTTCACTGTTGCTCAAGTTTTTCCTTATGGAACCGTCGAATTATCTCAAACCGACAGACCAAACTTCAAGGTGAACGGTCATAGGTTGAAGCATTACTTTGGAGGGGACATACCACCCATGGTTGTCCCGGATCTCCAAACTTTCCCCATGGACCAATGAATTCGGGGTCGAGTCAAGCTAGTGACTCGGTTAACAAAAACATTAGCACCACATGGGTGACAACCCATGTTTTTGTCTTCTTTCTATTTTCTGACACTAAGTGTGGGGGGTTGTCACCCATGTTTCTGACTTCTTTCTATTTTTTGACACTAAGTGTGGGGGGATTCCTCTGCTGTGCTTTGTTTTGTGTGTTGTTTGCTCTTGTTTGCAGGTTTCCCTTAGATCGTGATGATTGATGCGCCTGTTTTCAATCCAGCCGCCCAATATCTGATCTTTTTGCTAACGATTATCTAGGGATATCTTTTTAATCCTGTTTGTGAAATAGAGAATTCTTTCACACACTTGGCTATTAGTATTACCTTTTTACGTTCTAAGTGTCGGCATAATAGCCGGTACTTTGAATATTGAAGGCAATATTCAATTCTAAGTGTGGGGGGAATTCTCGCGAATTTTGTCGCATGTGTACCTTCTAGTGCCCTAGTACCCCCCGTTTTGGCCAAAATTTTAAAATTTTTTCGTTTTTAAATAAGAAATTGAATGAAAAAGAAGTGCTTTTCACCAAAAAAGAAAGAAAAAAGTGTTTAGTCTTGATTAGGTTAGAACAAAGGGAATCCCGACTCTGCCAGAGTGTCGATCTGGCTGCTTCCTTAACGATTAGACTAAGTTTTTACGATTTGTGCAAATGAAAATGCTAAGCGTAGAGTAGTTGGTTCTCTTTAGAGCTTATACAAGTAATCTATGACTTTTCCTCCCAGAAGCTCCTAATCTGAATAAATAAGTGCTGTTTTCAAACGTTTGAACGTCAAAATCATTTTGTTATGCAAAACATATTTTTATACAATTTTGATATAGAGTCCGAGTTCAACTTTTTATTTTAATTTTTGAGAAAGCATATATATATATATATATATATATATATATATATATATATATATATATATATATATATATATATATATATATACATATATATAAAATGAAAAAATGAAAAAGAAAAGAAAATGGAATGATATTGCAAAATGCAATAAGTTTTGATGTGGCAAAAAATAAAGAGGTATATGTTAATAAATGTAGAAAATTGCTTTCTCTTAAATTTAAATCGGAAGTTGAACTAGGATTCGTCGATTTTGTCATAAAGGTTAAACGGTAATTTAGTAGATTGTTGATTTCAAAGACCCCAAAAGCTCCGGTATTATTCTCTGTGAGGTGTCAAAAGCCTGGTCACCTAAAACCAACTGGTTTGGGATGTGCCGAGAAGAAAGCCGTTACATGGAGTGATCTCACCTTTGAGTCTCTAATCTCTAAATGATCGTTTGTTGTTATTTATTTAAGTATTTAATACTAGCTTAGTGGGAATATCCAAAATCTTTGAAATCGAAATTCCGCTGATTCCGGTACTATTCTCTGTGGGGTGTCAAAAGCCTGGTCACCTAAAACCAACTGGTTTGGGATATGCCGAGAAGAAATGTCGATTTTTGCGGTCAAAATTTTGAAAATAAGTACAGTCACCTAACTTGAATAAATTGTGGGAGTGAAAAGTTAAGTTTCGGCTTACATAGATTATTAGTATAAGTAGTGTTAGCATTTTACAAAAACATTTGCACATTGAGTTTAAGCTTAGTTGGGAGTATAAAAAAGAGGATGACGATTACAATTCCCTGGAGACACCCATTTTGTGTGAATCCCGTTCCATGATACCATTTTTGGAAATCAAGCATGTTATCTATTTTTGTTCTAGTTTAAATTTCTTGCATCAAATAAAAAGTCGAAACGGGGTATGCTTGGTATTCTTTTAATCCTTTCATTACTTTATATGATCGGATTGCTAGGGACTATAAATTGATAGTGTGGGGGGATGATGAGTGCCTATTTACTCATCATTTTATGCCCATATAATACATAAAAAATGCTAAAAACGGCCAAATATACCAATTTATACTGCAGATATCCTTGGTTTGTGTTTTTATGTATTTCAGGTACAAAGGATTAAAAACGGAGCAAAAGCGGGCATTTTTTGATCGACTCGACAACGTTTGTGCATTTGATCAAGTGAAGAGAAAGTCAAAGTCAAACCCGGGATATGGCATTTGGACGAGCTTGGAAAAACGAACCCGACACCAAAATCACATTTCACCAATTACCCTAAACCTAAAATTACCTAAACCTAAACTAATTAACCTTTAAACTAAAACCCAACCCAATCCCACTAATCAAATAACCCGGATCCAACCTACCCCTTTTAGTTAATAATAATAATAATAATAATAATAATTAAAAAAAAAAAAAAAAAAAAAAAAAAAAAAAAAAAAAAAAAACTCAGTTAACCCTTTTTCCCACCTTATCTTCATCCCCACTTGCCCGCCAAATCCCTGCACCTTCTCTGCTACACTCAACCTCTCCCCTCCAAACACTCCAAGCTACCCCAGTCCAAGGCCATTTAATGCTCCCCCCTCCTCACAAGTTACCACTGCCAAGTTGGCAGTCCAAGTGGTATATTTTGGGGCCAAAAAACCCATTTAAGGGTGGAGATGATTTCAGAGCTAATCCAAGGGTCCAGATGAAGACAAGAAGCACAAAATACAGAGGAGTAACCCTAATTCTAATAGTATAAATAGGTCTCAATTGTAAGCCTTTTTGGGCAGTTAGTTAATTAGCAGTCCAGAGTTAGTTTTTAGTAAAATCTTTATTAGCTTGATTTTAAGTTTTAATTAAGGTTTTAGTGTAAATTGTCCTGTTACTTCAAGCATTGTAATCCATTTCAAGTTTAATGAAAGTTCAAAGGTTTTATTTATAATCTGTTAATTCGAATTAAAATTAGTTACTGATTAAGATAATCCACAAGCTCTGTCTTGTGTTTCTATAAGCTTATATAAGCTTATGATAGCTTTTTGTAAGCTTATTCTAGTTCAAAACTGATTTAACTTCAAAAGTCAAATAAAGTGAACAAAAGTCAAAATGGTCAAAGAAGCTGGAGCATGGTGAATTGTGGATGGCCATGGGTTAGAGCTTCTTGGGAAGCATTAGGTTTGTTTAGAGAGTACTTGGGGTATCAAGAATTTGTCCTTGGTTTTGAGCACAAGGGCTTGGTAAGTTTCATTTCAATTCAAATCATTAGCTTATTACTGTTCATTTGCTTATTTCCCTTGATTTCAGTGCTTATTTGAGTAGTTGTAGCATATTTGATCATATTTGAGGTTATTTGTTAGTTTATTAAGTGCTTAATATCATTTTACTCTTTAAAAGCTAAAAACAGTTAATCTAGGATTTAGCTTATTAGTGCTTATTTGGATCTTAAAAGTTGATAATCTAGGTTTAAATAAGTTAATAAATCAGTGGTAGATCAGTTGCATAGCTTAATTTGGCAAGAGCTAGTTTAAAACTTCAAAACAGTTTCTTATAGGGGTGTTTGGCATAAGCTTATTCTGGGTTAAAACTAGCTGCTACTGTTCATTGACCATTATGTGAACTTTGGTTGAGCTTATTGGGATCTAGATAAGTTGATTTCAGTAGGACTTTGGCTTATTTGAAGCCTTTTGAGGATTTGAGTTGGTTAGTGCAAAGTGAGAATCTGAACTGCTCATTTAAGCTTCCCATAAGCCTGAGCTTATTTGGTCCTTATTTTTGATAAACTTAGGTGCAATATATTGGTTCAAGTGTATGTTCAAATTTTTGTAGTGTTTCATTAAGATTTGAAGGATTAAGGACAAAATAGCAAAACTGCTGCATCAGTATGTACTGATGCATCAGCATAAGTAATGCCTAATTCAGCCTTAGTTTTTCATTTTTCATTTCTTCATTATAAGCCCTTTTAAGCTCAAACTTGGTACTGATAATCTTGGGTTGCTAATAGACTTGTTCCACATTTTTTTGAATTTTTATGTTAGCTTTTTAACAGCTTTTTCTTAGCTTAAAAATCACTTCAGTTAGCTGTATTTTTTTTATATATATTGTGCATCAGATCAGCCTATGTTTTTCATTTTTCATTTGTTCATTATAAGTTGAATTAAGCTCAAATTTGGTACACACTTGTTCCCTATTTTTATGATTTTTTATATTAGCTTGTAGATAGCTTTTTAGTGGCTTAAAAATACCTCAGTAGCCCAATAATAGGCCTGCAACTCAGAAAGTTTTTGGCTTATTCCATTATCAGTGCTTATTTGCTCTTAACTTGTGCTTATTCTGAGGTTGTTAGATAATTTAGATTAGGTTTTGATTAAATTAGCTTAATCTAGTTCATATTAGCTTATTATTAGCTTATCAGCCTTGTTGCTTCATTTCTCTTTATTGTTTTCCTTTCATAAGCCTACTGTCCCCTTTCCAAAGCTTTTTCCCAGCTTATTTTAAGTTTTCAAAAATATTTTCTTTTGTAAAAAGTGCTTATAATTAAGTACTTTATCAGTTTCAAAAAGCAAAAAACCCAAAATCTTATTGTTTTCACTATTCACTGCACGTTTCACGAACCCGATATCACAAATTCCATTCATCCTTCTTCGGGGATAACGACCCAGGATTACATATTTCCTTTGTAAATCCTTGATAAAAAATTCATGTTGATTCTTTCGAATCACTAAGCGTCGATGCCATAGAGTTGAGTTTTCGTCCAAGGAGGTAAGACAAAGCTTGTCTTTAGGTGTTTTGTCGAGTTTCATAACGTAAACGTTATTCTTCAAAACACCTTTTCCTACAGTTATGCTGTCTTTAAGTATTTTACTTCCATTTTCACTGAAAAGGACGTTATACTTTTTGCGGCATAATTGACTTATACTAAGCAAGTTAAAACCTAAATTATCTACATGAGCAACATCATCAATAGAGAGAGAGTTATGAGAGATCGTACCTTTTTTGATGATTTTACTTTTAAGTTTGCTACCGAATGTGACATTACCTCCGTCGTAGGTTGAAAAAAGGCTTTTGTTTCCCGTCATGTGCCTTGAGCACTCACTATCTTTGATCCACTCATCTGGTTCTAATTCAACTTTTAAGCACACCTCTTCTGTTTCGTGAGCCATGAGAGAAATTTCGTCGTTCTTAGGCTCGTCATCATCTCCTTCACTATCACTCCAAGCTCCACTGACAAAGGCTCTTTGAGACTTGTTCTTTGGAGGCTTTGGACATTCTCCTATTAAGTGACTAGAGTCTCCACACCTATAACACTTCCTATCTGAGAGGATGCTTCGATACACTTAAGGTTGTTAGACCTTTGTTACTTTGTGTATGTGATATGTTGAGTTAATATGATCAAGTACGCGGAATTTACTTAATCACACTTAGAAGGTTATTTGTGTTATGGAAATGGAACAGTTATGCTTGTGTATATTGAACAAAGAACATGCAATGTTATCACCAAACGATTCAATATTATTCAAGAGAATACGAGTGATCTTCACTATCACTAGGGTTACAAAACCTTGAATCTTTTGCTTCTATGACTTGTGATATTGTTGTGTTTGTTCTATGTTCTTAACAGTTATTTTCTAAGCACTTAATTATTCACACATATATCTAGTCTAAGATCTTTCTTTTATAGAACAAGAAAGATCTTTACAATATTGTTTAAGTCTTATCAAACTACTTGCTAACTTATCTTGAGTGTGTCAGTACATAAGATACAACATGTATCTGTGTAAACAACTTGTTACTGTCACTTTGTCCAAAGATATTATCTACCGTATATACTTGACTTTAGTACACAAATATCTTTTCAATACTTATCCAACCAGCAGTGGTATACGTGACACTTATCCACTCAGCAGTATCGACTAGCAGTACCTTCTTTGTACTACCAGTTCTAACTTCAGTTAGTACGGCTAGTTATAACTTGAACAGTCCTAAGATATACACTAGCAGTTGGAACTGTTAGAGTATTCTTCTCAGCAGTACTAACCTTCAACACTTGTAATTCTTGATACTTAATCTTCAGAACATTTAATTCCCAACAGTCCTCCCTTAAACATGTGGATTCCCTAATCAACATGTTTCTTCTGAATTAAATCATGATTGTGAGGATCTTGCAAATACTTCATAGTAAGACCCTTGGACTGAACTTTCTTCTGTTCTGTGAGATTGAATATCTTTCTCAGTAGCTCATCTGCCATTTACTTTGACTTTAACAATATCAATACACATCTTCAGGCTTCAAACATGACCTAAAAGATGATGCAATTTCCTTGGATGGAGGAATTATAAGAGGCAATGGTGCTGTGTATCTTGGATGCTTGTTTCAACAAGTGAAATCATCTATCAGCATGCCTTTGCAAGTGATGAACAAATGTAGTGAACTGAAATAGAAACTTTTCTCCGTTTGACCTAGATAGAACTTTCTCCTTTAGAATGCTTCATCCCTTCTGAATATATATAATACTTCAGAATCAGCTCTGTTCTTGTCATTTTCAACCTCCATGTCATCATCTTGTATGCTCTTGTCTTTTCCTCCCTTTTATTGGTTAATCTTCCTTCTTTGGATTTATTTCCTCCCCTGAGACTTTCCTCCCCTGAGATGCAAATAACATTTTCTCCCCTGTTTGGAAGATCTCTCACAATGTACCAAAATATTTCTCTCCCCATCATTTGAGCTATCAATTAGAACTTGTTATCAGACAATGTTGTACATGTAGCCATCAATTCCTTAAGAGTTTAATTTGCTGCCCTCATCACTTCTAGGTGTTTAACTCCTATGAGAGGTGATTCATGAGGCATTTGACTCATGGTCCATCATTTGATGGTTTTTGTGACTCACTTTGAAAATCCTTTTTAAGAAACTTTTGCCTTAGTAGTATGTACTTGATTTTATTATGAAAAACCATACTGCTTTCAACCATTTTGAAGGGATTAAGTGTATAACAGACACTTAATCAAAATTTCGGTTTAAAGCAACCTCTGATCCTTCCCACTTTGGTCCAAGTTTACCTGTATCTTCTGCGTGACTCGCATCATTAGCGCGATATACAAAGTCGCCTGGTCTGAATGAGGTGCTTCGAACTTTAGCATCGTAGTATCCCTTCATTTTTGACTTGGCTTTTGCCTCACGTATAGCTGCGCGTTCACGCCTTTCTTCCAATAGGTCCAAGTCTATACGCCGTTCGTCGTCATTGGTTGCGACATTAACTTCCGCGGTACGAATAGTTGGCATCCCAATTTCAGCTGGTATGACAGCATCTGTCCCATAGACAAGAGAAAAGGGAGTGTCTCCATTGCTGACTTTGATTGTCGTGCGGTGCGCCCATAAGACATGCGACAATTCATCCACCCATCTTCCTTTGTGTTTGTCCAGGCGCGCTTTAATTCCTTCGCCCAGACTACGATTTACGCGCTCAACCAAACCATTGGTTTGTGGGTGTTTAACCGACGCGAAGTGTTGTGTAATATTTAGTTCTGCGCACCAGTCTTTGAACGGGTTATCGCGGAATTGTTTTCCGTTGTCAGAAATAATTTCCCCAGGTAATCCAAAGCGGCATACAATATTTTCCCAAACGAATCGTTTTACTTGATTACCTGTGATTGTCGCCACTGCTTTTGCCTCAATCCACTTAGTGAAGTAGTCTATAGCCACAATAAGAAATTTCAGTCCCCCTGCTGCAACAGGGAAGGGACCCGCAATGTCGATACCCCACTTATAGAATGGCCATGGAGAAGTGATAGGCATTAGCTCTTGTGGTGGTCTGCGCGGGATGGGTCTATGAACTTGGCAGTCGCTACATTTCTTTATCACATCACGCGCATCGCGATGCATAGTGGGCCAGTAGTATCCTGACCGCAAGGCTCGTGCTACGACGGACCGTGGTCCTGAATGCATACTGCATGAACCGGCGTGGATCTCTCGGAGTACGTAATCTGCCTGAAGAGGTCCAACGCACCGAAGCCATGGTTGTCGGAATGAGCGCCGATATAGGATACCATCTCGAAGTTCGAACCTCTGCGCTGTGCGCCGTATCCGTCGAGCATCCTTCTGCTCATGGGGCAATATGCCTTTGCTTATAAATTCGACAATAGGGGTCATCCACGTAGGATCCTGCTCCACTATTACCGTGGATATCTCCATCTCCGAGATGGATTTATTTTTTAGGATCTCCACCAACACTTGTTTTGACAGGTGCGCAAAGCTTGTAGATGCGATCTTGCTTAGTGCATCCGTTTTTTTATTTTCCCCTCTAGGAACTTGTTTAATTGTAAACCTGTCAAAACCTTGGATAAGTGACTTGGTCTTGTCGAGGTATTGAACCATGTTATCCTATTTAGCCACATATTCGCCCGACACGTGGTTGGCTACTAATCGGGAATCCACATTTGCTTCTAGGTTACGTACACCCATTCGAGTTGAAATACGTAATCCAGCAATTAGGGCTTCATACTCTGCCTCGTTATTCGTGGCTGTGAATTCAAAGCGCAGTGCGTAAGTGAATTCCATTCCTTCTGGATTGGTGAGGATAAGGCCTGCGCCCGACCCATCCACGCATGAAGATCCATCCGTGAACAGGACCCATGGTTCTTGTAGTTCTACCTCGCTCTGTGGAGGTACAGCATCGGTGTCTGGTTTTTCGATGATGAAGTCTGCTAGTATTTGCCCCTTAACCGCAGTGCGTGGTCTATAAGAGATGTTATACTCGCCCAGCAATACACTCCACTTTTGTAATCGCCCCGATGCGTCGGGTTTGGAGATAACTTGCTTGATTGGTTGGTCTGTGATCACCGCTATTGGGTGTGCTTGAAAGTAACTGCACAATCTTTTGGCGGCGAATACTAATGCCAAGACCAACTTTTCCATTGGGCTATAGTTAATCTCTGTCTTCTTAAGCGCTTTACTTACAAAATATACCGGTGTTTGTACGGAATTCCTATCTGTCAGTAGCACCGCGCTGACTGCTCCATGAGTCGCAGACAAGTACACAATTAACTCCTCCCCTGGTCGGGGTGCGACTAGCTTGGGTAGCGCTGCTATATGTTGCTTAAGCTGTGTAAAAGCTTTTTTCGCTACTGTAGTCCAACGAAAGTCTCCTTTTTTTGTACACTTCTTGAGTGTTTTAAAGAGGGGGAGTGACTTATCTGCTGATTTGGACAGGAATCTGTTCAACCCGGCTAGTTTTCCATTCAGAGACTGGACTTCTTTCAACGTGCGTGGTGAAGGGAGTTGGATGACAGCCTCTGTTTTTTCTGGGCATGATTTAATGCCATCAGGTTCTATCAAGTATCCCAGGAACATGCCTTCTGTAGCGCCAAAAGTGCATTTCTTAGGATTTAACTTCATGTTGATCTTTCGTAGTGTTCTAAATGTTTCTTCAATGTCGGGGACCAATTCGCCTTCGGTATGGCTTTTTATGACAAGGTCGTCAACATAGACCTCTAGGTTGCGGCCCACTTGCTTTTCAAATGCATTATCTACCAATCGCTGGTAGGTGGCGCCCGCATTCTTTAGGCCAAAAGGCATCTTTGTATAACAGTAGACACCTTGGCTTGTGTGGAATGCTGCTTTTTCCTCGTCTTCTTTAGCCATTTGTATTTGGTGGTACCCTTTGTATGCGTCTAAAAAACATTTAAAGGGGTATCCGCATAAAGATTCTACCTTCCAGTCTATCTCTGGTAGTGGGTAACAGTCTTGTGGACATGCTTTGTTGAGATCAGTGAAATCCACGCACATCCGCCAACTACCATCACTCTTCTTGACCATCACTGGATTGGAGAGCCAGTCATGGTAATAGACCTCTCGCATGATACCTGCGTTAACAAGTTTGTGTACTTCCTCAAGAATGGCTTTTGCGCGCTCTGGAGCCTGGCCGCGCTTTTTCTGCCGTACTGGAGAGTATCCTTGTCGAATTTTCAACTTGTGTTCTGCAATCGAGCGTGGCACACCAGTCATGTGCTTTGGTTCCCATGCGAAGATATCCAGATTCTTTTGCAAGAGTGCACACACGGCAGCTCTGCCTTTATCCGACAGCGATCCCCCGATCGATACTTCTTGCTCCGGGTAATCAGGATGAATTGCGACCTTCAGGTTTGATACTTTAGCTGCGCTCTGTTCTGGGGCGTGCGTCGTCTCACATGTAATCGTGTTACACTCTCTAGGTGGCACGGCGTTATTGTAGATAGTGACAATGCCGCCTTCTACCGGGAATTTGAGCATCCCATGTGCTGTGGATGGTACTGCGCGTATTGCCGAAATTCCTGGTCTTCCAATAATGCCATTGTATGGCGAAGGAGATCTGATCACCATAAAATTCATCCAGGCTGTCGTGGAGTGTTCCTTATTACCAACAACAACTAGTAGTCGTAGTTGCCCCATGGGCCATATCTTTTCTCCCGTGAAGCCAGTCAACGACATCATGGCCGGGCTTAACTGTCTATGTATCTCAGGTCGCAATCTTTTGAAACAATGCTCATACATTATGTCTGCTGATGCCCCTCCATCAACATACATGCGGTGGATATCGTGACCCCCCGCATTTATCTCGATGGTGAGTGATTCCGCCACTGCGTTGTCCGCAGCCAAGGTGGGGAAAGAGATTTCGCTTCCAAGAGAAAATTTCTGGCTGACCTTTTGCCTAGTCTTTCGCTGGCATGATTGTATCATGTAGATTGTGTCAGCCTTGTCCTTAGGTGCTTCTTTCTTGCTACCGGTCTTCTGTTTGTCTTTCCCATCCTTGATGTTCTTAACTAGATGGTCCAACTTGCCTTCTTTTACTAGCTTATCAATTAGTTGGCGCAATTGGACACACTCATTGGTGGTGTGGCCCTTCTGTCCATGATACTCGCAGTATCCGTTCCCTACGCGCCGATCTTCTGGGGTGCGCATCGGTGGGGGTCTCGGAAAGTTCGCGCCTTCCGTCGCAAATATCTCCTTTGGAGTTTTCGTTAGTGGGGTATACTTGTCATTCTCTCGTCCGCCCCCCTGACTACGGTAACTTTTGTTATGATTGCTAACCTGGTCATTGGATTGTCTCCTTGGTTGTTCTTGCGACCTATAGTTTGAGTAGCCTTTCTTACTATCCGCAGCGGCGGCTTCTCTTTGGATGAAGGACCTCGTGCGCTTCATAAGTTCGTCAAAGGTTTGGGGAACCCTATCATTTAACTTTTTGATAAGTTCTGGGTTATTGATTCCGTTCATAAACCCTGAGATCTTTAGTATTTCGGGGCATGCCTTGACATGTATGCATTCGTCTTTATAGCGCTCCATATAAGCGCTCGTGGATTCCCCTTGGCGCTGTTTTACCCTAGCGAGTTCGACAGGGTTCTTGGCACACTTCTTCCTCTGAGTAAAGTTCAAACGAAACGCCTTTCGCAACTCTTCAAACCCATCGATGCTTCTACGTGGAAGCTTACTGAACCAGTTTCGCGCATTCCCTACTAATGTAGAATTAAACATGTGGCACCACACAGGTTGTGGCCAATTTTCGATGGTAGCTGCTGATTCGAAAATTTTTAGGTGGTCGTCAGGATCACCTGTCTCATCATAAGTTTTAACATTATCGGGCATGCGCCTTCTCTTATCTTCTTAAAAATCACTGATGTGCCGAGTGAATGCGTCAACCTTTTGGCGGCGCCAGGGACGAGACATATCTTCGTCCTCCTGGTCGCGGTATCTTCTCCTGGACTTCCAGTGTCCTGTTTCTTCGTCCTCGTTGTCCGAGGAGTCACTTGAGGATGAGCTTACTCTTTTGCGGCGCTTGCGCCGACTATCCTCGGAATCCGAGCTTGAAGGGCTTTCGCTTGGGGAGCACCGTCGCCCAAGTCTATCGTGAATCCTGCGACTGCCAAGCCTAGTGTGGACATTGGTGCGCCGTCCATCGTCTTCATGCTCCTCCAGATACTGTAAGTCGGCTGCTTCATCATCCACAACTTTCCTTTCGGTAACGCGGTGGGGATGCTTCATGCTCAGGGTCGAAGTTGAGCCGGGCTTGCAGACTCTGGCTTGACCTCTTTTTTGCTTCCTCTCGCATAAGCGCAGCCAAGGTTTCATAGTTTTGAGATACGAAATCTCTTGGCGCTAGTTCAGGCGTGACTCCTTCTAGCGCGAGGATGTCTGTTTCCAAATCAGGACCCTTGTTTCGGATAGGCGCATTTGGCGGCTCAGTGAGGTCTAATTCTGGCATGGTGAAAGGAGTGCGCTGTAGATCTTCCGCGCTAGTGGTTGTTGTAGTAGCATGGGTAGTCCTTGTGAGCGGTTCTACTGTAGTAAAGGCCAGATCTGAGTATGATCCTAGGTTTTTGGGCGCACTGGTTGTTCCAGAGGCCTGCTTAGGGGCTGAATCAGTTTGCTGTTTCTGCCCCTGTAGGTCACCATGCGTTTTCTTCGCCTGCGGAGTCCGCTGATTTAGGTTTTCGTGCTTTGTCATTCTAGTTCTTCGTAGAGTTCTTAGTGTCTGGTCCCACGGATGGCGCCACTTGTTGATACAAAAGTTGGGCGTTCCTTGTTTGGATTCCTGTTCCCGTATCAATTGGATCTTAATGCTTGAGACCTGCGCACTAAGAGAACAAAAATCACCGTTAGGCTTATCGTGGGATTGTCTCCCACGATTATCCTCCGGCGTGAGAGTAAGTAATCGGTTTTAGGGTTTTAGTGAAGAGTTAGGGTTATGATATGATACCTTTAATGAGAGCCGAGATGCCCTTTATATACACACGAAATCCTTGTTGGTTTCATGTTCCTTACTCTTCGGCGTATCCTCCCTTATTCGGTCCATTGATCCTTATCCCATAAATAAGAGATCCTATATCAAGGCCAATAATAGATTTCGGATTTGGGCCGTTGTAAGCCCAAATCTTTATCGTGATAGCCCACGCGTGATGGGCTTGAGTATTGGTCGGGTTCGTGACCCGAATGCGGACTATACGTCATCAATAACTGCCTGTGTAAAGATAAACCTATTCAAAAGGCTTTCTTGACAGGGTTTCCAGCTCATAGCAATTGTTACCTCTAACACAAGTGTTAGATTCACTTTTACTAGCTGTTCTTTCTATCAGATGTCCTTAGACTTGCTCATTATAATTAAAAGTATAAAATGATAGAAAGTGAGTTGTGTCAGTTACTGTCTGACCAACTAAGTCATCAATTCAATGTGAAATATGATAACTAGGTTTCAAGAAAGCATTTTTAAAGAATTAGTTAACTTAGATGTTAATCTTTGTTAAGAATTCCCAAACTCAGTCCATCATAAAGCTATTATGTCAGCAACTGATATCATCATTTTGCTGCTTCCATTTCACTTGAAATTTCCTTTTTGCTCAATGTTCATACCTGAAATTGTTAGTCCAAAACCAAGAAACAAAATGCATAGCATTTGTCTTATAGCAGTATTTAAAATATGACCAACAGTATGAACTGTTTAAACAAAATATGAACTAGCAGTATAAACTGTTCTATTAACAGTATCAATTTACAAAGATATCAGTACAAACGTACGGTATATACAAAAACCACACAGATTAAAAATCTTAAGGATTAAGCATGCCAATATTGCTACCAAGTATTGAAACCTTCCAACATCAAAAGCTTTTGTTAGCAGATCTGCAAAGTTGTATTCTGAAGCAATTTTAAGAACTTGAATTAATTTTTTCTCATTGCAGTCTCTTATAAAGTGATGTCTAATTTCAATGTGTTTTGTTTTAGAATGTTGTACTGGATTTTTAATGATGCAAATTGTACTACTATTATAAATATGAATGACAGTGTTTAAGAAATTGTACCCATAGTCAGGAAGTTGGTTTTGAAGCCATAGAACTTGACCACAACAACTTGCAGCAGCTACATATTCGGCTTCAGTTGTTGAAGTAGCCACAATTTTTTGCTTCTTACACTGCCATGAGATAAGTCTACACCCAAGGAATTGACATCCTCCAGTTGTTGACTTTCTGTCCAAGCTAGCACCAGCATAATCACTATCCGAAAATGCTACCAAGTCAAAAGGCGACTCTCTAGAATACCATATTCCCAACCTTGGTTGACCCTTGAGATATCTAAAAATCCTCTTGACTGCTGTTAAATGAGAAACCTTTGGAGTTACTTGAAATCTTGCACAAGCACAAACAGAGAACATGATGTCAGGTCTTGATGATGTAAGATACATCAAAGAGCCTATCATAGATTTGTAAGTGTGTACATCTACATTGTCTCCATCTAAATCTTTAAGAAGTGTCTTCTCAGAGTCCATTGGTGTGCTTGCCATTTTTGAATCAGCAAAGTTGAACTTCCTTAGAATCTCAGCAACATATTTATCTTGACTAATAAATATGCCTTCATATGACTGTTTAACTTGCAAACCCAAAAAGAATGTAAGTTCCCCCATGGAACTCATCTGAAACTTATGATGCATAAGCTTCTCAAACTCCAAACACATCTCCTTCCTTGTAGACCCAAAGATAATGTCATCCACATACACCTGCACTAATAGAAGATACTTCTTGTGCTGTTTGATGAAAAGTGTCTGATCAATCTTTCCTCTTTGAAATCCGTTCTCTATTAAGTAGGAAGCCAGTGTTTCATACCAAGCTCTTGGTGCCTGATGTAGGCCATATAGAGCTTTTACAACTTTGTACACTTTGTCTGGATTGTCAGGATCAATGAAACCTGGAGGTTGTGAGACATACACCTCTTCTTCAATAGTACCATATAAAAATGCACTCTTGACATCCATTTGATAAACTGTGAAGCCTAAAAATGAAGCATAAGCTAAGAAAAGCCTAATTGCCTCAAGTCTTGCTACTGGAGCAAAGACCTCATCATAGTCTATCCCTTCTTGTTGTGTGTACCCTTGGGCTACTAATCTAGCCTTATTCCTAATCACTATACCCCTTTCATCCATTTTATTCTTGAAAACCCATCTAATGCCAATTACCTTTGCATCCTTTGGTAAATCAACTATCACCCAAACCTTCTGAATCTTGAACTGAAGAAGCTTCTCTTGCATAGCTTCTACCCAGCTTGAATCATCTAAGGCTTTCAGAATGTTCTTTGGTTCATCTTGTGAGAGAAAACATACAAACAAGCAAGAGTTTGAAAACTCATGCTGCTTTGAAGCATAAAGGGCATCAAGAAGCCCTTGTTGGTCTGAAGACATCAGTTGTTGTCTTGTCTTCACACCTGATTGTACATCTCCAATCACATTTTCTAGGTAGTGGACTTTGTGAATCCTTGTGTGTGGGGTTGAAAGAACTTGATAGTTAGGTGTGATATTGGTCAAATCCACTTCTTCTTCTGTTAATTCTGCTTCATTTGAGTCTGAAGGGCCAGCAGTAGAATCATTTGGCCTAGCAACAGAAAAATTAAGCCTAGCAGTAGAATGCTCTGTCTCAGCAGTAGAAACTTCTTTTGTACTATTAACTTGCCTGTCTTGTTTCTCAGTTCCATCTTCTTTGATTTCATCATCAACACCTTCTTTTGATTTACTAGAAGAAGATTCATCATTGGTTGAAGTTGAAGCCACACTTGTACTTATTGGTATCCATACATGATCTTGATTTGTCTCCTTGTCTAACCCTGCCTCATTTGTTGCTTGTGAACCTGAAAAATCATTAGTTTCTGCAACAACAGGCACATAATTCATAGAATGGGATAATGACTCTAGATCAAATAGCCAATTAGGACCTTGACCTGCTACATTGGATTTATTCTCTAAAAGTTCCACAAGTAGGTTTTCATCTACTCTCTTAGTTCTTAAGTTGTATACTCCAAAAGCTTTGCTATTGAGAGAATATCCAACTAAGAATCCTTCATCTGCTTTACCATCAAACTTTCCAAGATGGTCTAAGGTATTCAGAATTGTCACATGACATCCAAAAGGTCTAAGAAATCCTATTTCCGGAGCTCTAAAAAGTTATAGGTAGCTTAGAGTCAGCTAACATAGTTCTAGCAGCTTCTATTAGTGTTCTATTTCTCCTTTCGGCAACACCATTTTGCTGAGGAGTTCTAGCTACACTAAATTCTCTCCTAATACCTTTTACTTTGCAGAAGTCATCCATAACTCTATTCTTAAACTCTGTCCCATTATCACATCTAATGACTTTTACTTTCTTGTCTACTAGGTTTTCTATCTCTGTAATGAAAGTCTTAAGGATGCTAGGTGTCTCATCCTTAGTACTTAAAAAGAAAACCCATGTAAATCTACTATAGTCATCAGTAATAACTAGACAATATCTCTTATGTTACATACTTCTAACATTTGTAGGACCAAATAAGTCCATATGAAGCATAAACAATGATTGATTGATAGAGTTAAAAATCTTGGGCTTACAAGTGGCTTTGTGTTGTTTGCCTTTAAGACAAACAATGCATGTTTGATCATTTTCAAATCGTTTTTGAGGTAAACCTCTTACCAAACCATTCTTAACAATCTGATTTATGGTTTTGAAATTAATATGACCAAGCCTCCTATGCCATAACATTGATTCATCCAATGTGGCCTTTGTAACAAGACAAGTTAAAGCCTTTTTAGGAACAATGTTCTTCATATCAACACTGTACATATTTCCCTTTCTAGGAATTTTAAGAAGTACTTGACTTTCATCAGGCATCTTAAAATCAGGAGAAAGCACAAGACATTCTGTGTCACAGAAAAGAACTTTGTTTTTTTTGTCACACATTTGTGAGACACTAAAAAGATTATAATTTAGCTCTTGTACATAGTACACATCTTCAAAATCTAAATTTCCAGTTTTAATGGTACCTTTACCGGAAATTTTGCCACCAACACCTCCTCCAAAGGTAACATAGCCTCCATCTATTGATTAAAAATCTAAGAGATAAGACTTGTTGCCTGTCATGTGCCTTGAACATCCACTATCTGAGTATCCTTGATCCTCTTGTTTATCAATTGAATGTTCCTGCACAGTAATAAGGAGTATTAGTTTCCTTTGCGGACCCAAGCCATTACTGACTTGGACCTGCCTCTTGCATCAATGAAATTTAATCTCTTAAGAACAGTTGATTCAACATTGGATTTAAGAATCCAACATGCTGAGGCCTTAACAGCATTTGCTCTGTTTTTCCAAGCAGCAGTATTAACTACTTGCCTAGCAGTATTAACTGCTGGCTTTGCAGTTTTACCCTTTGGTTTCCAAACTTGTTTTTGGACCACTGCTTTTGATTGAATGGGCCTTGTAACAGTTTTTGATGCATTTTTGTAACTTGTTTTTTGCATTTTTAACTGTTGGTCTTGGGTTAACAGTCATGAATGGTCTAGCAGTAGAAACTGCTGTTGAAACTGCTCTGGGTTTTGTTCTCTTAGACTTAGAGTGAAAGTAAGTTTGAGGAGTTTACCTTTTGAAATTCACCCTATTGTTTTCATACCCAGATACCCATTTGTTACAGAAAGCTGCAAGATGATCAAAACTACCACATGTGTAACAAGCTTTATTATAAAAGAAAAAGTCATCACCTAATTGGTTAGACTTGAGGCCATTCCAATTTCTTTGATTACCTCTGGGCTTGCTAGTGGATCTATATTGTTCACAATATTTAACTGGTTGCCTAACATGTTTAATATTTGATTTAGGCTTAACAGTATCCTTTTTGATCACTTTAGGAACCCTTGTTCCTGCTTTCTTAACTACTTCAGGTTTAGACATAACCTGTTCATCTTCATCATCATCAGATACCCAGCCTTCAATGACTACTCTATCTGATCTTCTATCAGAGGTCACCTTGTCCTCAGGAAGTGAAGTCTTACTTAAACTTTCACTTACTTTCTTAGGTTCATCAACAACTAGCTTTGTTTTTGGTTGTACACCATATTGTAGCTCAGGTTGTTGAAATTCAGGGACACCTGAATTTTCTAGGTCAATCCCTGGGGGTTTAGGGATTCCTCTATAAGGAGGTGGGACACTCTTATATCCTACTCCTGACTTGGCTCTATTAATCACTTGACATTCTATCATGTTGGTCACACCTCTAGAAGCATTCTCTAGTGTTTGTGTAGTTAAGTGAATGTTTCCATTTTCCTTTTTGACCCTATCAAAAGCCTCTCTTAAAAGCTTAATTTCAGCATCTCTAAAGAATATGTCTTGTCTTAGAAGAGCTTTGTCATCAGAAAAAGCAAGTTCATTTTCTTTGGAGTATAAGATCTACTTTTCTGTTGATTCTAAACCACACCTATAATTAATGTAGTTTTGATGAGTTTTGCTTAGCTCTTTCTTTTGTTCATCATAATGTTTAATTAAAGTTTGTAATTCTTTAAGAGCAGTACAAGCATTTGAACAATCTTTATGAGATTGTACCTCAAAAGTAGAAAAAGCCATGAGTGCCATCTGTGAAGAATCTTCTTCTTCATCAGCCATCAAACTCCAATCAAAACCTAGCCCATCAATAGCTACCATAGCTTTTGAGTTTGGCTCAGAAACCTCCCTTGTCTTGGATGTGCTTCCAAAACCTTTGTTCTTGCTATCTTGCTGCCTTGGCCTTCTACATTCTCTTGAGAAGTGACCCATCATGTGGCAGTTATAGCACTCTATCTTTGACTTGTCAAAACCAGCAGTATCAATGTTGCTGATTAAGAGCTTCTTCCCCGTCCTTTGATAGAACTTCTTGGCTCTCATGCTAAGAAGAGAAATTTGCCATTTTAGATCCATTTCCTCCAGATCATCATCATTGATCTCTTGGAGGTCTTCATAAGTGAGCATGGACCCATCATTTCGACTTGTAAGAAATGCACAACAAGTCTTTTCATCTAAAATACCCATGATACTGCTTGATGAACTAGCCGCACCAACACCATCAACAACTTTCACCTCTTCACTTGATTTTGAGGTACTAGGAGTTGACATAAAAGCCATGTTCCCAGTATTAGAACTAGTACCTCTACTTCTCTTCAAATCTTGCTCCACAATCTTAAAGTTGCTATACAAATCTATCAGTTCCATTGTATCAAGGTCTAGCTTATTCTTCCAGACAACAACATGTATAGCCCACTCTTCTGGTAAGCTTCTGTAAGATATTCACTTAACACATAAGACACCAAAGTAGAGATCTTGGATCGACTAGAAGAGAAAAAGGAGAGAGTGGGAGTTCTTGAGAGAGAGTAAAACAAAAACAAGAAAGATTAGATTAGAAAATGTGTGGAACTCCAACCCTTCCCACACTTGGGAAGGGATATATATAGTAGCTGGTATAAGTGCCCCTACTGGGCTGTGAAGTGAGCTGACAGTGGGGAAAGCCCCAACCCACTCCACAAACATAAATATAACTAAGCTAATACTAATATTACTTATAATACTAAACTGATATAGATAAACCTACGAGCTATGTGAATGCTAAATGCATGCTCGGGGTGACCGAGCCTTCATTCGAATATTTATATTCCTAACAATCTCCCCCTAAGGGAGGTCACCCCGGAAATATTAATTTGAATTCTAGCATTCTGTCTTCTGAACTTGACGTCATAGCTCGTAGTCTTTGATTCTTCATTGTCATGAAACATTGTGCATTCAGCAGTGGACTTTTGATGACTTCTCCTTTGTCTTGGATGATTTTGAGTATTCTTCGAATTTATCATCCAACATTTGTTTCCAAGTCATCTTTCAGCAGTATGTTTCCTTGTGATGTGTATATCTTTGAGCAGACATGCTTACACTATTCTGGTGTCATGATCTTCAGCATCAGAGTGTGCAGAAGCTGTGTTCAAGGTCTTTAGGTTGATCATGACTTCTTTGTTTAAGATGATGATGTAGTGTAAACATGTGGTAGAGGATTGGCATCTTTACTGCAACTAGCTACAACAGCAACCAGCAACAGCATTCCACAGCTACAATTGCCAGAAGATCCTGCATATGACAGTTAGCAACAAATCGACCGGTACTTACAGGTTCGGATTTCGAGATTGTTAACAGCATAGTGTGAAAACTCTCTCTAATCCTTACCAAGACCGTTCCTAATCGAAAACCCACAGAGGGCTTTTTAAGATCGAACCGTAGCACATCAACGATTAGGTGAATCGCTGGAGATCACTCCACGACTGTAGACCGTTTGAAACCACCGCGATCACTAAGCGTAATCCACAAGGAATTACCGAGGTGACCTGCTTTCAGGGCTGTTTGATGTTGACCCTGGCAGGAATTTCCATTCAATCACTGAGAATTACATTTGTAAATTCTCTCATAAATGTTCTGGCAGATTGCTAAGATCTGCGTACTCATGAGTTTACAACTGGTGTCCTTAATGTTGAACAAAAAGTGTAGAAATAATTCGTGTCCCTATGAGATCTTATTATGCATCTCGTGGCTCTAGACTCGATAGTGCGTTTTGATTTAGTGAGCGGAGGCTGGAGAGAACCGCCACCTTTTCAATATCATCTAACTCGGAGTGAGAGAGACGATAGAAATGTATTGAACTCCATGAAAATTGAAACAAGAATCCTTTGAGGGACCTTGAGTGGCTAGGGAGGGTTGTGCAGCATATCACTGGGTCCATGATATTTTGTCTTCAATGCCAGCAATCAATTAAGTGATTCTGACAGCATATGTATTGACCCGGTTTTTGCCTAAGTTGTAAGGAGGGCTTCTTTCTTTTCACCCTTTATCTTTACAATTCTTTTTCATTCTTCAACCCCTTCAGTGCTTACCGAGACTTCATAACTAGCACCTTGTTGGGTATGTTCCAGTACTAGCTCCATCTCAGTCGGCACTTTTCTCTTATCCACTTTTCTCCTTTTAATCATACCTAAGGACTTCTACACTAACTAGTGGATTGTCCCTGGGTAGATCCCTCCGGCTCTGGCGGGATCGTGGGAACTTGAGCCTAACCTAACCATCCTTATAACTCCATACATTAATTAAAATGGTCGGTCTTTGGTATTCTTCCACGATTGCCATAAACCAAATTTTTGAAAAATCTCTCAAAGTGCTCACGATTCTGAAACACATTTTTGTAAACACTTGAGAGTTTTATATTTTCAAAATGCTCCCCCTCAACATGTGCTCGGTTGATAGTTTTATAAATTTGCACATGTTAGGTGAAGCTCTCACTTTTGATTGAATTGATCCACTTTCAGTGAACATGACCGATTCGAGACACGTTTACATCACTAGTTAGACTAGCTTGAAATTATTACCCGGCCTGGTCAAGTCCACAGAAAGTTTCTCGAAATGGTACACTCTACTCAGATACATCTTTTTCGAGACACGCTTACATCACTGGTTAGACCAGCTTGAAATTATTACCCGGCCAAGACGTATCCTTTCGATTGATGACAATTCAAGTTTTCGTCAATTCATTTGTCAGGTCTGAGACACGATCTCATGTGGTGCCAACTCCTTTTAGTCCATTTGCTCCCCCTCAATATGTGCATCGATATACGAAAGAGTTTAGCACATATGGGAGAGCTTACATTTACGTCCAAACATCACATTTTATCAGATTTCATATTTAAATCACATTCTCTCCCCCGATCAAAAATTTCAAAACTTTTGAGATTTGTGATCCCAATTGATTTAAATCAGTTAGAAAAATGTGAGAGAAAATGTGTCCAATTTTAATATATTCTGATAGTGAAACATACTCTGCTCCCCTTTAAACAACAAGGGGGAGCCCATTCTAAATGCACACATCACATATATACAGATAGATCAGTGGAATGTTTATAATATTGTATGATTACAAGCCACCCATCATAAGACAGATAATGACAAAACACACATAGAACATGATCATTCTGTTCTCTGCAGCAATCGATAATCACCCTCACGAAGTCTGCCACCAACAAAGCTCTCCAAATTACGGAAGATCGCCCGTGTCTTCAGCCTGCGTCTGATTGCTCGAATGAATTCTTTACTTCGTGTCACATCCTGGGTTGTGCGGGTTGATCTTGACTTCCTTAATTCTGAAATCTAAGGCATCCTCAATCATTCTCAGAGTTCCATCACTAAACTTGTGAACCTCGTTGAGACGCATTACCATTGGCGCCTCATACTTGTCAGTAAACTTGACTGCCCTTGGAGATTCTAGGATCTTGAAGTCGTGTGTAAACGTTAGATTCGTACCATCCCAGTTCGGCTTGGTGAGATTGAGTTTAGTTTGATAGCTCTCAATCCCAAGTTGAAAATCACTAACTCTCTGTCTGATCACAAGACCCCGGATCCATAAGTTGACTGCAGCAGAGAGAGCTTTCTTATCGCGAGGAGGTAGATGTTCCAGATGTCCTTGAAGATTAAGTAAGTAGAGATCTTCGAAGTCACTTGGGAGCAGATGCTTGAAGTCACTTTCAGCAATAACGTATTCTTTCTGATCAGCACGTCGAAGCACAATTTTCTTCAGGTACTCATACCCATACATGGAGCGTATTTCAACATTAATAACGCTAAGGATTCTGAGCTGAGATCTTACTCCTTGACGATTACCCTCTGCTGAGTGCCTTTCGATATAGAATCGTTTCTTGTGGAACCACCAATGAGTGATGCCATAAGAGGCTGCAACATTAAAGGTATGTTCCTGATCTGACCATAATTGATCTGGCACCATTTGCTCCGATCCTGCATCTGAGTAAACTGCTGCCTTCATCTTAGTTATTGACAGCGCCTGTCTGCAACCGTTGTCACCAAAGCGGAGATAGTCCAGATCTTTATTGAAGAAATGATCAGCTTGAATAGTGACATGCCCAGGTGGTCCACCACTTGGAAGAGGTCTGTTAACGTTGTAAGTAAGAATCTGCTCATCAACTTGATCAGTCAAGAGTCTGTGACACTCTTCCATTTGGTATTGAAGATGCTGCACATCTGGGTGAAAGACTTTAACTATCTCGTAAGCTGGTCCTTCCAGATCTTGAGGAGTGAGTCTTGGAATCTTTTTCTCCTTGCAGAACCAAGCAATGAACGATCCCATGTCACCCGTTTTAGCCAGTAATGAGTTCTCTGGAGGTGATTCATGCTAAGAAGCAATCATCGTGGCCCAGTTTTTATTCAAACACGGTGCATCTGAAGATGGTATGGTCCATGCAGGTTCAGGAATGGATGCTCTTTCTTCATCAGATAATGGTTTCAGCCAAGTTCCCATTTCCTCCTTGGAAGGAGGATTTCTAGGTAGATTCTGATCTTCGGTTGCAACCTTCCCAGTGAGTTCCCTCCACCATATCTCATTCGGGTTAATTTGAGGGACGTGAGTATTAGCTGTATCTTCTTCACCGTATGAATGTAACTCTTGATCTCCTGCTACAGAATCCTCATTAATGACGAATTCCTCTGGGACAGAAGAGCACGAAGGCTTATATCTTGTATCAATTGTGGTCCATGCAGAGAATCCAGCAGACGACACATTCTTAGATGATCTGGGGACCAAGGAGGATATATTTTTCTCCTCAGATGATGCAGGAGGATGATTGGGTTGAGCTTGCATAGACCCTGAAGCTTCTGAAGATACTGTTGCTCCACTGTTACCAGCAGGAGGAGGAGGTGAAGGAGGATGTTGTGGAGATCCAGGAGGTGTATGGGGTTTATCTTGACTCCTTTTCTTCCTCTTTTGTTGTTCTTTTAATTCAGCCTCAAGATAGTCAATCTCATCACGTTCCTTTGATTTTTCTAACGCCTCGAATAACCTCCGATGATCTTCGTGACCTTTATCCTGACCAATCTCAAACATTCTGTCGAGAAGAATTATTTTCATATCAACTGTGGGAAGATCTCTGAATCGAGCCCGCATTGGTGCTTCCATAGCCCACTGAACCGACTCGTGCGCGTAAGTATCAACTGCAACCATTGCCTTATGTTCAATATTGAGATTCTCCAACTTGTGCAGTCTGCTCCCGTAATTGTTTATGACATGCGGCAGATTGAGATGTTCCAGATCTGTGATGCGTTTAAGAGCTGTGGCTAGTTGTGATTCAATGTCTGTTGGAGCCTTAGTGGAGACATCAACAGTCATGGTAGCTTCAGGTGAGGGAATTTCTATGATTGGTGCAGTTGAAGAGGTTGGAGCACTCATAGGTCTGATTCCTGACATGTCTTGTAGAATTGGAACTGACACCATTGACTCTACTTCTTTCTCATCATGTGACTTGTCAGTTTCATTTTCAGCAGCGTTGTCATTTGCCTTGTCTGTGATGAACTGGTCTCCATATGTGAAGTCATGTTCAAGGGTCTTGAGTGAAGAAAGGGTGTCTGTAGACTCAGTCGGTACTTGCACGTGAGGCAGATCATCATTCTTTATCTTAAGATTTTTATGAACATCTGGGTAGGCGGTGGCTACAAACTCGTCATGCATTGATTCCTGAGGTGGTTTTGTAGATGTATCTGTTGCCACAACCTGTATTTCCTTTCCCACCTTTTCTGGCTCAACGTTATCAATTACTTGAGTTTGTGTAGCTTCCATCTCTGAGTGCTTTTCCATGGTTGAATGTTCGTCGGTTTCTGTATCACTGGAGTCCTGATTAGCTTCTAAGCTTGGAGATTTCTCTTTAGCACCTTCTGAGACTTCATTGGCTTTGGACGATACAGAATCTCGTTTCTTGAGGATGAACTGCGTGGTTGTCTTAGGAGCAGGAGAAGATATAGCCAGGAGAGTTTGAGCAGCTTGTTCAGCAACAGCAGTCCCTTTTCCCTTGCCTTCTACCTGAGGCAATGGTTGGTGTTTTACTGAATCAGGTTCTCTGAATACCACACCTTTAGAAGAGTGTCCCGTTGATTGTGTGAATTCTTGAGAGCTGATGTCAAGTGCCGTTTGTAAGTCAACATCATCTTCATCTCTCAGGGTGTGTTTTGGGGAAGCTGCTTCATTACCCTTGCTAAAATTGATCACCCCTTGCCTCTTTGGTTTCTTGATGCTGCCTGGAGCTACTTCAGTTGTTGCCACATCTTTTCTCTTTTTCGACTTGGGTCTGTCCTTTTGAGATTTGGTAGGCTTAGACGGTTTTGGAGAAGGAGTGTTTGCTTCCCTGACTTGTTCGACTTTTGTAATGTATTCCTGAAAGTACGGAGTATTGAGAATCTCATCAGTAATGAGAACATCAGGTACAGCCTTTCCAAATATTTCAGACTTAGATCCACTCGCAGTGAACTTGAGATGCCCAAGAGCATATTCGTTGTCAGGCAGATGAAGTGGTGAATCCAGTCGAGGATGAAACTTGTGCACATTTTGGAGATAGAATATGATTAGCTTGGTGAATCTGATACTGGGAATCAAAAGATGAGGGACTTTCTTTCTTCCTAATTTCTGCAATGCCATATTTGTCTTGTCCTCAATAAAAGAGTGAATTGAATACGTGAACTCTTCCCAAATTCTCTCAGCATAGTCAAGGTTGGCACGATTTAGTATCCCCCATAGAATCTGAATCACTGGTGCCCTTGGTCTCTCAAACCCTGATGTCTTTCCCGTAAGACATAAATTGATGATAGTCAAAATAGCTCTCCAGGGTTGGTACATGTCATATGTGTTGACTGTGGAGAGAGCGTGGACGGTTTTGGGATATCCCAGATCGTTGATAAAGTTGATGAGTTCATCAGGTGACGGAGGGGAGGTGAATGGTTGATTTTCAATTACTGGTGTAATTTGGAGTGCGTTTCTGATCACGTCAGGGGTGATTGTGAACCATTGTTCATCTAGTTGACAACTGTACTCCCCTGTGATCTTGTCATATCTAGCTGTGTCCCAAAACTGTTGGATATAGATAGACGGAATGGTGGAACTGGCCACAAATGCTCGGAAGAAACTGGTTTGCTTCAGAATATCCACAGCGAGTTTATATATTGGGTTTTTCTGAGTCTTGCTTGTGTCAAGGAAATAGTTGCTCTTTTCAATGACAATCCATTGATCATGATGTAGAATCTGATCATTGGTGCGGACTGGTGGAGGAATACCGGGGGTTTGAGCCTCTGGTGAGATAGGATCAGTCATAGATGCTGTATAGAAACCAACATAAAACATGTCCAAAAATAGATTGGGGTTAGATTAGAGATCAAATATGCACGTATGAACCAATCTACCAACAACTATTACAAAGCACACTAAGGTAGAAATAGCACTAGCAAAGTATGCATCTCAGTCTCAAGGTTCACATAGGTCAAACATGATAAAGCACATTAAGGGCCTAACAAGACTTCAAGACCTATGTTAGTGAAAGACATATAGACTACAAAAGAGCACCATAGAGAACACAGTTAAGCCGCTGAAGCAGTCACACCGCTAGACTATAATATTCAACAAATAAACCGCTACAACAGACAAACAGCTAGAGTAAACTACTCAAAATTAAGTTAAACCGCTGCAGTAGGCAATCCTCTAGAATATAATATTCATACGTGAGTTAAACCGTTAGCACATGTAACCCGCCAAGATAAACTATCCAAACACCAGTTAACCGCTGCATCAGACAAACAGCTAGAATATAAAATTCAAGAATCAGTTAAACCGCTGACAAAGATAAACCGCCAGAATAAAATATTCACAACTAGTTAAACCGCTTCATTAGGCAAACAGCTAGAATATAAGATTCATAAATCAGTTAAGCCGCTAACTCAGTTAAACCGCAAAAATAAAATATTCATAAACAAGTAAACCGCTTCATCAGGCAACCAGCTAGAATATAAAATTCATAAATCAGCTAAACCGCTGACGCAGATAAACCGCCAGAATAAAATATTCGTAAAACAATTAAACCACTGATGAAGATAACCCGCTAGAATAAAATATTATTAAACCAGTTAAACCGCTGCATCAGGTAAGCCGCTAGAATATAAAATTAATAAATATTCATTTAAGCAACCCGCTAGCAAGAACATCATCTAAGCCGCTAGCAAGAACATTAGTACGAACGACCACTCACATCATCTAAGCCGCTGGCAAGAACATAATACGAATGACCACTCACATCATTATTTGTCCAACCTAAACTCCGAATCACCTCAAACAATTATCACTTACATTCATTAGTGAAACTCTAGAGATACAGACACTACGCTCCTAACAAACTATCAAATCCTCTACTGCATATCAACTTTGACTCTTAATAGTCAACTTTTAATCTAATAATCGTCACGTATACGAAGATAGACCAATTAAACATTTAGCGAAGTATCAGACATGAATATAATGCAAATCCCACCAACAAAAACACAGTTTTGATTACAAACCTAGTTATGGGAGAGGATTCGAGCACCCAACCTAGAGAGACACGCAAATGTAGTGAGATACAGGCCAAGATGATAGATCTAGTTGTAAATCAGGGCTTAAACATATGAGATAACAGATACCTAGTTCCAGATTCTACGCAGATTATCACCGATGAATATAGCGACTTATGGGAGCAGCGACTTGGGAAGAGAGATAAAGTGGCATGATGTTTGACTGGGTGAAAATGAATTTTGACCAAAGCAAGCCGCCGAACCTTATATCTCTCTCCACAAGAATCGCTTCTTGACAATTTAAGTCACTCTCTTATATTCTCACACCACAAGTTACGCAACCTAGCAATATTAGACCCTCTCTTATCATAATTTGGAAATGATGACACACTAAGGCATTAATGATCCTCCAAATTAATAAGTGTAGCAAAGTGGGCCTTAAAACACCTCTAGAGGAAAAAATATCTCCACCTCTTCTCCAGAACGTATCACTTCAACCAAAGGGATTGAATACCCTAATGATTGCTATAAATTACTCTCCCCCTCAATCAGTGAACCGAAAGCTACGAGAGGAGCTGAGGTCGCTGATTGAGAAATAACTTATGCAATCATAAATCCACTCGATGAAGCACCCTCATGTAACCACAACAGAAAGCCCTAAATTCTTTCCCGAAGAATCATAGAACAGAAAGAATTTAAGGTGAAAAGAAGACTTCTCTTCTTATGCTAGAAATGATGCACTGAAACGTACATCAGATCGGGTAACATGGATATAAAGTAATCCATGCCCAGGTGAACATCACCCAGTCGGTGAAACAGCCGTCCTTTTGGCGACGTGCTTTCCACAATGTATAGAGCGGGTTGCAGTATAAAGTAACTGCAAACCATGACGACATGTTTTATCTGGTTAGTATAACTTCTGCTCGAGCTTCATTTAAAGACCCGTGTTATTATTTAATGACATTTCTAGGACCGTAAATGTTATCGATAAACAGAAGACATGCCTAGATGAAACCCTTTTTTTTTTTACTCTATGTCTATGTGCACTATTGAGTATATATATATAAATATCTACACAGACTATATGTATACACATCAAGGATATATGAGAAGTAATTACAACTATTCCATCCAACGTATCCACATGAAGTACGAGTTCTGAGTTGAGTAGATCAGAAGTCATCTTGCACGACCATCATTGTTGTGTAGGTTGAATGCCCAGCATTGGAGATGGCATTCCAATTGGTCGCCACACCATGAGTTTTCCTTTGATGGAAACGATAGATGTCCCTGTATTTAGGCAAGGGTTCCCTGCACTAACATAACTGGATTTTTTACATTTGTATGGGTTAGTAACCATGGTCTCCTGCCATTGTGAGTAGTCACAATCATTCACGGACGTACTTTCTGTATTAGTGGGCATCCACCTAAGACCAACTTTCTTAAAAATTCTACCAGTCGGTACCTGATGCATGGTTTTGCGACCTTACAACAGGTTTTACCTCTCGAGGGATCTCAAGAGGCTTGCAATCCCCACCAAGCAGTGTACCTGACCGATGTAGTATAGTGTAGTGGCAAGTACCAGGGGATTGATCGTTCTCTAGGGGAAGAGTGTCGTTAGGATTGAAAAACTACTCTAATAGGTCTAAGGGTGAGAGAAGATTCTTTTTGTATTTTTATATTTTTTATAAAAGCAAGTAAAATCTCGGGTTTGAAGGAGTGGGCGGAATTAGTTGCTAGTCAACTAACCCAAATAACTACAATTGCAAATAAAATAAAATGACTGAAAATAAAAAGGTTGTGGAACTTATATGGGGAGAAATGTGTTTACTTAGATTTCCTTACTCCCTAACTATCTTTTACCGGTTGATTAGTGTGTATTAATTGCGTGGATGACGGGTGTATTCCTTAATACCAATCGTGGGGTGGCGTACGTACTTCCCCAACTCTATAAGCTCCTACTTCACTCCTATGTCGAGCCGGCTAAGAAGCTCCTAACATGGGATCACTAGAATTCGCTCATGCATTAAATACAACCATAATAACCTTAGTACGCATTGGTTCATGTTTCTTAAGACGTTCAAGCAAGTTACCGTATAGGAGGTTAGCCAGTTTTCTTAAGCCTAACATCGATAAACAATCATCCAATACAATTAATAACACGCCAACAACCAATAATCAATAGTTAGGTTTCATTAGATCTAAGCAAACACAAGATAAATCTAGCCTAGCATGTTAATTAAAAGACAAGAACAAGATATAATCAAACAACACATAGACATATTGAATGATTAAATGATTACATATCTTCAATTAAACATGGGAGATCCAAGGGTATAAAACCCTTAAAAATGGCAGAAAATTCGTCTTAGGGTTTCTCCTCACAAAGTTGCACACTATGAATAAAAATTGCAAAACTATATATATAATTTAGGGGCTGACGGCGTCACGTTGTAGGAGGTGACGCCGTCACCTCGCCGCGGCTAGGGTTCCCGGATGGTCTTCCTGACGCCGTCCCTCTTTAATCCTCCAAAATCCACTCTGGCGCGTCAAGGGTTGACGCCGTCAAAATTGTGCTTGACGCCGTCTCTCTTTAACTTTAACTGTGACAGCCTTGATCACCTTAAAGGGTGACGCCGTCAAAATTTCCATTGTAAAACTCTCTGGCGCGTTACGTGTATTTTGTCATATCCACCTCTTTTGCCAAGCCGTGACGCCGTCAGGAGCAATCCTTGACGCCGTCACATGTACTTTTCCAGCAGCTTTGGAGACTTTGTCGTTTTCTTCACTTTTATGCTCCAAAAACGTCCAAAATGCTTCCTTTTCCAGATTTCTTCTCCAAAGTACCTAAAATGACAAAAGGAACGATTTAGGGCAATATTTGATCAAATAAATACGATTTAGGGCTTAAATGACCCCCTAAAAGCGGTACACTTTTCGCTTCATCAGTACCCATCTAAGGCAAGATCTTAGATTCTTAGATTTTCTATTCATCTTAGGGTGCTTTTTGGAAGAATTTTCATATCTTACAGCAATCTGCCCACTAAGTTTTCGAGGTAGCTTCTTTGGTCTTGAATTCCTATTGTTACCTCTGATCTCATTGGTGTGCATCTTATCACATGCAACCACATCTATAACATTAGTCTTATGAGACTGGTCCTTAGGTTGACCATTAACTGACAGAATATCTTGCATATTTTGTGAAGTGACTGGTTTTGACAAAACTTGTATCGCAACAACTTGGGAGGCAAACCGTGTTTTTGAAAATTTTGGCCGTTCAGATCTAAACGCAGTCAGTTGTCTAACAACTGATTGGTTTCTAATTGGTGGTTTCCCCAAGATTGATGGTTTTGCAAACTTAGTATTCACACCATTTTCTGTTAGTTTCCTTAACTCATTTCTTAAGACTGCAATTGCAATACCCTTTTCCAGAAGTCGAGCTTTGAATTCATCATTTTTTGCAATCAAAGAGTTTGTTTGCTCTATAGACTTAGTATTTGATTCTTTGATTGAGTCACACAGTTCATTGCACTGAATTTTTAAAGCCTCATTTTCTTTAAGTAATTCAGTCACTTTATGATCAAGTTGAGCATTAGTTGTTACAATAACATCGTTGTCATATTTAGCCTTAACTTCATTCACCATATCAACCTTCTCAGCAATACGTTTTTTCAGATTTTTGATTGTTAAGTTTTTTGCTTGTAGCTGAGCTTTCAAATCATTTATAGCAAAGAATTCACGGAATTCAGGGAGTTCCGGATTTTTACAAGGTAGTTGAGTTTGAAAACTTTCTTCCTTTTGTTGCATTGAGATTTCAAGTGAAATACAATGTTTTTCAAGTTGTAAAAATCTTTTTAAAAGTTCATTATACACATCCATTTCAACCATATCATTTGATTTGAAAAACTCAGCAGTAGGCAAAGAACTTGACGAATCATTATGTTCAACATCCTGATCAAATTCTCCCTCATTATGACTCATATCTGTTGATTCAGAGGTAATATTGCTATCAGTCTTTTCCAACAGATATGTGTCATAAGTAGGTTTAATTTGATCAGTATGTTGTTGTTCATTAGAAAGAGCGTTATCATGATCAGACAGATGTACCTCAGCCGACAGTACTTGACGATTTTCTGGTTTGAGAGCTGCATCCACACACAATGAGATATCAACTCCGTAGATGTTATCATCATCCTTATCTGACTCTGTCCCGTTTCCCATATGTCGTACTCTTTCATTTATGAACCCCTCAACATTACTCATCCATTGCAGCAATGTTGTTCTGAACACGGTAACCTCTGTTCCAGTGTGTCTAGCAAAACACTCTTCTGTCATTTGACTGTCATATTCATAGTTTTCAGTGTATTGCGAATCAATGAACACCTGGAGTTGGTTGTTAATTACACTGAAAGCAGCTCTGGATCTTGCTTCAGAGAATTCCTCTTTGTCAAGCTGTTGTTCAAGCTGGTCTAAATATAGGGTCATTTTGATTGTGAACTCTTGAACATCTTGACCAAAGAGTGATGCGAAAGCCCGTGTATAACCCATCACATAATCGGATTTTTTAAACAGAAGCTTGAGATGTGAATGAAGTGATTGACAACATTCAATGTGACTCTCCTTTACATTAATCAACATTAGTGACTGAGAACATCCACTCTTGTGATCATTAGAGCATGACAACTTCATAGTTGCATTATCGGAATCACCTTCATTCACTTGTTGTGTAAAGTTTGCCGTCTCCAACTGATTACTTGTGTCATACAGTTTAAGTACCTCAGTTATGAAGGCATTCGTATTTGCAAGCATTGTGAAGTCGTGTGAGTGATTAGATAATGAACAGGATATGACGCACTTCTTGTAGGATCGTTACAGGAATTGATTTATGTTGTGTTGTTGTGTTGCAAGTGGGTTAAGTTGGTAAACTGCTATTTCAAGAGACAAACCGCTGCCCTTAAACCGCTAACACGTAAATTCAAACCGCTAACACAAACACCAAACCTCTATCACTTAAGCAAACCGCTAAGTCAACCCGCTGAAATAGCTAACTAAACCGCTAAACTCAGACCTCTGATACACAGACTAAGCCGCTAGTATCAACCCGCTGAACCAGAAGTATCAAGCCGCTGAAGGTAGAACTGCTAACAGTTAAACCGCTGAGGATTAAACCGCTGAACGCTAACCCGCTGGAAAATTAAACCGCTGAGACTAGACCCGCAACAATCTAACCAGCTGATAATTAACCCGCTGAACCTAAACCGCTGGAAACCTAACCCGCTGAGACCAAAACCGCTGATCTTTAACCCGCTGATACTTACTAAACCGCTTCTGGTTAACCCGCTAGACAGTACGACAAACCGCTAACGACAAAACACCCCAAACCGCTGCCACAACTGGACAAAATGTCTTTTTCAGCCATTTTTCGTCACTTTCCAGTTATGGTTAGTAATCCAAGCCGCTGTCAGAATTGTTAACCAAACCGCTACAAGTTCTTACCCAAATAACTTAAGCCGCTAACAAGATTATTATAACTAAGGTTAAGCCGCTGACAAGAATATGCATTCGAGACGCAAGCCTCTGACAAGAAACTCTTACAATCTCCCACTAACCATACTTTAACAATCTTTGCTAGCTATGAAACTTGGACAATATGATATTATAACCACAACCGTACTAACTTAAGCAATTTGATCCATAAACAAAGCAAATCCCATGATTCTCATAACCTACATATACGACCCACAAAAAATCACACAAGAGTGCCAAGATCTCACTACAAGTTCGTGAATATGACTAGCTAGAACCTAACCATGGCTCTTGATACCAATTGTAAGATATTCACTTAACACATAACACACCAAAGTAGAGATCTTGGATCGACTAGAAGAGAGAAAGGAGAGAGTGGGAGTTCTTGAGAGAGAGTAAAACAAAAACAAGAAAGATTAGATTAGAAAATGTGTGGAACTCCAACCCTTCCCACACTTAGGAAGGGATATATATAGTAGCTGGTATAAGTGCCCCTACTGGGCTGTGAAGTGAGTTGACAGTGGGGAAAGCCCCGACCCACTCCACAAACATAAATATAACTAAGCTAATACTAATATTACTTATAATACTAAACTGATATAGATAAACCTACGAGCTATGTGAATGCTAAATGCATGCTCGGGGTGACCGAGCCTTCATTCGAATATTTATATTCCTAACAGCTTTTCAGAAATTTTTAGTTCAAATCCTCTTGAGGTATTTCAACACCAAGAATAGCAAGTTGGGTCACAATATTCTGAAGCCTATTAAACATATGGTCAAGAGATTCATTGTTGGTAGAGTAGAAGTTTTCAAACTGCTGCTTGAGCAGTGTCTTGTGGGTTTTCTTGGTGGCATCATTTCCACCATATTTGGCAACAATAGCTTCAAATAATGACTTGGCATCTTTGAACTTGCTTAAGTTTAGAAGTTGATTATTGGGAATGGTCATCATCAGCATGCTTCTTGCCTTTAAGTCATTTTTCTTCTTTATTCTGTCTTCAACAGATGTTGGGTGTGTCTGCAAAGTTCTCACCACTTTTCCGTCCACTGTTGATGTAATGGTGGTAGGATGGTAAGAGTTTCCATCTTCAATGATTTCCAAAGTGCATAGTCTTGCACTTGGAAATATTTGTCTATCCTCAGCCTCCACATCTCAAACTCATTATGTTTGAGCATGGGTAGTTTTGCAGCAACATTGGTTTGAATAGATTCAACGTCCATTTCTTCTTCTTCTTCTTCTTCTAAATCAACTATATCAGCCTTGCTTTGATACCAATTGAGAGGATGCTTCGATACACTTAAGGTTGTTAGACCTTTGTTGCTTTGTGTATGTGATATGTTGAGTTAATATGATCAAGTACGCGGAATTTACTTAATCACACTTAGAAGGTTATTTGTGTTATGGAAATGGAACAATTATGCTTGTGTATATTGAACAAAGAACATGCAATGTTATCACCAAATGATTCAATATTATTCAAGATAATACGAGTGATCTTCACTATCACCAGGGTTAGAAAACCTTGAATCTTATGTTTCTATGACTTGTGATACTGTTGTGTTTGTTCTATGTTCTTAACAGTTATTTTCTAAGCACTTAATTATTCACACATATATCTAGTCTAAGATCTTTCTTTTATAGAACAAGAAAGATCTTTACAATATTTTTTAAGTCTTATCAAAGTACTTGCTAACTTATCTTGAGTGTGTCAGTACATAAGATACAATATGTATCTGTGTAAACAACTTGTTACTGATCACTTTGTCCAAAGATATTATCTACCGTATATACTTGACTTTAGTACACAAATATCTTTTCAATGCTTATCCAACCAGCAGTGGTATACGTGACCCTTATCCACTCAGCAGTATCGACTAGCAGTACCTTCTTTGTACTACCAGTACTAACTTCAGTTAGTACAGTTAGTTATAACTTGAACAGTCCTAAGATATACACTAGCAGTTGGAACTGTTAGAGTATTCTTCTCAGCAGTACTAACCTTCAACACTTGTAATTCTTGATACTTAAACTTCATAACATTTAATTCCCAACACTATCTACCTTTCCTTTTCTATCATCACGGTCTTTTCGGACTGATTTTTTTTCTTCACGAGGTTTTCTGATTAATTTTCCTCGTCTCCTGAAAAATTTCTTGAAATCCCTTACAGCCATGGCATATTCTTCGTCTTCGCTACTAGAACAAGACTCTTCATCACTTGACTCAACTCTAGCTTTCAAGGCAATGGACTTCATTTTCTCCTTCTTGCCTTTAACTATTTCTGAGTCTTTTTCTATCACCATTTCGTGAACTTTGAGGTTTCCTATGAGCTCGTCCAGTGTCATACTTGAAAGACCCTTAGATTCTTCATTAGCTGTCACATTTGCTCTCCACTTTGGGTGGAGTGCTCTTAGAAATTTCCTGACAAAATTCTTACTAGAAAAAGATTCATCAAGTGCTTTAAGAGATGTAATAATAGTATTAAACCTAGCAAACGCACTATCAATGGACTAATCTTCAGAGATAACAAATTGTTCATATTGTTGAACCAGAAGATCAATTTTGTTATCTTTGACTTGTGAGTTCCCTTGATGAGTGATAATTAGTGATTGCCAAATATCTTTAGCCGTTTTACACATAAAAACTCTTTCATATTCTTTCTTAGGTAAAGAATTGTAAAGCATCATTTTGGCTTCATTATTTTTGGCAATCAACTTCTTTTGCTCATCACTGTGACGAATAAAAGAAGTACCTATATACAGACCACCTGAAATATCATTACTAATGGGCTTATAGTCACCCTCTACAATAATATACCACAGATCTATGTCCTTTGACTTCACATATGTCTCAAAGCGATTTTTCCAATATATGAAACAATTTGGTTCAAATAGTGGTGGTCTTTGCATAGATTTCCCTTCTTTAAAGTTTTCAAAATCCATTGATCGTTTCAAGTTTTTAAAATACAATATATTTTGAAAATCTTGAGTAACACCGCTCTGGTACCAATTGTGGAAAACTAGAAGGGGGGGTTGAATAGTTTTACCGTTTAAAATTTGATTCGCTTTGTGACTTATCGTGATTTCAAAGTAAAGTAAACAATCAAGCACACAAACAAGTAATATAAGTAAATAAGTAAAGAGAGGAAAGATCAAACCACACAACACTGTTGTTTATAGTGGTTCGGCTACAAGGACTCTCTTCCTTGCCCTACTCCACTCCTCGAGCCTCTAACTCGAGAGTTTTTCTTCACTAAGAAACAAGCTCCCTTTTAGGCGGAGAAAACCTTTACACGTCGCATAATCTTTATCCGTTACTAAGCTAAACACCGGGTTCTTTACAAGGGTACAACCACTCCCGTTGGTTCTTTCACAAGGGTACAACCACTCCCGTTTGGTTCTTTACAAGGGCACAACCACTCCCAACACTCTTTGTGTTTTAAGGAGTAAAACACTAATCTCACTCTACTGATATAAATGATACAAACAATGATATGCAAACTAGTACAAGATCACACAGTGGCTAAGCTAAACGGATAATGACAGAACGTTGATCCTTGTATACTTGATCCCTTTGCTACAAAAGGAAAGATCAAATGAATGAATGAATGATATGGGTTAGTAAATGAATGAGTATGTATTTAAGCTATATGAGTGATGAGAATGGCCAAATGATCAGCTTGCTATTTATAGGCAAAGCTGAGCAACAGGCGGCAGATCCGGCGGATCCCAAAACTTGGATCCGTCTTTGTATCCATTTGGATCCGCCGTGTCAGGCCAGCTAAGAGATCTTCAAATCTTTCCAAATCTTGCCATATCTTTCCATATCTTCAAATGTCAACTCTTTGGCTTAAAGATCTAAACAAAATATCACAAAATCTTGCCAAGATTATGTATATGATGCATGCCATGATGTCATCCTAACTTTTAAAAAATAAAGTTTCCATTTTAGGAAATAAACATGTAAATGTATAAAATGTAAATTCTAATGATATTGTGAAATGTAAATGTGTTCTAAAAAGACTTTAGCTTGTATTTATGATTTGCTAAAAGATATACCTTGTATTTGTCATTAACAAAACTAAGTAAAGATCATAAAATATAAATAACATTTTTGGGACGATATTTGTATTAACAGTCTGGAAGAACAAGCCAGACATTGAGACTATGAGCCTGAATGACTTGTACAACAATTTCAAGATTGTTGAGCAAGATGTGAAGAAAGCTGGAGGATCTAGTTCAAGCACTGGGAACATGGCATTTGTGTCATCTCCGAGTAACTCAAGTCCAGTTGAAGGAGTTAAGGTTGCTGTGGGAGTTAGTATTGCTAGCCCAAATGTTAGCACTGCCAGTTCATCAAGCAGTACTATTGGTATTCTGGATGAGAAAACATGTTGTGCATTCCTGATAAGCCAGAATGATGGGTCTATGCTGACTCATGAAGACCTTCAGGAAATCAATGATGATGATTTGGAGGAGATGGACCTCAAATGGCAGATCTCTCTTCTTAGCATGAGGGCTAAGAAATTCTACCAAAGAACTGGGACGGAGATCACCATCAGCATCAATGATACTGCTGGTTTTGACAAATCAAGGATAAAATGCTACAATTGCCATAAGATGGGGCACTTTTCAAGGGAATGCAGGAAGCCTAGGCAGCAGGATAGCAGGAACAAGGGATATGGAACCAAGACCAAGGCTGTGGAAATTACTGAGCGAACTTTAAAAGCAATGGTGGCTATTGATGACTTAGGGTTTGACTGGAGTTTTATTGCAGAGGAGGAGGAAGCACCTGCTGAGATAGCTCTTGTGGCTTTCTCTGATTCTGAGGTACAATCTGCTAAAGTTTGTTCTAAATCTTGCACTGCTCTTAAAGAACTAGAAACTTTAAGAAAACATTATGATGAACAAAGGATAGAGCTGAACAAAACTAATTATAACTTGTCAAATCATAAGAGAGGTTTAACTGTCCTAGAGGAGCAGATTGTGCACTATAAGAATAATGAGTCTAGTTTTGCTGATGATATAGCAGTTCTTAAAAGGGATTTATCTTTTAAAAATGCTGAAATTAGTCTCTTGAATGCTGAGTTGGATAGGATTAAAAAAGCTAATGAAAACATTCAATTAAATGTAGAAACATTAGAATATGCCTCCAAGGGTGTAAACAAAATAATTGAATGTCAACTAATCAACAAGGCTAAGTCTGAGTTGGGGTATAAGACTGTTCCACCTCCTCACAGAGGAATACCTGCACCCCCAGGGATAGACCTAGAGCATACAGGTTTGCCTGAATTTCAACAACCAACTTTAGAATATGGTCCTAAACCAAAAGAGAATGTAGTTGTTGATAAGCCTGTAGAAGTAAGTGAACCCTTTGAGAGTGCAAGTGATACTTCACTCAATGAGGACAAGGTGTCCTCTGGTAGGAATTCAGATGCTTCAACCATTGAGGATTGGACATCTGATGATGATGAGTAAGATCAGGTTATGGCTAAACCTGATGTAGTTAAGGTAGTAGGAACAAGTGTTCCTAAGGTGGTCAAAGAAGAAACTGTTAGGCCTAAAACAAATGCTAAACCTTTTAGGAAGACAGTTAGGTATTGTGAAATGTATAGATCCACAGACAGGCCCAGAGGTAACCAAAGGAATTGGAACAACCTCAAGTCTCACCAACTAGGTGATGACTTTGTCCTATATAAGAAAGCTTGTTTCACTTGTGGAGGTTTTGACCATCTTGCAGCTTTTTGCAACAAAAGGGTAACTGGTTATTCAAACCATAGGGTGAACTTAGACAGACCTAAAACTCACTCTAATATTACTAGAATAACACCCAGAGCACTTTTATTGAAGTATGGCCCAAAACCAATTCATACTGCTAGACCAACAGTTAGTACTGCCAGACCATTTAAGTCTGTTTACCCAAAACTAGCAGTTCAAGGTGCAAAAACAACTTTCAAATCTGCACCAACAACTGCTAAAAGGCCTTTTCAAACAAAAGCAGTGATACAAAAACAAATTTGGAAACCAAAAGTTACAACTGCAAAGCCAACAGTTAATACTGCTAGCCAAGCAATTAGTACTGACAACTTTAAAAACAGTGCTAGGGAAAAGAGGGATAATGTTGTTAAGGCCTCAGCATGTTAGATTTGGAGACCTCTTCAATTCAATGGTGCATCAACTATTTTGAAAAGATTTAACTATATTGATGCACGAGGCAAACCTAAGTCAGTAATGGCTTGGGTACCCCAAGGAAACTAATTTCCTTCTTTCATGTGCAGGGACATTCACAAGGAGATGATGAAGATCAAGGTTATGCAGATAGTGAGTGTTCCAGGCACATGACAGGTAACATGTCCTATCTTTCAGACTTTCAACCATTAGATGGAGGATATGTTACCTTTGGGGGAGGAATAGGAGGGAGAATTACTGGTAAAGGTACTCTTAAAACCGGTAAATTGGATTTTGAAGATGTGTACTTTGTTTAAGAGCTTAAGTATAACCTGTTTAGTGTCTCACAGATGTGTGACAAAAAGAACAAGGTTCTTTTTACTGACACTGAATGTCTTGTGTTTTCTCCAGACTTTAAGCTACCTGATGAAAGTCAGGTATTGCTCAAAGTTCCAAGAAAGGGCAACATGTACAGTGTTGATATGAAGAGGAGTGTTCCTAAAGAGGCCCTTACTTGTCTTGTTGCAAAGGCCACATTGGATGAATCAATGTTATGGCCTAGAAGGCTTGGTCACATTAATTTTAAAACCATTAATAAAATTGTAAAGGATGGTTTGGTAAGAGGTTTGCCTCAGAAAAGATTTGAAAATGACCAAACTTGTGTTGCCTGTCTTAAAGGCAAACAACACAAGGCTTCTTGTAAGCCCAAGATTTTTAACTCTATTGATCAACCTTTGTTTATGCTACATATGGATTTGTTTGGCCCTACATCTATTAGTAGTATTATGCATAAAAGGTACTGCCTTGTTATTACTGATGACTATAGTAGGTTCACATGGGTTTTCTTTTTAGGTTCTAAGGATGAGACACCTAGCATTCTTAAGACATTCATTACTGAGATAGAAAACTTAGTGGATAGGAAGGTAAAAGTCATTAGATGTGATAATGGGACAGAGTTTAAAAATAGAGTTATGGATGATTTTTGCAAAAAAAAAGGTATTAGAAGAGAATTTAGTATTGCTAGAACTCCTCAGCAGAATGGGGTTGCTGAGAGGAGGAATAGGACATTGATAGAAGCTGCTAGAGCCATGTTAGCTGACTCTAAGTTGCCCATAACCTTTTGGGCTGAAGCAGTTAATACTGCTTGCTATGTGCAGAACAGGGTTTTGGTAGTTAAGCCTCACAACAAGACACCATATGAGCTTTTTAGAGGTAGAACTCCTGCATTAGGATTTCTAAGACCTTTTGGGTGTCATGTGACCATTCTGAATACCTTAGACCATCTAGGCAAATTTAATGGTAAAGCAGATGAATGATTCTTGGTTGGATATTCTCTCAATAGCAAAGCATTTAGAGTATACAACACAAGAACTAGGAGAGTTGAGGAAAACCTGCATGTTGAATTTTTGGAAAACAAAGCTAATGTTGTAGGTGAAGGACCAAAATGGCTGTTTGACCTTGAGACTCTAACCCAATCAATGAATTATGTGCCAGTTGTTGTAGGAACTAATGATTTTGCAGGTTCAGAAGCTGATGACGCAACAAATGAAGCATGCTTGGGTAAAGAGAAGAATCAAGATCATGTGTTGATGCCAATATGGACAAGTGTGGATTCAACTTCAATGAATGGTGGACCTTCTACTGATGAAGCTAAGGAAGGGATTGAAGGTGAAAACAATGTAGATGAAACTGAGGAACAAGAGAATCAAGTTAATAGTACTAATGATGATTGTACTGCTGAGCCCCAACTTGATACTGCTAGGCTAAATGTTCATACTGCTGGCCCATCAGACTCTAATGTAGCGGATTTCTCAGAAGATGAGGTGGATTTCAACAATCTACCACCTACATATGGAGTTCTAACTACACCACACACAAGGATTCACAAAGCTAACTCCCTGGACAATGTGATTGGTGATGTGCAATCTGGAGTGAAGACAAGGAAGCAACTTATGACTTCAGATGAACAAGGGTTTCTTAGTTCTGTGTATGAATTAAAGCAGCATGAAGATTCCAACTCTTGTTTATTTGTATGTTTACTTTCTCAAATTGAACCAAAAAATGTTCTCAAAGCCTTAGAAGATTCAAGCTGGATAGAAGCAATGCAAAAGGAGCTTCTCCAATTCAAAATTCAGAAGGTTTGGGTGCTAGTAGATTTACCCAATGGTATGAGGGTAATTGGCACAAATGGGTTTTCAGGAACAAAAGGGATGAAAGGGGCATTGTGGTTAGAAACAAGGCTAGACTTGTAGCCCAAGGGTACACATAGGAAGAGGGTATAGACTATGAAGAAGTCTTTGCACCAGTAGCAAGGATTGAAGCAATCAGACTATTTTTGGCCTATGCTTCTTTCATGGGCTTCACAGTTTATCAAATGGATGTTAAAAGTGCCTTCTTGTATGGTACTATTGAAGAGGAGGTTTATGTCTCATAACCTCCAGGTTTTATTGATCCAGAACATCCTGATAAAGTGTACAAAGTTGTGAAGGCTCTGTATGGTCTACATCAAGCACCAATGGCATGGTATGAAACCTTGGCTTCCTAATTGCTAGAGAATGGATTCCAAAGAGGTAAGATTGATCAAACTTTATTCATCAAGAAGCACAAGAAGGATATCTTGCTGGTACAGGTGTATGTAGATGATATTATCTTTGGATCTACAAGGAAGGAAATGTGTGTAGAGTTTGAGAAACTTATGCATGATAAGTTTCAGATGAGTTCCATGGGGGAACTTACTTTCTTTTCGGGTCTGCAAGTAAAGCAATCAAGTGAAGACATATTTATCAGCCAGGATAAATATGTAGCAGAGATTCTAAGGAAGTTTCAGTTTGTTGATGCTAAAGTGGTCAGCACTCCAATTGATCCAGACAAACCATTGCTTAAAGATGCTGATGGAGAAAGTGTGGATGTTCACACATACAGATCTATGATAGGATCCTTGATGTATCTTACATCATCAAGACCTGATATCATGTTTGCTGTATGTGCTTGTGCAAGATTTCAAGTGACTCCCAACGCTTCTCATTTAGCTGATGTCAAGAGGATCTTCAGATATCTTAAGGGTCAACCTAGGTTGGGTCTGTGGTATCCTAGGGAATCACCTTTTGACCTAGTAGCATATTCAGATAGTGACTATGCTGGTGCAAGCCTGGATAGAAAATCAACAACTGGAGGATGTCAATTCCTTGGATGCAGACTTATATCATGGCAGTGTAAGAAGCAGACAATTGTGGCAACTTCAACAACTGAAGCTGAATATGTAGCTGCTGCAAGTTGCTGTGGTCAAGTGCTTTGGATTCAAAATCAACTTCTTGACTATGGGTATAATTTCATGAACACTGTCATATATATTGATAATAGCAATATAATTTGTATAATTAAAAATCTAGTGCAACACTCTAAAACAAAACACATAGAAATTAGGCACCATTTTATTAGAGACTGCAAGATGAAAGTTGATTCAAGTGGTATAAATTGATTTTTATCAAAACTTTGCAGATCTTCTCCCAAAAGCCTTTGATGTAGGAAGATTTCAATACTTGGTAGCAAGTATTGGGATGCTTAATCCTTAATGTTTTCAAACTGTGTGGTTTTGTACATAAATTGGATTTGTACTGCTAGGTTATCAATTAGTACTGGTATTGTAAAGTTTGTACTATTAGTACAAATTTGGACTGTTTGGTTCATACTGTTAGTCATATGTTCATACTGTTATAAGGCAAGTGCTATGCACTTTGTTTTCTTGGTTTTGGACTAACAATTGCAGGTATGGAGATTAAGCACAAAGGAATTACAAGTGCAATTGTGTGAGCAAAAGTTGGTGGTTCATGTTGCTGACATAATAGGTTAATGACGGACAGAGTTTGGGAATTCATTAACAAAGGTTTATACCTAAGTTAATAAATTCTTTAAAACTTCTTTCTTAAGACCTGATTATGATGTTTCATATTGAATTGATGGCTTAGTTGGTTAGATAGTAACTAACTCAACTCACTTTCTATCATTTTATACTTTTATTAGTATAATGAGTTAGTCTAAGGACATCTGATAGAAAGAACAGCGAGCAAACGTGAATCTAACACTTGTGTTAGAGGTAACAACTGCCACGAGCTGGAAACCCTGTCAAGAAAGCCCTTTGAATGGGTTTATCTGATCACAGGCAGTTATTTTATAATTGAAAACATTGGTTCTCACACAACCAGAGGTTGCTTTAAACCAAAACCTTGATTAAGTGTCTGTCTTTACACTTAATCCTTTCAAAAAGATTGTTAGCAGTATGGTTTTTCATTAAAATCGAGTTCATACTGCTGAGTCAAAATTTTCTCAAAAAGTTTGTACTGCCAGGCTTAAAGTTAGTACTGGTAGGCTAAGTTTTTACTGCTAAATAGACGTTAGTACTGGTGCGAAATAACAGCTTTTTGAAAATAGCCGTTGAGGGTTAGTTAAGATATTTACTGATGATTTCCTTGTTTTACGGGTTTCCTTTTTGGATATTTTAACCTTTATAATATTTTATTAAACTTATCTTCGATTAAAAGTTATCTTTTAATCAAAGTCGGTCCAATTGAAGCCCTAACAAGCCACTCATCATATCTTATCTCAATTAACTTTCTCCCTAAACTTTCACTATTCCCACCAGTCAAATCAATTTTTACTGAAACTAAAATGACTACTTTATCTTTTGTTGAAAGAAACAATCAAGTAGCTTATTTGGAAAAAGCAGAGGATGACCAAACTTTTCATCAGATAGTGGATTTCCTAAACAACTCTTACATAAGGTATTCTTTACTTTTAAATCTACTATCTATGTCACTTACATCAAACAGTTTTGGCACACTGCCAGTGTCAAAACCTTTGAAAATGGTGACAAAGAACTTAATTCTAAAATGGATGGCAAATCCATCACTATTACTGAATCCTCACTCAGGAGGCATCTCCATCTGAGTGATGACAATGGTATTAGTGCTACGTCAAACACAAATTTTTTTGAAAAACTATCCAGGATGGGGTATAACACTGACTCGCATGCTTTAACTTTTCAAAAGAGTCATTTTGCCCCTCAATGGAGATTTTCCATTCACACCATCCTTCACTCCACCATCCTTCACTGTCTTAGCCCAAAGAAAACCTCATGGGAACAGTTCAGTAATAATATTGCTACTACTCTCATTTGCTTGGCTACTAATAGAGTTTTCTATTTTTCAAAACTTATTTTTGAATGTATGGTGAAGAATGTTGATAGTAAATTAAAATTTTTGATGTACCCAAGGTTCATCTAATCCATTTTGAACAAACATCAACTGCTTCCACACAAAACAGTTTATCCACCCTCAAAGCTTACTCAAAATTTTTTTAGCAATATGAAAATAGCTTCAAGGGGTTATGGTGGGGAAGCAGTACCACTTTTTGATTCAGTGATACAATCTCAGGGTGAAGGAGCAACAAGCCCAGTTGCCTCCCATCACACACCCACAACATCATAAAGTTCATCCTCACAACTGATGCGTGGTTTTGCGACCTTACAACAGGTTTTACCACTCGATGGATCTCAAGAGGCTTGCAATCCCCACCAGGCAGTGTACCTGACCGATGTAGTATAGTGTAGTGGCAAGTACCGGGGGATTGATCGTTCTCTAGGGGAATAGTGTCGTTAGGATTGAAAAACTACTCTAATAGGTCTAAGGGTGAGGGAAGATTCTTTTTGTATTTTTTTTATATTTTTATAAAAGCAAGTAAAATCTCGGGTTTGAAGGAGTGGGCGGAATTAGTTGCTAGTCAACTAACCCAAATAACTACCATTGCAAATAAAATAAAATAACTGAAAATAAAAAGGTTGTGGAACTTATATGGAGAGAAATGTGTTTACTTAGATTTCCTTACTCCCTAACTATCTATTACCGGTTGATTAGTGTGTATTAATTACGTGGATGACGGGTGTATTCCTTAATACCAATCGTGGGGTGGCGTACGTACTTCCCCAACTCTATAAGCTCCTACTTCACTCCTATGTCGAGCCGGCTAAGAAGCTCCTAACATGGGATCACTAGAATTCGCTCATGCATTAAATACAACCATAAAAACCTTAGTACGCATTGGTTCATGTTTCTTAAGACGTTCAAGCAAGTTACCGTATAGGAGGTTAGCCAGTTTTCTTAAGCCTAACATCGATAAACAATCATCCAATCCAATTAATAACACACCAACAACCAATAATCAATAATTAGGTTTCATTAGATCTAAGCAAACACAAGATAAATCTAGCCTAGCATGTTAAATAAAAGACAAGAACAAGGTATAATCAAACAACACATAGACATATTGAATGATTAATTGATTACTTATCTTCAATTGAACATGGGAGATCCAAGGGTATAAAACCCTTAAAAATGGCAGAAAAATCGGCTTAGGGTTTCTCCTCACAAAGTTACACACTAATGACTAAAAATTATGAGAATATATATAGAAAATCAGATCTGACGGCGTCACGTTATAGAGCTGACGCCGTCACCTCGCCGCGGTTAGGGTTTCTTGATGGCCTTCTTGACGCCGTCCCCCTTTAATCTTCCAAAATCCTCTATGGCTTATCAAGGGTTGACGGCCTTCTTGACGCCGTCCCCCTTTAATCTTCCAAAATCCTCTCTGGCTTATCAAGGGTTGACGGCGTCACACTGGGGCTTGACGCCGTCACAGGTACTTTTCCAGCAGATTTTTGAGACTTTGTCGTTTTCTTCACTTTTATGCTCCAAAAACGTCCAAAATGCTTCCTTTTCCAGATTTCTTCTCCAAAGTACCTAAAATGACAAAAGGAACGATTTAGGGCAATATTTGATCAAATAAATACGATTTAGGGCTTAAATGACCCCCTAAAAGCGGTACACTTTTCGCTTCATCAAATACCCTTACACTTGAGATTTGCTTGTCCTCAAGCAAATGCGCTTTTATTCTAATCAAAATACAAGTTAGGGGTCATTTAACGCTAATATAAAAGTAATTACAACAAATAGTCGTTCCACTTTAATCATAATAAGCACGGAGATTACAAACTAGCACCTCACAAATAGTGTTTAGATACTCACATCTCTCAGGTGTCATAAAAGTATATCTCACAAATGAAAATTAATAATATCTCTCACTACCTGTCATAGCAAATAGATTACCATAGGCTTGGGAAAGGATCAAAAACCTCCTCCACTAGGCGTAAGCACCTAAGATAAACTATCAAAGAGGGCTTTTAAACGGGTTATAACGTTAGGTGTAGTGATATGATAAACACGGTTTTGTTGGATAAAGGATATTTTACTGGTGGCGAGTTAAAGATCTTGATTAATTACATGTACAATATGGCGTTGCTAAGCCAAGACTAGACTCGACTTAAGCTAATGAAAAAAAAATAACAAAAAGATAAAATAAACATAAAATAAAACGGGATGGTAGTCCGTATGTTTTTTTCTACTTTTTTTTTTTTTTTTTTTTTTGCATACACTCTTGCCCTACCATCCAAAATAATACATCGTAGGGGGGGTTGTATCCCCCTTACACTTGAACTTTTACATAACTTTACAATTAACTATTCTAATGACTCGAATTAAGATAATCGAAACACTTGGAGTACTTTTAAAATATTTAGCACATATGGGGGTAATAATGTTGTTCTTCCCCATTACTCCATTACACTAGTACTTTACCCATGAGTCCCAATCGTCCCAAAACAATATGTACAAGGATATGACTCGACTTAGCAACCATGTAATCAATTAGATAATTAACTTGGGGTTTAAACAAATGTTGTCACAATAATGCACTAAAAATGAGTGCATACAAGGTAGGCTAAGGCGATTTGGGTGTACATTTAATTGGGGTGTAAACAAATTCTTACTTTAAGTAAAATGCTTAAAGTTAGAAACGAAAAGATAGGCTCTGAAGGGTGTACTAGGGGTATCGTGTACTAAAAATGAGTACAACGCAAAGGGTGTGGGAGAATTACTTGACCAATGTAGCCAATGTAATTATAACAAAAAAACAGGTGTAAAACAATGGGTTAATCCTAATGCCTCTTATCATGTAGTAAATCTAACTACACGAATGTAGTCTCACTTGTGGCATCGGAATGGTCCTAACGTAAGTTCTAATATCTAAGTGCTACCGGTACACACATCATAGCATAAATGCTTTTCCTACCAATTCTAGGGGCGAACCTCACATATTTGGGGGTGGAAAATTTTTTAGTGGTACGGTTTTGTGCTAGTCATATAACTCCTATCCGTGAGACGCTCATTAAGACCAAAGTTTCACTCCTATATGTTGTAAAAAATTTTAAATTTGGCACTAAAATTGCCTTAACAAGTATTTATCTCAGTTTTATTACACATCTACCATCAAACAAACGAAAAATCAAGCGTAATAGCATTCTCTAAGGTATCGTACTTTACCCCCCCCCCCTTACAGTTAAGATGAACATTGTCCCCAATGTTCAAATAACAAGATGTAAAAGTAAATAAGGTAAAAGAATGAAATCAAATACTCCCCTGATTCGCTCGGTGGATAAAGAGGTAACATGGTTAGATCTTCTTCCAAGGTAATGTTGAAACTTCAAGATTAAAGCAGCGCCAGAAGCTAGATTCCACATACATCTCCTTGTCCAAAATAACCTGTTAAACCTGAGAAAACAAACACGAAAACCTGCATAACATCGGCGGGATAATCTATATAAGGATATAATGCTTGTGGAATGATTATTTTGCAGATTCCTGGAGTTTATAAGTTAGAGATTTAATAAAGCATTTTATGATTCCGGAAGAAAAACAAAACTTTCAAAAATTTCAGAAAAATAAAACCTGACGCCGTCAGAAATGATCTGACAGAATTCTCATGTTAAGTTTCCAGAAAATTTCTGGAAAAACCTATACCTTACTTCCTGGAAATCCTGCAAAATATCATTATGACTCGATACAAGCATTTAACTCAAACAATTACTAATATGTATGTTAATTTAATATTGTTATGATTCATGTTCATTTGTTCTAATAAACCGATTTGGATTTCCCTTACACTTATCTTTTTACAAAATACCTTTATATGTAGTTAAGACGAAGTTAAAAACAAGATAAAGCATTTTCACAATTTAGTTTCGAACATGAATCAATAATAATAAAAATTAAACATACATACGGAAGCAAATAAAATCAAACAAACAAATAAATAAACACACAAAGCAAATAAAGCTTGGGTTGCCTCCCAAGAAGCGCTTTTCTTTATTAACGAGTCTTGTAGCTAGACTCAAAGTCACCGTACATTACGTGACTCCATCATTGGTCATGGTTTCTAGGTTCCCCTTTGATTCTCTATCAGAATCACTTTCATAGTAAAGGTATTTCGGGTCCTCGAGATCAAAAGGATTGTTTTGGTATTTAGAACTAAGCTCCTTAACATGCTTAAAGAATCCACTCGACAGGTCAAAAGTGTCCTTACATCCTCTTCTCACATCATCATCACATAACACGAGTTGGGAACTTAACCCATCGAGCCCTCCATAATCAATCTCCTTGAATTCTCTCATCTTGTAAGGCGTTTGGTATGAGATTTCCCTAATCCCATCGGTGAAAGTCATGATCCCATTGAGCTCGTTCACAACCAAGCTTGTGGCCTTGCAAAAAGGTGCCCCAAAAACAACTTGTGATAACCTTGGATCGATGTACTTTTTGATATTATCGACGATTGCGAAGCTCATAGTGAATGTCATATTTCCTACAAACACCTGTACATCATCATCTACGCCAATGTCATCCTTCCCTTTATGAATCATCCCCCATCTGCAAATGTTGTTATAATGAAACAAGGACATCACATTTTTGGGTAAACATGTGTCAATGTAAACATTATAAAAATGCTTGTGACCAATCATGCAAGGTATTTTGAGATTATTCGGATAACGTCGCTTAATTCGGCCAGGCCTTCTACCGTGTAGCCCCCATGTGTTGCAAATTGCTGATGGTTGATACTCATACACTTCTTCACTGCCATCCCGAAAAATCACTTTCCTGACACCATCGGTAAATAATGCACTACTATCATCCTCATCGAGTATCACTCCCGTTGCTTTTATGAATGGTTTGCCTAGAACAAGGCTAGTTAAGGATGGGCTGATGAGCGAGTTCATGTTATTAAATACAGTTAGCTCGATATGAAAGAGGAACTTTTCTATCACAATTGGTACCCTTCTTATTACCCCGATGATATTAAACCCTTCATATTTGACCTGTGTGGTGAAGGCTTCGTTATATAGAGAAAGGGATATTGCATTCATAGAAGAGTTGGGGTTTATGTAGGCATCTTTTATAAACTTTTTCCTAGTGGTGCAAGATATCTTAAAGACCCTGGGAGCGCCATCCTCTATTCTCTCTCCAAATCCCATAGGCAGCTTTGTTGTGCCCCTCTCAAGTTCCTCCACCAAGGGGTGGTCTAGTAGTCCTGGGAGCCCATGAGGCATTTCAGATTTCTCTTCCGAGCCCTTCTCATCACTCACCTCTCTTGTACTAGAGTTCTTTGGTGAGTCTAGATAGTCGTCGGGCGCCTCGGGGTTCTTTTCGGGAACTTCACCCTCCATTTCATTGTCCACATTCTCGGTTGATTGTTGGTCCAGGTTGGGTTTAGGAATAGGTATTGTTGTAATGGTGTTCACGAAGTGGAGTGGTTTTGAAGGGGTATAAGTATCTCTAGTTTCTTTTCCGTTTTGTGATATGTGTTTGAAGAGTTTACTAGGGTGCTTGATTTTTACAGGAGGGGGTGTTTGGTGAGTCACCGTGATAGATTTGATCTCATTAACTCGTGCCAACTCACAAGTTGACCTGCCAGCAATGCGATCATTGATAACCTTTAACAGGTTATCAACCTTGTTGTTCATATTAACTTGCTGTTGTCTGAATTGATTCTCAAGTTTGGAGAGCTGTGTTTCTTGAGAGAGAATGAATTTTTGCAGTGATTCCTCGCGATTTTGTTGTTTATGCGTATGCTGATGAGGATAATGTTTAGACCAGGTGAGTGGGGGAGAGTCATTGAATGATACGCTTCGAGTTTGGTTCCAACTAAAATTTGGCTTACTCTTCCATGCCTCATACCTATCTTCGGAATTCTTGGGTCCATAATTAGTGGTGAGCCACTTATCTCCTGCCTTATCGATTCGCGAGGATGCGAATTCTTTGAAAGCCTGTTTGGGGAGTTCCATGCAATCACGAGTGTCGTGGGGACCACTACATAATTTACACGAAGAAGTGATTTTGTTCACTTGGCTTGAAGGTTTAGGAGCCTCGTAGGATTTCATAAGAAACTTGACTTGGTCTTCAAGTTCTATGATCCTACGGTCGGAAGTGCTTGAATTGTTCGAAGGCAAAGATATTGCCTTGACCGCTTTATTCAAATCACGGGGATCATTCCAACTTTCGTTGTCATAAAGAGCAAGATCTTCCAGGAGAGCCCATGATTGTTCCGCACTTAGATCACGTAGCTTACCACCGGCCGATTGGTCAATGGTTTGCCTCGTGGAGAGATTGATGTGGTCATAGAAGATTTGGACTTGGAGCCAAAGTTCTATGCCATGGTGAGGGACTTTTTGGAGTAAGTCCTTGAATCGAGTCCATGCCTCGTAGAGGGTTTCGCCTTGACGTTGTTGGAACATCAAGATATCATTCCTTAGCTTGGTAGTTCTTCCTGGTGGGAAAAACTGAGCAAGGAAACGAGTGGTGAGATCATCCCAAGAGGTGATGGATCCTGCGGGTAGACGCTCTAGCCATTGACTAGCTTGGTCCCGCAGATAGAATTGAAAGAGACGCAGTCGGGTCGTCTCTCGAGTGGCAACATCAAGGTCTAAGGAATCAACAATTTTGAGAAAGTCCTTGAGATGTTGACTAGGATCTTCGGAACGAAGTCCATAGAATGCGCATCCGCTTTGCACCAACCGGATGGTGTCGGATCGAAAGGGAGTGACATTGGCTCCTTGAGTGAGCTCAATGGTGTTTCGATAGCCATGGTGGCTAGGACGGGAGTAGTCTCCTAGGGTACAGGCTCTAGTAGGTGGGTGTTGTTGTGGTGGTGGGTTGTTGGGATCGAGGATATTACCACCTTCCATAATGTCGGATGTTAATGGTTACGAACAAAGAAACGAAGAAAAAAGATAGACTACAGAAAACCTAGAAAAATAAAAAAAAAAAAAAAATCTCACTAGAAAGGAATCTAGTGAATAGACCTAATAAAATAAAAATTCAACCTAAACAATAACTATTCCCCGGCAGCGGCGCCAAAAACTTGATGCGTGGTTTTGCGACCTTACAACAGGTTTTACCTCTCGAGGGATCTCAAGAGGCTTGCAATCCCCACCAGGCAGTGTACCTGACCGATGTAGTATAGTGTAGTGGCAAGTACCGGAGGATTGATCGTTCTCTAGGGGAATAGTGTCGTTAGGATTGAAAAACTACTCTAATAGGTCTAAGGGTGAGGGAAGATTCTTTTTGTATTTTTTTATATTTTTATAAAAGCAAGTAAAATCTCGGGTTTGAAGGAGTGGGCGGAATTAGTTGCTAGTCAACTAACCCAAATAACTACCATTGCAAATAAAATAAAATAACTGAAAATAAAAAGGTTGTGGAACTTATATGGAGAGAAATGTGTTTACTTAGATTTCCTTACTCCCTAACTATCTTTTACCGGTTGATTAGTGTGTATTAATTGCGTGGATGACGGGTGTATTCCTTAATACCAATCGTGGGGTGGCGTACGTACTTCCCCAACTCTATAAGCTCCTACTTCACTCCTATGTCGAGCCGGCTAAGAAGCTCCTAACATGGGATCACTAGAATTCGCTCATGCATTAAATACAACCATAAAAACCTTAGTACGCATTGGTTCATGTTTCTTAAGACGTTCAAGCAAGTTACCGTATAGGAGGTTAGCCAGTTTTCTTAAGCCTAACATCGATAAACAATCATCCAATCCAATTAATAACACACCAACAACCAATAATCAATAATTAGGTTTCATTAGATCTAAGCAAACACAAGATAAATCTAGCCTAGCATGTTAAATAAAAGACAAGAACAAGGTATAATCAAACAACACATAGACATATTGAATGATTAATTGATTACTTATCTTCAATTGAACATGGGAGATCCAAGGGTATAAAACCCTTAAAAATGGCAGAAAAATCGGCTTAGGGTTTCTCCTCACAAAGTTACACACTAATGACTAAAAATTATGAGAATATATATAGAAAATCAGATCTGACGGCGTCACGTTATAGAGCTGACGCCGTCACCTCGCCGCGGTTAGGGTTTCTTGATGGCCTTCTTGACGCCGTCCCCCTTTAATCTTCCAAAATCCTCTCTGGCTTATCAAGGGTTGACGGCCTTCTTGACGCCGTCCCCCTTTAATCTTCCAAAATCCTCTCTGGCTTATCAAGGGTTGACGGCGTCACACTGGGGCTTGACGCCGTCACAGGTACTTTTCCAGCATATTTTTGAGACTTTGTCGTTTTCTTCACTTTTATGCTCCAAAAACGTCCAAAATGCTTCCTTTTCCAGATTTCTTCTCCAAAGTACCTAAAATGACAAAAGGAACGATTTAGGGCAATATTTGATCAAATAAATACGATTTAGGGCTTAAATGACCCCCTAAAAGCGGTACACTTTTCGCTTCATCAACAACCATCTTCATCAACCAATAGGACTTCTTCCAGACAGGACTCTGATGTTCCTCAGCACAGAGTTCCTACTCCCCAAAATGTAGAAGATGAGGCTGACAATGTCAGAATGGAAAGGGCTACTTCTACTGTCTCTAGCTTAGTAGCTGAGCAGGACAGAAGCAACATCAATAAGACCCAATCCATGGCAACACTAGCAGTACCTAGTACTTCTGGTGGAATTCCTAGCCACATGGAACCTCAGGGTGGCTCAGAAACCCATCATATGATGGATTATGAGTTTATGCCCCATGATTCACCTCTCCTAGGAGGTAACACACCTGGAAGTGATGAGGGCAGATTATCACTAAAGGGATTGATGGAAACTTGTACAAACTTGTCTGAAAGGGTGTCCACATTGGAAGATGAACTTAGGAGCCACAAGAAGAATTTTGCAGTTGTCTACACAAAGTTGACTATGAAGGTGAAGAAATTGGAGATAACTGTCAAGAAACTTAAAGGCAAAAGATCAGCAAAGATGGCGATTTCAACAAGTTCTTCTGGTTCATCCAAGGGTCCAAGTTCAGATGATGGTGAGGAGTCTTCCAAACTGGGGAGGAAGATTGCTCAAATTGATCAAGATCCAGATGTTTCTTTGATGCAAGAAGAGTATGAGACTCAGGGGAGGTAAGCAGATCAGATGGATGAAGGTACTGGTATATTTGATGAAGGTACTGCTGGGACAGAGCAAGGTACTGCTAGTGTTGAAGGTACTATTAGTCTTCAGGATTTGATTGATGCTGGTTATCAAGGTACTGCCAGTGCAATTTATTCAAGGAAACCAAGGGTGTCAAGAGCAGATAACGGCAAGGCTATCATGACAGAACAAGAACCTTCTCCTAAAAAGTTGTTCAAGAAGGAACAAGTTCAGTTAGCACTAGATGAAGAATTAGCTCAAGAATTGGCCCAAAAGTTTCATGAAGAAGAATTGGACAGAATTGCTGAGGAAGAAAGACTAGCTGAGGAAGAAAGGGTGGCTGCTTTCATGATTGAAAGAAAGTTTCAAACAGAAGAGGAAGAGAGAGCTGCTCAAATCCTTGCTGATAAAAAGATGGCTGAAGAGTTACAAGCTGATGAAAGAGCAAAGTACACTCCAAAAGAACAAAATGATGCTATTGCTAACTTATTGCAAGAGCTCAGAAGGAAGCAGAGCAAGAAAAAGGCATATAAGAATAAAATTCTTTCAAGGAGTGAGCAATTAAGTTATATGAGGAGTTACTTGAAAAATTAAGATTACTGGAAGGAAAGCTATTTCAAAGGGATGTCTAATGAAGCAATTGAAAGGGCATACTTTGAAGCTTATGCAAGAATTCACAAGCCTATTGATCCAAGGTTTGTAATTGAAACTGAGTCCAGTAAAGGTGTGAAAAGAGGAGAAAAATTGTTGGAATCTGAGGGATTCAAAAACCAAAAAGTTGAAGGAGAAAAACAGGATGAACAAGAACAAGAGCAGACAGAGCAGGATCAAGAGAGTGAGGAAAAAGAAGCAGCTGATCTACAACAAATGATTGCAATTGTAGACAATGATGATGATACATTTGTTGATGCTGTTCCTTTGAAGACTAAAGCACCTATCATTGATTGAAAGACTGGTTATAATGGAAAAACTCCTTGGTGGGAGATAATCAAAGCTGGTGGAGAGTCTAAAAGGTTTGTAACATTTCATAAAATGCTCAGAAATTTTGATAGAGAAGATTTGGAGACCTTATGGGCATTAGTCAAGAACAAATATGGAGATTCAAGGCCAGAAAATGTTTTGGATACAGTTCTTTGGGGAGACTTGAAGATTATGTTTGAAGTCAATCATGAAGATAGAGTTTGGCATGGTCAGTAAAAAAGTAAAGTTATCCCCTGGAAACTTTTTCAATCTTGTGGAGTTCACACTGTTATGATGAGAGGAGTTGAAATCCACATGCTAGTAGAAAAAGACTATCCTCTGGCAAAGAGTACACTTGATGGTATGCTTAATGGACCTGTTAAACTTCAGACTGAGTGTTGGAGTGAAATGGTATATCAGCTTCTAAAGAAAATGGAGAAACAATTTTATGGGGCTGATTACAAGAAGATGAGAAAATAAGTGTTTGGAAGATCCTCACAATCCTTATTTAATTCAGAAGAAACTTGATGATTTGGGATAAATCACAAGTTTAGGGGAGGATTGTTGGGAATTAAATGTTCTGAAGATTAGTACTGCTGAGAGAAATACACTAACAGTATAAACTGCTAGTGTATATATGAAGACGGCTGAGATATAGCTAACAGTACTAACTGCTAGGTTAGTACTGCTAGTACAACTAAAGGTACTGTTGGAAGATAACTGCTCTTGTACGACATTGTAGGAGATAAGTATGGTATAGATTGTGTGTATATCTTTATTAGTTAGAATTATACGGTGTAATACTTATCTTGTAAAGGATTTCTTAGTCTATAAAAGGAGATCCTAGGTTATACTTTTGTGTCAGACGAATATCAGTCATAGTTTTTTTTTAAGGATTCAAGATCTTGTAACCCTAGTGATAGCTAAGATCACTCGTATTATTCAAGCAATAATATTGAATCGTTTGGTGTTAACATTCTGTGTTCATTGTTCAATACATAGCATTACTGTTCCATTAATCAAACAAACATCCTTCTAAGTGTGGTTAAGTAGATTCCGCATACTTAACTGCATTCACTCAAAGTATCTCATACACGTTATAAACGAGTAACATCCTAAGTGTATTATAATCCTCTCAATAACCTAGCCCAATTTGAGTCTGCTGAGGCTGATAATGTTGTTGCTCAATAAATCCTGGTGCATCAGATGAAGTTGATGCACCTAGCCCAAGTTGATTCATCTGTTATGATATAGTACCAACAATTTTGTTTTCCTCATAACTCCTACGGATTTTGTTGTTGATTTGGTCCTATATCTTTGAAACACACCCCCACAACGTGTTACTAATGGTGTCGTCTTTCTTGGCTTCATAGCTCAAAAATTGGTCAATCACAACTTGTCTTTCCGCAAAAATGTCTTTTCACTTCGCGTATCGTTGTCTCAAACGTTCTTTCTTTTCCCTTGCGAGCTAAAACTGCTTGATAACTTCGACAATAGCCTGTTGTCGAGCCGCATCGTATTGATCGCATTGTTTTTTAATATAAGCTTGCATTTCTTCGACGGGATGAGGGAGACTACGAGCCATAATATTGTGTTATAATGATTAATAGTTGAGAGAATTGTTGTTTGAATTTGTGAATGAAATGAGAAAATAATTGGGGTATTTATAATGTTGTAAAAGTGATAAAGGTTAAAAAAAAAAAAAAAGTTTTTTCTTAAAAAAAAAAAAAAAAAAAAAAAAAAAAGTTTTTTCTTTACATCAAACGGTAGTTTTTTTGTTTGTTTGTGTCTTTGAACTTGGTCTTCCAAACGAACTAGTTCGCCTCTTCTTACAACCACGACCGATCACGACCAATCGTTCACAGTGGGCTCGACCGATCATGACCGGCCTCGACCGACCGGCTCCACCGACCCACTGTGGGTAGCCTTATGGATATGGTTGATGCCTTTGTCAATCTAACGGATATTTTATTGGTTTATTAAATAATTTATTCAAAAAAAAAAAAAAAAAAAAAAAAAAAGTGGTTATATGCATATATTGTTGGTTTATACGTTTAATTTGCAATAACACATGTCCAAAAACCGAGTGCCCACGTAACTAGTTACTATTACTTTGCAAGACAGGCTTGGTTTAAACATGATGATACACATGCAAGGTTATAAATAGCGCGAGGCGTGACGCGACGGCATGATCAAGCCTCACGCTTTAATGGCTAAGGCGGAGCTTTTGCGTTTATAAAGCGTGACATATGACGACACAAAATATGAAAATATTTATTTATTTATATTATATTTCATATATATCGAGTTTACAAAAGGCTGTGACATAAGGCGGCATAACGCGTGACGTGACGGCATGACCAAGCCTCACGCCTTTGTGTGGCCTTTGCGCACCTTTTAGAACCATATACACATGTATCAATGTATGTATATCTCTATAAAGGAACACATACTCGTAATCCTTCGACCTTCATTCTAAAGGCAGCTAACTTTTTAAGATCGACTAACTTGTCAAGTGTGGTTTTCGATGGCCAAGGCAATAACAACAAAAAAGTTCTATTACACTTATAAACTAAAGAGAATTTACTTATAAACTTGAATTATATGACTCATATATGTTTAATATTTTATATATATTTATATGCGAAACTAATAAAAATGTGACCCCTTTTAAGTGGAGGCCATGTGCGATGGCACCTATTGTACACCCCTCCGAAGCCCCTCTGTTGTCAAGTGTCGATTACGTAATAATGTACAGCTTCAATTCTATAATAAAAAATTGAAAGATTATGACATCATTTTAAATATTAGAATATCAAAGTTGTGCGGAGAAAAAATAAAATATGGTAGATAAAGCCAAGTTTGGAATTGAAGTTCGAAACGTGTTACGTTTATACTTTACTAGCTTATAGACCCGTGAAATTCACGGGATTTTAGAGGTTTTTTGCATAAAAAAAATTAAGTACGTGAATAAAGTAAGAAAGAACAACGAACGTAAACGCTATGAAATTTTCTTGTAACGGAATAATAAATTATAAGTGAATGATAGTAAAACATACAATGCTTGTAAATATCTATGTAATAAACGTTCATTGCCTCGTGATCTCCAATATGTTTTTCTTCAGAAGCAAATGTATGTAGTGATCATTCTAACACTTCAACAAAAGGTCCATTACGTGTACATGATTTAGGGTTTAGGGTTTAGGGTTTAGACACGTAACATTACCATCCCTTCTGTCATGTACCAGATACAAATTAGTAAATGACTACACTTCAGGCTCATTGTAGTAAACACTTAAGTTCCTCCCTCTGTATCATATCCAACCAAGCATTCAGTAGCTCACATTAGCTTAACTAACAACTTTCAAAGCCAAATTGTAAGCACCGGTTCCAGCATGCAGCTGCTCCACCTAAGTGTAAACAGACTTCCTCATTGTCAATTTGCTATACGGTGAAATCTGCTTTGATTCATTCTCAACTACATCTTCACAGCTCACCTACAAATTATCAGCATACTGCAGCAACAAAACCTAAAAGGTATCAATCACAACATATTGCTACAAACTGTACAGGAAGAAAACAAAGAAGATTTCTTTAGGCTTCTCAACACTAAGCTTTCACCTACAATTAATGAAAAAAGTAGTTTGTATTACAACAAATACCACATTAGCTAATACTTGATCTCACAAAAGTTTAGTATTGAAGTGTTATGTGACCATGTTTGATTTCACAAAAGTTTAATATTGCAGTGCTACTTGATCTCACAAATGGGTACTGTAACACCCCAACCCGGCAAGGATAGAAGTATCACACTAATGGCTTCATATCAGATCAAACAAAGCATACATTCAATAGTAATACAAAGATTCTCAAAGGTTACAATAGAGATATTGAATACACAAAACTCAATACTAAGTCTACAATTGAAATCCTTCTAACGGCTTCTACTCAAGGTCTTCTAAGTCCAAAAGTTTCTTCACTCTTACCCAGCTTCCAACTAAAACCTGCCGCACACGAAACGAAACGTGCGGCTGAGCTTAAAAAGCCCAGTGAACAGATATATAATAAACGGAAACGAAAGTAAACAGAAATGAACAGGAGTAGCATAATGAATAAGATATAAGTAAAGGTATAAAGAGTAAAGGTTTAGGACAGTCATCCACCACGAGCCCAAACAAATCAAATCATATCATATCGTAACCACAATCTTCAAATCATATAGAGGGGAGACCTCTCAGATAATCAGATAATATGAGGGGTGTCCTCATTCTTCAAATGGAGTAGCTAGCTCCCAAATTTTGTGAAAGACGTGGATTGCACCCATCATCAGTCACCAAATCAAATCATATCAAAATGAACTGTCCACGAACACGGACTCGAACCTAGGATGCATCCATTCGCCCCCCGAACAAATCATATTGGCCATATCAAATCATATCATAGTGAGCTCATATCAAATCAAAATGGGGACGGTGTAACCAAATCACTAGGGCTACACGCTAGTCATGCCATTGGTGCATCAATGACACGGCCATGTTACCTTCATGGCTAGGAAACGAACTTGGCTCGGGTATCAAACTGGGGTCAAAGGTCAATATCAAAGCAAAGGTTCACATGGTCATGGTCCAAATATCAAAGTTCATATCAGAAGGTTCATATCAAAGTTCATATCAGAAGGTTCATATCAAAGGGTTCATATGCCAAAGGTTCAAATCCCAAGGTTCATAGCAAAGGTCAAAGTCAAATCATAATAAGGGTTCAAGAGACCGAAGGCACCTTATTAACAAGGGCAGAATATCTGTACCTTAGACCGCAAGCGAAAACACAACCAGAAACGAAAAGATCGGAAGTAAACTCCATCTTCAGCGAATCTACACGAATTCATGGTCATTTTATTAATAACTTGTTTTAAGTCAGATTACTCATTTTAGTCGGCTTTCCATTTTTAGTAACTTTCCTTTTATAGCAGATTTCCAAAAATAGTAACTTTCCATATTTAATAAGTTTCCCGAATTAGTAATTTTATACTTTAGGATCATAGATGATAATTAAATAAACTTAAAGGTTAATAATGACCAATATAATAGTTGAGGTTTAAATATGTCAATTTAATAAAGTTTAGGGTCATAAATATAACTTATCAAAATTTAATATTAAAAATGTCAAATAAATTATTTTAAGGTTTATCCTATAATTTTATATTAAAAGTATAATTTTAGGCCCCGTCATTTCATAATTTACATAGTTTATTAACATACCCTTGACATTAAGATTTAAGCCACGACAACCCAAAATTATCATGACATGCATGACTCGTGTATAAACGCAACACCGTTTCACTTACACCCACATATTCACGACTCAATTTAGTCACACACTCACCTGTAACTTGTCATATATTTTACGTGACGAACAACACAAGGATATATTAGCATGTGTCTCTTATATATAAAAAAAACGTCACCATTTTTAGACATACTCTACAAAGACACCTGATGAACTCAAATAAGTACATTTTATTACTATCATTTATCCTATTAATTTGACTTGTTTTACTATATTATGTATGAGGATTGATACTTAATCGTTTACTTTTGTAATTCTCAGGTAAAAACAAGCATTTGGTGAAACTTAGCGATTTTGGACTAATTATGGAGCAAAACATGCAAGAAGTTAAGAGTCTACTGAAATGAAGAAGATCAAGACTAATCTGCTCCAGATGTGCCGCATCTCACTCATTACATACGGCGCATCTCTATTAAGATTCCACCAGATACGATCCAAGATACAAGAGGACATGCGCCGCATCTAATCATGGAGTTACGCCGCATCTTCTGGCGGTGTACGAATATTCCTGAATATTATAATCTTGGACCCCACGCGAAGTTAAGTCAATGCGCCGCATCTACTTACTAGATGCGCCGCATCTTCCCTCAGACAGAAACTATAAATACCCCAAGGCCAGACGAATTTCGGGAGCAATATATTAGATTCGAAGACCGAAGCAGCAGAACCCTAGGACGAATTCAGTCAAGGAGGCAGCACAAGACACACCAAACGAAGATACAAGAGCTGTAAGAAGGTGCTGCATGTGTTTAATTCATTAAGTAGTTTTGTTTTATTGTGTTAGCAAACTTTAATTCATCAGGATTGGTGGCTTGTGTAATGTGACAACGAAAGATTGCACTCCCTTTAATACTTGCTTTCCCATCAATTAAAGTTTATATGTTGATGTCTTTGGTTACTACTTATTAGTGCATTGATCACCTCTGTGTTTATTAGTGGCTTGCGGGCATTTGACTGCGGAAAATAATGTGGCTCCCACGGTTATTACTAAATTGATCACTTAGGAATAACTTTTAGACATAAGTAATCATTAAGGGTTTACTCGCCGATAAGAATAGGACCAACGAGAAAGGGTTAACTACATACACTTCATATAAAGCTATCAATAAAACAAGTGACAATCTACTTAATCATAAGGACAGCCCTCTTATTGTCTCGAGTATTTATCTGTGTACGTGTGTGCTACTTGCTGATTCGTGCCTATTGGTTTATTTTATTATTTAATTGCAAACAAATCGTGCCAGTCTCTCAGGCTGAAACCCCCTTGCGTTAGGATATTAAAATACTGATTAGAATAACGAGATAATACGTTCCACTCTTAGTGATCGACACTCTACTTACCATTATATTCATACTGACCGGGTACACTGCTCGTTAAGTGTGTGTGTTATTGATAAGTCGGCTAAATATAAATTTAAAACTTGAGTAGGCATTAAAACTGCTAAACCATAACGACACATCACGCGCATCAACACCTGACACAAAATGATTGGAATAATAAAAGAAAAAGATGTCCATTCGCAAATAAGAGGCTGAGTATATCAATCCTTCGTAGTATCATTTTTCTGAATAATGAAACAAAGGGGCAAATATATGATCATATTTTAAGAGTTGTGCGGCCCTTTTTATTTTACAAAACCATTTTTATTTTTATTTTTTGGCACCTATATATATACATGCATGCAATCTCTTCCTACATATGATATTATAACCGAAATTTTGCCAAAATCGACTCGCACCCTTTTTGATATCACACGAATACAAGATAGCAAAGTTGTGGTTTCTTTCTCGTTAAAGCCATACGACTCAAGACAATCAACGTGTTCTATTTCCTCTATTCAATTCGATTAGGTGCAAGGTTTTTAACAAGTTATAATGAGTACAAGATAACCAACGCACTCCTACTAATCCATACGAATACAAACATGTTCTAGTCGACTATATTAGGTTACATATATTCGTCATTTTATGCGATCTCTTTTATGATTTTACGTGAGTTTTAACATGATTTTATGTGATCTTTCATACGATATAGACAACGAAACATAAGCCGAAATAAAAGTAAGATTTGAACAAGAGAAATGTATTGAACAGGTGTGATTTTGTTACCCCTGATGCGTGACAATAAGAAGGAAGAACAAGGATCGAATACCAGCCGAAACACAACCACAATTCACCCTTCAAATAGCTTTGACACCCACGAACAAGACCCCCTAATTGAACCAGAATCCCCACGTCTAATACCACGATCAAACACCACCAATGCCACGATCAAAGCGCCTTCTTTGTACTATGATTTCGAATGGAAAAGACCTAGAAGTGGTAGCAGCCGATTGTTTTAGTGTGTGTGTAGTTTAGGGTTTTTAGGTTTGGTTAGAATGTGATATACGGTATTAAAAGATATGGGAAAACCGTGTATAGGGATGGGTTTAAGAAGGAAATGCCGACTAATAAGGGATTGTAATTGATTGACCATGATTTAGGCTTATCTTGTATTAAAACTCATTATTTTATTTTATGCTTAGGAAATATTCGGCCCATGCACAATAGTTAAACGTGTGACAATTTTTACTTAAGTATAAGTTTTGTAATTTTTTATTTTTTATTATTATTATTTTTTTTTATCAAAGGTCTTAAAAAGGTCGAATGTCCAAGCACTATAGTTTCAATACTTAAGTTATAATCGAATTTATTGTTTGAGATTTTTCGGGTGTTGTAATTCTTCCCCTCTAGAAAAAAATTTTCGTCCTAAAAAATTGAATGAAAAATGAAACGGAAACACAACTGACTACAGAAATGTGGATGACTTGTTTCTCATGACTCTATCTTGTTGATCAAAATAGTTTCGTCTTCTTCAGAAAAGACATACTATACCGAATTTAAATCAAAAGAATAAAATACCAAACTTAACAGATGATAATCGTATTCTCTCGGAAGAGATACAGGGAATACGTAAGATTTGACGGATATTTCGTCTGTGGAGTAGAAATAAGCAAATCAAATGAGAACGTATCGAATTGTAGCAATCATGAGAGTAAAATATGTCTAACTCTTCAGTTTCTCAAATATTCCCGACTTCAATATGACCTTTCAAAGGTATTCTCATAAACAAACAGATCTTGTCTTCTCAGAATCCACAATCTCACATCTTAACTCATGACAGATTATAACGAACAGATTCAACGAAAACGAAACGTATATATAGCAGAAGGTAGGTGTATTCCTTTATAGAAACAGATCGAATCCATATAGACAGAAAACATACTGTTCGATAACATCAACCGGCAGAAAGCTCTACAACGAAACCTAAGATTATTATCGGAAGTTCAGAGGTCAGTAAACGCGTGACGAGTATCCAAACGTATCAAATCGTATAACGATGAAAGCAGATTAAACGCATAGGTAGAATGAACCTAAAGTCTCGCTATTTATAGATAATCCAACGGAGATCAAATTCTAAACTTTTTAGGTACTTCCCAAGATATCCTATGCCCACAATGAGTGCACGTTATATGGTGTAAGTATTATCACGTTGATCAGGCGTCATAATACTATCACCACATAAATATGCCCTTATGATGGTCATACTTTATCTCAAGTTGTAATCAAAACCCACCTATCTTAATCCACCTATCTTAATCCACCTAGTGCTTCTACAGTCTCGAGGTCAACAACATCAAAATTCAAATGTCATAGTCAAGAGGAAAACAAAACCATTCGCAAGAGTATCAAAACTCCAGATTGCCTAGAAAAAGAGAGGCACGCCGTTACAAACATCACATCTTCCACAATTCGCCAATTCTCTCAAAACAGGGTCATCGCCGAACATACAAAAGTGAACACGAACAGGAATGCTTCTACGGAACTTAAATCATTAAAGGATTTAATTGCTATATAACGAACTTAAGAGAGTCAACGGAATGAAAGTTAGTTGCCAAGAGCTTCGGCCTTCATAGAATCAACTCCTCCAAACATAAAGGGTCTGTTTCAAAACTTCCACTCATCCAACACATCCAATTCTCTTTAATTCCGGTTAATCTATCTTCGTCTGTCCAATCAATCCGGAAATGAAACCAAAACCGGGAACTTGTGTCTGGTTTGTCGAGCCTCCTGCAGTTCTTCTTGGAGTGTGATAGAGTAATGTGAATTCCTGGCATGCTCTTCGTCATTCAGTCTGCTTCCGCTCTCAGTTCATCTTAGTACAACCAAGATGAATAGGGAAGTGAGACTGTACGTCTCCATCAGCTCCGGGTTCGCCGTCTTGACTGGATTGTCTTCTTCTGCATCGCCAACCTTCTGCCTTACAAGGAACGTCTTCACTCTTCAGGGTAGCCGCCGTTGTTGTCAACTCTAAGTCAGGCAGTGAAGTAACTCTTCTGACATGTTTCTAGTTGTCCTGGTGCATACGAAAAACCTTCTGTGCTGCAAGGGAGTACCACTGAGTCTCTTCCTGATTTATCCCAAACTTATTTCGCCCAAGGGTATGGAAGCTGATTTATATTTCAACTTTTTCAAAAACTCCATTCTAAGCTGTTTCTCTCTGTTCACGAAATTTCCAAGTTGCAAACATCTTCCAGAATTCTCCTGCAAAGTTTAAAAAGGTTCCAGCTCTCCATTCTGTTGTTGATTTTGACCACATGGTGACGGTTTTCAAAACTTGCGGGATTTTAAGAGATATCCTCGATTAAGAACATCGTTGCCTCTACAATTATCAATCTCTCAGAAGTAGCAATGACCGACGAATTTTCTAACGAAGTGCAAAGATGATTTTCATGCTCTTCCTCGTCTCTGAACGTACTCTTACGTCACACAATGACCATTTGTCCAAGTACTCACGAGAAACATCATTTATCAATTTCGCAAGACAATCAGAGCTTTAGCTAATACTATTAGCGTCACTAATCGTCATAGCAGTCTTTTACGAATACTGAAGGCGATTCCAAGAATAAAATCAATTCATTAGAAGGGAACTTCGCGCTCTGAAATTAAACAAGCACATAGTCGTTCCAAAGTGGAGGAATATTGGCTCCTAACGGTATTACGGTTCAGCTTCCTGTAATCAATACATATCTCCAGTCACCATCCTTCTTTATTGCGAACTAAACTAAAACACGCCCAGAAATACACTTAGGTAAACTCACTTCTTGGTCTTCGGTTGCTGCTCTTCCCGGTTGCTCAAATCAATTTACATGATCCCGGACACATCTGAAAGACACCTTCGCTTGGTAACTAGACAATCTCTCGGTATCAAGTCAAATCCTACTTCACGCTCCGATGGAAAATTTTGGTGGTTCGACCAGGGATCATATTCAAAAAATGTAGGGTGCCAAATAACGTTCAAGATAAGGTTCATGTTCAGAAGACTCAAGGTGCCAAAGAGCTCTCAAGATGAGGTTCATTCATGAGTTCTAGGGAAAACTTCATAACCGTAAAATTAGCACACGAGTCTCCAAGTAATAGTGATAGCAGAAGGTTTATCAATCGGTAATCATGGAAGGGAGTTCAAAATTGTTGCCAACGTTAAAGGTGAGACATAGAAGGGAAATTGTCCATATTTGAATGCTCAATCAGCCGATTCCTTGCCAGAATAAAATTGAAGATAACTATCCCAAGATAGACGGATCACAAATCAAATCTTTATCATTTAAAAGTGGGGAAAAACATTTTATACTCGTGGTTACACACCACAAGATTTCTCATAGGGCAGAGATGGGTGAAACGAAATCAATTAGTGTCGGAAGATTCATAGTTACTTAGCAAAAGCAAGAGACAAATAATAGAATACATCAAGTACGCCATTGCTAGGGGAATTATCAGAATGACCGAAGAGGCGTCAAAAGGATTAATAAAAGGATCAGAGTGCAATGTGGGTCTTTATCAAAATGATTAACAAAAGAAATCTGAAGATAAGGATCAAATGGTGTCAGGCAATTATTATGAAATTTCTCAATGCCTTCAAGACTTAATCAGGTTCAAATCTTAGGTGGTGCAAGGCATAAGCTTTCACTTTCCAAAAGTGATATCAACAGGATCTATCCAAAAGCAAGGCACAAATCAGAGTGATGCGGAAGCAATGATAGTTAAACTAATGCCTTATAGTCTACCCATTCCTCACTGGTCAAAACTTACGTTCCTATAGGGAAATCTTAAAGCAAATCTTCAAAGGTTGTACTACGAGTGCCTACAGGGAAAACATAGTGGTCCTAACTTACACAGGCCAAGGGTAAATGTATTACGAATCGCAGCCTGTCGCTCTGATACCATAATTGTAACACCCCAACCCGGCAAGGGTAGAAGTATCACACTAATGGCTTCATATCAGATCAAACAAAGCATACATTCAATAGTAATACAAAGATTCTCAAAGGTTACAATAGAGATATTGAATACACAAAACTCAATACTAAGTCTACAATTGAAATCCTTCTAACGGCTTCTACTCAAGGTCTTCTAAGTCCAAAAGTTTCTTCACTCTTACCCAGCTTCCAACTAAAACCTGCCGCACACGAAACGAAACGTGCGGCTGAGCTTAAAAAGCCCAGTGAACAGATATATAATAAACGGAAACGAAAGTAAACAGAAATGAACAGGAGTAGCATAATGAATAAGATATAAGTAAAGGTATAAAGAGTAAAGGTTTAGGACAGTCATCCACCACGAGCCCAAACAAATCAAATCATATCATATCGTAACCACAATCTTCAAATCATATAGAGGGGAGACCTCTCAGATAATCAGATAATATGAGGGGTGTCCTCATTCTTCAAATGGAGTAGCTAGCTCCCAAATTTTGTGAAAGACGTGGATTGCACCCATCATCAGTCACCAAATCAAATCATATCAAAATGAACTGTCCACGAACACGGACTCGAACCTAGGATGCATCCATTCGCCCCCCGAACAAATCATATTGGCCATATCAAATCATATCATAGTGAGCTCATATCAAATCAAAATGGGGACGGTGTAACCAAATCACTAGGGCTACACGCTAGTCATGCCATTGGTGCATCAATGACACGGCCATGTTACCTTCATGGCTAGGAAACGAACTTGGCTCGGGTATCAAACTGGGGTCAAAGGTCAATATCAAAGCAAAGGTTCACATGGTCATGGTCCAAATATCAAAGTTCATATCAGAAGGTTCATATCAAAGTTCATATCAGAAGGTTCATATCAAAGGGTTCATATGCCAAAGGTTCAAATCCCAAGGTTCATAGCAAAGGTCAAAGTCAAATCATAATAAGGGTTCAAGAGACCGAAGGCACCTTATTAACAAGGGCAGAATATCTGTACCTTAGACCGCAAGCGAAAACACAACCAGAAACGAAAAGATCGGAAGTAAACTCCATCTTCAGCGAATCTACACGAATTCATGGTCATTTTATTAATAACTTGTTTTAAGTCAGATTACTCATTTTAGTCGGCTTTCCATTTTTAGTAACTTTCCTTTTATAGCAGATTTCCAAAAATAGTAACTTTCCATATTTAATAAGTTTCCCGAATTAGTAATTTTATACTTTAGGATCATAGATGATAATTAAATAAACTTAAAGGTTAATAATGACCAATATAATAGTTTAGGTTTAAATATGTCAATTTAATAAAGTTTAGGGTCATAAATATAACTTATCAAAATTTAATATTAAAAATGTCAAATAAATTATTTTAAGGTTTATCCTATAATTTTATATTAAAAGTATAATTTTAGGCCCCGTCATTTCATAATTTACATAGTTTATTAACATACCCTTGACATTAAGATTTAAGCCACGACGACCCAAAATTATCATGACATGCATGACTCGTGTATAAACGCAACACCGTTTCACTTACACCCACATATTCACGACTCAATTTAGTCACACACTCACCTGTAACTTGTCATATATTTTACGTGACGAACAACACAAGGATATATTAGCATGTGTCTCTTATATATAAACAAAACGTCACCATTTTTAGACATACTCTACAAAGACACCTGACACAAAATGATTGGAATAATAAAAGAAAAAGATGTCCATTCGCAAATAAGAGGCTGAGTATATCAATCCTTCGTAGTATCATTTTTCTGAATAATGAAACAAAGGGGCAAATATATGATCATATTTTAAGAGTTGTGCGGCCCTTTTTATTTAACAAAACCATTTTTTTTTTGGCACCTATATATATACATGCATGCAATCTCTTCCTACATATGATATTATAACCGAAATTTTGCCAAAATCGACTCGCACCCTTTTTGATATCACACGAATACAAGATAGCAAAGTTGTGGTTTCTTTCTCGTTAAAGCCATACGACTCAAGACAATCAACGTGTTCTATTTCCTCTATTCAATTCGATTAGGTGCAAGGTTTTTAACAAGTTATAATGAGTACAAGATAACCAACGCACTCCTACTAATCCATACGAATACAAACATGTTCTAGTCGACTATATTAGGTTACATATATTCGTCATTTTATGCGATCTCTTTTATGATTTTACGTGAGTTTAACATGATTTTATGTGATCTTTCATACGATATAGACAACGAAACATAAGCCGAAATAAAAGTAAGATTTGAACAAGAGAAATGTATTGAACATGTGTGATTTTGTTACCCCTGATGCGTGACAATAAGAAGGAAGAACAAGGATCGAATACCAGCCGAAACACAACCACAATTCACCCTTCAAATAGCTTTGACACCCACGAACAAGACCCCCTAATTGAACCAGAATCCCCACGTCTAATACCACGATCAAACACCACCAATGCCACGATCAAAGCGCCTTCTTTGTACTATGATTTCGAATGGAAAAGACCTAGAAGTGGTAGCAGCCGATTGTTTTAGTGTGTGTGTAGTTTAGGGTTTTTAGGTTTGGTTAGAATGTGATATACGGTATTAAAAGATATGGGAAAACCGTGTATAGGGATGGGTTTAAGAAGGAAATGCCGACTAATAAGGGATTGTAATTGATTGACCATGATTTGGGCTTATCTTGTATTAAAACTCATTATTTTATTTTATGCTTAGGAAATATTCGGCCCATGCACAATAGTTAAACGTGTGACAATTTTTACTTAAGTATAAGTTTTGTAATTTTTTATTTTTTATTTTATTTATTTTTTTTTTATCAAAGGTCTTAAAAAGGTCGAATGTCCAAGCACTATAGTTTCAATACTTAAGTTATAATCGAATTTATTGTTTGAGATTTTTCGGGTGTTATAGGTACTTCAAGAGCAACCATAAGTGTCCATATTAAAAGTTTAGTATTGCAGTGTTATGTGACCATGTTTGTACATTTGTGCTCAAATATTGCACATGCACCGATTCCCTACTCCAGAACTCCTCTTCAAATGGTAGTTTAAATAGCTTGGGTGCAATTATCACAAATTCTCAAGACTTGATTTTCCCAAGTTTTACAAAAATTGAACACCTTATTATTTGTCACCAAACTTACCCATATTACCAACATTCGTAGCACATTAGCATCCGTTATTTCCCTAAATTATTATTAACCTATTATATTCACCTTCAAAAAGGGAAATTAACTTGACACTTACGGATTTGCTCGGGTACATGTAGTCAGTCAAGAGTGACTTCTTCGTCAGATACTTCTTCCATATTGCTCGGATACTCCCAAACAACCCTTCAAAGTAGTTATTCTAAAAGCAATCATTCCCTGAAAGTAGTTTTTCTATTGAGCAATCCTGAATAGTCCTTTATAAGCAATCCCAAATAGCCCATATAATTGAGGAGCTTCTGATGTAACCATCTTTGTTCCCAAACAGCACTTGAAAGTAGTTATTATATTAACATGCGAATGAAAAAGACTACAAACACAAAACCATTAATAAAATTTAAATAAAACACGAGTACATAAAAATCAACCTTATTATATCATCCTGGATATATGTATATAGAAAAATTAGACACGGACCAAAAATTCCAAAGCGCCAAGTTTAACCCGAATAAACCAATTCTACAAAATAAAAGAGCCTGCCCGATGCCCTATTGTGAAATGGTTGTAAACAAATTTCAAGGATGCCAAAAATCCAATAAAATGCTCTTGAGGAGGAGGAACTATGCTATACAATATAAATACATTGAAATCAAAATAAGATAGCTAAGGTGCTCCTAAATTAATGTAAAGTTGAACATAAAGCTTTTCGGGTTTATCCATGGACCGAAACTACCAAAATTACAAAATTATCGTTTGACTTGAGTAGTTAGATGGACCTAAACTACTAAAATTACAAAATTACCTTTCGGGTTTTCCGTTGAGCATAGCCTTATGGATATGGTTGATGCCTTTGTCAATCTAATGGATATTTTATTGGTTTACTAAATAACGAGCTGGGAAACCCGCGCGTTGCTGCGGGAGCGTTGTGTTAATGTTTATTTAGATGACATTGTTTAATGACTACAACTTCAAAACTATTTGGATGCCATTGTTTAATGACTACAGGCTCAAGTTTTAGCTTTGTAAAAAGTAAAAAGAATATCATATCATAACTCAAAAATGATAACAAAGTTTACACAGCAAACACCATAAATAAAAAATAAGTACAACTAATCCATGTTGGAAGTAAAAGAATATGCTATAACAATCCTACCTGCTCTGTAGATTTTATTCCAAAGCCATTGGGAAATCTGTATTATTAGCATCAAGATGGCATTGCATGGTATTGGAAGAAGTCAGTATATCCTTCATGCAGCCAATCCAGCATCTTTTGGCAGCGGGAAAACATCGCCCTTCAACTGCACACATTCACATATGCCACTGCCTTGGACCCCATAACTTAACCCACACAATAGATATGGTCCATGTTTCCATCCCGATTTATTCGAAGTCAATCTATAAAGAAACAAAAATGTAGCATGTAATACGTAGCTGAAAATCATCTATGAAAACCAAAAATAATAAAATATAATTATAAAATACATAAATGATTCAATGTAATAAAACAAAACAAATTGAAATTTTTTTGTCCTAAACCATTCATCCTTGTTCCACTTAACCTGTTTTGCTATAGTCTCACACAACGCCTAAAATATATGACCATTTTCGAAAATTACTTCCTGCAAATACATCATTTCACCTTCTTCAATCTCCACACTCTTATGGACTTCCAAATCCAACTCGATCAAATCCGGCTTCAACAGGTTAAATCTTACCTCTAACACCTTATTCAATAAAAAACTTGCATATGTTGTCCTCAAAATGGGTAAAATAAAAGCTTAATTTTTTAAAATGGACTGTTTGACCTGCCCATTTTCCAAACTCAAAGTGTAAATATAATACAGCTCACTTTTGATTAGTCCTGGTTGAGATTAATTGCAGTTTACTTGAAATTTAATACAAACAATTGCATAAAGAAGGCTTAAAGAGTGGTACAATATACGTCGCAACGAATACCTCCGGTGCAATACATTAATACCTCAGAATTTGTAGCAGGTAAAGACCATTTTCTAAATTCAAATTTGAGTTATGAGGTTAAACCATCCACCTAACATCATGGCTGACACAGTGTTGTACTCAATTGAGTATCAAAACTTGTGGGTAAGAATGGTGGTTTAGCCGCAACCCTTCTTCATTTCAAAGGCTTTTAGATAATATTGAGTATGCATTCGCAACTGATAATAGTACTGATATTAAGTAACACGCAAAAATGCTCATACCTTGTGGGTAAAAATGGTAGTTTAGCCGCAACCCTTCTTCATTTAAAAGGCTTTTAGATAATATTGAATATGCATTCGCAACTTATGAATTACGTCGTTAACTTTTGATTCATACTTGCAGCAGCTGCTCCTATTATTATATATGAAATAAAAAAAAAAAAATTGAATGTTAAATACAATCAATTAAATTTACGTGATATCCATGCTACTACTGCAAACCTACAATTATTATAACCAAGTAAAAATGACAATAAATAAGCCATTTATTGACAGCATTAGCGTTAAAAGGGTGTTCAGAATTGCTTATTCTTACTAACTTCATTAACTGATCTATTTAATCAATTGAATGTGTCACGTAACCTAATTTCAAAACACGATTCAGATCTGTAACAACCCGACACACAATGTTTACACACCCAGTTAACTTGATATTGTTTCATTAATACAAACTGACTCAATCCTACCCCAAGGACAGTGTTAATGTGCTTACCTGTTAACCAATGTCTGTGTCAACTTTTCTTGTTTCCTTAAATATGGTAAGTCATCTTGTAGTTCCTGATCATTGCTGATCTTGATATGCTGTGCTGATCTGTTTTTTTGTTTACGCTTTCTTGCTCCTAATTTTTTTTGAAAAAAAGTAGTTAGTATTTGGTTTTGCATTTATCATTTTTAGATAAGAGTAATTGTTTCCTCAAATGCTGCTACCTACTTTTTTCATTGCTGATCTTGATTCGTTGTATTCATCTGCCTTTTTGTTTGCGCCTTGTTCATCCTATGCAGATATGATTTCAAAATCTCTTTGGCGAACACCTCTGCACCAAACAATATATTTGTAGCGTAAGCTAAATGTATAGGCAGAACAACATAGTTTAACAACTGGTTGTGTAGATGTAGCACTAAAGAATACGCTCATGAAAAAAAATCCATAAACTACAAATGTATATAAAAAAAACAAAAGGCAACTGAAATTGCAAATTACTACCTTAACTCACGTAAATCATTCATTTTTTTTTATTTTTTTTTACGGTTGACACCCCCATAGTAAATAAAGAATCAGAAATGTATGGACATAAAAATGACAGGAAAAAATTCAAAACAGCAAAAAAAAAAAAAAAAAAAAAAAAAAAAAAAAAAAAAATCATTGAGGCATTTTGTCGAACAATTGGCATCTAGTAGTACAAAACTTAATCCTTCAAATCAAACTTAAATATTCCTCAAAATCAAACTATCCAACTTCATAAAAATTATAAAATTATCAAATTAATTAACAAATGATAAAGTGGGTCATGATCAAAATCACAAATATTGAAGTGGGTCATAACTTACTTGCCCTCAGAGGTACCCATCAAGACCAAAGTTCAAGAACCATTCGGCGTTCTTCCAAAACCCCTAATTTCACAAAGAACCCTAAATTAAAACTAAAGTCTATATCAAAATCAAAAAACTAAAACTGATAATAAAAAAATAAAAATAAAATCATGTAATCAACCTGAAAATACGATTTATGATAATCTTCTTTGCTGTGCAAATGATCCATCTTATGATGATGGCAGCGATTGGTGATTTAGATTTAGGGTGGGCGGCGATTGTTTTTTTAATGATTTTGGGTTTTCATTTTTTGAATGAGTCAGAATTTGGAGATGAAAGTTGCGGGTTTATGGAGAGTTTTGTATTTTGATTTTGTTAGGTGATGGCGTGATGCTGGGAGATTTCTTTGAAGGTTTGAGAGTGTGTGGATGAAGGAAAAAGAAACTGATAAATGATGAATGGAATTAATGTTTTTTTGGGTTGTTCGTTCGGAAGAAGATGGAGGGGGAAGAAGCTTCAGGAGCATTCAAGAGCATAATGAGGGGAGGGGATTAACTCCTGGTGTTTATTGATATTTGGATACTGTTGAAACAACAGTGAAGCACAACTTTTTTAAGCATTGTTTACTGTTGAAACAACAGTGATGTACAACACTGGGAAGCAGCTCAAATCCCCCCTTTTAGTTTACTAAATAATTTATTACAAAAAAAAATGGTTATATGGATATATTGTTGGTTTATAGGTTTATTTGCGAGAACACATGTCCAAAAACAGAGTGCACACGTAACTAGTTACTATTACTTTGCAAGACAGGCTTGGTTTAAACATGATGATATACATGCAAGGTTATAAATAGCGCGAGATATGACGTGGCGGCATGACCAAGCCTCAAGCTTTAACGGCTAAGGGGAGCTTTTGCGTTTATAAAGCGTGACATATGGCGGCACAAAATATGAAAATATTTATATATTTATATTATATTTCATATATATCGAGTTTACAAAAAGCCGTAGCATAAGGCGGCATAACGCGTGGCGTGACGGCATGACCAAACCTCACATCTTTGCGGGGCCTTTGCTAGGCCTTTACGCACCTTTTAAAACCATGTACACATGTATCAATGTATGTATATCTCTATAAAGGAACACATAATCGAAATCCTTCGACCTTCATTCTAAAGGCAGCTAACTTTTTAAGACCGACTAACTTGTCAAGTGTGGTTTTCGATGGCCCAAGGCAATAACAATAAAAAAAAGTTCTATTATACTTGTAAACTAAAGAAAATTTGCATATAAACTTGAATTATATGACTCATATATGTTTAATATTATATATATTTATATGTAAAACTAATAAAAATGTGACCCCTTTTAAGTGGAGATCATGTACGACGATACCTATTGCACACCCCTTCGAAACCTCTCTGTTGTCAAGTGTCGATTATGTAATAATGTACAGCTTCAATTCTATAATAAAAAATTATATCAAGATTATGACATCATTTTAAATATTAGAATATCAAAGTTGTGCGGAGAAAAAACAAAATATGGTAGATAAAGCCAAGTTTGGAATTGAAGTTCGAAATGTGTTACGTTTATACTTTATAGTAGTTAGGAGTTGGGAAGAAATCAGTTGATGGCCCATCAATCCTTAAATTAATTAAACAGCTAGCGAAAATTACAATGTTGGTTCAAAAGTAAACTTCAATTATACGTTTAATTGCTCTAAGTGCACCTCCAACGCTAACGCATGAGGTGCGTTAAGGTTCCAAAAAGCCGCGTTAAAGCCACGTTAATGGTTGGGAGTGTTCTGCATTAACGCAGCGTTAAGGGCCTGAGTTAAACTCTTAACGCTGCGTTAAGGGTGCGTTGGGTAAAAAAAAAAAAAAAAAAATCACTTTTGCCCCTAAAAACGGCCCAAACTAGCCGTTATTTTCAAAAAAAAATTTTCACTTTTGGCCCTTGCGTTTTATAGCCGTTGAATCAAACGGTTGTTTGTAAAAATAAATAAAAAAAATTCAAAACCATTTTCACTCTCTTATAAATACCCATTTAACACAACATTTTTTTCACACTTTCACAAATCAATATACTACATCATATAATTTCATCTTCAACCTTCCACACACAAAAATAATATCCGGCTTTAACCTAAACGACGACGAGGATACCTTCTTTAATCTCCTAAACACCGGGTGGAATAACTCAAACGTCGGGTCATCTTCAAACCCAAACGCCGGGTCATCTTCAAACCCGAACCCACCTGGCTTGTCGAGCCAACAAGTTTACGAACAACATCAACAAATGCTATATTACGAACAACAACAACAATCGAACCTAAACACCAATTTCTCTAATCTTCAATTCACCCAACATTCACAACAATCTCAAACCGCAACCCATGATGTTCCCGATACTCCAACGTCTCCTCTAAAGCCACACAAGCCGCGTATCAAACGAAAGGCCAAAAAAATAAAAAACCCCGAATCTTTGGAGGATGATGAAGAAACCACCGGCATCATCAAACGTTGGAACCCACAAGAGGAAAAATTACTTGCGTCGTGTTATGTTGCCGCGACGGAGGATTCACAAGTGGGTCGAAATCAAAGCAAGGATACATTTTGGCAACGGGTGAAAAATGAATTTGTGGAAAACAAGAAGGGGGGTTGAATAGTTTTTACCGTTTCTTTTGTTTAATTTGTTAGTTCAAAGGAAACAATCACAAATTAAATTATCACACAATATAAACTAAAGATAAAGAGATGAAAGATCAAACCACATAACACAAGTGTTTATAGTGGTTCGGTTTGCAAGAGATCCTTATCCTTGCCCTACTTCACTTCCTCGAGTTGCTTACTCGAGAGATATCTTTCACTAAGAAACAAACTCCCTTCAAGGTGGAGAAAACCTTTACACGTTGCTTACTTCCTTTTCCGGTACTAAGCTTAACACCGGGTTCTTTCACAAGGTAGAACCAACCTGACGTCGCCTAATTACTTTACCGACACTAAGCTAGATGTCGAGTTCTTTACACGGGTACAACCACTCCCTACTCTCTTTGTGCTTTGAGGACTAAAGCACTAACCACACTTACTGATCTAACTGATATAAATGATAAGAAACACTTAAAGTGTTTACACAGAACCTATACTACAACTTCACAACAGTCTGCTTGTTTGAAGCTAGTTAACTTGATCTTCTTTGCTACAAAAGAAACATCAATGATATATATAACTACTGTGGTTAGTAACTAAAGTGAATGTATGTGTTTTTCTTTTCTAAGTGGATGATTAGATCAAATGCCAAGCCTGCTATTTATAGGCAAACAAGGAGAGGCTCCTACGGATCCGGCGGATCCCTCAGAAGGGATCCGTCTTTGTATGGACTTGGATCCGCGGTATGACAGCTAATGTTGCACAAGAGATCTCCTCAAATCTTTCCATATCCTTGTGTTGTCAAATCAATATCTTCCAATGTCAACTATATAACTTGAGTATCTAATCAAGATATCACACAATCTTACCAAGATTATATTTGTGATGTATACCATGATATCACTTTATAACTTTTAAATTAAAGTTTCCATTAAAGGAAATACACATGTATATGTAATATAATGTTAGTGATCATGTTAAATGAAAGATGTGTTTTGAAAAAGACTTTAACTAGTATTTATAATTTGCTTAAGGAATATACTTTGTGTTTGTCATGAACAAAACATAAGCAAAGATCGTAAAATATAAATAACGTTTTTAGTACGATATTTGTATTAACAATCTCCCCCTTTTTGTTGATGACAAAACATAAATTATATTTTTAAGCAAACAAGTAAATATAGTTTAAGTCCTTTTAAAAATATAGATTAAGTTTTGAGTTATTCAAATTTTGATTACTATTATGAAATAACTTAGTATGAACTAATTTATGCAAACTTAATCCTTTTTCCTTTCTCCCCCTTTTTGTCGAAACAAAAAGAAGAGGTGCGTAGCGGAATGCGATTTTGAGAACTTTAATAGCTCCCCCTTGTTTTATACTCCCCCTAAATGGAGTAACAAGTAAATGATGCATAAACCTATAAGACAAATGGTTAGAATATGAAAGATTTATGAAATGCTCCCCCTCGATGTATACTCCTCACTTCTCGAGTACAATCGTATACTATGAAGGGTATGATATGCTGCAAATGAAGTGTTAGTAATGAATGACTTCAATGAAGAAGTAGAATGCTTGTGAAGTATTCTCCCAAACAAGCCTTGTAATATGTTTTGACTTTTAAAAGTCAAAGTAAATGTCTGATCATTATTTGTACCTAAGGCAATCATAATCAAGGTATAATATATGCTATATAAGAATGTTAGTTCACAATGATAATGATAATATGCAATATGTTGATCACTCATAAGCATAAAACATCACATTCATAGATATTGAAAATTTTGTGACAAAAGTCACAATGATGAAATGATGTTACAAGTACAATAAAAAGACATCCTAGAAAGAAATAAAAAGTCCTAAAACAACAATGTAAAAGGTCCTATATGACGTTTAGATGCTCAATAATGTGTTGAGAATGATGGTTCTGTTGGTACTGACAATGACTTTCTTGATATAAATCAAGAATGAAGATGATGAGATCCTATGATGGTGTTCTAGATACTGAAGATGTTCTAGATAATGAAGTTGTGAGATGAAAATTCTAGACTCGTTGGTTACTAGAAGGTTGTTTGGTTTCTAAATGGTTAAAAACTGACCAGGTACCCACGGATTGGGCGGATCCAAAATTTTGGTTCCGTCCTTATTATCTTTGGGTTCCGTGTGACAGAAATTGATTTGGTCAATTTTTGTCGTTTTGATCTAATGAAGGTTCAAGCTAAGGTTTATTTACTTACAATTATTGATTTGGTTTTATTAATCCTAATCAAGGTTTAAGGAGACTTAAAACATCTCTTTTAAGAGGTTTGTTAAACACATGATTGTGTTTTCATGAGGTTTTGGTGCAGAACTATAATGTTGAGCTAATAAGGTGTTATGATGATATTATTGACTAATCTTAAAGGGTGTTCATCTTGTATGCCTAAATCACTTTTTGTGTCAAAACAAGATATCATATTTTAGAGCACAATTATACATTGAAAATTTGTTTGTGACGAAAGTCTCAAACATACGATTACACATGAAGGTTCCTAGAGACAATAAAATCTTAAAAGTAATTATTGCGATGATACTACAAACTTTTATTTTGCTTGTTTTGATGATGACATGATAGAGGCAAGCCATTTAGTTTCTAAAATACTAATGTCGTAGAGGTTAGAGACAATATTGTTGTCATCTTGAGTGTTTGTTTTATTTATCCACATTGATTTATCCAAGTGTTGAAGAGTGGTAATTATGTCATGTGATGGGTCTATTATTAAGCTTGAAGATGGGGATGAGATTCTTTCTTTAGGTGGTGATGATTGTGGTGAGGAGTCAATTGTTGTGGAAACACTTGGTGAAGTGACAATTGGTGTGGCAATTGTTGTGTTGATAATTGATGTGATATGGTATTGAGGTTCATGAATCTTCGGATGGAGAGAATGGACTATCATGGGTTCTAAGTTTTCAAGACTTATTTGTGGAGAAGTGGTTGATGTAAGTTGAAGATCTTCTAATTCTTCAAGATGTGGTTGTGGAGATGTTGGTGGTGTCCTAAAGAGTTCCATAGGTTTAAGTTTTGGTGAGGATGGTGATAATGCAGACATCTCAGTTTGTGGTGGAGCGGGAGCGAGTGGTGGTGTGGTTGCTATAGGAGTAATGGTAGGAGGTAATGTTGTTATATTGGATGAGTATGTAGCGGGTGAATTTGAAGAAGAGTATATGTTGACTATGGGAGTCATAATAGGATTTGTTGTGGTGTTTGTAGATCTAATAGGAAAGGTTACATTACGAAGTGGGTTTGCATACCAATAAGGTCTGACACTAATTCTAGCCGTTCGTCTGTATGGTCTAGACATGTAAACTTTCTGGAGATGATATGTGAATTTTGTGGAGGTTTAGTGTGCTATGATCATCTCTAAGGTTCTAATTTATACTTCCTAATTGTATGAAAATTGATGTTTGGATTAAATGAGTGTGAATATCTATGACTTGAAACAAGATAAAGTTGTTTGTCCTATTGACAAAGTCAAACCATAGAAATGGAGTTGACATAATAGTGTGTAGAGAAATGACTCAAAAGGGTTAAATTTGATTGATTAACAGGAGTAAGTTCAGTCTGTGTATGATGGGATAGAACAGATAAATCAAATTATGCAAGAAAATATTCTTTGAATTTCATAATGGTTTCTAATGGTTTGGAACAGAGATTTGTGCAGGTCATATCAAGGAAGTCAATCCATTGAGCTTGGGTTGAGTGATGTGTTGTGGATTTGCAGTAAATACAAGGAGATATTGGAAAATCTTATGATTTGATATTACCACGGATTTGACGGATCCCTAAAAAGGGTTCCTTATTTGTATTGGTTTGGTAACTCACACCTAAAGTTCAAAATTTTCAATTTTGGTGGGAAATTTTGTCCCTAAGTTTCTAAGAATTCCTATATGATTCTAAGATGAATTATGATCAGTGAATGAATCCTAAATGATACTAAACACTAAGATTTAAGAATCGAGATGAGTCAAAAAAGTTTTAGACTTACTTAGAAAGCTGCGGATCCAAGTAGTATCAAGTGCGGAACCAAAGTGAGGGGTCCGCCAAATCCGCAGGTTGGAGGATGGCGGAACCAACGATAAGCCTTGGCGGATCCAACTTTAAGGATCCGTCGGATCCGTACCCTAATTTTCTAAAACTAAACAGAAGACTTGTCATATTATGCGTTATTTGACGAAAACCTGAAAATTCATCTAGACCTTACTTGACATCTAATATGTATAGCAAAACAACTAAGTGTGATAATATTAACGCACGATTGATCATAGGTTAATCCGTTCTTAGAAACTTACCGTAGTAGGAGTTAAGCCAAACATAGGTTTAGACTTGGTAAATTGATAACCCCGAGTGTTATCAATCTGCAATAATCAGTTAGTTCTCATACACAAAATAAAACACAATCAAGTATGAAAATAGACCTTATCATTAAACTTCATCATGAACGATGTTTAAGCCAAACAGTGGCATAAGTTTGGAAAATTGATAACCATGTGCATTATCATCAGTTAAAGTTGAGCTAGAACACATAAGCATGAAGTACTAAAGACATAAAGTACTAAAGACATGTCTTAACAAACATAGAAATATGATCTAAAGGACAACTGTTCCAAACGTTCATTTATTCTCGCTTTTCTTTTAATACTTTGAGTATTTTCTTTTGATCTTTTCGGAGTTTCATCATCCATCGTCCTGCACACTTTAGAACTCCCTTTGTTTGTCGGCTTTCCGCAGATTCATTATTGAGAGATGGAAGTTGACTCAAGTAATCTAATAGCGGGAGCTTTGAGTTAGGTAATCCATCTTCGTCACTAGCTGATGAAGATGATGAAGATGAAGATGAGAGACAAGCTCGTTTCCCTTTTCCTACTTTCACTCTATGGTCACTAAGAGGGACAAAGGTGTGTTTGATTTCGGGGTAATCTGGGACGAAATCAATAGAATTTGGAAGGATAGGACTGGAAGCTTTGAACAAACGAGTGAGTAGCATTTCATATGGCAATGTGGTTTTTCCTAGGACACGTATATCAACCATCCTCTTGGCGATATAGTAAGCAAGATTAAATCTTTGATGAGTTGAAATACAATAGAGCATATAGCACAGTCCAGCATTCACGTGATCTTTGTTACCAATAGTACTAATGACATTAGATCTTAGAATTTCTTCAAGTCTCTTGAACTCAGATTTGAGTTCATTGAGTTCCATGGCAAATGGATCTCGATTGACATCTTTGCCCCGAAGTTTCTTAATTGGGTTGGTTCTAGTGTTAAAAAGATGATCTCGGATAATTTCTTTAGGAGTTAGAGGAGTGTCATATGGATGTTCCCGTCCTAGATTTGAATTTAGAATGGTTAAGGACCATTTGTCAGAGTAGAAGCATGTTCCTTCACTTGGGATGTGTAACACTTTCCCAAAATGGTCTAAAGGAAAATTGTAGGAGTTTTGGTTTACATTGAAGTTGATGCTAAATGATCCATTGTCATCAGAAATAAGTTTTACTGAGGCATAAAATTCGAGAATGAATCGAGGAATGATAGGTTCATCTATGTCGAGAAGTGAATCAAATTGAATGGTGGCCATTTGTTCACGAATGTTTGTTTCTTCTAAAAATGAAGAGTCTATGGTTCTACCCTCATGAACATACCGACTTTCTAAAGCTTTGAAAAGTTGGACTTGCGCTTCTGTGAGTCCTTTTGTTTGATGATGTTTGGGTAGGTACTTCTTTGTTTTCTTGTGATCGTAATTAGTGGCAGGAGGCATGATTTTCCTAGTCATAGACAATTTTATAGTTTTAGTTACACTAATCTAAAATACATGAAATGTGGACAAATATAGAGATGTGGTTATCTTTGACCTATTTGAAAATGTACGTTTTGTGACAAAACACTTTATACCCCAAACATTCCTGTTTGACGTTTTCTTTGATTTTGTATTAGCAATGTTTAAATTCATTTTATCTAATTATGAAAAGATTTCTCATGGGTTTTTGAAAGAAAATTTATTCTAAATTTAAAAGATTAGAATAGAGGTTTCTTTGGTTTTATTGAATTTTGTTAAAGTGTTTAACAAAATGGAATTCCTATTAATTTTTTACAAAAGAATTATCTATAGTGTCTGATTAAGAATAGTAATCTGAAATGTATTATTGAAATTGCATGAACCCTAATTTTGAATTGAAATGAATTAGTGAACTTACAGTGAGTGATCAAGCACGAATTGATGTGAGATGAAAGATCTAATTTTTGAGTTAGGGATGATGATTATGAGTTGGTATTGAGGGTTTAATTAAGTGTGTAGTGCAGTAAAGAGTGTTTGGTAATTCATAGCCGGATTTGACAACTCACGGATTCGGCGGATCCTTCAAAAGGGTTCCGCCCTTGTTGTCAATTGGATCCGCAGGATCAGAACAAGGTTGTGGTATTTTTGTTTTTGGTTAAATTAAGATTTGGACGAATGTTTTGATTACTTCAAAATATTAGTATGTTTTATAAGGAACGGAGATTTCTTTCTTAAGATGTTTGTAAGAGGATTTACCACTGTAATGCTTTTTGAGAGACTTTCTCAGCATATTGTATTCACTGTTTGAATAAAGATAAAACAGTCGAGCTAAGTAATTGTTGAGATGAATGATTGCAAGGTTGACGAAACAGGAGAGGATTGGCAATAGAGACTTAAAGACATAAACTACGGGTATTTTCTCCACACTTCTCCTTAACCACTTAAGTATCAAGGAACGTTAGTTTCTTAGTGACTTGTGGTACAATGTCTCACATTGGTACACAACATGTTTAGAGATCTACCTAATTGTTATGATTTCATTATTTATGATCTAAGAATGATAGTTATACACAAGGTTTGGTGTTCTACTAATGTATTACTACTTTTAAGGTTATCCAATGATTTAACTATTTTGATCCTTAATGCGAATGGTTTTTATCCTAAATTTTCATAATTGAGTGAAAACATTTTTTATTCCTAGTTGTTTGGTACTTGAAGTTTTACTTATCATGTATGATTTTTGGTCATAGCATATCTTGATAAGGAGATGAGGTTCTACTAAGTTCGTTTGTGTTTCCATAACTTTTAAGACATTTAGCTAAAGTTAGTAAGTACGAAAATAGGAGAATATGTTTTTCCTATATGTTTAAATTTTAATTAGATAGCTTTGATTTATGCTCTTATTTCTAGAGTTATCAATCTTACTTAGATTCTAGAGAAAAACTAAATTATTTAAATCTCAATGTTTTCTAATGGATGGGATTATTACAAACAATATTGTTTAGACCTATGTATTATCAAAATGAGTTATGGAGAGATAAAACTTATTAATATGGTGAGATTATCCTAAAATTAATTTTCTTCCAAGTACTTTTTAAGGTTATGAATAATTAAGTTATAACTTACTTAGGAACATTAGTGGATGTGATAATCACAAATGTGTTGGTTAAATCTTATCTTGGTTAAAGTTCTTGCAAGTTCTAAGAACTTATCCATGTATGGGTATTACCTAAGTGTTGAGATATAACATAAGAATATGAGACAACATTTGTCTTGAGATGTTATATCCGGTTTTAGCAAAGGTTTTAAAAACCTTATCCTAGTAATCATCTTATCTTATACACATAGAATCTCTATTATTACATATGTAGTAATAATTAATCATACCACAAAGAAATAATTATGAAATCATGAATTATCTATGAGAATAAACATTATGAGTAGGGTTATGAGAGTTCATACCTTTTTGATGATTAATACCAAAAGTGCTATTGATCGGGATGAGCACTTTAGTGATTAGAGAAGATACCTTTGTATTCAACAATGTATCTTGGGATTAAGTAAGATCATAAAGACCAAATCCTTTTAAGCATACCTAAAGAAAACTTGAGTATTTGGTCCCCAATATCTCATGGGTCCTTATTGAGTTAAACAACATATTACCATGGTTCACTAATATCTCCGAGATAGTCAAATGGTATTTGTCTACTAAGCTCATTTCCTATGTATGAACATGATTTTACTGTTGTGTTAACTACATCCCTGTCTTTGATCGTTTTTGAATTAGTCTTACTTGAATATTGATTTTTCAATTTTTCCACTGTACTCACGGATCCTTTGTCTATACTACGCGGATCCAAAGTTTTGGATCCGTGGGTTACCAACTTAGTTGGTGTGATTTGATTTTCATTTATCGTTTGACTTTCAAAATCACTTAAATGACCATTTTCCATAAAATCAGGCTTGAAGCTACCATGAGATGATTTAAGAATTCTCATAGTGTCATCTGCACAGTTTATGTGTTTATTGAATCTTTGAAACTTGAGATTTTGTTTTATGTATTTGCTTAGTGTGAGTTTATGTGATTCTAATTCAAGTTTTATTTCTTGACATGATGCACAGCATTCAGTTTCCATATTTTCTTCCAAGCTTTTAACTTTTTCTTTCAACTTATGTATTTTATTCATCAAGTATTCCTCTTTGGTTTTCAAGATCTTATTTTCACTTATGACGTTTATAATGAACTTACTTAATCTATTGTGTTCTATATCTAATGTGTCGTAGTCATTAAATATATATGAAGAGTCAGAGGATACCTTTTCTGTTTTGTTAGCCGTACTATCCACTTTGTTGTCTTTTAGCATATCTTCACTGTTGAAACTAGATCTGGCTAAAGTACTAGAAGCTATCAACTCCTTTTTGCCTTTAGGTATCTCCGAATCTTTTTCCATTATTGCTAGATGAGTTTTGAGGTATCCTATGAGCTCGTCCAATGTCATCCTTGAATGATCCTTAGAATCTTCAATATTTGTTGCTTTAACTTTCCATTTTGGGTCAAGATCTTTCCTGTCAAAATTCTTACTAGAAATGGATTCATCAGGAGCTTTAGGTGAAATATTGTGTCTAGTTAGATCTGAGTCTTTTGACATTTTAAAAATGGTTTTTCCGAACTATAAAAACTGTTTTTGAGGGCTGGTGATCTTTGCAAGGATTTCCCTTCTTTAAAGTTTTCAAAATCGATTTGATCGTTTCAAGTTTAAAATACAGTTTATTTTAAAAATCTTGAGTAACGTAGCTCTGATGCCAATTGTGGAAAACTAGAAGGGGGGTTCAATAGTTTTTACCGTTTCTTTTGTTTAATTTGTTAGTTCAAAGGAAACAATCACAAATTAAATTATCACACAATATAAACTAAAGATAAAGAGATGAAAGATCAAACCACATAACACAAGTGTTTATAGTGGTTCGGTTTGCAAGAGATCCTTATCCTTGCCCTACTCCACTTCCTCGAGTTGCTTACTCGAGAGATATCTTTCACTAAGAAACAAACTCCCTTCAAGGTGGAGAAAACCTTTACACGTTGCTTACTTCCTTTTCCGGTACTAAGCTTAACACCGGGTTCTTTCACAAGGTAGAACCAACCTGACGTCGCCTAATTACTTTACCGAAACTAAGCTAGATGTCGAGTTCTTTACACGGGTACAACCACTCCCTACTCTCTTTGTGCTTTGAGGACTAAAGCACTAACCACACTTACTGATCTAACTGATACAAATGATAAGAAACACTTAAAGTGTTTACACAGAACCTATACTACAACTTCACAACAGTCTGCTTGTTTGAAGCTAGTTAACTTGATCTTCTTTGCTACAAAAGAAACATCAATGATATATATAACTACTGTGGTTAGTAACTAAAGTGAATGTATGTGTTTTTCTTTTCTAAGTGGATGATTAGATCAAATGCCAAGCCTGCTATTTATAGGCAAACAAGGAAAGGCTCCTACGGATCCGGCGGATCCCTCATAAGGGATCCGTCTTTGTATGGACTTGGATCCGCGGTATGACAGCTAATGTTGCACAAGAGATCTCCTCAAATCTTTCCATATCCTTGTGTTGTCAAATCAATATCTTCCAATGTCAACTATATAACTTGAGTATCTAATCAAGATATCACACAATCTTACCAAGATTGTATTTGTGATGTATACCATGATATCACTTTGTAACTTTTAAATTAAAGTTTCCATTAAAGGAAATACACATGTATATGTAATATAATGTTAGTGATCATGTTAAATGAAAGATGTGTTTTGAAAAAGACTTTAACTAGTATTTATAATTTGCTTAAGGAATATACTTTGTGTTTGTCATGAACAAAACATAAGCAAAGATCGTAAAATATAAATAACGTTTTTAGTACGATATTTGTATTAACAGAATTTAATAGAGTCAATTTTCAAAAGAGAAACAAGGATATGATCCAAAGTAAATGAAAAACGTTGAACCGTGATTGCTCAAAGTTCAACGCCTACTACAAACGTTCCCAATGCCAAGAAAAAAGTGGGAAAAGTGAATTGGATATCCCGAGACGTGCCAGACAAATGTATCGGGACGAGCACAGAACCGCTCCTTTTAGCAACGAGGAGGCTTGGGAGGTTTTACGGGGTCATATGAAATGGGACGCGCCGGAAGGGATTGATTTAACCGGCGATGTCCCAAGCCAAACAAACGAGGCGTTGTTTGGTCGTGATGAACAACCAAGGCCAATGGGAACAAAGCGTGCTTCAAAGAAAGCTCGATCCGAGAGCATGGGAGGAACGAGCACGGGAGCGAGTACGGGAGGAACGACCTCGTCTAGCCAATTCGGGGAGGCTATGACATCCGAGTATCGTTTGAAAAGGGAAACGGCCCAAGCCGCGTATCGGGCGGCCCAAATAAAAGACGAGACGATAACAAGGTTGGAGGAAATGAAATTTTTGATGGTTGAAACTGACGGGAATGACCCAGACGTGGTGTATTGGATCAACGAAGAAAAAACTCGAATCAAGAAAAAATACAACCTCCAACGTCCTCAGTAGATTTAGGATTGTGTTTATTTTTATGTTGTAGTTTTTTTTTTCGTTGTTATTTATTTATTTTTTAATTTCGTTGTAATTTTTTTTTATTAATTATATAAAGTTATGTTTTTTAATGAATGTTATGTTTTGAAAAAATGAAGTATTTTTATAAGTTTAAGGGTTGAATTTGAAAATATTTAATATAAAGGTGAGTTATGGTTGGGAGTGTTAAAGTTGAGTTAAAGGTGAGTGTGTTAAAGCTGACGTGGCAGTTTGTTAAAGTCAGTGTTGCAAAAAAAAGTCTACAAGGCCGATTAATCGCCGATTAAGTGCTACACGGCCACCGACTTTGCCGATTTATGTAACTGGGTCAAACAAATAGGTCAACCGTGGTCAATGGCGATCAACGGCGGTCAATGGTGGTCAAACTTTTTGAAAACCTATAAATTTTGCCAGAAGTACCCAAAACTCACTGTAAACTTATTTTGATCACTTATAGTAACTGTTTAAGTCTATTACAAGTTGTTTATTAGAAAACATCTTGCCGAAAATACCTAAAACTCACCAGAAATACACAAAACTTGTCGGAAATAACTAAAATTTGTCAGTAATGCCAATCCGATTAATCACCGATTAATCCCGCCTAGACCGATTACAAGCTATAAGGTGGTCGACCGCCCGACTACCGATTTGCGATTTTTGCAACATTGGTTAAATTTTAACCCTGTGTTATGATTGGGAGTGCCCTAATAATTAACGTATAACTATCTTATCTGACATTATGACTATTCGTTAACAAACACAAATTTGCAAACAGTCAATAGCAAAAAAAAAAAAAAAAAAAAAAAAAAAAAGAAAAGAAAAAAAAGGAGCTTATATAAAAGCATCTTCTGTGGAAGTACATAGCAGGGCTATCTTATGAATGGGGAAATGAGCTCAAGACCTCTAATTTTCGGAGCCTCGACATTAACATCAAATGCATAAATAATAATATATTTACATAGAAATAAATATAGCAAAACACGTTTTAATAAAAAGCATCTAGTCTCATGTTGATACATAATCTGGCGCGGACTGATTCAACGACTCTCCTGGGCCGTTAGTCGTCTTCTCGAGCCCTATTAGACCTGTCAACAAAGAACCCGTTAGGAGTGGACCCGAGGCCGTAGCCCCGGGATCCACCTCCGACGGTCAAGTTAGTATCGGTGCGATATAGCGTATGAGAGTTATTAGGTTTTAGGGTAACCTGTTATAATCTGATGAAGAAGGGGATCCGAGCCTTGTATTTATAGGCATGGATTAGGGTTTAGCGTAGAGTGGGCCGCTGTCGCTTGGCCTGGCCCATTGTCTGGCCCAGTCCAGGCTATGCGTCCACAAGCCCCCCAAGTTTAGTATGCGCATGACCTGAGTGCGGATGCTAAACTTAAGCTCTGTTCATGGCCACGTAGGCTAATCAACAATGACGGTACGGCCCATGTGTGCGCATCCTTGTAGGCACATGGGTCGGACCATACTGCGCAGCCCAAGTGCAACAGTGCGCACTAGAGTACGATACAGATTGTCTCACATTGGTGAAGGTGTCCGTGTGAAGTGGACCACATGCTGCATCCTGGGTGGGCGTACCCTTGTCCCAGTAGCGATTAACTTGTGCGACAGAAGATTCCTTCTGTGGCAGAAGTGCGCGTTGTTCGCTGACAAGGGTGCATCTTGTCCGCGACTAAGTGCGCGCGTGCACGATAAAGATGGTGCCTGTGCGCCCTGTGATGCGAACTTTACATTCGTCTTATACAACCAACAAAACTCTCCTCGGCGATAGGGTGCGAAATTTAATCCGTCTTTGTCAGGGCTTGCAATACCGCTTACTACGATCTACTCAAATATGCCTGCTGATGCGTACTCACACATGCGTATCCTGGTAGCCCCCCAGTTTGATGGTAGCTACTCGTGTAGGAGCATTAAATTTTAATTATTCAAATTCTGAAAAAAAACTTAATGCAATAATTAAAAGTATATGCTGCGCATCGCACATATAAAAGATAATGAAATAAAAATTAGCGCATAGCATATATATTAGCACATAGCATGTTAAATAGCGCGAATCACACCTATCGTGAATTTCAGCTGCATAAACAATTAATTATTTTGTTTTCTTTTTTATATAGAAAAAACAATGGCGCGGATGGATTACCATGACCGCGACTAATAGTTCATTGCACCACAGACCAGATGATGTATCGTGACCGCATAGACCTAACGTTTGTGGATGATCGCAGATGACACGCTTCGTCCATGCGCGCATAGCGATGACTAGCATCGTAGGCTGTATCGTGACAGTGCCTCATGTCGCCAGTCTGCGAAGATCTCTATACGCACGGCCTAACGCGGGTAGATTTATCGTGACTGCGCTGTTCGCGGCTAAAAGATATAGTAGGTCCGATCGTGCGGACATAGTGTGGTTATAGGTAAAATCGTGTTTACCAATTTTAAAAGATTTATGTAAAATCTTTTTAATATTCAAAAGATATTGCGATAAGGTGTGCGTGACAGCAAATCGATACAGTACGATATCAATAATAAACATACTTGTTTGTAAAGTCAGTACGGTAATAAATAATTGTATGGAAACAATCATGGCTGATGCATGTACAGTAAATACCGATCAAATCCATAACGTTTAATTACTGACATACGCGTACAGTAAATAGAAAATTGTACCTGATGCATGTAGCATATGTACTGTATGTAAAAGATCAAAATACCGGACTTGAACTCAATGGTTGTTTTCCGGTGATTGTGAGACCACAAAACTTATCGTAGCGGGTCCCACGGATGGCGCCAACTTGTTGATACATAATCTGGCGCGGACTGATTCAACGACTCTCCTGGGCCGTTAGTCGTCTTCTCGAGCCCTATTAGACCTGTCAACAAAGAACCCGTTAGGAGTGGACCCGAGGCCGTAGCCCCGGGATCCACCTCCGACGGTCAAGTTAGTATCGGTGCGATATAGCGTATGAGAGTTATTAGGTTTTAGGGTAACCTGTTATAATCTGATGAAGAAGGGGATCCTAGCCTTGTATTTATAGGCATGGATTAGGGTTTAGCGTAGAGTGGGCCGCTGTCGCTTGGCCTGGCCCATTGTCTGGCCCAGTCCAGGCTATGCGTCCACATCTCATAAGTAGCAATGTTATGAAGTTAATTAAGTTCATATATTCCTGTAGAAAATAATAAGATTGTATGTAATAAGAGTATTTTTTGCACGCGCTCCGTTGCAGGTTGCGGGGTTTTCCGTGAAATTTTTCTACATTATTCTAGTGTGTCATTTAAATCGGTTTTAATTTTTAATTATAAAATACTTTTAACATATACAAACTAAATTCTAAGTAATAAGTTTGTAATATTAAATTATTAACTTCATGACCCGCCTGATGGATAGGCGAGCTTCATGTGAAATCTTGTTTATGATTTATAATATATGTACTTAAATCGTTAATATGATAAGTTTTGCTAACATAACTGGTAGCATGTGTTTCTTATATATATATATATATATATATATATATATATATATATATATATATATAAAGAGTTATATATATATATATATATATATATATATATATATACATATAAAAAGAGTTAACTGCTTTTTTGGTCCTTGTGGTTTACTGCGTATTTCATTTTTGGTCCAAATTTTCAAAAAAAAATTGGTTTCGGTCCAAAAGCGATAGTTTCATTCCACTTTCAGTCCATTTTGATAACAACGTTAGTTCAGTTAGTTAAGTCCAATCACAAAGTGGCAATGTTAGTCCTTTACACTAACGGTCGTTTGCAGCGTTACTCCGGTATACCAACGATCGTTGCAACAGTTGCCACGTTAGTCTTTTATACCAAAGATCATTTGCAACATTAATCCTTTATAAAAAATATATATATATATTTTTTTTTCTAAAAAAATTCGAAAAAAAGTATAAAAAAAAAAGTTTTTTTTGTCGAAAAACTTTTTCCCGAAAAAAATAATTCGATTTTTTTTAGAAAAAAATTTTCTAAAAAAAAATCTAAAAAATTTTTTTCTAAAAAAAAATTTCGAAAAAGATCCAAAAAAATTTTTTTTTGTGGAAAAACTTCTTTTCCGAAAAAAACAATTCAAATTTTTTTTTAGAAAAAAAAATTCTAAAAAAAATTTCTAAAAAATAATTTCTAAAAAAAAAATTCTGAAAAAAAGTTTTTTTGTCGAAATACTTTTTTTCCGAAAAAAATTATTCGAAAATTTTTTTAGAAAAAAAATTTCTACTAAAAATCTTTTTCTAAAAAATTATTTTCTAAAAAGAATAATTCTAAAAAAAATTCTAAAAAATTTCTTAAAAAAATACGTGTGTAAAAATGTATATAAAAACGTGTGTAAAAACGTGTGTAAAAATGTGTGTGAAAACGTGTGTAAAAATGTATATAAAAATGTATGTAAAAACGTGTGTAAAAACGTGTGTAAAACATTTGTAAAAACATGTGTAAAAACGTATGTGAAAACATGTGTAAAAACGTGTGTAAAAATGTATGTGAAAACATATGTAAAAGTGTGTGTAAAAATGTGTGTAAAAATCAAGGTTGCAAAAATCGCGAATCGGTAGTCGGGTGGTCGACCACCTTGTAGCTTGTAATCGGTCTAGGCGGGATTAATCGATGATTAATCGGATTGGCATTACTGACAAATTTTAGTTATTTCCGACAAGTTTTGTGTATTTACGGCGAGTTTTAGGTATTTTCGGCAAGGTATTTTCTAAAAAACAACTTCTAATAGACTTAAACAGTTACTATAAGTGATCAAAATAAGTTTACAGTGAGTTTTGGGTACTTCCGGCAAGATTTATAGGTTTTCGGAAAGTTTGACCACCATTGACCTCCGTTGACCACGGTTGACCTATTTGTTTGACCCAGTTACATAAATCGGCAAGGTCGGTAGCCTTGTAGCACCTAATCGGCGATTAATCGGCCTTGTAGGCCTTTTTTTGCAACACTACTAAAAATTTATATAAAAACATATGTAAAAACGTGTGTAAAAGTGTATATGAAAACGTGTGTAAAAATGTATATAAAAAAATGTGTGAAAACGTGTGTAAAAATGTATAAAACGTATATAAAAGGACTAACGTTGCAAACGATCGTTGGTATAAAGGACTAATGTTGCACACGATCTTTGGTATAAAGGACTAACGTGGCAACTATTGCAACGATCGTTGGTATAAAGGACTAACGCTGCAAACGACCATTAGTGTAAAGGACTAACATTGCCACTTTGCGATTAGACTTAACTAACTGAACTAACGTTGTTATCAAAATGGACTGAAAGTGGAATGAAACTATCGCTTTTGGACTGAAACCAAAAAATTTTGAAAACATGGACCAAAAATGAAATATGCAGTAAACCACAAGGACCAAAAAAGCAGTTAACTCTAAAAAAATGAATATAGTTGATATAAAAAGTTTAACATGAATACAATAATGAAATAAAGCGGTTCAAAATAAAATCGACATGTCAATGTTCAAAAGTAATACAAATATTACACCACATGTTTGATTATTTAGTAAACCATCACGATGGTTTTTCAGATTCTCTAACTTTTCCACCGCCATCTGCGCATCATGATCTCCAATAAAAATGTTCATTTTCAAAACCCCTGTAAATTTCTTTCATCAACTTGAACGCTTTAACTGGACCAACATTAGAATTCGAGACTTGCATTAGGAAATGTTGTTTTGAGTACCCTAAGTCACTTGAATTCATCAAAAACTGCATATCCTGTTGTGACACTAGAGAATGGTTATGCTCTTCCACAAACCAATAAACTTCATACATATCTCCATCATTTTCACAACCGGCATGATCTTCTATTACAAATCAGTGATTCTGATATATTTTTATTTGAAATCAATTCTTGGAAGTATTTTTAGATGAAATTAGACTCAATTGCATTTAAAATGTTTGGTGGCACGACTTCCACGGACCTACGATTGATTTTATATGAATTTTTGAAAATGACCCAGTTCTAAAAAAACAGACAGATGGATCCACGGTACCCTTAAATATTTAAGGTTACCGTCTGACAAATAAAGGTACCGTCTGCTGAAACAGTTCTGACCCAAACAAATTTTTCTTGACAGAAACAAATATTTTGACGTAGCGAAAAGATGAAAAACTTAATAAACAAGATACCGAACATATAAAATATATATTAAATATCATTTTCTCATTTATGACTAAGAAAAATATTTACGAAATCAAAGCTAGGAGTTTCTCTTCCTAATTTGTTCTAGAGACATAAATCGACACTTACAACCTCTTTTAAGAAGACTTTCTTTTATTTTTCATGAGAAACCTTTAAGCTAGTATTACAAAGTATACTTCACAACAAAACTTGTAAGTATTAAGCAAATAACTACTTTTCATATTTTATTTCCCTTCATGGGTAATTTGATACATGGATCGTACTCAATTGTAAAAACCATTTATTTTGAAAATTAGAGAGACGTAGCTCTGGTGACAATTGTGGAAAACGTAGAGGAGGAGGGGGGGTGGTGAATACGTTTTCGTTTGAAAACTTAAATCTTTTATATCAAATCACCGGTTAAGTTAGATATGTTATGAGAAGTATCAATAGTAAACTCATAACAATTAAAACATGTCATGACACTATAAGCACAATCACAATATTGACTTCTAAGTACAACACAAACATATTCACGCAACATAAGACCGACGATACCTTTATTTCTCACGGTACCCTTAATTATTTAAGGGTACCATCCATAATTAACGGTACCGTCCACGCACGTAATTAACACAACAAATCACACGATGCAAATGTAAATGTAGAGCAATAAATGTAAATAAACACGTAAAGCGAAAGATAAAGAAAACACAAACTGGACACGGTGGTTTATAATGGTTCGGTCACGAAGCTCCTCATCGCCCAACTCCACTCCCCGAGTACCCAACTCGGGAGTTACTTCACTAATCAACAAGCTCCCTTCTCGGCGGAGAAAACCATACAACATCGCTTACAATATTTTCTGACACTAAGCTAGATGTCGAGTTCTTCTTCGGGTACAACCAAACCCGTTGTGTTTTGTGGCCCAACATAACAAACCTTGTGTTTTGAGGCCTAAACACATAAACTGCGTTGCTTACATTATTTTCCGACACTAAGCTAAATGTCGAGTTCTAATCTAGCTAGAACCAATCTCACACTCAATCTACCCGATCTTCACTCGATCTACCCGATTTACATGATCCACACGATCCACACAATTTACATGATCAACCTAATCTACAAAATCTACATGATTTACAGAATCATCTCTATCTACCTGATCTTTACATGATCAACACAAACTACAATATCTACCCGATCAACACACGAACAACGCAAGCTATACAAGCTACCCAATCTACATGATTATCCCAATCTACTACATGATTATTACTAGTGCATTAAGAATGGTTCATATCAAACACACTTATATAGGAATTCCTCCCAATCCGGTCAGTCAACATAAGATTAGGTATTAAACATTATTTCACTTGGTTTGTTTATTAATTTACCACACAATTTCCGCAAGCATGGTATTGAATCATTATAGACAGATGATTCAAAATCAATCATAACAACTAACCCTTTTGGCCTATATTAGTTGCGATAATCAATTTAAGGACAATCAAGATCCAGGCAAAGATAACATCGAGTTCACAAGTATGCCTATTCACAAGCCTTAGCAAAGTCATCCATACACTATATCATGTATCACATGCTACCAAAAAAAACATAAATGACTACTCCATATCACATAAAGTTTAACAACATGCAAAGACCAATTAGATTTTCACTCATCAACTAGCCAAATGTGTTCACAAAAGACTTGTTTATTTATGTAACACCCCGTAAATTTCAATGTAGTAGCGGAAGACTAAACGGGGTATTACTTCATAGATCACGGTCATAAGTATGCCTATTCACAAGCCTTAACAAAGTCATCCATACACTATATCATGTATCACATGCTACCAAAAAAAAAACATAAATGACTACTCCATATCACATAAAGTTTAACAACATGCAAAGACCAATTAGATTTTCACTCATCAACCAGCCAAATGTGTTCACAAAAGACTTGTTTATTTATGTAACATCCTGTAAATTTCAATGTAGCAGCGGAAGACTAAACGGGGTATTACTTCACAGATCACAGTCATAAGTATAGAAAACGACTTAGAAGAGACGTTTTAAAAAGCCTTATCATTCATTGAAACCTTAATAATTCAGAGTAAAAAACATAGTTTCAAATAGTTTGAGGTTTCACAAGAGATATGAAAAAGTTTGTAAAAAAATGATAACATCATTTAACACCATCAAGGGGGCCCAATGCCAACTCTGTGCCATATGTCCTTTAATTACCTAAGATAAAACATGCTAAAAATGTCAACACAAAAGTTGAGTGAATCCATAGTGTTTAAGTTGTAATAGTTTGAACACAAGTTTCAAGTAGTTAATTGTATAGAAACACAATTAAAGTAAAAGCAGTAATACCGCAATATTGTATATTATGTATATTGCCTTAAGTCTCATAACACGCAAATGTTAACAGGTGTTGGGAATTAAATATTCTGAAGATTAGTATCGGGAATTAAAGGTTTACAAGATCAGTTCTGCTCAAGGAAATACACTAAGTATCATTCTACTGCTAGTGCATTTCATTCTACTGCTAGCGTTAAGATTCTGCTGCCGCAAACATTCTACTGCTGGTGCAACAGATACTGCTGCTAGATGGATAAGTGTCGAGTATTCTACTGCTGGTTGGATAAGTATACGAAAATATTTTGTACTAAAGTTAAGTATATACGGTAGACAATATCTTAGACAATGTGATCAGTCACCATGTGGTTTACACAGAGCAAGTTGTAAACACAGATACATGTTGTATCTTAATGACTGACACACTCAAGCAAGTAGTTCGACAAGACTTATCATAATTGTAATGATCTCCTTTGTTTGTATAAAAGGGAGATCTTAGACTAGATATTAAGTGTGAATTTGTGATTAATGTAACTAGTCGAATACAGAGAAAACTAAGTTGATAGAACAAGATAGAAAATAAGTTTTCTTTGTAATAGAGATTCAAGGTTTTGTAACCCTAGTGATAGTGAAGATCACTCGTATTATTCTCAAATAATATTGAATCGTTTGGTGTTAACATTCATTGTTCATTATCAAATTCAACAACCATCACTGTTCCATTTCCATAACCAATAACCTTCTAAGTGTGATTAAGTAGATTCCGCATACTTAATCATATTCATTCAAAGTATCACATACACTCGTTGTAAAGGACTAACATCCTATTAAGTGTATCGAAGCATCCCCTCAATTGATATTAGAGACAGGCTGATATCTTTGATTTAGAAGAAGAAGAAGAAATGGACGTTGAATCTATTCAGACGAATGTAGCTGCAAAATTACCCATGCTCAAACAGAATGAGTTTGAGATGTGGAGGATGATAATAGAGCAGTATTTCCAAGTGCAAGACTATGCACTTTGGGAAATCATTGAAGATGGAAACTCTTACCAGCCTACAACCACTACATCAACAGTTGAAGGCAAAGTGGTGACAACTCTGCAGCTCCACCCAACATCTGCAGAAGACAGAATAAAGAAGAAAAATGACCTAAAGGCTAGAAGTATGCTGATGATGACCATTCCTAATGATCAACTTTTAAACTTCAGCAAATTCAAAGATGCCAAGTCATTATTTGAAGCTATTGTTGCCAGTTATGGTGGAAATGAAGCCACCAAGAAAACCCATGAGACTCTGCTCAAGCAGCAGTTTGAAAACTACTCCTCTACCAACAATGAATCTCTTGACCACATGTTTAATAGGCTTCAGAATATTGTGAGCCAACTCGTTATTCTTGGGGTTGAAATACCTCAAGAAGATTTAAACTCAAAATTTTTGAGAAGCTTACCAGAAGAGTGGGCTATACACGTTGTTGTCTGGCAGAACAAGCCAGACCTTGACACCATGGAACTAATAGACTTGTATAGCAACTTTAAGATTGTGGAACAATATTTGAAGAAAAATGGAGGTACTAGTTCTAATACTGGGAACATGGCATTTATGTCATCTCCTAGTACCTCAAATCCAAGTGAAGAGGTGAAGGTTGTTGATGGTGTTGGTGTTGCTAGTTCATCAAGCAGTACCATGGGTATTTTGGATGAGAAGACTTGTTGTGCTTTTCTCACAAGTCGAAATGATGGGTCCATGCTCACTTATGAAGACCTCCAAGAAGTCAATGATGATGATCTGGAGGAAATGGACCTAAAATGGCAAATTTCTCTTCTTAGCATGAGGGCTAAGAAGTTCTATCAAAGGATGGGGAAGAAGCTCACAATCAGCAACAATGATACTGCTGGTTTTGATAAGTCAAAGATAGAATGCTACAACTGCCACATGATGGGGCACTTCTCAAGAGAATGTAGAAGGTCAAGGCAGCAAGATAGCAAGAACAGAGGTTTTGGAAGCAAATCTAAAACAGGGGAGGTTTCTGAGCCAAACTCAAAAGCTATGGTAGCTATTGATGGGCTAGGTTTTGATTGGAGTTTCATGGCTGATGAAGAAGAAGCTTCTTCACAGATGGCACTCATGGCTTTCTCTACCGAGGTACAAAATCATAAAGTTTGTTCTAATACTTGCACAGCTCTTTCAGAACTACAAACTATAATCAAACATTATGATGACCTAAAGAAAGTCCTAAGCATAACTCAACAAGACTTAGTAGATTATAAATGTGGTTTAGAATCCCTAGAGAAGCAGGCCATTCACTTCAAACAAAATGAATTTGCTTTTTCTGATGACAAAGCTCTTCTTAGACAAGACATATTCTTTAGAGATGCTGAAATTAAGCTTTTGAGAGATGCTTATGATATGATCAAAAAGGAAAATGGAAACATTCACTTGACTCTAAAAACACTAGAACATGCTTCTAGAGGTGTAACCAACATGATTGAATGTCAAGTGATTAATAGAGCCAAGTCAGGGTTAGGATATAATGCTGTCCCACCCCCTTACAGAGGAATTCCTGTTCCCCCAGGGATAAACATAGAGAATTCAGGAGTAGCTGAATTTAAACAACCTGAGCTACAATATGGTGTACAGCCAAAAACCAAGTTAGTTGTTGATGAACCAAAGAAAGTAAGTGAGAGTTTATGTAAAACTTCACTTCCTGAGGAAAAGGTGTCCTCTGATAGAAGATCAGATAGAGTAGTCATTGAGGACTGGATATCTGATGATGATGAAGATGAACAGGTTATGTCTAAACCTGAAGTGGTTAAGAAAGCAGGAACAAATGTTCCTAAGATAGTCAAACATGATACTGATAGGCCTAAAATCAATGTTAAACATGTTAGGCAACCAATTAGGTATTGTGAGCAATACAGATCCACTAGCAAGCCTAAAGGCAACCAAAGGAATTGGAATGGCCTTAAGTCTTACCAACTAGGTGATGACTTTGACTTCTATAACAAAGCTTGTTTTGTATGTGGAGAATTTGACCATCTTGCAGCTTTCTGCAACCAAAGGGTATCTGGGTATACAAACAATAGGGTGAATTACAAAAGGCAAACTCCTAAAAGTCACTCTAAATATACAAGAACAACACCCAGAGCAGTTTCATCAAAGTCTGGACCAAAAGCAGTTTCTACTCCTAGACCAAAAGATTCTACTTCTAGACAAGCAGTTTCTACTGTCAGACCTTTTTACTCTGTTTACCCTAAACAAGCAGTACAAAGTGCAAAAACATCTTTCAAACATGCACAAACAACTGCTAAGAGACCTTTTCCAACAAAAGCAGTTTCACTAAAACAAATTTGGAAACCAAAGGGTTCTACTGCTAGGGAAAAGAAGGCCAATGCTGTTAAGGCCTCAGCATGTTGGATTTGGAAACCTCTCAAATCCAATGGTGCATCAACTGTTCTCAAGAGATTTAATTATATTGATGCATATGGCAAATCCAAGTCAGTAATGGCTTGGGTTCCCCAAGGAAACTAATTTCCGTATTTGTGTGCAGGAACATTCACCAACAGATCATGAAGATCAAGGCTATTCAGATAGTAGGTGTTCAAAGCACATGATAGGCAACATGTCTTATCTTTCCAACTTTCAATCATTAGATGGTGGATATGTTACCTTTGGAGGTGGTATCGGTAGCAAGATTACTGGTAAATGTACTCTTAAAACTGGTAAATTAGATTTTGAAGATGTGTACTATGTGCAAGAGCTAAAGTATAATCTTTTTAGTGTCTCACAAATGTGTGACAAAAAGAACAAAGTTCTTTTTACTGACACTGAATGTCTTGTACTTTCTTCTGATTTTAAGATGCCTGATGAAAGTCAAGTACTTCTTAAAATTTCAAGAAAGGGCAACATGTACAGTGTTGATATGAAGAAGATTGTTCCTAAAGAGGCACTTACTTGTCTAGTTGCAAAGGCCACATTGGATGAATCTATGAAATGGCATAGGAGGCTTGGTCACATAAATTTCAAAACCATAAATAAAATTGTTAAGAATGGTTTGGTAAGAGGTTTACCTCAAAAACGATTTGAAAATGACTGATGCGTGCGTGCGAGTGCTCTAATTTATACCCACGGTATGTCGTTGTGGTTTTAGCAGTATTCAAGTTTTAAATTTATATTTAGCCGACTTATCAATAACACACACACTTTAACGAGCAGTGTACCCGGTCAGTATGTATATAATGGTAAGTAGAGTGTCGATCACTAAGAGTGAAACGTATTATCTAGTTATTCTAATCAGTATTTTAATATCTTAAGTTAGCTATACAACCTATTCTAACGCAAGGGGGTTCAGCCTGAGAGACTGGCACGGTTTGGTTGCAATTAAATAATAAACTAAACTAATAGGCACGAATCAGCGAATATCACACACGTACACAGATAAATACTCGAGACAATAAGAAGTCCTGTCCTGATAGATAAGTAGCTTGTCACTTGTTTTATTGCTAGTTTTATATGAAGTGTATAGTTCGATGCAACGCACCGAGATTAAGTCCTTTCTCATTGGTTCTAATCTTATCGGCGAGTAAACCCTTAATGATTACTTATGACTATCCTATTTATCTTTCTTCCTACTTTTCTACAGACGATAGAATGCATAGTCGATCTAATAAATAGGTGAGGGCAGAGGCATGGCGACCCGATCAACGCTCAGCTAGACACAGAGGTTATCAATGCACTAATAAAAGTCACCAAAGACATCAACATATAAACTTTAATTGATGGGAAAGCAATATTAAAGGGAGTGCAATCTTTCCGTTGTCACATTACACAAGCCACCAATCCTGATGAATTAAAGTTTACTAACACAATAAAACAAAACTACTTAATGAATTAAATACATGCAGGACCTTCTTACAGCTCTTGTATCTTCGTTCAAGGTGTGTCTTGTGCTGCTTCTTCGACTGAATTCGTCCTAGGGTTTCTGTACTTCGGTCTTCTAAAACTGTCGAACTCCTTCTCTCGTCTGACTTTGGGGTATTTATAGTTTCTGTCTGAGGGTAAGATGCGGCGCATCTAATAAGTAGATGCGGCGCATCTAATAAGTAGATGCGGCGCATTGACTTAACTTCGCGTGGGGTCCAAGATTAATATATTCAGGAATATTCGTACACCGCCTTGAGATGCCGCGTATCTTCATAAATAGATGCGGCGCATGTCCTCTTATATCTTGGATCGAAACTGGTGAAATCTTGATAGTGATGCGCCGTATGTAATAAACAAGATGCGGCGTATCTGGAGCAGAATGTCTTGATCTTGTCCATTTCAGTAGACTCTTAACTTCTTGCTTGTTTTGCTCCATAATTAGTCCAAAATCGCTTAGTTTCACCAAATACTTGTTTTTACCTGAGAATTACAAAAGTAAACATTAACGTATCAATTCTCACAGATAATATAATAAAACAAGTCAAATAAATAGGATAAATGATAGTAATAAAATGTACTTATTTGAGTTCATCAAATATCCCCCCACTTGAACTTTACTTGTCCCCAAGTAAACCTTAGAATTAATCTTATGAAAATGTATCCTAACATATATAAGGATTTATTTTTATAGTTAAGCATGTATTCATTTTTGTCATAATCACACAACCAAACACTCAACAAATTAGAAGTAAAATAAAATAATTTGATAAAAGCAAATCTAATCGTTTAACTGTCCAGTCGTGACGAATATTCTATCATAAGCTTGGCAAGTATACACATCTCCCCCACTAAAGCCAAGGAATAACAAGTCTAAAGCGGTAAAAAGGGTTTGTAGGCTTAAGGGTTAATCATTCTCCTTAATCTCTATCGATCTCAAATTCCAGAAAAGGCGACAAAATCACAAATACATGATCGAATCCACAAACACGATACTTGCAATTGCTCAAATCCTTAACTCGAATAGGCTAAAGATAGGACCAAGTAATCTTCACCAATAATATTATATCAAAAAGGGCGACAAAATCATAAATACATAGCCGAATCCACGACTACGATACTTAAGATTGCTCAAATCCCTAATCTCAATAAATCAAAGGTTTGGATAAAGAATAATATAGGGTATAGATAATATTTGGGATATAAATTGGTGTAAAATGAAAAATAAACAAAACAAATAAATTAAAATCCTAAGTGTGGTTAATCACTATCCCAACCATCCCATGAATAAGACTCATATCATAGAATAACTCACGCTTTAACACTTGAAACACACGCTTTAGGTAGGCACGAATTATACTCAACAAGATCTCAATCAAAGAATAAACCTTAGTTGGTGTTCCCATAACTGCCAACTCCCATTCAATCCATAGATATAATATACAACAAATAGTGGTGATATCGACCACTTAATACAAAAATTTACATAAGTTGGTAAAAACAAACTTCCAACTTTTCCTTTTTCTTTTCTCATTTTTTCGATTTTTTTTTTTTTTTTCAACTTGAAACATAAACATAGTTGTGTAAAATTTCACCACATCACTATAATGATAACTCTGGATAATTTTTTCATACTTTTCATGACTTCAGAAATAATGGTAATAGTGAAAGTAGTAAACACACGAAAAATAAACTCAAAGATATACAATATTTACTTTCACTCCAATTGCATTGTGCAATTTCCTGACCTAACCATAGATAATGAATTACGTACGCGAACACAGGTAATGTAAGGAAACTCACTTTGCCTAAAGCAATTAACCAACCACGGATTTTAATCTACAGGGTAGGCTAAGGTGTAAGGGTGTAACGAAACATTTTAACAAAGGTGTAAGAAACGAAAGGAATGGCTCTGAGTGTTTTTCTACGGGTATCTTACTCTAAAAGTGAGAGTAACAAAAGGGTTTATACGAGGGTTAACTAACCAGCGTAGTTAGCTAATAACATATAACATATAAAGGCTATTTGGGTGTAATTCCTAGAAATTTACCAATTTAGACAGGTCATTCCAATTATATAAATAATACTTATTATGGTGGTCTCGAATAGTATACAAGCCAAGTTCTAAAGTTTACAAGTCACCGGCACACTCATAGATTTGTGAATTTTGAAAAAAATCACAATTTTTGAAAATAACGTCATGTGTGCAGCTATGCAACTTAGATCTTAAACAAAAACATGCTAAAAATTTTAAATTTTGATAAATTAAGCATATTTTAAGCATATTTTGAAAAGTTTAGGACAAGTAAGTGTTCTAATTCTCCAATCCCCCCACTTAAGTTAAACAATGTCCTCGTTGTTTGTATAAAAGGTTAAAAACTGGAAAATAAAAGAATTAGAACAGAAAAACTCCCCTGAGATTTGCTCGGTATGATCCTCCATTATTAGTATAAGAGCAAAAATCATCTTCTTGTGGATGAGAACGTTTAAGCTTCATAATTGATGTATCCACAGGAAATGCAGGAATCTAAAATACCACCAAGACTTTAAACACACCTAAGTTAAGAAAGGTTCAAACTTGCATAATACATTAGTAGTTAGGAAAAATAAAACATAAAAATTAAAATGAAAATCATCAGGTCAGTCGATGCGCCGTATCTTATGGAAGAAGATACGCCGTATCGAGCCTGGAATAATTACGAATCAGAATAAAAGATGCGCCGCATCCTTAACCAGGGATGCGTCGCATTAAAATAAACTGATAAAAAGTTTTAAAGTCAAAAGTAAAAATGCAGAAAAATAAAGTAAGATATGTCCAGTGCAGGAGATGCGTCGCATCTTGGGATTGAGATGCGCCGTATCCTCTGCGGGCCTGACTGACTCGACACAAAACAGAATAGTAAAAATTATCCGGGTTGTCTCCCGGTCAGCACTTGTCTTTATTCCAGAGTCTTCAAGTTAGACTCACGTTCAGCTCTTTAATATCGATCATTGAAGGAGTCGGAAACCTCGCGTCTCCCCGGCAACGGCGCCAAAAACTTGATGCGTGCGTGCGAGTGCTCTAATTTATACCCACGGTATGTCGTTGTGGTTTTAGCAGTATTCAAGTTTTAAATTTATATTTAGCCGACTTATCAATAACACACACACTTTAACGAGCAGTGTACCCGGTCAGTATGTATATAATGGTAAGTAGAGTGTCGATCACTAAGACTGGAACGTATTATCTAGTTATTCTAATCAGTATTTTAATATCTTAAGTTAGCTATACAACCTATTCTAACGCAAGGGGGTTCAGCCTGAGAGACTGGCACGGTTTGGTTGCAATTAAATAATAAACTAAACTAATAGGCACGAATCAGTGAATAGCACACACGTACACAGATAAATACTCGAGACAATAAGAAGGCATGTCCTGATAGATAAGTAGCTTGTCACTTGTTTTATTGCTAGTTTTATATGAAGTGTATAGTTCGATGCAACGCACCGAGATTAAGTCCTTTCTCGTTGGTTCTAATCTTATCGGCGAGTAAACCCTTAATGATTACTTATAACTATCCTATTTATCTTTCTTCCTACTTTTCTATAGACGATAGAATGCATAGGCGATCTAATAAATAGGCGAGGGCAGAGGCATGGCGACCCGATCAACGCTCAGCTAGACACAGAGGTTATCAATGCACTAATAAAAGTCACCAAAGACATCAACATATAAAATTTAATTGATGGGAAAGCAATATTAAAGGGAGTGCAATCTTTCCGTTGTCACATTACACAAGCCACCAATCCTGATGAATTAAAGTTTACTAACACAATAAAACAAAACTACTTAATGAATTAAATACATGCAGGACCTTCTTACAGCTCTTGTATCTTCGTTCAAGGTGTGTCTTGTGCTGCTTCTTCGACTGAATTCGTCCTAGGGTTTCTGTACTTCGGTCTTCTAAAACTGTCGAACTCCTTCTCTCGTCTGACTTTGGGGTATTTATAGTTTCTGTCTGAGGGTAAGATGCGGCGCATCTAATAAGTAGATGCGGCGCATTGACTTAACTTCGCGTGGGGTCCAAGATTAATATATTCAGGAATATTCGTATACCGCCTTGAGATGCGGCGTATCTTCATAAATAGATGCGGCGCATGTCCTCTTATATCTTGGATCGAAACTGGTGAAATCTTGATAGTGATGCGCCGTATGTAATAAGCAAGATGCGGCGTATCTGGAGCAGAATGTCTTGATCTTGTCCATTTCAGTAGACTCTTAACTTCTTGCTTGTTTTGCTCCATAATTAGTCCTAAATCGCTCAGTTTCACCAAATACTTGTTTTTACCTGAGAATTACAAAAGTAAGCATTAACGTATCAATTCTCACAGATAATATAATAAAACAAGTCAAATAAATAGGATAAATGATAGTAATAAAATGTACTTATTTGAGTTCATCAATGACCAAACATGCATTACTTGTCTTAAAGGCAAACAACACAAAGCCACTTGTAAGCCCAAAATTTTAACTCTATTGATCAATCATTGTTTATGCTTCATATGGATTTATTTGGATCTACTTCTGTTAGTAGCATGATGCATAAAAGATATTGCCTAGTTGTTACTGATGATTATAGTATATTTACATGGGTTTTCTTTTTAGGTTCTAAGGATGAGACTTCTAGCATTCTTAAAACATTCATTACAGAGATAGAAAACCTAGTAAGAAAAAGAGTAAAAGTCATTAGATGTGATAATGGGACAGAGTTTAAAAATAGAGTTATGGATGACTTCTGCAATGAAAAGGTATTAGGAGAGAGTTTAGTGTAGCTAGAACTCCTCAGCAAAATGGAGTTGCTGAAAGGAGAAATAGAACACTCATAGAAGCTGTTAGAACCATGTTAGCTGACTCTAAGTTGCCTATCACTTTTTTGGGCAGAAGCAGTCAACACTGCTTGCTAGGTTCAAAATAGGGCTTTGGTTGTCAAATCTCACAATAAGACATCATATGAGCTTTTTAGAGGTAGAACTCCTGAAATAGGATTTCTTAGACCTTTTGGATGTCATGTGACAATTCTGAATACCTTAGACCATCTTGGAAAGTTTGATGGTAAAGCAGATGAAGGATTCTTAGTTGGATATTCTCTTAATAGCAAAGCTTTTAGAGTATACAACTCAAGAACTAGAAGAGTAGAGGAAAACCTGCATGTGGAATTTTTAGAGAATAAATCCAATGTAGCAGGTCAAGGTCCTAATTGGCTATTTGATCTTGAGACACTAACCCATTCTATGAATTATGTGCCTGTTGTTGCAGAAACTAATGATTTTTCAGGTTCACAAACAACAAATGAGGAAGGGTTAGAAAAGGAGACAGATCAATATTCTGTATGGATGCCAATAAGTACCAGTGTGGCTTCAACTTCAATAAATGATGAACCTTCTTCTGATGAAGCTAAAGAAGGGATTGAAGATGAAAATAAGGAAGATAGAACAAAGGAACAAGAGAATGTTTCTACTGATGATAGTACTGTTGAGACAGAGCATTCTACTGCTAGGCTTAATTTTTCTACTGCTGAGCCAAATGTTTCTACTGCTGGCCCATCAGACTCAAATGAAGCAGATTTCTCAGATGAAGAGGTGGATTTCAATAATCTCCCACCTAACTATCAAGTTCCTTCTACTCCACACACAAGGATTTACAAAGTCCACTCCCTGAACAATGTGATTGGAGATGTACAATCAAGGGTGAAGACAAGGCAACAACTAATGTCTTCAGACCAACAAGGGCTTCTTGATGCCCTTTATGCTTCAAAGCAGCATGAGTTTTCCAACTCTTGCTTGTTTGTATGTTTTCTCTCACAGGCAGAACCAAAGAACATTCTTAAAGCCCTAGATGATTCAAGCTGGGTAGAAGCTATGCAAGAAGAGCTTCTTCAATTCAAGATTCAGAAGGTTTGGGTGCTAGTTGATTTACCTAAAGATGAAAAGGTAATTGGCACTAGATGGGTTTTTAGAAATAAAATGGATGAAAGGGGCATAGTGATTAGGAATAAGGCTAGATTAGTAGCCCAAGGGTACATACAAGAAGAAGGGATAGACTATGAAGAGGTTTTTGCTCCAGTAGCAAGGATTGAAGCCATTAGGTTATTTTTGGATTATGCTTCATTTATGGGCTTCACAGTTTATCAAATGGATGTCAAGAGTGCTTTTTTATATGGTACTATTGAAGAAGAGGTGTATGTCTCACAACCTCCAGGGTTTACTGACCCGGATCATCCAGACAAAGTGTACAAAGTAGTAAAAGCTCTGTATGGCCTTCATCAGGCACCAAGAGCATGGTATGAAACACTGGCTTCCTACTTAATTGAAAATGGATTTCAAAGAGGCAAGATTGATCAGACATTATTCATCAAGAAGCACAAGAATGATCTTTTACTAGTGCAGGTGTATGTGGATGATATCATCTTTGGATCTACAAGGAAGGAGATGTGTTTGGAGTTTGAGAAGCTTATGCATCATAAATTTCAGATGAGTTCCATGGGGGAACTTACATTCTTTTTGGGTCTGCAAGTTACGCAATCAAGTGAAGGCATATTTATCAGCCAAGATAAATATGTTACAGAGATTCTTAAAAAATTTCAATTTGCTGATTCAAAAGTGGCAAGCACACCAATGGACTCTGAGAAGTCTCTTCTTAAAAATTTAGATGGAGACAATGTAGATGTACACACTTACAGATCTATGATAGGCTCTTTGATGTATCTCACATCATCAAGACCTGATATCATGTTCTCTGTTTGTGCTTTGTGCAAGATTTCAAGTAACTCCAAAGGTTTCTCATTTAACTGCAGTCAAGAGGATTTTTAGATATCTCAAGGGTCAACCTAGGTTGGGTCTATGGTATTCAAGGGAATCACCTTTTGACTTGGTAGCATTTTCGGATATTGATTATGCTGGTGCTAGCTTGGACAGAAAGTCAACAACTGGAGGATGTCAATTCCTTGGGTGTAGACTTATCTCATGGCAGTGTAAGAAGCAAACAATTGTGGCTACTTCAACGACTGAAGCTGAATATGTAGCTGCTGCAAGTTGCTGTGGTCAAGTCATATGGCTTCAAAACTAACTTCTTGACTATGGGTACAATTTCATGAAAACGGTCATTCATATTGATAATAGTAGTACAATTTGCATAATTAAAAATCCAATGCAACATTCTAAAACAAAACACATTGAAATTAGACATCATTTTATTAGAGACTGTAGTGAGAAAAAGTTGATTCAAGTTCTTAAAATTGATTCTGATCACAACTTTTCAAATCTTCTCACTAAAGCTTTTGATGTTGGAAGATTTCAGTACTTGGTAGCAAGTATTGGGATGCTTAATCCTTAATGATTTAAAACTATGTGTTTTTGTATATAAATTTTTGATTGTACTGCTGGCTTTATAAGTTACTACTGTTAGTGAAAAGTTTGTGCTTCTAGTACAAATTTTTGTTTGTTAAGTTCATATTTGTTAGTCATACTATGATACTGCTATAAGACATATGCTTTGCATTTTGATTCTTGGTTTTGGACTAACATTTTCAGGTATGAACATTGAGCACAAAAGAAGTTTCAAGTGAAATGGAAGTAGCAGAATGATTCTAGTTGCTAAAATAATAGGTTTATGATGGACTGAGTTTGGGGATTCTTAACAAAGGTTTACACCTAAGTTAATTAAATTCTTTAAAACTTCTTTCTTGAAACCTAGTTATCATGTTTCACATTGACTTGATGGCTCAGTTGGTCAGATAGTAACTGACTCAACTCACTTTCTATCATTTTATACTTTTAAGTATAATGATCTAGTCTAAGGACATCTGATAGAAAGAAGTCAAAGAACAGCTAGCAAAAGTGAATCTAACACTTGTGTTAGAGGCAACAATTGCTATGAGCTGGAAACCCTGTCAAGAAAGCCTTTTGAATAGGTTTATCTTTACACAGGCAGTTGTTTATAACTGAAAATATTGGTTCTCACACAACCAGAGGTTACTTTAAACCGAATTCTTGATTAAGTGTCTGTTACACACTTAATCCCTTCAAAATGGTTGAGAGCAGTATGATTTTTCAATAATAAAATCATATTCATACTGCTAAAAGTTTCTTAAAAAGGATTTTCAAAGAGGCACAGAAAAACCATCAAATGATGGACAATGAGTCAAAGCCCCATGATTCACCACTCATAGGAGTTAACACACCTAGAAGTGATGAGGGCAGCAAATTAAACTCTTAAGGAATTGATGACCAACATGTACACTATTGTCTGAAAACATGTTCTCATTGGTAGATCAGATGATGGTGAGAGATCTTTTAAACAGGGGAGAAAATGATAAATCTCATGGGAGGATAAATATTTTGGTACATAGTAAGAGATCTTCCAAGCTCAAGCTCAGGGGAGGAAATAAAACCCAGGGGAGGAAGATTAACCAATAAGGGAAGGAAGTATGCTTAGGATTCAGGGGAGGAAAATGATCAAACAATGGAGGAAGATTGCCCAAAACATATCAAGTTCAATCAGAAAAGACAAGAGCATACAAGATGATGATGTCAGCTTTTTGAGAAGCTAAAATGTCTTATTATTCACCCAATAATAAGAATGAGCATTCAGTTGATGGATGTTGGGAATAAGCTTTTTCAGTTGATGGAAACTAGGAATAAGCTCTTCAAATAAAGAAAGTTCAAATGAAGATTCTGGAGTATTATATATATTTAGAAGGGATGAAGCATTCAAATGGAGAAAGTTCTATCTATGAGCTTTTAGTTTCAATTTCAGTTCACTACGTTTGTTCATCACTTGCAAAGGCATGCTGGAAGATGATTTCACTTGTTGAAACAAGCATCCAAGATACACAGCTTCATTACCTCTTATAATTCCTCCATCCAAGGAAATTGCACCATCTTTTATTCAAGATACTGCTATTGTTCAAGACAAAGAAAGATGATGTTATTGCTGAAAAAGATTCACAGAAGGTAGATGAGTTAGATAGATAGATATTTAATCTTGAAGAACAGAAGATAGATCAGATCAAGAATCTGACTATAAAGTGTTTGAAAGATTCTCACAATCATAATTTAATTCGGAAGAAACATGTTGAAAAGGATTCACATGTTTAGGGGAGGATTGTTGGGAATTAAATATTCTGAAGATTAGTATCGGGAATTAAAGGTTTACAAGATCAGTTATGCTCAAGGAAATACACTAAGTATCATTCTACTGCTAGTGCATTTCATTCTACTGCTAGCGTTAAGATTTTGCTGCTGCAAACATTCTACTGCTGGTGCAACAGATACTGCTGCTAGATGGATAAGTGTCGAGTATTCTACTGCTGGTTGGATAAGTATACGAAGATATTTTGCATTAAAGTCAAGTATATACGGTAGATAATATCTTAGACAATGTGATCAGTCACCATGTGGTTTACACAGAGCAAGTTGTAAACACAGATACATGTTGTATCTTAATGACTGACACACTCAAGCAAGTAGTTCGACAAGACTTATCATAATTGTAATGATCTCCTTTGTTTGTACAAAAGGAAGATCTTAGACTAGATATTAAGTGTGAATTTGTGATTTAATGTAACTAGTCGAATACAGAGAAAAATAAGTTGATAGAACAAGCACTACTAGAAAAATAGCCTTTAATGACTCCTAAATTATGACACACACATTTTATTGACAAGCAAAAGTGTGAGTCATAAAAAAACTGTCATAGCTTGTACAATTTGAAGGACTTATGACATGCAATTATTAGAGTCATGAAACTGAAACACGGGATACACTTTTTGTTTCCCGCTATTGACAAAAACCCAAAAAAAACCTAAATCCTTCAAAATCCCCAAAAAAAACCCAATTAAGTTTACTAGGGTTAGCTATTCTTCTCTCCCGATCCAGCCGCCCACCTTCACCACATTTTTCCGGCCATATTTCTCCGGCATCTCCACCATCTCCGGCGACCTCATCACAGCCGTCATTAAACACCATCAACCTCTCACCATCACAACCCCTCGCCTCTTCTCTCTTTCTTGAAGATGCCGACCACCACCACCACCCTTTCACTGCCACACAACAAAGTTCGAGATATATCCACACCTCCCCCCCCCCAAGCGACATCTATTATAAAAAAAACACTTTAATTATTTTATTTACATGCTTATAAATACCCACACGACACACAAAAACACACATAATAATCTGAGTATTAGAATAAATGGGGGCGTTAAGTGTGTTGGTGACAGGAGGGGCAGGGTACATAGGGAGTCATACGGTGGTGCAGTTGTTGAAAGATGGATATAAGACAGTTGTTGTTGATAATTTAGGTAATTCTTCTGAAGTAGCTATTACCAGAGTTAAGGAACTTGTTGGTTATCGTGCTACTAATTTATCTTTTCATAAGGGTTTTTTTTTTTTTTTTTTTTTTTTTTTTTTTTTGACTTGTTTGATTATTTATTGATTGAGTTATGTGCTAGTTTATATTTTTTAATGTCATGTTTGATTAATGATTTATTTATTTTTTTCTCTTTTATTTGATTGATTGTTTAAGTTTCAGTGCATGTGAATGATTGAAAGTTTGTTGTGTGTCTTGTTTGAGTCATCATCCCTTTTTGCAAAATGATTAGGGTGTTTGCTACTAGAAATTGTTGATGTCTATTGTTGTAGTTCAAGTTAATCGTTTGTTCTGATTTATCTTGAACCATTTATCATATAAATATCATCCTGTGTAACTCGATTCCTATGGTTCACTGCAGATTGACATCCACGATAAGCCTGCATTAGAGCAGATTTTTGCCAACACAAAGTAAACTTTTTCTTCGCAACTACTATTATTTGTTTAGATCATGGTCTATCGTTTGTTTTAACTAATCTAATTAATATTGTAATTCCTGTTTTCTGCTGGATTGTTACTTTTGTTTTAAAACACAAAACGTATTGGTTACTTGGGTAAAAGATGGCAACTAAGTGAGATAAATATATCCTAATCTGATTTCTTCTTAAGAAAAGAAAAGTATTTTACAAAGTTTTCTACTTTGTTTTTTAGTGAAGACGAATGGTTGCTGGATGATGTCTTCATTGTTTTCTACTTTGTTTTTTGTAAACAGAAAATGTTATAATACTATTTCCAACTATTAGTCAGAAACGATTACCAAGTGTAGATCAATTATGAACCCAAGTCTAACTTTTGTTTGATTCTGGTTTTCTTTCCTGATGGCATGACTGACTTTTGCTTCTCTACCCATTCCGGTGGCAATGTAGGTTTGATGCTATTATACATTTTCCGGAAAACCCAATCCATCGCCACAAAGACTTTCCATCACCACCGCCGTCGCCACAAAGACTTTCTATGAAGAAAAACTTGTCACCAACAAAAAGCCCTTTGTCGGCGTTATCTGTGTTCGATTCGCCTTCTTCTTTGGGGTTATCCTTCACCATGGTCCTTAGTTGAAATCAGAAGTATGCCGGAGTAGTCCAATGCTTTCGGCTTTGGGGGTGTTACTGTTTGATAGTTTGGCATCGTAGGTTGTGTTAACCTCTTACGAATTACAAACCTGTAGGTTTACCTAATGTAAGCTATGTTTGAATGTCTTACATTACATATTATACTGTAGGCTATAAACTTGTTGTATTTAGTGGTATTCATTCATTAAGTAGTTTACCTTTATATTAAGACTCACATGTTTCATCTTTTTTTTTTTGTGAAGGTCGTAATCGGACCAAGATGGAAATGGAAATGCTCGGAAGTGAAAGCACTTGCAAATCCCATTTCAAGGTCAATTTTGGATCTTCAGTGTTCTCTAAAAAAATCCAATTCTCAAGGAATACTCTCCGGCTTTAGCGTTCTTCTTGTAAGTAATCCTGAACAGACTTGCCTTTTGAATTTAACCTGTTTTGGTCGACCAGTTATCACAGTTAATGATAATCATGATAAAGATAAGCAGTGGTTTCAGTTTACTTTAGAGGAGGCTTTTTATCCATGCTTTTCCTTAAAATGTATTAAGATTTTAGGTGGTGATCATGGTATAAAAACACATAATGAGTTATGGGACTACATGACATCCAAAAGCGCATCCTTCCCTGATTTTTTCAAGGCTTATTCTCATCTACGGGACAAGAATTGGGTCGTGAGGTCAGGGTGTCAGTATGGTGTTGACTTTGTTGCTTACCGTCACCATCCTTCACTTGTTCACTCTGAATACGGTACGTGTGCTGGTTTTACCTAAAGGGAATGCGAATGGGACCAGGAATGGTGATGATCGGTTAAGAGTTTGGTCTGATTTTCAATGCACGCTTCGACTTTGTGGCAGTGTTGCTAAGACATTGTTGATTCTTCATGTAAACAGAAATGGTGCAAATTTGATTGGTTCGTCACCTTCTTGTTTAGATGGATATAGTGTCGAAGAGCGTACAATCAAAAGATGGAGTCCAGAACGCTGCAGGGAGGATCAAGCACTTGAGACCAAGTAGGTTGCATTAACTCTTTCTGTAATATGACTCGTCGTATTATTGTTATTAACAGCTTGTTAGCTGAATACGTGTTTATCATGCTTCATGATGTACGGATATTTACCAAAGAAGCCTGTTTAAGATAGTAGTATGTAGATGGACGTTTATTCATATTTTCTTTCTATAAATTTCATTTGGCTTCTGATTTTAAGTTCCCAACTGGTTTAAATGAATGAAAATGGGTTAACCACCCAAGGGTGGGTGAGTGGTTGAACACATGGGATTTAAACACTCCAAAGGAGTTGTCTTAGATATGAAAACCACCAGTTTCATAGAAAGTGATGTTATACAAATTTGTCACAAGGGTGAAAAATATATATGTTATGTAACGTGGGAAACTGACTTGCAATCGGTATTGTTGGTTATATCAGCTGGCAGCTTGTCCACTTTTAAGCATGTAATAAAGTTAACTGGAATTTCTGCTTCTTTTTCTTTTTGTTTTAGTTGCTTACTAACATTTTGCAAAATACTTTTGTGGGGTTTCAGGTACGCGAATATCAGCAAACATGGACAGCGAGGGTGACCGTCCAGGGAACTACATGTCTGCAGAAGATGATCCTCAACATCTGTCTATGAACTAGGTGGCGTTGATATTGTTCAGCTCCTTAACTGAGACAATTGGCGAATCCTTCAAACCATATTTTGCCGATTTACACGGCGGTTGGTTCATTTATAGAGTTCACGAATGATGAAGATGAAGTGGTAAGTCTGCTTTTTGCTCGGTTGCCTCATTCAACCATTGTGATCTGTAAGGCTGTACTAGTTGCTTTATCACTTTTTCAGTTTTTACTATGAGCTGTAACATTACAATTACTTTAACTTAGAAAAAAACCTGTTTTCTAAATGACCTGTCATACATACTCAAATTTGTTGTCTTCGTTGAGCTGATTAGTTCAAAATTCTTATGGAAATTTATTATTAATATACGTTTGTTTTCTAAAACTCACACTTTCTCTTGTTTTTCGGTCAGTGAATCTTGGAAGAAGTGTTTTTTGGGACATGAAGAATCGTCTTCCCCGAAGTATCACAACACTTGAGTGGGAGAACAGGGGATGGGTCAAGACAACCATCTGAGCTCGAGTTGCAACAAGCTTTCCATCAGGGTAAGCAAATTGCTACCGTCGCCAAGAAACTCAAGGGAAGCCCGTGATGTGCATCTAACTCACTGAAACAATGTCAAGCTAGATACAATTAGGTTACCTGTTACTAACTTGTGGTTGTATGAAACACATTGTTTTGATATATATGAAATTCGCTCTTTTGCTATTTGTGTATTATGAGATTAATTGTTATTTAATGTGTGGATATTAGTAATTTTATAAAAAATATTTTTTTTAAAAAAAATTTGAACCATGACACGCAAAAAAGGTGTCATAAATAGTGTCGTAAAAGTGTGTAGTAAAAGGGTGTCATAAAAGGGTGTCATAAAAGCGTGTCATAAATTCATGACGCGCGAAATGCGTGTCATAAAGCTTTATGACGGGTCGATCAATGACACCAAAAAGCGCGTCATCTGACCCCTTTTATGACACGCAATGCGCGTCATTAAAGGCCTTTTTTCTAGTAGTGAAGATAGAAAATAAGTTTTCTTTGTAATAGAGATTCAAGGTTTTGTAACCCTAGTGATAGTGAAGATCACTCGTATTATTCTCAAATAATATTGAATCGTTTGGTGTTAACATTCATTGTTCATTATCAAATTCAACAACCATCACTGTTCCATTTCCATAACCAATAACCTTCTAAGTGTGATTAAGTAGATTCCGCATACTTAATCATATTCATTCAAAGTATCACATACACTCATTGTAAAGGACTAACATCCTATTAAGTGTATCGAAGCATCCCTCAACAGGTGACATCATATAATAATGACGTTAGGTACTAACATCATAGAGATAATGTTAATAATAATGCCCTCGGGTAGGAGGTTGCCGTCCTCCTATTTAGTTCAAATAAAGTGCATTTGGCAACATATTCGATAACCAAATGAGGCGTCAACTGCCAATAGTTCTATTCACTAAATTCGCATTCACTCGCAAGTGATTAATGGTTCATGATATGAGGGACTTTTAGTGGCAATAGTTGGGAACTTAAGCAATATCAAATCAGGATAGCATACAGAAAAATAATTGTGTTCATGTTTAGAGCATGTATCTCCCCAAGGGGTTGAAAACGTATAAAAATATGGGACTATGAACTCACCTTAGTTGAGAATGGATAGTATCAAGTGACGTAAGTGAATAGCTTCGAATTTCGACCTAGAGTAATACGGCAAGTTTTAGATTCATAGGTCTAGGGCTCGATGTGAAATGATAAGATTGGAATCTTTAAGTGGGGTAGTATCGGGGCTTGTGTGGTAAAAGCTTAAAGTTTAAAAATGACGTCTTGTAAGTATTATTGAAGTTATGGGAATAGTGTTTCCGATCTCGAGTTTTAAATGAAGTTATTAATACTTAACAAAAGTTAGTGGATGATAAGTTATTTAAAATGTTTTTTTAATTTGTTTTTAGGTTATTCGTTTAGAATGTGACATCGTTGAATATATATATTGATATCGTAAGTTGTTATAAAGTTTTGACGTAATCTAATTTGTAAATATAAGTTTCTCAAAAATATTATAGATTTACAAAACTTACCTTTTACTTATATAAAAGTTACATTTTTAACCCACAACTTGTATCTTTTACAATTTTAGCCCAAAACTTTAAAATACCCTTTTTACTCAAACTTTTTGATAATTACAGTTTCTACCCTCAGCTTTTATATCCAAAAATCACAGTTTTGGTTTCAATCCTTTATTTTCCAAAATTTACACCTTTTACCCAAGTCTCGCAAAAGTTGCATTTTTAGTGCAAAAGACGATAAGTTGTAAAGTTTCGTTTTCTTTTTAAAAAGTTACCTTAATGTGACTTATTTGAGATTATTAAAAAAAAACAACTTATTATGACCACTTAACCTTAGCTTATTAGATTTTTTACACGTTTTAGGCTTTAAGGCCCAATAAGGTTTTTAAAAAGAAAATATATGAAATGCATATCGTGCTTAGCTTTGAGGTTTAGAAAGCGTGTAGCGTAGCTTATTTTAACGACTTATCAGCATGGCTTATTTGGTGTGCTTATTGCGAAACGGGCTGGGCTTGTGAGCCCAATAAAGGTTCGCTTATTTTATGAAAATAAGCTCGATTCCTATGAGGTTTTAAGCATGAGTGAGTGTTTGTGATTTTAGTTAAACGTTAAGTTGTTCTAGTTTTTATATACGACTTTCGTGAAATAAAGTGAGTTAGGAGGTCTTTAATATAACGTAAGACTCAAGTGTTTTTAAAGTAACTTGGATATAGGCTACACTATATATATTGAAATTGGTTAGAAGGAAACTTACAACACCTAAAGAGGTGAGTGAAGAGACGTATGAACTTGGAAATGAGATAGACGAATACGTGAACTTTAAAGACTTCCACAACAACCTCCTTGTACTCGAACCAAACCCCAAAAAATTAAAATGACGTGCTTGAAAACCCGTATTCCTTTCTTCTCCTCTTCTTGTAACTTAGTAGAAAATGTAAGTGTGTGTTTGTTTGTATTTTTTCTTAGGTGAGTATGCAAGTTTGATATTTGCTCGTTTATATAGGTGAGTCAAGACATGGTTTGTATATTATTTTACTTTTGCACGTCGTATGATTTTCAACCAAAAAGGAAAAGGACTTAGTTGGCTTCTAGCATGCATGGTACTCGGCCGAATCTTAGGGAAATCATGCTTGTTGGGTCACGTCGAGGGATGGTAGTTAGGGGACACATTACACAATGGTTAATAAGGTCAAATGGTCAAAGCATGGTTTAGGCATTTGTTTATTGTTTAGGCAAGGTACTAGAGTGGGTTTGCTTGGTCTCAATGTAGCACAAGATACATTATAGAAGGTGTCTTGTTTGTTCTTGTACGCAACACAAAGAGAGAGAAAAATATATGTCTCGTTTGGTTTTGGTCACAAGGGAGAGAAAGAAAACATACAAGAGAAACAAATGAAATGGTTTGGGCTTGGGTTTGCATTTGAGCGAGGCCCACTCCAAAGAAAAGAAGGAATTGAGTCCGTTTGGTTTGTGAGGTATACGGCCCAAAGAAAAAAGAAAAAGGGTCCGTTTAAGATCTTGGCCGTTAGACCCAATAGGATTGTCGGGTTTGATTCGTCTCGGTGTTTAAGTTTAGTGTCGGTACGCAAGTGACCTATTCAAGATGATACGTGGGTTATGTCTCGTAGTAGTTGACGAACAAAATTCGTAGATGCAATGTAAAAAAAAATAACTCGTAAAAAGGGTTAATTAAACTTTCAATTTGAATTGCTTCGAGTTTAACATTAATTAATGACTGGGAAACTACAGGATACAACAGTACCTACCCGTTAGTCTAGGTTCCGTCCCGGAATCCTAAGCTATGATAGTTGTTGGGTTTGTCTTATCGAATAGATGCGGATATTTGGCACGAATTTGGTCTTCACGTTCTCAGGTGTACTCTGGTCCTCTATTAGACTTCCATCTAACCTTGACAATGGGAATGCGGCTTTGTTTCAATTGTTTGACGTCTCTATCCATGATTTCTATCGGTTCTTTGATAAAATTTAGCTTATGGTCAAGCCGAATTTCTTTTAATGGAATGACAAGAGTTTCATCTAATAGGCACTTCTTCAGGTTTGATACGTGATAAGTATTATGTACTCTACTGAGCTCTTTAGGGAGTTCAAGATTGTACGCCACTGGACCAATCATTTCTAGGATTTTGAATGGTCCAACGTATCTAGGATTTAACTTTCCAAGCTTCCCAAATCTAATCATTCCCTTCCAAGGAGATACTTTCAACATGACTCTATACCCCACCTGAAATTCCATGGGTTTTCGCCTCACATCGGCATAACTTTTTTGTCGGTATCGAGCGGCTTATAAACGTTTTCTGATTTTTTACTATCTTCTCAGTTGTTTCATGAATAAGCTCAGGTCCTGAGAGCTGAACATCTCCAACTTCTGCCCAACAAACGGGCGATCGACACTTCCGACCATAAATTACTTCGAACGGTGCTGCCTTAATGCTAGCGTGGTAACTGTTATTGTAAGAGAACTCCGCTAATGGTAAGTGTTTATCCCAACCTTTCCCAAAATCGATAACACATGCTCGTAGCATGTCCTCCAAGGTTTGGATAGTTCTCTCACTTTGACCATCAGTTTACGGATGATACGCGGTGCTCATGTCTAACCGGGTGCCCAAAGCTTTCTGTAATGACTACCAAAATCTAGACGTGAAACGTCTATCACGATAAGGATAGCATACAGAAAAATAATTGTGTTCATGTTTAGAGCATGTATCTCCCCAAGGGGTTGAAAACGTATAAAAATATGGGACTATGAACTCACCTAAGTTGAGAATGGATAGTATCGAGTGACGTAAGTGAATAGCTCCGAATTTTTACCTACAGTTATACGGTAAGTTTTAGATTCATAGGTCTAGGGCTTGATGTGAAATGATAAGATTGGAATCTTTAAGAGAGGTAGTATCGGGGCTTGTGTGGTAAAAGCTTAAAGTTCAAAAATGACGTCTTGTAAGTATTATTGAAGTTATGAGAATAGTGTTTCCGATCTCGAGTTTTAAATGAAGTTATTAATTCTTAACAAAAGTTAGTGGATGATAAGTTATTTAAAACGTTTGTTTTATTTGTTTTTAGGTTATTCGTTTAGAATGTGACGTCGTTGAGTATATATATTGATATCGTAAGTTTTTATAAAGTTTTGACGTAATCTAATTTGTAAATATAAGTTTCTCAAAAATATTATAGAGTTACAAAACTTACCCTTTACTTATATAAAAGTTACATTTTTAACCCACAACTTGTATCTTTTACAATTTTAGCCCAAAACTTTAAAATACCCTTTTTACTCAAACTTTCTGATAATTACAGTTTTTACCCTTAGCTTTTATATCCAAAAATCACAGTTATGGTTTCAATCCTTTATTTTCCAAAATTTACACTTTTTACCCAAGTCTCGCAAAAGTTGCATTTTTAGTCCAAAAGTCGATAAGTTGTAAAGTTTCATTTTCTTTTTAAAAAGTTACCTTAATGTGACTTATTTGAGCTTATTAAAAAAATAGCTTATCATGACCGCTTAACGTTAGCTTATTAGACGTTTTACACGTTTTGGGCTTTAAGGCCCAATAAGGTTTTTGAAAAGAAAATATATGTAACGCATATCGTGCTTAGCTTTGAGGTTTAGAAAGCGTGTAGCGTAGCTTATTTTAACGACTTATCAGCATGGCTTATTTGGTGTGCTTATTTCAAAACGGGCGGGGCTTGTGAGCCAAATAAAGGTTCGCTTATTTTATGAAAATAAGCTCGATTCCTATGAGGTTTTAAGCATGAGTGAGTGTTTGTGATTTTAGTTAAACGTTAAGTTGTTCTAGTTTTTATATAAAACTTTCGTGAAATAAAGTGAGTTAGGAGGTCTTTAATATAACGTAAGACTCAAGTGTTTTTAAAGTAACTTGGATATAGGCTACACTATATATATTGAAATTGGTTAGAAGGAAACTTACAACACCTAAAGAGGTGAGTGAAGAGACGTATGAACTTGGAAATGAGATAGACGAATACGTGAACTTTAAAGACTTCCACAACATCCTCCTTGTACTCGAACCAAACCCCAAAAGATTAAAATTACGTGCTTGAAAACCCGTATTCCTTTCTTCTCCTCTTCTTGTAACTTACTAGAAAATGTAAGTATGTGTTTGTTTGTATTTTTGCTTAGGTGAGTATGCAAGTGTGATATTTGCTCGTTTATATAGGCGAGTCAAGACATGGTTTGTACATTATTTTACTTTTGCACGTCGTATGATTTTCAACCAAAAAGGAAAAGGACTTAGTTGGCTTCTAGCATGCATAGTACTCGGCCGAATCTTAGGGAAAGCATGCTTTTGGGTCACGTCGAGGGATGGTAGTTAGGGGACACATTACACCATGGTTAATAAGGTCAAATGGTCAAAGCATGGTTTAGGCATTTGTTTATTGTTTAGGCAAGGTACTAGAGTGGGTTTGCTTGGTCTCAATGTAGCACAAGATACATTATGGAGGGTGTCTTGTTTGTTCTTGTATGCAATACAAAGAGGAAGAAAAATATATGTCTCGTTTGGTTTTGGTCACAAGGGAGAAAAAGAAAACGTACATGAGAAACAAATGAAATGGTTTGGGCTTGGGTTTGCATTTGAGCGAGGCCCATTCCAAAGAAAAGATGGAAATGAGTCTGTTTGGTTTGTGAGGTATACGGCCCAAAGAAAAAAGGAAAAGGGTCTGATGAAGCGAAAAGTGTACCGCTTTTAGGGGGTCATTTAAGCCCTAAATCGTATTTATTTGATCAAATATTGCCCTAAATCGTTCCTTTTGTCATTTTAGGTACTTTGGAGAAGAAATATGGAAAAGGAAGCATTTTGGACGTTTTTGGAGCATAAAAGTGAAAAAAACGACAAAGTCTCAAAATTATGCTGGAAAGTACCTTTGACGGCGTCAGGAATTGGTCTAGACGGCGTCATGGCTTGGCAAAAGAGGTGGATGTGAAAATTACTCATGATAAGCCAGAGAATTTTGCCTAAAAAATCTGACGGCGTCACCCTTTAATGTGATCAAGGTCGTCACGGCTTAAATTAAAGAGGGACAGCGTCAAGCCATAATCTGACGGCGTCAAGCCTTGATAAGCCAGAAAGGATTTTGGAGGTCTAAAGAGGGACGGCGTCAGGAAGGCCATCCGGAAACCCTAAAAGCGGCGAGGTGACGGCGTCAGGATCCATAACGTGACGCCGTCAGCCCTTAAACTTTATATATAGTTTTGCAATTTTTTGTCATTAGGGTGGAACTTATTGTGTGTAATTTTGGGAGGAAACCCTAAGACGATTTTAGCAGCTTTTTCAAGGCTTTTTGCCTTGAGATCTTCCATGTTACATTGAAGATAAGTTATCAATTAATCATTCAATATGTCTATGTGTTGTTTGATTCTATCTTGTTCTTGTCTTTTGTTTAACATGCTAGGCTAGATTTATCTTGTGTTTGCTTAGATCTAATGAAACCTAGCTATTGATTGTTGGTTATTAGTGTATTATTAATTGTATTGGATGATTGTTCATCGATGTTAGGCTTAAGAAAACTGGCTAACTTCCTATACGGTAACTTGCTTGAACGTCTTAAGAAACATGAACCAATGCGTACTAAGGTTTTTATGGTTGTATTTAATGCATGAGCGAATTCTAGTGATCCCATGTTAGGAGCTTCTTAGCCGGCTCGACATAGGAGTGAAGTAGGAGCTTATAGAGTTGGGAAAGTACGTACGCCACCCCACGATTGGTATTAAGGAATACACCCGTCATCCACGCAATTAATACACACTAATCAACAGGTAAAAGATAGTTAGGGAGTAAGGAAATCTAAGTAAACACATTTCTCTCCACATAAGTTTTACCACCTTTTCATTTTCAGTTATTTTATTTTATTTGCATTCGTAGTTATTTGGGTTAGTTGATTAGCAACTAATTCCGCCCACTCTTTCAAACCCGAGATTTTACTTGCTTTCATAAAAAATTATAAAAATACAAAAAGAATCTTCCCTCACCCTTAGACCTATTAGAGTAGTTTTTCATACCTAATGAACACTATTCCCTGTGGAGAACGATCAATCCCCCGTACTTACCACTACACTATACTACATCGGTCAGGTACACTGCCTGGTGGGGTTGTAAGCCTCTTGAGATCCCTCGAGAGGTAAAACCTGTTGTAAGGTTGCAAAACCACGCATCAAGTTTTTGGCGCCGCTGCCGGGGAATAGTTATTGTTTAGGTTGAATTTTTATTTTATAGGTCTACTCACTAGATTCCTTTCTAGTGAGATTTTTATTTTATTTTTCTAGGATTTCTTTAGTCTATCTTTTTTCTTCGTTTCTTTGTTCGTAACCATTACCATCCGACATCATGGAAGGTGGTAATATCCTCGATCCCAACAACCCACCACAACAACCACCACCTCCTAGAGCCCGTACCTTAGGAGACTACTCCCGTCCTAGCCACCATGGCTATCGAAACACCATTGAGCTCACTCAAGGAGCCAATGTCACTCCCTTGCGATCCGACACCATCCGGTTGGTGCAAAGCGGATGCGCATTCCATGGACTTCGTTCTGAAGATCCTAATCAAGATCTCAAGGACTTTCTCAAAATCGTTGATTCTATAGACCTTGATGTTGCCACTCGAGAGACGACCCGACTGCGTCTCTTTCAATTCTCTCTGCAGGACCAAGCTAGTCAATGGCTAGAGCGTCAACCCGCAGGATCCATCACCTCTTGGGATGATCTCACTACTCGTTTCCTTGCTCAGTTTTTCCCACCAGGAAGAACTACCAAGCTAAGGAATGATATCTTGATGTTCCAACAACGTCAAGGCGAAACCCTCTACGAGGCATGGACTCGATTCAAGGACTTACTCCAAAAAGTCCCTCACCATGGCATAGAACTTTGGCTCCAAGTCCAAATCTTCTATGACCATATCAATCTCTCCACAAGGCAAATCATTGACCAATCGGCCAGTGGTAAGCTACGTGATCTAAGTGCGGAACCATCATGGGTTCTCCTAGAGTATCTTGCTCTTTATGACAACGAAAGTTGGAGTGATCCCCGTGATTTGAATAAAACGGTCAAGGCAATATCTTTGCCTTCGAACAATTCAAGCACTTCCGACCGTAGGATCATAGAACTTGAAGACCAAGTCAAGTTTCTCATGAAATCCTACGAGGCTCCTAAACCTTCAAGCCAAGTGAACAAAATCACTTCTTCATGTGAATTATGTAGTGGTCCCCACGACACTCGTAATTGCATGGAACTCCCCGAACAAGCTTTTGCGGACTACGCATCCTCGCGTACCGACGGAGCGGGAGACAAGTGGTACACTTTCAAACCCGAGCCAAACCCCTACGGTGATACATACAACCCCTCATGGAAATATCACCCGAACCTTAGGTGGAAACAAAACCAAAACGCACAACAAACCAATTCTTCCAACCCACCTAATCGTTTCCAATCAAGCGGTTCCAACTCGAACCGTATTTTCAACAACAATCCTTCCGGCAATGGTAGTACCAATAACTTTGAAGGATTGATGTCCCAATTCATGGCATCTCAAGAAGTTCGTTTAGCCAAGTTTGAAGCCGATTTCAAACAAAAACTAAGCGAGATGACCAATAAGATTGACACTTTGTTGAAAGCCCTCAATGACCGAGAAATGGGAGCACTCCCTAGCAACACGGTCAAGAACCCGAAACTAAACATCAACGCCGTTTCATCGGTTTCGTCCCCTAGTTCTTGCCCACAATATTATTCGGTCAATTCCATGAGCACGTGTTTCAAACAAACCCAAGTCGTTCAAAATGACCAAGAAGTTATGACATCCAAATTGGTCAACAACATAGTTGAGACACCTCCCACTCAAAACCTTGACAATGAATTCAAGGAGCTCCACCTTGAAAGTCCGGTTCTTGATGTGTTGGACGAGAAGAAGCTCAAGTTAGGCGAAACAGGGACCGCCTTTGTTCAAAACAAGCTACCTAAGAAGTTAGATGATCCGGGCCTATTTGTTCTACCTTGCAAGATCGGTAATTCGGAGGCTTATGACACATTAGCCGATCTTGGATCAAGCCTTAACCTACTTCCGTTACCTCTCTACACCTCTCTAAAACTTGGAAAACTTGAAGAAACCGAGGTGATAATAGGTTTAGCGGATGGGAGTGTTGCTTACCCGGTTGGAGTAGTCAAGGACGTGTTAGTACACATAGGAAAATTAACCATTTTAGCCGATTTCCACGTCCTTGATATGGTTAGCGACCCTACATGCCCCTTGTTGATAGGTAGAGGATTTTTGGCGACCGCTAGTGCTATGATTGATTGTAAGGAATCCAAGATAGCGGTAGGAGAAGGAGATACTTGGTCAGTCTATGATGTGAAGAAACATGCCTATGATACTAGTGATGAACCAACACCCCATTGGTTAGAAGTAAATAGGAGACCATCTAGATATGGACCTTGGATCGATAGAGACTTCATAGGACCCCAACGCCCATTTTACCTAGAAGAGGACTTTGTTAACCGAACACATACGGTAGAGCAACTCTTGGCTAGGGACACCGAATTGGATCCATTTGAAGACCCTCTAGTTTTTAGGAAGATGAGTGATTTCCTAGGAGTTTTGCCAATTAACCTAGGGATGAATAAGTGGAATTGTGAGGACGATGATCATAAGTGGGATTGGGACAAACCACCCAAAGATGGAGATGGGTCATGGCATATTAAGATGACATTGTACGACCCGGATGGAGAGAAGTTTGAAAGGATATATCGTACTAAGCGGACCAATAGGAAACTTCAATCCAAGCTTAACCCTAAAGACGTCCTAGATGACGAGCTCACTTAAATACGGTAGAAGGACTTTGAGTCTAGTTACAAGACTCGTTAATAAAGAAAAGCGCTTCTTGGGAGGCAACCCAAGTTTTATTTGCTTTGTGTGTTTATTTGTTCGTTTGATTTTATTTGTTTCCGTATGTATGTTTAAGTTTTATTATTATTGATTCATGTTCAAAACTAAATTGTGAAAATGCTTTATTTTGTTTTTAACTTCGTCTTAACTACATATAAAGGTATTTTGCAAAAGTTAAGTGTAAGGGAAATCCAAACCGGTTTATTAGAACAAATGAACATGAATCGTAATAATAATAAATTAACATACATATTAGTATTTGTTTGAGTCAAATGCTTGTATCGAGTCATAATGATGTTTTGCAGGATTTCCAGGAAGTAAGGTATAGTTTTTTCCAAAATTTTTCCGGTAACTTAACATAAGAATTCTGTCAGATCATTTCTGACGGCGTCAGGATTTGCAACCTGACGGCGTCAGGTTTAATTTTCTGAAAATTTTTGAAAGTTTTGTTTTCATAAAGAGTTTTTATTAAATCTCTAACTTATAATCTCCAGGAATCTGCAAAATTATCATTCCACAAGCATTATATCCTTATATAGAGTTTATCCCGCCGATGTTATGCAGGTTTTCGTGTTTGTTTTCTCAGGTTTAACAGGTTATTTTGGACAAGGAAATGTTTGTTGGATCAAGCTTATGGCGATGCATTAGTCATGGAGCTTCAACATTACTTTGGAAGAAGATCTAACCATGTTATTTCTTTATCCACCGAACGAATCAGGGGAGTATTTGATTTCATTCTTTTACTTTTAACTTTTACATCTTGTTATTTGAACATTGGGGACAATGTCCATCTTAAGTGTAAGGGGGGGGGGGGTAAAAGTACGATACTTTAGAGAATACAATTGCACTTGATTTTTGTTTGTTTAATAGTAAATGTGTAATAAAACTGAGAGAAATACCTGTTAGGGCAATTTTAGTGCCAAATTTAAATTTTTTTACAACATTTAGGAGTGAAACTTTGATCTTAATGAGCGTCTCACGGATAGGAGTTATATGACTAGCACAAAAACCGTACCACTAAAAAATTTTCCACCCCCAAATATGTGAGGTTCGCCCCTAGAATTGGTAGGAAAAGCATTTATGCTATGATGTGTGTACCGGTAGCACTTAGATTCTAGAACTTGCGTTAGGACCATTCCGAGGCCAAAAGTGAGACTACATTCGTGTAGTTAGATTTACTACATGATAAGAGGCATTAGGATTAACCCATTGTTTTACACCTGTGATTTTGTTATAATTACGTTGGCTACATTGGTCAAGTAATTCTCCCACACCCTTTGCGTTGTACTCATTTTTAGTACACGATACCCTAGTACACCCCTCAGAGCCTATCTTTTCGTTTCGAACTTTAAGCATTTTACTTAAAGGAAGAATTTGTTTACACCCCACTTAAATGTACACCCAAATCGCCTTAGCCTACCTTGTATGCACTCATTTTTAGTGCATTATTGTGACAACATTTGTTTAAACCCCAAGTTAATTATCTAATTGATTACATGGTTGCTAAGTCGAGTCATATCCTTGTACATATTGTTTTGGGACGATTGGGACTCATGGGTAAAGGCCTAAAGCACTAGTGTAATGGAGTAATGGGGAAGAACAACATTATTACCCCCATATGTGCTAAATATTTTTGATGTGCCCGGTTCGGTGCAAGTTTTAAATTTATAAAGGGTGAATTACCGAATCTAATAACAACACATACGAGCAAGTATACTCGTCCGTTGTAGCAAGATTTTGATGGTAAGTCGGGATCGTTCGCAGGGATTTGTGTAGTGAATCGAATTGCAAGTTAAAAGCAACAATCTCAAATAAGCAGTAATGATATAATGAAAATTCAAATGATTAAAAACTACACTTGCTTAGACTAGTGTACTCCAATTGACTAATATGATTGTGATAACTTTGGAAAACATGTTGGTTGTGATAATTAGTTTTGACACTAATCTATTGTTCCTACAAATTAAACCTTCGTCAAGATTTTGGTTTATAAAAACAAGCATTACGATTAACCAATCAATTCAAGATCAATTCAAGGTTCATGAGTTGGTGTTCCTCAAACACAAAAACAATCTTTTGTCTAATCAAACAAGCTTAGGAAATGGTCAATACAAAAGGTAACCAATTATAGACAAAAGGTCACAATTGAAAGCAAACTATTAATCTTTCGACCTTTAAAGTGGTTTACAATCAATCCGTTTTGATAGACAAAAGCTTTTTCATTACAATCACAATTAAGTTCCTTTGGTTAATCAAGAATAGTGGTAGACAACAATCATTCATAGACAAATGATTATAACTAGTGGAATAACAATAGTTCTTTCAACCCTTAAGATTACTAGCACTAGTTAAACTTGATTTCCCAAATGTCACTATGAAACTTTATCACAATTGGTTCTTAGAATTGACTTGAAATTGAATTAAAACATGTTATCACAATCATATGCAAATCAATGAATAATACACATCATCTAAGCAAGTGCACAAAGGCACTAGCCACTCATAGCAAACATAAATGTAAACTCAATAATTTGAACATTAGAAACCATGATTGAAAGTCTTACAATGATTTGGAAATAAGATTACAAGTGAAAGACAATGATTCCACAAGCAATGAAAATGGTAAATTCGACTTTCTCCCTTCTCCTGGACTTATGGACGAATTTCTTAAGTTTCTTCTGTGAATGGTTCTCTCCTAGCACTTGTTTAGCATGTATGTATCTCTCTAGATTGATTGGTATATAAATACTCAACTAATGGTTCCATAAATTGCTCCAACCAAGGGTCTAAGTGCATAAATGCTTCTCTTGCTCTCCAAGTAGTATTGAATGGTTAGAATAATGACAAGAAGGGCCTAGAACCGGAGTTATAAAGTCACAATCCTTAATAAAGAAGTCTTGGGTAAAACAGCGACTTCCAACCGATCGGATGGAATGGTCTACCGATCGGTTGGTCTTCTCGGTAAATCCACTTTCACTCCATCCGAATCGGTTGCGGGCGGCGACCGATCGGATGGTGATGGCTGCTGAACCTATTTCTTGGTCTTTTGCGTATGACTTGTTTCTCGGACGTAGCTCTTGATTCTTCGGTCTTTCTCTTTATCCTAAAGCTTATGAAATTGACTACTTGAACTTTAACTCCTTGAAGTACCTTACGAAGCGGAACTTGACACAAGATTCACATGAAATCTCAAATACTTCCTTTTTCTTCATTTTTGCATCTTTTCCATCCATTTTCCTGTCTTTGGCTACAAATGCTTTACAAACACACTTTGGTACGATTTAGTAACAAAAGCATATAAATATAACCACAAAACATATATAAAACTACCAATAACGCTATCAAAAACATGTTAGATTTAGGCGTTATCAAATCCCCCACACTTGAACTTTGCTTGCCCTCAAGCAAATCTAGAATTAAAAACAATTATCCACATGGTATGCACCAATGATTAGGAAAATGTGATGCAAATCTATCAAGCACTAGTACAAGCTAGATTCATCATTTTAAGCTTTTATGGTTGAATCATCGAGATGTTTGACAATACCCATATGATTTTCTTGCATGATACACATTACTAAACACCTCACGAAAGGGAAATGAAATATAATTCACTCAAACACTCATTTGTATGATTGGTAGAGTATATAAGAGGAATGACACTCATTTGCTCAGTCATGATCTAAATATTACCATAAGCTTGTACAAGAAACAAAACTACACCGAAATGGTGTGAGCTCCAAGTATACATATCAAAGAGGGCTTTTATTCGGGTTTAAGGCTTAAAGGGATATAAAAGACTAATGCGCCACTATCTCATGCAAAACATAATAGCTTCCTAACAACGAATTCTTGCATCACCAAATAACGGATGGTCACTAGATTGTACCTTGGTTCGCTAACGACGTTACTTGCATAACGGATGGTCGCCAAAATACTCCCTAGATCACTAACAACGTTAGTTAATTCCTAAAGAAATCGGATGGTTACTATATGTCCATACACTTAATAATTACACAAAGTCAAAAAGGGTAGGATAAGGCATGGGATATATTTATAAAATTGGTTGAAAATAAAAACAAAAATAGAATAGTCAAAGTCTACGAACCAAATGTTACTAGCTATTACAAACCAATATCATGCCATTTTGTGAAAAACTCCATACTTCCTTTATTCATACTTGATTCACTTAGCCCATTGGCTTATTCTTGTCACCTTATAGTTGCAATGACTTTTCCTCTTTTTTCTCTTTTCCTTTTTTTTTTTTTTTTTTTTTTTTTTTTTTTTTTTTTTTTAACTTGTCATCTTATAGTTGCAATGACTTTTCTCGTATAACAACCTTCGGAGTTTACGCTTCCTTAGAACTTTCATGATTTCCACATAACATCCATCTTTCCAAATAGCTAGCAACCAACCAAGATTTGACTAAAAATAAGGCTAGGCTTAAAAAGGTGTAAAATCTTTTTGAATTTTTCTGGATTGTATCAAAAGAAAAGATAGGCTCGCGGGTGTAACTAGGGGTATCTAGCATTAAAGATAAATGCTAACAAATGGGTCCATATGAGTGGTTAACTAGCCAATGTAGCTAGCTAATATAGCATTATATGAAAATGGAAGGCCATTTGGGATAAAACCTAAGATTGCCTCTTATCACGCATATACACTTATATCACAAACGAAATGTGATCTCACAACGGTCTCGTAATGATTTACAAGCACAAGTTCTAGAATAAATAAAATCACCGGCACACTCATAGCAAAAGATCTAAGCATAAAAGATGTATGCTGTATATAGAACAGGCTCAAATTCTCACACTTTAGTGGAAAGGGCTATAATCTGTGCTAGCTAATGTTATCGATCCCAGAATGGATTGCAATATTAATCGGGACACATCTCGAATTTTCAAAATTACAGATTTCACCAGTGGATAAATCCAGTTATTCTAGAATATGATCTTTAAAATGACAAAAGACTAGATTACAAGGGCAAACAAAATTTTAAAATTCAGCTCAAAACTATAATCTATCCTTATTTTCCTATTCACCCCCCCCCCCCACACTTAAGTTAAGCATTGTCCTCAATGTGATAAACGACAAAGAATGAAATAGGGAAATAAGAGAATAAACCGTATTTTCTTCTCATGAGGAGTCTGAATCCTAGCGTCCAAGCTTCGAAATCATTATCTGCAGTAATCTAAAAACAAAAGAAACACACATACGAAATATTTCTTCGCTTATTCAAAAGGCAGTGATACACCCCCACACTTAAGTTCAACTAAGCAATTTAGAAAAAACTTTGGGGTTTAATCACTAGAAAATAAAAATGAAAAATAAACATAGCAAACACACGGGTTGCCTCCCGAGAAGCGCTTGTTTTATTAACGAGTCATCAGCCGGACTTGAACTTCTCTTTCTTCATGTTGGTGTTGACTTCTTCATTAGAAATTTTGGAACGTACAGCACATTTCCAATCACTATTCCCTCTCCAGTTTCATCTATGTATTCCAACTTAACTTTCTCCCACGGTCTTGGTAGAACATCATAGATATAACCAGAATCTTCGGCCCACGGAGTGTTTTTCTTGAAATCGGCCGGAAAGGGTGACATAAAGGTTATAGCTTCATATTCTGATTCAGGCGGAATCTCTTGAATAGAAACTTCATTCATTTGCTCCTTGTCATAGTATAACTTAATTCGGTGCCCATTAACAATGAAACTTCCACCATGTTTGTCATGCAATTCAACATATCCGGATGGAAATCCATGCTTCACTGTATACGGTCTGAACCATTTCGGTTTCAGCTTGGGAGCTTTGAACTTATACTTCATGTTAAAAAGCAGAACTTTGTCTCCAGCTTTGAATTCTTTTCTGATTCTTAGCTTTCTGTCATGATAAGCTTTTGTTCTTGCTTTGTAAAGTTTGGAGTTCTCATAAGCTTGTAGTCTAAGCTCATCGAGTTCATGCAATTGCAAAAATCTCTTTTCTCCAGCTACTTTGAGGTCTGGGTTACAATTTCTCAATGCCCAGTAAGCGCGGTGTTCGATTTCAAACGGCAAATGACAAGTTTTTCCATACAACAATCTGTATGGTGTTGTACCAATTGGTGTTTTATAAGCCGTGCGAAATGCCCACAGAGCATCATCCAGTTTTCTCGACCAAACGGCGGGATTGTCTTTAACCGTTTTTTCAAGTATCCTTTTTAAGGCTCTGTTGGTATTTTCGACTTGACCACTTGTCTGTGGGTGATAAGCTGTAGCGAAACGATGATGAACTCCATATCGCTTCATAATTTTCTCCATTTGTTTATTACAGAAATGGGTTCCACGATCACTTATCAAAGCTTTAGGAATTCCATAACGAGCGAAAAGCTTTTTGAGAAAATTAACAACTACTCGTGCATCATTTGTGGGTAGAGCTTCTGCTTCAGCCCATTTGGAAACGTAATCAATAGCAACGAGAATGTATTCGTATTTGTGTGATTTAGGAAACGGTCCCATGAAATCAATTCCCCAAATATCGAATAATTCGCAGACCTGAATGCTCTTCTGAGGCATTTCATCTCTTCGAGAAAGACTACCGGATTTTTGGCAAGCATCACAATTTTTAACAAGAGTATGGGCTTCTTTAAAAATAGTCGGCCAACAGAATCCAGCATCAAAGACTTTTTTAGCGGTGGTGGAAGGACCATAATGTCCCCTAGTTGGGCCATGATGACATTCATCGAGAATTCTTCTTGTTTCAGAACCATAAACACATCTTCTAATCATCCCATCGGGACACATTTTGAAAAGATAAGGCTCTTCCCAATAATAATGTTTAAGATCCGAAAAGAATTTACTTCGTTGGGCATGAGTTAATCCTTTCTTTAGAATTCCTCCAACGAGATAATTTGCATAATTGGCAAACCATGGAATTTCGTTCTCATCATCTGTATCAACAGTCATGAGTGTTTCATCTGGGAAATAATCGTCAATCTCATCTTCTTTTAATTCTTCCAGATTTGGATTTTCTAAACGAGATAGATGATCAGCGGCTAGATTTTCTGCTCCTTTCTTATCTTTGATTTCGATATCGAATTCCTGGAGTAGTAAAATCCATCGGATGAGACGCGGTTTAGCATCTTGCTTCTTAAACAGATATTTTAACGCTGAATGATCGGTGAACACGATTGTTTTCGAAAGGACAAGGTACGATCTGAATTTATCAAAAGCGAAAACAACGGCTAACAATTCTTTCTCTGTAACTGTGTAATTCTGCTGAGCATTGTTGAGTGTTTTGCTGGCAAAATATATAGGACGAAAATGTTTCTCTTCTCGTTGTCCTAATACGGCTCCAACAGCAAAATCGCTTGCATCGCACATAAGCTCGAATGGTAGTGACCAATCAGGTGAAACCATAATGGGTGCACTAGTCAGTTGTGTTTTCAATGCTTCGAATGCTTTCATACAATCTGCATTAAAATCGAAAACAGCATCTTTTTCAAGAAGTTTCGTCATTGGACGAGATGTTTTGGAAAAATCCTTAATGAAACGACGGTAAAATCCTGCATGTCCTAGAAAACTTCTAACGGCTTTGACGTTAGTTGGGGGTGGCAATTTGGTAATGACATCGATCTTTGCTTTGTCAACCTCCATTCCTGCACTAGAAATTTTGTGTCCTAACACAATTCCTTCAGTTACCATGAAATGACACTTCTCCCAATTGAGAACAAGATGTGCAGCTTTACATCTTTCAAGCATTTTATCGAGGTTAGAAAGGCAAGCTTCGAATGAGCTTCCGAAAACTGAAAAGTCATCCATGAAAACTTCCATAGACGTTTCAAGCATATCTTGGAATATGGCAATCATACATCTTTGAAAAGTCGCGGGGGCATTACATAATCCAAAAGGCATACGCCGATAAGCGTAAGTTCCAAAGGGACATGTGAATGTGGTCTTTTCTTGATCAACTGGATCAATAGGAATTTGGAAATATCCTGAAAAACCATCAAGAAAACAAAAGTATTTGTTTCCTGCTAATCTCTCAAGCATTTGATCCATGAAAGGCAAAGGAAAATGATCTTTTCTGGTGGCTTTATTTAATTTTCTGTAATCAATACATACTCGCCATCCGGTGACAGTTCTAGTAGGAACTAGTTCATTCCGTTCGTTGGTCACAACAGTCATTCCTCCTTTTTTCGGAACACAGTGAACAGGACTCACCCAAGGACTATCCTCGATGGGGTAAATGATACCTGCATCAAGCAGTTTGATGATTTCTTTTTTAACAACTTCTTTCATGTTGGGGTTGAGTCGACGTTGTCTTTCTACAACTGGTTTGGCATCTTCTTCGAAATTGATTTTGTGTTTGCAAAAATCAGGACTGATTCCTGGGATGTCAGAAGTTTTCCACGCAAAAGTTTCTTTATGCTTCTTAAGAACTGAAATCAGACATTCTTTCTCAAAATCATTTAGCAACGAAGATATGACTACTGGAAGTAGCGAATTGTTTTCCAAGTAAGCATACTCAAGATTTTCTGGCAGTGGTTTCAACTCAAGATCAGTCGGTGGTTCTTAAAGTGATGTTTTGATCCTCATCTGATCATTAAGACTGATTTCCTCAAAATCTTCTTCTATTATCTCTCCTTCTTCTTCTTCTTCTTCGTCTTCTTCAATCTTAACTTCCATAAAATCAGCGAATTCTTTATCAAAAGTTGTTTCACTAATCTTCTCTGAAATAGTCATGAATGGATCAGAATCTTCAAGTAATGCATCCAATTCTTCTTCTGTGACTTCATCGATTACATCAATGTTAAAACAAGGGTAGACTGTAGCAACCGCCAATTTTCCAGGTCCTTGCGTGACCTTAAGCTCAATATGATATACTTGTTTAGTTTATGTGTTCTCTATTTTGTGTGCTTGTGAGCTAAACCACACAGCGCGAGTCGGCACAAATAAACCTAATAATGCGTAAAATATTGATTTTTAACGAGATAACACGAACATATGCACATTTATAGTCGTTTTGAGTGGAAAATTATTCTAAAAATAATGAAGCAACTTGAATGAACCCGAGAATGGTGGTGACGCATTTTTCTAACCTCGATTGAGTTTCATCAAAAATAATCAAGAAAACACCATGTTTTATTTTACAAACGTATTTGTTATCAAATTTAACGGAAAATCGTATTTAAAGTGAATGGTGACGGTTAAAAATTATTTCGGTGGCGTTCAATATTTTTCGGGAATAAAAACTAGTAACCTCGGGAAAGAATAATAAAAATTATTCCGCTAGTCCTTGCACCGACTCCTCAAGTGAAATTAAAAAAAAAAAAAACTTACACAAGGACCTATTGCAATTTCCGTTTTTATAAAACCCTACCCACTAACCCTAACACTATATAAACATTGTTATAAAATCTTTAGGGTTATATACCCATTCACTTATATCACAGCCGACAAAAATCCCATCTCAATCTCTCCTCTCTTATTTTCCGGCCCCATTTCCGGCCACCGGAGATCAACCTCCGGTCATCACCTCTCACCGCCACCATCATCATGATCCTTGTGATCTCCTCTTCACTTCTATGTACACCACGCGCCACAAGTATTCCACCCTCACCTATTTCCTACTTTCTCAGTAACGTAAGGTTTTTCCGGCGACACTTCCGGCGACTCAAGCTTGTGCCGACACAACTGCTACGCGTCTCCGTCGCTTCCTCCCGCTCTCTTTCTCGTCATGGTAAAAATCGAGAAAACAATGATTCTTATTTATTTCATTTCTTTTCATAAAAACTGATTATTATTATTATGATTATCTTTCGTGGATCTAATGGGTTTAAACATTGGAAAATGACTATTAATTTCGTGACTTGAAAACCGGATTTAAACGTCTGATTGTTGTTGTGTTTCGTGTGGTAAGACTTGGATTTAAAATGGTCGTTAAGTTCTTTGTTGATGTTGTCGTTGAGTTGGCTGTTATTAGAATCATTATGGTTGAGTCGTTTGATTTACGGGTTACGGGTCAAAACACGCCATGAACTTTGGTCTGTTTTGATGTTTGAGTGCTTGACAAAAGTGTGAAGCCGAGACCCCTTGGTCTCGGCATAACAAAGTCATAAAGGTTTTGATTAAAATTTGATGTTGTCGTTATTATTATTATTACTAAAATGATTCTTGATGTTGTTATTGTTTACTTGGTCTCGGTTCAAATCCGTATATGGTGTTGTTACTTTTGGTTTTCGGGCTGTTCTCACCCACATAGGGTGCGTTATGTTTGTTGTCTCGGTCTAGCAACCACACCACAAGGGACGTGAGTTTGGTTATTTGAATTCGTTAATTTGGTCTCGACACTAGTCGAATTATACTCGTTAACATAAGTTCACATGTCATAACAAATTTGTAAAACAACCTGTATTTGAAGATTTGGGTAATGGGGTGTACTTAATGAATGTGTCAATGGGCTAAGAAGCCCAATATCTTTTAGGGCGCGTTTGGATTTAAGTAAGGGCCGAAGCCCATAGAAATATTAAAGGTGTGTGGTTTAAGTTATTAAAAGCGTGTTCGATTTAATCTATTGTGTCAAGATATATTTGACTAACGTGTAATTACTTGTCCACTTGGTACGTTTCGGATAATACATGGAAATTGTGACTTTGGCTTGAATACGGATTTTGATTATTATACATGGACGTTTGGACAATTGTGAATCGTTATCGGGCTTACGATATTAGATAATGGACTTATTGAACATTTTGACTCGAGACGGTATAATATATTAACTTCAAAATGAACTTAATATATTAAACACGAAACGGACACAAAATCTTCAATAAAACCAAAACTAATATTTACAAGAATAATAACGAGACATAAACTTGTTAAATATTGTAATTTCAGTCTTGGTTAATCCAAGTCTTGACGATTTGAGAAAACTAATTTTTATTAGTTAAACTTATTTCCTTTTATAAAACATTTATGTTTTATACAAATTATTTGGGTTATTGGGGTAAATACCGAAACGTACAAACCGATTTATTTTACTTGAAGTATTTATTTGTGGTAAACTTCTAGAGTTGTTTTCTTTGGTTTGAGTTATCGTCAGTATTCTCTCGAGTTTGTCGATGTCTCTTCTCTTTGGCGTGAGTTGTATGTCGAGTCTATGTCTTCTTACCACACCACACGAGACGTTGAAACTAATGTTTTGACAAGTTTTGGAAACTGAGTAATCCACGAAAACTACGACACATTTTCTTTTATAGACTTTATTATTTTGCGAGACATATTTTGAGATAACCGTATACGTATTAGGTTGTGCCGAGTCCGTGAGTGCCGATACTTGAGAGCTGCCGAGTACTTTACTCCTGTAGGTCTTGTTGTGCTTTGCTTGCTTGAGGTGAGTTCTCGTAGCCCCTTTTTCATTATGTTTTCCTTGGGGGAAAATGGTACTCAAATGATATTTTAACTGTTTTCATGCTGTGATACAATGTTTTCATGTTTTTGGACAATATGTGTGTTTTGATTGCAATATGTGCCTTACTGTGTGAATTCAGATTGTGAGACTTAGCTTAAACGTGCGCAACTGTTTTGTGATACATTGTTAGTATATCATTTTGGGAAGTGGCACCCAGTATTTCATTTTGGGAAGTGGCACCCAGTATATCATTTTGGGAAGTGGCACCCAGTATTTCATTTTGGGAAGTGGCACCCAGTATATCTTTTGGGAAATGGCACCCAGACTAAGTGTAAATCAAATATGTGTGTTTTCATGTTTGTGATAGTTTGTGATCGTTACTATGTGCTCATATTTGTATATCGTGCTCACTATTGTCCTACGCTATTATTCACAGCTCAGTGGTCTTACTTTTAAACCTACGAGCTCACCAACATTATGTTGACGTTTTCTAGTACCATTTTCAGGTGTTACTAAAGTTGCTTAGAAGGTTGAGTATTGACTGCCTTAGCAAGACTTATGACAAGACCCTCCTAGGGTATATCCCGCGGAGTTGCATTTTGACATTTCCTTAGTGGCGTTATGTAACCTTGAGGCTTATGTTCATTTTGGATCTTTGTACTTATCCCGATTGTGGGAGTTTGCGACTATTATCTATCGTATGTTATGCATTTAGTGTTTCTCTATTGTGACACCTTGTGGTCTTAACTATGAAGTCATACCCCGTAAATGTCATTCCGCTGCGCCATTTTTGGGGTGTGACAGATTGGTATCAGAGACCAAGGTTATAGAGAATTAGGTGGTTTAACCTAGACTATAACCTAAGAATCCTCATATAGTTTGCATATAGGAACTACGTGTGCGATTATGCGTATAGTATGACACGAAGTGATGATGATAAGTAAATGTAGCATGATGCTATCTTAAAAACGCCTGGCCAACGTTTTTACGATAACATGATGAGGCATGGACTTATCAAATTCATGGATTGTCAGATAGGAAGTTGAGTGTAGTAGCACGATGCGTATACCGACCTATCCTTCCTATCTCCTACCCAACGTCTACCAATGTCCTACTTTGTAGAATCATGCCTCCAAGAAGGTCGACTCGAGTTAACCGAGGCATTCCACTATCGAGGGGTGGAAGGACTGGTGGGCTAGGAGGTAGAGCAGGTGGTCGCGGCATCGAGAACAACGACAACGACAATGTGAATCCTGACCTTTCCGCCATGATCGCCGAGCAACTACAAGCACTGTTACCCACTATCGTCACCCAAGTTGGCGACCATATCAGCAACCAAGGGAACAACGTGAGTGGGAATGATCAAGCGGACAACGACGGTGGAAGTGATCACATCGATGACAGGAACCACAACAACGGTAACACGGGATGTACTTACAAGGAATTTACCGCATGCAAACCGGTGGACTTTGATGGCAATGGAGGTGCGATAGCTTATACTCGATGGGTCGAGAAGATGGAGTCAGTGATTGACATAAGTGAGTGTGCGAGTCATCAGAAGGTGAAGTATGCTGCTTGTTCTTTGATTGGAAAAACATTGACTTAGTGGAATACGCAAATTTAGGCTAGGGGCAGAGAAGCTGCCATAGGGATGAGTTGGGATGAATTCAAGGCATTGTTAAAAGAAGAGTATTGTCCAGACAATGAGATGCAGAAACTGGAACACGAGTTCTACCACCATACCATGGTAGGAGCTGATCATACGGATCGATTTCATGAGCTTGCTAGACTGGTACCTCATATGGTCACACCTGAATCTAAGAGAATTGAAAGGTACATCTATGGTTTGGTCCCTGAGATTCGCGGGATGGTGAAAGCGACTGAGCCCCCTACCCTTCAGAGTGCGATACTGAAATCTGCAACCTTAACGGATGAAATGGTTAAGAATGGGACATTTTCCAAGAGTGGGGATAAGAGGAAGACCGTGAGTGAGCCAAGTAGGCAAGGAGATGCAAACAGTGACGATAAGAAGGCGAAATGGGGAAAAGGATTTGTGGCAACGAGCTCGGGCTGTAAGGGATATGAAGGTTCTCACCCTAAGTGCGCCAAATGTAACTACCACCACTTGGAGACTAAACCCTGCCTAGTGTGTTTCAACTGCAATCAGACTGGTCACATTGCAAGAGATTGTCGAGCAGTAGCCATACAGCGACTCCGATTAATGTCATTTACCCAAGAACATGTTATGAGTGCGGGAGCCTGGATCATTTTCGAAACACGTGTCCTAAGCTGAGTAAGGCATAGGGGCAAGTGCAAAATAACCCAAATCAAGCCTTAGTGACTAATGGAACAAACACACACAATGAAAACGATGGCAACCCATCTCGTGGGCGAGTATTCGTGATGAACGCTAATGAAGGATGCCAGAACCCGAACCGCGTGACGGGTATATTCTCCTTAAACGGATATTAGACTATCATACTGTTTGACTTCGACGTCGATTATAGATTTGTTTCCACTTAGTTCATGCCTCTGTTAAAGGTGAAACCTAGTGTCCTAACTCTTAGTTATGAGATTGATATTGTGTGTGACCAAAAAGGGCAGAAAACGATAAGATGGTTCAAACTTTCACCACCTGGTAGTAAGATCTTGGAGTGCGGAAATGCCATCGGTTCATTTTTGAGCAACCCCAAAACTTTAACTATTTTTTTTTTCTTTAAAAATAAAAATAAAAATAAAAATAAAAATAAAGTAAGCTATTTAACAACTTTTAACTTAATTTCATGTCAGTTCTTGTTTGATGAGATGTGAGATTAAGTTTAAAGTTGCTACTTAACTTAAAATTTTTAAAAGATTTTGCTCAAAAATGGACGAGGCATTTCATGAAGCCTAATCACTCGATAGTTACTGTAAAACCGCCTATTTCAGTGCGCCTAGTAGGACGAGCAGAAACCCAGAGATACCTCGCGTGCTTAAGACTTTCGTGAAGTACTTCGTAAAGACCTGACATGATTCACCTCTCATTGACGAATTGAGCCTCTTATAAACTTAACTCCCGGAGCGGAACAAATTTCATGATACGTGATATTTCTCGAGGAAAGATTTCGAACACATATTATTAGTTGAGGGTGCACGAGACTGATAACTCTAAAACTGCGTTGAGAACGATATACAGGAAACTCGAGTTACAGGATAAGTCTTTTAGTTTGATTAATGCCTCCGTAGTATTCAATGATAAGAAATCCAATTAGAGCGACATACATGAGGAGCGCCTTACCTATTATATCGAATCGTGAAAGACAGTCCACGTCGCGATTATGGTTGACACTATAGAACGCATTAGGAACCCAGTCGGAGTAGAGAACGACCTACCATTCCTAGACCGGTGGTCAAGGTGAGCATGCTAATTCGACTTTAAGAGATGGACTTAGAGCATGCGCTGTTGATTTTGGAAGAAACATGAATACCCATCTCTCTTAGTTAAAGCTTCTCAACCTTCTAAATCTAAGCTTTGTGTGTTTATTGAGTTGTTTGTTTGAAAGCGATCCAAAAATTGAGCCAATCCTTCAAAAATGTTGAGTTTCTTTTCTTACAACTTAATGCTTAACTTAATCCCATGACAGTTCTTGTTTGATGAGTTATGGAGTTAAGTTAGGTTCAAGTTGTTTTGTAGTTTAAGGTTAGGTCCAACTAGATTTTAGCCTAATCTCATGACAGTTCTTGTTTGATGAGTTGTGAGATTAAGCTGAAATCAAGTTGTTACTGGGCTTAAACTTGTGGTTTAGCTTAACTTCATGACAGTTCTTGTTTGATGAGTTGTGGGGTTAAGCTAGATTTCAGTTGAGGCTCAACTTAAACTACCGAAAAGATGCCTAAGGTTTTTGACGGCTTTACTCGAGGACGGGAAAGCTTGCCTTACTGTGTGATTGTTATGTGGTTTCATTTGTGTGATTTCTAGAGGTTAGGAAGTATTGATAGTACCAATTGGGAAGTAGCACCCGGTACTATTTGGATTGACACCCACACCCTTACTCTCCCATGTGCAACCAAATCGAAGGGTGAATACTATCCGATCAAGCAGACTCTTAGTCAATTTAATTTTGAGGACAAAATTCTGTTAACGGGGGTAGACTGTAGCAACCGCCAATTTTCCAGGTCCTTGCGTGACCTTAAGCTCAATATGATATACTTGTTTAGTTTATGTGTTCTCTATTTTGTGTGCTTGTGAGCTAAACCACACAGCGCGAGTCGGCACAAATAAACCTAATAATGCGTAAAATATTGATTTTTAACGAGATAACACGAACATATGCACATTTATAGTCGTTTTGAGTGGAAAATTATTCTAAAAATAATGAAGCAACTTGAATGAACCCGAGAATGGTGGTGACGCATTTTTCTAACCTCGATTGAGTTTCATCAAAAATAATCAAGAAAACACCATGTTTTATTTTACAAACGTATTTGTTATCAAATTTAACGGAAAATCGTATTTAAAGTGAATGGTGACGGTTAAAAATTATTTCGGTGGCGTTCAATATTTTTCGGGAATAAAAACTAGTAACCTCGGGAAAGAATAATAAAAATTATTCCGCTAGTCCTTGCACCGACTCCTCAAGTGAAATTAAAAAAAAAAAAAAACTTACACAAGGACCTATTGCAATTTCCGTTTTTATAAAACCCTACCCACTAACCCTAACACTATATAAACATTGTTATAAAATCTTTAGGGTTATATACCCATTCACTTATATCACAGCCGACAAAAATCCCATCTCAATCTCTCCTCTCTTATTTTCCGGCCCCATTTCCGGCCACCGGAGATCAACCTCCGGTCATCACCTCTCACCGCCACCATCATCATGATCCTTGTGATCTCCTCTTCACTTCTATGTACACCACGCGCCACAAGTATTCCACCCTCACCTATTTCCTACTTTCTCAGTAACGTAAGGTTTTTCCGGCGACACTTCCGGCGACTCAAGCTTGTGCCGACACAACTGCTACGCGTCTCCGTCGCTTCCTCCCGCTCTCTTTCTCGTCATGGTAAAAATCGAGAAAACAATGATTCTTATTTATTTCATTTCTTTTCATAAAAACTGATTATTATTATTATGATTATCTTTCGTGGATCTAATGGGTTTAAACATTGGAAAATGACTATTAATTTCGTGACTTGAAAACCGGATTTAAACGTCTGATTGTTGTTGTGTTTCGTGTGGTAAGACTTGGATTTAAAATGGTCGTTAAGTTCTTTGTTGATGTTGTCGTTGAGTTGGCTGTTATTAGAATCATTATGGTTGAGTCGTTTGATTTACGGGTTACGGGTCAAAACACGCCATGAACTTTGGTCTGTTTTGATGTTTGAGTGCTTGACAAAAGTGTGAAGCCGAGACCCCTTGGTCTCGGCATAACAAAGTCATAAAGGTTTTGATTAAAATTTGATGTTGTCGTTATTATTATTATTACTAAAATGATTCTTGATGTTGTTATTGTTTACTTGGTCTCGGTTCAAATCCGTATATGGTGTTGTTACTTTTGGTTTTCGGGCTGTTCTCACCCACATAGGGTGCGTTATGTTTGTTGTCTCGGTCTAGCAACCACACCACAAGGGACGTGAGTTTGGTTATTTGAATTCGTTAATTTGGTCTCGACACTAGTCGAATTATACTCGTTAACATAAGTTCACATGTCATAACAAATTTGTAAAACAACCTGTATTTGAAGATTTGGGTAATGGGGTGTACTTAATGAATGTGTCAATGGGCTAAGAAGCCCAATATCTTTTAGGGCGCGTTTGGATTTAAGTAAGGGCCGAAGCCCATAGAAATATTAAAGGTGTGTGGTTTAAGTTATTAAAAGCGTGTTCGATTTAATCTATTGTGTCAAGATATATTTGACTAACGTGTAATTACTTGTCCACTTGGTACGTTTCGGATAATACATGGAAATTGTGACTTTGGCTTGAATACGGATTTTGATTATTATACATGGACGTTTGGACAATTGTGAATCGTTATCGGGCTTACGATATTAGATAATGGACTTATTGAACATTTTGACTCGAGACGGTATAATATATTAACTTCAAAATGAACTTAATATATTAAACACGAAACGGACACAAAATCTTCAATAAAACCAAAACTAATATTTACAAGAATAATAATGAGACATAAACTTGTTAAATATTGTAATTTCAGTCTTGGTTAATCCAAGTCTTGACGATTTGAGAAAACTAATTTTTATTAGTTAAACTTATTTCCTTTTATAAAACATTTATGTTTTATACAAATTATTTGGGTTATTGGGGTAAATACCGAAACGTACAAACCGATTTATTTTACTTGAAGTATTTATTTGTGGTAAACTTCTAGAGTTGTTTTCTTTGGTTTGAGTTATCGTCAGTATTCTCTCGAGTTTGTCGATGTCTCTTCTCTTTGGCGTGAGTTGTATGTCGAGTCTATGTCTTCTTACCACACCACACGAGACGTTGAAACTAATGTTTTGACAAGTTTTGGAAACTGAGTAATCCACGAAAACTACGACACATTTTCTTTTATAGACTTTATTATTTTGCGAGACATATTTTGAGATAACCGTATACGTATTAGGTTGTGCCGAGTCCGTGAGTGCCGATACTTGAGAGCTGCCGAGTACTTTACTCCTGTAGGTCTTGTTGTGCTTTGCTTGCTTGAGGTGAGTTCTCGTAGCCCCTTTTTCATTATGTTTTCCTTGGGGGAAAATGGTACTCAAATGATATTTTAACTGTTTTCATGCTGTGATACAATGTTTTCATGTTTTTGGACAATATGTGTGTTTTGATTGCAATATGTGCCTTACTGTGTGAATTCAGATTGTGAGACTTAGCTTAAACGTGCGCAACTGTTTTGTGATACATTGTTAGTATATCATTTTGGGAAGTGGCACCCAGTATTTCATTTTGGGAAGTGGCACCCAGTATATCATTTTGGGAAGTGGCACCCAGTATTTCATTTTGGGAAGTGGCACCCAGTATATCTTTTGGGAAATGGCACCCAGACTAAGTGTAAATCAAATATGTGTGTTTTCATGTTTGTGATAGTTTGTGATCGTTACTATGTGCTCATATTTGTATATCGTGCTCACTATTGTCCTACGCTATTATTCACAGCTCAGTGGTCTTACTTTTAAACCTACGAGCTCACCAACATTATGTTGACGTTTTCTAGTACCATTTTCAGGTGTTACTAAAGTTGCTTAGAAGGTTGAGTATTGACTGCCTTAGCAAGACTTATGACAAGACCCTCCTAGGGTATATCCCGCGGAGTTGCATTTTGACATTTCCTTAGTGGCGTTATGTAACCTTGAGGCTTATGTTCATTTTGGATCTTTGTACTTATCCCGATTGTGGGAGTTTGCGACTATTATCTATCGTATGTTATGCATTTAGTGTTTCTCTATTGTGACACCTTGTGGTCTTAACTATGAAGTCATACCCCGTAAATGTCATTCCGCTGCGCCATTTTTGGGGTGTGACAACAAGTGTCATCACTGGAATGTGGATATTTCATTGCTTTATCGATTAAGAACGTGATTCTATCCTCTCCAACTCCAAGATTGAGTTCTCTTCCTTTTACTTTGATGATCGCATCAGCGGTGTTTAGAAAAGGTCTTCCTAAAATAAGTGGTACTCTACTATCTTCCTCCATTTCTAGAATTACAAAATCCACGGGAAAAATGAATTTACCTACTTGGACAAGCATATTCTCAGCAATACCAACAGGATATTGGTAAGTATGATTAGCTAATCGGATACTCATCCTTGTGGGTTTCAAGGTATTGATTGAAAGTTTCGTATACAGCGAATAAGGCATCAAATTGATACTCGCACCTAAGTCGGCTAAAGCATTGCATGTGATGTTGTTTCCTAATATGCATGGAATCAGAAAACTTCCGGGATCTCCGAGTTTTTGTGGAATTTTGTTATGAACAATAGCTGAACATTCTTCATTGAGAAAGGTAGCGGATATTTGCTCCAACTTGTTTTTGTTGTTAAGAAGTTCTTTCAAAAATTTCCCGTAATTGGGCATTCCGGCTAAAACATCAATGAGAGGTACATTGAGTCTAACTTCTTTGATTATTTCAACAAACTTCTTATAACGCTCCTCCATTCTTTCTTTCTTAAGGCTCTGTGGATATGGAATTTTTGGAGTGTAAGCCTTAACTGGTGGTTTGGGTTTGGGTTTGGGTGATGTTTTTGGTGTATTTTCCTTCTTGGATTCTTCATCTTCATCCTCACTATCGAAATCGATAGTTGTGGTGTTGTTTGGGTTGGGTGGTGGATCATAAGACAGGCCACTTCTTGTGAATACAGCATTGATATGCTCATTTCTGGTTTGTGGTGGACGATAAGTCTTATCATTCGATGATGATGATGGTTTTGGGTTGGTTTGGGTGTTACTAGGCAACGAACCTGATGGTCGTGAAGAAATTTGATCAGAGAGTCTCCCAAATTTGTTTTCAAGATCTTGGATAGATGCTTGATGATTTTTCTGACCTTGCTCAACTTTGGTTTTGAGATTGAAAAATTGATTCTTGACGAACTCGTTGGTTGATTTTTGGGCAGTGACAAATTCTCTCATCATTTTTTCAAAATCTGTTTCTTCAGGTTTCTTGTCGGAACTTTGTGAGGTTTGGTTCTCTACTTTTGGTTGGGACTCATGGTTGTTATCCCTTTGTCGGCGATCTTGCCAATTAGCAGAGTTTCTTCCGTAATAATTTCCTCGATATCCTCCTCCTCGGTATCCTCCTTGGATATAATTAGCTTCTCCTTCTTTTGGTTGATCCATAGGTTGATCATCGCATTCTGATGATGGGTGGTTACCTCCACAGTTGTTACAACCATCTCGCATTTCTTTCATCTCTCCTCTAAGATCTTTGTATTGCGAATCGATTTTGGAAACCAAGGTTTCCATTTTCTCCATGAGTTTAGATGAATCAGAACTTTCGGCGAAAGCAACGGTTTTTCTTAAGGGTTTTGTCTTGGCATCTTTTGACCAGTCGAGTTTGAGAAGAACTCGGTCTTCAAGCAATTGATATGCCTGGTTAGGAGTCTTATAAAGAAAAATTCCTCCAGCATCAAGAATTCCTTGAGATGTTTCATCAAGTCCATGGTAAAAGATTTGAATAATGGTTCCCCGTCCTAAACCATGTCCATGACAACTTCGAAGTAAATCCTTCATACGAAGCCAGGCTTCGACGAGTGATTCGTTAGGATTTTGTGTGAAAGCACGAATTTCTCCCATGAGTCGATCAAACATTGCAGGTGGAAAGAATCGGCTTACAAAAGCTTGCCTCATCTCCTCCCAAGTAGTGATGATTCCTGGTGTTAATTCGTTATACCACACTTTTGCATCTCCAGCAAGTGATGACGGAAAAAGTTTGAGTTTAATGGCGTCTACATTTGTATCACCATATCGGAACATGCCACAAATTTCAATGAATTCGGCAACGTGTTTGTGAGGATCGGCCCTCGAACGGCCATCGAATTGACGGTCTTTGATCATAGAAAGATGGTGACCTTTCACGGTGAAATTGTCACCTAAGTTGACAGCAACAATAGCAGCTCCAGGAGTTGGTGCTACGGCTCGGTTTGCTTCCCACATGGGTCTATCGTCAGCCAAGGGAAAAGGTTGGTCAGTGAATGGGTTGTAAACGACTTTGGCTTCAAAAAGGTTATCAAACGTTGGGTTTGGTACTCTTGGTACACGATTGGCTAGTGGAACAAAGGGTGTTCTTCTTCTTCTTTGTCTTCGGACTAAACGTTCGGGATCTGAAAATGGTGGAATTGGTTCTACTCCAGTTGATCGAGTGTTCATACAATTCCCCAACGAATCGAGGCAATGTCTAAACAAACGAGCAAAGAATGAAAACAATTTGAAAAGTTCAGAATCGTCTAACCGATCGGATAGAACAATCTACCGATCGGATAGATCTCTCGGTAAATTGGATTTGAAGGATCCGATCGGATGGAAGTGTCCGCCGATCGGATGGTTCTCTCGGTAAATTAAAATTTTGGAAAAACCGATCGGATGGATGAATAACCGATCGGATGGGCAGCTCGGTAAAACTTTTTTTTTTTTTTTTTTTTTTACGAAAACTAACTATATGAGAATTGGACTAAAACTTACAGAAACACGATCAAAATCCCCGGCAACGGCGCCAAAAACTTGATGTGCCCGGTTCGGTGCAAGTTTTAAATTTATAAAGGGTGAATTACCGAATCTAATAACAACACATACGAGCAAGTATACTCGTCCGTTGTAGCAAGATTTTGATGGTAAGTCGGGATCGTTCGCAGGGATTTGTGTAGTGAATCGAATTGCAAGTTAAAAGCAACAATCTCAAATAAGCAGTAATGATATTATGAAAATTCAAATGATTAAAAACTACACTTGCTTAGACTAGTGTACTCCAATTGACTAATATGATTGTGATAACTTTGGAAAACATGTTGGTTGTGATAATTAGTTTTGACACTAATCTATTGTTCCTACAAATTAAACCTTCGTCAAGATTTTGGTTTATAAAAACAAGCATTACGATTAACCAATCAATTCAAGATCAATTCAAGGTTCATGAGTTGGTGTTCCTCAAACACAAAAACAATCTTTTGTCTAATCAAACAAGCTTAGGAAATGGTCAATACAAAAGGTAACCAATTATAGACAAAAGGTCACAATTGAAAGCAAACTATTAATCTTTCGACCTTTAAAGTGGTTTACAATCAATCTGTTTTGATAGAAAAAAGCTTTTTCATTACAATCACAATTAAGTTCCTTTGGTTAATCAAGAATAGTGGTAGACAACAATCATTCATAGACAAATGATTATAACTAGTGGAATAACAATAGTTCTTTCAACCCTTAAGATTACTAGCACTAGTTAAACTTGATTTCCCAAATGTCACTATGAAACTTTATCACAATTGGTTCTTAGAATTGACTTGAAATTGAATTAAAACATGTTATCACAATCATATGCAAATCAATGAATAATACACATCATCTAAGCAAGTGCACAAAGGCACTAGCCACTCATAGCAAACATAAATGTAAACTCAATAATTTGAACATTAGAAACCATGATTGAAAGTCTTACAATGATTTGGAAATAAGATTACAAGTGAAAGACAATGATTCCACAAGCAATGAAAATGGTAAATTCGACTTTCTCCCTTCTCCTGGACTTATGGACGAATTTCTTAAGTTTCTTCTGTGAATGGTTCTCTCCTAGCACTTGTTTAGCATGTATATCTCTCTAGATTGATTGGTATATAAATACTCAACTAATGGTTCCATAAATTGCTCCAACCAAGGGTCTAAGTGCATAAATGCTTCTCTTGCTCTCCAAGTAGTATTGAATGGTTAGAATAATGACAAGAAGGGCCTAGAACCGGAGTTATAAAGTCACAATCCTTAATAAAGAAGTCTTGGGTAAAACAGCGACTTCCAACCGATCGGATGGAATGGTCTACCGATCGGTTGGTCTTCTCGGTAAATCCACTTTCACTCCATCCGAATCGGTTGCGGGCGGCGACCGATCGGATGGTGATGGCTGCTGAACCTATTTCTTGGTCTTTTGCGTATGACTTGTTTCTCGGACGTAGCTCATGATTCTTCGGTCTTTCTCTTTATCCTAAAGCTTATGAACTTGACTACTTGAACTTTAACTCCTTGAAGTACCTTACGAAGCGGAACTTGACACAAGATTCACATGAAATCTCAAATACTTCCTTTTTCTTCATTTTTGCATCTTTTCCATCCATTTTCCTGTCTTTGGCTACAAATGCTTTGCAAACACACTTTGGTACGATTTAGTAACAAAAGCATATAAATATAACCACAAAACATATATAAAACTACCAATAACGCTATCAAAAACATATTAGATTTAGGCATTATCAATTTTAAAAGTACTCCAAGTTTTTCAATTATCTTAATTCGAGTCATTAGAATAGTTATTTGTAAAGTTATGTAAAAGTTCAAGTGTAAGGGGAATGCAACGCCCCTATGATGTATTAGTTTGGATGGTAGGGCAAAAGTGTATGCAAAAAAAAAAAAAAAAAAAAAAAAAAAAAATGAGAAAAAGAAAAATAGAAAAAAACATACGGACTACCATCCCGTTTCATTTTATGTTTATTTTATGTTTTTGTTATTTTGTTTTTAGCTTAAGATTGAGTCGAGTCTTGGCTTAGCAACATTGTATAGTACATGTAATTAATCAAGATCTTTAACTCGCCACCAGTAAAATATCCTTTATCCAACAAAACCGTGTTTTCCTTTTCCCTACACCTAACGTTATAACCCATTTAAAAGCCCTCTTTGATAGTTTATTTTGATGACGGCCCAAAGAAAAAAGGAAAAGGGTCTGATGAAGCGAAAAGTGTACCGCTTTTAAGGGGTCATTTAAGCCCTAAATCGTATTTATTTGATCAAATATTGCCCTAAATCGTTCCTTTTGTCATTTTAGGTACTTTTGAGAAGAAATCTGGAAAAGGAAGCATTTTGGACGTTTTTGGAGCATAAAAGTGAAGAAAACGACAAAGTCTCAAAATTATGCTGGAAAGTACCTTTGACGGCGTCAGGAATTGGTCTAGACGGCGTCATGGCTTGGCAAAAGAGGTGGATGTGAAAATTACTCATGATAAGCCAGAGAATTTTGCATGAAAAATCTGACGGCGTCACCCTTTAATGTGATCAAGGTCGTCACGGCTTAAATTAAAGAGGGACGGCGTCAAGCCATAATCTGACGGCGTCAAGCCTTGATAAGCCAGAAAGGATTTTGGAGGTCTAAAGAGGGACGGTGTCAGGAAGGCCATCCGGGAACCCTAAAAGCGGCGAGGTGACGACGTCAGGATCCATAACGTGACGCCGTCAGCCCTTAAACTTTATATATAGTTTTGCAATTTTTTGTCATTAGGGTGGAACTTATTGTGTGTAATTTTGGGAGGAAACCCTAAGACGATTTTAGCAGCTTTTTCAAGGCTTTTTGCCTTGAGATCTTCCATGTTACATTGAAGATAAGTTATCAATTAATCATTCAATATGTCTATGTGTTGTTTGATTCTATCTTGTTCTTGTCTTTTGTTTAACATGCTAGGCTAGATTTATCTTGTGTTTGCTTAGATCTAATGAAACCTAGCTATTGATTGTTGGTTATTAGTGTGTTATTAATTGTATTGGATGATTGTTCATCGATGTTAGGCTTAAGAAAACTGGCTAACTTCCTATACGGTAACTTGCTTGAACGTCTTAAGAAACATGAACCAATGCGTACTAAGGTTTTTATGGTTGTATTTAATGCATGAGCGAATTCTAGTGATCCCATGTTAGGAGCTTCTTAGCCGGCTCGACATAGGAGTGAAGTAGGAGCTTATAGAGTTGGGAAAGTACGTACGCCACCCCACGATTGGTATTAAGGAATACACCCGTCATCCACGCAATTAATACACACTAATCAACCGGTAAAAGATAGTTAGGGAGTAAGGAAATCTAAGTAAACACATTTCTCTCCACATAAGTTTTACCACCTTTTCATTTTCAGTTATTTTATTTTATTTGCATTCGTAGTTATTTGGGTTAGTTGATTAGCAACTATTCCGCCCACTCTTTCAAACCCGAGATTTTACTTGCTTTCATAAAAAATTATAAAAATACAAAAAGAATCTTCCCTCACCCTTAGACCTATTAGAGTAGTTTTTCATACCTAACGAACACTATTCCCTGTGGAGAACGATCAATCCCCCGTACTTACCACTACACTATACTACATCGGTCAGGTACACTGCCTGGTGGGGTTGTAAGCCTCTTGAGATCCCTCGAGAGGTAAAACCTGTTGTAAGGTTGCAAAACCACGCATCAGGGTCCGTTTAAGATCTTGGCCCGTTAGACCCAATAGGATTGTCGGGTTTGATTCGTCTCGGTGTTTAAGTTTAGTGTCGGTACGCAAGTGAGCTATTCAAGATGATACGTGGGTTATGTCTTGTAGTAGTTGACGAACAAAATTCGTAGATGCAATGTAAAAAAATAATAATAAATTAACTCGTAAAAAGGGTTAATTAAACTTTCAATTTGAATTGCTTCAATTTTAACATTAATTAATGACTGGGAAACTACAGGATACTACAGTACGTACCCGTTAGACTGGATTCAGTCCCGGAATCCTAAGCTGTGATAGTTGTTGGGGTTGTCTTATCGAATAGATGTAGATATTTGGCACGAATTTGGTCTTCACGTTCCCAGGTGTACTCTGGTCCTCTATTAGAGTTCCATCTAACCTTGACAATAGGAATGCGGCTTTGTTTCAACTGTTTGATGTCTATATCCATGATTTCTACCAGTTCTTTGATAAAATTTAGCTTATCGTCAAGCCAAATTTCTTTTAATGGAATGACAAGAGTTTCAACTGATAGGCACTTCTTCAGGTTTGATACGTGAAAGGTATTGTGTACTCTACTGAGCTCTTCAGGGAGTTCAAGTTTGTACGCCACTGGACCAATCCTTTCTAGGATTTTGAATGGTCCAACGTATCTAGGATTTAACTTTCCACGCTTCCCAAATCTAATCATTCCCTTCCAAGGAGATACTTTCAACATGACTCTATCCCCCACCTGAAATTCCATGGGTTTTCGCCTCACATCGGCATAACTCTTTTGTCGGTCTCGAGTGGCTTATAAACGTTGTCTGATTTGTACTATCTTCTCAGTTGTTTCATGAATAAGCTCAGGTCCTGAGAGCTGAACATCTCCAACTTCTGCCCAACAAACGGGCGATCGACACTTTTGACCCTAAAGTGCTTCGAACGGTGCTGCCTTGATGCTAGCGTGGTAACTGTTGTTATAAGAGAACTTCGCTAATGGTAAGTGTTTATCCCAACCTCTCCCAAAATCGATCACACATGCTCGTAGCATGTCCTCCAAGGTTTGGATAGTTCTCTCACTTTGACCATCAGTTTGCGGATGATACGCGGTGCTCATGTCTAACCGGGTACCCAAAGCTTTCTGTAATGACTGCCAAAATCTAGACGTGAAACGGCTATCACGATCTGAGATGATGGAAATCGACACTCCATGCCGTGAGAAGATTTCTTTCAAATATAACTGTGCAAGAGTACTCATCTCGTCGGTTTCCTTGATTGACAGGAAATGTGCAGATTTAGTAAGACGGTCAACAATGACCCAAATGGTGTCAAATCCACCCGATGTCTTAGGTAGTTTTGTGATAAAGTCTATTGTAATCCTCTCCCATTTCCACATTGGGAGTTCTGGTTGTTACAACAAGCCGGACGGATTTTGACATTCAGCTTTTACCCTAGAACATGTCAAACATTTTCTGACATACTCAGTGATATCGGCTTTCATGTTTGGCCACCAATAAAGTTTCTTGAGATCCTGATACATCTTATCAGAACCTGGATGAATGGAATACTGCCTGGACCCTGGACACATGATTAAGTTGGTTAAACCTTGTGACTTTGTGTGTATGATATGTTGTGCTAAAATGATTAAGTGCGCGGAATTCACTCAACCAAACTTAGAAGGTTGTCTATGTTATGGAAATGGAATTGTTATGTTTGTTAGTTAGCAATGAACACATAAAGATTATCACCAAACGATTCAATATTATTAAAGATAATAATACGAGTGATCTTGAAATATCACTAGGGTTACAACCTTGAATCTTAAGTTTTTCTAACTTATGATATTCTTGTGTTTGTTCTTCTCTAACAGTTATATGAGTTCTTACAAATAACACATATGCATGGACACTTGACAACTACACTAGAACACAAGACTAAGATCTCTTTTATAGTCCAAGAGATCTTTTACATATTGCTTAAAGTCTTAGCCGACTTACTTGGTTAACTTATCTTGAGTGTCAGTACATAAGATACAACATGTATCTATGTACACAACTTGTTAACTAAGCACATGGGGAAAGATATTATCTACCGTATATTGTTGACCAAAATACAATAAATATCTTTTCAATCTTATCCACTCAGCAGCAGAATGTTCACTATCAGCAGCAATGAGTTATCGCTAGCAGCAGGAACAAGTATCATTAGCAGCAGGATCAACAGCAGCAGAATGCTAAGCCTAGCAGCAGAATCATTTATCACTAGCAGCAGGATCAAATGTTCTAGCAGCAGGAACAACATTAACAGCAGGAACCATAATGCACTCGCAGCAGAATCACACTTGGATTATTTCTTTGATTAGAACCTGATATTTAACTTCTTGAATATTTAATTCCCAACAATCCTCCCCTAAACATGTGAATCCATTTCAAACATGTTTCTGAATTAAATCATGAATTGTGAAGATCTTTCAAACACTTCTGTTTCTTCAAGATTAAATATCTTTTCAGTAATTCATTTGCTTTGTTCTTCTTTGACTTTAACAATATCAACACATTGAACCAATCTTGGACTAAAAGATGGTGCAATTTCCTTGGATGGAGGAATTATAAGAGGCAATGATGCTGTGTATCTTGGATGCTTGTTTCAACAAGTGAAATCATCTAACCAGCATGTCTTTGAAGTGAAATTGAAACTTTTCTTCTTTTGACCTAGATAGAACTTTCTCCTTTGGAATGTTCTTGTCATTTTCTTTCAACCTCCTCATCATCTTGTATGCTCTTGTCTTCTCCTTCCTTTTATTGGATTATCTTCCTTTTCTGGGCTATTATTTCCTCCCCTGAGATTGTTACCTCCCCTGAAGCAAATAACTTTTGTTTCCTCCCCTTGTTTGGAAGATCTCACTATGTACCTTTGACTGATCTATCAATGTGAACTTGTTGTCAGACAATATTGTACATGAAGCCATCAATTCCTTAAGAGTTTAAGTTACTGCCCTCATCACTTCTAGGTGTGTTAACTCCTATGAGAGGTGAATCAGTGGACATTTTGATTCATGGTCCATCAATGGATGGTTTTTCTGAATCTCTTGAAAATCCTTTTAAGAAATTATTTGACTTAGTAGTATGTTCATGATTTTAAAATTGAAAAATCATACTACTTTCAACCATTTTGAAGGGATCAAGTGTATAACAGACACTTAATCAACATTTCGGTTTAAAGCAACCTCTGGTTGTGTGAGAACCAATGTTTTTCAGTTATAAATAACTGCCTGTGTGCAGATAAACTCATTCAAAGAGCTTTCCTGACAGGGTTTCCAGCTCATAGTAATTGTTACCTCTAACACAAGTGTTAGATTCACTTTCACTAGCTGTTCTTTCTATCAGATGTCCTCAGACTTGCACATTATACTTAAAAGTATAAAATGATAGAAAGTGAGTTGCATCAGTTACTATCTGATCAACTAAGTCATCAATTCAATGTGAAATATCATAACTAGATTTCAAGAAAGTAGTTTTAAGGAGTGTTAAATTCCCAAACTCAGTCCATCATAAACCTATTATAGTAGCAGCCAATCATCAGCATTGTGTTGCTTCCATTTCACTTGAAATTTCCTTTGTGTTCACATATTCATACCTGAAATTGTTAGTCTAAAACCAAAAGAACAAAGTACAAAGTACTTGTCTTGCATTAGAATAATCATAAGACCAACTGTATGAATGACACAATTTAAATTTGTACTAGCAGCACAAACTTTTTGTAATAACAGTAGTATTAGATAAATCAGCAGCAACAACAAAAATTTATTTACAAAAACACATTATATTGAAAATTTAAAGATTAAGCATTCCAATACTTGCTACAAAGTACTAAAACCTTGAAACATCAAAAGCTTTTGTTAGCAGATCTGCAAAGTTGTGTTCTGAAGCAACTTTAAGAACTTGAATTAACCTTTTCTCATTGCAGTCTCTTATAAAGTGATGTCTAATTTCAATGTGTTTTGTTTTAGAATGTTGCACTGGATTTTTAATAATACAAATTGTACTACTATTATCAATATGAATAACAGTGTTTAAGAAATTGTACCCATAATCAAGAAGTTGGTTTTGAAGCCATAGAACTTGACTAGAGCAACTTGCAGCAGCTATGTATTCAGCTTCAGTTGTTGAATTTGCCACACTTGTTTGCTTCTTACACTGCCATGAGACAAGTCTACACCCAAGGAATTGACATCCTCCAATTGTTGACTTTCTGTCCAAGCTAGCACCAGCATAATCACTATCCGAATATGCTACCAAGTCAAAAGGAGATTCCCTAGAATACCATATGCCCAACCTTGGTTGACCTTTGAGATATCTAAAAATTCTCTTGACTGCAGTTAAATGAGAAACCTTTGGAGTAACTTGAAATCTTGCACAAACACAAACAGGGAACATGATATCAGGTCTAGATGATGTAAGGTACATCAAAGAGCCTATCATAGATCTGTAAGTATGTACATCTACACTCTCTCCATCTTCATCTTTCAGAAGGTGCTTCTCTGAGTCCATTGGTGTGCTTGCTATTTTTGAATCAGCAAATTGAAATTTTCTAAGTATCTCTGCAACATATTTGTCTGGACTAATAAATATGCCTTCAAATGATTGCTTAACTTGCAAACCCAAAAAGAATGTAAGTTCCCCCATGGAACTCATCTGAAACTTATCTTTCATAAGCTTCTCAAATTCTAAACACATCTCCTTCCTAGTAGATCCAAAGATAATGTAATCCACATACACCTGCACTAACAGAAGATCCTTCTTGTGCTGTTTGATGAAAAGTGTCTGATCAATCTTTCCTCTTTGAAATCCATTTTCTAATAAGTTGGAAGCTAGTGTTGCATACCAAGCTCTTGGTGCCTGATGAAGGCCATATAGAGCTTTCACTACTCTGTACACTTTGTTTGGATGTAATGGGTCAATGAAGCCTGGAGGTTGTGAAACATACACATCTTCTTCAATTTTACCATATAAAAATGCACTCTTGACATCCATTTGGTAGACTGTGAAGCCTAAAAATGAAGAATAAGCTAAGAAAAGCCTAATTGCCTCAATCCTTGCTACTGGAGTATAAACCTCATCATAGTCTATTCCTTCTTCTTGTGTGTACCCTTGCGCTACTAATCTAGCCTTATTCTTAATCACTATTCCCCTTTCATCCCTTTTGTTCTTAAAAACCCATCTAGTGCCAATTACCTTCACACCTGTAGGCAAATCAACTAGCACCCAAACCTTCTGAATCTTGAACTGAAGAAGCTCTTCTTGCATAGCCTCTAACCAGCTTGAATCATCTAGGGCTTTCAGAATTGTCTTTGGTTCAACTTGTGAGAGAAAACATACAAACAAGCAAGAGTTTGAAAGCTCATGCTGTTTTGAAGCATAAAGGGCATCAAGAAGCCCTTGTTGGTCTGAAGTCATCAATTGATGTCTTGTCTTCACACCAGACTGTATATCTCCAATCACATGTTCCAGGGAGTGGACTTTGTGAATTCTTGTTTGTGGTGTAGTAGGAACTTGATAAGATGATGGAAGATTGTTGAAATCCACCTCATTATCTGAGAATTCTGCTTCTTTTGTTTCTGAGGGGCCAGCAGCAGAGTCATTTGGCCGAACAGCAGAATCAGTAAGCTTAGCAGCAGAATCACCAGCAGAAACAGATACACTACCAGCAGCAACAGAAATACTACCAGCAGAAACACTTTGTTGTTCCTGAGTTCCATATTCTTTACTTTCATCTTCAACACCTTCTTTAGCTTTGCTAGAAGAAGATTCATCAGTTGTTGAAGTTGATTCCACAATTGTACTTGACCATATTGGCATTATCACATCATTTTGATCTTTCTCTAACTTTGCCTCATTTGTTGTATTAGAACCTGCAAAATCATTAGTTTCTGCAACAAAAGGCACATAATTCATTGAATTGGTTAGATACTCTAGATCAAATAGCCATTTTGGTCCTTGACCTTCTACATTGGATTTGTTTTCCAAAAACTCCACATGTAGATTTTCCTCTACTATTTCTTTTCTTGTGTTGTAAACTCTAAAAGCTTTGCTATTAAGAGAATAACCAACAAAGAAACCTTCATCTGCTTTACCATCGAATTTTCCTAAATGGTCTAAGGTATTGAGTATTGTCACATGACATCCAAAAGGTCTAAGAAATCCTATTGCAGGAGTTCTACCATTAAAAAGCTCATATGATGTCTTATTGTGAGGCTGCACAACTAAAACTCTATTTTGAACATAGCAAGCAGTGTTGACTGCCTCAGCCCAAAAATTTATTGGTAGCTTAGAATCAGCTAACATTGTTCTAGCAGCTTCAATTAGTGTTCTATTCTTTCTTTCAGCTACACCATTCTGTTGAGGTGTTCTAGCAACACTAAATTCTCTCCTAATACCTTCTTGTTTGCAGAAGTCATCCATAACTCTATTCTTAAACTTTGTCCCATTATCACATCTAATGACTTTTACTTTCTTGCTTACTTGGTTTTCTATCTGTGTAATGAAGTCCTTAAGGATGCTTGATGTCTCATCCTTAGTGGCTAAAAAGAAAACCCATGTAAATCTACTATAGTCATCAGTAATAACTAGACAATATCTCTTATGCATAATGCTCATAATTGAAACAGGTCCAAATAAGTCCATATGTAGCATAAACAAAGATTGATTGATAGAGTTAAAAATCTTGGGCTTACAAGTGGCTTTGTGTTGTTTGCCTTTTAGACAAGCAATGCATGTTTGATCATTTTCAAATCTTTTGTGAGGTAAACCTCTTACCAAACCATTCTTAACAATTTTATTTATGGTTTTGAAGTTAATATGACCAAGCCTTCTATGCCATTTCATTGATTCATCCAATGTGGCCTTTGCAACAAGACAAGTTAAATTCTTTTTAGGAATAATGTTCTTCATGTCTACACTGTACATATTGCCCTTTTTAGGAATTCTAAGGAGTACTTGACTTTCATCAGGCATCTTAAAATCAGGAGAAAGTACAAGACATTCAGTCTCACAGAAAAGAACATTATTCTTTTTGTCACACATTTGTGAGACACTAAAAAGATTATAATTTAGCTCTTTTACATAGTACACGTCTTCAAAATCTAAATTTCCGGTTTTGATAGTACCTTTACCAGAAATTTTGCCACGAACACCCCCTCCAAAGGTAACATATCCTCCATTGAATGATTGAAAATCTGAAAGATAAGACATGTTGCCTGTCATGTGCCTTGAACATCCACTATCTGAAAATCCTTGATCTTCTTGTTGATCATTTGAATGTTCCTGCACACAAATAAGAGTGTTAGTTTCTTTTGGGGATCCAAGCCATTACTGACTTGGATCTACCTCTTGCATCAATATAATTCAATCTTTTAAGGACAGTTGATGCAACATTGGATTTAAGAATCCAACATGCTGAGGCCTTAACAGCATTTGCCCTGATTCCCTTAGCAGCAGGAACTGATTGCTTAGCAGCAGGAACTGCTAACTTTTCAATTCTACCCTTTGGTTTCCAAACTTGTTTTTGGACCACTGCTTTTGTTTGAATGGGCCTTAGAACAGTTGTTGGTGCATGTTTGAAATTTTTTTTTGCACCCTTAGCTGTTGATTTTGGGTTAATAGTCATATATGGTCGAGCAGCAGGAACAAATTTTCTAGCAGCAGGATCATTTGGTCTAGCAGCAGGATCAGATTTTGAGCCAGACTTATTTTTGACTACTCTGGGGTTTGTTATCTTAGAACTAGAGTGAAAGTGAGATTTAGGTGTTTGCCTTTTGTGGTTCACTCTATTGTTTTCATACCCAGATACCCATTGGTTGCAGAAAGCTGCAAGATGGTCAAAACTACTACATGTGTAACAAGCTTTGTTATAAAAAGCAAATTCATCACCTAATTGGTTAGACATGAGGTTGTTCCAATTCCTTTGGTTACCTCTGGGCTTGTTGGTGGTTCTATATTGCTCACAATATCTAACTGGTTGCCTAACATGCTTAATGTTTGAATGAGGCCTATCAGTATTGTGTTTGACTATTGATGAAGCGAAAAGTGTACCGCTTTTAAGGGGTCATTTAAGCCCTAAATCGTATTTATTTAATCAAATATTTCCCTAAATCGTTCCTTTTGTCATTTTAGGTACTTTCGAGGAGAAATCTGGAAAAGGAGGCATTTTGGACGTTTTTGGAGCATAAAAGTGAAGAAAACGGCAAAGTCTCAAAAATCGGCTGAAAGTTACCTTTGACGGCGTCAGGATTTACTCCAGACGGCGTCATGGCTTGGCAAGAAAAGGTGGATGTGAAATTTACTCATGATAAGCCAGTGAAAATTGCATGTGAATTCTGACGGCGTCACGCTTTAACCTGATCAAGGGCGTCACGGCTTAATTCAAAGAGGGACGGCGTCACGTCCAAGGTCTGACGGCGTCAAGCCTTGATAAGCCAGAACGGATTTTGGAGAGCTAAAGAGGGACGGCGTCAAGAAGGTCACCCGAGAACCCTAAAAGCGGCGAGGTGATGGCGTCACACTCCATAACGTGACGCCGTCAGATGTAAAAATCTATATATAGTTTTGCAATTCTTTGTCATAAGTGTGGAACTTAGTGTGGAATTTTTGGGAGAAAACCCTAAGACGATTTTAGCATCTTTTTCAAGGCTTTTTGCCTTGAGATCTTCCATGTTACATTGAAGATAAGTTATCAAATAATCATTCAATATGTCTATGTGTTGTTTGATTCTATCTTGTTCTTGTCTTTTGATTAACATGTTAGGCTAGATTTATCTTGTGTTTGCTTAGATCTAATGAAACCTAGCTATTGATTATTGGTTATTAGTGTGTTATTAGTTGTATTGGATGATTGTTTATCTATGTTAGGCTTAAGAAAACTGGCTAACTTCCTATTCGGTAACTTGCTTGAACATCTTAAGAAACATGAACCAAATGCGTACTAAAGGTTTTTATGGTTGTATTTAATGCACAAGCGAATTCTAGTGATCCCATGTTAGGAGCTTCCTAGCCGGCTCGACATAGGAGTGAAGTAGGAGCTTGTAGAGTTGGGGAAGTACGTACGCCACCCCACGATTGGTATTAAGGAATACACCCGTCATCCACGCAACTAATACACACTAATCAACCGGTAAAAGATAGTTAGGGAGTAAGGAAATCTAAGTAAACACATTTCTCTACACTTAAGTTTTCACCAACTTTTTATTTTCAGTTATTTATTTTATTTGCATTCGTAGTAATTTGGGTTAGTTGACTAGCAACTAATTCCGCCCACTCTTTCAAACCCGAGATTTTACTTGCTTTCATAAAAAAATATAAAAACATAAAAAAGAATCTTCCTCAACCCTTAGACCTATTAGAGTAGTCTTTCATACCTAACGAACACTATTCCCTGTGGAGAACGATCAATCCCCCGTACTTACCACTACACTATACTACATCGGTCAGGTACACTGCCTGGTGGTGTTGTAAGCCTCTTGAGATCCCTCGAGAGGTAAAACCTGTTGTAAGGTTGCAAAACCACGCATCAAGTTTTTGGCGCCGTTGCCGGGGAATAGTTATTGTTTAGGTTGAATTTTTATTTTATAGGTCTACTCACTAGATTCCTTTCTAGTGAGATTTTTATTTTCTTTTTCTAGGTTTTCTTTAGTCTATCTATTTTCTTCGTTTCTTTGTTCGTAACCATTACCATTCGACATCATGGAAGATGGTAATATCCTTAATCCCAACAACCCACCACAACAACAACCACCACCTCCTAGAGCCCGTACTTTAGGAGAGTACTCCCGTCCTAGCCACCATGGCTATCGAAACACCATTGAGCTCACTCAAGGAGCCAATGTCACACCCTTGCGATCCGACACCATCCGGTTGGTGCAAAGCGGATGCGCATTCCATGGACTTCGTTCCGAAGATCCTAATCACATCTCAAGGACTTTCTCAAAATCGTTGATTCTATAGACCTTGATGTTGCCACTCGAGAGACGACCCGATTGCGTCTCTTCCAATTCTCTCTGCGGGACCAAGCTAGTCAATGGCTAGAACGTCAACCCGCAGGATCCATCGCCTCTTGGGATGATCTCACCACTCGTTTCCTTGCTCAGTTTTTCCCACCGGGAAGAACTACCAAGCTAAGGAATGATATCTTGATGTTCCAACAACATCAAGGCGAAACTCTCTACGAGGCATGGACTCGATTCAAGGACTTACTCCAAAAAGTCCCTCATCATGGCATAGAACTTTGGCTCCAAGTCCAAATCTTCTATGACCATATCAATCTCTACACGAGGCAAACCATTGACCAATCGGCCGGTGGTAAGCTACGTGATCTAAGTGCGGAACAATCATGGGCTCTCCTAGAGGATCTTGCTCTTTATGACAACGAAAGTTGGAGTGATCCCCGTGATTTGAATAAAACGGTCAAGGCAATATCTTTGCCTTCGAACAATTCAAGCACTTCCGACCGTAGGATCATAGAACTTGAAGATCAAGTCAAGTTTCTTATGAAATCCTACGAGACTCCTAAACCTTCAAGCCAAGTGAACAAAATCACTTCTTCGTGTAAAGTATGTAGTGGTCCCCACGACACTCGTGATTGCATGGAACTCCCCGAACAAGCTTTTGTGGACTACGCATCCTCGCGTACCGACGGAGCGGGAGACAAGTGGTACACTTTCAAACCCGAGCCAAACCATTACGGTGATACATACAACCCCTCATGGAAAAATCACCCGAACCTTAGGTGGAAACAAAACCAAAACGCACAACAACCCAATTCTTCCAACCCACCTAATTGTTTCCAATCAAGCGGTTCCAACTCGAACCGTAATTTCAACAACAATCCTTCTGGCAATGGTAGTACCGATAGCTTTGAAGGATTGATGTCCCAATTTATGGCATCTCAAGAAGCTCGTTTAGCCAAGTTTGAAGCCGATTTCAAACAAAAACAAAGCGAGATGACCAATAAGATTGACACCTTGTTGAAAGCCCTCAATGACCGAGAAATGGGAGCACTCCCTAGTAACACGGTCAAGAACCCAAAACTAAACGTCAACGCTATTTCATCGGTTTCGTCCCCTAGTTCTTGTCCACAATATTATTCGGTCAATTCCATGAGCACGTGTTTCAAACAAACCCAAGTCGTTCCAAATGACCAAGAAGTTATGACATCCAAATTGGTCAACAACATAGTTGAAACACCTCCCACTCAAAACCTTGACGAAGAATTCAAGGAGCTCCACCTTGAAAGTCCGGTTGTTGATGAGTTGGATGAAAAGAAGCTCAAGTTAGGCGAAAAAGGGACCGCCTTTGTTCAAAACAAACTACCTAAGAAGTTAGATGATCCGGGCTTATTTGTTCTACCTTGCAAGATCGGTAATTCGGAGGCTTATGACACATTAGCCGATCTTGGATCAAGCCTTAACCTACTTCCGTTACCTCTCTACACCTCTCTAAAACCAGGAAAACTTGAAGAAACCGAGGTGATAATAGGTTTAGCGGATGGAAGTGTTGCTTACCCGGTTGGAGTAGTTAAGGACGTGTTAGTACACATTGGAAAACTAACCCTTTTAGCCGATTTCCACGTCCTTGATATGGTTAGCGACCCTACATGCCCCTTGTTGATAGGTAGAGGATTTTTGGCGACCGCTAGTGCTATGATTGATTGTAAGGAATCTAAGATAGCGGTAGGAGAAGGAGATACTTGGTCAGTCTATGATGTTAAGAAACACGCCTATGATACTAGTGAGGAACCGACACCCCATTGGTTAGAATTAAATAGGAGACCATCTAGATATGGACCTTGGATAGATAGAGGCTTCATAGGACCCCAACGCCCATTTTACCTAGAAGAGGACTTTGTGAACCGAACACATACGGTAGAACAACTCTTGGCTAGGGACACCGAATTGGATCCATTTGAAGACCCTCTAGTTTTTAGAAGGATGATTGAGTTCCTAGGAGTTTTGCCAATTAACCTAGGGATGAATAAGTGGACTTGTGAGGAGGATGATCACAAGTGGGATTGGGACAAACCACCCAAAGATGGAGATGGGTCATGGCATATTAAGATGACATTGTATGACCCGGATGGAGAGAAGTTTGAAAAGATATATCGTACTAAGCGGACCAATAGGAAACTTCAATCCAAGCTTAACCCTAAAGACGTCCTCGATGACGAGCTTACTTATATAGGGTAGCGTGACTTTGAGTCTAGCTACAAGACTCGTTAATAAAGAAAAGCGCTTCTTGGGAGGCAACCCAAGCTTTATTTATTTATTTGCTTTATTTGTTTGATTGTTTGTTTGTTTTTTATTTGTTTCCGTATGTGTGTTTAATTTTTATTCTTATTGATTCATGTTCAAAAGTAATTTGTGAAAATGCTTTATTTTGTTTTTAACTTCGTCTTAACTACATATAAAGGTATTTTGCAAAAGGTAAGTGTAAGGGAAATCTAAATCGGTTTATTAGAACACAAATGAACATGAATCGTAATAATAATAAATTAACATACATATTAGTATTCGTTTGAGTCAAATGCTTGTATCGAGTCATAATGATGTTTTGCAGGATTTCCAGGAAGTAAGGTAAAGGTTTTTTCCAAAAATTTTCCGGAAACTTAAAATGAGCATTTTTGTCAGATCATTTCTGACGGCGTCAGGGTTTATAACCTGACGGCGTCAGATTTAATTTTCAGAAATTTTTGAAAGTTTTGTTTTCATAAAAAGTTTTTATTAAATCTATAACTTATAATCTCCAGGAATCTGCAAAATTATCATTCCACAAGCATTATATCTTTATATATATAGATTTATCCCGCCGATGTTATGCAGGTTTTCGTGTTTGTTTTCTCAGGTTTAACAGGTTATTTTGGACAAGGAAATGTTTTGGATCAAGCTTATGGCGATGCATTAGTCATAAAGCTTTTACATTACCTTGGAAGAAGATTTAACCGTGTTACTTCATTATCCACCGAGCAAATCAGGGGAGTATTTGATTTCAATCTTTTACTTTTTGCTTTTACATCTTGTTATTTGAACATTGGGGACAATGTTCATCTTAAGTGTAAGGGGGGGTAAAAATACGATTTTAGAGAATGCTATTACGCTTGATTTTTGTTTGTTTAATAGTTGATGTGTAATAAAACTGAGAGAAATACCTGTTAGGGCAATTTTAGTGCCAAATTTAAATTTTTTTACAACATATAGGAGTGAAACTTTGATCTTAATGAGCGTCTCACGGATAGGAGTTATATGACTAGCACAAAAACCGTACCACTAAAAAATTTTCCACCCCCAAATATGTGAGGTTCGCCCCTAGAATTGGTAGGAAAAGCATTTATGCTATGATGTGTGTACCGGTAGCACTTAGATTCTAGAACTTGCGTTAGGACCATTCCGAGGCCTCAAGTGAGACTACATTCGTGTAGTTAGATTTACTACATGATAAGAGGCATTAGGATTAACCCATTGTTTTACACCTGTGTTTTTGTTATAATTACTTTGGCTACATTGGTCAAGTAATTCTCCCACACCCTTTGCGTTGTACTCATTTTTAGTACACGATACCCCTAGTACACCCCTCAGAGCCTATCTTTTCGTTTCGACCTTTAAGCATTTTACTTAAAGGAAGAATTTGTTTACACCCCACTAAAATGTACACCCAAATCGCCTTAGCCTACCTTGTATGCACTCATTTTTAGTGCATTATTGTGACAACATTTGTTTAAACCCAAGTTAATTATCTAATTGATTACATGGTTGCTAAGTCGAGTCATATCCTTGTACATATTGTTTTGGGACGATTGGGACTCATGGGTAAAGTACTAGTGTAATGGAGTAATGGGGAAGAACATCATTTATTACCCCCATATGTGCTAAATATTTTAAAAGTACTCCAAGTTTTTCAATTATCTTAATTCGAGTCATTAGAATAGTTATTTGTAAAGTTATGTAAAATTTCAAGTGTAAGGGGAATGCAATGCCCCTATGATGTATTATTTTGGATGGTAGGGCAAAAGTGTATGCAAAAAAAAAAAAAAAAAAAAAAAAAAAAAAAAAAAAAATCAAGAAAAATACAAAAAAATGAGAAAAAGAAAAGTAGAAAAAACATACGGACTACCATCCCGTTTTATTTTATGTTTATTTTATGTTTTTGTTATTTTCTTTCATTAGCTTAAATCAAGTCGAGTCTTGGCTTAGCAACATTGTATAGTACATGTAATTAATCAAGATCTTTAACTCGCCACCAGTAAAATATCCTTTATCCAACAAAACCGTGTTTTCCTTTTCCCTACACCTAACGTTATAACCCATTTAAAAGCCCTTTTTGATAGTTTATCTTAGGTGCTTACGCCTAGTGGAGGAGGTTTTCGATCCTTTCCCAAGCCTATGGTAATCTATTTGCTATGACAGGTAGTGAGAGATATTATCCGTTTCCATTTATGAGATTTATTTTGATGACACTTGAGAGATGTGAGTATCTAAACACTACTTGTGAGGTGCTAGTTTATAATCTCCGTGCTTATTATGATTAAAGTGGAACGATTATTTGTTGTAATTACTTTTATGTTAGTATTAAATGACCCCTAACTTGTATTTTGATTAGAATAAAAGCGCATTTGCTTGAGGACAAGCAAATCTCAAGTGTAAGGGTATTTGATGAAGCGAAAAGTGTACCGCTTTTAAGGGGTCATTTAAGCCCTAAATCGTATTTATTTAATCAAATATTGCCCTAAATCGTTCCTTTTGTCATTTTAGGTACTTTTGAGGAGAAATCTGGAAAAGGAGGCATTTTGGACGTTTTTGGAGCATAAAAGTGAAGAAAACGGCAAAGTCTCAAAAATCGGCTGAAAGTTACCTTTGACGGCGTCAGGATTTACTCCAGACGGCATCATGGCTTGGCAAGAAAAGGTGGATGTGAAATTTACTCATGATAAGCCAGTGAAAATTGCATGTGAATTCTGACGGCGTCACGCTTTAACCTGATCAAGGGCGTCACGGCTTAATTCAAAGAGGGACGGCGTCACGTCCAAGGTCTGACGGCGTCAAGCCTTGATAAGCCAGAACGGATTTTGGAGAGCTAAAGAGGGACGGCGTCAAGAAGGTCACCCGAGAACCCTAAAAGCGGCGAGTGTGACGGCGTCATACTCCATAACGTGACGCTGTCAGATGTAAAAATCTATATATAGTTTTGCAATTCTTTGTCATAAGTGTGGAACTTAGTGTGGAATTTTTGGGAGAAAACCCTAAGACGATTTTAGCATCTTTTTCAAGGCTTTTTGCCTTGAGATCTTCCATGTTACATTGAAGATAAGTTATCAATTAATCATTCAATATGTCTATGTGTTGTTTGATTCTATCTTGTTCTTGTCTTTTGATTAACATGTTAGGCTAGATTTATCTTGTGTTTGCTTAGATCTAATGAAACCTAGCTATTGATTATTGGTTATTAGTGTGTTATTAGTTGTATTGGATGATTGTTTATCTATGTTAGGCTTAAGAAAACTGGCTAACTTCCTATTCGGTAACTTGCTTGAACGTCTTAAGAAACATGAACCAAATGCGTACTAAAGGTTTTTATGGTTGTATTTAATGCACAAGCGAATTCTAGTGATCCCATGTTAGGAGCTTCCTAGCCGGCTCGACATAGGAGTGAAGTAGGAGCTTGTAGAGTTGGGGAAGTTCGTACGCCACCCCACGATTGGTATTAAGGAATACACCCGTCATCCACGCGACTAATACACACTAATCAACCGGTAAAAGATAGTTAGGGAGTAAGGAAATCTAAGTAAACACATTTCTCTACACTTAAGTTTTCACCAACTTTTTATTTTCAGTTATTTATTTTATTTGCATTCGTAGTAATTTGGGTTAGTTGACTAGCAACTAATTCCGCCCACTCTTTCAAACCCGAGATTTTACTTGCTTTCATAAAAAAATATAAAAACATAAAAAAGAATCTTCCTCAACCCTTAGACCTATTAGAGTAGTCTTTCATACCTAACGAACACTATTCCCTGTGGAGAACGATCAATCCCCCGTACTTACCACTACACTATACTACATCGGTCAGGTACACTGCCTGGTGGGGTTGTAAGCCTCTTGAGATCCCTCGAGAGGTAAAACCTGTTGTAAGGTTGCAAAACCACGCATCAACTATTTTAGGAACACTTGTTCCAACTTTCTTAACCACTTCAGATTTAGACATAACCTGTTCTTCTTTATCATCACTTTCAGTTGTGCAATCCTCAACACCTATAGTTTCTCCTTTCTTAACAAAGGACACCTTGTCCTGATAAAGTAAAGTTTTATCTAAACTTTTACTTATCTTTTCTACCTTAAGACTCTTACTAGCCTTAGAACCATATTCCATGATTGGTTCTTGAAACTCAGCTAAACCTGTATGTGCTAGGTCAACACCTGGAGGTGAAGGAACACCTCTATATGGTGGAGGGACAGTTTTGTAACCTACACCTAAATTAGCTTTATCAATTACCTGAGCTTCCCAAATTTTATTCATTCCTTCTGAGGCATGAGCTAACGTATCTATAGTAACCTTAACATTTTCTTTTTCATTTTTGACTTCAGATAAACGTCTACTTTGATCATTAAGTAATTCATCTCTAAATGCTATTCCTCTTTTTAAAGCATTTAAGTCATCAGTAAACGTAGATTCATTCTTTTTAAAATATTGTATTTGTTTTTCTAGAACTCATACACACCTCTTATGATTAGCTAAATTATGAAGGGCATCAATTAACTCTTCTCTAAAAGCATCAAATCTCCTTTTAATGTCTTCATAATTTTTAAGATTAGGACATGAATTAGTACAAGTAGGAATGGTATCTACCTCTGAATCAGAAGAGGCCATTAGAGCAAATTCATTGGCCATAAGAGCAGCATTTGGTGGTGCATCCTCTTCATTAGCCATAGAGCTCCAATCATATCCAATACCATCAATAGCCAGCATAGCCTTTGGCTCTTCCACCAGTACTTCCTTATTCCTCTCTTGCTTATACCATGTGTTCCTATTATCCTGCTTCCTTGGGCTTCTACATTCTTTAGCAAAGTGTCCCAACCTATGACAATTAAAACATTCCACTTTCTTCTTATCAAACCCAGCAGTATCATTACCATTGATGGTAATTTGCTTTCCAGTTTTCTGCCAAAACTTCTTAGCCCTCATGCTAAGTAAAGCAACTTGCCACTTAATATCCATCTCTTCTAAATCATCACCATCTACCTGCTCAAGGTCTTCATGATTTAGAGGAGAACCACTAGATTGACTGGTTATAAAGGCATAAAATGTTGGATCTCCAAGTCCAGCAATATCCTTTTGTAAACTAGCAGAAGGACGACCATAAGTAGCATTAGAAACACTTTCAACTTCATATACCTCTTCTGAATGACTAACACTAGGAACTGATAAGAGTGCAGCATTCCCAGAATTAGTACCATAATTTCCACCCCTCTTTAGACTTTGTTCAACAATTTTAAAGTTGTTGAACAAATCATTAAGTTTCATTGTTTCAATTTATGGTTTGTTCATCCAGACAATAACATGAGTATGGAATTCATCAGGTAGACTTTTCAAGAACTTCATGTTGAGATCTTCCTTCTCTGTCTCAACACCCAACACAGCTAACTGACTGACAAGCTTGTGTAGTCTTGAAAATAGCTTATCAAGAGACTCATTACTAAAAGCAGTAAAGTTTTCAAATTGGTGCTTCAGTAATGTCTTCTGTGTCTTTTTGGTAGTTTCATTACCACCAAACCATGCACAAATCTCTTCAAAAAGAGTTTTTGCATCAAGATATTTGCTAAAAGATAGCATCTGCTCACCAGGAATGGTCATAAGCAACAAGTTTCTTGCTTTCTGATCATTTCTCTTCTGTATCTTTTCATCATTGGAAACTGGTCCAGTATTTCTTTTTCTAACTGTTTTCCCTTCAACAAGAACATCTGAATAGCCTAAAGTGAAGGAATCACCATACTGAATTATGTCCCAAAGAGCATAATCTTGAACCATAAAATATTGCTCAACTCTCATCCTCCATAACTCAAACTCGTTTGGTTTGATTATGGGCAACTTTGCAGCAACATTGGTTTGAACATCTTGTACATCCATTTCTGTTTCTTCTAAAAAACAACAATATCAGCCTTGCGCTCTGATACCACTTGCCTGGACCCTGGACACACGATTAAGGTGGTTAAACCTTGTGACTTTGTGTGTATGATATGTTGTGTTAAAATGATTAAGTGCGCGGAATTCACTCAACCAAACTTAGAAGGTTGTGTATGTTATGGAAATGGAATTGTTATGTTTGTTAGTTAGCAATGAACACATAAAGATTATCACCAAACGATTCAATATTATTAAAGATAATAATACGAGTGATCTTGAAATATCACTAGGGTTACAACCTTGAATCTTAAGTTTTTCTAACTTATGATATTCTTGTGTTTGTTCTTCTCTAACAGTTATATGAGTTCTTACAAATAACACATATGCATGGACACTTGACAACTACACTAGAACACAAGACTAAGATCTCTTTTATAGTCCAAGAGATCTTTTACATATTGCTTAAAGTCTTAGCCGACTTACTTGGTTAACTTATCTTGAGTGTCAGTACATAAGATACAACATGTATCTATGTACACAACTTGTTAACTAAGCACATGGGGAAAGATATTATCTACCGTATATTGTTGACCAAAATACAATAAATATCTTTTCAATCTTATCCACTCAGCAGCAGAATGTTCACTATCAGCAGCAATGAGTTATCGCTAGCAGCAGGAACAAGTATCATTAGCAGCAGGATCAACAGCAGTAGAATGCTAAGCCTAGCAGCAGAATCATTTATCACTAGCAGCAGGATCAAATGTTCTAGCAGCAGGAACAACATTAACAGCAGGAACCATAATGCACTCGCAGCAGAATCACACTTGGAGTATTTTTTTGATTAGAACCCGATATTTAACTTCTTGAATATTTAATTCCCAACAAATACTTTGATTTGTGGGATTTGTACATGATGAGATCACGTATTCCTCCATATAGTGGAATCCATTTTCTGTCATTGAAACACAACGTCCCGTCTGGTTTCTTCACAAAGCCCTTCTCACTTTCTGGCATACCATTGATCTTCTCTTTTGGTCTGTTCTCTTCTTTGAGAGCTTCGACCTGAGCCTCAAGGATTTTTGATGGAAGTGGTGATTTAATTGTCATTCCCAGAGATCTGACTCTAAGGGGTTTAATTCGCTCCTTTCGACTTAAGGCATCAGCCACAACATTTGCCTTTCCAGGATGATAGCGAATTTCACAATCGTAATCACTGAGTAACTCCAACCATCGGCGTTGTCTCATGTTCAACTCCTTCTGATCCAGAATGTGCTGAAGACTTTTGTGATCTGTAAACACCGTGCACTTGGTGCCGTGCAGGTAGTGTCTCCACATCTTAAGAGCAAATACTACTGCTCCTAATTCAAGATCATGGGTGGTGTAGTTCTTCTCATGAGTTTTGAGTTTTCGGGAAGCATACGCAATAACCTTACTCCTTTGCATCAGCGCAGCGCCTAAGCCCTGGTACGATGCATCAAAATATACCATGAAGTCTTCACTTCCTTCAGGCAATGCTAAGATCGGAGCTTCACAAAGCTTCTGTTTCAAGAGTTGAAAAGATGACTCTTGCTCTTCTCCCCAGTCAAACTTCTTCTTCTTCTGCGTTAACTCCGTCAAAGGTTTAGTGATCTTAGAGAAACCTTCGATAAATCTTCGGTAGTATCCAGCAAGACCTAAAAATTTACGTATCTCCGTAGGGTTTGTAGGAGATGCCCAATCTTTAACAGCTTCAATCTTTGTGGGGTCCACGTGAATACCTTTACTATCGATCACATGCCCGAGAAACTGTACTTTCTTAATCCAAAAATCACACTTGGAAAATTTGGCATACAATTCCTCCTTTTTGAGTAGTTCCAGGATAGTTTTCAAGTGTTCTGCGTGCTCTTCATTTTTGCGGGAACAGATGAGAATATCATCGATAAACACAATTACAAATTTGTCCAAATAAGGCTTACACACTCGGTTCATTAAGTCCATAAACACAGTTGGTGCGTTAGTTAAACCGAATGGCATTACTTGGAATTTGTAGTGGCAGTATCGTGTCCTGAAAGCTGTCTTAGGAATATCTTCATCCCTGACTCTCAGTTGATGATAACCTGACCTTATATCAATTTTTGAGTAGATACTCGATCCTTGCAGTTGATCGAACAGGTCATCGATTCTAGGTAATGGATATCGATTTTTCACTGTAAGTTTGTTCAACTCACGATAATCAATACATATCCGGAAGGATCCATCTTTCTTTTTAACAAAAACACTGGAGCTCCCCAAGGAGAAGAACTCGGGCGAATGAATCCTTTATCTGATAATTCTTGTAATTGCTCAGATAATTCTTTCATTTCAGATGGCGCCAACCAATACGGTGCTCGCGCCACTGGTGCCGCTCCCGGTACTAAATCAATATGGAATTCCACTTGACGGACTGGTGGAAGACCAGGAAAATCTTCGGGAAATACTTCAGGAAAATTCCTAACTACTGGCACATCTTCAAGTCGCTTCTCCTCCAACTTCCTTTCTGTCACTTGAGCCAAGAAGGCGTGACATCCTCTATCGATATACTTCACAGTTTTGATGTATGGTATTGAATCATCATAGACAGATGATTCAAAATCAATCATAATAACTAACCCTTTCGGCCTATATTAGTTGCGATAATCAATTAAGTGACAAACAAGATCCAAGCAAAGATAACATCGAGTTCACAAGTATGCCTATTCACAAGCCTTAGCAAAATCATCCAAACACTATATCATTTATCACATGTTACCAAAACAAACAAAATGACTACTCCATATCCAAACAAGTATTATACATCAAAAGCTTATAAAAATTAGAAATAATGATCATTATTATGATATAAGAATTGTACCAAAGTCTCTATGAAAAGTACTACAAAGAGCAAGAACAAAAACCAATGTTCCTACAAAACCAAGCACCACTCCAAAACCCGATTTTACCTAAATCAAGTAACAATGCAAGCCTTTTGAAATAACCCAAGGAGATGTCACATAACCTCTGGAAAATGCAAGTGCCACAAAAACGGGGTGTTTGGAACAAGGTTTAGTATAGTGACTTAGAAGGGTTTAGTTTGAATCATCTAAGTATCAAGTGTTCGCAGGTTCTGTAAATGATGTTAGGACTAGGGAAATTCATAGCTAATATGGTTGTGATAGGTATTGGTGGTGGTGTTGAGGTAGAGGGTTGTTTGGATCCTTGAATCCTAGGTCTCTCACCCCTAGTTCCAAGGTCTCCAAGATGTATATTGGTGGATCCTTAATCTCTGGAAATGGTGGGTGATATATACTAGAAATAAGAGTGTGGAACACTCCCAAATTCGTCCTTGGGGAGGAAGGGATGGGTATGATCGGTTTTGGATTTAATAGGACTCATTAACTGACTAAAATGTGCATCAGACAAGAAGCGCGACGCACTTTTGTTGGAAACCGCCGCACTTGAGACTTATTATTCTTTTCCTCGCCAGGGTGAAGTGTGATTGTTTTTAGTGCAAAACTAGCGTTCTTATGCATTTTCATGACTTTACACTAAATTCAAAGTTGTAGATAATTCTTTCTTCTTTCTATGTCATTTTGAATCAGCTCAATTGGAGTTCGTATGAGCAAGATATGGCCGAAACAATAAACATGTGTCAGGAAACATTGAACTTGAGGTTACATCTTCGTTTTAGCTCCAATTTTTGGTGTTTTCCTTGTTTTCTTTCACGGCACGTCTGATGAACCTACGATAGCAAATACAATCAATTAAGTATAAAAATTGTGGAAAACGTTGAGAGGGGGGGGGTGAATACGTATTCGTTTAAAAACTTAAATCTTTTGTATCAAATCACCGATTAAGTTAGATATGTTATGAGAAGTATCAATAGTAAACTTATAACAACTAAAACATGTCATGACACTATAAGCACAATCACAATATTGACTACTAAGTACCACACAAACATATTCACGCAACATAAGACCGACGGTACTTTTATTTCTAATGGTACCCTTAATTATTTAAGTTACCGTCCATAATTAACGGTACCGTCCACACACGTAATCAACACAACAAATCACACGATGCAAATCTAAATGTAGAGCGATAAATATAAATAAAATGTAAAGCGAAAGGTAAAAGAAAACGCAAACCGGATACGGTGATTTATATTGCTTCGGTCACGAAGCTCCTATTTGCCCTACTCCACTCCCCGAGTACCTAACTCGGGAGTTACTTTACTAATCAGCAAGCTCCCTTCTCGGCGGAGAAAACCAAACAACATCGCTTACAATATTTTCCGACACTAAGCTAGATGTCGATTTCTTCTTCAGGTACAACAAAACCCATTATGTTTTGTGGCCCAACATAACAAACCTTGTGTTTTGAGGCCTAAACACATAAACCGCGTTGCTTACATTATTTTCTGACACTAAGCTAAATGTCGATTTCTAATCTTGCTAGAACCAATCTCACATTGAATCTACCCGATCTTCACTCGATCTACCCACTTTACATGATCCATACGATCCACACAATTTACGTGATCAACCTAATGTACACAATCTACACGATTTACAGAATCATCTCTATCTATCCGATCTTCACATGATCAACACAAACTACAATATCTACCCGATCAACACACGAACAACGCAAGCTATACAAGCTACCCAATCTACAATTATCCCAATCTACTATATGAGAACCCAAGTGATTAAAAGAGATCACTTCTATGTAGAGACATACTGCACTTCACCATATGTCATCTTGATGCTAGTTGATCAACCAAGAATGCAACTACAAGCCTTGATTTGTACTAGAAACATAGTTGGAGTAAAGAACACATAATTTTTGTATATGTGGGTGTGTGGCCGTGGGTTTCATCAAGAGGAGGGGGAAGAGATTGGTTGGCTATTTATAGGCTAGATAATTGGATAAAAGGGTTAACCCACTAATGGGTAATAGGGTAAACTAACCAATGGATAATAGCATGCACCTAAATTCAAAATTCAAATTTTGAATTTACCTTTATCCCTCCATATTCTAGAAGCTTCTAGAAGCATTGTTGGGCCTTAATGGGCCTTTTTGGGCCAGTCACCATTGGGGCCCCCAATGGGCTTGTCCGTTTGCTTGGCCCAATCCAATTAGCTAAGTTCATATGTGCAAGAGTCTCGAGATGTCAAGACGAGTTAATAAATGTATGATGTGATGGTTCGTGGTTATAAGTAACTTGTTCATTTTACGTTATGTTTTACAAATTACATGTTTGTCATTATTAAAACCGAAGAGATCGTTTAGTTTAAATATCGTAATATTTGCACTAACAAAAATTTCACTAAAAAAACTAAAACGTAAGTATAAAAGCAATGATAAAGCGTATAGAAGTATGTATAAAATGAGCCTTAACAATCAAATAGAAAGTTGACTCCATCCTAAAAAGTCATCAGGGAGTGACACGTGTCCCTTCCCTTTCTCTCCCTTTTCCTTCCAACCCACGATTCACTAGGTATGATGAACATCAGGATATGATGAACATCAAGATATAATGAACATTCACACGATAATTTATGAACATCAGAATATGATGAACATCAAAATATGATGAACCATGATTGATGAATATACAAACACGGTTGATGAACATTTGGACTATGATTGATAAGCATTTGGTATGTGATAAACTTGTAGGAAGAGTATTGATGAGCATTTTCGTATTTGATGAACTTAAAATGATAAAGATAATAAAAACTAATGAACAATTTGTTTTGACGAACATACATAAATAATAAAAAAAAAAATTACAAAACATTTTGTATTGATGAATATTACTAACATTCTTTTGGTCAACAATATTTGATGAACCTAACAAGTTGGTTGAGATACTAAAGATAACAACTTAAAAACTCAAAAAAAAAAAAAAAAAAAACCAAAATGACAACACTCACATCCCCGAACAACACCTTCAAAGTCGGTTTCTTCACAACCAAACACTCCAAATCCTACTTCGTCAATTACCAAACGAGTTGCGATCTTGTAGAAAGTGGTGATACACCTTTATTAACCCTTACATCTGGTTACTCCTCTATCAACGTTCTGTGATGGACACCTACAAACTCTAAGATCACAAAATTACTTCATTGAGGCATTATGTGATGACAACATACTGAACTCAAAACTTAGATTTCATACACATTATGTAAAGTGATGAACAATTACATATTCAAAATTTTGTTCATCACAGTTTTAAACATTGTTTGTCATTCTTAAAAACATCACACTTTGATATTCCACGAACACAATCAATGGAAAAACAAACCGAACTGATGTTCATCGTTGTTTTAGAGATTGCTCATCCTAATTGAAGACTTATTCTTCACAAAAATTAGTTTTTTTTTTTTTTTTTTTTTTTTTTCTTTTTTTTTTTTTTTTTTTTTTAATTTTATTTTTCATAATTCGCTTACATTTATATTAATAAAATATGTGTTTTTGAAAATAAAAATTGTAAAAAATACATTGAGACATTTCATCAAACACCTTATAAACACTTTCAAAAAGACTTGATTTTATGACAAAATATAGGGAAAATGACTCTATTAGTTCTATACTTTGACATTTTTCCCGCTCTAAGTACTATACTTATTTGTAATATGTATAAGTCACTGTTCTTTTAAGTGTATATCATTTTAAGTATTCTACTTAGTTTATGTGTCTAGAATTAATATTCAGTTGCTTGAAACTTAAAATGAGTGACAATACATGCGATTAAGTTAGAGATATATCTATTCAATCAACAACCTCACGATAAATTTAATTAAAAGATCAAATTATGTCATCTCTTGGCTAATAGATCAATATTTAATGTTTTCTTTTTATTTTATTTTTTTGCTCTTTTTAGGCTCCATTTTTTCTTTTATACTCATAAACTTGTTGGTATATATCGCAAGAGAGAGAGAGAAAAAAAAAAAAAAAAAAAAAAAAAAAAAAAAAAAAAAAAAAACTCTATTTATTGAAATGGTAAAGACTTGCAACTCATATAAAATCTAATCATTAGTCAATTATTATGATTACTAACTTTGCAAATTCTCATTCAACCTATGCATAGATTATAGTCGAGTTTGTCAAAATTTGCAGATTAATAGAAATAAGAAATCATTGAACACTTTCGACAAAATTGTAGAAATCTTGCTTGAGAATAAGTCACTCTAAATTGTGTATTTTGATCGAGCATATCAAAACAAGATGATCTATTATGCAAAAGATGAAATAATTTGGTCTTTTAATTAGATTTATCATGAGGCTGTTGATTAAATAGATATATATTTAACTTAGTCGCATATATTGTCACTAATTTCAAGTTTGAGGCAAGTGGATATCAATTATAGACACATAAAATAAGTAGAGTACTTAAAATGGTAAACACATGAAAGTACAGTGACTCATACTTATTACAAATAAGTATAGTACCTAAAGTAGGAAAAATGACAAAGTATAAAACTAATAGAGTCATTTTTCCCCAAAATATAATATAAACTTAAAAAATAGATATAAAAGATGAAGAATTGATGTTACTGTTAGAGTTAATGGATATAAATTAATATTTGTATGTCCGATTTCGAACCCTAGACTTCGGGATTGCACACAATATGTAAGAGTTTCAATGGTTTGAATAATTAAATATATGTTTATGATTTATTTATTCATTTCACAAACAAATAACTTAACGGTCGTTAGTACTTAACGAGGTTATAGATAACGCTCGTTAAAGGACTAAATATGCAAAGGAAGGAAAGAAGAATATAGAACCCACTTTGGGCTCTAAAAGTCGGCCGACCCTCCCCTTAGGGATGGGGATCGGTTTCTTGGAGTAGGGAGCAAGCAAGAGTAGCCTATAAATACAATCCCATTGTGTTTAGTTTTTCCATAATCTTGTTCCAAGTGAAACCCTAATTCTCTTATCCTTTTCCTCCATTGGTGGCGATCGGATTTCTTCCCCTATCCCCTAGGGTTTTCCGATTTTGCTTCAACCAAATTTAGGGTTTTGTTTGTGAACTAAGAACCTAGCTTTTCCCATTGAAACGCTAGTATTACGTGTGTACAAGAACGGAGTACAAGCTTGCTTTAGCTTGTTGTTACTTACCCCATTCGACTTACATTAGGTCGATCCATACTAAACCCAATTTAGGGTTTATATTGTTCTTGGTGATCACGTGATTCCTTGTTCTTGCTAGGAATCAAAAGGTACACATCTATTTAATATTTAGTTAATTATTTACATGTTATTGTAGATCCTACATCCGTTGTGCTATATGCTTTGATATTCATGTTATGTTTATTAGTTTATAGTTTTATGATTCTAATATTCCAACAGTGGCATCATGAGCCCGTTTTTAACATGTAATTAATTACTAAAAACCTTAAAATTGAATCTTGTTGTATAGATACATGCAATCTTTTTTGTTCTAGGGTTTTATTTTACAAACCCTAATTTTTTTTAATTTGGGTCGACACCCATTTAATATTTTTTAGGGTTTTAGTTTTTGTAAAAACTTGTAGAAAACCCTAGGATTGCATGCAATTTTAAGTGTTTAATTAATGAGTACCTATGTGATGTCATTAATTAGATTGCGTACAATATTGGCTTGTAAATATGTGATACATGATTTAAAGTGCAATATGGGATCCATGACAAAAACTTGCATGTTTTGTCATGGAATGTTTTGTGTTAATAATTGCTACATGTTTTTAAGATAAATATGAAATTAGGGAAGACCCTAATTATATATATATATATATATATATATATATATATATATATATATATATATATATATATATATATATATATATATATATATATTAATTAATTGGTTATGTGCAATGTAGTATCTAGTTAATTAAAACTTACGCGGCCAAGCTATTTGGCGTCTGTGGTCCATTGGGCACAATGAGCTCGAAAACCAATGGGAGTTTTACTAATTAGATACATTATAAATACACATAGAAAATTAATAGGATTTATCAAAAGGTTTACATGTGGCTATATGATATTGTTAATGATAATATATGTGTTATTGAGTGTTTATTTATTTATTTTTAATTACTTGATCTTTGTGTTTAATTATGATGGATTGTAACATCAAAGAGGGTAATTTTTTGAATAAAAAATAAATGAACCTAATAACTATGAAACCTTTGTAGTAAGCTATTTAATTGCCAAGTCTTATGTGCCGATAGTGGTTCGCTTCGCACGGTAATTTGCTCTCAGGCGAAACTAGCAATTAATAATTTACTACATAAATGTCTTAAGCTTTAAATCTTAAAGTTTTAATTGATTGATGCGACTGTACAAAAGTGGTCGAAGCGGCGGACCTATTATTGACAAACTATAAAGTGGGTATAAGGAGGCTTGACATTAAATTGTCATCCGAAAGGGGCGCATTTTTAATTAGCTTCGGCGGACGTTTGCCCCTCCGCTCGCCTGTGCGTCAATAATAGACTTACCAAGTACACCATGAAAAAGTACGAAGCATCTTAAGGCAATGTTGTAAGTTTCTCAACGCCATCAATTAAATTTTGTTGATTTAAGCTGCGAATGAGTAAACAGTTTTTTGTAGAAAACATATGATACAAAGATGAATGCATGACATCTTTGTACATATTTTTTGATTACACATCAAAATTTTAATACCCTTAAATTTAAGTAATATGCCAACCAATTAATACGGAAACACCTAAGATGACATTCTATCATTACGAGCAGCCTCAGCTGATGTAGTGAAACGACGTCAATTTGGATCCTAGTTTTCAAATGAAAATTAAATGGTAATTTACCGTGGGTGTTTAATTTTCTTGAAAAGTTTAATTATCGAAAGTACTAACTTTTGAACTTTTTTCTGTAGAAATGGCCCAACCCGACAACACGAACATGTCAAACATGAGCTCTGCTTTCAAAATGATGATTGAAAGAGAGAAGTTGACTGGGACTAAAAATTTCAACGATTGGTATCGTTCTCTAAGGATTGTTCTTAGAATGGCTAAACGTTTTGAATATCTTAGTGAGCCTCTTCCTGTTGCTCCTCCTGCTAACTCTCCAAATGAATTACTTGAAGAGTACAACACTGCTTATGACAAGCACAATGATGTGGCTTGTCTCATGCTATCGGGGATGGATACTCAGCTGCAAAAGCAGTTTGAGAATTATGGTCCGATGGATATGATTGAGGAACTCAAACATATGTTTGAGAAACCTCCAACAGCAGAGTTGTATGACTTGCTAGATACTATAGACAAGTGTAATCAGGATGCAACTAAATCCGTAAGTGCCCATGTATTGGAGATGAAAGAATATCTTGACCAATTGGACAGACTTGGATGCGGATATGTGGAAGATGTTAAAGTTGGCCTCATCAATAGATCCCTCAATGAGGAATTTTATGGTGAGTTTGTGCGCAACTTCAATATGCATTGCAAGGGGACGACAGTATCTGATTTGCATGCAATGCTTATTGACTTTGAGAAGGGACTCTCAAAGAAGGCACCTACACCTGCTGTGATGGCAATTAAAGGTGGTAGGATCACTAAGCCCAGTAAACCGCATCATGCGAACAAGAAGCGGAAAGCTAAAGCTGACAAGGGCAAGCAGATTGTGACTTATCAGCAGAAGCCCAAGAAGCAGAATCCTCCTCCCAAGAAGGATACGGCTGCTTGTCACCACTGCCACACTCCTGGACACTGGAAGAGGGACTGTCCATTGTTGCTTGAGGAGTGTCGCAAGAATAAAAATGCCAAGGCTGCAAACGGCGCGAGCACTTCAGGTATTTTTATGGTTGAATTATTTTCTTTTCCTCGTAAGCAAAATGTCGGGATATATGATACAGGATGTGGTACTCACATTTGTAATACATCGCAGGGGCTTAGAGGAGCTAAGAAGCTGAACTATGGGGAATGCTACTTGTATGTCGGCAACGGTATACGTGCAGCAGTGGAAGCCATAGGGACTTTTGACTTACTTTTACCTTCAGGTTTAATTTTAGTATTGAACAATTGTCATTACGCACCGTCTATTGTTAGAGGTGTTGTTTCAGTTTCTTTATTGTTGGATAATAGTTTTGAGCATACTTTTAATAATAATAGAATTTCGGTTTCTTTAAATTCTGTTTTTTATTTTAATGCAATTCCATTAAATGGTGTGTTTGAAATTGATATGGAAAATCATGCATCCAACGGAAATAATTCTGTGTATCGCATTGGCAATAAGAGAATCAAGTCGAACTTGGATTCATCTTATTTATGGCACTGTTGTCTTGCTCATATAGGCAAGAAACACATGGAAAGGCTGCAACATGATGGGCTTTTGAAAGATATCGATGATGATTCATTCGATAAATGCGAATCTTGCATATCTGGGAAGATGACAAAGAAACCTTTCCATAGCAATATGGAAAAGGCTTCGGATCTACTTGGATTGATACACACGGATGTGTGTGGTCCACTTAGACATGTGTCTAAACGCGGTGCTACCTACTTCCTAACCTTCACGGATGACTATAGTCGTTATGGTTGTGTTTATTTAGATAAACATAAACATGAAGTCTTTGAGACATTCAAGGTTTTTAAAAGTGAAGTAGAATTACAACTCGGTAAGAATATTAAGGCTCTTCGATCCGATCGTGGTGGTGAATATTTAAACCAAGAGTTTAAAGAATATCTAGTTGAGTGTGGCATTGTCCAGCAACTCACTTCTCTTTATACTCCACAACAAAATGGTGTATCTGAAAGGAGAAATCGTACATTGCTTGATATGGTACGATCTATGTTTAATCTAACAACTCTTCCCTTATCCTTTTGGGACTATGCTCTTGAAAGTGCTGTTCGCATATTAAATATGGTTCCAACTAAGAAGGTTGATAAGACTCCATATGAATTATTGACTGGAAAAGCTCCCAACTTGTCTTACTTAAAGGTCTGGGGTTGTGAGGCGTTTGTTAAACGTGACTCACCTGATAAACTCCAACAAAGATCGGTTAAGTGTATCTTCGTAGGATACCCTAAGGAAACAAGGGGTTACTACTTTTACTTTCCACCAGAAAATAAAGTCATTGTGGCTAGGTATGGTGAATTCCTTGAGAAAAGTTTCTTGTCTCAAGAATTCAGTGGGAGAGTATATGATCTTGAAAATGATCAAGAAGATACGTCACCTTCTGAGAACACTAACACACTTCCTGTGGAACCTGAAAGTTTAGGTCCTCCACCTGAAGTTGAAGTGGTTCCCATCCGTAGATCTTCAAGATCTACAAAAGCTCCTGAACGTCTATGTTTAAACGTAGAGTGTGAGGAAACTATACTAGGGGATCTTGATGAGCCAACTAGTTATAGGGCTGCCATTAATAGTCCTGAGAAGGATAAATGGCAGGTTGCTATGGATGGGGAAATGCAATCCATGAAAGACAATAAAGTCTGGATTGAAGTAGACCTTCCTCCCAATGCTAAGGTAGTTGGGAGTAAGTGGCTCTTCAAAAAGAAGACGGACATGGATGGCAATGTACACACCTACAAAGCTCATTTGGTGGCTAAAGGCTTTACCCAAACATATGGTGTCGACTATGAGGAGACCTTTTCTCTTGTGGCTGACATTAGAGCTATTAGGATTCTTATAGCCATAGCTGCTTACTATGACTATGAGATATGGCAAATGGATGTCAAAATCGCTTTTCTAAATGGTCGCCTAGATGAAGACATCTACATGGCGCAACCTGATGGGTTTGTGAATCCACAATTTCATGAGCGTGTTTGCAAGCTTCAAAGATCCATTTATGGATTGAAGCAAGCATCAAGGCAATGGAATAAGAAATTTGATGAGGAAATCAAGAAGTTTGGATTTACTCAAAATTTCGATGAGCCGTGTGTATACCACAAAGTTAGTGGGAGTAACACTACTTTTCTTATCCTATATGTCGATGACATATTAATCATGGGAAATCATATACCAAGTCTTAATGAAGTTAAGTCTTATATAAGTACATGTTTTTCTATGAAGGATTTAGGAGAAGCAGCTTACATCCTTGGAATCAAGATCAATAGAGACAGATCTAAGCGGTTAATTGGATTAAGCCAAAGTGCTTACATGGATAAAATATTGAAAAGATTCAATATGCAAAATTCCAAGAAGGGATATTTGCCCATGCAAGTGGATCATGGCTTAAGTAGCGAAATGTGTGCTTCTACACCTGAAGAGGTGGAATACATGAATAAAGTTCCATATGCTTCAGCAGTAGGATCTATCATGTATGCAGTTAGATGCACAAGGCCAGATGTGGCGTTCGCGCAAAATTTGACCAGTCGTTACCAGCAGAATCCAGGGAAAGATCACTGGCATGCTGTTAAGAACATTCTTAAGTATTTAAGGAATACTAAAGATATGTTTCTTGTGTTCGGGGGAAATCAAGACGCAGAACTGAATGTTACAGGTTTCTGTGATGCGTCCTTTCAAACTGATAAAGATGATACGAAGTCTCAGACGGGTTACGTTTTTGTCATCAATGGAGGAGCTGTAGACTGGAAGAGCAAAAAGCAGAGTACAACGGCCATGTCTGCTACAGAAGCTGAGTATATTGCTGCATCGGAAGCTGCAATGGAAGCTGTTTGGATAAGGAAATTCATTTCGGATCTTGGAGTGATGCCGTCAATTGAATTACCTATAAATGTGTATTGCGACAACTCTGCTGCAATCACATTCGCTAATGAACCTGGAGTTATGAAAGGCGCCAGACACTTTCGTAGAAAGTATCACTATGTTCGAGAACAAGTCGAACAAGGAGAAATCAATGTACTCAAAGTTCACACAGATGACAATCTGGCTGATCCTTTGACGAAGGCATTATCTAAGGAAACGTTTACTCGACATGCTGAGGGTATTGGTCTTCGTTTAGCCAGTAGTTTCATGTAAATCTGTGGTTAGTGTATTTGATAAGGGATATGTAAACAATATTATTTTTTAATAAAATAAAGTGCGGATAACGTTTATTATCATTTATTAATATTGTATCCTTTATTTGCATGTTTAAATCCGTGAATAATTAATTTATTCTAAATAGTCCGTTGTCGATTAATGATATGGGAATATTATTAAATAAAGACAAATGTGAGGATTGGTAGAATGTACTGTAAGGTTGAGATACCAATATCACATAATATTCAATATTGGATAAATTGAATATAGAACTTATCCCAACCACATGATTATACTTTATGGATCATCGTCATTAAGTAAATCATGAATATTTATCCTCAGACTTGAGATACCAGGTGACTGCCGAGAATGTAGCTCATTTTCTGTAAGATAATCTAACGCTATCCGTAACAGGTGGTTATAAGGGCTATTTTCGGAGGTGATGTGAAATCTAAGGGTTACGCTCGTAGTCAATAAAGGATTTGTTCCTTCAACTTTGTGTTGAAGTTTAATACTGCTTGGCCACTCGTAGGGTTGACAAGATGTTTGCGTGCGCACGCCCAAAGTCTATCTGGAAGACGTTCAGATGTTTTGGTAATCTTGTTCAATTATGAATAAACGAGAAACTAATTGTTAATTATGGAATGACTTAGATCCATATCCATATTAACGCGGTATTAGAAACAAAAGGATAAGTATAATGATTATATCATCACGTGGGTTTTCCAGGAAAACCATACTCGGATCGAACTGGGGGCATTGGGAAAGTTAAGCTAGACTAACAGATGTCATTACTATATTAATGAATATCCAAGTGGGAGCTGTTAGAGTTATTGGATATAAATTAATATTTGTATGTCCGGTTTTGAACCCAAGACTTCGGGATTGCACACAATACGTAAGAGTTCAATGGTTTGAATAATTAAATATATGTTTATGATTTATTTATTCATTTCACAAACAAATAACTTAACGGTCGTTAGTACTTAACGAGGTTATAGATAACGCTCGTTAAAGGACTAAATATGCAAAGGAAGGAAAGAAGAATCTAGAACCCACTTTGGGCTCTAAAAGTCGGCCGACCCTCCTCTTAGGGATGGGGATCGGTTTCTTGGAGTAGGGAGCAAGCAAGAGTAGCCTATAAATACAATCCCATTGTGTTTAGTTTTTCCATAATCTTGTTCCAAGTGAAACCCTAATTTTAGGGTTTTGTTTGTGAACTAAGAACCTAGCTTTTCCCATTGAAACGCTAGTATTACGTGTGTACAAGAACGAAGTACAAGCTTGCTTTAGCTTGTTGTTACTTACCCCATTCGACTTACATTAGGTCGATCCATACTAAACCCAATTTAGGGTTTATATTGTTCTTGGTGATCATGTGATTCCTTGTTCTTGCTAGGAATCAAAAGGTACGCATCTATTTAATATTTAGTTAATTATTTACATGTTATTGTAGATCCTACATCCGATGTGCTATATGCTTTGATGTTCATGTTATGTTTATTAGTTTATAGTTTTATGATTCTAATATTCCAACAGTTACCCGATGTTCATTAGGGGTTTTTGATCAATAATTGTGATATTAATTTTGTTTTAACTCAAAGTCAATGAAACCCTACTTTTGATGAACTTCGAATTCATGAAGATTGTGGTCATTTGTATCGAATGAACATTTAAATGAGGAAATTGAATGAAAATCAAAACTTAATTTTATGATTTTGAATGGTATAGTACTTAAATGGGGTAAAACATAATGATAGTGTTATGTTACCTGTGAAAGGGGAAAAAATGAGGTATGCGAAAGTGGAGAGGATACGTGTTGTATGAAGACACTTTCTAGACTTTTTAGAAAATAGTGGATTTTCCTCCCGCTTTCTACTGGATCGCAACTATTATCTCTTTTATAATAAGAGAATTCCACAAATTGAAAAAAGAACCCAACAATTTACAATTGGACTAACAGGAGTGCATTTCTCCTTAAGTGGCTAAATTGAGCAATTTTATTGGCGAATAAAAGTCAAAACTGAACCTCAATTTGGTCAAACTATTAAATTTTTGTTTAGTTTATAAAATGTGCTAAAAAACATATGTGTCAATTTTGAAAAAAAAAATAGAAAATGAGGGGTAATTAATAAAGATATCTTAAAAAGGGTTTATATATATATCTTTATATATATTAAAGATCAAATAAAAAGACAAATATTCATACATTACGTAAAAAAAAAAAAAAAAATTCTCAAAAATATTCTCGAAAAATTCCAAAAAAAATTCACAAGATAAGGTATGTTGGTGCATGAAAATGTTGTGAAGGAAGTTTTTCTAAAAGTAGATATTTTTTCCCAAAAAAAATTATGAAAAAATACGTTTGTGCATTAAATCGAATTTTTTTGCATCAAAAATTCGTTTTTGCACCCAAGTTCTTTTGACTTTTTTAATCAAAATAACATTTCGCATCTAACTAAAACAAGTTGAAAATTTTGTGCATCAAAATTTTTTTGCGCATCAAAATTCGTTTTTTGTGCATAAAAAAAACGTATAAAAACTCAAAATCAGAAAAAATTCTTTCACAAAAGTTTTATGCACCAACATACCCGATCTTGTGGATTTTTTTTTGGATTTTTTCGTTAACGTTTTAAAAAAAAAATTCTTTTTACGTAGTGTACGGATATTTGTCTTTTTATTTTAACTTTACCCTATTTTTATATTATATATATATATATATTAACTATATGCATTTAATAACGACTCATGTTATTCCTCTTTATAAGTAAAGGAATGTAAAGTAAACATTTTCCTCCCAAAAGTGGGAGGAAACACTTTACTTTTAAAATCAACAAAATAACACTACTTTTCATTCTATTTCATTTTCTTTTCTTACTTAAGTACTACTCGAGAACACAACATCTTTTATTTCCTTTTCATGTTCTTTCATTTTTTTGCTTAACTCTAACTCGAGAACACAGTGTAAAAGTCGGCTTAAATTAAGACTAACAGGAATATAAATATCAAAATGAAGATATGACCCCATACGTTACTGTAAGATAAAAATAAATAGACGAGATTCAACATATAACAACGATGCATATTTTTCAAGGTTATTATATGCTACTAAACATATATAATTTCTAGAACATGATATCAATAGTTAAATTTATACATGATCAAACTAAATACTATGTCAGTTAAAAAAAGTCAAATCCTTCGTACTACAAAAAATCTATACAAAATATTTATAGATATTAACACATAATGAAAAAAAATTGTAAAAACATGCGTACACAATTATTATAACTATATAAATATTAAAAATTTAATATAATTTTATAGAAAAATCTTAAACATTATAGAAACATGAATTTAAGAATTGTCATAATATTTAACTTTAATACAAAGTTATTGAAATATTATTAACTGGTATACAGTTTGTCCAAATCTGATCCTAAACGTAAACGAGTTCTACAACTTGCTTATTAAAGAGATCATTATGTCAAAAAGTAATTAAACATAAATCAATTTTGGGTCCGTTCGGCCAAAAATATATATAGCTCACGATAGTCGCTACTCGCTAGTAGGGGCACATCTCATCCCTCGTTTAGTCAAATGTGGGGAAGCTACATAAATGTATGATTAGTATGACGGCTAGCTGTTTGTTGGTATTCTAGTTACAATAAATGTGGAGCATTAGAGGATGCTTTAATGTATTACAAAAAAATATATATATATATATTATTATGAGGTGAATCCTAATAACAAGGTTTGAATAAAGTTTTTGACAAACTTGATTATATTTCTTCTTTCTTTTCTTAAAGAAATTCTAGTTAGACCTTGGGAAATATTAAAAAGTTAATATAGCGTTGATCCTTTGTTGTGAATGTCTATTGAAAGTATTACTCTTTTTGTCTAAAATGATTGTCTCATGATAAAAAAAATAAAAAACTTAAAAATTTCATAATCGATAGTGCCTTTTTTTTCACTATTTGCAGAAGATAAGTTGAAAGTTGGTGAAACAAAAAAAATATGATTGTTTTAATGGATAAATATATAGTTTTAGATTGAAAAATACCAAAGAAAAAAAATTTCTCTTGTATATGCTAAAAAATGAAATGGTTGAATTTAATGTTAGATTGGGAATAGTATTTTGGTTGTTTTGTTTTCTTTTTTAAGGAAGGGATTTTAAATGTTTAATAGGCAGAAAATTTCAGCATTTTGACAATTTGATTGATTATGCAATGCAATATTGGTGTTGTTAACTTGATTGAAATTATATTTTGGAAACTTATTACAATATTATTTTATAAAGTGATGGGTATCAAAGCTTTTTATAAATTGATTTTTGTTTAAAGGAAAGAAACAAATATAAGTGATTTTTTTCAACAATGGAATAATTGTATCAAATCTTGTCTAATCAACAGTTGCAATATTTTATTTTATTTTCTTGGAATATTTGTTTCCAATGAATATAATAAACAAAGTATTAATTTCATATATCACCCTACTTTCATAATTAATTTCATATATATCTAAAATGCAAGTATTAAATGCATATTGTACAATTTTTTTAATTCATGTTTGGGTATATATGAAATTTCCATATAAAGAAAGGGGAGATATGAAATTGACCCAAAAACGGATTAATTTCATATATCACCCTACTTTCATAATTAATTTCATATATACTCAAAATGCAAGTATTAAATGCATATTGTACAATATTTTTAATGCATGTTACTTGCATTTTGGGTATATATGAAATTTCCATATAAAGAAAGGGGAGATATGAAATTGCCCAAAAACGGATTAATTTCATATATCACCCTACTTTCATAATTAATTTCATATATACTCAAAATGCAAGTATTAAATGCATATTATACAATGTTTTTAATGCATGTTTGGGTATATATGAAATTTTCATATAAAAAAAAGGGAGATATGAAATTGCCCCAAAAACGGATTAATTTTGATCAAAGGTAATAGAAATGGATTTATTATTACTCCCCATTTCTTGATAACCGTAAGGCTACTAGGAGTCATCACTCCAACTAATTCATACCTCCCAAATTCAACCAATAAGCTTCAGCCAATTCATACTCATAAATTTTCATACCTCCCAAACTAAATTACTGGCGGCGCATAAATTCTCATACCTCCCAAAAAATAATTTTTTTTAATCATTAAACTAAAATCAATTTAATTAAAAACACAAACATTTTATTAAAAACATAACATTTCACTACAAACTAAAAAAGGAAACTACATTGCAACATTATTTTTAAAAATAAAAAAAAACTACATAACACTAAATTAAGTCATCGATCGATTGTGGTTGAGCCGTTTGGTCATTTAATTAAAAATACAATACAACAATTTTAAACACATACAAAACATAAAATATGCAGAGGCTTATATATGATAATCCTAATGTATAACATACCGAGCGCGGCAGCAAGCAGGCATGGAGAGTTTAAGGTAACATGGTGTATAATTAATTTGTTTGAAAAATGTAGTTATAGTCCAACGTTTAAAAACATTTGGTTCTCTATAACCAAAGCTCTGATACCAAACTGTAACACCCCCAAATTTGGTTTGTAGCAGCGGAAGATTTATTTGGGTGTTACTGTGAGGATCGAATACAAAATCATAGAAAAACAGCCTAAGATGGCATTTTTAATTCACATAGGTCCATAATACAAATTCAGTTATAAAACATTACATCAGAGTGCTAAGGTTTCTTCAAAGAAACATTATTTTAACTGAATTACAACTTATTTTACACCATTTATTGAAGATAGGGTATGTCTGCTCCATGCCTTGCCGTGCTCCTCTAGTTCCCTGAGATACATGCTTAAAAGTCAACATAATGTTGAGTGAAATCATGGAGTTTGTAATTTAAATATCAGTTCAATCACAAGCAAGATTGTATTGGAGATACAATCAGTTTAAAAAGATTGATATTGCAGTTCATATATTGCCCTAAGTCTCATGACACGCAAACGTTAACAAAGTACCGCATAAACGGAGGTGATCATCAAATTAATGATGAAAATTTTGCCCTCGTGTAATAGGTGATTTGTCAATTCCTATTTTTCTCAAATATAATGCATCGCGACTAATACGACTAGCAAAAAGCATTCCGTCCTAGTATTAGTGGGATAGGTTGTCAGTCCTTAATAGATCTATTCATTATATTCGCGTTCACCGCAGTGATTAATGGCTCATGATAAAAGGGTCTTGTGGCAATATGGTAACTTAGGCATATATCAAGTCAGGTAGTATACAGAAAAATACTTGTGATTAGTTATAGCATGTATCCCCCTCACGGAGTTTAAAAAGTAATAAGAGTTTAAAAAGTGAGGCCATGACTCACCTTAAGCGCTACTGATGATGATAATAAATTCAGAGATGATTATAATAACTTCGATATAGAACCTGGTAAATATATAAATATCTGAGAATCTTACTAATTTCTAGTGTGTATGTGTATGAATGGTGGATGATGATTATTCAACGATCTAATTGTTGAGAATGAAGATGTTATATGCTTATGGTGCTCGTACTCTTGTAAGATCATATTTTCAACGAGTAAATAAAATATTAATATGAAATATTTCTATCGCTATTAACTAATATGCAAATATAATGCAGCTATGCATATGAAGTAAAGATATGGTGCAAAAAATGGAAAATAAGCTAAAAATGACAAGTTATAATAGTTGGTTCTTGATCTTTCCAGGTTTTACATTTTCTACCCTAACCGTGGTTCGCGTTACGTCGTTAGTCCTTATTCAGTCCATAGTTCAATAATAGTCCAATAATTGTCCAATAGTCCATATAATGCTTGGAGTTCAATGGTATGTCAAATTCAGTCCTTTACAACTGTTTTCACAGTTTCAGTCCCTTAGTTTCCAGGTTTGGCAGTTTTAGTCCTTTTCGGTTAAGTCGCGTTACATTTTTAGTCCTTTTTGCATAAAAATGACGGGAAAAATATTCTGAAAATTTCTATAACTTTATTAAGTTTATTTTAACTTATTTCAAATGTTTATTCCAGAAATGAGATTATTTTTACCTTATTGGGCCGATAAACGAATTGGTTTAAGGTCCGTTAACAAATTTAGAGGCGAGGGCGTGAAAATAATTTTGGGCTTAGATTTGGGCTATTTTTAGGATTCCAAAAATATATCATATGGGTCTGTTGGGCCTTGTTATCGAAATTCCTTGTTGGGCTTTGTTTTTGGCCCAACCGAAGGTTATGCAATTTTCTGAAAATAGTTGGTTGCTAACTCCTAACGAGGGTCGATCAAAATGGATTGTTTTGAGCGTGTTAACAAGTTCATGAAGTCGAACTCAAAACAGGAAAAATGTAGTTTGCTAGCTTGTCATTCGAGTGAGGTAATAATTTATATATATTATATACAAGATTTCGAAAATATAGGAATGGTTTTTGGGTAGGTCGAATGAAATAAGTTTTTGAAATATTCCATGAATTTTTCTAAGTGTTTACACTAGTCGAGTAGCATTAAAAAGGATTTATTTTAGGTGTCGAGACGGGGTTATGGGAGGGATCTTAGAACATGAAATAGGTTGTTTCTCAAGTGTATAGTCGAGTGGAGTAAAATATATAGAGGTTACATTTGTGGATTTCGAAATAAGCATGTCTCTAGTTGGTGATGTCGAATGGTTCTTTTCTTAGTTTAAATACTTAGTTGGATTTTCTTTTGTTTTCTACATTTTCCGATCGAGTAAGAGTTAAAATAGTTCATTTTTAAGGTCGAAACTTGTGTTTGTTCGAAAGTTGTCTTAAATGAAAAGGGTCAATAGTTGCATGGTATGTTAAGTCGTGTATCGACGAATATGGTCATTACATTACTTAGTGAGATACGAGGTTATTTTAGAGGCCACCTAGGGACTGTTTTTCATTCATATAATTTCGTAGCGTGTTTTAACTTGTATTTATTTTACTTATAGCGTAGCTCATATGGGTTTGCATGGAACGACTACTTACATGTTCGAGTAGATTGATGCGTATAATTTTAATGTCAAGTTGAAATGTTCGATTTAGTGTTTAACAAAATCATGCAAGGTCGTGCTCATGTGTTAACTGTGAGAAAGGTCGTGACTGTGTGGTATATATGAAATAAATAGACACGTTTCGAAGTGTAGCATGGAATGTGCATGCATGCAAGTGAGTATGAGGTATATATTTAAAATGGAACAAGGAAACTTACAACACTTTTGAGAAAAAGTGGTGGAGGCTTAGCAGAAATTTGTTGGAACACGGAAAGAGAAACAATCCCACTTGCTTCAACTTCTTTACCCGAAGCTAGTTAAGTTTCCTGTCGTGAAGGTAGATTTAAATGAAAGTATTTTGATTGTGAAATGGGTGTGTATGAGGTTGTGGGGTTCGAACTGAACACAATGAGGGATATTGAGTGCGAATGGTTTATAAGTTTTGACTCCAAACACTTTGCTTCCACATTCTCGACAGAAAGTGAGTATCAAGTTTAAGGAATGGGGTGATTTTGATAGAAAGTGATATGTGATGGGAGAGATCGAATAGGGCAGACTTATATAAACAAAATATCTATAACTTGCTTGACTTCTTGACCAATGATTGGATGCACTGTGGGTGAAGGACACTTGTGTGATGGTATGTTAGTTTAGGTGTAAAACATGTGTGGTTGGGTGGGATTTTGGCTGCTAGTCTTTGTTTACTTCTTGTTCCATTCGGTTCTTCCATATTGTCACACGTTTATTTTACTAAGTTACAATCCATTTTTCTTGTTTACTTTGTATATATGAAGTATCATTTTTAGTTGGTAATATAATTAGTATGTCGTGGGAAGTTGTTTTGCGTAGAGGTTTTTAATGATGAGTTGGGTTCGAATTGGGGACAACCAAAACAAGTTTAGCATCAACTTACCAATTGCTATTTCTAGTTGAGTTCTTGATATTACGGTAGTTAGTTAAGTTGTACGTTTTGAATGTGTAACAATGAATGAGAATCGTGCTTGATATTAATAATATGTCGGGTTCTTAGGAGTGGGTAGCGAGTGGATATTCGGAGCAAAGGAAGAAAAAAAAAATAAAGATAGGTTAATGTAACAATCTTATGGTCGTGGTGATGATGGGTTATGATGTTTGGGTTGGGTTTTTATTGGTTGAAATGTATAATGGTTATGTTCGAGCTTTAAGTCTTGCATGGGAGTTTTTGTTTCTAAGTTGTATTGATCGAGTGAAAAGGAAATGAAACAAGATAATGCAACTTTTCAAATGGTGGATTAAGTGGTTGTGATATTCATTTGGGTTGGGCTAGCTCGATGGGTTAGTGGAAATGAGGTTTAGTGTTTGTTGTTGGGCCAAGCAATTAAGGGTCCGGTTGGTTTGTAGTAGTAATTTAGGATTAGTGTTTGTGTTTTAGTTAAGAATATTTATGTGATATTTACTTTAGTTAAGTGTAGTGAACTAACTAAATGAATAGGATCACTTGACGTTGTTCATAAGAAAGTGATGTTGCGTAGGAGATATTATCTCTAGTGTCGGTGTGTTTAATATATATATGTATATATGTAATGCATTGCTACTAATAACAATAACGAAAAGTTTAAATTTCTAGTGAAAATAGGCGTTAGGAAACAGTAATACGAGATTATTATTAATCGTTAAGATTGATTACAAGGGTGTTTCACAGGTTCTTACAGTACTCCTTCCTCATTCGAATTCCGTCCCGGAATTCAAGTCTAAAACGGCTACTATGAGTGGTTTACGGGAATAGATGTGGATATTTTTCACGAATTTGGTCTTCGCGTTCCCATGTGTACGTTGGTCCTCTCTTAGAGTCCCACTTCACTTTCACAATAGGAATACGGCTTTGCTTAAGCTGCTTAACTTCTCTATCCATTATCTCTACGGGTTCTTCTGTGAATACAAGTTTGTCGTCCAGTTTAATCTCTTTTAGCGGAATGACGAGAGTCTCGTCCGATAGGCATTTCTTAAGTTGAGAGACGTGGAATGTAGGATGTATCCTACTGAGTTCTCCTGGAAGTTCTAACTTATAGGCAACTGGGCCAATCCTCTCGAGGATTTTAAATGGTCCAATGTACCTTGGGTTGAGTTTTCCACGCTTTCCGAAGCGTATCATTCCTTTCCAGGGCGAAACTTTTAGCATAACTCTATCTCCGACTTCAAACTCCATGGGTTTCCTTCTTACGTCTGCGTAACTCTTTTGTCTGTCACGAGCGGCTTGGAGACGATGTTTGATTTTGAATATTTTCTCGGTTGTGTCGTGAATTAGTTCTGGTCCGGTAAGCTGCATGTCACCAACTTCTGTCCAACAGATAGGTGATCTGCACTTTCTCCCATAAAGTGCTTCAAAAGGTGCAGCCTTCAGGCTAGCTTGGTAACTGTTGTTGTACGAGAATTCAACCAATGGTAAGTGTTTATCCCAACCTTTTCCGAAGTCAATCACACATGCTCTAAGCATATCTTCTAAGGTTTGGATCGTCCTTTCACTTTGTCCATCAGTTTGAGGATGATAAGCGGTGCTCATGTCCAATTGAGTACCGAGGGCTTTCTGCAAAGATTGCCAAAATCCTGAAGTGAATCGACTGTCTCTGTCTGAGATGATAGAGACTGGAACTCCATGTCGGATTACTATCTCTTTGAAGTACAACTGAGCGAGTGTGTCTAACTCGTCAGTTTCTTTGATAGGCAGAAAATGAGCTGATTTGGTTAAACGATCGATAATAACCCAAATGGTGTCATATCCGGTCGACGTTCTTGGTAACTTGGTAATAAAATCCATAGTGATTCGTTCCCATTTCCAAACTGGTATCTCCGGTTGTACAAGTGGTCCAGAAGGTTTCTGACTTTCGGCTTTGACCCTTGAACAAGTCAAACACTTCCCAACATATGTTGCAATGTCGGCTTTCATGTTTGGCCACCAGTAGAGTTGTTTGAGGTCTTGGTACATTTTGGTGGATCCGGGATGAATGGAATATTTAGACTTGTGAGATTCATGCATGATAAAATCTCGAATACCTCCATAAAGAGGAATCCAGCATCTTTTCTTGAAGCATAACATTCCATCGGATCTTCGTATGAGTCCGTTCTCTCTTTCTATCATGCCCTTAATGTTCTCTTGAGCTCGATTCTCTTCCTGAAGAGCTTCCGATTGGGCTATGAGTATTTGAGATGGGAGTGGTGAATGAATTGTCATTTCTAATGATCTAACTCTAAGAGGTTTAATTCTTTCTTTTCTGCTCAAGGCGTCGGCCACGACATTCGCTTTACCAGGGTGGTAGCAAATTTCACAGTCGTAGTCGTTGAGTAGTTCTATCCATCGGCGCTGTCTCATATTCAACTCCTTCTGATCCAGTATGTGTTGAAGACTTTTGTGATCGGTGTATACCGTACACTTTGTACCATATAGGTAATGTCTCCATATTTTAAGAGCAAATACTACTGCTCCTAGTTCTAGATCATGAGTGGTGTAATTTTCCTCATTCTTCTTGAGCTGTCGAGAAGCGTAAGCTATGACTTTGTTTCTTTGCATTAGCACTGCACCTAACCCATGATGTGATGCGTCACAATATACTACAAAGTCTTCGCTTCCGTCCGGTAGTGCTAGAATTGGTGCTTCACAGAGTTTTTGTTTTAAGAGTTGAAATGCTGATTCTTGTTTCTCTTCCCAGATATACTTCTTGTTTTTCTGGGTGAGTTCTGTCAAAGGTTTTGTGATTTTGGAAAAACCTTCTATAAACCTTCGATAGTAACCAGCGAGTCCTAAAAATTGTCGAATTTCAGTTGGAGTGGTGGGCAAAGCCCAACCTTTAACTGCTTCGATCTTGGCGGGGTCAACGTGAATACCTTGACTGCTGATGATGTGACCTAAGAATTGAACGGTGGAGATCCAAAAATCACATTTGGAAAATTTTGCATACAGTTTTTCTTGTTTGAGTACACCCAAAATGGTTCTTAAATGTTCCGCATGCTCTTTTTCGTTACGTGAGTAGATCAAAATGTCGTCGATGAATACGATTACGAACTTGTCCAGATATGGCTTACACACGCGGTTCATTAGATCCATGAACACTGCCGGTGCGTTGGTAAGACCAAATGGCATTACACGGAATTCGTAATGTCCGTATCGTGTTCGAAAGGCTGTTTTGGGAACGTCTTCTTCTCTTACTCTTAATTGGTGGTACCCTGATCTTAGATCGATTTTTGAGTAGACACTAGATCCTTGCAGTTGGTCAAATAGATCGTCTATTCTTGGTAATGGGTATCGATTTTTCACTGTGAGTTTGTTCAACTCTCTATAATCGATGCACATTCTGAATGTTCCATCTTTCTTTTTGACAAACAGGACTGGTGCTCCCCAAGGTGATGAGCTGGGTTGGATGAATCCTTTATCTGACAGTTCTTTCAACTGCTCAGATAATTCTTTCATTTCGGAAGGGGCTAATCGATATGGTGCTTTTGCAACAGGTGATGCTCCAGGCACTAAATCGATTCGAAACTCTACTTGCCGGATGGGTGGAATTCCTGGCAAGTCTTCAGGGAATACTTCTGCAAACTCATTTACCACTGGCACTTCTTCTAGTCGCTTTTCTTTCTCTTTCGATTTATCTTCTGTTACTTGGACTAAAAATGGGTGACACCCTTTGTTTATATATTTCACCGTTTTGGTGTACGAGATGATATTGAGTTGGGTTTCGTAGTGATCACAACGAACGATAAGCGTTTCATTGTCTATGGGAATTTGGACAACTTTTTCATCGCAGATGATTTGGGCATGATGTTTGGATAACCAATCCATACCCACAATCGCGTCAAAGCTTCCAAGTTGGATGGGCATGAGATCGATTGGAAATGATTTGTTTTGGAGGGTTAAGGTGCAGTTTTTGAGTACGGTGTTGGTGTTTAACAATTTTCCATCGGCTATCTCAATTTCATACGAGGTGTCTAATTTTACAGGCGCTATCTTAAGCAATAAAGCAAATGAAGTAGATACAAAGCTTCTATCGGCTCCAGAATCAAATAATATCTTAGCACTATGTTGATTCAGTAAGAAAGTACCCGTGGTGACGTTGGAATTCTGTGGCATGTTTCCGTCTCCGAGTACATAAGCTCTTCCTCGGGCAACCTGATTTTCATTCTTGGGACAGTGACTTTTATAATGACCTGTTTCACCACAGCCGTGGCATTTTACTGCTACAGGGTGCGCATTTGCTCCAGTGGCTCTACAGTCTCGGGTCACATGACCTATCCTCCGACAGTTACCGCAGATGGCGGTACATGGTCCCGTATGATGCATCTTGCACCGATTACACTGGGGTTTTGTTCCAATATGCCTTTTTCCTTCAGCAGGTGCAGCCACATAAGCTCTTGCGGCTTCTTGACGACGGTTCTGTTGACGATGACGGTCATTTCGGCTTTGTTGATAGTCTCTGTTGCGGTTGTTTCGGTCATTGTTGCGGTAGTTCCTGTTGTGACTGTAATAACTGTTGCTGTTCCGGTTGTTGCTGCCAAAGTTATCATAGTTCCTCTTTGGCCCAATGACTGTGGATTTAGAACCTCGTTTAAGCTCTCGATTCATCATTCGCTGAGCAAACATGAATGCGGCTTCGAGGGTCTTTGGGTTGGACGCGGTAACATCTCCTTCAATGCTTGAAGGTAGTCCTTCCACATATTTTTCCAACAGTTTTTCAAAGTCAGATACCATGTGTGGACACAGAAGAGATAATTCTAGAAATCTTCGGTTGTATGCACTGACGTCACAGTTTTTCACCACTAACTCGTGAAATTCATCTTCAAGTTTTCTGATTTCCGTCCTCGGACAGTACTTCTCCAGCATTTTATTCTTCAGTTCGGTCCAAGAGATTTGGTATGCTGCTTCAGCACCCATTATTTTGACAGTAGCATTCCACCAAGATAGTGCATCTCCCCTTAGGGTTCCGGTGGCAAAAGTGACCTTATTGTTTTCTGCACAGTTGCTTCTCATGAATACCGTTTCCATGCACTCAAACCACTGGGCTAATTCAGTCACTCCTTCCACACCTCTGAAGGTGGTGGGTTGACAACTCACGAATTCTTTGTAAGTGCATTTACGTGGAGTAGATGCCTCACTTTCATTTGTTGCTCCCATAGTATTGCTTGAACGATTTAATGCATCAGCCTCGCGTGCTGCGGTGATGCCTTCATCAATCATTCTTCGAATCTCATCAAGCGTCAATGCTACGGTCTGGTTGGTAGTTTCATGTGTGCTATGTTCCATTTTTCTATTAACGGCACAAGAATATAGATTTAGAATTTGGATAGAATAGCTGAGTATATGCACAATGTAATCATGGTGTGAAATGATAATTAAATTGGATATTTTCCCATAATTATGATGACTCTGTAATTTATCAATTTACAGATGTGGGATTGTTAGGGAACAATCGATTTAATCATACTAACTGAATTTCATGTCACCATATTTTATGTGTTCAGATTTTACAATGTTTACACAATTAGAGAATCATAATAATAACAGGTAACATCACGACATGTCTGGATACAATTACAATACATACGAACAACCATAATACATAAGTTAACAGATATATAGTACATTACTACCGGCATTACAACATTAATAACTTGATCAGTTGAGTTTTACAACAAAACGATACAAGAGTCTTTATTAATTGCCACATGCGGCAGACTACAATGTCTCAAACTATACAATCATGCTAACTATGTCTACTGCTCAGGTCTATCCGTACGCCTCGTGAGCTCTGAGATCTGGTCTCTGAGTCTCTGTATCTCAGCCTGATGCTCTATCTGTATGTCTCCCATGAGTCTCTCTAATTTGTTAGCTCTGCGCTGTGTCAAGTGAGTCTCCCAAGCTAAGTCCTGGCCCTCTCTACGTAAGGATATCGCGTGGGATCGGGTATCTGCCAAGTCTGTCTGCATTTGTCTCTAGCACTGCTGTATCACTGCTCTGTTGGAAGTCAACCTATGCAGAGTATCGCTGATAGTCCCTGGGGAATCCAATGGCACATGGTCGATCATCCGAAGAAGTGACTCAATCTGCTCTCCGTGGCTCTCGAGTCGTGTCACTACTGTGGATGGGATAAGGGTGTGGGTGACTACCGGTCTAAATTCTTCCCAGGCATCATGAGTCTGAGCTGGAGGAGTGAAACCGGGAGGGTAAGGCAGTGATGGTGAGGATGGGTGTATCTGGTCCGAGATGCGACGTCTACTCGATGAAGGAATATCCTCTGCAGGAATCGGATCCCGCTGTCGAGGTGGTAGTGGATATGTCTGGGTATGTATGTCAAGCACATGGTCAGGTAGTGATGGTGGTGTAATATGATGGGGCTCGGGTAAATCATCCGCAGGGAGCCATTGCTGAATCTCATAGTACAAGTCGTCAGGGGGTGGTATATAGAAAGGAGAGTAGGTGTCATAGACAAAATGTGGTGGTAAAGTAGGGGTTGTCAAAGCTGGCACATGAAGGTCATCTAATAAAGATACGGCGGCGGCTCTACCCTCTACAAAGGGCTCAATCGCGTCGGGCACAATCTCTGGTACTACGGCATCGAGAAGTACGGGGGACGTGACTGATGCTAGTGATCCCTCGGAGTCCGGCTCCGATGATATACTAAAGTGGGTGATAAACGACATAGTACTGTAATAATCCATATATCGTAAAATAAGTAACTTACTAACATCAAGTGGTGTAGTATAAGCATAAGATGATCTAGTTGTGCATAGTAACTATCAAATATGCAGAGGCTTATATATGATAATCCTAATGTATAACATACCGAGCGCGGCAGCAAGCAGGCATGGAGAGTTTAAGGTAACATGGTGTATAATTAATTTGTTTGAAAAATGTAGTTATAGTCCAACGTTTAAAAACATTTGGTTCTCTATAACCAAAGTTCTGATACCAAACTGTAACACCCCCAAATTTGGTTTGTAGCAGCGGAAGATTTATTTGGGTGTTACTGTGAGGATCGAATACAAAATCATAGAAAAACAGCCTAAGATGGCATTTTTAATTCACATAGGTCCATAATACAAATTCAGTTATAAAACATTACATCAGAGTGCTAAGGTTTCTTCAAAGAAACATTATTTTAACTGAATTACAACTTATTTTACACCATTTATTGAAGATAGGGTATGCCTGCTCCATGCCTTGCCGTGCTCCTCTAGTTCCCTGAGATACATGCTTAAAAGTCAACATAATGTTGAGTGAAATCATGGAGTTTGTAATTTAAATATCAGTTCAATCACAAGCAAGATTGTATTGGAGATACAATCAGTTTAAAAAGATTGATATTGCAGTTCATATATTGCCCTAAGTCTCATGACACGCAAACGTTAACAAAGTACCGCATAAACGGAGGTGATCATCAAATTAATGATGAAAATTTTGCCCTCGTGTAATAGGTGATTTGCCAATTCCTATTTTTCTCAAATATAATGCATCGCGACTAATACGACTAGCAAAAAGCATTCCGTCCTAGTATTAGTGGGATAGGTTGTCAGTCCTTAATAGATCTATTCATTATATTCGCGTTCACCGCAGTGATTAATGGCTCATGATAAAAGGGTCTTGTGGCAATATGGTAACTTAGGCATATATCAAGTCAGGTAGTATACAGAAAAATACTTGTGATTAGTTATAGCATGTATCCCCCTCACGGAGTTTAAAAAGTAATAAGAGTTTAAAAAGTGAGGCCATGACTCACCTTAAGCGCTACTGTTGATGATAATAAATTCAGAGATGATTATAATAACTTCGATATAGAACCTGGTAAATATATAAATATCTGAGAATCTTACTAATTTCTAGTGTGTATGTGTATGAATGGTGGATGATGATTATTCAACGATCTAATTGTTGAGAATGAAGATGTTATATGCTTATGGTGCTCGTACTCTTGTAAGATCATATTTTCAACGAGTAAATAAAATATTAATATGAAATATTTCTATCGCTATTAACTAATATGCAAATATAATGCAGCTATGCATATGAAGTAAAGATATTTTGCAAAAATGGAAAATAAGCTAAAAATGAAAAGTTATAATAGTTGGTTCTTGATCTTTCCAGGTTTTACATTTTCTACCCTAACCGTGGTTCGCGTTACGTCGTTAGTCCTTATTCAGTCCATAGTTCAATGATAGTCCAATAATTGTCCAATAGTCCATATAATGCTTGGAGTTCAATGGTATGTCAAATTCAGTCCTTTACAACTGTTTTCACAGTTTCAGTCCCTTAGTTTCCAGGTTTGTCAGTTTTAGTCCTTTTCGGTTAAGTCGCGTTACATTTTTAGTCCTTTTTGCATAAAAATGACGGGAAAAATATTCTGAAAATTTCTATAACTTTATTAAGTTTATTTTAACTTATTTCAAATGTTTATTCTAGAAATGAGATTATTTTTACCTTATTGGGCCGATTAACGAATTGGTTTAAGGTCCGTTAACAAATTTAGAGGCGAGGGCGTGAAAATAATTTTGGGCTTAGATTTGGGCTATTTTTAGGATTCCAAAAATATATCACATGGGTCTGTTGGGCCTTGTTATCGAAATTCCTTGTTGGGCTTTGTTTTTGGCCCAACCGAAGGTTATGCAATTTTCTGAAAATAGTTGGTTGCTAACTCCTAACGAGGGTCGATCAAAATGGATTGTTTTGAGCGTGTTAACAAGTTCATGAAGTCGAACTCAAAACAGGAAAAATGTAGTTTGCTAGCTTGTCATTCGAGTGAGGTAATAATTTATATATATTATATACAAGATTTCGAAAATATAGGAATGGTTTTTGGGTAGGTCGAATGAAATAAGTTTTTGAAATATTCCATGAATTTTTCTAAGTGTTTACACTAGTCGAGTAGCATTAAAAAGGATTTATTTTAGGTGTCGAGACGGGGTTATGGGAGGGATCTTAGAACATGAAATAGGTTGTTTCTCAAGTGTATAGTCGAGTGGAGTAAAATATATAGAGGTTACATTTGTGGATTTCGAAATAAGCATGTCTCTAGTTGGTGATGTCGAATGGTTCTTTTCTTAGTTTAAATACTTAGTTGGATTTTCTTTTGTTTTCTACATTTTCCGATCGAGTAAGAGTTAAAATAGTTCATTTTTAAGGTCGAAACTTGTGTTTGTTCGAAAGTTGTCTTAAATGAAAAGGGTCGATAGTTGCATGGTATGTTAAGTCGTTGTATCGACGAATATGGTCATTACATTACTTAGTGAGATACGAGGTTATTTTAGAGGCCACCTAGGGACTGTTTTTCATTCATATAATTTCGTAGCGTGTTTTAACTTGTATTTATTTTACTTATAGCGTAGCTCATATGGGTTTGCATGGAACGACTACTTACATGTTCGAGTAGATTGATGCGTATAATTTTAATGTCAAGTTGAAATGTTCGATTTAGTGTTTAACAAAATCATGCAAGGTCGTGCTCATGTGTTAACTGTGAGAAAGGTCGTGACTGTGTGGTATATATGAAATAAATAGACACGTTTCGAAGTGTAGCATGGAATGTGCATGCATGCAAGTGAGTATGAGGTATATATTTAAAATGGAACAAGGAAACTTACAACACTTTTGAGAAAAAGTGGTGGAGGCTTAGCAGAAATTTGTTGGAACACGGAAAGAGAAACAATCCCACTTGCTTCAACTTCTTTACCCGAAGCTAGTTAAGTTTCCTGTCGTGAAGGTAGATTTAAATGAAAGTATTTTGATTGTGAAATGGGTGTGTATGAGGTTGTGGGGTTCGAACTGAACACAATGAGGGATATTGAGTGCGAATGGTTTATAAGTTTTGACTCCAAACACTTTGCTTCCACATTCTCGACAGAAAGTGAGTATCAAGTTTAAGGAATGGGGTGATTTTGATAGAAAGTGATATGTGATGGGAGAGATCGAATAGGGCAGACTTATATAAACAAAATATCTATAACTTGCTTGACTTCTTGACCAATGATTGGATGCACTGTGGGTGAAGGACACTTGTGTGATGGTATGTTAGTTTAGGTGTAAAACATGTGTGGTTGGGTGGGATTTTGGCTGCTAGTCTTTGTTTACTTCTTGTTCCATTCGGTTCTTCCATATTGTCACACGTTTATTTTACTAAGTTACAATCCATTTTTCTTGTTTACTTTGTATATATGAAGTATCATTTTTAGTTGGTAATATAATTAGTATGTCGTGGGAAGTTGTTGTTTTGCGTAGAGGTTTTTAATGATGAGTTGGGTTCGAATTGGGGACAACCAAAACAAGTTTAGCATCAACTTACCAATTGCTATTTCTAGTTGAGTTCTTGATATTACGGTAGTTAGTTAAGTGGTACGTTTTGAATGTGTAACAATGAATGAGAATCGTGCTTGATATTAATAATATGTCGGGTTCTTAGGAGTGGGTAGCGAGTGGATATTCGGAGCAAAGGAAGAAAAAATAAAAATAAAGATAGGTTAATGTAACAATCTTATGGTCGTGGTGATGATGGGTTATGATGTTTGGGTTGGGTTTTTATTGGTTGAAATGTATAATGGTTATGTTCGAGCTTTAAGTCTTGCATGGGAGTTTTTGTTTCTAAGTTGTATTGATCGAGTGAAAAGGAAATGAAACAAGATAATGCAACTTTTCAAATGGTGGATTAAGTGGTTGTGATATTCATTTGGGTTGGGCTAGCTCGATGGGTTAGTGGAAATGAGGTTTAGTGTTTGTTGTTGGGCCAAGCAATTAAGGGTCCGGTTGGTTTGTAGTAGTAATTTAGGATTAGTGTTTGTGTTTTAGTTAAGAATATTTATGTGATATTTACTTTAGTTAAGTGTAGTGAACTAACTAAATGAATAGGATCACTTGACGTTGTTCATAAGAAAGTGATGTTGCGTAGGAGATATTATCTCTAGTGTCGGTGTGTTTAATATATATATGTATATATGTAATGCATTGCTACTAATAACAATAACGAAAAGTTTAAATTTCTAGTGAAAATAGGCGTTAGGAAACAGTAATACGAGATTATTATTAATCGTTAAGATTGATTACAAGGGTGTTTCACAGGTTCTTACATTTTTTTTTTTTTTTTTTTTTTTTTTTTTTTTTTGGGTCAACCAACGTCTATATTTTTCCTCCCAACGTCTCTTTTTTGCCCACATGCCATTCAAATTGAATTTATAGGGAGCGGGCTATCAAACCGTTAATGATAAAATTTTGTGATAAATTCAGAACCGGCGACGGTGTTACCGCCGGTTTAATCCATGCCGCCCACCAAACCGCTGGGTGCTCCTAGTGCCCTAACTTTTTCTGTTTAGCCTCTCAATATTTTAAACATTTTATACCAAAATCACTACTTTTTATGAGGTATGATCTCATTTTAAAAATATCATTTGATTTTTAGAGATTATGAAGCATTATTTTTACATAATATCCTGCCAAATAACTTATATTTTTTAGAAAAAAAAAACGTAGCCTTTCAATAATCTCGTGTGTCAAACATACCCTTTAGCTAGACAGAGATGCGATTCTTTAGAAAGTAAAGAAAATTAAAAAAGCTAGAAAATCACTCACAATGTGACAAGTGTCCACCACCAACTCCCTCATTTTTTTTTTATTAAATTCGGTTAGGGGGCATTTTGGTCCTTTTAACCCTTTTTTTTATTCCACCCCAAAACTTTAAACGTAAATAACTTTCAAACGATAAACTTTTATGAAAAACCGATTTCACCATAATTTTTTAAATTTAATTCTTTTTAATTTGGTATGCATTATGATATATGAATCGCAAATTTTTTTTTCAACTTTTTAAGTGGGTGTTGATTTTCTTGAAATTTTTGGCATTTTCAGCTCTAATTTTGCCTATTTTAAAGGCCGAATTTTGCAAAACTTAAAACACGAAAGTTGTAGCTTTTTGGCCATTCTTTACCCATAAATTTGAATCACTCAAATCCGATATAATATGAGTGAGATATCGCACGTTAAAGATGAACAATAACTGATGAACGTTATCAAAAATAACTGATGAACCAAAACACTTTGAAAAACAACCGACGCTAACTGATGAACCTAAACACTTTGAAAAACAACCGACGCTAACTGATGAACCTAAACACTTTGAAACACAACCGACGCTAACTGATGAACCAAAACATTTTGAAAAACAACCGACGCTAACTGATGAGCCTAAACACTTTGAAAAACAACCGACGCTAACTGATGAACCTAAACACTTTGAAACACAACCGACGCTAACTGATGAATTAAAACACTTTGAAAAGCAACCGACGCTAACTGATGAACCTAAACACTTTGAAAAACAACCGACGCTAACTGATGAACCTAAATGTAACACCACAACCCGACAAGGGTAGAGATGTCACAATAATGGTTTCATATCAGATCAAACAAAAGCATACATCCATAGTAATACAAGAAATCTCAAAGGTTACAAATGAATTACTGAAACTACAAGGTTACAATGCGGATTACAATAAATGCTAAGTCTAGAATATAATAACTTCTAGTCATCTCTAATCCAGAAAATCTATCAAGATAGCCTTCTAAGTCCAAGGTACTCTCCACTTATTCCCAGCTTCCTATTAAAACCTGCCGCAGGAAAAGAAATGCGGCTGAGCTACGAGAGCTCAGTGAACAGATATAACGATAACAAAGCAGTAGAAGAGAATAGTACAGAGTAACAGAAATAAAGGTCATGCTGATATATAAGCGTCAATAGACAATAAATGGGTAAGAGTAAAGGAAAAGTAAAAAGGTTATAAGATAAGGTAAAGGGAAACAGAAATCCACTACGAGCCCAGAAACAGATTATATCATATCAGAACAGTGTAACCATAAATCTTCATAATCATATAGAGGGGAGACCTCTTAGATAATCAGATAAAGTGAGGGGTGTCCTCAGTAACCAATGGAGTAGCTAGCTCCCAGATATGTGAAAGACGTGTACCGCACACACCATCAGTCACCAGATATATATGTAAAAATTAAATATAAATAGATAACATAAACAGATCAAATCTAGGATGCATCCATACGCCCCAGGTGGCCAGATTCCTACTCATCACACCAAAATAAATCAAGTCAGGGACGGGACAGGTCATCACTCTCCTGCCCTAGAGTCATGCCATCGGTGCATCAATGACATGGACATGAAACCCTCATGCCTAGTTATGGCTTGTAGTCTCAAACTGTGGGTCAAGGTCAAGTATCCATTGTCCAAGTATCCAGTTTCAAATTTCATATCAGATGGTTCAATATCAGATGGTTCAATATCAGAGGGTTTAATATCAGAAAGGTCAATATCAGAAAGGTCGGTATCAGAAAGGTCAATATCAGATGGCACATAGCAAAGTTCAAATCAAGGTTCAGATCACCAGTTCATGTCAAAGGTTTATAATCAAAATTTCATAGAAACAGTTCATTTAAAAAGGTTCCCATCTAAAAGTCCATTTAAAGCAATCTTTCAAAAATGGTTTTCATAATAAATGATCTTACAAAATAGTTTTCCTAAAAATGGTCTTTCAAAACGGTTTTCATAAAGATGGTCTTAAAAATAGTTTTCTTAAAAACTTTTAGTAACTTTCATTTAAAAGTAGTATCGTATCGTACTCATAAGCATTAATATAACAATTGATTTTTCTCAAACATTTCCAGGTCATAATTAAAAAGGTTACCAAGTTCATGTCAGAGGTTCTTAATAAAAGGAATCATAGCAATGGCATCAAATCAGAAGTTAAACAGATCAGAATATGAAAGGGATCATAGCAGAGTTCACAGAACAGGGGAAACATAGCAATGGCTTAGGGAAACAAGACAGAAAAGAGAGAGAGTTCATGAGAAACCTGTGAGAAGGTCAGAATATCTGTACCTTATACCGCAAGTGAAAACACAACAGAAAATGTAAAAGTCGGAAGTAAACTCCATCTTCAGCGAATCTACACGAATTCATGACTGTTTTATTAATAGCTTATTTAATTCAGATTACTTATTTTAGTCGGCTTTCCATTTTTAATAACTTTCCTTTTCAGGTAATTTTCCAAAAGTAGCAACTTTCCATATTTAGAAACTTTCTATTTTTAGCAGGTTTCCATAATTAACAATTTTTAAATCCTTAGTCTTTGACAATATTACAAATTAGGCCCTTAAGTTAATTAAATTACAAATTAAACCTTATAATTAATTAAATCACAATTTAACCCTTACCATATTTATATTTACACATCAAACCCTTCATTTTACAAAATTACACAATTACCCATCAATTTAATATATGGTACGAATTTACCCTCATCTTTACATAATTTACAAGTCTAGTCCCTTAACTTATGAAAAGTATAATTCGAAACATAATTTATTCATAATTACACATTAAGCCTTTAAGTATCCAAAATTACACATTACTCCCTTTTCATAATTTGTTTTAAGAGACACCCTCAAGTTTCCAAAATTTACAAAATAGTCCCTCTAGTTTTAATATTTTCAAATCGAACTACATAATTAAACAATTTCCATTTAAACCTTTAAATTACAAAAATTTACACAAGTTACCCCTATATTATATTTTATACGTGTTACCCCTGATCCAAATTGACTTACAAAAAATAACCCTCATGTTTAAATAATTACAAAACACACCCTTATACTTTTAAATTCCAATCGGTATGCATTTTAAATCCACAAACCCTAACCCTAATTTACCCATCATGTTCAATCATTAATGAAACCTTAAAAACACATTTACTAGACCAGATCTAACGTCAAATTCAAACCCTAACTATTTCGATCCATGTTTTCTTATTTTAACCCATTTTCTCTTTTTTAGCCGATTAACAAAATAATTCATCAAGAGTGATATAAGCTTCGAAAAATGCAAGGACCATTTTTCCAAATTCATATGTCACGTGTAGAACTCAAATAAAATAGGTTTGTAACCCAGAAAAATCGCATGAATCAATATAGGTTTTATTTACGTTTTTGTTATCTATAATTACCACGACTTATTTTTACGTGCATGGTTCAATTTGGGTATTTTATTTAGATCATATGTGATGAAAAGAACATGGGAAAAATACCAGATGATGTCTAGAATGGTCGGATGAGGGCGTGAGAGTTTTGCACCTCTCGGCTAGGATAAAACACGAGCAAACTCAAAACCAACGAACCAGGCTTCTAAAATTCGATCTCCCATTTTTCTACCCTTCTTCTAACTCTAATGGATCCAGGAAAAATACCAAGAACATGCAGAAAATTGGTGGTGGCCGATTTGGGATTTTTGTGTGTGTTTTTGGAGCGTTTAAGGTTTTATAAAAAGGAATAAATTAGAACCGTGTAATTAGAAGGGGGAAAGGCATGATTTTCGGCCCTAATAGAGATTTGGGATCAATTAGCTGAATTTGTAAAAGCTTCCATATTTATCTTGATGATTATCTCTTTATAATACATTTAAATTAATTTAACAAATAAATAACTATGCAGTTTTAATCATTTTCGGCACATATGGTGTGATAAGTATTTTTTTTAACATATAAAAGTGTTAAGATGTTGCCTCAAAATTATTTCACTTCATATGTAGCTCATTACCAAAGGTTTGGAATTAATTTGGCATTTTATGTAAGCCTTAATTAAATTTTAAAGTTTCAGGGGCAATTTGGTCATTTTGCATGCTTTTAAATTTTGGGTTTTACAACTTCTTCCCCTCTAAAAAAAAATTTTCGTCCTCGAAAATTGAGATGAAACGAAACGGATACACAACTGATGGTGAACAGAAATATGAAAGACTCGTTTCTCATGACTCTATCTTGTTGATCAAAGCTTCAGTTTTCTCAGAAAAGACAAATCATACTGAATCCAGATCAATAGCATAATATAAAATACGTAATAGATGATAATCGGATTCCCTCCGAAGAGTCGCGGGAAACACATAGGATTTCGACGGATATGCCGTCCACAGAACTGATTAGACAAATCAGATATGAACGTGCAGAAAATAGATTGTCGATAATGTCAAATGGGCAGAAAGTTCTACAACAGAACCTAGAATTCTCATTGGAAGTGCAGAGGTTAGCAAAATGCGTGACGAGAATCCAGACGTATCAATTTGAATAACGGAGAAAGCAGATTACGCGTATAGGTAGAATGAACTTAAAGTCTTACTAACGCAGATAATCTCAAACAGTTATCAGAATTTCTAAAGCTCTAAGGTACTCCTCGAAATATCCTATGCCCACAACAAGTGCACGTTATATGATGTGAGTATTATCACGTTGGCCAGACGTCATAATAGTGGCATCATATAAATATGCCCTCATAATGGTCATACTTTATCTCAAGTCGTGAACAAAATAACTTATCTTAATCCGCCTAGTCCTGCTACAGTCTCAGAGGTCATTAAAATCAAACACCATAACTAAGAGGAGAACTAACTACTCGAAAGAGTTAACGGAACAGATCCAGAATGTCTATCAGAATTGGATACGTCGCCAGTAGCGTCAATCCTTCATTACTTACCATAATCAACTCAGGCAATATCAGTGGTTGCTTCAAATTCTCATAACAAACCATCATCCAACATACGCATAATCTACACAAAACAGAATTACTAGCAGGGAACCTAAATCGCTCAGAGGATCTTATTATCAGGTAACGGAAATTTAAGTAGGTCAAGAGGAAATAAATTACTTCATCCCTAGCTTCATCCTTCACAGAAATCAACTCTTCTAAACACAACCGTTCGCTTCAGAATTTTCATCCATTCAAATACAAGGTACCAATTCCATGTAATCTGTCTACGTCTGTCCATATGATCATAGAGTGGAAACGAATTATAAACTTGAGTCTGGTCCCTCAAGCCTTCAGCACTTCTTCTGGACACTGAGGTGTAGTAACGTGAATCTCTGACATGGTCACTGTGCATCTTCCATTTGCGAGTCTGCTTCTGATCTCAATTCATCTTAGTACAACTAAGATAAATAGAGAAGCAAGACTGCGTGTCTTAGGTAGGTCTTCCAGCACTGTTTGAAATTCGTCAACTCAAAACTGCTGTCATCACAGGATACATGGTAGCTTCTTTAGTCCTTCACACACTAAATGAGGTCGTCTAATACGGGGTTAAAAAGATAGAACAAATCAATCAGTGACACGTGGAAATGAAAAATGATTACAGTAGTGATACGGTTAGGTTTACGATAGTCGATACGCTGACGCATAATTTCCTCTTTCTTCTTCCTAAACTAAAAGGGGTATTCAAAGGAATACAAAGGTGAACAAAATCACATTCCATCAGCTTCTTCAATCTCTCAACTTCTATAGCATCATGGTTCGTCAACTGAGGTCGGTTCAAAGTCAATTCTACTTCGCAAATAGGAGGGAAACTCAAGAGTTTCATCAGGGAACACCAGAAAACTTGTACAACAAAACTTCCAATGCCTAGTCTTCCTAAGGGTGGATAATAGGTGTCAGGAAAAATTAACAATCAACTGAGACCGGAGTAAGTGTTTCCATAGCAACATCAATTTTATCAGATCCGAGCGATTGACAGTCATCAAAAGTAGAGTGAAACAGATTTGTTAAAAGTAACATTTCGGATACGGTAGTCCATGGTAGCTTAGCAAAAGTCATCCAATCCATGACCAAAAGATCTCAAGGTCAAATATACCAAGAGTAAACAGAGCCGCAGAACGAATATGGTCGTTAAACCAGACAAATAGCTCATATATCAAGGTCGAGTACATGTTTCAATATAGTGCGAGATAATTAAGCGAACCATTCAAGGTATTGGAGTTTTGTTTAGTTTATTAGCATAAGTGACAGGTAGGGTGTACATCATTGGTAATACGAACATCGTATAATTGTCAAAAGTGAGGCATAAGGAATATCAGTTATCATCATCGTCATGCTCAGTTGACAATTTAATATCGAGACAAAAATTATCGTCATATCCTTCCAAAGGAAAACTGATTAGCAGGCAAGATTCATTATTCAAAGGGAGGGAATAACTTCCTATATCCATTGTTAATAATCACCAGAGTCCTCATAGGAGTAGTAATGGATTTTGCAAGACAGAGTAGCATCAGATGATACATTGATATCCAGCACTGGAAATGAATTAATAAGATGTGTCAAACACATTGGGGTTAAATGACCTTTGGGATGGTCGGAGAGGTATCAAACTGTTTGTCACACAGATCGGAAGTGGAGATCAAAATCAGGTAGTGGAACACTCCCAGAAGATATACTTAAGCAAACTCACGTCCTGGTCTTCGGTTGCTGCTCTTTCTGGTTGCTCAAATCAACTGGTATGATCCGAAAGACATCTTCGCCTGGTGGCTAGACAATCTCTCGGTATCATGTCAAATCCTACTTCACATTCCGGTGGAAAACTTGGTGGTTCGACCAGGAATCATATTCGGAAAACTCAGGGTGCCAATTATTTCTCAAGATAAGGTTCATTCATTGGTGTACGAAATGGTTTCTAGGAAAACTTCATAACCGCGAAAGTAACACACGAGTCTCCAGAGTAATAGTGATAGCAAGGAGTTTAACAATCGGTAATCATGGTAGGGAGTTCAAAATTGTTTCAAATACCAAAGGTGAGGACATAGGAGGATAGTTGTCAATATTTTGAATGCTCCATCAACCAATCCTTTATCAGAATAAAATCAAGGTTAACTATTCAAAGAAAGACGGACCGACAAAACAAATCGTATCGTTCAAAATGAGAGGGAAACGTTTTTATACTCGTGGTTAAACACCACCAGACTTCTCATGGGGACAGAGATGGTTAAAACGAAATCAAATAATGTCAGAAAATTCATAGATGATTATCAAAAGCAAGAGAGAAATAACAGAATGTATCAAGTATATCATTGTCATGGAGATTCTCAGAATGCCCAAAGAGGCATCAAAATGATTAACAAAAGGATCAGAGGTCAGAGTCGGAATCTGAAGGCAAGGATCAAATAGTGTCAGGCAATTACTAAGCAAGTTTCAATGTTTCCAAGATTTAACTAGGTTTCAAATCTTAGGTGCAAGGCATAAGCTTTCAATTTCCAAAAGTGATCTCAACAGGCTTTAACCAAAAGCAAGGCACGAATCAGAGTGATGCGGAAGCAATGATACTTAAACAAATGACTTATAGTCTACCCATTCCTCACTGGTCAGAACTTAAGTTCCCATAGGGAAATCCTAAAGAAAATTCTTACAGGTTATCTTATGAGCGCCTACAGTGGAAACTTAGTGGTCCAAACTTCACAGGTCAAGGGTAAATGTATTACAAGTCGCAGCCTGTCATCTCTGATACCATAAATTGTAACACCCCAACCTGACAAGGGTAGAGATGTCACAATAATGGTTTCATATCAGATCAAACAAAAGCATACATCCATAGTAATACAAGAAATCTCAAAGGTTACAAATGAATTACTGAAACTACAAGGTTACAATTCGGATTACAATAAATGCTAAGTCTAGAATATAATAACTTCTAGTCATCTCTAATCCAGAAAATCTATCAAGATAGCCTTCTAAGTCCAAGGTACTCTCCACTCATTCCCAGCTTCCTACTAAAACCTGCCGCAGGAAAAGAAATGCGGCTGAGCTACGAGAGCTCAGTGAACAGATATAACGATAACAAAGCAGTAGAAGAGAATAGTACAGAGTAACAGAAATAAAGGTCATGCAGATATATAAGCGTCAATAGACAATAAATGGGTAAGAGTAAAGGAAAAGTAAAAAGGTTATAAGATAAGGTAAAGGGAAACAGAAATCCACTACGAGCCCAGAAACAGATTATATCATATCTGAACAGTGTAACCATAAATCTTCATAATCATATAGAGGGGAGACCTCTCAGATAATCAGATAAAGTGAGGGGTGTCCTCAGTAACCAATGGAGTAGCTAGCTCCCAGATATGTGAAAGACGTGTATCGCACACACCATCAGTCACCAGATATATATGTAAAAATTAAATATAAACAGATAACAGAAACAGATCAAATCTAGGATGCATCCATACGCCCCAGGTGGCCAGATTCCTACTCAACACACCAAAATAAATCAAGTCAGGGACGGGACAGGTTATCACTCTCCTGCCCTAGAGTCATGCCATCGGTGCATCAATGACATGGACATGAAACCCTCATGCCTAGTTATGGCTCGTAGTCACAAACTGTGGGTCAAGGTCAAGTATCCAATGTCCAAGTATCCAGTTTCAAATTTCATATCAGATGGTTCAATATCAGAGGGTTCAATATCAGAAAGGTCAATATCAGAAAGGTCGGTATCAGAAAGGTCAATATCAGATGGCACATAGCAAAGTTCAAATCAAGGTTCAGATCAACAGTTTATGTCAAAGGTTTATAATCAAAGTTTCATAGAAACAGTTCATTTAAAAAGGTTCCCATTTAAAAGTCCATTTAAAGCAATCTTTCAAAAATGGTTTTCATAATAAATGATCTTACAAAATAGTTTTCATAAAAATGGTCTTTCAAAACGGTTTTCATAAAGATGGTCTTAAAAATAGTTTTCTTAAAAACTTTTAGTAACTTTCATTTAAAAGTAGTATCGTATCGTACTCATAAGCACTAATATAACAATTGATTTTTCTCAAACATTTCCAGGTCATAATTAAAAAGGTTACCAAGTTCATGTAAGAGGTTCATAATAAAAGGAATCATAGCAATGGCATCAAATCAGAAGTTAAACAGATCAGAATATGAAAGGGATCATAGCAGAGTTCACAGAACAGGGGAAACATAGCAATGGCTTAGGGAAACAAGACAGAAAAGAGAGAGAGTTCATGAGAAACCTGTGAGAAGGTCAGAATATCTGTACCTTATACCGCAAGTGAAAACACAACAGAAAATGTAAAATTCGGAAGTAAACTCCATCTTCAGCGAATCTACACGAATTCATGACTGTTTTATTAATAGCTTATTTAATTCAGATTACTTATTTTAGTCGGCTTTCCATTTTTAATAACTTTCCTTTTCAGGTAATTTTCCAAAAGTAGCAACTTTCCATATTTAGCAACTTTCTATTTTTAGCAGGTTTCCCTAATTAACAGGTTTTAAATCCTTAGTCTTTGACAATATTACAAATTAGGCCCTTAAGTTAATTAAATTACAAATTAAACCTTATAATTAATTAAATCACAATTTAACCCTTACCATATTTATATTTACACATCAAACCCTTCATTTTAAAAAATTACACAATTATCCATCAATTTAATATATGGTACGAATTTACCCTCATCTTTACATAATTTACAAGTCTAGTCCCTTAACTTATGAAAAGTATAATTCGAAACATAATTTATTCATAATTACACATTAAGCCTTTAAGTATCCAAAATTACACATTACTCCCTTTTCATAATTTGTTTTACGAGACACCCTCAAGTTTCCAAAATTTACAAAATAGTCCCTCTAGTTTTAATATTTTCAAATCGAACTACATAATTAAACAATTTCCATTTAAACCTTTAAATTACAAAAATTTACACAAGGTACCCCCATATTTTATTTTATACGTGTTACCCCTGATCCAAATTGACTTACAAAAAATAACCCTCATGTTTAAATAATTACAAAACACACCCTTATACTTTTAAATTCCAATCGGTATGCATTTTAAATCCACAAACCCTAACCCTAATTTACCCATCATGTTCAATCATTAATGAAACCTTAAAAACACATTTACTAGACCAGATCTAACATCAAATTCAAACCCTAACTCATTCGATCCATGTTTTCTTATTTTAACCCATTTTCTCTTTTTTAGCCGATTAACAAAATAATTCGTCAAGAGTGATATAAGCTTCGTAAAATGCAAGGACCATTTTTCCAGAGTCATATGTCACGTGTAGAACTCAGATAAAATAGGTTTGTAACCCAGAAAAATCGCATGAATCAATATAGGTTTTATTTACGTTTTTGTTATCTATAATTACCACGACTTATTTTTACGTGCATGGTTTGATTTGGATATTTTATTTAGATCATATGTGATGAAAAGAACATGGGAAAAATACCAGATGATGTCCAGAATGGTCGGATGAGGGCATGAGAGTTTTGCACCTCTCGGCTAGGATAAAACACGAGCAAACTCAAAACCAACGAACCAGGCTTCTAAAATTCGATCTCCCATTTTTCTACCCTTCTTCTAACTCTAATGGATCCAGGAAAAATACCAAGAACATGCAGAAAATTGGTGGTGGCCGATTTGGGATTTTTGTGTGTGTTTTTGGAGCGTTTAAGGTTTTATAAAAAGGAATAAATTAGAACCGTGTAATTAGAAGGGGGAAAGGCATGATTTTCGGCCCTAATAGAGATTTGGGATCAATTAGCTGAATTTTTAAAAGCTTCCATATTTATCTTGATGATTATCTCTTTATAATACATTTAAATTAATTTAACAAATAAATAACTATGTAGTTTTAATCATTTTCGGCACATATGGTGTGATAAGTATTTTTTTTAACATATAAAAGTGTTAAGATGTTGCCTCAAAATTATTTCACTTCATATGTAGCTCATTACCAAAGGCTTGGAATTAATTTGGCATTTTATGTAAGCTTTAATTAAATTTTAAAGTTTCAGGGGCAATTTGGTCATTTTGCATGCTTTTAAATTTTGGGTTTTACACTAAACACTTTGAAACACAATTGACGCTAACTGATGAACCAAAACAGTTTGAAAAACAATCGACATTAACTGACACTAACTGATGAACCAAAACATTTTGAAAAACAACCGACGCTAATGATGAACCTAAACACTTTGAAACACAACCGACGCTAACTAATGAACCAAAACACTTTGAAAAACAACTGACGCTAACTGATGAACCAAAACACTTTGAAAAACAGCCGACGCTAACTGATGAACCTAAACACTTTGAAACACAACCGACGCTAACTGATGAACCAAAACACTTTGAAAAACAACCGACGCTAACTGATGAACCTAAACACTTTGAAACATAACCGACGCTAACTGATGAACCAAAACAGTTTGAAAAACAATCGACGTTAACTGACACTAACTGATGAACCAAAACACTTTGAAAAACAACCGACGCTAACTAATGAACCTAAACACTTTGAAACACAACCGACGCTAACTGATGAACCAAAACACTTTGAAACACAACCGACGCTAACTGATGAACCAAAACAGTTTGAAAAACAATCGACCTTAACTGATGAACCAAAACACTTTGAAAAACAACCGACGCAAACTGATGAACCAAAACAGTTTGAGAAACAATCGACGCTAACTGATGAACCAAAACAGTTTGAAAAACAATCAACGTTATTTGATGAATCTAAACACTTTGAAAAACAACCGACGCTAACTGATGAACCAAAACACTTTGAAACACAACCGACGCTAACTGATGAACCAAAACAGTTTGAAAAACAATCGATGTTAACTGACACTAACTAATGAACAAAAACACTTTGAAAAAGAACCGACGCTAACTGATGAACCTAAACACTTTGAAACACAACCGACGCTAACTGATGAACCAAAACACTTTGAAAAACAACCGACGCTAACTGATGAACCTAAACACTTTGAAAAACAACCGACGCTAACTGATGAACCTAAACACTTTGAAACACAACCGACGCTAACTGATGAACCAATATTAAAAATAACTGATGAACATACTTTTTACTGAATAAAAAACATGATGAAAATTAACAAACATTAACTAATGAACCAAAACACTTTGAAAAATAACCGACGCTAACTGATGAACCAAAACACTTTGAAAAACAACCGACGCTAACTGATGAACCAAAACACTTTGAAAAACAACCGACGCTAACTGATGAACCTAAACACTTTGAAAAACAACCGACGCTAACTGATGAACCTAAACACTTTGAAACACAACCGACGCTAACTGATGAACCAAAGCACTTTGAAAAACAACCGACGCTAACTTATGAACCTAAACACTTTCTATTTGATCCGGATTCCTTATTTTAAAGCACGCACCCATCATCTGATGCTAAAAACGACAATTTTTAAATATGTCATTATTATTTGATTTCTTTAAATTGTTTTCATTACAGTGACATGAAAACGAAAATTTTTAAATATGTCATTATTATTTGATTTCTTTAAATTTTTTTTCAACTTCCCTTTTCAATTTTCATTTTCAAGGAGGTACAGCAATCACTTCACTTGTAAACTATAATTAAGCGATGACCAAAACTAACTAACTACGTGATGAACATTATCAAAAATAAGCGAATCAAATACAAAGGTATACAGTCACTTTTTAACAAAAAATCATACATTTTTTATAACAAAAAGACCCTCACAGACTTTTCATCAAACAACTTATATGCGCAAAAAAAAAAAAAAAAAAAAAAAAAAAAAAAACATAAATGCATTACTAATTACCTCACCAAATCACTTCACACGCAAATATTAAATATAACTGATGAACACTTCATAATTATGGAACAACGAAGATTAATAGACAAACAAAAAGTCTTATAAAAGTGTTGCAGTATTAAAGAAAACAAGTAAGACAATTGAGGTTTCAAACTTTTTGAAAAAAGATAATACTACTTCCTGACTTCCTGTTGCCATCGTGTGACAAAATATTTATATTTTATTTCTTTAATATTCTTTTTTACCTCTACTTCTTCTCTTTCAACCTAACTCCCTCCATCTCCATTATCAAGCTTATATAAACCTTCTCACAACCAGATCTGTTTCCCCTCTTAAATCTCCTTATTTCGAATGTTTAGTGATCACCATTTTTCATTCGTTCGAACTCTTAGGTGGTTCCCGGTAATTTTTCAAGGTACGTCCCAAAAAAACCTAACTCGTCGCTTCTAAATAACTTGGATCTGAAAGGTGGTTCCCGAGAAGCAAATGTAGTGATCATCGTGTGATTTAAGACCGATTCACTTGCTAGTTGGGTTCCATCATTCAACGCTTCTAATTGATTAAAACGGTGATGGTGATGGAGACGGTGTTGGTGGCGGTGCAACGGTGGTGACGGGGATGAAGATCACCATTTCATTTTTGGATCTGGTGGGTAATAAAGAGAGGATCTGGGAAAGGAGATGAGATATAAAGAAATAGATTATTACTTATGACAAGAATACCCCTATGTTTATATTTTCTCTTTAATTTGATCAGATATGATCCAACGGCCTGTAAAGCTTTTAATACTTTTTAAAAAGTGACACTTTTTATTTGATCCGGTACCTAGCTAGACATATCCGTATATGTCTTGCTTATTATAATGCTTATTGTATTTTAATACAAGAAATATACAATATAAACAGATAATTAGTTTCGAGAGTATTTTAGATTTGGTTATCTTTTTTTTTTGAAAGGCGAATTTCATTGAAACTTCGTGTCGCGATTCGACTGCGGGAGGTCTAGCTTACGTTGTCTTAACCGGGCCCGCGCTAGAGAGCTCCCTCGAAGTAGGAATGCCTATTCAAATACCCGATGGGGGAAAACCCCCTACTAATCCGCCCGAAGGCACGACGATTAATAGGGGTAAACCCTGTCCCCTCAGACTTGAACCTGGGTATACCCAAGCCAAGCCCTCATAGAGGGACTTCCTAATATCTCAAAGTTGTCATTAGTGAGATTTGAACTTGAGACCTAAAGGTCACTAAGGGAAGTCCCAACCACTAGACCAACTCATCATTGATTTTAGATTTGGTTATCTAATTATATGTGAGTGATATAACAAGTTTAAAATAACTAATGAATTAATTGTTGTTTTTATAAGATTTTGTAATAATAATTTTAGTTAAGAGTAATATGAAAAATCAATCAAACTTGTACATTTATTTTTAGCAATGAATAATTAGTTTAAAATAATCTGAAAAATAAATGTTAGCAAATAATTTAAGACGAAGGAAGTAATAATTTTACCTTGCCCAACAATTTATGTGAGTTGCATATGCCAACTTATAATGACTGGAATACAATGGAAATTTGAAAAAGTATTAAAACTACTTTGTAGATCTAGTTGTACCCGCAACAACATTAGTAAATTAAGGAACAACCTATACCAATGTGACATATCCATTGATTACTATTCCAGTATTCCCTCTTGATTTTTTTTAACAAACAAAATTTACTAGCTAGTAAAATTCTAGAAGGAATAATTACAATACAACTATACAAGATTACAAGTCGAGTTAGGCTCGTAGATCCAGTGTAACCAATATTACTGTAAATTCCAACTTCTATATCTTCGTGATCTGAGAGTGAGAAGGGATTTTCATTTCATTCATAAGTGTGTCTTTTTTTGAAAATCTCAAATTAAAACATTATATTCATCGAATTTTGCCGGTATGAGAATGTCAACCAATTCTTTCCTTAATTGCTTGAATCTCCATTTGACCAGTTGAGAAGGGTCATGATACACGACAAATCTATATAAAATTGAGATAAATTCCTATTTCCTTGTGTAGATTTATCTATAGTATGAATGACTCTCTCTCCTCTTGGTCTTAAAATTAAGACTTACAAGCTATAATGCTTATTGTACAATACACAAAGCACTATTAATGATCTTTCTCATCAATCTTAATTTTAAGACTTACAAGTCTTAAAGCTTAATGTATAAAATACAAAGCACTATTAATTTGGTCAAAATATTTAATGTAGTCAATTATTTAATTAGTCAATAAATACAATTAATTTAGTTATTAAAACACCCCTTACATAAGAAATACAAATTATCAAGCATATTGTACAACCAACTTAAACACAATTCCTACATTAAATGTTACTAATACAAATAATAAAGCACATTATACAAATATTCAAGCACGAACGGGCAACGGGCCAAACGGGCTAGAGCCCGAACGGGCACGGGCTAAACGGGCACGGGCCAAACGGGCTAGAACCCGAACGGACACGGGCCAAACGGGTACGGGCTAAACGGGCACTGGCCAAACGGGCTCATGTTATACGAATGACTTTAAAAAAGACCCAAAAAGACGACATAAATTCCTTAGTTAAGGAGTTGAAATACGTCACATGAAATTCTTGATATCCGTAAATTTATTATTAAAAAGAACATAATAAACTAAAATACATGATTCACCGAAAAATATTATTTTAGGGTACCCGCGCTTTGTTATGGTATTATAGCGTCTTGTTTAGGAAAATGTTTAGCGTTATGGGACCGGAATGAATGTCATCATGAAACTTTAGTTTCTTTTTAGGGAAATTACATGAATACCATCTATAAATATTACAGCTAGTAACAATATGCAAAAAATCACCACGAATTTTGCTTCACATCTACTTCCATCGAGAGGAAAATTCTCTCTGGGATAAGGCAACCAAACCCTAGAGATGAAGAGTGGCAGGAAGTTCCGGCGAGAAGAAAATGAGGCAAAAATCGCAATGAGGATAACATCAAAAGACAAGATCTCACCAATTTTTACGTGGCTAATATACCGGAGAGGTGCTCCGGTGATGACATCAAGCGTTTTCTTGGGGTTCATGGTGAGATCAATGGGATTTATGTGGCACATAAGAGAAACAAGATGGGACAAAGATTTGCTTTTGTGACGTTTGCTAAGGTGGTTGACAAGTTCGATCTGGAAACAAGATTAAGGACAACGAAGATTGGGGACAACAACCTTTTCATTAGTATCGCCAAGTTTGTTGATGGGGAATTCATGGGTTTCGACAAAAAGCAGGGAAAGCAGAATGACATCAGGAAGGAGTTTGATTCGCTGGAATCAAGTCTTATTTATTTCCAAGGAATACAATGGAAGTTGTATTCCCGGGTCGTTATCCCCAACGAAGGCGTGAATGAAATTTCGTGATCTCGAATCGTGATTGCGTGTGCTGAATGGTGAAATAAAAGGGATTTTGGGTTTCTACACTAAAAGTGATGAACATAAATTAAAAACAATTTAATAAACAAGAAAAACGATAATCTAAAGAACGCGAGGCTAAAAACGTAAAGAAAACTTAAAACGCGTAATTAAAAACGGGAAAACGCGAGACTAAAACATGCAATCTAAGAAATATTAATCCTAGGAATACCAAATTATTTTTCCTACATCCTAAATGACAAAAGAAAATTTTACAAAAAAGAATTATATTTTTCTGATTAATATTTAATTTTCTATGAATTAAAAAATATTAGAAACTAATAAAAAGGATTAAAAATAGTAAACTGAATTGGAAAATTCTGAAAAAATTCAAGTAAATCTAAAATTATATTTAAAAGCTAGGAAAAATAAAAGCAGAGCTTATCTAAACCTAATAAGCTGTTTGGGGCAAATAAGCTAAAGTTAACTAAAAATTACCAAAGGATCAGAACTAGTTCAAACAACTTAAATAAGCATAAAACAACTTAAATTAAACAGATAAACTCACAGATTAACCCAAATAAGCAATATGGCAGATTCAAAAATAAAGACAGAACAGGCAGCAAAAACCCTTACTAGCAGACCAAATAAGCACTTCAAATAAGCTGGAAAATGAAAACTAAAGGGGGCAAAAGCTTCCTAGTACTACAGGCTACCTACAAACTGAAAATGCCTAATTTATAACATCAATTACTACCTTAATTAACCCCTAGATCAGATGATAAAAATCATACAATTGTGCATGGCAAATGTGCAGTTCAGATGGGGGAAATTGCAGAGTAAAAATAAGCCATCTAATAAGATCTAAATACTCAACTAAGCTAAAACAGATTAAAATTAACTTACAAGCTACTGATAAAACCAAAAATTAGAAATTAAAACCTACTTAAGCTAGCTTAAAACTGATGAAGAAAATTGCTGAAAATGCAAAACTACAAAGTTGCAGTCTGCTATACAACTTGGACTGATAAAAGCTAATTATGAAACAAGGAAATAAGGCACTTAACTACTACTCAAATTGGATAAAGTGGGTCCTATAAATACTACAAACAAGCTTGACACAAGCCTGAGCTTATGAAAAGCTTACAAGCTCAGCAACTAAACTCAATAATCAATAACCACTAAACTCCTAAAATTGCTTCATTTTAACTGAGAACTTCCTATAAACTGATTGAATAAGTTAACTTAAGAGAAAATGAGACTAACCAAATCACCCATGAGCAATAGGAGGTCAGCTTGACCTGTTTTCACCCATAAACCAAACAACCCTTTGTGGCACTGTTTGCTACTTTTAAACTTAAGCAGACCAGAACAAGCATAAGATTAAGAAACTAAGATGTTAAACAAACATAATTAAGCACAAACAATAGGAATTAAGCTGAAAAGTAACCTGAAAATAAGCAATAAGCAAATGGTTGACCTATGCTGACTTATTTGACTATTTTTTTGACTTTTTGGAAATTTGGAAATGGAAACTGAATTAAGCAATAACAAACTAACACAAGTTGTCACAGGCTTGTGTTAGCTTAGTAAACTGAAAAGAAAGGCTTATGGAAATTAAACAACAACAAAATTTAACTTTCTGAATGAGATTGAACTTGAATTACACTAAAAAAAGAACAAGGCTTAAGAATTCAAACTGAAATTGAAATGACAATTACATTAGACTGAAATTAAGTTGACAATAAACTTTAACTAAATTTAACCTAAAAATCTACACTAGGAATGTGGTCTAAAACGGTGACAGTCTTTTCTGTGTGAGAAGATAGCTTTTTATATCGCTCCAATTGCTTCCTTCCCTCTTCTGAACAAATCCCAATCATCCAATTAAGATAAATCAATCCTGGTCGTTGATCCCATTTTTGGCGGGAAATGAGAAATGGGATTTTAGTGAGGTACATAGCACGTGGGAAGTACTAGCTAAGTGAGGGGGAGGGTTGGAGTGTGTAGGTGAAAAGAGGGGACAAAACTGTCTGGTGAGTATGGGGAAGAGGAGTTGGTGATGGTGATGGCTGCTTATGGGTAGGAGGGAAAAGGTTAGGGAAGGGTTTGACTTTTCTTTTTTTCTTTTTTTATTTATTTTGTTTGACCTGGGTTTAGTAAAAACGGGTTAGGGTTGGGTTTGTGTTAGATTGGGCTTTTTATTGGTGGGCTGGGTTTGGTATTAGGTTAGATGGGTTGGATTGTTTATTTAGGGAATGGTAGAAATGGAATTGTTTTGAGTTTAGGGACCATTGGTGTAAAATTTGAAAGTTCAGGGACCATTTATGCACATTCTGAAAAATATCTCCAAGGACCAATCTTGACCCTTTTGATATTTCTGAGGGTTGACTTTGACAATTTGAGCATAATCCGGTCCAAACTCGTAATTTCCTCCCCGTCCTCGGCTTTTCACGAAATTCCAATCTTGTGCTCGATTTTGTCTGTTTTCGCCCTGTTTTCGATCCTTTTGTACCTGAAACACATAAAAACACAAACCAAGGATATTTGCAATAATATATGGTGTATTTGGCCGTTTTCAGTATTTTTATGGTCTAAAATGGGCATAAAATGATGAGTATTTACACACTCATCAGAGTTACCGATTAATCACGAGAAGAGACATCAGGAAGTAAAGAAAACAGCGGATCAAGGAGGCACAGAACATGGTATTGGAACACCTTTTAGAGATACTCTTACAAAGAACGTTCCGATCAAGGATGCAGACACGATTATGTTGGCACCTAATATTAATGCGTTCGTTCAGTGGCACGGTAAAGCCGTTGTTGGTAGGATTTTGGATTTTCAAAAGTTGGTTTCGCTGAGGAAGTGGCTGCGGGAGAAGGAGTACAGGGATGTCAGGATCAAGTATATTGGAGGAATTTCAGTTTTTCTCGTTTTTGATAGTATTGAGGCGGCAAATTTGTTTGCTATCAATGATGGGAATTGGAAGGATTGGTTCTTGAAAGTCGACGTCTGGAAAGGTCAAATGCTTGCATACGAAAGGATTGCATGGTGATGCGTGCGATGTGTCATTGCGGTTTAGCAGTATTAATGCCTACTCAAGTTTTAAATTTATATTTAGCCGACTTATCAATAACACACACACTTAACGAGCAGTGTACTCGGTCAGTATGAATATAATGGTAAGTAGAGTGTCGATCACTAAGAGTGGAACGTATTATCTCGTTTTTCTAATCAGTATTTTATTATTCTAAATTAGCTATACAACCTAATCTAACGCAAGGGGGTTCAGCCTGAGAGACTGGCACGATTTGGTTGCAATTAAATAATAAACTAAACCAATAGGCACGAATCAGCGAATAGCACACACGTACACAGATAAATACTCGAGACAATAAGAAGATCTGTCCTTATGATTAAGTAGATTGTCACTTGTTTTATTGATAGTTTTATACGAAGTGTATGTAGTTAATCCTTTCTCGTTGGTCCTATTCTTATCGGCGAGTAAACCCTTAATGATTACTTATGTCTAAAAGTTATTCCTAAGTGATCAATTTAGTAACAACCGTGGGAGCCACATTATTTTCCGCAGTCAAATGCGCAGGCCACTAATAAACACAGAGGTTATCAATGCACTAATAAGTAGTAACCAAAGACATCAACATATAAACTTTAATTGATGGGAAAGCAGTTTTAAGGGAGTGCAATCTTTCCGTTGTCACATTACACAAGCCATCAATCCTGATGAATTAAAGTTTACTAACACAATAAAACAAATCTACTTAATGAATTAAACACATGCAGCACCTTCTTACAGCTCTTGTATCTTCGTTCGGGTGTGTCTTGTGCTGCCTATTCGTCTGAATTCGTCCTAGGTTTCTGGTCTTCGAACCTCGTATATAATATTATGCTCTCCGAAATTCGTCTGGTCTTGGGGTATTTATAGTTTCTGTCTGAGGGTAAGATGCGGCGCATCTAGTAAGTGGATGCGGCGCATTGACTTAACTTCGCGTGGGGTCCAAGATTAATATATTCAGGAATATTCGTACACCGCCAGAAGATGCGGCGTATCTTCATTCTTGGATGCGGCGCATGTCCTCCTGTATCTTGGATCGTATCTGGTGAAATCTTGATAGTGATGCGCCGTATGTAATAAGTGAGATGCGGCGCATCTGGAGCAGAATGTCTTGATCTTGTACATTTCGGTAGACTCTTAACTTCTTGCATGTTTTGCTCCATAATTAGTCCAAAATCGCTAAGTTTCACCAAATGCTTGTTTTTACCTGAGAATTACAAAAGTAAACGATTAAGTATCAATCCTCATACATAATATAATAAAACAAGTCAAATTAATAGGATAAATGATAGTAATAAAATGTACTTATTTGAGTTCATCAAATATCCCCCCACTTGAACTTTACTTGTCCCCAAGTAAACCTTAGAATTAATCTTATGAAAATGTATCCTAAAAGATATTAGGATTTATTTTTATATTTAAGCTTGTATTCATTTTTGTCATAATCACACAACTAAACACTTAACGAATTAGAAGTAAAATAAAATAATTTGATAAAAGCAAATCTAATCGTTTAACTGTCCAGTCGTGACGAATATTCTATCATAAGCTTGGCAAGTATACACATCTCCCCCACTAAAGCCAAGGAATAACAAGTCTAAAGCGGTAAAAAGGGTTTTGAGGCTTAAGGGTTAATTATTCTCCTTAATCTCTATCGATCTCAAATTCCAGAAAAGGCGACAAAATCACAAATACATGATCGAATCCACGAACACGATACTTGCAATTGCTCAAATACTTAACTCGAACAGGCTAAAGATAGGTCCAAACTTTACCAATAATAATATATCAAAAAGGGCGACAAAATCATAAATACATAGCCGAATCCACGACTACGATACTTAAGATTGCTCAAATCCCTAATCTCAATAAATCAAAGGTTCGGTTGGATAAAGAATAATACAGGGTATGGATAATATTTGGGATATAAATTGGTGTAAAAATGAAAAATAAACAAAACAAATAAATTAAAATCCTAAGTGTGGTTAATCACTATCCCAACCATCCCATGAATAAGACTCATATCATTGAATAACTCACGCTTTAACACTTGAAACACACGCTTTAGGTAGACACGAATTATACTCAACAAGATCTTAATCAAAGAATAAACCTTAGTTGGCGTTCCCATAACTGCCAACTCCCATTCAATCCATAAATATAATATACAACAACTAGTGGTGATATCGACCACTTAATACAAAACTTTACATAAGTTGGTTAAAACAAACATCCAACTTTTCTCTTTTTCTTTTTCTTTTCTATTTTTTCCATTTTTTTTTTTTTTTTTTTTTTTTTTTTTTTTTTTTTTTAATAACATAAACATAGATGTGTAAAATTTCACCACATCACTATAATGATAATTCTGGATAATTTTTTCATATTTTTCATAACTTCAGAAATAACGGTAATAGTGAAAGTAGTAAACACACGAAAAATAAACTCAAAGATATACAATATTTACTTTCACTCCAATTGCATTGTGCAATTTCCCGACCTAACCATAGATAATGAATTACGCACGCGAACACAGGTAATGTAAGGAAACACACTTTGCCTAAAGCAATTAACCAACCACGGATTTTAATCTACAGGGTAGGCTAAGGTGTAAGGGTGTAACGAAACATTTTAACAAAGGTGTAAGAAACGAAAGGAATGGCTCTGAGTGTTTTTCTAGGGGTATCTTACTCTAAAAGTGAGAGTAACAAAAGGGTTTATACGGGGGTTAACTAACCAGTGTAGTTAGCTAATAACACATAACATATAATAGGCTATTTGGGTGTAATCCTAGAAATTTACCAATTTAGACAAGTCATTCCAATTATATAAATAATACTTATTATGGTGGTCTCGAATAGTATACAAGCCAAGTTCTAAAGTTTACAAGTCACCGGCACACTCATAGATTTGTGAATTTTGAAAAATCATAATTTTTGAAAATAACGTCATGTGTGCAGCAATGCAACTTAGACTTTAAACAAAAAAACATGCTAAAAATTTTTAATTTTGATATATTAGGCACATTTTAAGCATATTTTGAAAAGTTTAGGACAAGTAAGTGTTAAGTGTTCTAATTCTCCAATCCCCCCACTTAAGTTAAACAACGTCCTCGTTGTTTGTATAAAAGGTTAAAAACTGGAAAATAAAAGAATTAGAACAGAAAAACTCCCCTGAGATTTGCTCGGTATGATCCTCCATTTGTATAAGAGCAAAAAACATCTTTCTTGTGGATGAGAACGTTTAAGCTTCATAATAGATGTATCCACAGGAAATGCAGGAATCTATAATACCACCAAGACTTTAAAACACACCTAAGTTAAGAAAGGTTCAAACTTGCATAATACATTAGTAGTTAGAAAAAAATAAAACTTAAAAATTAAAAATGAAAATCATCAGGTCAGTCGATGCGCCGTATCTTATGGAAGAAGATACGCCGTATCGAGCCTGGAATAAATACGGATCAGAATAGAAGATGCGCCGCATCCTTAACCAGGGATGCGCCGCATTGTAATAAACTGATAAAAAGTTTTAAAGTCGAAAATATAAAATGCAGAAAAATAAAGATATGACCATTGTAGGAGATGCGTCGCATCTCAGGATTGAGATGCGCCGTATCCTCTGCGGCCTGAAATAAAAATAAAGTAAAACGAAATAAAGGATAGGATGCGTCGCATCTGTTTACCCGATGCGGCGCATGTCTTCACCAGCCAGACTGCTAACAGTCTGTTGTAATATGGCTCATGCCATGGTTCACCGCTCACGTTCTCTCGTACTCTCATGCTAAACTTAATGCCAGTCTTTGTCAAGCATAATAAGAAGTATAAACTGAAACATCAAATGCATAAATGATAATATCGATTAATACAATCCAAAAAGAATAATAATAATGTGCATGGAATAATGTCAATAAACACGTAGTATCAAGAGATCAAGGGTCAGTGTGGTCGTGTGGGTGGGTCCCCGAAGTGCTGGCATCATCAGTCCTAGCCCGAACTCTACGAGCGTATGCAAGTGTCACTCCTGCAACACGAGCACCATCTGGACGAGTGTGGGTAATACCCTGCTGCTCTAAAAGTCGGCTCATACTCGTAACCAGCCACTCTGAGTCCCTCCTCATACCATCTACAACGCCTCTCAAGGCTCTCAGCTCTCCCTCGACTGCCTCAACTCTCTGACTCACTGTGCGTACATGTACTGGTGGGGGTACTGGTGCCTGTGGCTCCTCCTGATGGGCTGGAGCAGCAGCCGGAGCTCCCTGAGGACCTCCCTGCTCCGCCTCTGGCCCTGCAGCTCTAGCGGGCCCCAATGCTACCCAAACGTAATCTCCCATAGCCAACTGACAGATCCCAAGCCTAACTAAATAATCCCTGTCAATAACCGGGAGATGGGTCACCACAACCTACAGCTCTGCTGGAATCTCCTCTCCAATCACTCCAAAATGGCGGGCCAGCCGAGAAACAAAATGCCCGCCAGTCATATGGCTCCTCCTATCTCTCCCTGCAGCTGATCGGTGGAGGTAATGTGCCAAAAAGTGGGGGATGTTCACCGACAACCCCTCATCCATGCTCCTCAAGAGGAAGAGGTCCAGAGTGGTCACCTTCTCAGGTGACTGCCCCCTCCCAGCTATGGTAAGTGCTATCAGACGGTGGCACAGCCTCCTCAAGGGCTCCCTGATCAAAGTGTAGGAGGGGGTGGAAGTAGTGATATCACCCCCCGAAGAGATCCTGTCCCAGTAATCAGCGAATAATGCCCTGTCAGGGACTGCTCTCAAACTATCATCCCAATATCTGGCAAACCCATCTGACTCAAGCTCCTCAACCGTGTGCAAACCCATAGATAAAATGAACTGTCTCATAGACATCTGCCTCGGCACCCCACCCAGTCTAAACACAAGGGTGTCAGCAATATCCAACCCAGTATCCGTCTCTCTGTAGTAGACTGTACTGAAAAACTCCATCATGAGCTCCCTTACCAAGGGCTCGTCAATCCTGAACAATCTCTCCCAAGCAAGAGATCTGAATACCACCTCCTCATCATCACCAGTAACTACCATCTCCATCCTACGTCGTAGACTCTCAGCAGCATGTCCTTCCCCAATCAATCCCACATCAGCAAAATCCAAAACCTGGACCCTAAATATTCTCTTAAAGTAAATCGACTCTAGTCTCCGTAAGTAATCATCCAAAGTGGCTGGAGTCAGTCCCATATTCTCGAAACGTAGCCACTAATGTCTTTGTGCAGCCTCTGGTAATGCCATCTGAAATAAATTTTCAAAGTTAGTGAACAGTCTGCAAGTAAGTTAGATACGGCGCATCTGATTTAATCAGTGCGGCGTATCTGCACAAAGTATAAGAGATGCGGAGCAAGAAATTAGATACGGCGTATGGAGATGCGTCGTATCTAGATTAAGTAATACGGCGTATCTAAAGTTTTATCAATTTGGAAATAGGTCGTTACGCCGCATCAATTAACCTAGATGCGCCGCATCTAAAAGCATATCAGTATAAAATAAAGGGGATCAGGCAGGCTTTTCAAGAATCCGTATCCGTGACGTAAACTCCCACTTAATATCACAGTATCATCAACCCATTATAACAGTTCTAAAGGCTGAATACACCACTACTAATCCATTTTCCCACTAAATATTCAAAATTGAATTCAAAAACCCAAATTTTCGTTCAAATCAAACTAGGCCAGAAATTCAATGATTTACGCAAGTTAAATGCGGGTGAGATCATCTAATACAAGTCCTAATCATATCTCTATATCATTTAAACCCTAATCGAATTAATCACATAAACCCTAATTTTCATATTAAACAAGATTAAATCGAAATAGGATAATTACCTTAATTGTATGATTAGGTGAAGGGTAATAGATCGGATTAGAGGGTGGATTTCAGAAAAATTCTCGGAATTAGAGTATAATTTTACTGCGTGTATGTTCTTAACTGTGTGAAGATTTCGTGGTAAAAATTTTAGATCCGGCGCATTCCCGTCGTATTTATAGGCAAAACGATGCGCCGTATTGAAAAATTGGGATGCGCCGTATTTATTTAATCTCGTTGACTAGTCAATGAGTCCTAGTTGGTTAGAGATACGGCGCTTTGGATATTAAGATCCGCCGTATCGCTATGTTAGTGAACGAAATTTAAATAAGGAACGTACCTTGGCCTCCGCAACACAATTCATTATACATCAAATTGGGGTTAAACGGTCATACCATATGATATAAATGAATCCAAAATAAGAGCAATAGGCACAAACGTTTTATTAATAATTGTAATCTTATTGTTTAGTGGATAAGGATTTATTCCGAGGTTAGGAATAAATATCGTTTTTAAGCATACAAAATTAAGATTACAATTTGAATCAGATGTATAATATGGATAATAAAATTGAGATTATACTGTAGAGAAGTTTCCTTTGGGCAGGTTGAATTATCGTAGAGGTTACCTGGAGTTTTATTTCAAGAATTTAAGACGTTCAATGTTACCGGTACCGAGTTTTTCTCCACTCTTGCTGTCTTATGTTTGATCACTCCAGCTAGCTTCTCTCGGTTTGGCTCAGAATGTAATCTTTCATGGTGATGCTTGAGTCATCATTTATCCTGAAAATAAACAACTTGCACACGAGAGTAGCGGACCGATCAAAGTAAATATCAAAAATCAACTATATTTATCAAATTATATTCGTCGTATTAACAAAAGTTAATGCGCCGTATTTTCGTTACGTTTTAAAATATAAGATTTTTGATTCAGAAGATACGCCGTATCGACAGAGATCGATGCGTCGTATCTGTTTAATAATTCGAAAACTGTTTTTAATTAAAATAATAGATACGCCGTATCTGCTAAAGCAGATGCGTCGTATGGCGTTAACGTTTAGAAATTTTTTTTATCAAAAACAGATACGCCGTATCTTGGAAAAGATGCGTCGTATCGAATTAATTAAACGCGTTGTATTTTATAAAAAATTAAACGCAATACGCCGTATCTATGAAAATAGATGCGCCGTATCGTTCGATTTAGCTCAGTACAACGATAGCAGAACACAAAAAATACGAAAAATAAAAACAAATAAAAACACAAACGAAAATAAACACAAAGAAAACAAGCAAATAACACACAAAACAGAAAATATGCAAAATAGTACAATGAATGCAATTTAATCTAATACACAACAGAATTAGCGGTTAGAAAAAAAAATAAAAACCTAATTAAAATACTAATCAAATTAACAGATAATAACAATTCACTCCCCGGCAGCGGCGCCAAAAAACTTGATGGGTGCGATGTGTCGTTGCGGTTTAGCAGTATTAATGCCTACTCAAGTTTTAAATTTATATTTAGCCGACTTATCAATAACACACACACTTAACGAGCAGTGTACCCGGTCAGTATGAATATAATGGTAAGTAGAGTGTCGATCACTAAGAGTGGAACGTATTATCTCGTTATTCTAATCAGTATTTTATTATTCTAAATTAGCTATACAACCTAATCTAACGCAAGGGGGTTCAGCCTGAGAGACTGGCACGATTTGGTTGCAATTAAATAATAAACTAAACCAATAGGCACGAATCAGCGAATAGCACACACGTACACAGATAAATACTCGAGACAATAAGAAGATTTGTCCTTATGATTAAGTAGATTGTCACTTGTTTTATTGGTAGTTTTATATGAAGTGTATGTAGTTAATCCTTTCTCGTTGGTCCTATTCTTATCGGCGAGTAAACCCTTAATGATTACTTATGTCTAAAAGTTATTCCTAAGTGATCAATTTAGTAACAACCGTGGGAGCCACATTATTTTCCGCAGTCAAATGCGCAGGCCACTAATAAACACAGAGGTTATCAATGCACTAATAAGTAGTAACCAAAGACATCAACATATAAACTTTAATTGATGGGAAAGCAGTTTTAAGGGAGTGCAATCTTTCCGTTGTCACATTACACAAGCCATCAATCCTGATGAATTAAAGTTGACTAACACAATAAAAGAAATCTACTTAATGAATTAAACACATGCAGCACCTTCTTACAGCTCTTGTATCTTCGTTCGGGTGTGTCTTGTGCTACCTATTCGTCTGAATTCGTCCTAGGTTTCTGGTCTTCGAACCTCGTATATAATATTATGCTCTCCGAAATTCGTCTAGTCTTGGGGTATTTATAGTTTCTGTCTGAGGGTAAGATGCGGCGCATCTAGTAAGTGGATGCGGCGCATTGACTTAACTTCGCGTGGGGTCCAAGATTAATATATTCAGGAATATTCGTACACCGCCAGAAGATGCGGCGTATCTTCATTCTTGGATGCGGCGCATGTCCTCTTATATCTTGGATCGTATCTGGTGAAATCTTGATAGTGATGCGCCGTATGTAATAAGTGAGATGCGGCGCATCTGGAGCAGAATGTCTTGATCTTGTACATTTGGGTAGACTCTTAACTTCTTGCATGTTTTGCTCCATAATTAGTCCAAAATCGCTAAGTTTCACCAAATGCTTGTTTTTACCTGAGAATTACAAAAGTAAACGATTAAGTATCAATCCTCATACATAATATAATAAAACAAGTCAAATTAATAGGATAAATGATAGTAATAAAATGTACTTATTTGAGTTCATCAAATATCCCCCCACTTGAACTTTACTTGTCCCCAAGTAAACCTTAGAATTAATCTTATGAAAATGTATCCTATGTGTGCATTGGCATTTTAAACGGTGAAGGAAGTAGGATCAAATGTTCTATGTCCCTTAAATGGCAAGACAAGACTATACGAGTGTGGGTAGAGGAGGAACAAAGAGAATGGTTACCGGATTGTTTGGAGGAGGAAATCGAAGATGAAGCTCGTTCGTATAACAAGGAAACCACTGTTAACATGGACGAGGATCGTGTGGAGATTAGAAAAGAGGATTCCAGTGATAATTCGAAGACCGTAGACACTGCCGAATCCGGTAACGTAAATATGGTAAACAATATTGGATTGGAAAGTTTTAATGATGAGAATCATGGTAATAAAAGTCAGAATAGTAATGATGGGAATGATTTGCGGGTCAATCATAGTAAGGATAATTTCTATGTCTATTTTTTTGGGAACAATACTAATGGAGAAAAGGTTGGGCCTAAAAAATTCAAAAAGGTGGCTCGGAAAGTGAGGGCCCATTCTATTTCTCCACAAGACAGAAGCAGGCCTAAGAAAAGGCCCAGAAGTGGTGATCCATTTGGGTTAAACTCCTTGTTGGGCATTGAGGAGAACTCTAGTGGGCCGAGTAAGGAGGGACCAGATAGTTTGACTGAGGAAAGACAAAATCCTGATGAATTCCTTACTCCAGACTTGAACCAGCAGATTCAAGCTGAGTCCTCCAAACTCAGTGTAGATAATGAACAAGAGGGCCGGCTTGATGAGGAAGCTGCAAAGACGGTGGAACTGGGCCAACGATTAGGAGCTGATAATATTAGGGCTTTTCAAAAATAGGTAGTTGATTCGATCGTTAATGAAGGTTTTCAATCGGTACTACTATGAATTTTTTAACTTTAAATGTTCGTGGTTTGGGAGTTCAAGCGAAGAAGGCTTGGTTTCGGGGTATGAGAATTGAACAACAAATTGGGTGTGTGTTACTGCAAGAGACTATATGTAATAATGTGGTTGATAGGGATCTTGAGGGTTTTTGGGGTAGAGGTGGGTTTGATTTTGGTTTTATTGAACCTACAGGAAGATCAGGGGGTTTGATTACGATGTAGGATACTTGTTTTTGAGATGTAGGTCTCGGTTAGGAATCGGAACTACATGGTGTGCTCGGGTATGATTAAAGGCAGCGGTGAAAGTATTAATATCCTTAATGTGTATGCGCCACAGAATGAGGTTGAGAAACAACAATTATGGATGGATATGGTAAACATTATAAGAGCTAGAAATGGATTATGGGTCGTGGGAGGGGACTTCAACTCAGTTCGTAATAAGAATGAAAGGGGAAATTCCAATTTTAATGTGGCAGCGGCTAGAGATTTTAACAATTTTATTGAAGAAGCTGGGCTTTAAGAACTGATGCTAAGAGGAAGGAAGTTCACCTTTTCGGTAGGTAATAAATTAAGCTGCATTGATAAATTGTTAGTGTGTTGGGAGTTTTTTTGTAGGTGGTCGTCCGCCGAGTATAGAGTTTTGCCAAAAGGCAGACCCGACCACTGCCCGGTGATTCTCAAGACGTTCTCAGGTAATTTTGGTCCGAAACCATTCCGCTTTTTTAACTCATGGTTAGATAGGGACGATTTTGAGTGTGTTGTTTTGAAGGCGAATACCGAATTTAAAGGTTATGGCAGACCAGATTTGGTGTTGCTACAAAAATTTAAATGGTTTTGAAGGCGTATTACCGAATGGAAGGAGGATACAAAGAAAAAAGAATTAGAGGAGGAAATGATGTTAAAAAGTGAGGTTGAGGAACTTGATGTGATTTGGGAAGAAAGGGATTTAACTGAAGAGGAAGAATGGGTTTGGGAGGAGAGCCGAAGACAAGTAAGAGAAATAGAAGAGTTCAAATATAAAGATCTTCAGCAAAAATCTAGATGTAAATGGGCAACAGATGGGGACGATAATACGAGGTATTTCCATGGTCTCATCAATAAAAGAAAGGCATCAAACAGTATACCGGGTTTGTTGATTAATGGGAATTGGGAGACGAAGGCGTCTAAAGTTAAGAAAGAAGTTTATCAATTTTTCAAGAAAAAATTTGTTGAGGATATGACAACTAGACCGACCTTGAGAGGTCACGAATTGAGCAGCGATGAGGTAAAAAAGTTACATTAGGTAGGATGGGATAAGGTGACTGTGGCGAAAAATAAAGGTGGGTTGGGTTTAAACAGGTTGGAAAATTCTAATCACGCCCTTGTGTTGAAATGGTTGTGGAGATATAAGAGGGAGAATAATGCTCTTTGGAAAAAAGTGGTGGATGCGATTCACGCTTCTGCTCGTAATTGGGATTTGTATCCGGTTCAAGGTAGGTATAAAGGGGTGTGGTTTAACATTATTAAATTGGGTCGACAAATAAAGGTGGCAGACGTCGGGTTCAATTCTCTGATTAGAGCCGAGGTTGGGAATGGTAATATGATTAGATTCTGGATGGATCCTTGGTTATGTGACCAACCTTTAAAGGTGCGTTTTCCTAATCTTTACAGACTCGAAACTGAGAAAAATTATAAGGTGTCGGATCGGTTGTTGAGGGTGGGAGGCGCTAGTTTGTTTGGATGGAGATGGAGACATGATCTGACATCTTTAGAAGAAACCTTGGAATTGACGGATTGTTTTAATATGCTTACGACTGTGAAGCTTTCCGAAAAGAAGGATTCATGGTTGTAGCATGGTACCGGCTCAGAGTTTACAGTGGCAAATGTGAAAGCGTGGATTACTTCAACAAATGCAGCAGTCACGGCGGCTTAGTTTGATTGGTGTAAATGGTTACCTCTAAAATGCAACGTTTTTATGCGGAGGGCGATGCTTGAAAGATTACCGACTAAAGCAGCTTTGATCAAGAGAAACATACAAGTGGAGAATAATACTTGCATCTTTTGTGACGACAGCGAGGAGACGGCAGAGCACATTTTTACAGGTTGTATTTTTTCGACTACAGTTTGGCAGGCTATAGCGAAGTGGTGCAAGTTTCCGGTTCTATATGTTTGTGACTTAAAAGATCTTATGAATATATACAAGAACATGCGGCTCAACACGGCGACAAAGGATATGGTTCAAGGTTTGATGATTATAGGTTGCTGGAGAATATGGAAGGCTCGGAATGAGCGTATATTTAATAATAAGAACACAAAAATTGGGGAGGTTGTTGCGGATGTGAAGACGTATGGTTATTGTGGTATAAACATAGGAATAGAAATAGAACATGTACTTGGGAAGAATGGTGTAATTGTGGTATGATATAATTCTTTTGGGCTGCTTGGTCTCCGCCTTGGGGATCAAGTGTGTCGTTTTCTAATGAAGTTCAATTTTCAAAAAAAAAAGTAAAAATATGCAAAATCCTAGTCCCAACCTGAAAAAGATTTCAAGATATGTATATATATATATATATTATATATATATTATGGCGGCATATATATATATATATATATATATATATATATATATATATATATATATATATATTCTGGCGGCATATATTTATAATGATATTTTGGTTAAGTGTTTTGTGTAACAAAAATTTCACTATAACTATATGCCGTTAGAAAATCCAGTTGCTATGCACAAGTACTCGTCTAGTTAAATACAAAAAAATTTCCCACTCTCTTAATATCTGTTTTTTAAACTTAACCAAAATATCACTATAACTATATGCCGCTAGAAAATCCCGTAGATATGTACAAGTACTCGTATAGTTAAATACAAAAAAATTCCCAACTCTTTGTTATGTATTTTTTAAACTTAATTTAAAAAATTTCTTAATGGTTCTTGTGTTTTTTGTAAACGTGTGTTGTGTGTTACAACACAAAGTAAAGATATGTTATGATCTTATTCTTTTAATAAGTGGTCTCAAAATTCAACCATTTGTTAACTTAGTAAGTCTATTACCGTGTGTTAGTTAATTACTTTGCTTTCAAATATGGGATTCAAATCATGTGTTTTCATTTTTAATTATCAAGTTTTCACTTTTGACAATAGTTGACCATTTTAAGTTTTTCACTTAGTTAACCATTTTAAGTTTTTCACTTTTCATTTGACAATTTTTCCTTTATAAATAGTTAAGATATGTTTTTTTAGATCATGTAAATTTATAACAAACCAAGAACATAAATGTTAAACACAAAATTCGATATCGAATTAAATAACAATTAAAATACCAATTTCTAAAAAGAAGAAATACATTAATCTAATCGATCTATACACATGTGCACTAATAATATTTAACCTAAACGGACATATGTGCACACTCATTGTTATCAACCTTTTTAAAAGTTGGACATATATGCACACTAGTAGCCGTCAACATTTTCAGAAGTCGGACATATATGCACACTCGTTGTTTTCAATATTTTAAGAATGCGGACAAACTTGTGCACTCGTTGTTGTCGTCATTCTTTTAACTCAATTAGACCTTATACAAATAAAAGTAATAAAATTAGGAAAACTAAACGCTATATGCACGTATAAAACATATATGCACACCTGTTTACATTTATTTTGTATACCTTAAGACTCATATGCACGTATAGAACATATATGCACGACACACATACCCACATATTTGCAGCCAAATTCATCTTCATGACACACATGCTCACTAGCATGAATTAAATGCATGACAAAAACAAAAACAGTAATATATGTTCTCAAGCATATATGTTCAGTTTTATTCAAACATATATGTACAGTTTCATTCAAACCAAATATATATATGTTCAGCGTATAGAACATGGGTTGTGTTATAAGAACGGGGTCTATGGGCATAGGGCTGCAGGACTGCCAAACCCTCCCTAGTGGGAGGGTACTTTTTTCTCAGCTTTTGTATTTTTATTTAATATTTTTTTTTCCAGTTTTTGTCTTTTGCTGTTTTTTTTTTGTCCAAGTTTTGTCAAAGTTTTTTGTCTAAGTTTTTTTTCCAAGTGCAGATTGCACTTTTTTGTCCAAGTGCAGTTTGCACACAAAACACACTTTTTTTTGTCCAAGTGCAGATTGCACACAAGCAAAGCAGGCTCAGATTAACACGTAATCGTCATAGCCTTATAGTCTGAAAATAATTAACTCACAAATATGTTAGGCTCGTATATGAAGGTTGCAAAGTGATAAAAATATCACTTTGCCATCCTTTCGGTTTTTAGAAAACCATTCGTCATCGCCTTTTTAGAAAACCATTTGTCCAAGTGCAGATTGCACGCAAGTCTCACAAGCTCACATTCCACACAATACACATGTTACACAAGTCTCACAAGCTCAGATTCCACAAGCTCAGACTGTCAGGTACAACAAAGTTCTCACAAGGCAAAAGTAAAGATTCTCAAACTGCAAGTTCTCACAAGACAATAGTAAAGATTCTCAAACTGCAAGTTCTCACAAGACAATAGTAAAGATTCTCACAAAGGCTCGTGATATATTGAGCCTCACCACAAAGCAGTATCACAAAGCAATCTCAATCACAAAGCAACTCTCAATCACAAATCCAACAAAGCAGTATCACAAAGCAACTCTCAATCAGTATCACAAACAAAGCAAAACAAGTACCCCCTAAATAATAAGCAGTATCACAACAATATTGTAAAACAATATATTAACCCTCCCTATTTAGATATTCTAACAAACCACAAAGAAGCAGATTGCACACAAGTGAAACACAAGCCAAGTGAAACACAAGCCGCAAGTGAAAGCCGCAAGTGAAACACAATCAGTTGCACAAACACTACAACAAATATCTTAGGCTGCCGAAATGTCGAATTCACCATTTAACACACAAGATTCACCATTTAACAGACAAGAGGTAATAATCTTGCCTTTACGCTAATTCAATATTACATGTATACAAAACATTAAAAAGACATCGAGATAACATTAGGCTCAGATTATATATTGCTGCAACATAAGCAAGTTTTATCATATATGGCTGCAACATCAAATGTTGCAAAATTAAGTTTTTTTTGCCGTCCATTCGGAAATGTCACGCCAAAATCAAATTTTTTTTAAATCATCATCACCGTATCTCGGTTTTTTTTAAAACAAACTGCTTAAATCAAACTGCTTATCAAGTTGCATAAGCAAACTGCTTAAACCAAGTTTCAAATCTGCTTAAAATAACAAACTGCTTATAAAGCATATAAGCAGTTTTATAAGCAGTTTCATAAGCAGTTTCATCACCAAACCCTAAAAAAAAGCCCCCTATATTTTTAGAGAGGGTTGGAATATACAAATAGGGAGGGTCATTATAACCCAACCTGCAAACTGCTTACAGATCTGATAAAAAACTTGGTAAATCTTTCAATTAACCAAGATTAACTGAAATATATTGCATCAATTTTGAAAAACCCTCAATTTTTCAAGAAACCCTAATTTTTAAAAAATTAGGCGTTTTAATCAAAACTTACAGATCTGATAAATTACTTGGTAAATCTTTCAATTAACCAAGATTAACTGAAATATATTGCATCAATTTTGAAAAACCCTCAATTTTTCAAGAAACCCTAATTTTTAAAAAATTAGGCGTTTTAATCAAAACTTACAGATCTGATAAATTACTTGGTAAATCTTTCAATTAACCAAGATTAACTGAAATATATTGCATCAATTTTGAAAAACCCTCAATTTTTCAAGAAACCCTAATTTTTAAAAAAATTAGGCGTTTTAATCAAAATTAGGGCAAACCTTAATTTTTATCCCAACATCATCACAGAAACATCACTAATTGAAAGATATAATCGGATTTTGAAAAACCCCCATTTTTTTTACCACAGAAACCCTAAAAAGCCATCACAGATCACCAACAACATCACCACTCACCATAAAATCCATCACAGATCACCAACAACATCACAAAATAACGAGTGAGATCTAAAAACGTTTTTAGATCTAAAATAGAGAGAGAAAAGAGAGAGTCAGATGAGTGTGTGATAGAACTCCAATTCAAGTCCGGATAACGTGTCTAGCGTTAGAACTATATATAACGCACAAAATAAGATCCGGAGAGCCATAGTAGGTGATAGAATTCCAATTCAAGTCCTTTACTCGCAGTTGATGCATTCAGGGTATACATATTACCTGAGGGTAAATGAGCATAACGAGCTTGAGGAGCTATTTTTTTTGCACCCCACGTCGTATGCTTTATGGTGTACATTCCCTGAAATCATGTTGATGGACTCCACATACAATACCACGATGTTTAAATTGCCATTGTTGGAAATTGTTGGAGTAACTTCAACAAATAAAACATTTTCAATGGCGTATAGCTTTTTAAACAGTGAAAAAGGGCATAATTTTCAATGGGTATTGCAACGTGTGAAGGATGTGATAGACGAAAGATATTACCCACGTGTTATCGTCACTGACAGAGATTTAGCGTTGGTTGGGGCATGCAGAGCAGAATTTCCTAACGCTCACAAATTACTCTGTCGATGGCATATAGAGCAAAATCTGCTTCAGTATTGCAGAAATAGATGCGGTTCGTTAGACGAGTATGAGGCCATTAAATGGAGATGGGATTGGATGGTTAAAGCTCCGACACGCCTCATGTTCGAGCAACATTATGAACGCCTACAACATCGATTGGTCAACCATGCGGGTTCTTAATTATTATATCATGGTAAGTATAGTAAATTTATAACTATTAAGTTGTTTTCCCCATTAATATCAGTAATTTATATAAGTCATTTTTAATGAATTGAGGACGCCCCATTCCACTGGATGAAATTCATATTTTTTTGGAGAACCCTATCTGTTCCGTGGCCTATTATCAATAGGCCACCGCCTGAAGATGGCTCTTTCAGCGAACCTGATGATGATGATGATGATGATACTTCGTTTCAAAATGACATGCGACAATTCAAGAATGTTTTTAGCAAAGCAACGTCGTTTGTCAAGAAAAATATGTTAACGAAGATGAGAGCGATATACCAACCTGAATCTGTTGACACACGCGAACCTGTTATTCAGAAAAATACCCGTGGACGTCCGAGTGCAAAGGACAAAAAGGGCAAGGCTACAAAAGTCCCGGACTTGAATGAAGTACCAACCGTAGATCACCGAAGAAGCACAACTTCAAGATCTACAAAAGTCCCGAACTTCAACAAAGAACATGCAAGACATAGTTCTTACACGGGTCCTAGTGTTCAACAAAGAATAAGACACCGGTTGTACGTTGGAGATGTAGATAGCGAATATTTTATGGAGCATATTCCAGAGATTTTCCATCCATACATAATAAGTATATATAATGTGGTAGGTGATGGAAATTGTGGGTTTCGGTGCGTTGCCCACGGTATTTGTGAAGACCAAAATAGGTGGCGCGAAGTTAGAGAGATGTTATTGCAAGAGTTAGACCTACATAGGGAGGTTTACATAAGTATGTGGTTGCAAGCTGGCTTTAACGGAATTTGCTATTCAGTAAACTGGTTCGGAAATGGAGCTGCACCGTTAGATCGCTATATGATTATGTCAGACACGGGGTTGGTTATTGCATCACTGATTAACCGACCTGTTGTATTTATATCTCGGCGGGGTTGAAATACGTGTTTTCCGCTTGTTTTCGGTCCAAACTTCTCACAAAGAACTGACCCCCTTGTGATAGCCCGTGTGGGGCCAGACGAATGTGGTCACTACATTTGTCTGACGCTAGACGGAGATTCTCCACTTCCGCATCTCCACCCACAATGGAGGAGGCACAGAACCCAAGATACATCCCAATGGGAAACATTATATTACGATCGACTAAACATGTTGTAAATAATTATACAGACAAAACATTGTAAATGAGTACTGATTTATGTTGTAAATAATTATACCGAAAAAACATAGTGAATGATTATGATTTATGTTGTAAATAATTGATTACTGTTTTTATTATATAGTAAATGATTGAAAATTTATTTAAATTAATAATAACATTATTGATTGATGTTGTAAATTATTATGCAAATTTTTTGGCCAGGTGGAACGAAGAAATCCTTTCTTGTGCCTTTTCTTCAACGCAGTGCTCAAACTGCGTTGCTAAAGATAATAAGATTGACGAGCTTGAAGCAAGAAACAAGCTGTTGATGACAAGAATAAAGGCGTTGGAGATGGAGTTAGAATTGACAAAGAATCCTGAGGATCACGCTTGTCAGTCGTGTGCAAGGCTCCATGATCTTTTAAATAAAATGAATAATCTTCATATGCAGTAGATGTTGTTATTTTTAAATAATGTGGTAACGTTATTGTTTAATTTAATAATAACAGTTGTTGTTGTAGTTATTTAATGTGGTAATATTTAACGTGCTATTGTTGTTGTTGTTAATTAAATAAAAACACATTAGACGTTATTATTCAATTAAACATTATACAAACAAAATAAATTATACAAAACAATTAAAAAAAAATAAATAAATAAAAAAATGACAAACAATAAAATAAGCAAAAAAAGACCCCCTATATTTTTAGAGAGGGTTGAAATATACAAATAGAGAGGGTCATCATAACCCATCCCATAGAACATATATGCACGACACACATACCCACATATTTGCAGCCAAATTCATCTTCATGACACACATGCTCACTAGCATGAATTAAATGCGTGACAAAAACAAAAACAGTAATATATGTTCTCAAGCATATATGTTCAGTTTTATTCAAACATATATGTACAGTTTCATTCAAACCAAATATATATGTTCAGTGTTATTCAAACAAAAAACCTATAATTCAGTTTTATTCAAACATATGTACAGTTTTATCCAAACACTAAAAATGTGTAATTTATTTTAAGGTAATTTATTGCTCCGTATATAACGATCAGGACCTTATTAAGAGTCTAAACTTAAGTTTTGTTAAAGTTAAACTTTGGAAACAACTTTCCAGTCTCATCCATGTTTTATAAAGTTATTGTTTTCTGACTGAAAACACGATTCCTTAAAGAAAGAGAACGAGCATATTTCTTGCTAGAAAATAATAGAGAAGTCAAAAAAAAATAAATCTAAGAGTTAAACCAACAATGGGTATAGATTATAGAACTATAGATGTTGAAATAAACAAAATAGCTACTATTCTAGTTCAATATTAAAGTATATATTCTTGTATTACCATCACTTTTGTTGTCAAATCTGGATTACGTTATATCATTACCCACATCTAAAAATACATTATTTTACACCACCATATAATTTAATTGCTTTATAAGTGGCCACAAACATATATGTACAGTTTTATTCAAACCATGGTTCTAAAAAGGTATTGATATTTACACATAGCAATTTACTTCATAGACATAAAATATAGTGGGAGGAGTGTAGGACCATTAGGCTCATACATGCAAATTTTATGTGTATGAAGTAAATTGCAATGTGTAAATATCAATACCCTTCTAAAAGACGTGTAATGGCTTCGCAAAGGCGTGAGGCTTGGTTATGCCGTCACGCCACGCGTCATGCCGCCTTATGTCACGTCTTTTTGTAAACTCAATAAATATGAAATATAATATAAATATATAAATATTTTCATATTTTGTGCCGCCTTATGTCACGTCTTATAAACACAAAAGCCTCGCCTTAGCCGCTAAGGTGTGAGGCTTGGTCATGCCGCCACGCCACACCTCACGCTATTTATAACTTTGATTCAAACACTAAAAAAAACCCTAATAAAAAAATCGATGAAACCTTAATAAAAAACCTGAACCTATTTATAACATCGTTAAGAAACTTAAATTAAAACGTTAAGAAACTTATCTTTTCCCATAATGAACAATATAGGCGCATAGATCGACTTATGATCATCAAACAAGATATGGTGGCATGGTGGGGTGGTTGTCAGGTTAAAAGTGGGGAAGAGATTGTAGGGTGAGAGACTGCTAGACACGTATCAGTCACGAACCAAAACCCTCCACCGAATCGAAATCTTGTGATTCTACCTCTTTGTGATTGAAGGCTTTGAACGAGTGATGGAGAGAGGATGGGGCGGCTAGGGTTGTGGAGAAGAAGATGAAACGTGACAATTGACTTGGAAAAAAGATATTATCTGATATAATATTGTAACTGCTCCTAATTTTGTATGGTTTAATTTTTGATTGAAATCTCATAATTACCCTTTTAACTATGCAAATATTGTCATAATCTTTCAGTTAATTACATTAATGGCACACGCAATTATAGCCATTGATCAAACAATCTAATGGTTCAAAGGGAGTTCTCGCACTTAACGTTGGGTTTTGGCGAGACCCTAACAAGGGGCGTTGCCCCTTGACCCTGCACGGGGGTGTGACCATTTTGGCGGTATCAAGCTAACTATAACGAGTGTACACTCTGCACCTCCTAACTCATCTTGAGCTAAACTTGTATTAGTTCGTTGGTTTCAAGTAAAACAAAATCAACATAACACTAAATTATCAACAAAATTGACGTGACGTATTTGGCAAGTAAGTTTCCTTTTGGTGCAATTGATAATCAATGTCCCGTTTTTGTTTTTGTTGGGTCCGTCAGTACCCAAGGATCCTGAAAACAGGATTTGAATACAAATTAAGCCAAGTGTTAATCAACCAAAAACACTCTTAAGTCACTGAGTGAACAGTCACTTAGTGAGTTACCTTCAAGATGCTCAGGACGAGTCTAAGAAGAAAGATTCTCCACTCAGTGAGGCGGAACTCCTTTAGTGTCACTTAAGCCAAAGAAGAAGGTAATGAGTTCAGTGAGTATTGGACAAGAACTCACTGAACCCCCATCTCCTCAACAACAATAAGTGATTGAAGACTGAAGACTGAAGGCGTAGACTGAAGAACCTGAAGTCTGAAAGAAAGGCGAGATTAGGCGGGAAGAGTTTGAAGAGATAAGGAGAAGTCTTATCGAGCCAGAAACGAACATTCCCTAAAACGGCTAAAAGTCAAGTAGTGTCAGAACTGACACTCGGAAAGACTTTTAGCCTATTCTTATTGGTTCTTGGAAATGACAAATACTGTTGTAGTTGTCAGACACGCTTTGTTATTCTTTTTGTATTTTAATCATCAGTGCTCTATTATACTTGTGTATAAATAGGAAGAGATTGAGAAAAGTGGGTTAAGTTTTGTGCATTAAAAGCTTATACTTTCACAAAACCACTTTTCTTCTACAAAGAGTAACCAAGTCCCTGAGATAGCTCAGTGGGTCGATATTGTTACCACTCAAGAATATCTTGAGTTTAGATAGGAGACAAACCATACCTTGTCTATTCAATCCCAAGTGTTTTTTCCGTAAACACTTAGGTAATAGATTCTTTGATTGATTTCTAATAAGAATTTAAACGTTGAAAAACTTGTGTTTTTATATTTACGTTTTACTTATCAGTTGTAATTAATCAATACATTAATCTCAGTCATAAACACAATTAGATTAACTTTGTAGTTACTTCTAAGCGTGTAAAGGGAACAACAAGTGGTATCAGAGCCTCTGGTTTATAAAATCTTTTCAAAAACTAACAGTGCTCAAGGTTTTTAAAACCAAGATCCTACTATGGATGATGTTAATGTGCCCCAGCTCGTCGATAAAAAGGGTGGCAGCTATTCAGCTGTTGCTCCCAGACTCGAAGCTGGAAAATTTAGCAAGTGGAAAAAGCGAATGCTTTGCTACTTGACTGGTATGGAACCATACTACATTACTTGTATCAGGGATGGTCCTTTTGTCCCTAAGACCGCTGAGGGGCTAAACAAGCCTAAAGCTCAGTGGACCATTGATGAGAGAAGGGTGGTCAATCAAGACCAACGCCTGAAAAGCATAATTATATCTTGTCTTCCTGACGATATAATGGAATCAGTCATTAACTGTACAACAGTCAAGCAAACTTGGGTTGACTTGATTAACAGCTTTGAAGGTCCCTCAGATACCAAGGAAAACAGGATCATGGACCTGAAACTTGAGTACAACACTTTCAAGGCAAAGGACTCTGAAAGTATCTCTCAGACATATACCAGATACAAGACCCTGATAAATGAACTGTCAAATGATGGTGTAGTTTTATCTAAGCATGAGATCAATGTTGGATTTGTCAATTGTCTCCCTGAGAAGTGACTAAACTTCTCACAAGGCTTCAGGAATGATAACCACATTCAGACCCTTGAGCTCCCTGAGATCTATGAGAAGTTCTTCTATGAGGACAACTTAATCTTTAGGAGATACCCTGACTCAAAAAAAGCTCTTGAGACAAAAAAGGCCCTGACCTCCTCACCCATATCAACTGCCTTTTATTCTAATGGTGTTGTACATGATTTTCAAGAGGATTCTTATGATGAGATTGATGAAAGAACTGGTGATGAGTACCTAAATGACTTAAACGTGGAATTCCAAGAAAGGGCACTCCTTGCCAATTCAAAACGTTTTATCAAAAGAAATCAGTCAAACTTTTCAAAAGCTAAAGCAAATGAAACCACTGAGTGTTTCAAATGTGGTAAAAAGGGCCACTTTTCTAGAGACTGTTATTCAAAAACCATCTCAGAACCCTCTTATAAATTTTCTGGAAACAGTTCCTCAGGAACTAGCAAGTTTCAACCTAGAATGCTTCAGTCGACCCAACATTTTCAAAACAATAATGTTCAAAAGGGTCAAAAAGACTTTGAGGCTAAATATAGGAAAGCTAAGGCTAAACTTGCACTTCTTGAAACTAATCCCTCAATGTCTCAGGCTGCTCAAACTTCCAAACCTGTTCAGACAAAGAACAAGGTTCTTGTAGCAGAAGCTTATGACTGGGATGAAGAAGAGGTCTCCTCAGAAGATGAGGAAATTAGAGTGAGTGCACTGATGGCACTCTCTGAAGGTGATCAGGTGGCTGTTGGAAAAAGCCATGCAAGGAATGGAGAATGGGTGAACATAACCATGAAGAAGGTAAATATTTTACTTTCAATGGATGATGATTCTGACTGGCAGTCCTATATGAATTATATTTGTGTAGATCTTAAGTTTGTAGAAGAACAAAGGCTTAATTTGCTTTCAAAATATAACAATCTTGTGTTAGAAGTAAATAAGTGTAAAGATGAATTGCTTGTATTAAAACAAGCCAAGTTAGAAACTATTACACTACAAATTCAAAACACTGAGATTTTGAAACAAAATCAAGTCCTTCAAAATGAACTTAACAAAGAAAAGGCTGTCATTGAAGGCTTGACTAAAAAGGACCCCAAAATCTATGAAACTGTGAGTCTAATTCCTAGTGAAAACAAGAAAATTATAGGAATAGACCAACTCACTGAAACCCCCAGTGATAGTCACAGAGAAAAGACTTTTATTCCAGCTGGCATATCTTTTGAGTAGGAAATGGAACCCAAGTCAAATGACTAGTGTAATACCCAAAAATCCTAAAACATGTAAAAGACCAAAATGCCCCTACAATCTTAAACTTTGATTAATAAGCTTATAAAGTACCAAATGAATTCCAAACTTCGGGAGATGATTAAGATATGAAGTAAAATTATTTCCACTACCACATTTGACATTTTGTGAAGTACCAAAATTATTTTTACACACAATATGTACCGAAAATTCATTTAGAATATTAATAATATTATTAAGACTTTATAATTAATTCAAAATCCATTTAAATGCTAAGAAAATTATGGAAATAATGCAAATTGATTTGGTCTTGTTAATCCCGTTATTTTTGCCAGCCTTTCCCCCCCTATCACGGTACAATTCTTTTTTATACTAACAAACTCATCTAAACCCTAATTAAAATACCGAGTGAAAGAAAAACACACACAAAAATTCATAGCGACTTCATCCAAATTTCTGGAGCTCGTGGGGTATTTTTCTGGGATTGTTCTTCATCCAAGGAGGCTAGGAAAATTGGTCTTGGCGTCGTGGAAGCTTTGGTTTGATCGCTAGGGAGTTTTTGGTTCGCTAAAGTTCATCCGGTAGGGTTAATTTCTTTTCGACTCATCCACACGTTCAATCTTCGATTTGGTATTTTTCCTATGATCCTTATATCACTTATAACTCATATAAAATGATAAAGTCGATTCATGCAAGATTAAATGGGTCGTTCGAATTAAAATGGGTGAAACACGTTAAAACCATAAATTATGTAACGCAATTTTTCCAGGTGTTGTAATCATTTATTTTGGACCTAATATGAATCATATGACTTGGGAAAAATAGTGGTTCGAATATTAGAGGCCTGGTTTGGTCGTGGTTGATTTTGTTCACATCGGGTTATTTTTGAAATCGAACGAATGGGTTAAAACCCTTATTTGTGATTTGGGTTTAGATCATATGGGATTGAATCTGGAAATTTAATGATGTTTTTATGATGAGTGAATGATTGGAACATGTAATGTTAAACTAGGTTTAGGGTTTTGATATATAAAAATTGTACCGAATGGTTTTGATAATTAAAAGGGGCGTATTGTAAATTATGGAACTCGTGGACCATTTTTGTAATACACTATAGATCAAGGCTGTTTTGAATAAAATATAACTTGGGGGTCATTCGTGTAAAATATGTAACTTATGGATTTAATTTGGAAATCGTTAATTATGTATATCGACTTGTAAAATAAATAAATAGAAGGACTTGTTTTGTAATTTATGAAATCTTATGGGTGTTTCGTATAATTGATAATATAAGGGGTTAATGTGTAAAATTGGATATTTAATGGGTTAATGTGTAAATATGATAATTAAGGATCGATTTATGGTTTTATTAAATTAAGGGACTAAAATTTTAAATTGTGAAAAGATGAAGGTACTATTCGTACCATTATTAAAATAAGGGATATATTCGGTAAATTGGTAAATTGAGAGGCTCGTTATGTATATATTAATATGTTATGGGTTTAAATGTAATTTAATGAAATATAAGGTTTAATATGTAAATTATGTAACTAAAGGGTATAAAATGTAATATTGGTAACTTGAGGTACTAAAATCGTTAACATGAAAAAGTATGGATTCAAAATGGTTTAATTGTAATACTTTCATTTTTAAACCTTTAACTTTGATATAATTACAATTAAAACCCTATATTATGTAAAGTTGTCATAATTAACCCTAAACTATTGAAACTTGCTAAAACATACCCATTGTCCATAATATGTTTTAATTATGACTTAACCTAAGCAATAATGCATCAATCTTTCTAATTATGGAAACCTTCTAAAAAAGGAAACTTTCTAAAAATGGAAACTTACTAAATTTGGAAATCTGCTAAAAATAGAAAGTTACTTAAAATGGAAAGGCAGTTAAACACCTATTGTAATACTCTTCTACTCCTTTATGTGTGAAGAAGGAGAGGTCCTGATCCATTCCTGTACTTACTGTCTTTTGTCTTTGTTTGCATTCGCGTTAAGGTACAGATATTCTACCCTTTTTCAGTAAGGGTGTTTTCCCTCTTTTGGACTATTGATCTTTGATTCGTATTAGGGATTCCTAAGCCATTGCTATGTTCCCTACACATTGATTTGTTCATTTGATTCGATTTGACTTGGACCTTTGATATGCACCTTTGACATGAACCTTTGGCATTTGAACCTTTGATTTGAACCTTTGATATTTGGACTCTGATTATGAGTCAATGACTTAGACTATTTGAGCCTTTGCTATGATTTGAACCTTTGCTATGATTTGAACCTTTGCTTTGATTTGGACCTTTGACCTTTGACCCTTCAGTTTGATACCCGAGCCAAAATTTGTTTCCTAGCCATGAAGGTAACATGTCCATGTCATTGATGCACCAATGGCATGACTCTTGTGTGTTTGAGTGATGTTACACACCGTCCCCATTTGCTACTACATGCGCGCTTTATTATTTATTATGGCCTATATTATTGTTCGGGGGGCGTATGGATGCATCCTAGATTTGTTTTGTTTCGAGGGATATATCATGATTATTATTTGATTTGATTTGGTGATTGATGCTGTAAAACCCTGAAATTCAGATTCCAAATTTTACATCTAATTTGAGCTTTTACCAAAGTTTGTAACAATTATTTTGACACCAAAAAAAAAAAAAAAAAAAAAAAAAAAAAAACTATATGACAATTATATAAACTAACTTAAGTTACACATTAATAATATGAAATTGCTACATAATTTAAACCTTCCTAAATTACTTAAGTTATCGCACATTTTGTAGACTTATAGTATCCGAGATTTTCTTTCTTTTTGCACACGGAATCCCACAATACACGGCCCATTGACCACATACATATCCAACCTTTAAAGCAAGCCATTAAATGATAATTATTACTTTCTTAAAGTAGCCACGCTCCCCTTCTTAAATTGTTTGATACGTTTCTTTTCCCTATTCAACCCATGTGACAAACCATACACAATAATCTGGTCCCCCTCATTCTTTCCAGCTAATATGCCCCCAAATGATTTAAGGACAAGAAGTAGTGGGTTGATGCATGGCCACCCTAATTAAACAAGACCAAAAGAAACATATATGGTTTATATATTACACGATACATACGTTTCACTTATCCCACTCATCTTTAAGCCCTTACAACTCACTCTCCAATCTCCCATAAACCATCTTACTAAGACAACAAAAACCTTGCTTACTGCTGTGATTTCCAGTCGAACCAAACAAAGAACCAACACACTATTCTGCTGTTATTTCTGTCGAGCCAAAGAAGAGACCAAACCAAGTACCACTCAAGTTTTTCTAGCCATGGAGATTTCTTAGTGATCAAGAGTTGCGGCCAAGAGGGAGTCCAAGAAATCTAGTTGCATGCCCAGTTCAAATTTCACTCTTGCTTTCTCCTTTTCCATTCGAAGATATTTGCAAGGTTTAATACGTTTTCTTTTCTTTCATCATTTCGTATATTTTTATCATCAAGCCTTGAACTCATACGGAGACCTAGAAAAATTTTAAACATGCTTAAGAGATCAAAACATAACCTAAAAGATTAAACCCAAAGCGTATCTGCTTATTTTTTTTTTGTTTTCGAGAAACCCACCTGATCGCCCAACTTTAAGCCCTTGTATCGACATTGAAATGACCACACAAGAATCGAAACTTTTAACCCCCTTGTAGACGACCTAACAAACTCTTAATAGGCACAAGAATCATTTAAAAAGATCTAAAAACGAATCCAGAATTTTGTCTTGAAGTTTGGTTTATATCGTTAAGTTTGGAACTGGAAAATGCCTTATGATTTTATGTGACGACCCAGTTTTCTAGACACTAGTTTGAACCTCACACGACCTTTATAAATCTTGAGTTTTTGTACTTTAAATGTCGACCCAGCCAAACAAGAATCTCATAGAAAGAGCTAATAACGAATCCGCAAATTATTTTTAAAGACTGACACATATCGCTACATATTTATGATAACTGGATTAGCGCTATTTTTGTCCCACGAACCAACTTGAAGCCTCATTATCGAACCCCATAAGGCCACATAAAAATCCAGATTTTTTCCAGACGTTAGACCACCCAGCTGACTTTTCATAGCACCAAGAACCTCGTAAAAATATTGTGAAACGAAGTAGCGATTTGACCTTGAAGTTCTGTCCATGTCGACAACTTTGCCCAGACTTAAAACCTTATTGTTTTCTTTTCACTCGATACCACACACCCCACTTCCTAAAATATTTGCGACTAGCCTACTTAACCAATGATCATATAATTCGAACCAAATGATAGACCACCTGGCAAACTTCAAATAGAATCAAGAACGTCGAAAATTCATTGAACCATCGAGTCAGAAATTAATCCCAAAGTTTTGCCCAACTCGATATGTATTAACCTTAACAAAGACTTTTGGTGAAATCATAAAAATACTTTGGGGACCATTTTTGCCAAAACACAAACTGTTTTTAGAACATGGACTGTTTTGTAATCAAACTGAAAACCAGGGACTGATTTTGACAAATCTAAAACTTAAGGGTACAAACTATCATTTGACTATAGTTGAGGGGTAAAAGTGCCAAATTACAAAAGTTCAAGAGTGTTTATTTAGTAAATAAGAACCAATTGTAATCCTGTCTTATACTTCTTAGGTGTGAAGAGGAGTGATTTGATCCCTGTCAGTGTTTGCTATCCATTGTGTTTTTGCTTGTTTTCTCATAAGGTACAGATATTCTGCTTCTTTGATAAGAGGCCTTCATTCTCATTCATATTAGGGTTTCCCTATACCATTGCCATGTTTCCTTATTTCATGCACTCCGAACTTTTGAACCATCATGATATTGAACCTTTTATGATTATGAACCTTTCATTCATGAACCTTTAATTATGAACCCTTGACCATGAACCTTTGCCTATGAACCTTTGCTTATGAACCTTCGCTTATGAACCTTGCTTATGAACCATGATTATGAACTTATGATCATGAACTTATGAAACATGATATTGACCTATGCAAGTAAACTAAAAACATGATTCATGATACTTGACCTTTACCCTCAGTTTGATACTACGAGCCACTCACTAGGCATGAGGGTTTCATGTCCATGTCATTCGATGCACCGATGGCATGACTCTAGGGCAGGAGAGTGATGACCTGTCCCGTCCCTGCATGTTATGTTTACGTAGAGGCAGATTATGGCCACCTGGGGCGTATGGATGCATCCTAGATTTGTTCATGTACATGTTATGTTATGTTATGTTATGTTATTCATGGTGACTGATGGTGTGTGCGATACACGTCTTTCACACTCCGGGAGCTAGCTACTCCAACCCATGATGAGGACACCCCTCATAATTACAGGATACTAAGAGGTCTCCCCTCTACATGTTTATGGCTATGATTATGATTATGATTTCATGTTATGGGCTCGTAGTGGATTACTGACCTTTCTTTACCATGCACCTTTGTCCTTTCCCTTATGATACCATGTATTCTTACCATGTATTCTCACCATGTATTCATGCTTCCATTCTCATATACTCATGTATTATCCATTATGCTACTGCTTGTTACGTTATATCTGTTCACTGAGCTCTAGTAGCTCAGCCGCGTTTTCTTTTCCCGCGGCAGGTAATTAAGCTAGGAGCTGGGCATGTCTTTGGGGTTGAGTGCACTTGAGTGGAGCTTGTTCTTATAGCTTATCTACCATTTGATTTCTTTAGACTTTATGTTGCCATTGTTTGGGCATTGAACTTATGTACTTCCTTTATTTCCTTTCATTTGGATATAAGTCATGTTGACTTATTGTTGGATTATGTATTTGACTTCCGCTATTTTGGTTTATGGATGCTATGTTGTTCTGATATGAAACCATATATTTGTGATATCTTTACCCTTGTCGGGTCGGGGTGTTACAATTATGGTATCAGAGACAGGTTGCGATGTCGTAATGCATTTACCCTTGACCTGTGAGGTTAGGACCACTAGGTTTCCACTGTAGGCGCTCATAAGATAACCTGTAAGAATTTGCTTTAGGATATCTTGATATGAACTTAAGTTTTGACCGGTGAGGAATGGGTAGACTATAAGGCAATTGTTTAAGTGTTATTGCTTCCGCATCACTCTGATTCGTGCCTTGCTATGACATTTGCTTTTCTTGACCTCTGAGACTATAGAAGTACTAGGTGGAATAAGATAGGTGGTTTTGATTACGACTTGAGATAAAGTATGACCATCATGAGGGCATATTTATATGATGCCAGTATTATGAAGTCTGGCCAACGTGATAATACTTACATCATATAACGTGCACTTGTTATGGGCATAGGATATCTGGGGAAGTACCTAAGAAGTTTAGAATTTGAATCTCCGTTGAATTATCCGTGATTAGTGAGACTTTAAGTTCATTCTACCTATGCGTATACCTTGCATTCGTTCATTAGATATCTGGATGAGTTCGGACTCTCGTTTTGCGTTCTGCTGACCTAAGTTATAAATCTTGAATTCTTGTAAAACTCTCTACTGTTGATACAATTAATTTTATCTGAAATCTTGTTCGTATTTCATATGAGCTTTCCGGGAGATTCGCCTATCCTCCAATTTGTTGCATGGTCTTTTGATCGGAAACAACCAATTTGTCTCCTTCTAAGAAATTTGAACCCACCTTGTTTTGATTGAATCATGAGAAACAATTTGGTTAGAAAATCCTTTTTGGAAGAACCTCCCCGGGCGTGAGAATGTTTGCAACGATCTTGTGCGACTTACTGCGACTCCGTCTAACTTTACGACTCCAATTTTCGAGGACGAAAATTTTCTTTTAGAAGGGGAGAGTTGTAAAACCCTGAAATTCAGATTCCAAATTTTACATCTAATTTGAGCCTTTACCAAAGTTTGTAACAATTATTTTGACACCAAAAAAAAAAAAAAAAAAAAAACTATATGACAATTATATAAACTAACTTAAGTTACACATTAATAATATGAAATTGCTACATAATTAAAACCTTCCTAAATTACTTAAGTTATCGCACATTTTGTAGACTTATAGTATCCGAGATTTTCTTTCTTTTTGCACACGGAATCCCACAATACACGGCCCATTGACCACATACATATCCAACCTTTAAAGCAAGCCATTAAATGATAATTATTACTTTCTTAAAGTAGCCACTCTCCCCTTCTTAAATTGTTTGATACGTTTCTTTTCCCTATTCAACCCATGTGACAAACCATATACAATAATCTGGTCCCCCTCATTCTTTCCAGCTAATATGCCCCCAAATGATTTAAGGACAAGAAGTAGTGGGTTGATGCATGGCCACCCTAATTAAACAAGACCAAAAGAAACATATATGGTTTATATATTACATGATACATACGTTTCACTTATCCCACTCATCTTTAAGCCCTTACAACTCACTCTCCAATCTCCCATAAACCATCTTACTAAGACAACAAAAACCTTGCTTACTGCTGTGATTTCCAGTCGAACCAAACAAAGAACCAACACACTATTCTGCTGTTATTTCTGTCGAGCCAAAGAAGAGACCAAACCAAGTACCACTCAAGTTTTTCTAGCCATGGAGATTTCTTAGTGATCAAGAGTTGCGGCCAAGAGGGAGTCCAAGAAATCTAGTTGCATGCCCAGTTCAAATTTCACTCTTGCTTTCTCCTTTTCCATTCGAAGATATTTGCAAGGTTTAATACGTTTTCTTTTCTTTCATCATTTCGTATATTTTTATCATCAAGCCTTGAACTCATAAGGAGACCTAGAAAAATTTTAAACATGCTTAAGAGATCAAAACATAACCTAAAAGATTAAACCCAAAGCGTATCTGCTTATTTTTTTTTTGTTTTCGAGAAACCCACCTGATCGCCCAACTTTAAGCCCTTGTATCGACATTGAAATGACCACACAAGAATCGAAACTTTTAACCCCCTTGTAGACGACCTAACAAACTCTTAATAGGCGCAAGAATCATTTAAAAAGATCTAAAAACGAATCCAGAATTTTGTCTTGAAGTTTGGTTTATATCGTTAAGTTTGGAACTGGAAAATGCCTTATGATTTTATGTGACGACCCAGTTTTCTAGACACTAGTTTGAACCTCACACGACCTTTATAAATCTTGAGTTTTTGTACTTTAAATGTCGACCCAGCCAAACAAGAATCTCATAGAAAGAGCTAATAACGAATCCGCAAATTATTTTTAAAGACTGACACATATCGCTACATATTTATGATAACTGGATTAGCGCTATTTTTGTCCCACGAACCAACTTGAAGCCTCATTATCGAACCCCATAAGGCCACATAAAAATCCAGATTTTGTCCAGACGTTAGACCACCCAGCTGACTTTTCATAGCACCAAGAACCTCGTAAAAATATTGTGAAACGAAGTAGCGATTTGACCTTGAAGTTCTGTCCATGTCGACAACTTTGCCCAGACTTAAAACCTTATTGTTTTCTTTTCACTCGATACCACACACCCCACTTCCTAAAATATTTGCGACTAGCCTACTTAACCAATGATCATATAATTCGAACCAAATGATAGACCACCTGGCAAACTTCAAATAGAATCAAGAACGTCGAAAATTCATTGAACCATCGAGTCAGAAATTAATCCCAAAGTTTTGCCCAACTCGATATGTATTAACCTTAACAAAGACTTTTGGTGAAATCATAAAAATACTTTGGGGACCATTTTTGCCAAAACACAAACTGTTTTTAGAACATGGACTGTTTTGTAATCAAATAGAAAACCAGGGACTGATTTTGACAAATCTAAAACTTAAGGGTACAAACTATCATTTGACTATAGTTGAGGGGTAAAAGTGCCAAATTACAAAAGTTCAAGAGTGTTTATTTAGTAAATAAGAACCAATTGTAATCCTGTCTTATACTTCTTAGGTGTGAAGAGGAGTGATTTGATCCCTGTCAGTGTTTGCTATCCATTGTGTTTTTGCTTGTTTTCTCATAAGGTACAGATATTCTGCTTCTTTGATAAGAGGCCTTCATTCTCATTCATATTAGGGTTTCCCTATACCATTGCCATGTTTCCTTATTTCATGCACTCCGAACTTTTGAACCATCATGATATTGAACCTTTTATGATTATGAACCTTTCATTCATGAACCTTTAATTATGAACCCTTGACCATGAACCTTTGCCTATGAACCTTTGCTTATGAACCTTCGCTTATGAACCTTGCTTATGAACCATGATTATGAACTTATGATCATGAACTTATGAAACATGATATTGACCTATGCAAGTAAACTAAAAACATGATTCATGATACTTGACCTTTACCCTCAGTTTGATACTACGAGCCACTCACTAGGCATGAGGGTTTCATGTCCATGTCAGTCGATGCACCGATGGCATGACTCTAGGGCAGGAGAGTGATGACCTGTCCCATCCCTGCATGTTATGTTTACGTAGAGGCAGATTATGGCCACCTGGGGCGTATGGATGCATCCTAGATTTGTTCATGTACATGTTATGTTATGTTATGTTATTCATGGTGACTGATGGTGTGTGCGATACACGTCTTTCACACTCCGGGAGCTAGCTACTCCAACCCATGATGAGGACACCCCTCATAATTACAGGATACTAAGAGGTCTCCCCTCTACATGTTTATGGCTATGATTATGATTATGATTTCATGTTATGGGCTCGTAGTGGATTACTGACCTTTCTTTACCATGCACCTTTGTCCTTTCCCTTATGATACCATGTATTCTTACCATGTATTCTCACCATGTATTCATGCTTCCATTCTCATATACTCATGTATTATCCATTATGCTACTGCTTGTTACGTTATATCTGTTCACTGAGCTCTAGTAGCTCAGCCGCGTTTTCTTTTCCCGCGGCAGGTAATTAAGCTAGGAGCTGGGCATGTCTTTGGGGTTGAGTGCACTTGAGTGGAGCTTGTTCTTATAGCTTATCTACCATTTGATTTCTTTAGACTTTATGTTGCCATTGTTTGGGCATTGAACTTATGTACTTCCTTTATTTCCTTTCATTTGGATATAAGTCATGTTGACTTATTGTTGGATTATGTATTTGACTTCCGCTATTTTGGTTTATGGATGCTATGTTGTTCTGATATGAAACCATATATTTGTGATATCTTTACCCTTGTCGGGTCGGGGTGTTACAGATGCTATGTGCAATACACGTCCTTCACATATATTTGAGAGGACTCCCCTCTATGGTTACTATTTGATTTGTTTGGGCTCGTGGTGGATTTCTGACCTACACTTTCATTTCTTGCCTTGTATCCTTTGCTTATACCTTATGCTATCCCAATGCACCATATTATATCATGTTCATTTCATTTGCTTTCGTTTCCATTTGTTATATATCTGTTCACTGGGCTTTTTAAGCTCAGCCGCATTTCCTTTTCCTGCGGCAGGTATCTAAGCTAGGAGCTGGGATTTTGCTATGGGATGAGAGTAGAGCTTAGATGGAGTTTTACCTTAGATTACCACCTTTGTTTATGACATTTGTTTAGACTTGGTTTCGTTCCATTGTTTGTTTTCCTTTGGATTATTTATCATCATTTGGAACTTATGTATTTGGATTAAGCCGTGTTGGCTTGATTTTTCTTTAATGATTTGTTTAAGGCTTCTGCTGTGTGTGTATGTATGTATGCTTTGATTTGTCACCATAATGTGATGCTTCTACCCTTGCCGGGTTGGGGTGTTACAATTATGGTATCAGAGCCCAGGTTGCGACCTGTAGTACATAAGCCATGGCCTGTGAATCATATGGACCCTAGGATTTGACCCTTAGGACTTAAGATTTGACTGGTGAGGATTTGGGTAGACATTAGGTTTCTGCTTTGTCTTTCCTTCCGTGCTTATTCTCCCCATTTTTGCTAATCGTGTTAATGATCGTTCAGATGGTGAATACGCGTAATACCGAATACCGAAATGGAGAGGATGGCCCTGACTTCGAGGCCATGATAGCCGCTGCTTTGGCTAATGCTCTTCCTCAGTTGGTGACCCAAATCACCAATGACATCAGAAATGGTGCGGGTTCATCAGGTGGTGGTGGTGGCGGTGCTCCACCTACTGGTATTCATGTTTGGATCGAAAGGTTCAATAAGCTCAAACCTCTTTCTTTCCGGTCTGCTGGCACTCCCATAGAGGCAGAGGATTGGATTACTCATATTGAGAAATTGTTCAGGGTCTTGGGTTGTGCGGATGAATTCAAGACGCGTTTGGCTACGTTTAAACTGGAGGGTGATGCGCTGAGTTGGTGGACAGCGTATGTTCAGTCACAGGAAGAGGATTTCGCTGATACTTGTTCATGGGAGGATTTTTGTGTCATATTTTATAAGCAGTATATTCCGTTGTCTGAGCAGCAGAGGTACGAACGTGAGTATGGGACTATTCGTCAGTTGGATCGAGAGTCGTCTGGGGAATTCATGCGGAGGTTCACGAGGTTGGCTAGTTTTGTTGGACCAGAGGTTACGGGTAATGCTCATCGTCAGGCTAGGCACTTTAAATGGGCATTGAAGAAGTGGGTATTGGATCGTATTGTGAACACTGAGTATGAGGATGTTGCTTTAGTTGCGGACGCGGCCTGTAACATTGAGTTGTTGCATGCTGATGGGGGTTCAAATAAGAGGGACAGGGATGGAAATCGTGTGAACTTCAGGGGGCAGGGTCGTCAAGACCAGATTCAGGAGTATAGGGGTCATCAGGACCAGGGATATGAGCAGAGGGGTCGTCAGGACCAGGATTCTTATCAGAGGCGTCAGGATTTCAGGAGCCATGATCTGCGGGGTTCTGGTAGGAGTGGGAATAGCAACCCACGTCAGTTTCGTGATCAGCAGACTCGGGGTTCTCAGCCGAGTCATCATTCGGGTTCTTCAGGGCAGAAGAGGCCTATTGAGGCTTTACCTCCTCCTCCTCTTTGTTCCACTTGTGGAAAGCCTCATCCGGGGGTTTGTCACAAGGCCACTGGTGGTTGTTTCACTTGCGGGTCTCTTTCTCATAAGGTGAAGGACTGTCCTCAGGGGAGGCATATTACACCGGCAAACCCGGCTAGGCTAGCTCCCACTATGGGTCGGGTTTATACTACTACTCGTGATAAGGCGGCGAGCACATCAGGTACCATTACCGGTTTTCTTTACATTGGTGATCATGCTGTCTTTGTATTATTTGATACCGGTGCCACACATTCCATAATATCTACTTCATTTGCAAAGAAACTTAATGTAACCCCAACACCATTAATTAACCTTATATCCATCTCTACACCCATGAAAACCCAAGTAATCATTGATCATGAATTTGTGAACTGTCCCATACGTTTTGATGATCGTATTCGTCCGGCAAATTTGCTCCCCATTGATATGATTGACTTTGACGTGATTTTGGGCATGGACTGGTTGGCTTCTCATCGAGCTACCATTGATTGTCATGCCAGAAATGTGATCTTTGGCGATGTGCATCATCCTGACTTTGTCTATCATGGTTCGCAACCTCTTAAGTCAGTTAAGATCATCTCGGCTATGAAAGCCAGAACTTTGATTTCGCATGGTTGCCTTGGTTTTCTGGCGTCCATTAAAGATACCTCTTTGGATACTCCGAGCATTGATAGTCTCCCTATTGTGCGTGATTTTGCCGATGTGTTTCCCGATGAGCTTCCTGGTATTCTTCCTGCTAGGGAAGTCGAATTTGGCATTGATCTTATTCCAGGTGCCGAACCTATCTGATGCGTGGTTTTGCGACCTTACAACAGGTTTTACCTCTCGAGGGATCTCAAGAGGCTTGTAATCCCCACCAGGCAGTGTACCTGACCGATGTAGTATAGTATAGTGGCAAGTACCGGGGGATTGATCGTTCTCTAGGAGAATAGTGTCGTTAGGATTGAAAAACTACTCTAATAGGTCTAAGGGTGAGGGAAGATTCTTTTTGTATTTTTTTTATATTTTATGGAAAGCAAGTAAAATCTCGGGTTTGAAGGAGTGGGCGGAATTAGTTGCTAGTCAACTAACCCAAATAACTACAATTGCAAATAAAATAAAATGACTGAAAATAAAAAGGTTGTGGAACTTATATGGGGAGAAATGTGTTTACTTAGATTTCCTTACTCCCTAACTATCTTTTACCGGTTGATTAGTGTGTATTAATTGCGTGGATGACGGGTGTATTCCTTAATACCAATCGTGGGGTGGCGTACGTACTTCCCCAACTCTATAAGCTCCTACTTCACTCCTAAGTCGAGCCGGCTAAGAAGCTCCTAACATGGGATCACTAGAATTCGCTCATGCATTAAATACAACCATAATAACCTTAGTACGCATTGGTTCATGTTTCTTAAGACGTTCAAGCAAGTTACCGTATAGGAGGTTAGCTAGTTTTCTTAAGCCTAACATCGATAAACAATCATCCAATACTATTAATAACACACCAACAACCAATAATCAATAGTTAGGTTTCATTAGATCTAAGCAAACACAAGATAAATCTAGCCTAGCATGTTAATTAAAAGACAATAACAAGATATAATCAAACAACACATAGATATATTGAATGATTAAATGATTACTTATCTTCAATTAAACATGGGAGATCCAAGGGTATAAAACCCTTAAAAATGGCAGAAAATTCGTCTTAGGGTTTCTCCTCACAAAGTTGCACACTAATGACTAAAATTGCAAAACTATATATAGAATTTAGGGTCTGACGGCGTCACGTTGTAGGAGGTGACGCCGTCACCTCGCCGCGGCTAGGGTTCCCGGATGGTCTTCCTGACGCCGTCCCTCTTTAATCCTCCAAAATCCGCTCTGGCGCGTCAAGGGTTGACGCCGTCAAAATTGTGCTTGACGCCGTCTGATGCGTGGTTTTGCAACCTTACAACAGGTTTTACCTCTCGAGGGATCTCAAGAGGCTTACAACCCCACCAGGCAGTGTACCTGACCGATGTAGTATAGTGTAGTGGTAAGTACGGGGGATTGATCGTTCTCCACAGGGAATAGTGTTCGTTAGGTATGAAAGACTACTCTAATAGGTCTAAGGGTTGAGGAAAATTCTTTTTTATGTTTTTATATTTTTTTATGAAAGCAAGTAAAATCTTGGGTTTGAAAGAGTGGGCGGAATTAGTTGCTAGTCAACTAACCCAAATTACTACGAATGCAAATAAAATAAATAACTGAAAATAAAAAGTTGGTGAAAACTTAAGTGTAGAGAAATGTGTTTACTTAGATTTCCTTACTCCCTAACTATCTTTTACCGGTTGATTAGTGTGTATTAGTTGCGTGGATGACGGGTGTATTCCTTAATACCAATCGTGGGCTGGCGTACGTACTTCCCCAACTCTACAAGCTCCTACTTCACTCCTATGTCGAGCCGGCTAGGAAGCTCCTAACATGGGATCACTAGAATTCGCTTGTGCATTAAATACAACCATAAAAACCTTTAGTACGCATTTGGTTCATGTTTCTTAAGACGTTCAAGCAAGTTACCGAATAGGAAGTTAGCCAGTTTTCTTAAGCCTAACATAGATAAACAATCATCCAATACAACTAATAACACACTAATAACCAATAATCAATAGCTAGGTTTCATTAGATCTAAGCAAACACAAGATAAATCTAGCCTAACATATTAATCAAAAGACAAGAACAAGATAGAATCTAACAACACATAGACATATTGAATGATTAATTGATAACTTATCTTCAATGTAACATGGAAGATCTCAAGGCAAAAAGCCTTGAAAAAGATGCTAAAATCGTCTTAGGGTTTTCTCCCAAAAATTCCACACTAAGTTCCACACTTATGACAAAGAATTGCAAAACTATATATAGATTTTTACATCTGACGGCGTCACGTTATGGAGTGTGACGCCGTCACCTCGCCGCTTTTAGGGTTCTCGGGTGACCTTCTTGACGCCGTCCCTCTTTAGCTCTCCAAAATCCGTTCTGGCTTATCAAGGCTTGACGCCGTCAGACCTTGGACGTGACGCCGTCCCTCTTTGAATTAAGCCGGGACGCCCTTGATCAGGTTAAAGCGTGACGCCGTCAGAATTCACATGCAATTTTCACTGGCTTATCATGAGTAAATTTCACATCCACCTTTTCTTGCCAAGCCATGACGCCGTCTGGAGTAAATCCTGACGCCGTCAAAGGTAACTTTTAGCCGATTTTTGAGACTTTGTCGTTTTCTTCACTTTTGTGCTCCAAAAACGTCCAAAATGCCTCCTTTTCCAGATTTCTCCTCAAAAGTACCTAAAATGACAAAAGGAACGATTTAGGGCAATATTTGATCAAATAAATACGATTTAGGGCTTAAATGACCCCTTAAAAGCGGTACACTTTTCGCTTCATCAAATACCCTTACACTTGAGATTTGCTTGTCCTCAAGCAAATGCGCTTTTATTCTAATCAAAATACAAGTTAGGGGTCATTTAATACTAACATAAAAGTAATTACAACAAATAATCGTTCCACTTTAATCATAATAAGCACGGAGATTATAAACTAGCACCTCACAAGTAGTGTTTAGATAATCACATCTCTCAAGTGTCATCAAAATAAATCTCATAAATGAAAACGGATAATATCTCTCACTACCTGTCATAGCAAATAGATTACCATAGGCTTGGGAAAGGATCGAAAACCTCCTCCACTAGGCGTAAGCACCTAAGATAAACTATCAAAGAGGGCTTTTACATGGGTTATAACGTTAGGTGTAGGGAAAAGGAAAACACGGTTTTGTTGGATAAAGGATATTTTACTGGTGGCGAGTTAAAGATCTTGATTAATTACATGTACTAAGCCAAGACTCGACTCGATTTAAGCTAATGAAAGAAAATAACAAAAACATAAAATAAACATAAAATAAAACGGGATGGTAGTCCGTATGTTTTTTCTACTTTTCTTTTTCTCATTTTTTTGTATTTTTCTTGATTTTTTTTTTTTTTTTTTTTTTTTTTTTTTTTTTTTTTTTTTTTTTTTGCATGCACTCTTTCCCTACCATCCAAAATAATACATCATAGGAGCATTGCATCCCCCTTACACTTAAAATTTTACATAACTTTACAAATAACTATTCTAATGACTCGAATTAAGATAATCGAAAAACTTGGAGTACTTTTAAAATATTTAGCACATATGGGGGTAATAAATGATGTTCTTCCCCATTACTCCATTACACTAGTACTTTACCCATGAGTCCCAATCGTCCCAAAACAATATGTACAAGGATACGACTCGACTTAGCAACCATGTAATCAATTAGATAATTAACTTGGGTTTAAACAAATGTTATAACAATAATGCACTAAAAATGAGTGCATACAAGGTAGGCTAAGGCGATTTGGGTGTACATTTAAGTGGGGTGTAACAAATTCTTCCTTTAAGTAAAATGCTTAAAGGTCGAAACGAAAAGATAGGCTCTGAGGGGTGTACTAGGGGTATCGTGTACTAAAAATGAGTACAACGCAAAGGGTGTGGGAGAATTACTTGACCAATGTAGCCAAAGTAATTATAACAAAAACACAGGTGTAAAACAATGGGTTAATCCTAATGCCTCTTATCATGTAGTAAATCTAACTACACGAATGTAGTCTCACTTGTGGCCTCGGAATGGTCCTAACGCAAGTTCTAGAATCTAAGTGCTACCGGTACACACATCATAGCATAAATGCTTTTCCTACCAATTCTAGGGGCGAACCTCACATATTTGGGGGTGGAAAATTTTTTAGTGGTACGGTTTTTGTGCTAGTCATATAACTCCTATCCGTGAGACGCTCATTAAGATCAAAGTTTCACTCCTATATGTTGTAAAAAATTTTAAATTTGGCACTAAAATTGCCCTAACAGGTATTTCTCTCAGTTTTATTACACATCAACTATTAAACAAACAAAAATCAAGCGTAATAGCATTCTCTAAAATCGTATTTTTACCCCCCCTTACACTTAAGATGAACATTGTCCCCAATGTTCAAATAACAAGATGTAAAAGCAAAAAGTAAAAGATTGAAATCAAATACTCCCCTGATTCGCTCGGTGGATAATGAAGTTACATGGTTAAATCTTCTTCCAAGGTAATGTTGAAGCTCCATGACTAATGCATCGCCATAAGCTTGATCCATCAAACATTTCCTTGTCCAAAATAACCTGTTAAACCTGAGAAAACAAACACGAAAACCTGCATAACATCGGCGGGATAAATCTATATATATAAGGATATAATGCTTGTGGAATGATAATTTTGCAGATTCCTGGAGATTATAAGTTGGAGATTTAATAAAAACTTTTTAAAAACAAAACTTTCAAAAATTTCTGAAAATTAAATCTGACGCCGTCAGGTTATAAACCCTGACGCCGTCAGAAATGACCTGACAAAAATTCTCATTTTAAGTTTCCGGAAAATTTCTGGAAAACCCTTTACCTTACTTCCTGGAAATCCTGCAAAACATCATTATGACTCGATACAAGCATTTGACTCAAACGAATACTAATATGTATGTTCATTTAATATTATTATGATTCATGTTCATTTGTTCTAATAAACCGATTTGACTTTCCCTTACACTTATCTTTTTCAAAATACCTTTATATGTAGTTAAGACGAAGTTAAAAACAAAATAAATCATTTTCACAATTTTAGTTTTGAACATGAATCAATAATAATAAAACTTAAACATACATACGGAAGCAAATAAAATCAAACAAACAAATAAATAAACACACAAAGCAAATAAATAAATAAAGCTTGGGTTGCCTCCCAAGAAGCGCTTGTTTTTGTTCGAGTCATGAGCCTGACTCTACCCTTATTTAATGGATAAAGGAGAGGTTTTCCCTACACTTAGGATTAAGTGCGGGTGATAGTAGCGATACACACCAGCTCGGTAGGAGTATGCCACGTGAGGAAAGAGTGGTGGATGAATTAAATGCTCAAAGGGGTGTGCTCCTTTCATCATAACCTTACCTAGTTCACTTTGGTCAATGGGTGAATTAAAGTTTTCTCCTAAAAAGGGATCATCTTCTATCAATTTCGAGAGACTCCTAGTTGGGAATCCATCTTGACCTAATAAACCCGGTTTAAACCCATAGTGTTTCTTGTGATTAATCATGAATAGGTGATGTAAGTATGAAAGGTTATGGTTCACTCCTATGTCAGCTTCCTCTCTACAAGGCTTAGAGTCTACTACCTTCAACATAAAACTACCCGGACTATATGGTTTGATGGGTGGGTCGGGACCTAATTCAATTCCTAAGTTCACATCTAAGGATGGAAGATTAGGTAACGGTTTTGGTTTAGGCTCCGGTTCATCAAAACTAGGAACTTCCATAGAACTAAAAGAAAGGTTGTGACTACAAGTATTCAAACCTATTTCTTCTAGTTTTGTTTGGTCCAAGGGCTCTACCTCTATTGTGGTTCCTATAGTCTCTTCTACTTCTTCCGGGTAAGTCATGGGTGGTGTGTGTGCCTCAAATGATGGTAGGACTTGTGAGGTACTTAGCGGTCTTGCATTTCTAACCTCATTCTCCATAGTATCTAAATCACCTATATGTTCATCATGTGTTTTGGTAGGATCTAACCCAAACACATTCCTAAGTATCTCAAATCCTTCTCTAGCCATTTGAAATTCTAAGTCCGATTCATAGTAATATTCAACTTGATTACTATGTTCCAATTGCCTAAAGGATTCCTCATGCGTGTCATATGTTTTGGTGAAATCTATCCCACTCATGCAACTAGGTAGTTCAACACTAACCATCTCACAATCTTGGTCCAATTCAAGGTCCATGTTCTTAAAAACTAGGTCTTTTTGCTCATGGTACCTATAGTCGGATAAATCCTCCTCATTTGTTTCCTCAAGTTGTGATGTATATAAACCCATCAATTCATTCAACTTATGGTTCACGGTTAGGAAGCTTTCCTCAAATTTTTTCCAAAGGGTTTCACTAAAAGGAGTTGATCCTAACAATGATTGTTTAATAGAAGCCGCACATGCACATAATTCATCAAACCTATCAAACTTTACACCCATCTCCTCTTGTATATATCTAAGATCACTTAAAAATTCATTGGAACAACAGGAAGCAAATCTATCCGTGTAAATTAATTGTTCCTCTATTGTTAATGATCTAAATGGAATTTCATCCGCCATGGTGACAAATGAAAATGGTTTTACAAACAAAGGGCACAAAGAAAAAGATAGACTAAAGAAATCCTAGAAAAATAAAATAAAAATCTCTACAGAAAGGAATCTAGTGAGTAGACCTAATAAAATAAAAATTCAACCTAAACAATAACTATTCCCCGGCAGCGGCGCCAAAAACTTGATGCGTGGTTTTGCAACCTTACAACAGGTTTTACCTCTCGAGGGATCTCAAGAGGCTTACAACCCCACCAGGCAGTGTACCTGACCGATGTAGTATAGTGTAGTGGTAAGTACGGGGGATTGATCGTTCTCCACAGGGAATAGTGTTCGTTAGGTATGAAAGACTACTCTAATAGGTCTAAGGGTTGAGGAAGATTCTTTTTTATGTTTTTATATTTTTTTATGAAAGCAAGTAAAATCTCGGGTTTTGAAAGAGTGGGCGGAATTAGTTGCTAGTCAACTAACCCAAATTACTACGAATGCAAATAAAATAAATAACTGAAAATAAAAAGTTGGGGAAAACTTAAGTGTAGAGAAATGTGTTTACTTAGATTTCCTTACTCCCTAACTATCTTTTACCGGTTGATTAGTGTGTATTAGTTGCGTGGATGACGGGTGTATTCCTTAATACCAATCGTGGGGTGGCGTACGTACTTCCCCAACTCTACAAGCTCCTACTTCACTCCTATGTCGAGCCGGCTAGGAAGCTCCTAACATGGATCACTAGAATTCGCTTGTGCATTAAATACAACCATAAAAACCTTTAGTACGCATTTGGTTCATGTTTCTTAAGACGTTCAAGCAAGTTACCGAATAGGAAGTTAGCCAGTTTTCTTAAGCCTAACATAGATAAACAATCATCCAATACAACTAATAACACACTAATAACCAATAATCAATAGCTAGGTTTCATTAGATCTAAGCAAACACAAGATAAATCTAGCCTAACATATTAATCAAAAGACAAGAACAAGATAGAATCAAACAACACATAGACATATTGAATGATTAATTGATTACTTATCTTCAATGTAACATGGAAGATCTCAAGGCAAAAAGCCTTGAAAAAGATGCTAAAATCGTCTTAGGTTTTTCTCCCAAAAATTCCACACTAAGTTCCACACTTATGACAAAGAATTGCAAAACTATATATAGATTTTTACATCTGACGGCGTCACGTTATGGAGTGTGACGCCGTCACCTCGCCGCTTTTAGGGTTCTCGGGTGACCTTCTTGACGCCGTCCCTCTTTAGCTCTCCAAAATCCGTTCTGGCTTATCAAGGCTTGACGCCGTCAGACCTTGGACGTGACGCCGTCCCTCTTTGAATTAAGCCGTGACGCCCTTGATCAGGTTAAAGCGTGACGCCGTTAGAATTCACATGCAATTTTCACTGGCTTATCATGAGTAAATTTCACATCCACCTTTTCTTGCCAAGCCATGACGCCGTCTGGAGTAAATCCTGACGCCGTCAAAGGTAACTTTTAGCCGATTTTTGAGACTTTGTCGTTTTCTTCACTTTTGTGCTCCAAAAACGTCCAAAATGCCTCCTTTTCCAGATTTCTCCTCAAAAGTACCTAAAATGACAAAAGGAACGATTTAGGGCAATATTTGATCAAATAAATACGATTTAGGGCTTAAATGACCCCTTAAAAGCGGTACACTTTTCGCTTCATCACCGTCTCTCTTTAACTTAAACCGTGACGACCTTGATCACCTTAAAGGGTGACGCCGTCAGATTTCCATTGTAAAACTCTCTGGCGCGTCACGTGTATTTTGTCATATCCACCTCTTTTGCCAAGCCGTGACGCCGTCAGGAGCAATCCTTGACGCCGTCACGTGTACTTTTCCAGCAGCTCTGGAGACTTTGTCGTTTTCTTCACTTTTATGCTCCAAAAACGTCCAAAATGCTTCCTTTTCCAGATTCCTTCTCCAAAGTACCTAAAATGACAAAAGGAACGATTTAGGGCAATATTTGATCAAATAAATACGATTTAGGGCTTAAATGACCCCCTAAAAGCGGTACACTTTTCGCTTCATCAAATACCCTTACACTTGAGATTTGCTTGTCCTCAAGCAAATGTGCTTTTATTCTAATCAAAATACAAGTTAGGGGTCATTTAACGCTAATATAAAAGTAATTACAACAAATAGTCGTTCCACTTTAATCATAATAAGCACGGAGATTACAAACTAGCACCTCACAAGTAGTGTTTAGATACTCACATCTCTCAGGTGTCATAAAAGTATATCTCATAAATGAAAATGGATAATATCTCTCACTACCTGTCATAGCAAATAGATTACCATAGGCTTGGGAAAGGATAAAAAACCTCCTCCACGAGGCGTAAGCACCTAAGATAAACTGTCAAAGAGGGATTTTAAACGAGTTATAACGTTAGGTGTAGGGATATGATAAACACGGTTTTGTTGGATAAGGGATATTTTACTGGTGGCGAGTTAAAGATCTTGGTTAATTACATGTACAATATGGCGTTGCTAAGCCAAGACTAGACTCGACTTAAGCTAAAAACAAAATAACAAAAACATAAAATAAACATAAAATGAAACGGGATGGTAGTCCGTATGTTTTTTCTACTTTTTTTTTCATTTTTTTTTGTATTTTTCTTGATTTTTTCGATTTTTTTTTTCCATAAACTCTTGCCCTACCATCCAAAATAAAACATCATAGGGGCCTCGGTTCTCCCCTTACACTTGAACTTTTACATAACTTTACAATTAACTATTCTAATGACTCGAATTAAGATAATCGAAACACTTGGAGTACTTTTAAAATATTTAGCACATATGGGGGTAATAATGTTGTTCTTCCCCATTACTCCATTACACTAGTACTTTACCCATGAGTCCCAATCGTCCCAAAACAATATGTACAAGGATATGACTCGACTTAGCAACCATGTAATCAATTAGATAATTAACTTGGGGTTTAAACAAATGTTGTCACAATAATGCACTAAAAATGAGTGCATACAAGGTAGGCTAAGGCGATTTGGGTGTACATTTAAGTGGGGTGTAAACAAATTCTTCCTTTAAGTAAAATGCTTAAAGTTAGAAACGAAAAGATAGGCTCTGAGGGGTGTACTAGGGGTATCGTGTACTAAAAATGAGTACAACGCAAAGGGTGTGGGAGAATTACTTGACCAATGTAGCCAATGTAATTATAACAAAAACACAGGTGTAAAACAATGGGTTAATCCTAATGCCTCTTATCATGTAGTAAATCTAACTACACGAATGTAGTCTCACTTGTGGCCTCGGAATGGTCCTAACGCAAGTTCTAGAATCTAAGTGCTACCGGTACACACATCATAGCATAAATGCTTTTCCTACCAATTCTAGGGGCGAACCTCACATATTTGGGGGTGGAAAATTTTTTAGTGGTACGGTTTTGTGCTAGTCATATAACTTCCTATCCATGAGACGCTCATTAAGACCAAAGTTTCACTCCTATATGTTGTAAAAAATTTTAAATTTGGCACTAAAATTGCCTTAACAGGTATTTCTCTCAGTTTTATTACACACCTACCATTAAACAAACAAAAATCAAGCGTAATAGCATTCTCTAAAGTATCGTACTTTACCCCCCCCCCCCCCTTACACTTAAGATGAATATTGTCCCCAATGTTCAAATAACAAGATGTAAAAGTAAATAAGGTAAAAGAATGAAATCAAATACTCCCCTGATTCGCTCGGTGGATAATGTGGCAACATGGTTAGATCTTCTTCCAAGAGAATGTAGAAGCTCCAAGACTAATGCATCGCCAAAAGCTAGATTCCAAATACATCTCCTTGTCCAAAATAACCTGTTAAACCTGAGAAAACAAATACGAAAACCTGCATAACATCGGCGGGATAAATCTATATAAGGATATAATGCTTGTGGAATGATTATTTTGCAGATTCCTGGAGTTTATAAGTTAGAGATTTAATAAAAACTTTTTATGATTCCGGTTGAAAAACAAAACTTTCAAAAATTTCAGAAAATTAAAACCTGACACCGTCAGGTTGTAATGCCTGACGCCGTCAGAAATGATCTGACAGAATTCTCATGTTAAGTTTCCGGAAAATTTCTGGAAAAACCTATACCTTACTTCCTGGAATTCTTGCAAAACATCATTATGACTCGATACAAGCATCTGACTCAAACAATTACTAATATGTATTTTAATTTAATATTGTTATGATTCATGTTCATTTGTTCTAATAAACCGATTTGGATTTCCCTTACACTTATCTTTTGCAAAATACCTTTATATGTAGTTAAGACGAAGTTAAAAACAAGATAAAGCATTTTCACAATTTAGTTTTGAACATGAATCAATAATAATAAAAATTAAACATACATACGGAAGCAAATAAAATCAAGCAAAGAAATAAATAAACACACAAAGCAAATAAAGCTTGGGTTGCCTCCCAAGAAGCGCTTTTCTTTATTAACGAGTCTTGTAGCTAGACTCAAAGTCACGTACATTACGTGATTCCATCATTGGTCACGGTTTCTAGGCCATTCTCATGTCCGGTTTTATATTCTGGTCCTAATTTCAGACAATCCTTGTAGAAACCGGATATCCTTTCCATAACATAGTCTACTCCTTTACTTCTATCTTCATCATTCCTATAGTTTACCGCTTGCTTAAGCTCCTTCTCAACATTTGACAAGTGTTGGAATTGCTCTATCTTATATGGCATTTGGTAGTTTACCTCATCGGTCTCATCCTTAAATCTAACTATCCCTAAGGAAGGTTCATAAGTCATTCTAGAGACCTCAACAAATGGTTTTCCAAAAACTACTTGAGTTAAGCATGCATCGACTATTGGGTGGATATCTTCTACAATTACAAAGTCGGTGACATAGGTGAAGTTTCCTACATAAACCGGTAATCCCTTAACTCTTCCCGTGAAGTTACTCATCCAACCCTTATCAGAAAACATCCTATACCCAAGTTGATTTTTCATTATCAAGTTGTAGTGGGCTCTAGTCATGATGTTTATGGGTGATCTAAGGTCGATGTAAGCTTTCCACACATGCAAATGTCTGATGTTGCATGGTATGTTGAGATTAGAAGGGTCGCCTATTTTTATAATTGGTCTACCTAGGAAGTATGGTGTCTCGGGGTCATCGAATAAGTCTGTATGATATGCGCGCTCTTCCTTAGTGGGTAGCCTATTGAAGTAGTCCTCATCATCATCTACTTCTTCAATCTCACTTTTCCTAACTTCTTTATCAACCTCGACTTTCTTAACCTCATCCTCAGGTTCACTATTATCCTCATTCCTAACAATTGGTTTAATAGTGACAATGTTGACGAAGTGGACGTGTTTGGATGAAGAGGGGTCTTTTGCTTGGGGTCCGCTATTTGTGTTCCTAGCGTCCTTATGTGGAGGTGATAGCACTTGGTTATCGAGGGCTTTCAATAAGTTGTCAATTTTATTGGTCATCTCCGTTTGTTGTTGATTGAATTTGGATTCAAACTTGGCCAAACGAGCTTCTTGAGATGCCATAAATTGGGACATCAATCCTTCAAAGTTATTGGTACTACCATAATTGTTGGAAGGATTGTTATTGAAAGTACGGTTCGAGGGTGAACCGCTTGATTGGAAACGATTAGGTGGGTTGGAAGAATTGGTATGTTGTGCGTTTTGGTTTTGTTTCCACCTAGGGTTTGGGTGATTTTTCCATGAGGGGTTGTATGAATCACCGTAGGGGTTTGGCTCGGGTTTGAAAGTGTACCACTTGTCTCCTGCTTCGTCGGTACGCGAGGATGCGTAGTCCGCAAAAGCTTGTTCGGGGAGTTCCACGCAATCACGAGTGTCGTGGGGACCACTACATAATTCACATGAAGAAGTGATTTTGTTCACTTCGCTTGAAGGTTTAGGAGCCTCGTAGGATTTCATAAGAAACTTGACTTGGTCTTCAAGTTCTATGATCCTACGGTCGAAAGTGCTTGAATTGTTCGAAGGCAAAGATATTGCCTTGACCGTTTTATTCAAATCACGGGGATCACACCAACTTTCGTTGTCATAAAGAGCAAGATCTTCCAGGAGAGCCCATGATTGTTCCGCACTTAGATCACGTAGCTTACCACCGGCCGATTGGTCAATGGTTTGCCTCGTGGAGAGATTGATATGGTCATAGAAGATTTGGACTTGGAGCCAAAGTTCTATGCCATGGTGAGGGACTTTTTGGAGTAAGTCCTTGAATCGAGTCCATGCCTCGTAGAGGGTTTCGCCTTGACGTTGTTGGAACATCAAGATATCATTCCTTAGCTTGGTAGTTCTTCCTGGTGGGAAAAACTGGGCGAGGAAACGAGTGGTGAGATCATCCTAAGAGGTGATGGATCCTGCGGGTAGACGCTCTAGCCATTGACTAGCTTGGTCCCGCAGAGAGAATTGAAAGAGACGTAGTCGGGTCGTCTCTCGAGTGGCAACATCAAGGTCTATGGAATCAACAATTTTGAGAAAGTCCTTGAGATGTTGATTAGGATCTTCGGAACGAAGTCCATGGAATGCGCATCCGCTTTGCACCAACCGGATGGTGTCGGATCGCAAGGGAGTGACATTGGCTCCTTGAGTGAGCTCAATGGTGTTTCGATAGCCATGGTGGCTAGGACGGGAGTAGTCTCCTAAGGTACGGGCTCTAGGAGGTGGGTGTTGTTGTGGTGGTGGGTTGTAGGGATCGAGGATATTACCACCTTCCATGATGTCGGACGGTAATGGTTACGAACAAAGAAACGAAGAAAAAAAAAGATAGACTAAAGAAAAACCTAGAAAAATAAAATAAAAATCTCACTAGAAAGGAATCTAGTGAGTAGACCTAATAAAATAAAAATTCAACCTAAACAATAACTATTCCCCGGCAGCGGCGCCAAAAACTTGATGCGTGGTTTTGCGACCTTACAACAGGTTTTACCTCTCGAGGGATCTCAATAGGCTTGCAATCCCCACCAGGCAGTGTACCTGACCGATGTAGTATAGTGTAGCGGCAAGTACCGGGGGATTGATCGTTCTCTAGGGGAATAGTGTCGTTAGGATTGAAAAACTACTCTAATAGGTCTAAGGGTGAGGGAAGATTCTTTTTGTATTTTTTTTATATTTTATGGAAAGCAAGTAAAATCTCGGGTTTGAAGGAGTGGGCGGAATTAGTTGCTAGTCAACTAACCCAAATAACTACAATTGCAAATAAAATAAAATGACTGAAAATAAAAAAGGTTGTGGAACTTATATGGGGAGAAATGTGTTTACTTAGATTTCCTTACTCCCTAACTATCTTTTACCGGTTGATTAGTGTGTATTAATTGCGTGGATGACGGGTGTATTCCTTAATACCAATCGTGGGGTGTCGTACGTACTTCCCCAACTCTATAAGCTCCTACTTCACTCCTATGTCGAGCCGGCTAAGAAGCTCCTAACATGGGATCACTAGAATTCGCTCATGCATTAAATACAACCATAATAACCTTAGTACGCATTGGTTCATGTTTCTTAAGACGTTCAAGCAAGTTACCGTATAGGAGGTTAGCCAGTTTTCTTAAGCCTAACATCGATAAACAATCATCCAATACTATTAATAACACACCAACAACCAATAATCAATAGTTAGGTTTCATTAGATCTAAGCAAACACAAGATAAATCTAGCCTAGCATGTTAATTAAAAGACAATAACAAGATATAATCAAACAACACATAGACATATTGAATGATTAAATGATTACTTATCTTCAATTAAACATGGGAGATCCAAGGGTATAAAACCCTTAAAAATGGCAGAAAATTCGTCTTAGGGTTTCTCCTCACAAAGTTGGACACTAATGACTAAAAATTGTAAAACTATATATAGAATTTAGGGTCTGACGGCGTCACGTTGTAGGAGGTGACGCCGTCACCTCGCCGTGGCTAGGGTTCCCGGATGGTCTTCCTGACGCCGTCCCTCTTTAATCCTCCGAAATCCGCTCTGGCGCGTCAAGGGTTGACGCTGTCAAAATTGTGCTTGACGCCGTCTCTCTTTTACTTAAACCGTGACGACCTTGATCACCTTAAAGGGTGACGCCGTCAGATTTCCATTGTAAAACTCTCTGGCGCGTCACGTGTATTTTGTCATATCCACCTCTTTTGCCAAGCCGTGACGCTGTCAGGAGCAATCCTTGACGCCGTCACGTGTACTTTTCCAGCAGCTCTGGAGACTTTGTCGTTTTCTTCACTTTTATGCTCAAAAAACGTCCAAAATGCTTCCTTTTCCAGATTCCTTCTCCAAAGTACCTAAAATGACAAAAGGAACGATTTAGGGCAATATTTGATCAAATAAATACGATTTAGGGCTTAAATGACCCCCTAAAAGCGGTACACTTTTCGCTTCATCACTATCTCAAAAGCTCCTTATCGTATGGCGCCCATTGAATTAAAAGAGTTGAAAGAGCAGTTACAGGAACTCTTGGAGAATGGTTTCATTCGACTCAGTGTTTCTCCCTGGGGTGCGCCTGTTTTGTTCGTAAAGAAGAAGGATGGAAGCATGCGTCTCTGTATTGATTATCGTGAACTTAACCGTATCACGATCCGTAACCGTTATCCCCTTCCACGCATTGACGATTTGTTTGACCAGTTGCAAGGGGCGAAGGACTTTTCGAAAATTGATTTGAGCTCCGGTTATCACCAGCTTCGGGTGAGGGAACAGGATGTTTCCAAAACCGCTTTTCGTACTCGTTATGGTCACTATGAATTTCTGGTTATGCCTTTCGGTTTGACCAACGCTCCTGCTGTTTTTATGGACCTTATGAACCGAGTATTCCGCGAGTATCTCGATAAGTTCGTTATTGTTTTCATTGACGACATCCTTGTGTATTCGAAATCTGAAGAGGAGCATGAGCAGCATCTTCGGATTGTTTTGGAGATTCTTAGGCAGCAGAAATTGTATGCCAAATTTTCTAAGTGCGAGTTTTGGTTGAGCCAAGTTGCTTTCCTTAGTCACATTGTATCTGCTGATGGTATAACCATGGATCCATCGAAGGTTGAGGCTATCACCAAGTGGCCAAGACCTACCACTGTGACTGAAGTGAGGAGTTTTCTGGGGCTTCTTGGTTACTACAGACGGTTTGTTGAGGGATTCTCGCGTTTGGCTTTGCCATTAACGCAACTGATGAGGAAAGGGGAGAAGTTTGTTTGGACTGAGGAGCGAGAGAATAGTTTTGAGGAGCTGAAGAAGAGGTTGGTATCCGCGCCTATTTTGACTCTCCCATCTGGTTCGGGTGGTTATCAGATCTATAGCGACGCGTCAAAGAAGGGTTTGGGTTGTGTCCTTATGCAGCATGGAAAAGTTATTGCCTATGCTTCAAGGCAATTGAAACCTTATAAGGAGAACTATCCGACTCATGATTTAGAGTTGGCTGCTGTTGTTTTCGCGTTAAAAATCTGGCGGCATTATTTGTATGGTGAGTCGTGTGATATCTTCACTGACCACAAGAGCCTCAAGTATATCTTCACTCAGAAAGAACTTAATATGAGGCAGAGACGGTGGTTAGAACTTCTGAAGGATTACGACACTAACATTCAGTATCATCCGGGTAAAGCCAATGTAGTGGCTGATGCTCTTAGTCGGAAGTCCGGCATGATAGCGAGTCTTAATTTTGAGCCTCAGATTCTTAATGACTTGGAGATTCTTGATGTTGAGCTTTGTATTCGGGGTTGTGACGGATATTGGGCTAGCCTTAAGGTTGAGTCCAATCTCATCCTACGGATTAAGGAAGCTCAGAAGGAGGATGGCGAACTTTGGTCTGTGGTTCAGAATGTCGAGGAGGGTAAGCAGACAGAGTTCACTGTAGACGATTTTGGTGTGGTATGGTTTGAAGATCGGCTTTGTGTTCCTAATGATTTCGAGCTTCGCGAGGCTATTCTATCGGAGGCTCATAGTTCCCCGTTCACTATTCATCCTGGTTCCACCAAGATGTATAGGGACCTTAAGCAACATTTCTGGTGGAGTGGTATGAAGCAGGATGTAGCTTCTTTTGTATCTAAGTGTATGACTTGTCAGCAAGTCAAGATCGAGCATCAGAGGGCTAGTGGTTTGTTGCAGCCATTAGAGATTCCGACATGGAAGTGGGAGGAGATTTCTATGGATTTCGTATCAGGGTTACCTCTTACTCGTAGAAGACATGATGCGATTTGGGTGGTCGTTGATCGGCTAACTAAATCTGCTCATTTCTTACCGATCCGTATGACCAATGGTATTAGTAAATTGGCGGAGATCTTTCAGCAGGAGATCGTTAGACTTCATGGTATGCCGTCAGCTATTGTTTCAGATAGAGATCCACGGTTTACTTCTCGTTTTTGGAAAGGGTTGCATAATGCTTGGGGTGCACGTCTTAAGTTTAGCACGACTTTTCATCCGCAGACAGATGGTCAGTCAGAAAGGACCATCCAGACTTTGGAGGACATGTTGAGGGCGTGTGCTTTAGAGTGGACTGGGAGTTGGGACGAGTATTTGTGCTTGGTGGAGTTTGCGTATAACAACAGTTGGCATGCGAGTATTCGTTTGGATCCTTTTGAGATGTTGTATGGTAGGAAGTGCAGGGCTCCAGTTTGTTGAAATGAGGTAGGTAAGCGCATCATTGAGGGTCCTAAGTTAGTTCAGATCACTAACGAGAAGGTGGACGTTGCTAGGGAAAAGTTGAAGGAGGCTCGTGCTCGTCAGAAGAGTTATGCTGATAAGCATCGTCGCGACTTGGAGTTTCGTGTTGGTGACCGTTTGTTCCTTAAAGTTTCGCCGTTTCATGGGGTTAAACGTTTTGGGATCAAGGGCAAGCTTAGTCCTCAATTCATCGGACCTTTTGAGATTCTTGATCGTATTGGAGAGGTTTCTTACCGTTTGGCTCTTCCGCCTCAGTTATCGCATGTTCATAATGTTTTCCATGTATCTCTTCCGAGGGGATACAATTATCATCCTTTGCATGTTGTATCTTACCCACTTGATCAGATTCAGCCAGACATGTCTTTGTCTGAAGAGCCGGAGGCTATTTTGGACCAGTAAGAGCGGGTCATGAGAAATAAAGTCATTCCGTTCGTAAAGGTTCTTTGGAAGAATCACCCAGAGCGCGAGGCTACCTGAGAAACCGAGGAATCGATACGAGCTAGTTATCCACATTTCGTATTCTGATCTGGTATGTCTTTGTTTTGTTCCGTTCCATTTCATTTCTACTTCTTTGCAAATTTCGGGGACAAAAATTTTCTTTTAGAGGGGAAGAAGTTGTAATACCCAAAAATCCTAAAACATGTAAAAGACCAAAATGACCCTACAATCTTAAACTTTGATTAATAAGCTTATAAAGTACCAAATAAATTCCAAACTTCGGGAGATGATTAAGATATGAAGTAAAATTATTTCCACTACCACATTTGACATTTTGTGAAGTACCAAAATTATTTTTACACACAATATGTACCGAAAATTCATTTAGAATATTAATAATATTATTAAGACTTTATAATTAATTCAAAATCCATTTAAATGCTAAGAAAATTATGGAAATAATGCAAATTGATTTGGTCTTGTTAATCCCGTAATTTTTGCCAGCCTTCCCCCCCCCCCTATCAGGGTACAATTATTTTTTATACTAACAAACTCATCTAAACCCTAATTAAAATACTGAGTGAAAGAAAAACACACACAAAAATCCATAGCGCCTTCATCCGAATTTCTGGAGCTCGTGGGGTATTTTTTTGGGATTGTTCTTCATCCAAAGAGGCTAGGAAAATTGGTCTTGGCGTCGTGGAAGCTTTGGTTTGATTGCTAGGGAGTTTTTGGTTCGCTAAAGTTCATCCGGTAGGGTTAATTTCTTTTTGACTCATCCACACGTTCAATCTTCGATTTGGTATTTTTCCTATGGTCCTTATATCACTTATAACTCATATAAAATGATAAAGTCGATTCATGCAAGATTAAATGGGTCGTTCGAATTAAAATGGGTGAAACACGTTAAAACCATAAAATATGAAACGCGATTTTTCCAGGTGTTGTAATCATTTATTTTGGACCTAATATGAATCATATAACCTGGGAAAAATAGTGGTTCGAATATTAGAGGCCTGGTTTGGTCGTGGTTGATTTTGTTCACATCGGGTTATTTTTGAAATCGAACGAATGGGTTAAAACCCTAATTTGCGATTTGGGTTTAGATCATATGGGATTGAATCTAGAAATTTAATGATGTTTTTATGATGAGTGAATGATTGGAACATGTATTGTTAAACTAGGTTTAGGGTTTTGATATATAAAAATTATACCGAATGGTTTTGATAATTAAAAGGGGCGTTTTGTAAATTATGGAACTCGTGGACCATTTTTGTAATACACTATAGATCAAGGCTGTTTTGAATAAAATATAACTTGGGGGTCATTCGTGTAAAATATGTAACTTATGGATTTAATTTGGAAATCGTTAATTATGTATATCGACTTGTAAAATAAATAAATAGAAGGACTTGTTTTGTAATTTATGAAATCTTATGGGTGTTTCGTATAATTGATAATATAAGGGGTTAATGTGTAAAATTGGATATTTAATTGGTTAATGTGTAAATATGATAATTAAGGATCGATTTGTGGTTTTATTAAATTAAGGGACTAAAATTGTAAATTGTGAAAAGATGAAGGTACTATTCGTACCATTATTAATTTAAGGGATATATTCGGTAAATTGGTAAATTGAGAGGCTCATTATGTATATATTAATATGTTAAGGGTTTAAATGTAATTTAATGAAATATAAGGTTTAATATGTAAATTATGTAACTAAAGGGTATAAAATGTAATATTGGTAACTTGAGGTACTAAAATCGTTAACATGAAAAAGTATGGATTCAAAATGGTTTAATTGTAATACTTTCATTTTTAAACCATTAACTTTGATATAATTACAATTAAAACCCTATATTATGTAAAGTTGTCATAATTAACCCTAAACTATTGAAACTTGCTAAAACATACCCTATGTCCATAATATGTTTTAATTATGACTTAACCTAAGCAATAATTCTTAAATCTTTCTAAGTATGGAAACCTTCTAAATAAGGAAACTTTCTAAAAATGGAAACTTACTAAATTTGGAAACCTGCTAAAAATAGAAAGTTACTTAAAATGGAAAGGCAGTTAAAAACCTATTGTAATACTCTTCTACTCCTTTAGGTGTAAAGAAGGAGAGGTCCTGATCCATTCCTGTACTTACTGTCTTTTGTCTTTGTTTGCATTCGCGTTAAGGTACAGATATTCTACCCTTTTTCAGTAAGGGTGTTTTCCCTCTTTTGGACTATTGATCTTTGATTCGTATTAGGGATTCCTAAGCCATTTCTATGTTCCCTACACATTAATTTGTTCATTTGATTCGATTTGACTTGGACCTTTGATATGCACCTTTGACATGAACCTTTGGCATTTGAACCTTTGATTTGAACCTTTGATATTTGGACTCTGATTATGAGTCAATGACTTAGACTATTTGAGCCTTTGCTATGATTTGAACCTTTGCTATGATTTGAACCTTTGCTTTGATTTGGACCTTTGACCCTTTAGTTTGATACCCGAGCCAAAATTTGTTTCCTAGCCATGAAGGTAACATGGCCACGTCATTGATGCACCAATGACATGACTCTAGTGTGTTTGAGTGATCTTACACACCGTCCCCATTTGCTACTACATGCGCGCTTTATTATTTATTATGGCCTATATTATTGTTCGGGGGGCGTATGGATGCATCCTAGATTTGTTTTGTTTCGAGGGATATATCATGATTATTATTTGATTTGATTTGGTGATTGATGCTGTGTGCAATACACGTCCTTCACATATATTTGAGAGGACTCCCCTCTATGGTTACTATTTGATTTGTTTGGGCTCGTGGTGGATTTCTGACCTACACTTTCATTTCTTGCCTTGTATCCTTTGCTTATACCTTATGCTATCCCAATGCACCATATTATATCGTGTTCGTTTCATTTGCTTTCGTTTCCATTTGTTATATATATGTTCACGGGGCTTTTTAAGCTCAGCCGCATTTCCTTTTCCTGCGACAGGTATCTAAGCTAGGAGCTGGGATTTTGCTATGGGATGAGAGTAGAGCTTAGATGGAGTTTTACCTTAGATTACCACCTTTGTTTATGACATTTGTTTAGACTTGGTTTCGTTCCGTTGTTTGTTTTCCTTTTGATTATTTATCATCATTTGGAACTTATGTATTTGGATTAAGCCGTGTTGGCTTGATTTTTCTTTAATGATTTGTTTAAGGCTTCCGCTGTGTGTGTATGTATGTATGCTTTGATTTGTCACCATAATGTGATGCTTCTACCCTTGCCGGATGGGGTGTTACAACTAGATTGTCAGGGACAACTCAGTCAGTAAGTTACCAATCTTTGAGACTGGAAAAATCTTGCTTCCTGAAAGTCAGGCTCTGAAAAACATGCTTGGACTCACTGACCAATCCAGTAATACTAAGTCAGTCAATGAGTCTGAATCAGAATCATTTACACCACTCCCACCTCTGAAAGTCCTTCAGGGTGCTACACTAAGCTCAGACCTCGCACCATTGGTCTACTCTCAGTATTCTCCAAAGGAGAAGCCAGGAATGGGAAAAACCATCCTGAAAAGGCAAACCCCTGAAGTCTCAGTTCATACTGATGACTCATCAACTTCAGTCCCTTCTGAAGTAAAAACTGAAAGCCCTGATTCAAAAATTGATCAGTTGGCTGAGCTTGTTAGGAAGCTGAGTGAGAAGATTGAATCTTCTGAGAAGCCTTCTCAATCCAAGATGAAGGAACCCAAATCAGCTTCCTCAAGTACCAAACCAAAACCGTCCAAACCCCTGAAAATGTATGAGCTGTGTCACTATACCAATCATTTCACTGATGATTGCTATAGAATCCTTTACTGCATGATATGCAAAAAGGAAGATCACAGGACATCTGATCACCAATCATACACAACCACATCAAAGATGGCAAACTTTAAAGCTCAGGCTTTAAAATATCCTTCTGATTCTAAACAGAAACAGAAACATAAGGCCAAGCCTTTTGCACCTTGCCCTCACTGTGGCTTCAATGACCACCTTCATAAGGATTGTATAATGGACAACAGTTGTGAAATTTGTGGAGATCCCACTTATGATACATCAGGACATGAGAAGGTCATTCAAACCAGAAAAGGTATGACCAAGTCATCCTCTCAGTCTACTGAATCTACCTCAGCAATCAAATGCAAAACCTGTGGTAGCTCAGTCCACTCAACCACTGAACATGAATCAATTGTTTCCTTTAAGAAGGCTACTAAAGCCAAGCCCTCCAAGATGAGGGGTCCTAGAAAGAACTAACTCAGTTTACCATTTGTGCAGAGGCATGCCAGGGAGCCAATTTGGCATCTAGATAGTGGATGTTCAAGGAGCATGACTGGTGTGAAAGAGTATCTGCACAAATATGTAGAAGAACCAGGACCCAAGGTGGTATTTGCTGATAATTCATCATGTCTCACTGAAGGTTATGGTTCAGTAAACTGTAGTGGTATAGTCTTTACTAGGATAGCTTATGTAAATGGTCTTAAGTACAATTTGATCAGTGTCAGTCAACTATGTAATGCAAAGTACATAGTTCAGTTTGATGATAAGCAAGGAACCATCTTCAATGCAAATAAGGAAGTTGTCCTTATTGCACCAAGAAGGCAAGATGTTTATGTGTTAGACATGTCTAGTCTAACTCAGAATGGAACTTGTCTCTTTGCTAAGGCCACTGAAACCCTCAACTGGCTTTGGCATAAGAGACTCTCCCACCTGAACTTCAAAAACATAAACAATCTTGTAAAACAAAACAAGGTCCTTGGCTTACCATCACTTGTGTTTTCAAAGGATAAACCATGCTCTGCCTGTGAAAAAGGTAAACATCATAGAGCATCCTTTAAAACCAAAACAAACTTTTCCATCAGGAACTGCCTTCATCTTCTCCATATGGATCTCTTTGGGCCCATCAGTCCTAGATCCATTAACCATGAGAAGTATACTCTGGTCATTGTGGATGAATACTCAAGATACACTTGGGTTTACTTCCTAATAAAAAAGAGTCAGGTAGCTGAAACAATCATGTCCTTTGTCAGGAACATTGAAAATCAAAATGACATTAAAGTCAAACAGATTAGGACTGACAATGAAACAGAGTTCAGAAACTATGAACTTGAATGCCAAAATGGTGTTGCTGAAAGGAAGAATAGAACACTCATTGAAACTGCCAGGACAATGCTAAATGGATCAGTCCTTTCCAAACACTTTTGGACTGAAGCAGTAAAAACTGCCTGTTACACACAAAACAGATCCATCATTGTCAAGAGACATAGCAAAACCCCTTATGAGTTATTCAAGGGAAGGATCCCTGACATCAGCTACTTTCATGTCTTTGGGTGTCCTGTGTTTATTCATAATCACAAGGATCACTTAGGGAAATTTGATGCCAAAGCTGATGATGGATACTTCCTAGGATACTCACTTGTCTCAAAGGCCTTCAAGGTGTTCAACACTAGGAGACAGCAAACTGAGAAAACATTCCATGTTACCTTTGATGAGAGCACTGATGCAATCAGTGTCTCTAACACCTCAGTGGAAGAGATAGGTATTAATGATTCATCAAGATACCCTCCTGATGAACTTCATCCTGACAATGATCCTTCCACTCAGTACCAAACAAATGCTGAGATCTCCTACTACATCATCCCTCACAACCTTCTTTACCCAGCCATCACTGAGTTTGTTGAAGCACAAAGAAGTACTGATGCAATCAATCAGTCTGAACAAAGTACTCAGGAACCAAACAATCTCAGTGATCAGTCAACCCAATCTAACGCTCAAGATCTTGAAGATCATCAGGTGTTTACACCAGACCCTACCAATCAGGCCTCCACAAGTTCTAATCAATATCCAAGACCTCAAGACAGTTGGACTAGGTCTCAGGATATAGAACTTTTCAATATAATTGGTGAGCCTACTGAAGGCATGCTCACCAGAAGCATGGCTGCTAGTCTAAGAGCAGCTTCAGCCAATGAATGCCTATTTTTGGACTTCATCTCCACAATTGAACCCAAAAGTGTCAAAGAAGCACTTAAACATCCAAGTTGGGTTCAGGCCATGCATGATGAACTGGAACAATTTGACAGAAACAAGGTAATGACCTTGGTCAAATGTCCTAAAGATGTTTCAGTCATTGGCATGAAATGGGTGTTCAAAAACAAATCTGATGAAAATTGCATAGTCATAAAAAACAAGGCCAAACTTGTAGCCAAAGGCTATAATCAACAAGAAGGCATTGACTATGAAGAAACATTTGCACCAGTGGCAAGGATGGAAGCCATCAGGATCTTTTTTGCATTTGCAACCTACATGAACTTCAAAGTGTACCAAATGTATGTTAAAATTGCATTCCTAAATGGCTCACTGAAAGAAGAAGTTTATGTTCAGCAACCTCCTGGATTTGAAAACAGTGAGTTTCCTGACTATGTCTGCAAGCTTAACAAAGCCCTTTATGGACTAAAACAAGCTCCCAGGGCATGGTATGAAACTCTCTCAGCCTTCCTGATCTAAAATAAATTTGTCAGAGGCAAGATAGACAACACATTGTTTATCTACAGGACAAAGAATGATGTGATACTTGTACAAGTATATGTTGATGACATCATCTTTGGCTCAACAAGTTATAAACTTTGCAAACAGTTTGAAAAACTGATGGCAAAGAAATTTGAAATGAGCATGATGGGAGAACTGACTTACTTCCTTGGACTGCAAATCAAGCAGACTGATAAAGGAACCTCTATCAGTCAAGAAAAGTATGTCAGAAGCTTACTGAAGAAGTATGAGCTTAGTGACTGTGCCTCAGCCAAAACTCCCATGGTTCCCCCAACTACCTTGGTCCCGACCTTACTGGTAAACCAGTCAATCAAACTCTATTAAGAGGAATGATTGGGTCACTGATGTATTTTCTTGCATCAAGGCCTGACATCCAATTCTCAGTATGTTTGTGTGCCAGATATCAATCTGACCCAAGAGAATCTCATCTCACAGCTGTGAAAAGGATAATCAGGTACCTGAAAGGTACTCCAAACCTTAGATTATACTATCCAAAATGCTCAGGCCTTGATCTCAAAGGATACTCAGACTCTGACTATGCTGGATGCAACATGGACAGAAAAAGCACCTCAGGCTCCTGCCAAATTCTTGGTGGAAAATTAGTCTGTTGGAGTGCAAAGAAGCAACAATCAGTTGCCATGTCCTTAACTGAAGCTGAATATGTTGCAGCAGCTAGTTGCTGTGCAAATGTACTTTGGATGAAAAGTCAACTCAGTAACTATGGAATCCAGTATAAGATGGTTCCCATCTTTTGTGATAACACAAGTGCAATTGCCATCTCAAACAACCCTGTTCTTCATCAGAGAACAAAACACATTGATATTAGATATCACTTCATCAGGGACCATATCATGAATGGTGAAATAGAATTACACTTCATTCCTACTGAATATCAGCTAGCTGATATATTCACCAAACCTTTGGATGAACCAACTTTCACAAGACTGAAAGCTGAATTAGGAATGTTGGATATTGAGAATCAGTCCACTGATTGAATCCATCAAACTAAGTGTATATTCTGAAAACCTCAGGTCCCTGACTCAATGTGTACCTCAGTGAAAAAGATCACTGAACCACCTTCCCTGAACCCCTCACTGAATGAAAAGTCATTCAGGTCACTCAAGATGACATTCAATGCTAACTTAAATGCTCTAAGTATCTAGTTAGTAAATGTCCGAGGTTGGTAATTGAATACCTATTTAATATAGGAATATATGTTCGTTTACCAACTGGCATACATATCTTAGGCCCCCACATACCCACTTGGAATTTAATGCCTCTCCTCACACATCATATATATGTGATGATGTAATCCCTACAAATTACACTTTTTGCAGACGGCACAACTATTCACCTCGACTGTTGCGCAAAACTCGAGAAAGTGGAGTGGTGGCATTTAATGCGGATCCCAAATGTTTTAAACAAAACGGTTTTCAAATTTTTGAGAATAATTCGCTTAATACCCAAACCACCCTTCCCTCCACTTTCCTTTAAATACCCCCAAAACGGATTAACACACACACATTTTAGAAAATATTAAGCAAACTCTGCCCTTTTCTTTCAAAACTATTGTATGTGTTCTTCATCTTTAGAAAACCAGACCATTTTCTTGTAAAACCTAGACCTCTCAAACAAATGGCTACTTCTAAAGCTATAACCTACGCCCCAAATGTGAAATTCACAATGGAGGGCGTGGACATGACCAAAAATAACGTCGTAGGAAACTTTGCCTACCCTGAAAAATTTTGGGCGTACAAGAATGTGGTTAAATATCTTCAAAACTGCTTTCTTGCTACGACGTTCTCAAAAACCCCCTCAGTCATATATAAAGGGAATTCTGGTGTATAGTAGTGGCAACAAGCCTTGAGGACACCAAAGACTCAATAATCACGTTCTCAGTGATGAATGGGAGAAGGACCCTCTCCCTAGATTACCCAACCTTCATCAAGGCCACAGGTCTTGATTTCACTAAGAACTTTGAGCCCAACCTCACTGACACATAAGTAAAGGCCGAATTGCTTTTACTTGGGCCACATGATGAAAAACATCCTGATGTGGCCCCAGGAACCCTTTTGGCCAAAGCGCCTATCATTAAGACCTGGTTCCATCCTGTTTGGAGGATCTTGATGACCTTTATCATTCAGGTCCTTGGAGGCAAAAAATCCTCCACGGAGCAATTGAATGCATCACAACAATTGATGGTGTTCTGTCTCCTGGAGGGTAGAAAGATTGACATAAGAGGAATAATCTTCCGAGACCTTGTAGCCAAGCTATCAGGAAAATCTAGGCAAAGACACATGTCTTACCCTAGGTTCATTTCTTGTGCACTTCAGGACTTACTAGGCTCTGACTATGTTAGGCCTGACGTTGAGGGCTCTAAACCTGACGTCCTTCATAAAGCCAACTGATGAACTCAAATAAGTACATTTTATTATCATCATTTATCCTATTTATTTGACTTGTTTTATTATATTATATATGAGAATTGATACGTTAATGTTTACTTTTGTAATTCTCAGGTAAAAACAAGTATTATGTGAAACTTGGCGATTTTGGACTAATTATGGAGCAAAACAAGCAAGATGTTAAGAGTCTACTGAAATGTACAAGATCAAGATCATTCTGCTCCAGATAAGCCGCAACATACTTCTTACATACGGCGCATCACTATCAAGATTTCACAAGTTACAATCCAAGACAGCAAAGGACATGCGCCGCATAGAGAAATGGAGTTACGCCGCATCTTAAGGCGGTGTACGAATATTCCTGAATATATTAATCTTGGACCCCACGCGAAGTTAAGTCAATGCGCCGCATCTACTTATTCTATGCGCCGCATCTAACCCTCAAACAGAAACTATAAATACCCCAAGGACAGACGAATCTTGAGACATATAGCTAAATGATGAAGCAAAAAGTGTACCGCTTTTAGGGGGTCATTTAAGCCCTAAATCGTATTTATTTGATCAAATATTGCCCTAAATCGTTCCTTTTGTCATTTTAGGTACTTTGGAGAAGAAATCTGGAAAAGGAAGCATTTTGGACATTTTTGGAGCATAAAAGTGAAGAAAACGACAAAGTCTCAAAATAGGCCGGAAAAGTACCTGTGACGGCGTCAAGCACCATTGTGACGCCGTAAACCCTTGACGCGCCAAGAGAGGATTTTGGACGATTAAAAGGGGACGGCGTCAAGAAGGCCATCAAGAAACCCTAACCGCGGCGAGGTGACGGCGTCAGCTCTATAACGTGACGCCGTCAGATCTGATTTTCTATATATATTCTCATAATTTTTAGTCATTGTGCAACTTTGTGAGGAGAAACCCTAAGACGATTTTTTGCTACTTTTAAGGGTTTTATACCCTTGGATCTCCCATGTTCAATTGAAGATAAGTAATCAATTAATCATTCAATATGTCTATGGGTTGTTTGATTATATCTTGTTCTTGTCTTTTATTTAACATGCTAGGCTAGATTTATCTTGTGTTTGCTTAGATCTAATGAAACCTAACTATTGATTATTGGTTGTTGGTGTGTTATAAATTGTATTGGATGATTGTTTATCGATGTTAGGCTTAAGAAAAGTGGCTAACCTCCTATACGGTAACTTGCTTGAACGTCTTAAGAAACATGAACCAATGCGTACTAAGGTTTTTATGGTTGTATTTAATGCATGAGCGAATTCTAGTGATCCCATGTTAGGAGCTTCTTAGCCGGCTCGACATAGGAGTGAAGTAGGAGCTTATAGAGTTGGGGAAGTATGTACGCCACCCCACGATTGGTATTAAGGAATACACCCGTCATCCACGCAATTAATACACACTAATCAACCGGTAAAAGATAGTTAGGGAGTAAGGAAATCTAAGTAAACACATTTCTCTCCATATAAGTTCCACAACCTTTTTATTTTCAGTTATTTTATTTTATTTGCAATTGTAGTTATTTGGGTTAGTTGACTAGCAACTAATTCCGCCCACTCCTTCAAACCCGAGATTTTACTTGCTTTTATAAAAATATAAAAAATACAAAAAGAATCTTCCCTCACCCTTAGACCTATTAGAGTAGTTTTTCAATCCTAACGACACTATTCCCCTAGAGAACGATCAATCCCCCGGTACTTGCCACTACACTATATTACATCGGTCAGGTACACTGCCTGGAGGGGATTGCAAGCCTCTTGAGATCCCTCGAGAGGTAAAACCTGTTGTAAGGTCGCAAAACCACTCATCAAGTTTTTGGCGCCGTTGCCGGGGAATAGTTATTGTTTAGGTTAAATTTTTATTTTATTAAGTCTACTCACTAGATTCGTTTCTAGTGAGATTTTTATTTTATTTTTCTAGGTTTTCTTTAGTCTATCTTTTTTCTTCGTTTCTTTGTTCGTAACCATTACCATCCGACATCATGGAAGGTGGTAATATCCTCGATCCCAACAACCCACCACCACAACAACACCCACCTCCTAGAGCCCGTACCTTAGGAGACTACTCCCGTCCTAGCCATCATGGCTATCGAAACACCATTGAGCTCACTCAAGGAGCCAATGTCACTCCCTTACGATCCGACACCATCCGGTTGGTGCAAAGCGGATGCGCATTCCATGGACTTCGTTCCGAAGATCCTAATCAACATCTCAAGGACTTTCTCAAAATCGTTGATTCTATAGACCATGATGTTGCCACTCGAGAGACGACCCGACTGCGTCTCTTTCAATTCTCTCTGCGGGACCAAGCTAGTCAATGGCTAGAGCGTCTACCCGCAGGATCCATCACCTCTTGGGATGATCTCACCACTCGTTTCCTCGCTCAGTTTTTCCCACCAGGAAGAACTACCAAGCTAAGGAATAACATCTTGATGTTCCAACAACGTCAAGGCGAAACCCTCTATGAGGCATGGACTCGATTCAAGGACTTACTCTAAAAAGTCCCTCACCATGGCATAGAACTTTGGCTCCAAGTCCAAATCTTCTATGACCACATCAATCTCTCCACGAGGCAAACCATTGACCAATCGGCCGGTGGTAAGCTACGTGATCTAAGTGCGGAACAATCATGGGCTCTCCTGGAAGATCTTGCTCTTTATGACAACGAAAGTTGGAATGATCCCCGTGATTTGAATAAAACGGTCAAGGCAATATCTTTGCCTTCGAACAATTCAAGCACTTCCGACCGTAGGATCATAGAACTTGAAGACCAAGTCAAGTTTCTTATGAAATCCTACGAGGCTCCTAAACCTTCAAGCCAAGTGAACAAAATCACTTCTTCGTGTGAATTATGTAGTGTCCCCGACACTGTGTTGCGTGGAACTCCGAACAAGCTTTTGCGGACTACGCATCCTCGCGTACGACGGAGCCGGAGACAAGTGGTACACTTTCAAACCCGAGCCAAACCCCTACGGTGATTCATACAACCCCTCATGGAAAAATCACCCAAACCTTAGGTGGAAACAAAACCAAAACGCACAACAAACCAATTCTTCCAACCCACCTAATCGTTTCCAATCAAGCGGTTCATCCTCGAACCGTACTTTCAACAACAATCCTTCCAACTATGGTAGTACCAATAATCTTGAAGGATTGATGTCCAAATTTATGGCATCTCAAGAAGCTCGGATAGCTAGATTCGAATCCGAATTCAATCAACAATAGACGGAGATGACCAATAAAATTGACAACTTATTGAAAGCCCTTAATAACCAAGTGCTATCACCTCCACATAAGGACGCTAGGAAAACAAATAGCGGACCCCAAGTAAAAGACCCCTCTTCATCCAAACATGTCCACTTCGTCAACATTGTCACTATTAAACCAATTGATAGGAATAAGGATAATAGTGAACCTGAGGATGAGGTTAAGAAAGTCGAGGTTGATAAAGAAGTTAGGAAAAGTGAGATTGAAAAAGTAGATGATGATGAGGACTACTTCAATAGGCTACCCACTAAGGAAGAGCGCGCATATCATACAGACTTATTCGATGACCCCGAGACACCATACTTCCTAGGTAGACCAATTATAGAAATGGGCGACCCTTCTAATCTCAACATACCATGCAACATCGGACATTTACATGTGTGGAAAGCTTACATTGACCTTAGATCGCCCATAAACATCATGACTAGAGCCCACTACAACTTGATAATGAAAAATCAACTTGGGTATAGGATGCTCCCTGATAAGGGTTGGATGAGTAACTTCACGGGAAGAGTTAAGGGATTACTGGTTTATGTAGGAAACTTCACCTATGTCACTGACTTTGTAATTGTAGAAGATATCCGCCCAATAGTCGATGCATGCTTAACTCAAGTAGTTTTTGGAAAACCATTTGTTAAGGTCTCTAGAATGACTTATGAACCTTTCTTAGGGATAGTTAGATTTAAGGATTAGACCGATGAGGTAAACTACCAAATGCCATATAAGATAGAGCAATTCCAACACTTGTCAAATGTTGAGAAGGAGCTTCAGCAAGCAGTCTACTATAGGAATGATGGAGATAGAAGTAAAGGAGTAGACTATGTTATGGAAAGGATATCTAGTTTCTACAAGGATTGTTTGAAATTAGGACCGGAATATAAAACCGGACATGAGAATGGCCTAGAAACCGTGACCAATGATGGAGTCACGTAAGGTACGGTGACTTTGAGTCTAGCTACAAGACTCGTTAATAAAGAAAAGCGCTTCTTGGGAGGCAACCCAAGCTTTATTTGCTTTGTGTGTTTATTTATTTGTTTGTTTGATTTTATTTGCTTCCGTATGTATGTTTAATTTTTATTATTATTGATTCATGTTCGAAACTAAATTGTGAAAATGCTTTATCTTGTTTTTAACTTCGTCTTAACTACATATAAAGGTATTTTGCAAAAGATAAGTGTAAGGGAAATCCAAATCGGTTTATTAGAACAAATGAACATGAATCATAACAATATTAAATTAACATACATATTAGTAATTGTTTGAGTCAAATGCTTGTATCGAGTCATAATGATATTTTGCAGGATTTCCAGGAAATAAGGATTGAGTTTTTCCAGAAATTTTCCGGAAACTTAACATGAAAAATCTGTCAGATCACTTCTGACGGCGTCAGACTACAGTCTGACGGCGTCAGGAACAGTTTTCTGGATTTTTTTTTTTTTTTTTTTTTTTTTTTTTTTTTTTTTTTTTTTTTAGTTTTGGTTTTTCTTCCGGAATCATAAAATGCTTTATTAAATCTTTAACTTATAAACTCCAGGAATCTGCAAAATAATCATTCCACAAGCATTATATCCTTATACAGATTTATCCCGCCGATGTTATGCAGGTTTTCGTGTTTGTTTTCTCAGGTTTAACAGGTTATTTTGGACAAGGAGATGTATGTGGAATCTAGCTTTTGGCGCTGCTTTAATCTTGAACCTTCAACACTACCTTGGAAGAAGATCTAACCATATTACCTCTTTATCCACCGAGCGAATCAGGGGAGTATTTGATTTCATTCTTTTACCTTATTTACTTTTACATCTTGTTATTTGAACATTGGGGACAATGTTCATCTTAAGTGTAAGGGGGGGGGGTAAAGTACGATACCTTAGAGAATGCTATTACGCTTGATTTTTCGTTTGTTTAATGGTAGATGTGTAATAAAACTGAGAGAAATACCTGTTAAGGCAATTTTAGTGCCAAATTTAAAATTTTTTACAACATTTAGGTGTGAAACTTTGGTCTTAATGAGCGTCTCATGGATAGGAAGTTATATGACTAGCACAAAACCGTACCACTAAAAAATTTTCCACCCCCAAATATGTGAGGTTCGCCCCTAGAATTGGTAGGAAAAGCATTTATGCTATGATGTGTGTACCGGTAGCACTTAGATTCTAGAACTTGCGTTAGGACCATTCCGAGGCCACAAGTGAGACTACATTCGTATAGTTAGATTTACTACATGATAAGAGGCATTAGGATTAACCCATTGTTTTACACCTGTGTTTTTGTTATAATTACATTAGCTACATTGGTCAAGTAATTCTCCCACACCCTTTGCGTTGTACTCATTTTTAGTACATGATACCCCTAGTACACCCCTCAGAGCCTATCTTTTCGTTTGTAACTTTAAGCATTTTTACTTAAAGTAAGAATTTGTTTACACCCCACTTAAATGTACACCCAAATCGCCTTAGCCTACCTTGTATACACTCATTTTTAGTGCATTATTGTGACAACATTTGTTTAAACCCCAAGTTAATTATCTAATTGATTACATGGTTGCTAAGTCAAGTCATATCCTTGTACATATTGTTTTGGGACGATTGGGACTCATGGGTAAAGTACTAGTGTAATGGAGTAATGGGGAAGAACAACATTATTACCCCCATATGTGCTAAATATTTTAAAAGTACTCCAAGTTTTTCGATTATCTTAATTCGAGTCATTAGAATAGTTAATTGTAAAGTTATGTAAAAGTTCAAGTGTAAGGGGGATACAACCCCCCTAAGATGTATTATTTTGGATGGTAGGGCAAGAGTGTATGCAAAAAAAAAAAAAAAAAAAAAAAAAAAAAAAAAAAAAAAAGTAGAAAAAACATACGGACTACCATCCCGTTTCATTTTATGTTTATTATATCTTTTTGTTATTTTTTTCATTAGCTTAAGTCGAGTCTTGTCTTGGCTTAGCAACACCATATTGTACATGTAATTAATCAAGATCTTTAACTCGCAACCAGTAAAATATCCTTTATCCAACAAAACCGTGTTTATCATATCCCTACACCTAACGTTATAACCCGTTTAAAAACCCTCTTTGATAGTTTATCTTAGGTGCTTACGCCTAGTGGAGGAGGTTTTTGATCCTTTCCCAAGCCTATGGTAATCTATTTGTTATGACAGGTAGTGAGAGATATTATTCATTTTCATTTATGAGATATACTTTTATGACACCTGAGAGATGTGAGTATCTAAACACTACTTGTGATGTGCTAGTCTGTAATCTCCGTGCTTATTATGATTAAAGTGGAATGACTATTTGTTGTAATTACTTTTATATTAGCATTAAATGAACCCTAACTTGTATTTTGATTAGAATAAAAGCGCATTTGCTTGCGGACAAGCAAATCTCAAGTGTAAGGGTATTTGATGAAGCGAAAAGTGTACCGCTTTTAGGGGGTCATTTAAACCCTAAATCGTATTTATTTGACCAAATATTGTCCTAAATCGTTCCTTTTGTCATTTTAGGTACTTTGGGGAAGAAATCTGGAAAAGGAAGCATTTTGGACGTTTTTGGAGCATAAAAGTGAAGAAAACGACAAAGTCACAAAATCGGCTGGAAAAGTACCTGTGACGGCGTCAAGCACCATTGTGACGCCGTCTACCCTTGACGCGCCAGAGAGGATTTTGGACGATTAAAAGGGGACGGCGTCAAGAAGGCCATCAAGAAACCCTAACCGCGGCGAGGTGACGGCGTTAGCTCTATACCGTGACGCCGTCAGATCTGATTTTCTATATATATTCTCATAATTTTTAGTCATTAGTGTGCAACTTTGTGAAGAGAAACCCTAAGACGATTTTTCTGCTACTTTTAAGGGTTTTATACCCTTGGATCTCCCATGTTCAATTGAAGATAAGTAATAAATTAATCATTCAATATGTCTATGTGTTGTTTGATTATATCTTGTTCTTGTCTTTTATTTAACATGCTAGGCTAGATTTATCTTGTGTTTGCTTAGATCTAATGAAACCTAACTATTGATTATTGGTTGTTGGTGTGTTATTAATTGTATTGGATGATTGTTTATCGATGTTAGGCTTAAGAAAACTGGCTAACCTCCTATACGGTAACTTGCTTGAACATCTTAAGAAACATGAACCAATGCGTACTAAGGTTTTTATGGTTATATTTAATGCATGAGCGAATTCTAGTGATCCCATGTTAGGAGCTTCTTAGCCGGCTCGACATAGGAGTGAAGTAGGAGCTTATAGAGTTGGGGAAGTACGTACGCCACCCCACGATTGGTATTAAGGAATATACCCGTCATCCACGCAATTAATACACACTAATCAACCGGTAAAAGATAGTTAGGGAGTAAGGAAATCTAAGTAAACACATTTCTCTCCATATAAGTTCCACAACCTTTTTATTTTCAGTTATTTTATTTTATTTACAATTGTAGTTATTTGGGTTAGTTGACTAGCAACTAATTCCGCCAACTCCTTCAAACCCGAGATTTTACTTGCTTTTATAAAATTATAAAAAATACAAAAAGAATCTTCCCTCACCCTTAGACCTATTAGAGTAGTTTTTCAATCCTAACGACACTATTCCCCTAGAGAACGATCAATCCCCCGGTACTTGCCACTACACTATACTACATCGGTCAGGTACACTGCCTGGTGGGGATTGCAAGCCTCTTGAGATCTGATGCGTGGTTTTGCGACCTTACAACAGGTTTTACCTCTCGAGGGATCTCAAGAGGCTTGCAATCCCCTCCAGGCAGTGTACCTGACCGATGTAGTATAGTGTAGTGGCAAGTACCGGGGGATTGATCGTTCTCTAGGGGAATAGTGTCGTTAGGATTGAAAAACTACTCTAATAGGTCTAAGGGTGAGGGAAGATTCTTTTTGTATTTTTATATTTTTTTATAAAAGCAAGTAAAATCTCGGGTTTGAAGGAGTGGGCGGAATTAGTTGCTAGTCAACTAACCCAAATAACTACAATTGCAAATAAAATAAAATAACTGAAAATAAAAAGGTTGTGGAACTTATATGGAGAGAAATGTGTTTACTTAGATTTCCTTACTCCCTAACTATCTTTTACCGGTTGATTAGTGTGTATTAATTGCGTGGATGACGGGTGTATTCCTTAATACCAATCGTGGGGTGGCGTACGTACTTCTCCAACTCTACATGCTCCTACTTCACTCCTATGTCGAGCCGGCTAAGAAGCTCCTAACATGGGATCACTAGAATTCGCTCATGCATTAAATACAACCATAAAAACCTTAGTACGCATTGGTTCATGTTTCTTAAGACGTTCAAGCAAGTTACCGTATAGGAGGTTAGCCAGTTTTCTTAAGCCTAACATCGATAAACAATCATCCAATACAATTAATAACACACCAACAACCAATAATCAATAGTTAGGTTTCATTAGATCTAAGCAAACACAAGATAAATCTAGCCTAGCATGTTAATTAAAAGACAAGAACAAGATATAATCAAACAACACATAGACATATTGAATGATTAATGGGATAATTACTAAAATAGCCCAAAACCCAAATGGATATTTCTACCCCGGTTGCCCTGGGCAATGCCCCCAGTTGCCCAAAAAAGGGCGATTGTTGCCCAAAAAATACACTGGAAATCCTTCGGTTGCCCCAAAAATGCCGGTTGCCCTGGGCAACACAATTATTTTCGGATTTCGGGTTAGATAGGGAACCGCCCATTTGTGTTTGGGCTATTTTGGTAATTATCCCATGATTAATTGATTACTTATCTTCAATTAAACATGGGGGATCCAAGGGTAAAAAACCCTTAAAAATGGCAGAAAATTCGTCTTAGGGTTTCTCCTCACAAAGTTGCACACTAATGACTAAAAATTGCAAAACTATATATAGAATTTAGGGGCTGACGGCGTCACGTTGTAGGAGGTGACGCTGTCACCACGCCGCGGCTAGGGTTCCCGGATGGTCTTCCTGACGCCGTCCCTCTTTAATCCTCCAAAATCCACTCTGGCGCGTCAAGGGTTGACGCCGTCACAATTGTGCTTGACGCCGTCTCTCTTTAACTTAAACCGTGACGGCCTTGATCACCTTAAAGGGTGACGCAGTCAGACTTCCATTGTAAAACTTTCTGGCGCGTCACGTGTATTTGTCATATCCACCTCTTTTGCCAAGCCTTGACGCCGTCAGGAGCAATCCTTGACGCCGTCACGTGTACTTTTCCAGCAGCTTTGGAGACTTTGTCATTTTCTTCACTTTTATGCTCCAAAAACGTCCAAAATGCTTGCTTTTCCAGATTTCTTCTCCAAAGTAACTAAAATGACAAAAGGAACGATTTAGGGTAATATTTGATCAAATAAATACGATTTAGGGCTTAAATGACCCCCTAAAAGCGGTACACTTTTCGCTTCATCAAATACCCTTACACTTGAGATTTGTTTGTCCTCAAGCAAATGCGCTTTTATTCTAATCAAAATACAAGTTAGGGGTCATTTAACGCTAATATAAAAGTAATTACAACAAATAGTCGTTCCACTTTAATCATAATAAGCACGGAGATTACAAACTAGCACCTCACAAGTAGTGTTTAGATACTCACATCTCTCAGGTGTCATAAAAGTATATCTCATAAATGAAAATGGATAATATCTCTCACTACCTGTCATAGCAAATAGATTACCATAGGCTTGGGAAAGGATCAAAAACCTCCTCCACTAGGCGTAAGCACCTAAGATAAACTATCAAAGAGGGCTTTTAAACGGGTTATAACGTTAGGTGTAGGGATATGATAAACACGGTTTTGTTGGATAAAGGATATTTTACTGGTGGTGAGTTAAAGATCTTGATTAATTACATGTACAATATGGCGTTGCTAAGCAAAGACTAGACTCGACTTAAGCTAATGAAAGAAATAACAAAATGATATAATAAACATAAAATGAAACGGGATGGTAGTCCGTATGTTTTTTTCTACTTTTCTTTTTCTCATTTTTTTGTATTTTTCTTGATTTTTTCGATTTTTTTTTCTTCATACACTCTTGCCCTACTATACAAAATAATACATCGTAGGGGCGTTGCATTCCCCTTACACTTGAACTTTTACATAACTTTACAATTAACTATTCTAATGACTCGAATTAAGATAATCGAAACACTTGGAGTACTTTTAAAATATTTAGCACATATGGGGGTAATAATGTTGTTCTTCCCCATTACTCCATTACACTAGTACTTTACCCATGAGTCTCAATCGTCCCAAAACAATATGTACAAGGATATGACTCGACTTAGCAACCATGTAATCAATTAGATAATTAACTTGGGGTTTAAACAAATGTTGTCACAATAATGCACTAAAAATGAGTGCATACAAGGTAGGCAAAGGCGATTTGGGTGTACATTTAAGTGGGGTGTAAACAAATTCTTCCTTTAAGTAAAATGCTTAAAGTTAGAAACGAAAAGATAGGCTCTGAGGGGTGTACTAGGGGTATCGTGTACTAAAAATGAGTACAACACAAAGGGTGTGGGAGAATTACTTGACCAATGTAGCCAATGTAGTTATAACAAAAACACAGGTGTAAAACAATGGGTTAATCCTAATGCCTCTTATCATGTAGTAAATCTAACTACACGAATGTAGTCTCACTTGTGGCCTCGGAATGGTCCTAACGCAAGTTCTAGAATCTAAGTGCTACCGGTACACACATCATAGCATAAATTCTTTTCCTACCAATTCTAGGGGCGAACCTCACTTATTTGGGGGTGGAAAATTTTTTAGTGGTACGGTTTTGTGCTAGTCATATAACTCCTATCCATGAGACGCTCATTAAGATCAAAGTTTCACTCCTATATGTTGTAAAAAATTTTAAATTTGGCACTAAAATTGCCTTAACATGTATTTCTCTCAGTTTTATTACACATCTACCATTAAACAAACAAAAATCAAGTGCAATTGTATTCTCTAAAGTATCGTATTTTACCCCCCCTTACACTTAAGATGAACATTGTCTCCAATGTTCAAATAACAAGATGTAAAAGTAAATAAGGTAAAAGAATGAAATCAAATACTCCCCTGATTCGTTTGGTGGATAAAGAGGTAACATGGTTAGATCTTCTTCCAAGAGAATGTAGAAGTTTCAAGACTAAAGCATCGCCAAAATCTAGATTCCACATACATCTCCTTGTCCAAAATAACCTGTTAAACCTGAGAAAACAAACACGAAAACCTGCATAACATCGGCGGGATAAATCTATATAAGGATATAATGCTTGTGGAATGATTATTTTGCAGATTCCTGGAGTTTATAAGTTAGAGATTTAATAAAAACTTTTTATGATTCCGGTAGAAAAACAAAACTTTCAAAAATTTCAGAAAATTAAAACCTGACGCCGTCAGGTTGTAAGGCCTGACGTCATCAGAAATGATCTGACAGAATTCTCATGTTAAGTTTTCGGAAAATTTCTGGAAAAACCTATACCTTACTTCCTGGAATTCCTGCAAAACATCATTATGACTCGATACAAGCATTTGACTCAAACAATTACTAATATGTATGTTAATTTAATATTGTTATGATTCATGTTCATTTGTTCTAATAAACCGATTTGGATTTCCCTTACATTTATCTTTTGCAAAATACCTTTATATGTAGTTAAGACGAAGTTAAAAACAAGATAAAGCATTTTCACAATTTAGTTTTGAACATGAATCAATAATAATAAAAATTAAACATACATACGGAAGCAAATAAAATCAAACAAACAAATAAATAAACACACAAAGCAAATAAAGCTTGGGTTGCCTCCCAAGAAGCGCTTTTCTTTATTAACGAGTCTTGTAGCTAGACTTAAAGTCACCGTACATTACGTGATTCCATCATTCATAATGACGTATCCCTGATAGATATAATCTTTGTTATCAGGGTGGTGGTGTCTCAATCGCTCGACATTCGCAGTCACTTCACCTCCTCCCTTGCTGATCAAGCTTACTACCCCATCCTGATGTAGACTTTTAATTGTGAATGGTCCGTACCACCAGGGACTTGGTTCATCGGTAGGTGCTTTTGTTTCTGAATGCCTTAGGAGCACTGAGTCTCCTTTTGTAAATTCAACGGTGTTATTGGTCTGCTCATCAGCCTCAATATAATCGTTATTTCCACCCTTACATTCTCTAATCTCATTTTCATTGTAATTCTTAATCCTTGCCTCCCATGCAAGGATTTTCTCTTGAACATTACCACGGATTATATTGGGGTTCCCCTCCATCTTCTTTTGTAGAGCAACATCTCGTATATGTCGTGGGATCGTTGGGAAGTTTATTGTTTTCTTCCCCTTCTTCATTTGGATGGTACTATTTTCGTAATCGATTTGTGCCCTAGTGGTAATGAGAAAGGGTGCCCCAAGGATTATTGGTATATTCATATCATTTCTTTCAATAATCATGAAGTCGACCGGATACAGGAATCCGGCAACGTTGACCAACACATCTTCTGCAATTCCTAACGGGTACTCATAAGAATGTTTTGCAAAGGAGAGTTTAGTACGGGTGATGGATGGCAGTTCGTCAGTTAACTGGACATAAACGGATAAAGGCATCAAATTTACGTCGGAACCTTGGTCAGCTACCACATCCAGCTACTTGAGTTTTCCAATGCTGCATGGTATTTCGAAGACCCCGTAGAATTCCTGCTTTTCCACTAACTTTTGTCTTATGAGGCTCTCATACAATTGCCCTCCTGGTAATGTGTCAGATTCATCATCCGGTTCCATCCTCTTGGACTCCTTGTTGGGTAGATGAGTACGTCGATAGTTTCTCACCCAATCGTTTATGGTCTCCTTGTTTATTTCGTGCTTCAAGTAATGCCTCACTTGTTGTGACTTTGGCGGTTCTACCAATTGGCGCTCCTAAGAGGGCGCCTCCTTTCCCTTGTCAGAATCGCCTTTGCAGGCATTGGTGTTTCCGTCATTAAGTGGGATGAGATCAATCTTGTTAACTTTTATAGTTATCAACTTCCCTCTTTCTTCATTTACGCTTCCTTTGACGACGGAGATGGCATTAACACATTTAGTGTTGGGAACTTCAACGTCTTTCCGCACTAACACATTTTCAGGAGCTTTTGTTTTTGTGTATTCCTTCAAAAGGCCCATCATCTCAGCCATCTTCTCTTCCATCTCCTCCTTTTGTTTGTAGATAGCTGTCTCAAATTTTGCCAACCGTTCGGAGTGTTTTGACATGTATTCTCTCATTCGAGCTTCGAATGTTGGACTAAGTTCCTGAGGTGGTGAGTTGGGTTGAGCGTGCTTATGGAAGGGTTTAGTATTTTCCCTCCGGGGTGATTCGGACAATGGTATTTGCTTAATGCTTGAGACCGAGTTAACTGTTGCTTTTTGTGGACTTAAGGGTCTCTTTTGCTTTTCCATAAGATATGCAACCCTCTTCTCAAGTTCACTAAAGCTTTTCTCGGTGATTTGATTGGCTTTATCGGGCGATGAATATGTCTTGACCGCCGAGTGTACGTCGTGGGAAACTTGCCACAATTCATCATCGTCGGATGCAAGCTCATCAATGATTTCCCATGATTCCTCGGCGCTTCTGTCACGCAATCTGCCTCCGGCGGCTCGATCGATGGCACGCTTGGTGTGGTAGTCAACATGGTCATAGAAGATTTGAATTTGAAGCCAGAGATCTATGCCATGACGAGGGACTTTTCGGAGTAAGTCCTTGAATCGAATCCATGCCCCATATAGGGTTTCGCCTCGACGTTGTTCGAACATCAAGATATCCTTCCTTAACTTGGTAGTTCTTCCTGGTGGGAAAAACTGAGCAAGGAAACGAGTGGTGAGATCATCCCAAGAGGTGATGGATCCTGCGGGTAGACGCTCTAGCCATTGACTAGCTAGGTCCCGCAGAGAAAATTGAAAGAGACGTAGTCGGGTCGTCTCTCGAGTGGCAACATCAAGGTCTATGGAATCAACAATTTTGAGAAAGTCCTTGAGATGTTGATTAGGATCTTCGGAACGAAGTCCGTGGAATGCGCATCCGCTTTGCACCAACCGGATGGTGTCGGATCGCAAGGGAGTGACATTGGCTCCTTGAGTGAGCTCAATGGTGTTTCGATAGCCATGGTGGCTAGGACGGGAGTAGTCTCCTAAGGTACGGGCTCTAGGAGGTGGGTGTTGTTGTGGTGGTGGGTTGTTGGGATCAAGGATATTATCACCTTCCATGATGTCGGATGGTAATGGTTACAAACAAAGAAACGAAGAAAAAAGATAGACTAAAGAAAACCTAGAAAAATAAAATAAAAATCTCACTAGAAAGGAATCTAGTGAGTAGACCTAATAAAATAAAAATTCAACCTAAACAATAATTATTCCCCGGCAGCGGCGCCAAAAACTTGATGCGTGGTTTTGCGACCTTACAACAGGTTTTACCTCTCGAGGGATCTCAAGAGGCTTGCAATCCCCACCAGGCAGTGTACCTGACCGATGTAGTATAGTGTAGTGGCAAGTACCGGGGGATTGATCGTTCTCTAGGGGAATAGTGTCGTTAGGATTGAAAAACTACTCTAATAGGTCTAAGGGTGAGAGAAGATTCTTTTTGTATTTTTATATTTTTTTATAAAAGCAAGTAAAATCTCGGGTTTGAAGGAGTGGGCGGAATTAGTTGCTAGTCAACTAACCCAAATAACTACAATTTCAAATAAAATAAAATAACTGAAAATAAAAAGGTTGTGGAACTTATATGGAGAGAAATGTGTTTACTTAGATTTCCTTACTCCCTAACTATCTTTTACCGGTTGATTAGTGTGTATTAATTGCGTGGATGAAGGGTGTATTCCTTAATACCAATCGTGGGGTGGCGTACGTACTTCTCCAACTCTACAAGCTCCTACTTCACTCCTATGTCGAGCCGGCTAAGAAGCTCCTAACATGGGATCACTAGAATTCGCTCATGCATTAAATACAACCATAAAAACCTTAGTACGCATTGGTTCATGTTTCTTAAGACGTTCAAGCAAGTTACCGTATAGGAGGTTAGCCAGTTTTCTTAAGCCTAACATCGATAAACAATCATCCAATACAATTAATAACACACCAACAACCAATAATCAATAGTTAGGTTTCATTAGATCTAAGCAAACACAAGATAAATCTAGCCTAGCATGTTAATTAAAAGACAAGAACAAGATATAATCAAACAACACATAGACATATTGAATGATTAATTGATTACTTATCTTCAATTAAACAAGGGAGATCCAAGGGTATAAAACCCTTAAAAATGGCAGAAAATTCATCTTAGGGTTTCTCCTCACAAAGTTGCACACTAATGACTAAAAATTGCAAAACTATATATAGAATTTAGGGGCTGACGGCATCACGTTGTAGGAGGTGACGCCGTCACCTCGCCGCGGCTAGGGTTCCCGGATGGTCTTCCTGACGCCGTCCCTCTTTAATCCTCCAAAATCCACTCTGGCGCGTCAAGGGTTGACGCCGTCACAATTGTGCTTGACGCCGTCTCTCTTTAACTTAAATCGTGACGGCCTTGATCACCTTAAAGGGTGACGCCGTCAGACTTCCATTGTAAAAATTTCTGGCGCGTCACGTGTATTTGTCATATACACCTCTTTTGCCAAGCCTTGACGCCGTCAGGAGCAATCCTTGACGCCGTCACGTGTACTTTTCCAGCAGCTTTGGAAACTTTGTCGTTTTATTCACTTTTATGCTCCAAAAACGTCCAAAATGCTTTCTTTTTCAGATTTCTTCTCCAAAGTACCTAAAATGACAAAAGGAACGATTTAGGGCAATATTTGATCAAATAAATACGATTTAGGGCTTAAATGACCCCCTAAAAGCGGTACACTTTTCGCTTCATCAAGATCTCTCGAGAGGTAAAACCTGTTGTAAGGTCGCAAAACCACGCATCACTAAACTCAGAAGAGAAAGACAGAAACCCTAAAGCCGAATTCAGACGTATTAGCAGCACAAGACACACCCTGAACGAAGATACAAGAGCTGTAAGAAGGTCCTGCATGTATTTAATTCATTAAGTAGTTTTGTTTTATTGTATTAGTACACTTTAATTCATCAGGATTGATGGGCCGATTCCATGTGACTACGGAAAATCATGGGCACCCCTTAAAATTGCTTTCCCATTAATTAAAGTTTATATGTTGATGTCTTTGGTGACTTTTATTAGTGCATTGATAACCTCTGTGTCTAGCTGAGCATTGCTTGGGTCGCCATGCCCCTTCCTCGCCTATTTATTCTATCGTTTCTAGGATAGTAGGATAGACATAAGTGATCATTAAGGGTTTACTCGCCGATAAGATTAGAGCAACGAAAGTATTATACACTTCATATAAAACTAGCAATAAAACAAGTGACAAGCTACTTAATTATCAGGACAGGTCTTCTTATTGTCTCAAGTATCTATCTGTGTACGTGTGTGCTAATCGCTGATTCGTGCTCATTAGTTTAGTTTTTATTTAATCATAACCAAACCGTGCCAGTCTCTCAGGCTGAACCCCCTTGCGTTAGATTAGGTTGTATAGCTAACTTAAGATATTAAAATACTGATTAGAATAACTAGATAATACGTTCCACTCTTAGTGATCGACACTCTACTTACCATTATATTCATACTGACCGGGTACACTGCTCGTTAAAGTGTGTATTTTATTGATAAGTCGGCTAAATATAAATTTAAAACTTGAGTAGGCATTAATACTGCTAAAACCACAACGACACATCACGCGCGCACCAAGTCTTTGGCGCCGCTGCCGTAGACATAAAAGAATTAGAGCAATACACACGCACATCAAGTTTTTGGCGCAGTTGCCGGGGAGTGAATTATTATTATCTGTTAATTTGATTAGGTTTTCTTTTTAATTTTTAGATTCTAACCACTAACCCCGTTATATATTAGTTAAATTGCATTCATTGTATAGTATGCATATTTTCTGTTTTTATGTGTTTTTATTTTCTTTAATTTTCGTTTCTTTTTGTTTATTTTTATTTTAGTTTTTCTTTTTCTATTTTTCTGCATTCTGCTATCGTTGTACTGAGCTGATACAAACGATACAGCGCATCTATTTTCATAGATACGGCGTATTGTGTTTAATTTTTATAAATACAACGCGTTTAATAAATTCGAGTACGACGCATCTTTCCCCAAGATACGGCGTATTCTGTTTTTAATAGAAATTTTTCTAAACGATAACGCCATACGACGCATCTGGTTTCACAGATACGGCGTATTTTTAATTTAAATTAAAAATAGTTTTTGAATTATTAAACAGATACGACGCATCGATCTTTATCGATACGGCGCATCTACTAAATCAAAAATCTTGTATTTTGAAACGTAACGAAAATACGGCGCATTAGCTTCTGTTAATACGACGCATTTAATTTTAATAAATATAATCGATTTTTGATAATTAAAACTGATACGACGCATTCTAAAATTCTAAGCGGCGTATCTATTTTCTGAATAAAAGTCTGATTAAATTTTAACGTAATAAGATACGGCGTATCCAACTTTTTGGATACGGCGCATCGTCTACAGATATCAGCAACTTTTATTTTTCGTATTCCGTTTTTCGTTGTTAATTTTCTGATATATTACTTTCTTGAACATACCCTACTGATGCTTTTGTGATAGTTTCAGGAAGTGCATGACCAGGAGTTCAACTAAGAACTTGATTACAACTTTCGAAGATCCTGAACGAGCCTTACATTCGCTTAAAAGGCTTTTCAACACAAAAAGCTTTGAAATTTCAAGTTCGTTCGAGCTTGATTATTTTTCTGAAGAGAAAGAGGAAGAAGAAACAGAAACAATGACGGAAAACACTACTATGGAGGAATACATGAACAAAACCCGTGCTGATTACAGTTCAGGAGTTGCTAGACCAAAGTTTGATGAAAAGTCAAAGTTTGAGTTGAAGGGTCAGTTTCTCAAGGAGCTAAGAGAAAATGCTTTCAGTGGAACAGAACATGAAGATGCTAATGAACATGTTGAAAAAGTCCTCGAGATTGCAGATTTGTTTACTACAGAAGGAGTCTCTGACGATCAACTTATGCTAAGAATCTTTCCAATTTCGCTAAAAGGAGCTGCTAATAAGTGGCAAAGGAATGAACCTGCTAGTTCAATCACAACATGGGAAGATTTGAAGAGAAAATTCCTGAAAAGATATTGTCCACCTGCTAAAACTGCTAAAAAGATGGAGGCTATCAACAGTTTCAAGCAAGAGCCTGATGAAACTCTTTATCAAGCTTGGGAACGATTTAAAGACCTATTGATGAAATGCCCTCAACATTATCTAAGTCCAATGCAAGAGATAATATTGTTCTATCAAGGACTGGACGTGCCTACTAGACAAATCTTGGATGCTAAGGGAGCTGTGCCTCAAATGAGTGCAGCCAATGCTAGAAAAGCTATCCAAGAAGCCGCTGATCACTCTCAAAAATGGCACGACGGAACCTCTACTAGATCTAAGAGCAGCACTAATTTTGACGGGTTTGCTGCTATTCAAGCTCAATTGGATAAAATTAGTAGAGAGATGAAGAATCGTGATGAGAAAGTTTATGCTGCCCAAGTTGGATGTGAAAAATGCGAATGACCTCACTACACTAAAGATTGCCCTAATAAGAATGAAAGTGAGACTTTTGAAGAAGCATACTACACACAATTTGGACAACCATTCCGACCTTCAGGAAGATTTAGGGAAGCTGGTCCGGGATACTATCAAAAGAACAACTTTAATCCCACTTATCAAGAAAGGAGGCAGACTTTGGATGACACTTTGAAGCAAATTATGGCCGATGCTGCTAAAAGACATGAAGAGAACACTGCTATGATCAAGGAAATCCGAGCCTCAACGGATACTATAACAAGAAATCAAGGAGCTTCGATCAAAGCATTGGAACAACAGATTGGACAAATGAGCAAAGTTCTTCAAGAAAGGGGATACGGAAGTTTACCTAGCTCAACTGAAACTAACCCAAGAGATCATGTCAAGGCCATAAGCACCACTGAAGAAGTCACGCCTAACATACCTTTTCCTAGAAGATTGATGAATGGTAATGATGCTGCAAAGCCCGAATTTTTCTTTAATTCTTCAATCAGTTTAAGGAGGTTGCTCAAAGAGAAGACAAAGATTGAAGAGGAGATCAAGGCTACAATGAAAGAAGAGAGCTCTGCAACCGACTTACATGCCTTGCCTCATAAAGAAAAGGACCCAAGAAGTTTTACTTTACCTTGTTCAATTAATGATATATCTTCCAATAATGTGTTAGCTGACTTAGGAGCTAGCGTTAGTGTTATGCCTCTTAAGACATTCACTACCCTAGGACTAGGAAAATTAGCACCAACTAAGTTGCTTATTGAATTGGCTGATAAAACGGTAAAACGACCTGAAGGGATTGCCGAAAATGTGCTAGTTAAGATTGAGAAGTTTGTTTTCCCAGTAGATTTTGTTATATTAGATATGCCCGAGGATGTTAAGATTCCTTTAATCCTTGGAAGACCTTTCTTGTCTACCGCCCATGCTAAGATTGATGTGTTTAAAAGAAAAATCTCATTAAAGGTAGGGAATAATAAACTAGTCTATAAGTGCCAAAATCCTGCTAAAAGCATAATTAGAGGCGTCTATGTGCTAGGATTAAGAGAACGTATGGAACTCGATCTTGAAGCTAGGCTTATGGGGGAAACATTGATTCAAAACAACTCAACTAATCCTAATCATGAGAACTTCGAGGAATTTATTGACCTTAATGTACCTACCGAACTTAGGCGCGATATTGTTAATGATTCTGATGATGAGTGGTACGATTGCGAAGTAATTAACAAACGTAGGAGGATAGTTGAGAATACAAATTTGAATAATGATGTGTTTATTGAACTGCCACCCCACCTTGCATATTTATGCCTTTATAATAATGAGAATTTCCCGTCTATCATTTTGTCATCTCTGCCCGAAAGGGACATAACTTTGTTTATACAGATATTAAAGAAGAATGGCGTGGAAATTAAGGACTAGCAAGGAGTGTTCAATATTACTGGACTGGCGATGAGGGAGCGCGATGCTTCTGACTCTTTCAGTGATCGATATTAAGGAGCTAAACGTGAGTCTAACTTGAAGACTCTGGAATAAAGACAAGTGCTGATCGGGAGACAACCCGGAAAAAAAATTTTACTTTTCTTTTCTGTGTCGAGTCTGTCAGACCTGCAGAAGATACGGCGCATCTCAATCTTGAGATGCGACGCATCGCCTGCACTGGTCATATCTTATTTAATTTTATGCATTTTTATTTTTGATTTTAAAACTTTCTGTCAGTTTATTTAATGCGGCGCATCCCTGGTTAAGGATGCGACGCATCTTTTATTCTGATTCGTATTTATTCCAGGCTCGATACGGCGTATCTTCTTCCATAAGATACGGCGTATCGACTGACCTGATGATTTACAGTTTATTTTTTTTTTTAGTTTTATTTTTACTAACTACTAATGTATTGCAAGTTTGAACCTTCTTAATTCAGGTTTGTTAAAGTCTTAATGGTATTATAGATTCCTGCATTTTTGTGGATACATCATCTATGAAGCTTAAACGTTCTCATCCACAAGAAAGTTGATTTTTGCTCTTATACGAATAATGGAGGATCATACCGAGCAAATCTCAGGGGAGTTTTTCTGTTCTAATTCTTTTATTTTCCAGTTTTTAACCTTTGACACAAACAACGAGGACATTGTTTAACTTAAGTGGGGGGATTGGAGAATTAGAACACTTACTTGTCCTAAACTTTTTCAAAATATGCTTAAAATGCGCTTAATATATCAAAATTTAAATTTTTTTAGCATGTTTTTGTTTAAAGTCAAAATTACATAGCTGCACACATAACATTATTTTTCAAAATTCACAAATCTATGAGTGTGCCGGTGACTTGTAAACTTTAGAACTTGGCTTGTATACTATTCGAGACCACCATAATAAGTATTATCTATATAATTGGAATGACTTGTCTAAACTGGTAAATTTCTAGGATTACACCCAAATAGCTTTTATATGTTATGTGATATTAACTAACTACACTGGTTAGTTAACCCCCGTATAAACCTTTTGTTACTCTCACTTTTAGAGTAAGATACCCCTAGAAAAACACTCAGAGCCATTCCTTTCGTTTCTTACACCTTTGTTATAATGTTTCGTTACACCCTTACACCTTAGCCTACCCTGTAGATTAAAATCCGTGGTTGGTTAATTGCTTTAGGCAAAGTGTGTTTCCTTACATTACCTATGCTCTTGTGCGTAATTCATTATCTTTGGTTAAGTCAGGAAATTGCACAATGCAATTGGTATGAAAGTAAATATTGTATATCTTTTAGTTTATTTTTTCGTGTGTTTACTACTTTCGCTATTACAGTTATTTCTGAAAGTATGAAGAGTATGAAAAAATTATCCGGAAAAATAGTGATAGAAAAGTTGTGAAATTTTACACATATATGTTGATGTTAAAAAATAAATAAATAAAAAAAAATAAAAAAATAGAAAAGAAAAAGAAAAAGGAAAAGTTGGAAGTTTGTTTTAACCAACTTATGTAAAGTTTTGTATTAAGTGGTCGATATCACCAATAGTTGTTATATATTAAATTTATGGATTGAATGGGAGTTGGCCGTTATGGGAACGCCAACTAAGGTTATTCTTTGATTGAGATCTTTTTGAGTATAATTCGTGTCTACCTAAAGCGTGTGTTTCATGTGTTAAAGCGTGAGTTATTCAATGATATGAGTTTTATTCATGGGATGGTTGGGAAAGTAATTTACCACACTTAGGATTTTAATTTATCTGTTTTGTTTATTTTTCATTTTACACCAATTTGTATCCCAAATATTATCCATACCCTATATCATTCTTTATCCAAACCTTTAATTTGTTGAGATTAGGGATTTGAGCAATCTTAAGTATCGTAGTCGTGGATTTGGCTATGTATTTATGATTTTGTTGCCCTTTTTGATATAATATTATTGGTGAAGATTACTTGGTCCTATCTTTAGCCTATTCGAGTTAAGGATTTGAGCAATTGCAAGTATCGTGCTCGTGGATTCGATCATGTATTTGTGATTTTGTCGCCTTTCCTGGAATTTGAGATCGATAGAGATTAAAAAGGATGATTAACCCTTAACCAACAAACCCTTTTTACCGCTTTATACTTGTTATTCCTTAGCTTTAGTGGGGGAGATGCGTATACTTGCCAAGTTTATGATAGAATATTCGTCACGACTGGACAGTTAAACGATTAGATTTGCTTTTATCGAAATATTTTATTCTATTTCTAATTCGTTAAGTGTTTGGTTGTGCAATTATGACAAAACGAATACATGCTTTAATATAAAAATAAATCCTAATATCTTTTAGGATACATTTTCATAAGATTTATTCTAAGGTTTACATGGGGACAAGTGAAGTTCAATTGGGGGGATATTTGATGAACTCAAATTAGTACATTTTATTATCATCATTTATCCTATTTATTTGACTTGTTTTATTATATTATATATGAGAATTGATACGTTAATGTTTACTTTTGTAATTATCAGGTAAAAACAAGTATTATGTGAAACTTGGCGATTTTGGACTAATTATGGAGCAAAACAAGCAAGATGTTAAGAGTCTACTGAAATGTACAAGATCAAGATCATTCTGCTCCAGATACGCCGCAACATACTTCTTACATACGGCGCATCACTATCAAGATTTCACAAGTTACAATCCAAGACAGCAAAGGACATGCGCCGCATAGAGAAATGGAGTTACGCCGCATCTTAAGGCGGTGTACGAATATTCCTGAATATATTAATCTTGGACCCCACGCGAAGTTAAGTCAATGCGCCGCATCTACTTATTCTATGCGCCGCATCTAACCCTCAGACAGAAACTATAAATACCCCAAGGCCAGACGAATTTCGGGACAGATAGCTAAACTCCGAAGAGAAAGACAGAAACCCTAAAGCCAAATTCAGACGTATTAGCAGCACAAGACACACCCTGAACAAAGATACAAGAGCTGTAAGAAGGTCCTGCATGTATTCAATTCATTAAGTAGTTTTGTTTTATTGTATTAGTACACTTTAATTCATCAGGATTGATGGGCCGATTCCATGTGACTACGGAAAATCATGGGCACCCCTTAAAATTGCTTTCCCATTAATTAAAGTTTATATGTTGATGTCTTTGGTGACTTTTATTAGTGCATTGATAACCTCTGTGTCTAGCTGAGCATTGCTTGGGTCGCCATGCCCCTTCCTCGCCTATTTATTCTATCGTTTCTAGGATAGTAGGATAGACATAAGTAACCATTAAGGGTTTACTCGCCGATAAGATTAGAGCCAACGAGAAAGGGTTAATTATATACACTTCATATAAAACTAGCAATAAAACAAGTGACAAGCTACTTAATTATCAGGACAGGTCTTCTTATTGTCTCAAGTATCTATCTGTGTACGTGTGTGCTAATCGCTGATTCATGCTCATTAGTTTAATTTTTATTTAATCATAACCAAACCGTGCCAGTCTCTCAGGCTGAACCCCCTTGCGTTAGATTAGGTTGTATAGCTAACTTAAGATATTAAAATACTAATTAGAATAACTTGATAATACGTTCCACTCTTAGTGATCGACACTCTACTTACCATTATATTCATACTGACCGGGTACACTACTCGTTAAAGTGTGTGTTTTATTGATGAGTCGGCTAAATATAAATTTAAAACTTGAGTAGGCATTAATACTGCTAAAACCACAACGACACATCACGCGCGCACCAAGTCTTTGGCGCCGCTGCCGTGGACATAAAAGAATTAGAGCGATACACACGCACATCACCAACTATTCAAGAGACCTTACTGAGGTACAACCAGTCTCCCTGACCACATACATTCTGTTGGTCATTCAGTGAGAAAATGCTGTCTCACCTGTTCCTTCTCCTACAAAGCAGGAGAAGAAGAAAAAGAAGGCAGGGTCCAAGAAGGTGGTTAAACCCAAACCACTCGACCTTGATACCTCTGCCTCAGAGACTAAAGAAAGGCAAGTAACGGCCAAGATCTCTGAGACACCCACTCTTGAGACCCTTTTGACCTTAAAACAAACGCCAACGGAGGATACTAAGAAATCATCCTCAGTGTCCTCGGGCAAAACCTTTCCTCATGGCCCTACTGACATACACAAGTCAGTGGGGTCTGGAACCTTTACCCTCTTACATCTCGATGAAGGCATTAGTCAATCCCAACCTTTGCCTGAGGGAGTACAGGGTCCTATACCCTCGGTAGAGCAGCACTACTCTACTGAGAAGGGGACCCACACCCTATCACATCCTGTTTACTGTCCTGAGAAATCACACTTAGGATCTCAGGGAGACAAGGACCCTAAAACCTCAGAAGGGCAGTACAACCCTGATGGGAAGGGGGTCCATCAACAATCATTGCCTCATGATAGTAGTGGAGAACGCCCGCCAGTCCTTGATGGCACTCAGGGGGACAAAGACTCAGAGGGATTAAAACCACCCGCTGATACGGAACCCACAACCCCCCATGGCAAATCCATTCACTTGGGAACTGACTCCAAGGTCCAGGCTGGGAAAACCCACTCAGTGCACTTGGAGGGGTTAGAACCTGACCACAACAAAGGTGAGCCCTCTTCTGAGGGGGAGCCGGATTCCCGTAGGGTTCCTACTCTGGCAGATCTTGAAAGACTGCTGGATGATGTGTCAGAGGAGGAAATGGTTGATTTTTGTGATGAAGACGTGTTTGGTGCTGAGGAGGAAATGGAGACTGAAACATACAACTTTCCTCAGCACCTTGAGCAACAACAATCATCTTCTCCTCCTAAGGATCAACAACCCCTAACCAACCCATCAACATCATCATCTTCAGGTCACTCATCTGCTCTTGCTACTCCTCAATAGTTGCATAAATATGTCAATGTTCTTCCACTTAATGAAAGGCAGCTGGTAATGTTTCTCCACAAAGCCAACCATGATCTCTTTCGTGAGATTAGTGAAGGGCAATGGGATCAGCACACTGAAGCAGCAGCGAACTATGCTGACTTCAAGGCTACTGTTGTTACACCCATATCCCGATAAGGTACTACATATGTACATAATAAGTTATGTGTTATGTATTATGAGTTAAGTAGTAAATATATGTGTGGTCAATGTAGAAAGAATGAAACTTTGGGGGCTAGTCTTGTTAATTTATATAAGTTAAATTATTAAATATCTAACCATTAGAAAATTAGAGACAAGTCTAGAAATTTGGAGAGAGTGAGAGTGTGTGCAGTTGTGGTTCGTTCCAGGAAGAGAAAAGAGAGGAAAACACCATTTTTATCAATCAAGCCATTTTGATCATCTTCAAGTGTTACCAAGTCATTAGGAACCTTTAATTGATAATCCCCACCACAAGTAAGTGTTTTCCCTCAATTCATGATTCTAGGGTTAATGTTATAAGACTTGGGGATGATGGGTAAGGTTAGTAGTAGTATAATTGTTGGGTCATGAAAAACCCAAGAATGCTTCAAACATGATTTGGACACAAATTAACTAAGTGTTAACTTAAACCGAGAACAATTCAAGTCACTGAGAGAACAGCCTCTCAGTGAGTCATCTTCAGGATGCTTAAGGCGAATTCAAGAAGAAGAAGGATTCACTACTCAGGAAGGCGGTACTCCCTGAGTAGGACTTAAGCCAAAGAAGAAGATGATGGTTCAGTGAGTGTTGGACAAGAACTCACTGAACCCCAGTCTCCTCAACCAACAAAGTGATTGAAGGACTGAGGAACCAACGCATGAAGAAAAGGCGGGAACAATAGGGAAAAGATCTGAGAAGATAATAGTGTCAGCCCAACACTCTTCTCTTGTCAGATCCAACCTTCCCTATTGCGGCTAAAAGTCATGGAGTGTCAGCAGACAACTCCCAAAGTCTTATTAGCCCTTTCCTATTGGTTCTTGGAAATGACAATTACTATTTGTAATTGTCAGACACGCAACCTCAACAACTTGTATTATATTTAATCACTTATACTTAGATTACTTGTGTATAAATAGATCAGATGGGAGAGAAGTTAAAGTGTGCTTTGTATATTTAAAGTCTTGAACTTTTACAAAGGAACTTCTCTCCTACAAAGAGTATACAACTCACTGAGATAGCTCAGTGGGTATATTGTTACCACTCAAGCAAAACTTGAGTTTCGATAGGAGACACCCCATACCCTTGTCTATTCAATCCCAAGTGTTTGTTTCGCAAAACACTTGGTTATAGATTCTTAGAATTATTTCTAATAAGAATTTAAACGTTGAAAAATATTGTTGTTTTTATATTCACGTTTTATAACTGTTAGAATTATCCTTAAACATTGTATTAGTCATTAACACAAATAGATTAACTTTCTAGTTAACTCTAATCGTGTAAAGGGACCAACAAGTGGTATCAGAGCCTCTGGTTTATAAAATCTTTTAAACTAACCAAGAGTGCTCTAGGTTTTTAAAAACCAAGATCCTACTATGGCTGATATCAATGTACCCCAGCTAGTCGACAAAAAGGGTGGCAGCTACTCAGCTGTTGCACCCAGACTTGAAGCTGGGAAATTTAGCAAATGGAAGAAGCGTATGATTTGCTATCTTACTGGTATGGAACCCTACTACATCACCTGTATCAGGGATGGCCCATTTGTCCCAAAGACTGGCACAGGGCTAAACAAGCCTGAGGCCCAATGGACCATTGATGAGAGGAGGGTGGTCAATCAAGACCAACGCCTGAAAAGCATCCTTATATCATGTCTTCCTGACGATGTAATGGAATCAGTCATCAACTGTCTAACAGCCAAGCAAACTTGGGATGACTTGGTAAACAGCTTTGAGGGTCCCTCAGATACCAAGGAAAATAGGGTCATGGACCTTAAACTTGAGTATAATACTTTCAGGGCAAAAGACTCTGAAAGTCTCTCACAGACCTACACCAGATACAAGACTTTGATAAATGAATTATCAAATGATGGTGTTGTACTGTCCAAACATGAGACAAATGTTGGCTTTGTCAACAGTCTCCCTGAGAAGTGGCTCAACTTCTCACAAGGCCTAAGGAATGCTAACCACATTCAGACCCTTGAGCTCCCTGAAATTTATGGGAAGTTTGTCTATGAAGACAACTTGATCTCAAGGACATACCCTGACTCAAAAGCCTTTGAGTCCAAAAAGGCCTTAACCTCCACACCCATATCAACTGCTTTCTATTCTAATGGTGTTGTGCAGGATATTCAAGAGGATTCTGAAGAAGAAATTGATGAAAGGACTGATGAGGAGTACCTGAATGACCTGAACTTGGAATTCCAAGAAAGGGCACTCCTTGCTAGTTCAAAACGTTTCATCAAAAGAAATCAGTCCAACTTTACAAAATCAAAAGCAAATGAGACCACTGAATGCTTTAAATGTGGTAAAAAGGGTTATTTTGCTAGGGACTGTTATTCTAAAACTATCTCAGAACCTTCTTACAAATTTTCAGGAACTAGCAAGTTTCAACCTAAAATGTTTCAGGCCACCCAACAAATCTAAAACAAGGGTCAAAAGGATTTTGAAACAAAATATAGGAATATCAAAGCTAAACTTGCACTTCTTGAAACTAACCCCATATTGCCTCAGGCTGCTCAAACATCTAAACCTATTCAGACAAAGAACAAGGTTTTAATAGCTGAAACATATGATTGGGATGATGAAGAGGTTTCCTCAGATGAGGAGATAAGAGTTAGTGCACTGATGGCACTTTCTGAAGAGGATCAGGTGGCTGTGGGAAAAGGCCATGCTAGAAATGGAGAGTGGGTCAACATCACCATGAAGAAGGTAAATACTTTACTTTCTATGGATGATGATTCTGATTGGCAGTCTTACATGAATTATATTTGTGTTGATTTAAAGTTTGTTGAGGAACAAAGGCTTAACTTGTTGTCAAAATATAACAATATTGTGTCAGAATTTAACAAATGTAGACATGAACTGCTTGTACTTAAGCAAGCCAAACTAGAAACAATAACTCTACAAATTCAGAACACTGAGATTTTGAAACAAAACCAAGTCCTTCAAACTGAACTTAACAAAGAAAAGGCTATCATTCAAAGCTGGACCAAGAAGAACCCTAAGGTTTTTGACACCGTGGGATTAATCTCTCAGAAAACCATTGGCATTGACCCTCTTATGGTTGATCCAATTGTGTGTCAAAATGAAATAAACTTTGTTCCAGCTGGCATATCTTTTGAGCAAGAATTGCCTCCCAAGTCAAATGACTGGATTGTCAGGGACAACCCAGTCAGTAAGTTACCAAACTTTGAGACAGGAAAGATCTTGCTTCCTGAAAGTCAGGCTTTGAAAAATATGCTTGGACTCACTGAAAAACTCAGTAAGCTTGAACTCACTGAACCAATCACTGAGTCCTTGAATGAGTCTGAATCAGAATCATACCCTCCACTTCCTCCACTAAATACCCTTCAGGGTGCTGCACCTAACTTAGGCCTCCCACCTATGGTCTTCTCACCACACTCTCCAAAGGAGAGATCAGGAAGGGGAACAACCATTCTGAAGAGAGCAAACCTTGATGTCTCAGTAAATACTGATGACTCATCAACTTCAGTCCCTTATGAAGAAACAACCCAAAGCCCTGACTCAAAATTTGATCAGTTGGCTGAAATGGTCAGGAAGCTAGGAGAGAAGATTGCATCTTCTGAGAAATCTTCTCAATCCAAGAAGGAACTAAGACCAACTTCCTCAAAGACCAAACCCAAACCTACAAAACCCCTGAAAAGATGTGAGCTATGCAACTATACAAATCATCTCACTGATGATTGCTATAGAGTCCTTTATTGCATGATTTACGAAAAGGAAGATCACAGGACCTCTGATCATAAACAATGCTCAGTCATGTCAAACTTTTCAGGACTTAAGGCTCAGTGCCTGAACTACCCTTCTGATTCTAAGCAGAAACAGAAGCAAAAGGCCAAGCCTTTTCCACCCTGCCCTTTGTGTGGTTTCAATGACCACCACCCTGAGGATTGTCAATATGACAAACATTGTGAATCTAGTGGAAGTTCCACTCAGAAATCCTCAGGAAAAGAGAAGGTCATTCAGTCAAGAAGAGGAATGAAACAATCCTCTCAGACTACTGAGGCTACCCCTGCAACCAAATGCAAAACATGTGGTAGCTCAGTCCACTCAACCTCTGACCATGAATCAGTTAATACTTTCATAAAGACCTACAATACCAAACCCTCCATGAAATGGAGTCCTAGAAAGAACTGACCTAGTTTACTATTTGTGCAGAAGCATACCAGGGATCCTGTTTGGCATCTAGACAGTGGATGTTCAAGGAGCATGACTGGTGTTAAGGAGTATCTGCACAAATATGTGGAAGGACCAGGACCCAAAGTGATATTTGCTGATAATTCATCATGTCTCACTGAAGGTTATGGTTCAGTAAACTGCAATGGTATTGTCTTTACTAGGATAGCATATGTAAATGGTCTTAAGTATAATCTGATCAGTGTCAGTCAACTATGTGATGCAAAATACATAGTTCAGTTCGATGATAAACAAGGAACCATCTTCAATGCAAATAAGGAAATTGTCCTCATTGCACCAAGAAGACAAGATGTTTATGTATTAGACATGTCCAGTCTAACTCAGGATGGAACTTGTCTCTTTGCTAAGGCCACTGATACACTCAACTGGCTCTGGCATAAGAGACTCACCCACCTGAACTTTAAGAACATTAACAATCTTGTAAAACAAAACAAGGTCCTTGGCTTACCATCTCTTGTGTTTTCTAAGGATAAACCATGCTCAGCTTGTGAAAAAGGTAAACATCACAGAGCATCCTTTAAAACCAAAACCAACTTTTCCATCAGGAACTGCCTACATCTTCTCCATATGGATCTATTTGGACCTATCAGTCCAAGGTCTATTAACCATGAGAAGTATACTCTGGTCATAGTGGATGAATACTCTAGATACACCTGGGTATTCTTCCTGATCAAAAAGAGTCAGGCAGCTGAAACAATCATGTCCTTTGTCAGGAACATTGAAAAAATGGGACTGAGTTCAAAAATAATGAACTTGAATGTTTCTGTGATGAGAAAGGTATTTCCCAAAACTTTTCCTCTCCATACACACCTGAACAAAATGGTGTTGCTGAAAGGAAAAACAGAACACTCATTGAAGCTGCTAGGACAATGCTATGTGGATCAGTCCTTTCCAACCATTTTTGGACTGATGCAGTCAAAACTGCCTGTTATACACAAAACAGATCCATAATTGTCAAGAGACATGGGAAAACCCCATATGAGTTATTCAAAGGAAGAATCCCTGACATCAGCTACTTTCATGTCTTTGGGTGTCCTGTGTTTATTCATAATCACAAGGATCACCTAGGGAAATTTGATGCAAAAGCTGATGATGGATACTTCCTGGGATACTCACTTGTCTCAAAAGCCTTCAAAGTGTTCAACACAAGGAGACAGCAGACTGAGGAAACATTTCATGTTACCTTTGATGAGAGCACTGATGCAATCAGGTTCTCAACTGCCTCAGTAGAAGAGATAGGAATTGATAATTCTTCAAGATATCCTCCTGATGAATATCTGTCTGAAAACAATCCTTCTACTCTGTATCAAGATGATGCTAATCTCTCCTATTACATAATCCCTCACAACCTACCTAACCCAACCATCACTGAGTTTGTTGAGGCACATACACACACTGATGTTATCAATCAACCTGTTCAAAATACTCAAGATCCAAACAATCTCAGTGATCTGATAGACACTCAAGATCCAATCAATGATCATGTGTCTACTCCAGAACCAACCCCTCTACCCAATCAGGCCTCCACAAGTTCAAATCAGTATCCAGGACCTCAAGAAAGTTGGACTAGGTCTCAGGACATTGAACTTGTCAATATTATTGGAGAGCCTACTGAAGGCATGCTCACCAGGAGCATGGCTGCTAGTCTAAGAGCAGCCTCATCCAATGAATGCCTATTTGTGGACTTCATTTCCACAATTGAACCCAAAAGTGTTAAAGAGGCACTTAAACATCCAAGTTGGGTTCAGGCCATGCATGATGAACTGGAACAATTTGACAGAAACAAGGTAATGACCTTGGTCAAATGTCCTGAGAATGTCTCAGTCATTGGCATGAAATGGGTATTCAAAAACAAAACTGATGAAAATGGCATAGTCATTAAAAACAAAGCCAGACTTGTAGCCAAAGGCTATAATCAACAAGAAGGCATTGACTATGAGGAAACATTTGCACCAGTAGCAAGGATGGAAGCAATCAGGATCTTCCTTGCTTTTGCTACATACATGAACTTCAAGGTATACCAAATGGATGTTAAAAGTGCATTCTTAAATGGTTCACTGAAAGAAGAAGTTTATGTTGAGCAACCTCCTGGATTTGAAAGCCATGAGTCTCCTGATCATGTCTGTAAGCTTAACAAAGCCCTTTATGGACTGAAGCAAGCTCCCAGGGCATGGTATGAGACTCTCTCAGCCTTCTTAATCCAAAACAAATTTGTCAGGGGGAAGATAGACAACACATTGTTTATCTATAAGACAAATAATGATGTCATACTAGTACAAGTGTATGTTGATGACATCATCTTTGGCTCAACAAGCTTCAAACTTTGCAAACAATTTGAAAAACTAATGGCAAAGAAGTTTGAAATGAGCATGAAGGGAGAACTAACATACTTCCTTGGTATACAGATCAAACAGACTGATAGAGGAACCACTATCAGTCAAGAGAAGTATGTAAAGAATCTACTGAAGAAGTATGATCTCAGTGACTGTGCCTCAGTCAAAACTCCCATGGTCCCCCCAAACAACCTTGGTCCTGATCTAACTGGTAAACCAGTAAATCAAACTCTCTTTAGAGGAATGATAGGATCACTGATGTATCTACTTGCATCAAGGCCTGATATCCAATTCTCAGTATGTCTATGTGCCAGATATCAATCTGACCCAAGAGAATCTCATGTCACTGCTGTGAAAAGGATATTCAAGTACCTGAAGGGCACTCCTAACCTTGGATTATACTATCCAAAGTGCTCAGGACTTGATCTCAAAGGATACTTAGACTCTGACTATGCTGGATGCAACATGGACAGAAAAAGCACCTCAGGCTCTTGCCAAATTCTTGGTGGGAAATTAGTCTGTTGGAGTGCTAAGAAGCAACAATCAGTTGCCTTGTCCTCAGCTGAGGCTGAATATGTTGCAGCAGCTAGTTGTTGTGCTAATGTACTCTGGATGAAAAGTCAACTCAGTGACTATGGAATTCAGTACAAGATGGTACCCATCTTTTGTGATAACACAAGTGCAATTTCAATCTCAAACAACCCTGTTCTTCATCAGAGAACAAAACACATTGATATCAGATATCATTTCATCAGGGACCATGTCATGAATGGTGACATTGAATTACACTTCATCCCTACTGAATATCAGTTAGCTGATATCTTCACCAAACCTTTGGATGAACCAACTTTCACAAGGTTGAAAGCTGAATTAGGAATGTTGGATATAGAAAGTCAGTCCACTGATTGAAATCCTTCAAACTGAAGTGTTAATTTTTAAAACCTCAGGTCCCTGACTCAATGTGTACATCAGTTAATTAATATCTCTGAATCCTCAACCTCAGGAACTAAACCCAAGTTCCTGAAATCTTGAGGGTTCAGGAACTAAACCCAAGTTCCTGAATCCTTGCTTCTCAGGAATCTTTCCATATTCCTGAATCATCAGTGACTAATTCCAAGTCCCTGAAAAACCTATCACTCAATGAAGAGTCATTCAGGGCCCTATAAAGGACATTAAATACTGACTTAAATGCTCTAAGTATCTAGTTAGTAAATGTCCGAGGTTGGTAACTGAACACATATTTAATTCAAGAATAATTGTTCTTTTTGCCTTTCTGGCTTCCACCTCTGGGCCACCACATTCCCACTTGGCATTAAATGCCTCTCCAATCACATTTCAAATATGTGATGACTCATCTCTGCAAGTTGCACTTTTGCAGAACTGCTCAACTGTTCACTTTGACTGTTGCGCCAAACCAGGAAAGTGGAGTGTTGGCATTAAATGCGGATCCCAAAACATATTATTCAAAAAATTTCCAATAATTCTTTTTGAATAAATTAAGATCGCTCAAATGACCAAAACACCCCCATCTCCACTTTCCTATAAATACCCCAACCAGAAGAATACATACACATGTTTTTATAGAATCTTAAGCAAAACTCTGCTATTTTTAATTCTCAAAAACAAATTGTGTGTGCATTCTTAAGCTTTAGAAACCCTTTAACCTTAGTCAAACCCAGACTTACCCACTAATGGCTTCTTCTAAAGCTGTGACATACGCTCCTAATGTGGATTTCACATTGGAGGGTGTAGACCTAACCAAAAACAATGTGGTGGGAAATTTCTCATATCCACAAATCTACCCAGCCTACAAGAACGTTATGAAATATCTTCGTAATTGTTTTCTTGCAAAGGCTTTCACCCACACCCCCTCAGTCATCTACCATGACTATTTGAGGGAATTCTGGTGTACGGCTGTGGCAACCAGCCCCAAAGATACCAAAGAGTCAATCATCACCTTCACGTTGATGAATGGGAGTAGAACCCTCTCCTTTGACTACTCAGCATTCATCAAAGCCATAGGCCTTGACTTTGCTGAAGCCTTTTCACCCAACCCTACTAATCAGGACATAAAGAATGAACTGATCTTTCTTGCACCCCATGACCCCAGACGTCCAACAACGTCTGCGGGAGGCTTACTGGAAAAGGCTCCAGTAGTCGAAACATGGTTCCACCCTATTTGGAGGATACTGATGACATTTGTCATTCAGGTCCTGGGTGGAAATAAATCCTCTATGGAGCAGTTGAACTCATCACAACAATTGATGTTGTTCAGTCTCCTTGAGGGTACAAAAATAGACATCGGAGGAATAATCTTCCGAGACCTTGTTGCTAAGCTCTCAGGAAAACATAGGCAAAGGCATATGTCCTATCCTAGATTTGTTTCCTGTGTGCTTCAGGACCTACTTGGTTCTGACTATGTGAGGCCTGATGCAGAAGGTACGAAGCCTGACGTCCTGCACAAGTCAAACTTCACAAGGGCCAACGGAAGTCACTGAGCAATCATCCTCAGTGACCTCGGGCACACCCATTCCACATGGTTCAACTGACATACACAAGTCAGAGGGATCAGGAAGCATTCCCCCTCACATCCCGATGAAGGTACTGATAAATCACAATCAGTACCCAAGGGAGGAAAGGGTCCTGAATCCTCGGTAGGGCAGCACCACCCTACTGGGAAGAGGACCCACACCCCCTCACATCCCGATGAAGGAACTGTCAAAAAACAATCAGTTCCCAAGGGAGGAAAGGGTTCTAAATCCTCGGTAAGGCAGCACTACCTTACTGAGAAGGGGACCCACAAACATTCACATCCTCTAACGTTCCTGAGCAATCACCCTCAGGATCTCAGGGAGAAAAGGACCCTAAATCCCCTGAAGGATAGCACAATCCTGATGGGAAGGGGGTCCACAAACTTTCACAATCAGTACCTAGTGATACTACTGGAAAGCACCCATCAGTAGTTGAAGGTGCTAAGGGGGACAAAGACTCAGAGGGAAAGAAACAACCCGCTGATATGGAACCCATCAACCCCTCAGGCGGATCTAGTCTCTCAGGAACTGCCCCCAAAAGCCAGGCTGGTGCTACCCCAGTTATTATGGCTAGTCAGGCTGAGCAAACCCACTCAGTTATTATGACAACGGGGTCAGGACCTGACCAAACCGAAGGCAAGTCTTTTTATAAAGAGAAGCCGATTGATTTTTTGGGTATTGAGTCCATGGCGGACTTTCAGGCTTTTATGGAGTCTGATGAAGAGCTTAGGGAAGTGAGTGAAGAGGAAATGTTTGAGGCAGGTGAGGATATGGAAACTGATATACAACTGGAACAACATGAACAATCACATCACTCATCTCCAAGCCAAAGTGAAAAGTCTGGTTCTCAGTCTTCTGATTCTTCTGGTACTGGGGACATCCTCCAAAAGTATGATAACTCTCTTCCCCTCACTGAAAGAACATTGGTCAAATTCCTACTGAAGACCAACAGAGCTCTTTTCACTGGTCTCACTGATGAGATGTTTGATCATCACACTGAAGCTGCTGTTCACTATGCCAACCTGAAGGAAGATGTTGAAACTTTTCATGATGATGTGATCGAAATCCAATCAGACACCAAACACTCCCTGACAGCTATTGATCTTCATTTCCAGAAGTTCAATCTTACTCTTGAAGGCATCACCAACAGCCTTGGAACTATTCAGTCAGCTGTCAAGGATGACCCCGTACTCACTGAAAAGATCCTTCAGGCTGCTGAGACTTATCAGAAGCAGTCAGCTGAAATCAGTGATCTTCTCAGCTTACTGAAGGATTCTAAGCTTCAAGGTCTTACTACTTCCTTGGACTCAATCAGGACTTCCATGGGTCTTCAGGAAAAACATCTTGGTACTTGGGCACAATCTTCAACATCCTTGGCATCGTCTCTTGGGTCAAGGATGTCAGGTATCGAAGCTTCTCAGGCATCTCTGGCTGATCAGATCTCATGTCTTCAAAAAGACACCTCAGACATCAAATCAATGATGACTGAGATCTATCAGACTTTCAAAGGTCCTGCTACTCCAGTGACTCCAACTCTTGCTCTCATAATGGCTCAAGCAACAGTTGAGGGGGAGAAAGACACTGGAGTCTCAAGCCAACAACCTCCTTCTCACACTGAGGCGGAGATTCCTGAAGCCTCTTCCTCCCATCAAGATAAAGGAAAAGGCATCCTTACTGAACCTGAGCCTCAACCAGCACCGATCTCGGTTGCAAAGGATCCTGAATCACCACTCAGGATCCCATATGAAATTGATGGAGTTCTTCACCACTTCTCAGCTGATGAACTCAGTGCTTATCTTCAGGAAGAGGAAGCAAAGAAGAAGTTAAAGGAGGAAGAGAAGGCGAGCAAGCCTGCAATAATTAAGGTTGTTCATGAAGAGGCTGAGAAAATTGGTCTTGAGGCTAAGGATCTCTCAGGAAGAGAAGGTGGTATGACCTTTGTGAAAGCTCAGTCTGAGGAGATGACCACTCTCAGGCAGAAAAGGGAGGAAAGAAATAAACGGGCTGAAGAGATCAGGCAGAACAGGATTAAGAAATATCAGTGGTATATGACTGAAAGGTTGAAGCCAGAACCAATCACTGATGTTCATATTCAAAGAAACACCAATCCTGCCGTTGTCACTGTCTACAGAGGTGCTGACATGAGAAACTTTGATGTTCATAACCCTTTCAGATTCGCTGACTTCGGGATCACTGAATTGGATGAGTTGGGTCCATTAATAGCAAAGAAATCAAATGTTGTGGTCCCTAATCTAATGAAGTCTTTGAGTCTGAGGTACGAAAGATTGGCAGCAGCACCTCAGGAACTTGGCATTCCATCTCTTCTTCCTGAATCTGCACAACCTGCTCCCTCTCAGTCTTCTTCAAGGAAAAGAAAGAAGATAGAAGCTGAGCCTGAGATCAAGATTCCTGGTCTTGACTGCAATAGGGCTCTCCCTGAAGGTGTTCCTTTCAGGAACAATATGGTCATTGAACAGCCTGAAAGAGGTTTGTTCTTCATTGATGAGTTCGGTGACAAAGCCTTCCAAAGGTGGAGTGATATAGATTTGTCAGGGATTAAAGCAATGCTTGGCTTTCTAATGATGGCCTCTCCACTCAAGAGTCCTGAAAATATGAGGTTTTGTCAAGACCTGAAAAGAAAAATCAATGAACATCCTGACCAACATGAGCTGCAGTCAAAGAAGCCCAAGCTTGAAGCCCTTGGAATCAAGTTGAACTGATGACCTGCCTGAATACCCACCACTATCCCTTTTGTACTTAGTTTTGTTAGGACTTGTAAATGATATCAATAAGATGATGTTTTTATTATTTCAGTGTCCTTATTTACATTCTAGTACATTCAGTATGAGTAGAAGTCTTTAGCTCACTCATATATGATCAAAACACTTAGGAATAATTTATATCCAAATAGGGGGAGATTGTTAGGTCATGAAAAACCCAAGAATGCTTCAAACATGATTTGGACACAAATTAACTAAGTGTTAACTTAAACCGAGGACAATTCAAGTCGCTGAGAGAACAGCCTCTCAGTGAGTCATCTTCAGGATGCTTAAGGCGAATTCAAGAAGAAGAAGGATTCACTACTCAGGAAGGCGGTACTCCCTGAGTAGGACTTAAGCCAAAGAAGAAGATGATGGTACAGTGAGTGTTGGACAAGAACTCACTGAACCCCAGTCTCCTCAACCAACAAAGTGATTGAAGGACTGAGGAACCAACGCCTGAAGAAAAGGCGGGAACAATAGGGAAAAGATCTGAGAAGATAATAGTGTCAGCCCACCACTCTTCTCTTGTCAGATCCAACCTTCCCTATTGCGGCTAAAAGTCATGGAGTGTCAGCCAACAACTCCCAAAGTTTTATTAGCCCTTTCCTATTGGTTCTTAGAAATGACAATTACTATTTGTAATTGTCAGACACGCAACCTCAACAACTTGTATTATATTTAATCACTTATACTTAGATTACTTGTGTATAAATAGATCAGATGGGAGAGAAGTTAAAGTGTGCTTTGTATATTTAAAGTCTTGAAATTTTACAAAGGAACTTCTCTCCTACAAAGAGTATACAACTCACTGAGATAGCTCAGTGGGTATATTGTTACCACTCAAGCAAAACTTGAGTTTCGATAGGAGACACCCCATACCCTTGTCTATTCAATCCCAAGTGTTTGTTCCGCAAAACACTTGGGTATAGATTCTTGGAATTATTTCTAATAAGAATTTAAACGTTGAAAAATATTGTTGTTTTTATATTCACGTTTTATAACTGTTAGAATTATCCTTAAACATTGTATTAGTCATTAACACAAATAGATTAACTTTCTAGTTAACTCTAATCGTGTAAAGGGACCAACAATGATTTATAAGTTAATTAGTTCCTAACTAAAGTTAATTATGATAGGAAGCAAGTAAGAAGTTGGGAGCTTTTGCTAGTAAGGTTGTGATTGAGAATCAAGGTAATTATATGGTTATAACATGTTTTGTTAGCTTTATCATATGTCATGTATGATAATGGTTTATGTTTTGTTAGCTTTATCATGTTTGTTACATGGTAATGGTGAAGGATAGGGTATAGGGTGCATTAGCTAGTTATGGATCCATCACTAGGCTTAGCTTAGTTAGTCGTTGGGCTAACTATGGGATGAGGTTCAACCTTATGGGTTGATCGTGTTTAGGCCGACTATGTTGGCATGAGGTATGTGCCCCTAAATCGCTAGCTTAACTAGTGGTTAGACTAGTTATGGTTATGGTATGATTTATACTATATGTTGTTTAGCTTGTTATGCCATGTACTTACTAAGCGTTTCGCTTACATGTTTAGTTGTGATGTTTTCTTGATAGGTACCGAAGAATCTAGTAAAGGTAAGGATAAGGTTTAAGTGATTATGTAGTAGAAGCTTCGTGCTTGAAGAAGTTGTAGTAGAAGATCGTATTCTTTTGGACCAAGCGTGCTTGAAGTTGGAAGCCCCGAAGTGTCTTTCTTGTTTGGTATACTTCAATCTTTGCGGTCATTTTGTTATTTCATGGTCTTGTCGTCATATATGGTCTTTTGTTCATGTTTAGGTCGTGGGTCAAGTAGGTGTAAATGTCGCGAAGTCTTTATGGTATATGGTTATGGTTGTAGTCAAACATTATAGGAGTGTTTGGCATATAGCCTCTTTTACCCATTTTGGAATGCTATGGGTCAAGAATTTGTATAAACACTCTTTCAATATTCTAGAAATGTTAAGTTATGTATTTGTTTACATGGATATGTAGTTGTTATATGCTTGGGTAAAAAGTGTGTATTGTAAATGAGTTTAGAAGGGTGTTTGGCATAAGTGTCAATTCCACCCATTTTGAGTTGTAAGCGGGTCAAGTTATTGGGAAACAGATTTAATATGTTAAGTAAATGAGTTTGGTTAAGTTTAAGGTGAAGGGGAGGTCGTATGCGTCATATGTCGTGTAAATGGGTCAAAATGGGTTTTATGCATAACCCGTCATAATGTAAAGTACTATTCCGGAGGGTCAAACGGTAGATGTTTTTGTATGAAATTGAGCCCAATGGTATACTAAATGAATCTGGAAGGTTTGGTAAAATATCGAGATCGGATTTTCATGTACGGGACTTGAAGGTGTTTTTGGTAGATCAACAGCCCACCATCCGATCGGATGCAGCCCATCCGAATCGGATGCGGGGGCATACCGATCGGTTGGGCGGCCTCTGTCAGATTTTTTTTGCAATTTTCGAAAAATCATAACTTTTGATCCGTAAGTCTTCAAAGGTCGTGCCACCCGGCGTTTTGAAGGTAATTGAGTCTAGTTTCATTTAAAAATAGTTTCAAGGTTCAGATACATATAGATTTTTGTCAGCTTGTAAAAGAGTAACGGTGGGACAGTTTTCGGGTGTACTTTTTGCGAAATGTTTTCATGTTTTTAGTCGTGTCTTGTCACAGGGTGTTACAACTTGGTATCAGAGCTTTGGTCTAAGAGATTTAGGATTTCACTTTAGGATTTCCTAGACTTAGGCCTTGTGTAGATGCGTTTATAACTAGTGTTTGTTATTGGTGTATTGTTTGAATGATTTTGAGTACACGTATGTTAAATATTTTTATGACTACGCTTGGCCACCGTAGTGATAAAAATATGGTACATATGTGAAATTGAAATCATTTAGACCATACACGGGTGACACGATAGGGTGTTAGTATAAAGATAGATATGTCATTCATGCATGGGTTATGTATATGATTTGATAGTGTGAATTGCTAAATTTCAGTATAGTAGAAAATGTAGCGGCGATTCGAAATAAGGAGGTGTTAAGCACGACCTCCTCCCGCCATGATGATGATACACATGATGATGGAGATTCTAATAGTGACACGTCATTGCCAATGCCGAAAAACCTTAATCCAAAAAGTTTTACTAGAGCAGAGTTGAAGTAATTGGATACTCTGGTGGCGGATAGAGTGGGAAGGGCCATTGAGAAGGCTATGCCCTTTTATGTTAATAAAACAACCGAAAACTTGCAAAAGATACTTCAAGAGGAGATAGGGAAGCTTAAGAAGAGTGGGGAGTTACTGAATGATCCGAATGCTAGACCCGGAATAGGGAAGGAGAAATATACTTATTGTGACTTCACCGCTTGTGCTCCACCCACATTTACGGGATCTCTTGACCCGTTAAAGAGTTCTAGATGGATTACCGATATAGAAGGGGCTTTCCGCACTAGTCTTTGTGCGGAGGAGGATACGGTAACCTTTGCTACCAACTACCTTCGTGAAAGGGCTAAAATATGGTGGGAAGGTAAGGCGAATGAAAAAGGTAGTACTTGGAGAGAAGTGTACACGTGGGAATAATTCAAGGAAGTATTTATGAAGGAATATGCTCCCGCGGAAGAAATTGATAAAATAAGAGAAGCATTTCATAACCTTGTGCAAACTAATGAATCGGTGAATGAATTGTGGGAAAAGTTTTGTGATATGGTGCAATATTGCCCGGAGTATCTTGACAACGAGAAGCTTAAAGTTGATAAATTTCAAAGGATGCTCAAAGATGAAATTCGTACTATAGTATCACCTTTCAAGTGCACCACCATGGAGGATCTTCTAAGCAGAGCACGTACTCGAGAAGCAGATTTGGATAGAATGAAGAGTAAGGAGAAGAAGGAACTAAAAAGGAAGCAAGATCAACCAACAACATTCGGTAAACGGGGTAAATTTGATTTCACAAGGAAGGACAACACGAGGAAGTTACCACCTCGGTGTAATAGGTGCGGTAAGAACCATATGGGAGAATGTAAATCAGGGATGAAGGGATGTTATAAATGTGGGGATCCTAGCCATATTAGCAAGAATTGCACCAAGCCTTTGGTGATATGTTATGGATGCAATGAAGAAGGACATAAGTTAAGTGAATGTCCTAAGGTCAATCATAAGCAAGCGAAGCCGTATAATTCAAACAAGGGAGAAAAGGTTGAGGTTCCGAAGCCTAAAGCTCGTGTTTATCAGATGAGTGTCGAAGAAGTGAAGTCAGGTTCCGATGTTGTCACAGGTATCATTCTCGTTAATTCCAAACCCGCTCGTGTTTTGTATGATTCGGGTGCAAGTGTGTCCTTTGTATCTTATAGTTTTAGTAAGGAATTGTCCACTCCGTTAGATAAGCTGCCGACACCTGTAGAAGTTGAAATTGCTGATAGTAAGGTGATTGTGGTGTCTAGTATGTATCGTAATGTAGAGATAGAGATCGATGAGAGTGTTTTTAGGATTAATCTAATTCCTATAATGCTCGGAGAGTTTGATATTATTGTTGGTATGGATTGGCTTGGCAAACACAATGCTGCCATTCTATGTAGACAAAAGATCATCCGAGTTGTAAATCCTAGCGGTCGAGAAATGATGATTTACGGTGATAAAAGCGAGGGCGAGTTAAAATTATGTTCCGTAATGAAGGCTAGGAAATATTTATCACGTGGTTGTCTTGCCTTTATGGCGCACGTGGTAGATACGAGTTTTGAGAAGAAAAGTATCGATGACGTTCCGATTGTTAACGAATTCCGTGATGTATTTCCGGAAGATTTGCCGGGTATTCCACCCGACAGACAGGTTGAGTTCCGTATTGATCTTGTTCCGTGTGCTACTCCTATTGCCAAAACTCCTTATCGCCTTGCTCCGTCCGAGATGAAAGAGTTAATGAGCCAACTTCAAGAGTTACTCGACAAGGGTTTTATTCGCCCTAGTAGCTCACCGTGGGGAGCTCCGATTCTGTTCGTTAAAAAGAAAGACCGTAGTATGCGGATGTGCATTGATTACCGTGAATTGAACAAAGTCACGGTGAAAAATATGTACCCGTTACTAGGAATCGACGACCTGTTTGATCAGCTTCAAGGTGCAAGGTGGTTTTCAAAGATAGATCTCCGTTCGGGCTATCATCAGTTGAAGGTTCGAGAAGAAGACATTCCTAAGACGGCTTTTAGGACCCGTTATGGACATTATGAGTTTACGGTTATGCCCTTTGGTCTCACGAACGCGCCTGCGGTTTTCATGGATCTCATGAACCGTGTAGTAGACCGATGTTGGATAAATTTGTCATAGTTTTCATCGATGATATCCTTATCTATTCTAAAAGCAAGGAAGAACATGAAGTGCATCTTCGGGAAATTCTTAGCACGTTGAGAAAGGAAAGAATATATGCCAAGTTCTCAAAATGTGAATTTTGGTTACAAGAAGTTCAGTTCCTCGGTCATGTTATTAATCCCGATGGTATTAAAGTTAACCCGTCAAAGGTAGAAGCCGTGATGAATTGGCAAGCACCGAAGAACGTTGGGGAAATTCAAAGTTTTCTAGGACTCGCGGGATATTATCGACGGTTCATTCAAGACTTCTCCAAAATTTCATCTTCGTTAACCGAACTCACCAAGAAGAATGTTCCTTTTGTATGGGGTGAGAAACAAGAAGAAGCCTTTCGTACTTTACGAAAGAGGTTATGTGAAGCACCGATTCTAGTGTTACCGGAAGGAACCGAAGACATGGTGGTCTATAGTGATGCATCTTACTCCGGTCTTGGATGTGTCCTTATGCAAAGGGGTAAAGTAATTGCTTACGCTTCAAGATAACTGAAGAAGAATGAGGAGAAATACCCGACTCATGATCTTGAATTTGTGGCCGTAGTCTTTGCCTTGAAGATTTGGAGGCATTATTTATATGGTGTGAAGTTCGTAATTTATACTGATCATAGAAGCCTTCAGTACTTTCTTGAGAAGAAGGATCCGAATATGAGGCAACGTAGGTGGTTAGACTTGCTGAAAGATTATGATTGTAAAATTCGCTACCACCCCGGTAAGGCGAATGTCGTGGCGGATGCGCTAAGTCGCAAGGGCCGAAGTGACGTTACTCGGATTCACTCATTACGGATGATAGTCACATCCGATCTTTTTGACAAAATTAAATTAGCTCAAGAGGAAGCGTTGGAAGAAGAGAACCGAGAAAAAGAACGTATCACCTCTCACATTCCTCATCTTGAAGAAGACAGCCGAGGGATTAAGACACGGTATGGAAGAGTTTATATTCCTTTTCGAAGCAACACTAAGGAATTACTCTTGGAAGAAGCGCATAAATCGAAGTACTCTATTCATCAAGGAGCTATGAAAATGTACCTTGACTTAAAAAGAAACTATTGGTGGCCGGGTATGAAAAGAGATTGCGTGAAGTATGTAGAAAGATGTTTGACTTGTTTGAAGGTGAAAGCCGAACACCAAAAGTCGTATGGGAAAGTCCAACCCTTAGATATTCCAGTTTGGAAGTGGGAGAAGATTACTATGGATTTCATTACAAAATTGCCGAGAACGAAAAAGAAAAACGATACAATTTGGGTGGTAGTTGATCGCTTGACAAAGAGTGCACACTTTATCCCGATCAGGGAGAATATGCCTGTTCATAAGCTAGCAATGATTTATGTCAATGAGATAGTCGCGCGTCATGGAGTACCTATTTCTATAGTTTCCGATAGAGACGGGCGTTTCACTTCAAATTTTTGGCAAAGTTTTCAAGAAGAACTTGGTACGAAGTTAAATATGAGCACAACTTTTCATCCTCAAACCGATGGACAAAGTGAAAGGACGATCCAAACTCTAGAAGATATGCTACGGGCTTGCATGATTGACTTTGGAGGTAATTGGGATGATCATTTGCCTCTAGTTGAATTCGCCTACAATAATAGTTATCATGCTAGTATAGGCATGCCACCCTATGAGATGCTCTATGGTAGAAAGTGTAGGACACCCATATGTTGGGGAGAAGTTGGAAGGAGGGAATTGGCCAGCACGGATAAAGTGTTGGCGACAACTGAAAAGATTGAGATGATTCGTGCAAGACTTAAGGCAGCACAAGATAGGTGGAAAAGTTATGCCGATTGATGAACTCAAATAAGTATATTTTATTATCATCATTTATCCTATTTATTTGACTTGTTTTATTATATTATATATGAGAATTGATACGTTAATGTTTACTTTTGTAATTCTCAGGTAAAAACAAGTATTATGTGAAACTTGGCGATTTTGGACTAATTATGGAGCAAAACATGCAAGAAGTTAAGAGTCTACTGAAATGAACAAGATCAAGATCATTCTGCTCCAGATACGCCGCAACATACTTCGTACATACGGCGCATCACTATCAAGATTTCACAAGTTATAATCCAAGACGGCAAAGGACATGCGCCGCATAGAGAAATGGAGTTACGCCGCATCTTAAGGCGGTGTACGAATATTCCTGAATATATTAATCTTGGACCCCACGCGAAGTTAAGTCAATGCACCGCATCTACTTATCCTATGCGCCGCATCTAACCCTCAGACAGAAACTATAAATACCTCAAGGCCAGACGAATTTCGGTGTTGAGCAAAGTTGAACAGTGTAAGATACCAGACGAATTCAGACGTATTAGCAGCACAAGACACACCTTGAACGAAGATACAAGAGCTGTAAGAAGGTCCTGCATGTATTCAATTCATTAAGTAGTTTTGTTTTATTGTATTAGTACACTTTAATTCATCAGGATTGATGGGCCGATTCCATGTGACTACGGAAAACCATGGGCACCCCTTAAAATTGCTTTCCCATTAATTAAAGTTTTTATGTTGATGTCTTTGGTGACTTTTATTAGTGCATTGATAACCTCTGTGTCTAGCTGAGCATTGCTTGGGTCGCCATGCCCCTTCCTCGCCTATCTGTTCTAGCGTATACGAAACGTGGGCATCACAAATGCTCAATATTCTAGGATAGTGGGATAGACATAAGTGATCATTAAGGGTTTACTCGCGGATAAGATTAGAGCCAACGAGAAAGGGTTAATTACATACACTTCATATAAAACTTGCAATAAAACAAGTGACAAGCTACTTAATTATCAGGATAGGTCTTCTTATTGTCTCAAGTATCTATCTGTGTACGTGTGTGCTAATCGCTGATTCGTGCTCATTAGTTTAGTTTATATTTAATCATAACCAAACCGTGCCAGTCTCTCAGGCTGAACCCCCTTGCGTTCGATTAGGTTGTACAGCTAACTTAAGATATTAAAATACTGATTAGAATAACTAGATAATACGTTCCACTCTTAGTGATCGACACTCTACTTACCATTATATTCATACTGACCGGGTACACTGCTCGTTAAAGTGTATGTTTTATTGATAAGTCGGCTAAATATAAATTTAAAACTTGAATACTGCTAAAACCACAACGACATCACGCGCGCACCAAGTCTTTGGAGCCGCTACCGTGGATATAAATGAATTAGAGCAATACACACGCACATCAAGTTTTTGGCGCCGTTGCCGGGGAGTGAATTGTTATTATCTGTTAATTTGATTAGTATTTTAATTAGGTTTTATCTTTTTAATTTTTTAGATTCTAACCACTAACCCTGTTATATATTAGATAAATTGCATTCATTGTATTATTTGCATATTTTCTGTTTTGTGTGTTTTTATTTTCTTTAATTTTTGTTTCTTTTTGTTTGTTTTTAGTTTTGATTTTATTTTTCTACATTCTGCTATCGTTGTACTGTGCTGATACAAACGATACGGCGCATCAATTTTCATAGATACGGCGTATTGCGTTTAATTTTTATAAAATACAACGCGTTTAATAAATTCGAGTACAACGCATCTTTCCCCAAGATACGGCGTATTCTGTTTTTAATAAGAAATTTTTCTAAACGATAACGCCATACGACGCATCTGTTTTTGCAGATACGGCGTATTTATTATTTTAATTTAAAACAGTTTTCGAATTATTTAACAGATACGACGCATCGATTTTTATCGATACGGCGCATCTACTAAATCAAAAATCTTGTATTTTGAAACGTAACGAAAATACGGCGCATTAACTTTTGTTAATACGACGAATTTAATTTGATAAATATAGTTGATTTTTGATATTCACTTTGATCGTTCCACTACTCTCGTGCACAAGTTGGTTTACTTTCAGGATAAATGATGGCTTAAGCATCACTATGGAAGATTACATTCTGAACCTAACCAAGAGACGCTAGTTGGAATAATCAAACCTTTGATGATTGAATGGCTGTAATAAGACGACGAGAGTGGAGGAGAATTCAGTACTGGTAACATTGGGTATCTTAAAATTCTTGAAATAGAATTCCAGGTATCCTCTACAATAATTTACCTAGCCTTATAGAGAGTTCTTTACGAAACCTCTCCCGAATATAATCTCAATTTCGTAAGCTTAAAACGATATTTGCTCCTAACCTTGGAGTAAATCATTATCCACTAAACAAAGAAGATTATAATAATTAATAAAATGGTTATGCTTAATGTTCTTATCTTGAATTTATATATATCATATGGTATACCGTTTTACCCCAATTTGATGTCTAAGGAAATGTGTTGCGGAGGCCAAGGTACGTTCCTTATTTAAATTTCGTTCACTAGCACAGTAATACGGCGGATCTTAGTTTTCTAAGCGCCGTATCTCTGACTAATTAAAACTTATTGACCAGTCAACGAATTTAGATAAGATACGGCGCATCTCAATCCTAAGATGCGACGCATCGCCTGCACTGGTCATATCTTATTTAATTTTATGCATTTTTATTTTTGACTTTAAAACTTTCTGTCAGTTTATTTTAATGCGGCGCATCCCTGGTTAAGGATGCGACACATCTTTTATTCTGATTCGTATTTATTCCAGGCTCGATACGGCGTATCTTCTTCCATAAGATACGGCGTATCGACTGACCTGATGATTTTCATTTTAATTTTTTATGTTTTAATTTTACTAACTACTAATGCATTATGCAAGTTTGAACCTTCTTAACTCAGGTGTGTTAAATTCTGAATGGTATTATATATTCCTGCAATTATTGTGGATACATCATTCTTGAAGCTTAAACATTCTCATCCACAAGAAAGTTGATTTTTGCTCTTATACAAATGGAGGATCATACCGAGCAAATCTCAGGGGAGTTTTTCTGTTCTAATTCTTTTATTTTCCAGTTTTTAACCTTTGTAACAAACAACGAGGACGTTGTTTAACTTAAGTGGGGGGATTGGAGAATTAGAACACTTACTTGTCCTAAACTTTTTCATAATATGCTTAAAATATACTTAATATATCAAAATTTAAAATTTTTAACATGTTTTTGTTTAAAGTCTAAATTACATAGCTGCACGCATAAAATTATTTTCAAAAATTGTGAACTTTTCAAAATTCACAATTCTATGAGTGTGCCGGTGACTTGTAAACTTTAGAACTTGGCTTATATACTATTCGAGACCACCATAATAAGTATTATCTATATAATTGGAATGACTTGTCTAAATTGGTAAATTTCTAGGATTACACCCAAATAGCCTTTATATGTTATGTGATATTAACTAACTACATTGGTTAGTTAATCCCCGTATAAACCCTTTTGTTACTCTCACTTTTAGAGTAAGATACCCCTAGAAAAACACTCAGAGCTATACCTTTCGTTTCTTACACCTTTGTTATAATGTTTCGTTACACCCTTACACCTTAGCCTACCCTGTAGATTAAAATCCGTGGTTGGTAAATTGCTTTAGGCAAAGTGTGTTTCCTTACATTACCTGTGTTCGCGTGCGTAATTCATTATCTTTGGTTGAGTCAGGAAATTGCACAATGCAATTGGTATGAAAGTAAATATTTTATATCTTTGAGTTTATTTTTCGTGTGTTTACTACTTTCGCTATTACAGTTATTTCTGAAAGTATGAAGAGTATGGAAAAATTATCCGGAAAGAAAGTGATAGAAAAGTTGTGAAATTTTACACATATATGTTGATGTCAAAAAAAAAAAAAAAAAAAAAAAAATCGAAAAAATAGAAAAGAAAAAGAAAAGGAAAAGTTGGAAGTTTGTTTTAACCACTATTGGTTATATATTATATTTATGGATTGAATGGGAGTTGGCCGTTATGGGAACGCCAACTAAGGTTTATTCTTTGATTGAGATCTTGTTGAGTATAATTCGTGTCTACCTAAAGCGTGTGTTTCAAGTGTTAAAGCGTGAGTTATTCAATGATATGAGTCTTATTCATGGGATGGTTGGGAAAGTAATTTACCACACTTAGGATTTTAATTTATCTGTTTTGTTTATTTTTCATTTTACAGCAATTTGTATCCCAAATATTATCCATACCCTATATCATTCCTTATCCAAACCTTTGATTTATTGAGATTAGGGATTTGAGCAATCTTAAGTATCGTAGTCGTGGATTCGGCTATGTATTTATGATTTTGTCGCCCTTTTTGATATAATATTATTGGTGAAGATTACTTGGTCCTATCTTTAGCCTATTCGAGTTAAGGATTTGAGCAATTGCAAGTATCGTGGTCGTGGATTCGATCATGTATTTGTGATTTTGTCGCCTTTTCTGGAATTTGAGATCGATAGAGATTAAGAAGAATGATTAACCCTTAACCAACAAACCCTTTTTACCGCTTTAGACATATTATTCCTTGGCTTTAGTGGAGGAGATGCGTATACTTGCTAAGCTTATGATAGAATATTCGTCACGACTGGACAGTTAAACGATTAGATTTGCTTTTATCAAAATATTTTATTTTATTTCTAATTCATAAAGTGTTTGGTTGTGCAATTATGACAAAACGAATACATGCTTAAATAGAAAAATAAATCCTAATATCTTTTAGGATACATTTTCATAAGATTAATTCTAAGGTTTACTTAGGGACAAGTAAAGTTCAAGTGGGGGGATATTTGATGAACTCAAATAAGTATATTATATTATCATCATTTATCCTATTTATTTGACTTGTTTTATTATATTATATATGAGAATTGATACGTTAATGTTTACTTTTGTAATTCTCAGGTAAAAACAAGTATTATGTGAAACATGGCGATTTTGGACTAATTATGGAGCAAAACATGCAAGATGTTAAGAGTCTACTGAAATGAACAAGATCAAGATCATTCTGCTCCAGATACGCCGCAACATACTTCGTACATACGGCGCATCACTATCAAGATTTCACAAGTTATAATCCAAGACGGCAAAGGACATGCGCCGCATAGAGAAATGGAGTTACGCCGCATCTTAAGGCGGTGTACGAATATTCCTGAATATATTAATCTTGGACCCCACGCAAAGTTAAGTCAATGCGCCGCATCTACTTATCCTATGCGCCGCATCTAACCCTCAGACTGAAACTATAAATACCTCAAGGCCAGAAGAATTTCGGTGTTGAGCAAAGTTGAACAGTGCAAGATACCAGACGAATTCAGACGTATTAGCAGCACAAGACAAACCTTGAACGAAGATACAAGAGTTGTAAGAAGGTCCTGCATGTATTCAATTCATTAAGTAGTTTTGTTTTATTGTATTAGTACACTTTAATTCATCAGGATTGATGGGCCGATTCCATGTGACTACGGAAAACCATGGGCACCCCTTAAAATTGCTTTCCCATTAATTAAAGTTTATATGTTGATGTCTTTGGTGACTTTCATTAGTGCATTGATAACCTCTGTGTCTAGCTGAGCATTGCTTGGGTCGCCATGCCCCTTCCTCGCCTATCTGTTCTAGCGTATACGAAACGTGGGCATCACAAATGCTCAATATTCTAGGATAGTGGGATAGACATAAGTGATCATTAAGGGTTTACTCGCCGATAAGATTAGAGCCAACGAGAAAGGGTTAATTACATACACTTCATATAAAACTAGCAATAAAATAAGTGACAAGCTACTTAATTATCAGGACAGGTCTTTTTATTGTCTCAAGTATCTATCTGTGTACGTGTGTGCTAATCGCTGATTCGTGCTCATTAGTTTAGTTTATATTTAATCATAACCAAACCGTGCCAGTCTCTCAGGCTGAACCCCCTTGCGTTAGATTAGGTTGTACAGCTAACTTAAGATATTAAAATACTGATTAGAATAACTAGATAATACGTTCCACTCTTAGTGATCGACACTCTACTTACCATTATATTCATACTGATCGGGTACACTGCTCGTTAAAGTGTGTGTTTTATTGATAAGTCGGCTAAATATAAATTTAAAACTTGAATACTGCTAAAACCACAACGACATCATGCGCGCACCAAGTCTTTGGAGCCGCTACCTTGGATATAAAAGAATTAGAGCAATACACACGCACATCACCGATAATCGAAGAAGACCAATCGAATTTGAGGTTGGTGATCTTGTTATGTCAAAATTTTCCCCGTGGAAAGGCATTTTTAGGTTCAAAAACAAGGGAAAACTAAGTCCGCGGTTTATAGGACCATTTAAAATCTTGAAACGTGTGAGCGAGGTATCTTACGTGTTGGAATTGCCCAAAGAAATGAGAGGTATTCATAATACCTTTCATGTGTCTTATTTGAGATTATGTCAAGCGGATGAGACTAGTGTAGTCACTTTGGATGATATCGAAATTGATCCGAAATTGCTTTCATAAAAGGATGAACCGGAAGCAATATTAGGAAAGAAAGTGAGGCAACTTTGAAACAAAGAAATTCCGCTAGTAAAAGTGCAATGGAGACATCGTAAGGGTACAAGTATTAGATGGGAGCCGAAGGAGAAGATGAGGAATGAGTATCCTCATTTATTTCAAGAATAGATTTCGGGGACGAAATCTTATTTTAAGGAGGGGTGAATTGTTACACCCATATCCCGATAAGGTACTATATATGTACATAATAAGTTATGTGTTATGTATTATAAGTTAAGTAGTAAATATATGCGTGGTCAATGTAGAAAGAATAAAACTTTGGGGGCTAGTCTTGCCAATTTATATAAGTTAAATTATTAAATATCTAACCATTAGAAAATTAGAGACAAGTCTAGAAATTTGGAGAGAGTGAGAGTGTGTGCAGTTGTGGTTCGTTCCAGGAAGAGAAAAGAGAGGGAAACACCATTTTTATCAACCAAGCCATTTTGATCATCTTCAAGTGTTACCAAGTCATTAGGAAGCTTTAATTGATAATCCCCACCACAAGTAAGTGTTTTCCCTCAATTCATGATTCTAGGGTTAATGTTATAAGACTTGGGGATGATGGGTAAGGTTAGTAGTAGTATGATTTATAAGTTAATTAGTTCCTAACTAAAGTTAATTATGATAGGAAGCAAGTAAGAAGTTGGGAGCTTTTGCTAGTAAGGTTGTGATTGAGAATCAAGGTAAGTATATGGTTATAACATGTTTTGTTAGCTTTATCATATGTCATGTATGATAATGGTTTATGTTTTGTTAGCTTTATCATGTTTGTTACATGGTAATGGTGAAGGATAGGGTATAAGGTGCGTTAGCTAGTTATGGATCCATCACTAGGCTTAGCTTAGTTCGTCGTTGGGCTAACTATGGGATGAGGTTCAACCTTATGGGTTGATCATGTTTAGGCCGACTATTTTGGCATGAGGTATGTGCCCATATATCGCTAGCTTAACTAGTGGTTAGACTAGTTATGGTTATGGTATGATTTATACTATATGTTGTTTAGCTTGTTATGCCATGTACTTACTAAGCGTTTTGCTTACATGTTTAGTTGTGATGTTTTCTTGATAGGTACCGAAGAGTCTAGTAAATGTAAGGATAAGGTTTAAGTGATTATTTAGTAGAAGCTTCGTGCTTGAAGAAGTTGTAGTAGAAGACCGTATTCTTTTGGACCAAGCGTGCTTGAAGTTGGAAGCCCCGAAGTGTCTTTCTTGTTTGGTATACTTCAATCTTTGCGGTCATTTTGTTATTTCACGGTCTTGTCGTCATATATGGTCTTTTGTTCATGTTTAGGTCATGGGTCAAGTAGGTGTAAATGTTGAGAAGTCTTTATGGTATATGGTTATGGTTGTAGTCAAACGCTATAGGAGTGTTTGGCATATAGTCTCTTTTACCCATTTTGGAATGCTATGGGTTAAGACTTTGTACAAACACTCTTTCAATATTCTAGAAATGTTAAGTTATGTATGTGTTTACATGGATATGTAGTTTTTATATGCTTGGGTAAAAAGTGTGTATTGTAAATGAGTTTAGAAGGGTGTTTGGCATAAGTGTCGATTCCACCCATTTTGAGTTGTAAGCGGATCATGTTATTGGGAAGCAGATTTAATATGTTAAGTAAATGAGTTTGGTTAAGTTTAAGGTGAAGGGGAGGACGTATGCATCATATGTCGTATAAATGGGTCAAAATGGGTTTTATGCATAACCCGTCATAATGTAAAGTACTATTTCGGAGGGTCAAACGGTAGATGTTTTTGTATGAAATTGAGCCCAATGGTATACTAAATGAATCTGGAAGGTTTGGTAAAATATCGAGATCGGATTTTCAAGTACGGGACTTGAAGGTGTTTTTGGTTGATCAGCAGCCCACCATCCGATCGGATGGAGGCTGCTGCTGATCGAATGCGGGGGCATACCGATCGGTTGGGCGGCCTCTGACAGATTTTTTTTGCAATTTTCTAAAAATCATAACTTTTGATCCGTAAGTCGTCAAAGGTCGTGCCACCCGGCGTTTTGAAGGTAATTGAGTCTAGCTTCATTTAAAAATAGTTTCAAGGTTCAGATATGTATAGATTTTTGTCAGCTTGTAAAAGAGTAACGGTGGGACAATTTTCAGGTGTACTTTTTGCGAAAAATTTTCACGTTTTTAGTCGGGTCTTGTCACGGGGTGTTACAACTGTTGAAGAATCACAGGGTAAACTGCTTTAGGTCACCAACCTCATTGACAAACAACTCGATGACCTGAGGGAATCTCTTGACGATATGGGTACTGAACAGGATAAGCAACTCACCAATATCCTGAAGACTTTTGATTCCATTCAGGAGGAAATGAGAGATGACCCAACCCTGATCACAAAGCCGAAGGAGTACATAGATACTCAGAAAAACACCTCCACCAACATCGCTGAGCTTCTAAAGCTTCTTCCGGAGGTGGACCTTAAAACAATAAAGTCTCAGCAGGATTTTATTCATCAGTCAGTCATTGATTCCAAGGAGTTCCTGAACAAAATGTCCTCAGCCTTTGATCAGCTCTTAACAAAACATAATGAGCTGATCACCCACTACACCACCAAGATTACTGAACTCACCTCCACTCAGAATGCCATGGCCGCAGAAATGTCCACCCTGGAGAATGAGACCTCTGAAATGAAGTAAATGGTCTCGAGCATCCTGTCAATTCTTCAGGCCTCTCCGGTTACCCCAACTCCTCAGTCAACAAGTGCATACACTGAAGTTCCAGCATCTGTTGAGGGGGAGAAACTTGATGATCAAACTCCTGAACAACCTTCATCCTCTGCCCTTTTTGTTGCAACAACTGAAGTCCCTGAAACTTCCATCAGTCAACCCCCTCCCACTGACAAAGGGAAGGAAATCATGGTGATTGAAGATCCTCCTCAATTGCAACTGGTGCCAGCATCAACCGAAGTGCGTCCAGACCCTGATGCACCATTTGAGGTTGATTTGGATGATGGAAAGAAATTCTTTGGGACTCCACAGGAAGTAGCCATAGTCTTGCATGAATAGGACATTAGAAGGGCTGCAAAGAAGGCTGAGCAACTTAACAGACCAGTAATTGTTGAGGTTGCCAAGGAAGAAATAAATGAGACTGACAAAGACATCAAGGGGGAAGAATTCCTCAAGCTTCAGGCTGATCTTCTTCAGGAACACAATCAGCAAGCCAAGCTGAGAGAAGAAAGGAGGAAGAAAACATATGAGAGGCTCCATTGGCTTTCGCAAGGAAGCATCTCGAAAGTTCCAAAATCTATGGTTACATGTGGCACATGACAAAGACCAAGGGAGAAGGCACAATTACTGACATGACCATTCACCTCACCAACCCAATAAGCATTACGGTTCACAGGGGACCAATAAAAGTCTGAGGTAAATGATGTGCGTGTCGTTGTGTTCAAGTTTTAAAATTTATAAACACGATTTATCCAATTCTCTAATCACACATACGAGCAAGTATACTCGTCCGTGGTAGTAAAGGTGGGTAAGTCGAGATCGTCCCAAGGGAATTGGGGTTTAGGTTTAGTAAATAAGTTTTAGCAAAAAGGAGTGTCAATCCAATTTGAAGTAAATTCTAAAAACAAGCAAGGTTCAATCAATCAAAAACTAATATACTTGTGTGTAGTTTCCATGACAATTGTTTAGAGTAACCAATCAAGTTGGGTGTGACTTGTAATGATGCACAACTTAAAATGAATGATTCACAATCAATGGTTTTTATCATGAGAAATCATATCTAAGAATTCAATCTCCTAGTTAACTCCTTTCGGCCATGATTAACTATTACGATAATTCTATTAAGTCCTTTTTGTTGCTTGAAAGCTTTTCTTATCTTAAGAATTCCTACGAATCCTTTCGGCATTTTTCGTGATGAAATCGTTTCCAAATCCATTTTAATGAGTAAAGGTGTTGCTTGTCACACACCACAATCCATACTAATTCGTGCACTAACTTTTTGGAATAAAAACATAAAGAAAACTCCTTTCGGCCTTTGTGAATCTTTGAAATTGTTTTGACCAACCAATTAAGCAAGATTAGATTTTATCTCAACAAACTCATAAAACAAGATATGTTTTCATGCATCACTATGATAAGATTAATCCAACAATTGTCACATCATCCACACACAAGTATAACTAAAATTACTCCATAACAATCATAATCAAACACAAGTAATTAACCAAACTTTCATTCATCATATAGTAAAAGTAAAAGTAGTTCATGATAACTCAACAAGAAATACCTAATCAAGGAATTACAAGAACTAGAATTGTGGAACTATAGCAATCCACACTCCTCCAATCGCCTATTATCACACGTAAACAACTCCACACACGGACGCAACTCTTGAGACTCGAACTCAAGATCTCCTGGACGTTTTCACAGCAACTACAAGCTTTCGGGCAATAATAATAAGGTAGTGTAGCTTTTTTAGGTTATGTCACTTCCCCAAAAGAACTCTCTTTGTAAACTAACTAAGGGTTCCTTAAATAAGTGAGAAAACCCTTATTCTTCAAGTAAAAACGTCCCAAATGAGTTAACAGCCGAGAAATGATAAGCCTCCATGATTATGGGGCTTAAATTCATCATTAAATGCAACTTTGTAACTTCAGTGTCGGCCAACCGATCGGTATTTGGCTCCTACCGATCGGTTGGAGCTCTCGGTGTCTCAAACTTCACTCATCCGAATCGGATGCGGGCAGCATCCGATCGGATGGATGACTCTGCCATGCAACTTTTATTTTCTCTTTTTCTCTTCTCGTTACGTGCTTGATCCTTTGCTGTACCACTAATTTCTTTCATAGAACTAGATCTTTTCTTGATATATAAGGCATAGAAGTCTTGGTCTAATCAATTCTTTAAAGTATCATGTGGTTTCTTTCTCGTAATTCTCCTTATGTGCATAATCTCTTCATTTCTTCGTATTTTCCTCCACTTTTCCTGTACTTGGCTATATTTACTTGCATACACACTTTTTCATCATTTAGCAACAAATACACACAAATATAACCAAATATGATGCACAAAACTAGCAATAACGCACCTAAAAACATGTTAGATTTAAGCGTTATCAAATCCCCCACACTTGAGTTTTGCTCGCCCTCGAGCAAGTCTAATTTTTAGAAAAACTGAACTCAATGGTATTTTCATTACGTTCATGAAAAAATCCTTGAAATGTATGCAAGTTAAATCGAGCTTTGTTAACATCACCAAGCACCTCACAAAGGAAATTTTAAATTCACACAACTCTCGATGGTAGATTAGATTGTAGATCACTCAATTGCTCAGACGCGATTCATGTCTCTTACCATAAGCTTGTACTTGTATCAAAACAACAAAATAAAACATCAAAGAGGTCTTTTATTTGGGTTTAGGCTTCAAAAGGGGTTTTTGATTACCTAGCTAATGTATAGATATTTCATACAAGAACATCATAGCTCGCTAACAACGAATCCTTGTGTAGTCAAGCAACGGATGGTCACTAGATCGTACCATGGTTCGCTAACGACGTTACTTGCATAACGGATGGTCACCAATTTACTCACCAGATCGCTAACAACGCTTTTCAACTACCCAAAAACTCGGATGGTCACTAGAACATACATGTGCTACATATCTAAACAAAGCCATCACTAAATCCGAATGCTCGAAAACTAACAACGAATAAAGTAATTGGTAAGGGTAAGGATAAGACATGGGAATTTGATTTGGTTCTATAAAAATAAAAATCAAACAAGAATCAAGCCCAAATTCTATCCTAACTCTTTATATCACAAATGATTACTCCACCAAACTTCTTCGATCATTATTCCGAATTACATACTAACTCCAATCTTCCATAATAGCTCCTTGACTATCCTATTTTCATACATACATAGCTCATTGTCTTTTTCTTTTTCTTTCTTTCTTTTTTTTTTTTTTTAAATATCACCCCCACACTTTGGATGAGCACACGCTAAAAAAAATATAAATAAGAGTAGCGACCTCCTTCTTCATTGGAACAACATATACACATACAAGGTGTGGTCAATCATGCAATCATCAAAAATAAATAGTTTCGAACTTCATTTGGACTTGATTCGGGAAAGTCTAAGGTGTATGGTGCAATGATTTCTGGGTTAAATCAAAAGAAAAGATAGGCTCAAAAGGGTGTAACTAAGGGTATCTAGCATATAATGCTAACAAATGGGTTCCAATTACTAAGGACAACTAACCAATGTGGTTAGCAAAAATGTATTGTAAACGAATGGCCATTTGGTGAAAATCCTAATTTGCCTCTTATCATTTGAATATATTTTATTACTTGAAAGTAATTTTAACCGTAATGCATAACAAGTACAAGTTCTAGAATCAACATAATCACCGGCACACTCATACGAAATATAAGGCATGAATCCTCACAATTTAAAGTGGTGGTAAAATGTACTTAGCAATAGTTACCAATAACTCTCAAAACTTGACTACATTCCAAAAAAATTTCAAATAACCTTATTATTTACCATTGAATCAATTTGTCTAACAACTAGAAAAATCAAAGGCGAATAAATTTACACATTCTAGTTCTTGAAATCCATAATCTAAAAAAATAAAATTAAAACCAATCTTTCCTATTTTCTTCCCTCCCCCACACTTAAGTTTTGCATTGTCCTCAATGTAATAAAACGAACTTCAAAGTAAAGGAAATGGGAAAGAAAAATAGAAAAAATAATAAATAAAAACTACCCGGGAAAAAAATTAGCATAGGCCTAGTTGATCACAAGTAATCTCATGAGTCCTTCCAACTCCAAATATTGATCAACACTAAGCTTCCGTCAATTCTTCCCCTGCAAACACTGCAAACTATGCTCGAAACAAACAAAACAAAATACCAAAAACAATAAACCAAACAAAACATAATAAAATAAATAAAAATAAAATAATCCAAACAAACCAAAATTAAAACAAATAAATCCTACAAGAGTTAAAGTTAAAGTAGTAGAAATAGAAAATAGAAAATAGTTCAACCATCATTGTTTTGAAACCATAGACATAAACCATCGATCAATCGTAATCCATGTCCGGATTAACCCTCTCATCTTCACTCTCTTCATTCTCATCACCCTCAAAAATTGTGTACCTTTGTCTTTTCTCTCCAGTACCCCTTGAAGAACCGCCCAAATCAAAACTCGCACTCCCAACATTAGGAATTCTGCCATACACCGGCACTGGTTTAGGAAATGGTGCGTACCCAGGATATGGGTAAGGGTATTGGCTAGGATACGGGTCATACTCCAATGGGTAGGGTGGAACATTTGGTGGGTTGTAAGGAGGTACCTCATAATCGGCTTGTTGAGCCACATGTTGAAGCATCGGCATTGAGTAATCATAGTTGTAATTTTGCCTCAACATCATTGAATCTCTCCACACGTCCCTTTTCTCAATCTCGTTTAGCTCACGGTTCCAATCTCCCCATCCCGAGTCAAAACTACCCGGGGCATGAACATTCCTAACATAAGGTAGTGGTTGATACGGTTGTTGTTGGTAAGGCTGCTGTGGTGCTCCATGAGGTGCAGCCATTTGAGGCTCAATCCAAGCTCCCAACTCTCGTGTCTTCCTATTTAATGCCGTATTAAAACTCCTCTCATCCCACGTCTCACTATCCAACATTTCTGAACATTTCGCTAACTCTATATCTACATAATAACCCAATCTTTTTGCCAGCTTGGTCACATAGTGACCACCACAGATTGCACTATTGTCCTTGATTCCTGGTGCTCTCCTTGAAAGATACTCGGCTATTATCCAAGCCGCATTCCCATTCTTCTCCTCCAACAACTTCATCACCCAAAGATCCGGTTGATTGCACTTGTCACGGCTCCCTGTCCTATGCAAAACACTCCAAGCTATCAATTTCTGTAAAATTCTCAACAACGGATTCCTTAGCTTTGATGAATTCCTTCGAGTACAACTTGGGTCACCAACACTGTTCCAATACTCAGCTAACCCGGCATAATCATTATGCCTCCTCACATCCAAAGTCATGAAATAAATCCCAATCGACTAACCTGGGAATAGCAAGCCTTCGCCCTTGTAACTTCGAGAGACGCTCACGAAAAGCGTGCTTCTCTTCGCTGCTTAAGCCACTAAACTTCAAATTCTCATTGCGCTCTGGATTCACAGTATACTTAACCTTCTCCTTGACATTCCTATTCACAAACTTTTTCACAATTGGATTACTAACTTCACGCGACGAACTCGATCCTCCTGCAAGAAACCTCTGTAGAAATCATGATTATTCGTTAGTATAAGAGTATAAGAAACAAGGTTACATGATTTAGAAGTCCTAAAGATCCATTTTGAAAATCTTCAAAAAGTTTTACCGAGGGTTCCATCCGATCGGTAGCTCTCTCCATCCGATCGGATGGAGTTATGACCTTGTCCAGCCGATCGGTAGCAACTCGCAACCGAATCGGTTGTACGTACTGTATCCAAAACAAAAATTTTCCGACTTCAAATCAATCCTATCTAGCTCCACTCTTCCCTATCTTGCATTTCATCAATCACTATGGTCTCTACACATCCCACTTATCTCTGAATCATATCCATAACATACTCGCATGATCAATCTTAGAACCTATGAACATATTCGAAATCAAACCTTATTGATGTTCTAATCCATAATGCATCATCCTAGGAACACTAATTAACATCTAAACAACATCTGGAAATCATCAATTTCTACCCAGAATCGATTCAAAGTTTTGACCCATATGATTCAAAAAATCAATTAATTCATTCTTCCTCAAAACTTAATCAATCCATCTCATTCTTTTTGCAATGATTTCCTCAATCATTTACCCATCTATTCCAGAAAAATCATGCCTTAATTCGAACTATATCAAAAACGCCTAAATTTTGACCTAATTCAATCAACTCGAATTAAAACCTAATTGACACAAATTGATGATGTTACTTACTTGTTTTGGTGCCATTGATGATCCTTTAACTCTCCTGCAACTCTTAAAACTCTTCTAATGGTCGAATTAATGAACCCCAAGTGTGGTGGAATGAGTGTGTGTGTGTTTTTATGATTTTTGAAATCTTGGGTATATATACTTCATTCCATCCGATCAGTATTTCATCCAACCGATTCGGATTGAATTTTTGCAAAACTTCACTTTTCCCTTCTTTCTTCAACACTTTAACACTTGCAAGAACAAATGGAAAGTATTTGACTCCTTTAAAAGACTTCACTTTAAGTATGAAAAATACCACCAACACACTTATTCTCCCAACTTGTTATCCAATCTATCTCTACAACTTCTAAAACAAAACTTAACTCCATAGATTAAAACTTAATAAAACCATAAGGTAACCAAAAGGTCTTAAACTTAAATCAAACTTAAATGCAAAACATTAAACTACTATTAAAAATGCATTAAAAATAAACAAAACAAACATTAGCACAAGCCTTGTGCTTTATTCTTCATCTTTTGCTCTTCAACCTTCAACCTTCAAAGTATTCATGCTTCAAGATGTCTTCACTTTGAAATTTACCAGATAACTTTCAGTTAGTCATTTGTGTTTTAAACTTCCTTGCAAAATTCCTTCCATCCGGGCAAACTATATCAAACTTCACATGCCATTCTCCATCACCTTCTTCTTTCTTGTACACACTAGCTCCTTCGGGTCCCCATTCCAAATTCTTCAATTGAACCGGTAAGGATCCAAGAAAATCTGTCAATTTATGGAACACAAAAACATTCTTGAATGGGTTATAGAAAACCTCCATAGCTAATGCTCTTTCCAACTCATCTTCAATACCAAAGTAACTAGGGACAACCGGCCCATATTTAGGCCTTCCCTCTTCATCTCTACCAACTTCGAAACAACCTAAATGGTCTTCTTCTTCTTCATCTTCATGCACTTCCTTAATAATCTTGCCTCTAGGTTTAGGATAATAGGTATGCTTCAAAATCCCATCACTAATAGTCATAGTACCTCTACCCATATCTATAATAGCTCCGCAAGTTCTCAAAAACGTTCTTCCTAACAACAATGGTAACTCCTTATCTTCGGGGATATTAAGCACAAGAAAATCAGCTAAGAAAGCTTGATATCCTACTTGCACTCTAACATTCTTCACTTCTCCCATTGCTTTTGCTCTTGAATTGTCAGCCATAGTAAGATTATATTGATTTGGTTGAGGATTACCAAGTCCTAATCTTTTGTACAACGGGTATGGCATCACATTCACACTTGCTCCTGTATCGGCCAATGCATACATTGCATCGGTTCCATTCACCTTAATGGGTAACACAAAATTTCCCGGATCGCTATCTTTCTTAGGCAACCCATTTTCAACTAACCTTTCCCTTGCAAACTCATCAAAATTCTTATCCTCTAGCCTAGCTGTTGCCATCATAACCGCATCTAACTTCTTACGATAAACCATGTAATTGTTCAACACTTCTATAACCGGCTTCTCTTCCATAAGCTCCTTAAATTTCATTTCCAAGTTCTCCAAAACAGCTTCTTTTTGTTCTTGAGTCAATGGTTTAACTTCTTGAGGTGATTTGGGTGATGAACTAGATGAACTACTCTCATTCTTAGGGGTGGAGGGTTGGGTAAGTTTGTTAAGTGGTGTTTTCTTGCGATTAGCCTTTCCCATTTTAACAATCTCTCCTCTACCTTCCTTCTTCTCTACCATATCATCATCTACATCAATTCTCATCTCTCCCATAGCAAAATCAACCCTACATTTAGTTTTCACCATGAAGTTTCTACCAAACATAACTTCCGGTTCACCCACATTTCCATATTCCAACACAACAAAATCCATTTTGAAAACATGACCATGAATATTAACATTCAAATCTCTCACTATCTTCCTACCATAATTCTCATAATCAAGCCTAACAAAGCCAAGCTTACTAAGCATATCTTCCGTAATGTAATTCTCACCATATTCCATATTAAGTTGAGCATCCCAAGCTTTAACTCCTTCCACACCACATGGTGTAGCATACCTCAAAAATGGTACATCAAACTCTTTAGGTGGTGCTTGCGTAAACACAACCACTCTTTTCTCCTTAGGTAAACACACTATGCTTTCGCCAACTTCTTCTTTTCTTTCTAAACCAATCTTAGCTTCATCCAAAATGCTTTCCATCTTCTCCAAAGAATCACCTGAATCTCTCAACATCTCTTCCAAATGTCTCAAATATTCCGAAACATTGCTTAAACTCTCCATTCTACTTAAGCACTAACTATAACATAACCACAAAACAAAAATCCAAACTATTAGCGTGAGGGTTAGTTATAATCGAACCATATCAAAATATCAAACCAAAGCAAGCTAACAAACAACTTCAAACTATCAAAACATCAAAACAACTAAAAATCAAAAATCACAAAAACTATTACCGAGGCAACTATCCGATCAGTATCACCTTCCATCCGATCGGATGGGTAAAATGCAAAATACGAACTCTCACCAACCGAATCGGATGCGGGCAGCATCCGATCGGTTCGATCAAAAATAATTTTTTTTTTATTTAATTTTTTAATAAGACTAAACTAATGACAACCTCTTTTTAACTTGTTTTTGTGTTTTTTTTTAAGAAGAACTAAAAAGAAGAATAAATTAATAACTAAAACTATTTAATATAATCCTACAATTAACTATCAAGCATTAAACTATGTGATTAACTTTTAACTCTTTAACTAATGACCATAAAAACTAATTATAAACTCATTCAATGAAAACTATCAAACTACCAAACATTAAAATTAATAAATTAACTACATTAACTTTTTAATAACCCAAATTAATTAATTTAATTACTCTACTAATTAAACACAATATTAATGAATCATAAAAACTAAAAAAATAACAAAAATCACTAAAACAAAAAGTGTTAACGAGACCACCAACCGATCGGATGGATGTCCATCCGATTCGGTTGGTCCGAACCAAACTTTTTTTTTTTACTTTTTAACTTTTAAACTTTTTTTTAAAAAAAAAAAGAAAAAAACTTAAACTACTAAGCCCAACTACCAAGAAAATCTTAACAATTCCCCGGCAACGGCGCCAAAAACTTGATGTGCGTGTCGTTGTGTTCAAGTTTTAAAATTTATAAACACAATTTATCCAATTCTCTAATCACACATACGAGCAAGTATACTCGTCCGTGGTAGTAAAGGTGGGTAAGTCGAGATCGTCCCAAGGGAATTGGGGTTTAGGTTTAGTAAATAAGTTTTAGCAAAAAGGAGTGTCAATCCAATTTGAAGTAAATTCTAAAAACAAGCAAGGTTCAATCAATCAAAAACTAATATACTTGTGTGTAGTTTCCATGACAATTGTTTAGAGTAACCAATCAAGTTGGGTGTGACTTGTAATGATGCACAACTTAAAATGAATGATTCACAATCAATGGTTTTTATCATGAGAAATCATATCTAAGAATTCAATCTCCTAGTTAACTCCTTTCGGCCATGATTAACTATTACGATAATTCTATTAAGTCCTTTTTGTTGCTTGAAAGCATTTCTTATCTTAAGAATTCCTACGAATCCTTTCGGCATTTTTCGTGATGAAATCGTTTCCAAATCCATTTTAATGAGTAAAGGTGTTGCTTGTCACACACCACAATCCATACTAATTCGTGCACTAACTTTTTGGAATAAAAAAATAAAGAAAACTCCTTTCGGCCTTTGTGAATCTTTGAAATTGTTTTTACCAACCAATTAAGCAAGATTAGATTTTATCTCAACAAACTCATAAAACAAGATATGTTTTCATGCATCACTATGATAAGATTACTCCAACAATTGTCACATCATCCACACACAAGTATAACTAAAATTACTCCATAACAATCATAATCAAACACAAGTAATTAACCAAACTTTCATTCATCATATAGTAAAAGTAAAAGTAGTTCATGATAACTCAACAAGAAATACCTAATCAAGGAATTACAAGAACTAGAATTGTGCAACTATAGCAATCCACACTCCTCCAATCGCCTATTATCACACGTAAACAACTCCACACACGGACGCAACTCTTGAGACTCGAACTCAAGATCTCCTAGACGTTTTCACAGCAACTACAAGCTTTCGGGCAATAATAATAAGGTGGTGTAGCTTTTTTAGGTTATGTCACTTCCCCAAAAGAACTCTCATTGTAAACTAACTAAGGGTTCCTTAAATAAGTGAGGAAACCCTTATTCTTCAAGTAAAAATGTCCCAAATGAGTTAACAGCCGAGAAATGATAAGCCTCCATGATTATGGGGCTTAAATTCATCATTAAATGCAACTTTGTAACTTCAGTGTCGGCCAACCGATCGGTATTTGGCTCCTACCGATCGGTTGGAGCTCTCGGTGTCTCAAACTTCACTCATCCGAATCGGATACGGGCAGCATCCGATCGGATGGATGACTCTGCCATGCAACTTTTATTTTCTCTTTTTCTCTTCTCGTTATGTGCTTGATCCTTTGCTGTACCACTAATTTCTTTCATAGAACTAGATCTTTTCTTGATATATAAGGCATAGAAGTCTTGGTCTAATCAATTCTTTGAAGTATCATGTGGTTTCTTTCTCGTAATTCTCCTTATGTGCATAATCTCTTCATTTCTTCGTATTTTCCTCCACTTTTCTTGTACTTGGCTATATTTACTTGCATACACACTTTTTCATCATTTAGCAACAAATACACACAAATATAACCAAATATGATGCACAAAACTAGTAATAACGCACCTAAAAACATGTTAGATTTAAGCGTTATCAGTAAATAAATCCTTCAGATTCTCAGAATATGGGTTAAGGGAATGGGACATGATGATGCCCATCGTGAGGAAGAAGTATGGCAAGATCGTTCCCAGCCTTCTCAAGACCATGAACTCTAAATATGAGAAACTGGAAAAAGTGGCTAAGAGTTTGGGTATAGATCATGAGAAGGCACTTGCTTCTCAGGGATTGTCAATCCCTGAGCCTACTCGGAAGACCGGGAGGAAAAGAAAAGTTATGGGTCAGGAACTTTAACAATTCATAGCTGCTCTTCACTGCAACAGGATTCCTCCTCAGGGAGTCAAGTTTGTTCCCAACCTGGTCATCAAGGAGCCTGAGTATGGTATATTCTTTGTCGATGAGTTCAACCAACCGGCATTTCAACGAGTCAGTGATATCAAGCTTGTGGAAACGACAACTCTCTTAGCATACAAGCTAATGGCACTTCAAGTGAAGGGTCCTGCAAATGAAGAGTTTGTCAAGCTATTGGACAGGATGATGAAAGAGCGACCTGACAAAGAAGTGTTAGTGTCGAAGAGAGCTAAACTGGAACTCTTGGGTATCTTGGAAGGGGAACAAGAACCCTGAGTATTATATTAGATGTTAGGACCTTGTAATGATATTCATAAAATTGATGGCCCATGTTTTTGTTATATCAGTGTCCTTAATAGCTTTCTAGTATACTCAGTATGAGAAGAAGCCCATTGTCTCACTCATAACTGATCAAAACACTTAGGCATAATTTATATCCAAATAGGGGGAGATTGTTGGGTCCGTCAGTACCCAAGGATCCTGAAAACAGGATTTGAATACAAATTAAGCCAAGTGTTAATCAACCGAAAACACTCTTAAGTCACTGAGTGAACAGTCACTCAATGAGTTACCTTCAAGATGCTCAGGACGAGTCTAATGTTGGGATATGCTCGTGTTATAATTACTAATTATATGGCTAGACATATGTGAGCCTATGGGGTCACACACATATACACTGAGGTGCCACTTTATATATCGTGTTTATCGTATTTACGATATATAAATAATCGTAAGTAACTAGGAACCGCTATTAGGCTTCTAATGACTAAGTAATGGACTTAATCTGTTGGACTTGGAAAACAAATGGGAAGCCCATTTAGGCCCATAGGGTGACCGGCCATAAGGGCTTGGAAAGAGGCCTTTGGTTTTTGTATTAATTAGTCAAAGATACATATTAATCTCCCAATAATGTGTGATAACTAATTACCAAAAATCCCTCCCTCTCTCCCCTCTTCTTTTGTACGGCACAAACCAAACACCCTCCTAGGGTTTTGATTTTCTTCATCTCTTCTTTGTATCTTGTTTATTCAAAGAAGACTAGAAGGGTTACAATGGTTAAAGGACTAGCATCCATTGGCATACTGATGCGCGTGATGTGTCGTTGCGGTTTAGCAGTTTTAATGCCTACTCAAGTTTTAAATTTATATTTAGCCGACTTATCAATAACACACACACTTAACGAGCAGTGTACCCGGTCAGTATGAAGATAATGGTAAGTAGAGTGTCGATCACTAAGAGTGGAACGTATTATCTAGTTATTCTAATCAGTATTTTAATATCCTAACGCAAGGGGGTTTCAGCCTGAGAGACTGGCACAGTTTTGTTTGCAATTAAATAATAAAATAAACCAATAGGCACGAATCAGCAAGTAGCACACACGTACACAGATAGATACTCGAGACAATAAGAGGGCTGTCCTTATAATTAAGTAGATTGTCACTTGTTTTATTGATAGCTTTATATGAAGTGTATGTAGTTAACCCTTTCTCGTTGGTCCTATTCTTATCGGCGAGTAAACCCTTAATGATTACTTATGTCTAAAAGTTATTCCTAAGTGATCAATTTAGAAACAACCGTGGGAGCCACATCTTGTCCCGCAGTCAAATGCCCGCAAGCCACTAATAAACACAGAGGTTATCAATGGACTAATAAGTAGTAACCAAAGACATCAACATATAAACTTTAATTAATGAGAAAGCAGTTTTAAGGGAGTGCAATCTTTCCGTTGCCACATTACACAAGCCACCAATCTTGATGAATTAAAGTTTGCTAAAACAATAAAACAAAACTACTTAATGAATTAAATACATGCAGCACCTTCTTACAGCTCTTGTATCTTAGATTTGGGTGTGTCTTGTGCTGCCTCCTTGACTGAATTCGTCCTTTTGCTCTGCTGTCCGAACTTCGGTTTTAGGGTTTCGAACTCTTAAATTCGTCTGGTCTACGGGGTATTTATAGTTTCTGTCTGAGGGAAGATGCGGCGCATCTACTAAGTAGATGCGGCGCATGTACTTAACTTCGCGTGGGGTCCAAGATTATAATATTCAGGAATATTCGTACACCGCCAGAAGATGCGGCGTAACTCTTGATTAGGATGCGGCGCATGTCCTCTTGTATCTTGGATCGTATCTGGTGATATCTTGATAGAGATGCGGCGCATGTTGATAGTGAGATGCGGCGCATCTGGAGCAGAATTGACTTGATCTTGTCCATGTCAGTAGACTTTCGCTTTATGTACGTTTTGCTCCATAATTAGTCCATAATCGCTAAGTTTCACCAAATGCTTGTTTTTACCTGAGAATTACAAAAGTAAACAATTAAGTATCAATCCTCATACATAATACAGTAAAACAAGTCAAATTATTAGGATAAATGATAGTAATAAAATGTACTTATTTGAGTTCATCAAATATCCCCCCACTTGAACTTTACTTGTCCCCAAGTAAACCTTAGATTAAAACTTATGAAAATGTATCCTAAAAGATGTTAGGATTTATTTTTATATTTAAGCATGTATTCGTTTATTTCATAATCACACAACTAAACACTTAACGAATTAGGAGTAAAATAAAATAAGTCGATAAAAGCAAATCTAATCGTTTAACTGTCCAGTCGCGACGAATATTCTATCATAAGCTTGGCAAGTATACACATCTCCACCACTAAAGCTAAGGAATAACAAGTCTAAAGCGGTAAAAAAGGGTTTTTAGGCTAAAGGGTTAATTATTCTTATTTACACTATCGATCTCAAATTCCAGAAAAGGCGACAAAATCAAAAATACATGATCGAATCCACGAACACGATACTTGCAATTGCTCAAATCCTTAACTCGAATAGGCTAAAGATAGGTCCAAACTTCACCAATAATAATATATCAAAAAGGGCGACAAAATCATAAATACATAGCCGAATCCACGACTACGATACTTAAGATTGCTCAAATCCCTAATCTCAATAAATCAAAGGTTCGGTTGGATAAAGAACAATACAGGGTATGGATAACATTTGGGATATAAATTGGTGTAAAAATAAAAATAAACAAAACAAAACAAATAAATTAAAATCCTAAGTGTGGTTAATCACTATCCCAACCATCCCATGAATAAGACTCATATCATTGAATAACTCACGCTTTAACACTTGAAACACACGCTTTAGGTAGACACGAATTATACTCAACAAAATCTTAATCAAAGAATAAACCTTAATTGGCACTCCCATAACTGCCAATTCCCATTCAATCATAGATATAATACAACAAATAGTGGTGATATCGACCACTTACATAACTCTACATCGTTGGCTTAAAATAAACATCCAACTTTTCTTTCTTTTTCTTTTTCTTTTCTTATTTTTTTTCGATTTTTTTTTTTTTTTTTTTTTTTTTTTTTTTTTTTTTTTTTTTTACTTGAAACATAAACATAGATGTGTAAAATTTCACCACATCACTACAACTTTCTTTCCGGATAATTTTTTTCATACTTTTCATACTTTCAGAAATAACGGTAATAGTGAAAGTAGTAAACACACGAAAAATAAACTCAAAGGTATACAATATTTACTTCCACTCCAATTGCATTGTGCAATTTCCCGACCTAACCATAGATAATGAATTACGCACGCGAACACAGGTAATGTAAGGAAACACACTCTGCCTATAGCAATTAACCAACCACGGATTCTAATCTACAGGGTAGGCTAAGGTGTAAGGTGTAACGAAACATTTTAAACATAGGTGTAAGAAATGAAAGGAATGGCTCTGAGTGTTTTTCTAGGGGTATCTTACTCTAAAAGTGAGAGTAACAAAAGGTTTTATACGGGGGTTAACTAACCAGTGTAGTTAGTCAATAACACATAACATATAAAGGCTATTTGGTGTAATCCTAGAATTTTACCAAGTTAGACAAGTCATTCCAATTATATAAATAATACTCATTATGGTGGTCTCGAATAGTATACAAGCCAAGTTCTAAAGTTTACAAGTCACCGGCACACTCATAGATTTGTGAATTTTGAAAAATCACAATTTTTGAAAATAATGTCATGTGTGCAGTTATGTAACTTAGATCTTAAACAAAAACATGCTAAAAAAAAATTTTAAGTTTGATATATTAAGCACATTTTAAGCATAATTTTTGAAAAAGTAGGACAAGTAAGTGTTAAGTGTTCTAATTCTCCAATCTCCCCACTTAAGTTAAACAACGTCCTCGTTGTTTGTATAAAAGGTTAAAAACTGGAAAATAAAAGAATTAGAACGGAAAAACTCCCCTGAGATTTGCTCGGTATGATCCTCCATTAGTATAAGAGCAAAAATCAACTTCCATGTGGATTAGAACGTTAAAGCTTCATACTTGATGTATCCACAGGAAATCCAGGAAACTATAATACCACCAACACTTTAAAACACACCTAAGATAAGAAAGGTTCAAACTTGCATAATACATTAGTAGTTAGGAAAAATAAAACTTAAAAATTAAAACTGAAAATCATCAGGTCAGTCGATGCGCCGTATCTTATTGAAGAAGATACGCCGTATCGAGCCTGGAATAATACGGATCAGAATAAAGATGCGCCGCATCCTTAACCAGGGATGCGCCGCATTAAAATAAACTGATAAATAGTTTTAAAGTCGAAAATAAAAATGCAGAAAAATAAAATAAGATATGACCATTGCAGAGGATGCGTCGCATCTCAGAATTGAGATGCGCCGTATCTTCGTGCGGCCTGGACTGACTCGACACAGAAAACAGAATAATAAAAGATAAATCCGGGTTGTCTCCCGGTAAGCACTTGTCTTTATTCCAGAGTCTTCAAGTTAGACTCACGTTCAGCTCTTCAGTATCGATCATTGATTCCTACATGGCCACGTAGGATCCATCTAGCAACCGAATCGTCTCGTATATATTCAGGTCCCAAATTCAAAACTCCTTTGTAGAATCCTCCCATCAATTGATATGGGTACTCAATTCCTTTCTTCATGTCATCATTACTAATAAAAAGGAATGGAGAGAATTTGTAGCAGACCCTATTAGTAGCATGTTTAAATCCAGGGTGAGTTCGGGGCATCATATAAGTGATAACGTCGCTTCCACATTGAAAGGTGATCTTTCCTTCAAATCGTTTTGCATTAATAGTGATCTCCCTACAAAATGGTTTTCCAACAATCACGTCACCCATATTGCTGTCACAATAGGCATTCATGTCTTCAATAACTACGAACTCAGTAACAATAGTGAAGCGTCCAACGAAGATCGGGACATTAATGAAGGCTCCAACTACATTCTTTCCTTTATACTCCTTTTTATTTCTCATAATAGAATTGTAAAAGCTTCTAGACATGACATTGATTGATAAAATAGGAAAGAAATTGGCGTCAATACACTTGTACCCAATCATGCATGGGAATTGTAAATTGTAAGCACAATTGGTGTTGATCCTTCTACCGTAATCCCAAGAACCATCATATCCCTCAAATTCATCGTAATTTCTAGTAGTAATAACGTTGACTCTTGGACTATCCACAATTTCTCCTTCTTCTAACTCAGATTCAGCATCAACCATGAACAGGTCATTGGATTCCAACGGTCCATTAAGGTCATTAAGTTCAATGTAATCCCCATCGTGATGTTCGGGTGTTTTTTCATGCACTAATACTTCATTCATAAAATTGGCTTCGAAGTCGAAGTCAATTAGTTCTCCGTATCCTTCCATTATCCTTCTGAAACAATCACGAAAAGCATCAGTAGGATTTGTTCGCTAGAAGAGAAATTAATGAATATAGAAACGGATATAAGAATAAAAATAGCTGATATCTGCAGACGATGCGCCGTATCCAAAAAGTTGGATACGCCGTATCTTATAATCGTTAAAATTTAATCAGACTTTATTCAGAAAATAGATACGCCGCTTTAGAATTTAAGAATGCGCCGTATCGAATTAATCAATCAAAAATCAACTTATCTAATTAAAATTAAATGCGTCGTATTAACGAAAGTTAATGCGCCGTATTTTCGTTACGTTTAAAAATAAAAGATTTTTGATTCAGTAAGATGCGCCGTATCGACAGAGATCGATACGCCGTATTTGTTTAATAATTCGCAAACTGTTTTTAATTAAAATAATAGATACGCCGTATCTTCAAAAGAAGATGCGTCGTATGGCGTTAATGTTTTAGAAAAAAAATTTTATCAAAAACAGATACGCCGTATCTGCAAAAGCAGATGCGTCGTATTACTTTATCACTTAGAAAAATTTTCTTGTTAAAAACAGATACGCTGTATCTTGGGGAAAAGATGCGTCGTATCGAATTAATTAAACGCGTTGTATTAAAAAAATTAAACGCAATACGCCGTATCTGAGAGATCAGATGCGCCGTATCGTTTGATTTAGCACAGTACAACGATAGCAGAACAGAAAAATACAAAAAAATAAAAACAAAAATTAAACACACAAACGAAAATAAACACACAAAAATAAAAGAAAACAATTAACACACAATACAACAAATATGCAAAATAGTACAATGATGCAATTAATCTAATAAAAAGAAAAACCTAATTAAAATACTAATCAAATTAACAGATAATAACAATTCACTCCCCGGCAACGGCGCCAAAAACTTTGATGCGCGTGATGTGTCGTTGCGGTTTAGCAGTTTTAATGCCTACTCAAGTTTTAAATTTATATTTAGCCGACTTATCAATAACACACACACTTAACGAGCAGTGTACCCGGTCAGTATGAAGATAATGGTAAGTAGAGTGTCGATCACTAAGAGTGGAACGTATTATCTAGTTATTCTAATCAGTATTTTAATATCCTAACGCAAGGGGGTTTCAGCCTGAGAGACTGGCACAGTTTTGTTTGCAATTAAATAATAAAATAAACCAATAGGCACGAATCAGCAAGTAGCACACACGTACACAGATAGATACTCGAGACAATAAGAGGGTTGTCCTTATAATTAAGTAGATTGTCACTTGTTTTATTGATAGCTTTATATGAAGTGTATGTAGTTAACCCTTTCTCGTTGGTCCTATTCTTATCGGCGAGTAAACCCTTAATGATTACTTATGTCTAAAAGTTATTCCTAAGTGATCAATTTAGAAACAACCGTGGGAGCCACATCTTGTCCCGCAGTCAAATGCCCGCAAGCCACTAATAAACACAGAGGTTATCAATGCACTAATAAGTAGTAACCAAAGACATCAACATATAAACTTTAATTAATGAGAAAGCAGTTTTAAGGGAGTGCAATCTTTCCGTTGCCACATTACACAAGCCACCAATCTTGATGAATTAAAGTTTGCTAAAACAATAAAACAAAACTACTTAATGAATTAAATACATGCAGCACCTTCTTACAGCTCTTGTATCTTAGATTTGGGTGTGTCTTGTGCTGCCTCCTTGACTGAATTCGTCCTTTTGCTCTGCTGTCCGAACTTCGGTTTTAGGGTTTCGAACTCTTAAATTCGTCTGGTCTACGGGGTATTTATAGTTTCTGTCTGAGGGAAGATGCGGCGCATCTACTAAGTAGATGCGGCGCATGTACTTAACTTCGCGTGGGGTCCAAGATTATAATATTCAGGAATATTCGTACACCGCCAGAAGATGCGGCGTAACTCTTGATTAGGATGCGGCGCATGTCCTCTTGTATCTTGGATCGTATCTGGTGATATCTTGATAGAGATGCGGCGCATGTTGATAGTGAGATGCGGCGCATCTAGAGCAGAATTGACTTGATCTTGTCCATGTCAGTAGACTTTCGCTTTATGTATGTTTTGCTCCATAATTAGTCCATAATCGCTAAGTTTCACCAAATGCTTGTTTTTACCTGAGAATTACAAAAGTAAACAATTAAGTATCAATCCTCATACATAATACAGTAAAACAAGTCAAATTATTAGGATAAATGATAGTAATAAAATGTACTTATTTGAGTTCATCACATACGATGACATGTAGTGTGGACATATCATAGAGGTGATCTCCTTTGGTCACTTGTGGTTCTCATTCTAGTTGACACATATGTATTGGTGGTGTTACCTGGATCACGCTACAAAGGTATAAAACATGTTTGTTTAATTTGTTTTTATTTAGATTGATCATATGGCTATATGGATCCTTGTTGGTGATGTATTCCGCTGCGTTTATATATTTGATATGTTGATTTATATTTACATCACCTATAGTGGTATCACGAGCCATCATATGTTGCCATATGATCATCTTGTATGTGTAAAAATGGCTAAAAACGTGTGTTTTTAATGGATTTAAGAGGATGACTTTAAAACAGCCCACAATGCTTATTTTATGAATATAAGTCGACCTATATGAGGTCTAAAGATCTGGACATTTTGATCCTATAGCCATTTGTTATGCATACGTTGATTGTTTACTTGACCGGTACCCGTAAAATGGCCTAAAAACGTGTTTTTTAATAGATTTTTAACCCGATTTCAAATCAGCCCATGAGGCTTATTTTTCTATGGTAAAATGGTGTTAAGAAGGTCCTAATATCAGTGGGTTATGAGTCTATGGCCATTTATCACGCGTACCATTCGGGGTTTTAATTCTTGTTAATTCTTTCTTCGATTCGTTGGCTAACAATTTAATTCTTGTTATTTATTTTGTTATCCATGGCAAATACATGCATGTTTGTCCATGGAGTTAGCCAACACCTTGTAATGATCATAATTTTAATGTATTATTATGTGTATATTCAAATCCGATGAAAACCTAGACCACTTATGCGTTGTGATGTTGTGATTGTTGGTTGTTTTTCTTGTTTTGGGGTTTGCCATTGTTTCGGCACTTTTGTAATGTATTTTATTTTTGTTTTGCCATTATTTGGGCATTTTTACAGTAGATAGAAAGTAGATTAGATGTATTTTACTTTATATATATTGTAAACAAAAGCTTGGAAGCTAATGGCGAAAGAATGAAGAGTTGTAGTCCAAAAGTAGCTGCTGGACACCTGTTGGGAAAACGTGATTTCCCGTTGATTGGTAAGGTATTTTTGGCTAAATTATTTGGTGCAGGTCCTCAAGACATAGGGCTACAACTTTGTCAACTGGGCCGAATCATGAGGAGGTGATCTTCTAGGGCATTTGGGCCTTGCAAAACAGAAAAACTGGGCTGACAGAATCAAGTTTTCCTGTGCATTATGGGCCTTTACTTGCCCATGATTGTCTTGGGGCAAGTGGGAGCCCTCCGTGTGGTTGTGCTATATATCCCTAGTTGACTCTTGGTTCATGTGATGGCTCACAAGACCAAGCATAGGATTTTCATCGGTTGAGGCTTTGCATATTGTGGTTGTATGTTTGTTTGGTTGTTTCATGTGTGTTGTGACTACATGGAAACCGGAAATTGTTTTCTTAAAACTTGAAACGGAAAATAAACCATTTTGAACTAAGTCTTATGATTTAGTTCAACTAAGTTTAAATATGATTTGAAACTTAAAATCATTGTTTTTCTAAATAACACTTAAACAAGTTAAGTTGTTTATTTATTTATTTGTTGTATTGTCCAAACTTATAATCCACTTAGGATTTATATTAGTCTTGAAAATGGGCAACTTGACACACATAAATTAAAAACAATGATTAGACTTAAGTTAAGAAATGTTTCTAACTTGTGCTACGAAGAATGAATGCATGCTTCTTTCGTACACGTTTTTGATCCACATCAAAATATTTTACCCGTCAAAATTTAAGTCGTGCCGTCCAATTTTGATGACACTTGCAATTACCTTTTAGCATCTGGTCAGACCTAGGCTAAATTGTAACCCAAGGTGACTATTCTCCATGTGTCAGACCTAGGATTATTCTCACACGTTTTCAAATTGGATGACTTAATCGAGTATTGTGGTCAGACCCTTGCCCGAGGCAAAGATGGGACTAAACATGCCAGCTTGACACTAGTTGCTTGTTCACTAGTGCCATGAGTTCCATAAGGTTCTAAGAGTTGCACATGTAATGAAATTGGTCGACGTTACCTACCTATTGAATCAACCATTTCTAGTAGATCAACTGCATTAATGGTCGAACCTCAATGAGGATCTTAGCCTTTTCGTAAAATTAATTGTTTTAATATGCTTAAACTTGGGTAGTTAATTTTAAAAAGGATTAATTATCGAAAATACTAAAATTGAACTTTGTAAATTCAATTAATGCAACGCAAGCCGTAAACAAGAGTTTGTTCTTTTCTTGTTAAAAGGAAGAACTAAGTCGATCTTTCCTTGTAAGAAAGAGACTTATTCCTATCCTTTTTCTTTATGAGGAAAAGCCATAATAGGAATATTTGAATTTTCCTAATTCTAATCAAACTCAAGGAAAACCTACTCTAGAAATCGTGATGTCTTGTAAAAGTCAAAACGGTTAAGTATGGTTACACATCTTATTCTTTCAAGATTGTTTCATAACCCTAGTTTCGGTTTTGAAACCTCTAAGAATATAAGATATTTGGATAACTAGAGAACACGTGCATTTGACTTGACCTCTTTGATCAGACCTTAGAGCCATTTCAACCCATGGCGAATTTTGCTCATTGGTCAGACCTTTGGCGATATTTGCATGTTCTTGCTTGGTCGACCTTTTTCGTACTAGCTACCATTCTAAAATGAGTTCAAATAATTAGAAGACGGAAATATCAATAAACCGCAAAGTGGTAAAGGCAATTACTAGCATGATTACCTAGCAGTTTGTCATAACCCAATAAACCCACTATGGTCCTACATATCCTTGTGGTGAAGTAGACCAATTATGGAGGAAATGCATGCCTATTTTCAAGTTAAAATAGCAATGATGGTTAGCCCATCATCTATATGTTAGAACTTGATGCACTTCCTTGAATACATAAGTACATGTTTACTAGTCAAAGTGACTCACATTAGCAATAATGTGTAGATATTCAATGAAAGAAGGAAAGTATCTAATCGCCGCTCACTCTCCACTGGTGACGAAACACATGTAATGTTGTCTAATCCAGTGGGAGCTACGTGATTATATTACTGGTGACGAAACACATGTAATGTTGTCTAATCCAGTGGGAGTTGTAAGCTCTATTAGCTTACAAGTTACCCATCTTATTTCCAGATTGTCTTGAAATAATACATTACTTTCCACATGTTAAGCATCATAGTTTATATAAGAACCATTGCATAAATTTTATAAGATAACTTGTCGCGTTTCTGATGTTGCTTCCTGAAATATTATCTATAAACTTGTTATGCATGATTCATTATTAAAACGATAAAGTTCTACATATTTATATTTTGATATTGACTAAAAATCATATGTTATCTTAGACATTGTCATATTGCTCATACAAACACACGAGCGTAGTGGTGCTTGTATACTATCATGATGTTGTGCCATGCACAAGTGGGAGAAATCTTAATGTATGCAAGGTACAACATATAACAATATGACTAATAGTTTTTCTTGACTGAAAGGTAAGAAACTAAGATTCTACTAGGACTTCTACACATAAAATGTAGGTTGTCCTAATTAGAACAAATATCAAGATAACATGAAAAGTTACTTCAACATATTCACTGAATTGTTTAGTAAATATGATTATGTCTTCTTGTAAAGTCATAATCATGAAGTATGAAATTAACTTGAAATTACTATTGAGGCCTAGTGTCGGCGCTCGTAATTACTTTAGTTGAATATGTTTAGGTCTCTTGTAAAGACACAAACATCAATTCCGATAATTGTTGAAAGACAAATAACGTAAAGTAAGACGTTGATTTGTTATGTCTTCTAGTTAAGACATGTACACTTACGACGTATAATATTAAATGTTTATGTTTTCTAGTCAAAACATACACATGAAGTAAAGTATGCAATAGGTTAAAATTACTATTGATGCCATCTGGTTTGACTTGGTTGGTAGATATGTAAGCCAAAAGTATAAGTTCATCTAATGAGTTATGTGACAGTCTCACAACATCAGTCCTCATGGAATACCACAACTTTATGGTATGTCCATCGTGGAAAATCAAACACTATTGATATTCTTTGATCTTTGATGACTTAAACTGTTTTACCTCCAAAGCTATCAAGGTTAGAAATTGGGTGTGCCATGTGTACACTCAATATGATTCCAACCCAGAAGGAATTTAAGACACCATTGTATTGTGGCATGAGATGAATCTCATTATGTCTTGATTGAAGTTCTGAATTTGTTAACTACTTAAGAGTAAGTAATTAACAAACAAGAGTTAAGAACTAACGGTGTATTTTGGTTGTCCCACTTGAAAACAATTTATTGTTACTCAAAATGCTGAGTATCTAGAGATTAGTCTCTACATACAAAAGCAAGTGGGAGCACCTTTAGATCTTGAAGTTATTCAAGAGCAACCTTCTGAGTACACTTGCTAATGTCATACTAAGGTTGAACATGCATATGTTAAACAATAGATTGATATCTCTCATTCATAAATCCGCAAGGATTCCTTTTACACCTGAATGATATAGATTTTATATCAATGCTAAGGGACAAAAGTTAGAGGATCATAGTGAGCCTGCTAACTACTGAGATGCATTATCAGATATTGTATCTGATGAGTAGCTCAAAACTATGAATGTTAAGATGCAGTCCTAGAAAGACAATCACTCATGGAGTTTGATTGGTCTCTTACCAATCAGTTAGACTGTGAGGTCAAGAATGAGTTTCTTGAAGAGAAAACTCAAAAGGACAAACTTGTACACGCATTTAATGCACGCGTTGTAAAAAGAGTTTACTCATACTCAGAATTTGACTATGATTAAATCTTCCTATCTACAAACATTAAATGTATAAAGATTAATTGTCATACTTATTTTCATGTAAATAAAATATGACAATCGGATATCAAAACACCTTTCTTGTTGATTATCTTTGCGAGGACGATGAGTAATCAAAAGGGTTTATGAATCCATATAATCTTTATTATGTATACAAGATAAAATAATCCATGTGTGGGTTAGATCATGCATCTAGGAGCAAAGATCTTGAGTTAATTATAAAATCATTAATTTGATTTTGATTAATAAGATTACTCCTAAGTACACTAAGAGCAAGTTGGAGCACGGTATTTATTTTCTTAAATCTCATATGTCATTAACATATTAGAAACAATATTCCATCTAAGCTAGACTTTAATCCTTAGCTTGGAATGAAGTTTCTCTTGAGGGATTTATAAAATAAGACATACAACCTTGTTATGTATATGTTTATTAGAATAAACATAAGCGGTTATTAAGTCTAAACATAATATGACATGTTATTGAGGGGAGTCTCAATGATCAATCTCACTTGATGAGATTGAACACATGAGTGGAAATCTTTAGTTCGACTAAAGGATTCATCATGTAAGTCATATTACGCATTGGACTATGTATATATCATTTGAATGAATGCAAGATGATTTGATAACAACAAATATCTAAGTGAAAGTCATTAGATAATTGTTAAACGAACATTATAATGGACCTACAAAGGACCAAAGATATGTTCAAACGTTTACGGATATTTGAGGAGCTCTGTTTTGTTTGCATACGTTAATGCTTATTTATCTGAGATGATACTCAACCCTAGTCGTGGTCATCATGAATGATGATATTGATGACTAGATGTGCTCGAATGAGAGCATTAATGCGTTATACATTAAAAGAATAAAAATACTTTATAGTTTGAGAAACTATTCAGATGACTATCTGAAGTAGGTGTTTTGCTAGCTTCAAACACCCTATGGAATGTATTGTTGCAGTACTCGTCTTGTACTTGAATGCACACATACAAAGGAAAATCATCATTTAAACCTTTTATGAGATTTAAAATAAGTATTCTCAAAGTTTACTCAGATGACTACTTGTTGTCTTGTACAACATGATTCGATCATGGTGGGAACATCGGATTCCAACCTATGAGTAGTCTTATGCATATCTGTTTTTTAGTATTTGGATAATGGAACTGTAAGCAGTCGTATTATACAATGAATTGATATACCTGGTATGATCGTCTTCATTTATAATACTGTGTTCTATATTTGCATGTTTAATCCATGAATAATTTATTTATTCTAAAATTGTCCATTGCCAGTTGACGATACGGGAGTATCATCAAATTAAGGCAAATGTGAGCGTGTTGGTGATTCATTTGCCACACTCACATGTTGTTCATTGTGATGAACATTGGATTGACCCAACCTACGAGTATTCACTACATGGATCGTCGTCAATAATGAATCTCGCTAGAGGTTATGTATCTTATCCTTAGACTTGAGATGCAAGCAGGTCTTGCATGTGTGGAATTTCATTCCTTGATATGGTTAAACGCTGTCCTGAATAAGGTAGTTATAAAGGCCATTATCAGGAGTGACGTGAAGCATGTGAATGACACGTGTAGTCAAAACAGGATTTGTTCCTCCACATGTTATGGAGTTAGATACTATTGGGCCCCTCGATGAATTGAACAGATATTTGTATGGCCGTACCCAAATGAAATTAAGATGAATCTTAATTCAATTGGTAATCTTGTTCAATATCTATATCGAGAAACATAATAGTTGAACTATTAGAATGACATTTGATCCATGTCTAATGTTCAACACGGTATCTGAAACAAAAGGATAGATGACATGTAAACCATCTAAAATGAGACGTTTAAGAAACTAACCTCACATATTTCTAGGGGCAGTGGCGTGTTGCTAGACGCTAACCATTGCATGTATAATTACTTGATTATTATGACGTCGCAAGTGGGAGCTGTTGGGATATGCTCATGTCATAATTACTAATTATATGGCTAGACATATGTGAGCCTATGGGGTCACACACATATACACTGAGGTGCCACTTTATATATCGTGTTTATCGTATTTACGATATATAAATAACCGTAAGTAACTAGGAACCGCTATTGGGCTTCTAATGACTAAGTAATGGACTTAATCTATTGGACTTGGAAAACAAATGGGAAGCCCATTTGGGCCCATAGGGTGACCGGCCATAAGGGCTTGGAAAGAGGCCTTTGGTTTTTGTATTAATTAGTCAAAGATACATATTAATCTCCCAATAATGTGTGATAACTAATTACCAAAAATCCCTCCCTCTCTCCCCTCTTCTTTTGTACGGCACAAACCAAACACCCTCCTAGGGTTTTGATTTTCTTCATCTCTTCTTTGTATCTTGTTTATTCAAAGAAGACTAGAAGGGTTACAATGGTTAAAGGACTAGCATCCATTGGCATACGGTGACGTGTAGTGTGGACATATCATAGAGGTGATCTCCTTTGGTCACTTGTGGTTCTCATTCTATTCGACACATATGTATTGGTGGTGTTACCTGGATCACGCTACAAAGGTATAAAACATGTTTGTTTAATTTGTTTTTATTTAGATTGATCATATGGCTATATGGATCCTTGTTGGTGATGTATTCCGCTGCGTTTATATATTTGATATGTTGATTTATATTTACATCACCTATATCTAAGAAGAAAGATTCTCCACTTAGTGAGGCGGAACTCCCTGAGTGTCACTTAAGCCAAAGAAGATGGTAATGGGTTCAGTGAGTATTGGACAAGAACTCACTGAACCCCCGTCTCCTCAACAACAATAAGTGATTGAAGACTGAAGACTGAAGAACCTGAAGTCTGAAAGAAAGGCGGTATTAGGCGGGAAGAGTTTGAAGAGGTAAGGAGAAGTCTTATCGGGCCAGAAACGAACCTTCCCTAAAACGAATAAAAGTCAAGAAGTGTCAGAACTGACACTCGGAAAGACTTTTAGCCTATTCCTATTGGTTCTTGGAAATGACAAATACTGTTGTAGTTGTCAGACACGCTTTGTTATTCTTTTTGTATTTTAATCATCAGTGCTCTATTATACTTGTGTATAAATAGGAAGAGATTGAGAAAAGTGGGTTAAGTTTTGTGCATTAAAAGCTTAGACTTTCACAAAACCATTTTTCTCCTACAAAGAGTAACCAAGTCCCTGAGATAGTCAGTGGGTCGATATTGTTACCACTCAAGAATATCTTGAGTTTAGATAGGAGACAAACCATACCTTGTCTATTCAATCCCAAGTGTTTTTCCGCAAACACTTGGGTAATAGATTCTTTGATTGATTTCTAATAAGAATTTACATGTTGAAAAACTTGTGTTTTTATATTTACGTTTTACTTATCAGTTGTAATTAATCAATACATTAATCTCAGTCATAAACACAATTAGATTAACTTTGTAGTTACTTCTAAGCGTGTAAAGGGAACAACAGTTTTAATGATGAAAAATATATATTAGAAAACATTTACAATCATAGCAAAAAACCAAAAACGCACCACCACCAGACCTAGCGCGTCAGATTGATGCGCCAGCGCACCATACCAGCACGCCGGGGGTTGGTCGTGCATTTTCGGTTTTTCCAAGTTAGTTTTCCTCTTAATCGACTAACGTGGATATTTCAATACAGTTTCGTACATGATATTTGAGATGTTAGGTAAACTCCCAACAAAATTTGGAATTAGAGAGATGACCAAAACAAAAGTCCCCCCATTTTACAAAACGCCAACTTAAAAATATTTTTCTAAAAGCTATTACCCAAGGCAAAAATGTTTTTTCAAACTTAGGAGATTCGTACGTTCACTAAACCTTCAAATGAAAGTATTCAAGTGACCATAATCAAGTAACGGGTTTATTCCCTTATTGGTCAATTAAGCTTTGCGTAAATGTAACTTTCCCTTTATGGGTTAATGTTTTACTTAAGATGCAAATCACTTATCTTACTTGCATCAAGTTGATTAGTGAATATACTAATTGTGGCTTAATCAAGGATTATGAAATTTGAATATTTGAATTTGACTTTTGAAATATGAATATATCATTTGCACATGTGTTTACTTCTCCAACACTTAACTTCTTACACACATCCAACTTAACAACATTCTTGTCTCCTACATTCCAACACATGCTCATCTTCATTCTCAATGTCTCCCACATTCCAAATAATGCCAGTTTACATTCCCACTGATGAAGCGAAAAGTGTACCGCTTTTAAGGGGTCATTTAAGCCTTAAATCGTATTTATTTGATCAAATATTGCCCTAAATCGTTCCTTTTGTCATTTTAGGTACTTTTGAGGAGAAATCTGGAAAAGGAGACATTTTGGACGTTTTTGGAGCATTAAAGTGAAGAAAACGGCAAAGTCTCAAAAATCGGCTAAAAGTTACTCTTGACGGCGTCAAGATTTACTCTAGACGGCGTCATGCCATGGCAAGAAAAGTTGGACGTGAAATTTACTCATGACGGGCCAGTGAAAATAGCATGTGAATTCTGACGGCGTCACGCTTTAACTTGATCGAGGGCGTCACGGCTTAAATCATAAGGGGACGGCGTCACGTTCATGGTTCGACGGCGTCAAGCCTTGATAAGCCAGAATGGATTTTTGAAGAGCTAAAGAGGGACGGCGTCAAGAAGGTCATCCGGGAACCCTAAAAGCGGCGAGGTGACGGCGTCACACTCCATAAGGTGACGCCGTCAGATCAAAAAATCTATATATAGTTTTCTAATTTTTTGTCATTAGGGAGAGCTTAGTGTGTGGAATTTTGGGAGAAAACCCTAAGACGATTTTAGCTACTTTTTCAGGGCTTTTTGCCTTGAGATCTTCCATGTTTCATTGAAAGATAAGTTATCAATTAATCATTCAATATGTCTATGTGTTGTTTGATTCTATCTTATTCTTGTCTTTTGTTTAACATGTTAGGCTAAATTTATCTTGTGTTTGCTTAGATCTAATGAAACCTAGCTATTGATTATTGGTTGTTAGTGTGTTATTAGTTGTATTGGATGATTGTTTATCTATGTTAGGCTTAAGAAAACTGGCTAACTTCCTATTCGGTAACTTGCTTGAACGTCTTAAGAAACATGAACCAAATGCGTACTAAAGGTTTTTATGGTTGTATTTAATGCACAAGCGAATTCTAGTGATCCCATGTTAGGAGCTTCCTAGCCGGCTCGACATAGGAGTGAAGTAGGAGCTTGTAGAGTTGGGGAAGTAAGTGCGCCACCCCACGAATGGTATTAAGGAATACACCCGTCATCCACGCAACTAATACACACTAATTAACCGGTAAAAGATAGTTAGGGAGTAAGGAAATCTAAGTAAACACATTTCTCTACACATAAGTTTCTCACCACATTTTATTTTCAGTTATTTAATTTTATTGCATTCGTAGTAATTTGGGTTAGTTGACTAGCAACTAATTCCGCCCACTCCTTCAAACCCGAGATTTTACTTGCTTTCATAAAAACTATAAAAACATAAAAAAGAATCTTCCTCAACCTTTAGACCTAATTAGAGTAGTCTTTCATACCTAACGAACACTATTCCTGTGGAGAACGATCAATCCCCCGTACTTACCACTACACTATACTACATCGGTCAGGTACACTGCCTGGTGGGGTTGTAAGCCTCTTGAGATCCCTCGAGAGGTAAAACCTGTTGTAAGGTTACAAAACCACGCAATCAAGTTTTTGGCGCCGCTGCCGGGGAATAGTTATTGTTTAGGTTGAATTTTTATTTCTATTAGGTCTACTCACTAGATTCCTTTCTAGTGAGATTTTTATTTTATTTTTCTAGGTTTTCTTTAGTCTATCTATTTTCTTCGTGTCTTTGTTCGTAACCATACCGTCCGACATCATGGAAGATGGTAATATCCTTAACCACCACAACCCACCACCACAACAACCACCACCACCTCCTAGAGCCCGTACTTTAGGAGAGTATTCCCGTCCTAGCCACCATGGCTATCGAAACACCATTGAGCTCACTCAAGGAGCCAATATCACACCTTTGCGATCCGACACCATCCGGTTGGTGCAAAGCGGATGCGCATTCCATGGACTTCGTTCTGAAGATCCTAATCAACATCTCAAGGACTTTCTTAAAATCGTTGATTCTATAGACCTTGATGTTGCCACTCGAGAGACGACCCGATTGCGTCTCTTCCAATTCTCTTTGCGGGACCAAGCTAGTCAGTGGCTAGAACGTCAACCCGCAGGATCCATCACCTCTTGGGATGATCTCACTACTCGTTTCCTTGCTCAGTTTTTCCCACCGGGGAGAACTACCAAGCTAAGGAAGGATATCTTGATGTTTGAACAACGTCGAGGCGAAACCCTCTACGGGGCATGGATTCGATTCAAGGACTTACTTCAAAAAGTCCCTCACCATGGCATAAATCTATGGCTTCAAATCCAAATCTTCTATGACCATGTTGATTACCACACCAAGCGTGCCATCGATCGAGCCGCCGGGGGCAGATTGCGCGACAAAAGCGCCGAGGAATCATGGGAGATCATTGATGAGCTTGCATCCGACGATGATGAATTGTGGCAAGTCTCCCACGACGTGCGCTCGGCAGTCAAGACATATTCATCGCCCGATACCGCCAATCAAATCACTGAGGAAAGCGTTAGTGAACTTGAGAAAAGGGTTGCATATCTTATGGAAAAGCAAAAGAGACCCTTAAGTCCACAAAAAGCAACAATTAACTCAGTCTCAAGCGTTAAGCAAATACCATTGTCCGAATCACCCCGTAGGGAAAATACTAAACCCTTCCATAAGCACGCCCCACCCAACTCACCATCTCAGGAACTTAGTCCAACATTCGAAGCTCGAATGAGAGAGTACATGTCAAAACACTCCGAACGGTTGGCAAAATTTGAGGAAGCCGTCTACAAACAAAAGGAGGAAATGGAAGAGAAGATGGCGGAGATGATGAATCTTTTGAAAGAATATACAAATACAAAAGCCCCTGAAAAAGTATTGGTGAGGAATGACGCTGATGTTCCTAACACTAAATTTGTCAAGGCCACCTCCGTCGTCCAAGAGGGCGGAAATGATGGAAGAGGGAAATCCATAACTATGGAAGTTAACAAAATTGACCTCATCCCACTTAATAATGGAAACACCAATGCGTACAAATGCGATTCCGACAAGGGAGAGGAGGCGCCCTCTGAGGAGCGCCAATTGGTTGAACCGCCAGTGTCACAACAAGTGAAGCATTACTTGAAGCACGAAATAAACAAGGAGACCATAAACGATTGGGTGAGAAACTATCGACGTATTCATCTACCCAACAAGAAGTCCGAGAAGGTGGAACCGGATGATAAATCTGACACATTACCCGGTGGGCAATTGTATGAATGCCTCATAGGACAAAAGTTAGTGGAAAAGCAGAAATTCTACGGGGTCTTTGAAATACCATGCAGCATTGGAAAACACAAGTATCTGGATGCGATAGCTGACCAAGGTTCCGACGTAAATTTGATGCCTTTATCCGTTTATGTTCAGTTAACCGATGAGTTGCCATCCATCACCCATACTAAACTCTCCTTTGCAAAGCATTCTTATGAGTATCCGTTAGGAATTGCAGAAGATGTGTTGGTCAACGTTGCCGGATTCCTGTATCCGGTCGACTTCATGATCATTGAGAGAAATGATATGAATATGCCAATAATCCTTGGGGCACCCTTTCTCGCTACCACTAGAGCACAAATCAATTACGAAAATAGCACCATCCAAATGAAGAAGGGGAAGAAAACAATAAACTTCCCAACGATCCCACGACATATACGAGATGTTGCTCTGCAGAAGAAGATGGAGGCTAACACTAATGTAGTCCGTGGTAATGTTCGAGAGAAAATTCTTGCATGGGAGGCAAGGATTAAGAGTTATATGGAAAATGAGATTAGAGAATGTAAGGGTAGAAATAACAATTATATTGAGGCTGATGAGCAAATCAATGACCCCGTTGAATTTACAAAAGGAGACTCAGTGCTCCTAAGGCATTCAGAAACAGAAGAACCTACTAATGAACTAAGTCCCTGGTGGTACGGACCATTCACAATTAAAGGTTTACACCAAGATGGGATAGTAAGCTTGACCAGCAAAGGAGGAGGTGAAGTGACCGCGAATGTCGAGCGATTGAGACACCACCACCCTGATA